>CM072926.1:9633134-10833134 GCA_036971965.1 Nyctalus aviator | reverse complement strand
AAAGGCTAATTCTTTCTATAACAGCTGGTTTCCTCAAGTGAAACAGATTAACCCAGATGGGAAAATATAACCTATTGCCCCTTTACCTATAGTCTGAGCTAGCAAGATTTATTGCCTGTTTGCTCACATGTTAGAAAGGCCATAAAACAATATATATCCCCCCAAGATGCCTGTCAGTGCTGGCACCATATCAGGCCCTTACATATGGTTTCACGACCCCTATCCCCACACAGGCTTTTTGCAAAGCCCCTGAAAGGTCCAGAAGCCCCATCCATTTTTATGGGACAAAGAAGCTGAAAGGGTATAAAGGAAAAGCTTCCACCAGATTTGCTCAAACATTAAGAGGTACTCCTCTGATAAAGCTGTGTAACTCCATTTCTTGAGCGTTGTTTGGTTTTTCTCCAGTCTTCCAAAGCAAGAGAAACATTGATCTGTTGCCTCCTATACGCCCCCACACTGGGGATGGAGCCTTCTCCTTATTCCATGTCCCATCTCTTCCAGGTCAAAAAACCACCTTTGGTTCCACAACATTTACAAAATAATTTTGATATCTTTAACTCCACTTGAAGCATAGTAACCTCCATCTGGAGTAAAAACTGAAACTACAGATAACCTTTAGAAGTAGTTAACCGTGCTCGGTTTAGCTTCTGTACAAACTGCCTTTGCAGTACAGTTCCTCATTCTGCTGCTAGGGATGTGGTTTGTGCCTTTTTCAGTTTGTTGCTGTACTCCCTTGAGGCTGTGAGATTTGGAGAGCTGATGCCTGCTCATAGCCACTGGCTTTTAATTAAATGCTCCATAATTTGATTCTTTGGCTGAAGGCATTCTCTCTCTTTTTTTTTTTTTTAATATATTTTATTGATTTTACACAGAGAGGAATTGAGAGGGACAGAGAGTTAGAAACGTCAATGAGAGAGAAACACCGACCAGCTGCCTCTTGCGTGCGCACACACACACACACCCCCACCCCCCCCACTGGGGATGTGCCCGCAACCAAGGTACATGTCCTTAACTGGAATCTAACCCAGGATCTTTCAGTCCACAGGCCAAGGCTCTATCCACTGAGCCAAACTGGTCCTGGCTAAAATATATATATATATATTTTTTTTTTTTAAACTGATTTTTTTACAGAAAAGAAGAGAGAGGGATAATCATTGATCAGCTGTCTTTTACGCAGCCCCTACTGGGGATGTGCCCGCAGCCCCTACTGGGGATGTGCCCGCAGCCCCTACTGGGGATGTGCCCGCAGCCCCTACTGGGGATGTGCCCGCAGCCCCTACTGGGGATGTGCCCGCAGCCCCTACTGGGGATGTGCCCGCAGCCCCTACTGGGGATGTGCCCGCAGCCCCTACTGGGGATGTGCCCGCAGCCCCTACTGGGGATGTGCCCGCAGCCCCTACTGGGGATGTGCCCGCAGCCCCTACTGGGGATGTGCCCGCAGCCCCTACTGGGGATGTGCCCGCAGCCCCTACTGGGGATGTGCCCGCAGCCCCTACTGGGGATGTGCCCGCAGCCCCTACTGGGGATGTGCCCGCAGCCCCTACTGGGGATGTGCCCGCAGCCAAGGTACATGCCCTTGACCGGAATCAAACCCAGGACCTTTCAGTCCATAGGCCGACGCTCTATCCACTGAGTCAAACAGGTTTCGGCTGAAGGCATTCTCTTTTGACTTGCTGGGCACTATACAACATTAGGAGGTTCTTTCCTTCTTTAACTTTTAAGGGATTGTGTGAATGGATTCCTGACCTAACATATCAAGGTTCTTTGAGGGTCTTCACCCCTCCTGAGTTGACTCTCCACACTTTCCCCTTAGTGTGTGTCCTGTCTCTCCCTCACTAAGGAGAGATTTTTTCCCCCCAGGTCAACACTGGACTCCAGGACGACCTTACAACCCCTGGCTGACCCCACAAGCAATTTTACCGTATTTTCCGGCGTATAAGACGACTTTTGAAACGAAAAAAAGTCAACCGAAAATCGGGGGTCGTCTTATACGCCGAGTATATCCTGAAAAACGTCTCAATATGCCGCTAAACAAATTTTCCAACTCGATCCCGAAAATCGTCTGGATATGCCACTAAACGAATTTTCCAACTCCCGCACCAATCACTGCAAGGTTGCTCGGACCTCCTCTCTAACTCAGCCAATCCAAGCAGGCTTTTATGCATGCAAATTTTACATGTTCTGTACCCGAAGCTACATTGTGTTCTAGTAAAAAGCCTGCTCAGATTGGCCAGAGTCGGAGAGGCTGTCTTATTATATAACCTTTGAACATTTGCTTGTTGTGATTGGCTCCCCGTAGTAAATACAGTTGCAGCACAGGAACATTCTGTGTAGCAAAAGCTGCTGTATCAGGACACATACAGTGAGTTAAAAGGTACCGTAATAGAGCATTCTGTGTGTAGCTGAAGCTACAGTACTGTATAACCCCGGCCTAAAAGATTAGTGGGTGTACAACAAATGGCTGGTAGAAAAGAACCCATCATGGCTCCTGCAAGAAGAAGGAAATTTGAAGCCAGTTTCAAACTGAAAGTTGTAAACTTTGCCAAGGAACACAATAACTGTGCTGCGGCAAGACAATATGGAGTAACAGAAAAGATGGTCCGAGACTGGAAAGCAAGTGAAGATGCATTAAAGAGTATGCCAAGGAGTAAGTGTGCATTAAGAAGAGGCACCCCTTATTGGCCAGAGCTCGAAAAGCATGTAGCAGACATGGTTCTTGAGCATCGTCAAAATGGTAATGCAGTGACACGAAACAAAATACGTATGTTTGCTCTTCAATGGGCCAAATCTAACCCAGATAACAGCAAAGGATTTAAGGCCACTGTATCCTGGAGTACTAGGTTCTTGGAAAGGCACAATCTGGTACTGAGGCGAAAGACCAAAATTGCACAAAAATTACCTGCAGATCTTGACGGCAAAGTAAGTCTTTTCTATCAATATGTAATACAACAGCGCAAGAAACACGGCTATGCATTACCGTATTTTCCGGCGTACAAACGACCCCCTAATTTTACAGTTAAAACCTAGGTTTAGGCCTATATTCGCTGTATAAGACTACCCCCCACTTCTGAGGCAACACCAGTTCTTTTTTTAATTGGACCGCCTCTCTGACTCTCGCCAATCTGAGCAGGCTTTTTACTAGAACACAGTGTAGCTTCGGGTACAGAACATGTACACTGTTAATGTTATCTTTTGGATTGCTTGTTTCTCGGTCAAGTTCATGGCATTGCCATTTGTGAAGAGACCTTCCATTTATCGTATCAATGTACGGTATGTTTGAAAAATGTCATTCATTAAAAATTTAATTAAAAAAACAATTGGTGTTGCCTCTCCAGCGCCAAGTAGACTCCTTAGTAGAAATGGTATTGCAAAATAGATGAGGACTTAGACCTGTTCATGAAACAACGAGGATTATGTATGGCTCTAGGGTAAGGTGACCAGACGTCCCGCTTTTGGCGGGACAGTCCCGATTTTTAACAATTTGTCCTGCGGCATTGTTAAAAATCAGGACGTCTGGTCACCTTATTCTAAGGGAGACTTGCTGTATTTATGCCAACAATTCGGGAGTAATCCAGGAAAGCCTATCGTAGTAAGAAAGAACATAGAAAAAAGAGACAGAAAAAGAAAACAACCAGGGACTTGGTTCCAAAGTGTGTTTGGTCCCCCTGGCTTACAGCTCTCCTGTCCTCCGTGACAGGCCCTCTTTCTGTTACTGGCCCTATCGGACTTTGCCTTATTAATTAACTTATTAGAGCTGTACAGAAAAGAATCAACTCAAAGTACTTGTAGTCAGGGGCCGGTTCAGTCCCTGCCCAGATGAGGAAAATGAGTTGATGCTTTGACTCATGTACATGAAACCAGTGGGGAATGAAGCATAGGAATCTCCATCTTGGGTAAAAAACTACTGTTTAAAGTTATAACCCTGCTACTCTGGCTTCTGTAAACATTTGCTTGCTCAAATAATAGGTAGTTACTTTGACCTCCGTTTCCAGAATGAGACCCGGACACGCATAAATCACTCCATTGTGTTGCCCACCCCTTTGTAGTTTTACAAAAGATGTTCTTGTGTGCCTGAGAAACAACCGCAAAAATGTTTTCCGTTGACTCTGGCTCCGAAAACAAACTATAGATAACCTTTAGAAATAGTTAACCGTGCTCAATTTAGCTTTTATACAAACTGCTTTTGCAGTATAGCTCCTCGTTCTGATGGTAGGGATGTGGTTTGTCCCTTTTTCAGTGGCTGTGAGATTTGGAGAGGTAATGCCCTCTCGTAGCCACCGGCTTTTAATTCAACGCTCCATAATTGGATTCTTTGGCTGAAGGCATCCTCTGTTGGACTCGCTGGGCACTATACATTACATTTCTAAAGAAAGGCTGGCAGCTCATGCCGATGGTCTCCATTGGCAAGATAACCAGCAGCTAGTCGGACAGCTAGTCCCCCAAAAAGAATCCTAAGCGGGAATACCTAGTAGACTCCCCAGGCCTCTGTCTCCAAGCCCACATGGTAACATGCCTCCTAGGGCTCCGAAAACACTGCCCTCAGGCAGCCAATGATGAAAAATTTCGAAGACATTGCCCAAGGCCCAGAGGAAAACCCTGCCCTTTTTCTCTCAGCCTAACAGACTCAAAAATGTATCACCCTAGATCCCAGTTCTAGGGAAGGACTCATTTCTAAACAGGAATTTCATCTCAATCATCAGATGCAAATTACAGAAATTAACCCCACAAAAGGACCTTTTAAACTAGCCTTTAAGGTTTTAACCACTGAGGGAAGGAGGTCAGAGTACGGAAATGAGGGAGCCCAGCTATCGGGGCTCTAATGAGAAGCCTCTCGGGGTTAAAAGTCCCCAAAACATTCTAATGTGATGGCTGAGGCCACACTCTTCCTGGGGCTCTGTCCCTGCCGTGATAAAACCGCCACTGGACTGCTACCATGCCCCCCAAGGCAGGGCTATATCCCTTCCTCCAGGACATCCGTTTACCCAGCCTCCTAGGCTTGGCCAGGAAAGACTGTTGGACCCCAGGGTATCGGGTAAAAGAATCTCTGATGATATGGAGGCCACTTATTCTGCTCTACCAGAATTTACAAGCTGTAGGGAGAAGTTAGAGGGTTAAGCCTTGGACTGATGTGTCAGCAAAGCCAAAAACAAGTCCCAGCTTAGAGGGCACAGCCCTCTTAGCATAATTAAACTTGATGTTGTGATACTCCCTAGATCTTCCCTGGGTAGCTAGTGGGCTGTGGGAGGTGCAGCAAGTGCTGCCAAAACAAGTGGAACTCACAAGAACATTGTAAATTACCTTGCTTACCTCTGACTATGAAATAAAAGCTCAGCTTGCAGTCTGGATCTGTTCTGTGGTCTCAGCCAGGCACAGAAGATCCACCTAGAACCAGCTTTTTCTCTGTATCTGTCTTCAATTTTCATCGGCTCTCCCTCACGCTCACGGAACCCTTGGCTGTGCTGGCGCAGCACAACAAGCCCTGCTTACAAATCTATTGTTGGAGTTGGCCTACTTTTTAAACCCCTAGCCACACCTTTAAATTGTCTCATAAGGAATCCCTTTAGTCACTCTTAATTTCCCCAAGTGCTCAACCCCCATCCTCTGTTGAGACATTTTGTCCGTCTCCCACTCCCTGCCTCCCCAATTAACATCCCCTGTCCCAAGAGCAGAAAGGGCCTCCAGTCTGTCTAATCTCTCCCCAAACCTAAAACCCTACCAACTTCACATACAACACCCCATTGTACCCATAAAAAAACCAGGTAGCTCCTGCCACCTAGTTCAGGATCTTTGGGTCATCGATCAAGCTGTCCTCCCACACATCTCAAGGTGCCCATCACCTCTCACTTCATGGTCCTGGGCCTGAAGGATGCCTTCTGTGCCATCCCTTTACACCCAGATGCAAAATCTCTGCCTTTGCTTGGGCTGAGCCCACAACCCAATAATCCTGTCAGCTCATATGGAGGGTCCTTCCCCAAGGCTTTTGAGACTGCCCCCACTTTTCCAGACAGGCACTGGTGTCGGACCTTTCCAATCTCAGCCTTGGCCCCAGCATTCTTCAATATGTACTACCTCCACTTCTATAGCCCCCACTGCCTCCTGCCAACATACTACTACCCTCCTCAATGGCTTATCAGAGAAAGGATACCGAGTCTCAAAAAAGATTCAACAGTCAGCTTCTCAGGTCACTTACTTGGGTCTCACCATAACTCCCCAACACTGTGCTGTCACCCCAGATAGAAAGGAACTTGCTGCCTCCCTTTCTCCTCCCTCCTCAGAACAAGACCTCTCCTTGGGACTTGTAGGATATTTCCGCATTAGGATCCCCAATTTTACTGTCCTTGCTCACACACCTAAAGGTCCATTGACAGAACCTTTAGATCCCACCACGAATTCTCCATATTTCAAGACTTCAACAAGCTCTCATTTTGGCTGCTGCTCTCTCTCAGACTTCTCCAAACCTTTTCAACTAATGAAAGCTAAACGCCAAACACAGCCGTGCCACTCTCACCCGTTCCTAACAAAGATCTCACTGTTGTGGGCGCCCCGCGAATGACGACCACCAGTCAGTCAGTTTGGAATTTAGGAAGCCTTTATTGCGAACCCGAGTCCGGGCTCACGTCTCAACTGGCACAGCAGGAGCCACGAGAGTCCCGAACCCTGACACTTTTTATCTCTAACCTAGGGGCTCTGGTATTCTCTGGTTGGTTCTGACTTATAACAAAAGAATAAAGGAAGTATCAGTTATACAAGCAGTGGAAAGTTTTTTAAAATTTCTTAAGCCATAACACCTGGCCATGGGTCCAAGCTTTGCTTCAATCAGTTCCTGACAGCCGTGCGGTTTCAGCAAAAAGCGGCTTCTGCAAACGGGGAGGCAGTGGGTTCTTCTCGACACAGGTGTGTCATCCCACATCCTCTAGCAAGGGGCTTGGGCGCCCTAGGGGTAATGCTGACCCTGGCCATCACATCACATTCATGCAGAGAAATTCTTGACTTCAAAAAAGCAATTTCTCAAATATGAGTCAGCCTTTATCTAATACTAATTACACTTGGTTTATTGATGTAGCTCCTGTTCCCAATGCTGTAGTATCACTCGATGGAGTTGTTGAGTCAGAGTCTCTTCCCGAAGGTACTTCCTCCCAGAAGACAGAACTGATTGCCCTAACGGGTCACGATAAGACTGTCAATATAGACAATGATTACAAATACGTCTTATGCCAAAGCCGGTTTGGCTCAGTGGATAGAGCGTCAGCCTGGGGACCGAAGGGTCCCGGATTCGATTCCTGCCAAGGGCATGTGCCTTGGTTGCGGGCACATCCCCAGTGGGGGTGTGCAGGAGGCAGCTGATCGATGTCTCTCTCTAATCGATGTTTCTAACGTGTCTATCCCTCTCCTTTCCTCTCTATGAAAAGTCAATAAAAATATATTAAAAAAAAAACACACAAATATGTCTTTCACATCATACACTGTCATGCCTCAGATCTGGGAAGAATGGATTCTTTTATAAAAATATTTTTTATTCATTTTTCACAGAGATGAAGGGAGAGGGATAGTTAGAAACATCCCAATCAACTGCCTCCTGCACGCCCCCTCCTGGGGACTGAGCTCACAATCTGTTGACCGCCATTGAAACCTGTTCAGTCTGTGGGCTGTCTATCCACTGAGCTAAACCAGTTAGGGAGGGATTCTTTATTTATTTTTTCCTCACCTGAGAATATTTTTTCATTGATTTTTTTAGAGAGAGGGAAAGACAACTATTTTTTTTTTTTTTTTTACAGAGAGGAAGAGAGGGATAGAAACATCGATGAGAGAGAATCATCGATCAGCTGCCTCCTGCACACCCTCTATCGGGGATGTGCCCGCAACCAAGGTACATGCCCCTGACCAGAATTGAACCCGGGACCCTTCAGTCCGCAGGCCGACGCTCTATCCACTGAGCCAAACCGGTTTTGGCAGCTCTATCCACTGAGCCAAACCGGTTTTGGCAAGGAAAGACAACTGTTAATGTGAGACACATTGATTGGTTGCCTCCTATACATGGCTGGAGTAGGGCCTGGGCCAGGGAGGAGCCTACAATCAAGGTCCACACCCTTGACCAGAATTGCGCTCGGGACCCTTCAGTGCATAGGTCGATGCTCTATCCACTGAGCCAAATTGGCTACGGCAGAGAGGAGATTCTTAACCACCAATGGCTCTCCCATAACCAATGCCTCCTTAATCCTCAATCTCCTACAGGTAGCACACCTTCCTAATGCAGCAGTAGCCATACTCTGTGGGCAATGATCCCATAACACGGTGGACCAGGAAGCTGGAACAGTGCCCCCCTCCTCTCAGCTCCTAGTTACTTATAACCACAACACACACCGAAGGAACTCGAGTCCCTCCTTGCTCTCGGAGTCACCCAGGACAACCCCTGGATAAGACTTTAGGGCAAATATGTCCTCCCCCATGGACAAGTCCACACTATATTATGGGCCCTTCATGTCTCCTTACACATAGCATAAAGACACTGTTACAGCTTTTTTTTTTTTTTAATTTTTTATAGAGAGGAAGAGAGAGGGACAGAGAGTCAGAAGCATCGATGAGAGAGAACACATTGATCAGCTGCCTCCTGCCCTCCCCCCACTGGGGATGCGCCTGCAACCAAGTTACATGCCCTTGCCCAGAATCGAACCTGGGACCCTTCAGTCCACAGGCCGACGCTCTATCCACTGAGCCAAGCCGGTTTCGGCTGTTATAGCTTTTAAGATCTCTTATTACATGTCCTAACTTAGCTTCCTTATTACAAGATATTGCCAAAACTTGCTCTGTCTGTTGTACAGTATATCCACAAGGACACATTAGATCTCCTGAACTCACCAGGCCAGGGGCCAGATTCCTGGACAAGACAGGTGAAATGATTTCACTCAGATTCCTCCTATTAAAAGAAGAAAATCCTTCTACCCCTGGAAGATACCTTCTCAGGCTGGGTAGAGGCATTCCCTACCACATCTGAAAAGCCATCTGGTCACACAAGCCCTCATACAGCATATTCCTTGATTTGGACTGCCCACCTCATTACAGTCAGACAAGGGACCTGCCTTTATATCCCAAATAACCCAAGAAATCTCTTCTACCCTGAATATCCAGTGGAACTTACATACCCCTTACCAAACCTAATCTTCAGACAAAGTAGAAAAGGCCAACTCCCTAATTAAATCCCATTTAACTAAATTAAGTTAAGTATTGAGACTAAGGAACCTTGGACCTCCCTCTTACCCCTCCCCCTCAAGTGCATCTGAGCAACTTCCCGGGGCCCCATCCTTTCTCAGCCCCTTCGAACTCGTGTGGAAAGCCTTCCAAGGAAACCCTTTAGGAGATTAAGTATCTACTAGAGGCCCGATGCATGAAATTCATACAAGGGGCTCAGCCCACACAGCTCTGGCTTCGTCCGGTAGGTTGTTAGCCTGTCCTGTCAAATTAGCATATTATGCTTTTATTATTATAGATTCTAAACCATGTCAGGCAACTAATGAGTGCATGCAGACCAGATTCTTTTTTTAATATATTTTATTGATTTTTGTACAGAGAGGAAGGGAGAGAGATAGCCAGAAACATCAATGAGAGAGAGTCATCCATCAGCTGCCTCTTGCACACACCCCAATGGGGATGTGCCCGCAACCAAGGTACATGCCCTTGACCAGAATCGAACCCGGGACCCTTCAGTCTGCAGGCCGACCCTCTATCCACTGAGCCAAACTGGTTTCGGCAATGCAGACCAGATTCTTCCACAACCCTTTACGGGAGAGATCCCTCCCACTCCTGTACAGCCAGGGGACTGGGTCCTGCTGAAGGAAATTCATCCATCAAATAATTAACAGCCCTGTTGGCAAGGCCTATAGCAAGTTCTTCTAACCACTCCTATGGCCACTCACCTGCACGGCCATCCCACAGGGCTCCACTTTTCTAGATTAAAACAGGTCCCCGGAACACCATCACCACAGAACCCCCTGATATTGAAATCCCCAAGACACCACAACCACCAAGTTGGACCCACGAAGCTTCAACTCAGCTGCCTTCCAGAGGAAGAAGACAAATGAGTGAGCATCCTGCACACGTGTCCTCTGTACAGCCCTCGCTACTTCGGAGCCCCCTGAGAGCTTACCACCTTTCCCCAACAAGTCCTCTCCTCGTAGCCATGGCCCCTCTCCTCTCCATGCCTGGATTCGGGATCATGCAACAAAATCCCTCCCTACCTGGATCCGGAAAACGCCCTCATTCACCCTTGAGGGAACCCGAGCCCCGGAAACTGGGACTAGCTCTCCTCCTCTTCCTCTGCCACCCGTTCTCCCACTCCCCTGGGACACTTTCTTACCTCAGTTCTCTTCACCTCACCCGGTCTCTTCTAAACAAGTCGCTCCCAGCACTAGCTCAAGACTGTGGGCTTTCCCTGTTCTTTTCTTCTGCCTGCATTGCTATCCCGGTACCACTCCTTAAGTGGAATCAGGCAAAGGCCACTTTTACCTATAAAAAGGGAAAAGGAGTCACTTTCTAAATAAAGCTAATACTCTCCTAGGCAACTCTCCTCCCCCCAGGCCAATCAGGCTTCTCCGAGACACTTATATTCAAAGCCTCGCCACTGTAGCTCCCACCTCCATACTTGTCAGCCTACACACCCCACTAATTGCCCAAGTCTCTTTATGCTTTACAGAACCACAGGGCAAGATATCAACGGGCCATCTTCCATCATCACCCTGTGGCACCACATCACCCTGTGGCACCACAGTTACTCTAGTGAGGGGGCACCGGGGTGAGGGTGAGGGCCTAGCAATCTGAATCTGTGTCAGTAAACAGTATCCTATTGCACATTCTTTTTTTTAATATATTTTATTAATTTTTTACAGAGAGGAAGAGAGAGGGATAGAGAGTTAGAAACATCGATGAGAGAAAATCATTGATCAGCTGCCTCTTGCACACCCCCTACTGGGGATGTGCCCGTAACCAAGGTTGACCAGAATCGAACCCAGAACCCTTTAGTCCGCAGGCCGACGCTCTATCCACTGAGCCAAACCGGTCTCGGCCTATTGCACATTCCTGTTAGCCTATAATTCACTGCCTCTTCCTTAGGCAATAATCTGTTTTCCTAAATACTCCCAGTTTACAAAGGCCATAAACCAAGAATTTAACAGCTTAGCCAGAGGGGAGGTCACGGGCAGCACCGAAGCCATGCCTCTGGGTGTAATCTCACTCCCCCCATCCCAGCTCAGAGGGATCGCAAGGCCCACAAAACGTCCGGAAGCCCGGTCCATATTTGGGGAGACAAACCAAAGAGATAAATGGGAAGGACCCTCTGTGTTCAGTACTTGAGCTTTGGAGAATAACTCCCCTGAGTCACCATACTTGTATCTCTGAAAATAGTTTTTCCTGAATCTTCCAAGTACCCATTATGTGTTTTTTGATTGCCTGGTAAATTCTGAAACACTAAAACTTCTGATAGGCCATTCATCTCAGTCTGTCAACTATCAGGTCTCATCAGAGGTCAGTGGTCATTTCCTGCAGCCTGTCTGCTTTACTGCCTACCCAGTCATCCAAGCCCAGGGCTTCAACTGCTCTTTCCTTTTCCTCTTGCCTTTTCCCTGGGTAGCAGCCCAGTCTAGCATTGCCCACTTTCACTGCACTAAAACCTCAGCCACTCATCCGTCACTCCTTATCCGCAGCACTTTGGTGACCACCCTTAAGATTTGGAGCACAGAACCAGTAAAACAAGGGAAATCCATTACATACCCTCTAGTCCACCCTTTTTCTCTACATTTCTCAGTTTGCCCGATCTGGGATTTTTCTTCCTCTGGAGGGATAATGCTTACATCTGCCTCCCAACTAATTGAACAGGAACTGGCACCCTTTCTTATCTCTCCCCCAATGTAGATATAGCTCCCAACAGCCATTCTTTGCTCATTCCCATAACCTACACATTCGACATAAAAGGGCAACCCAGATAGTTCCCCTCCTAGTAACCCTGGGAATCACCCCCAGAGTCAGGACTGGCATAGGAAGGCTGACTATTTTTTTAAAATATATTTTTATTGATTTTTTACAGAGAGGAAGGTAGAGGGACAGAGAGCTAGAAACATCGGTGAGAGAGAAACATCGACCAGCTGCCTCCTGCACACCCCCTACCAGGGATGTGCCCACAACCAATGTACATGACCCTGACCGGAATCGAACCTGGGACCTTTCAGTCCGCAGACCGACACTCTATCCACGGAACCAAAACGGTTTTGGCTGCTCTTTCATATTTTGAAACCCTATTCTAGGACTTACAAGAGAGCTTAGCCCTAGCCAGTTTGGCTCAGTGGATACAGCATCAGTCTGAGGACTGAAGGGTCTGGGGTTTGATTTTGGTCAAGGACAGATGCCCACATTTCCAGCTTGATCCCCAGTAGGAGGCGTGCAGGAGGCAGCCAATCAATGATTCTCATCATTGATGTTTCTATCTCTCTCCCTCTTTAAAATCAATAAAAATGCATTTTTTTAAAAAAATAAGGCTCAGACAATATTGCTGAAAGTTTAGTTAAAATCCAAGACCAAATTGATTACCTTGCAGCTGTAACATTACAGAACAGACGAGGCTTAGACCTGCTGACAGCTGAGAAGGAGGTCTTTGTCTCTTCCTGGTAGAGTGCTGCTTTTACATTAACCGGTCAGGACTAGCCAGAGATGCAGCTCAGAAGTTGACAGAAATGGCCACTAAAATTAGAGAATGTCAGTCCAACACCTGGCACTCAGCTAAAAAGTATAAATTGGTATACTGCTTCCTTTTATAGGTCCATTAACATTCATATTCCTTAGTCTTGCCTTTGGCCCCGTTATTCTGCGCCACTTTTCTTTATTTCTCCAGGACCGTTTCCAAGCTTTCACCAACCATCCATACGGAACCAGAACCTCACCCAGATGGCAGGGGACCAATACCTCACTCGGGCTGACTGCTACCAAAACCTGCCCCATTTCGCCTTTGGCACCCCCAGCCAGCCTGAAGCAGACACAGAGGAAACCACCTCTGCCCCCATTCCATAAGCAAAAGGTCTGGACAAGCAGTGAACCAGCCTTATTTAGACATCCTCCTTGACTAAATGCAGTAACTTTCCATCACACCCCCTCAGAAAAAAACCCACCCAGGGCCCTGTAAAGGCCCCGACTCTCCGACCGCTCAGGGGAGATGCCATTTGGGGTCTCAGCCCATCTCTTTGCAGATGCCTTAATACACTTAAAATTCTTAAAAAAATAAAAAATAAAAAAAATAAAAAATAAAATATATATATATATATATATATTATTGATTTTTTACAGAGAGGAAGGGATAGGGATAGATTGTTAGAAACATCGATGAGAATCATCGATCAGCTGCCTCCTGCACACCCCCTACTGGGGATGTGCCTGCAACCAAGGTACATGCCCTTGACCGGAACTGAACCTGAAACCCTTCAGTCTGCAGACCGATGTTCTATCCACTGAGCCAAACCGGTTTTGGCCACTTAAAATTCTTTACTTCACCTGGCTTCCCCCTCCACCCATCTAACCCTTACTAACGGGATTACTTGGCCGCTGAGAGCTTCTTCGTTGGTTCTTGTGGAGGGAAGGTGACTGCCCAGATTGCCATGTGCTCCTTGGACAGCACGGAGGTTCCCAGCAGCCCTGCTCTGCCTTCTTCCCTGGGCCTGCTCTTGGGTCTCCACCTGGTTATGAGGGAGTACCGCCAGGAGGTGGGCTCTGCTGAGAGCTTATGAGGCGCTTTAAACAGACGAGACGGGCACTCCAGAAAACACAACTTTATTTGCTGGGACTGAAAACAAAGGCTGTCTGTCGACAAGGCGTGAAGATTTCAGTGTGAGGTGTAGTGCATCATCAGCCCTCTCAGCTTGACCTCGCCACGTATGGTCCTCAGCCGTGTGAAGACGGCACCTTCGTCAGCAGGCGAGGGCTGGCAGTCCTAGTTTACCTGACATTTTTGTGATTCACCACACGCTATTCCTTGTGTTACAAAAGCCATCGTCTTGGCACCCTCCAAGGGCACAGGAGAGAAGATCCTGTTGATCGAACCAGAGCCTCCCAGTGGGTGGGCTGGGAGCACGTGCCCCTGGTCCATGGCACAAACGCATGTGATTCTCAGGGGCATGGTCAGGAGTCCTGCCATTCTCTGCCTGGGCAGCAAGCATGAGCAGCTGAAGACATGGCTTTTTAAGGGGTTAGAAACTGCTGCCTACTTGTAAAAACCGAGTATGTCCAGGAGGGGGCAGCAGAGGCACCAAGTGCCCTGCACAGTGCATCCCTTCCTACGGTAGCTTCTCCGTGAAGGCCTTAGGGGTAAGGCTCTCAGGCAGCAGCAAGAGAAAGAGGGCTGCACACCCGCTAGCTCCCTGGAGCCCATTTGATAGGGCTGAGGTTATACAGATTGCAACACAGACAAGGGAAGGGCTAGGCCGGTGGTCGGCAAAGTCATGAGTCAACAGAGCCGCAGTTTGCCGACCACGGGGCTAGGCTCAGCCTGAGAGTCCTGGAAACCCTGGGGTTGACGGCTGGGTGACAGAGGGCCCCGCCGACCAGCTTTCCTGGCTCAGGGTCTGCAGCAGGAGGCCCTGCGGCCCTCCCTCTGGACATAGTCATGCAGCTGGAAGTGGAGGTCGCTGGTGCTCTTCGTGGAGCGCTGCTTCAGCTCCCTGCAGGACAGGGGAACCATGGAGCCGGGGGCCAGCACCCCCAACGGGGGATTCAGATCCTGGGTCTGAATCTGGAGGCCTTCCCGGTGACTGCGAGGACTTACTTTGCTATCGCTGTGAAGGCCAAATCCACGTTGAGGCCCATCTTGGCGCTGGTCTCCATGAAAGGCAGCCCATACTCCTGCAAAGAGCCGCTGCCAGCCAGGTGGCAGCCTGGTGGGGACAACCCGGGCCCTATAGCCCCAGGGGGCACCCCTAGCCACCCACCTCGCCCAGACTCACCTTGGCCAGCTTCTCCCCGTCCTCCCTCTTCACCACACGCTCCTGGGCAGAATCCACCTGCCACGGGGATCTTGGTGAGAGCCAGCCTCAGGCTCCCCGCCCCCCCCCGCCCCCCCCTCCATAGAGCCAGGGGAAGAGGAGAGGGGGGGTGCCCACCTTGTTGCCTAGCAGCATGAGCACCACATCGCGTTGGGCATACTCCTGGATCTCGGTCAGCCAGGCCTGTCATGGGAGAGCTGAAACCAGACTGGAGGCTGGTGTTCTCCACACCCCTGGCTTCTCCCAGCCACACCCACACAGGGCCTCTAACAGGAAAGGCCCAGAAATTCAGCCATGGGCCACGCTGAGACACTCCTGACAATATCCAAGATGGTTGGGCTAATGGAGCTGGAAGGTCACCCAAACCGCCTCCAGCTCATACTCTAAACCGGGGCCACCAGGAGCCCAGAGGGGCCCCCCGCCCCCCTTCCTGCTGTCAGTAGGGTCCTCAGACCATCTACCTAAACGAGTCTGGAGTGGAACCAGGACCCATCATGGCCTCTCACACCACACACACACACACACACACACTCACACTCACCAACCCAGAAGGAAGCAGCCACTGACCTGGATGTTGTCAAAGGAAGCCTTGTTGGTGACATCATAGAGCAGTAGCAGTGCTGGGGGCAGAGGGCCAGTGAGGACACCTCCAGTCACCCACAACCCTCCTCTGAGCAGAAGCCTAAGGGAACAGGGCACGCACAGACACAGACCACAGCCCCGACTCCAGGGCCCGGGACCCTGCCCGCGAGCTCACCGTGTGCGTCACGATAGTAGGCGTGGGTGACGCTGCGGAACCGCTCCTGGCCAGCTGTGTCCCAGATCTACGGCGACAGGGACAGGCGGGGGTCAGGCCCGCCCCGCCCCTCCTCCGGGCCCTCAGCTCCCCCTCCCCCAGGTGCCTCACCTGCAGCTTCACCTTCATGCCATCCACGTCCAGAACTTTGTTCTGAAACACAACCAGCCAACTCCAGTTATGGGCCCAGTGCCATGTTCTGGCAGGGGCTGAGGGGAGGGGGGGGGGGAGAGGCAGGCAGTGCAGGGCCAGGGACTGAGCCTGATTGATGAGCCCCTGAACTGACTCTGCCCCCAACGCCCACGTGGCTCACCTCCCGCTTTGCACGAGGAGGTAACACTTCCCCTGGAACCCGAGTCCGAGAGTCAGCCAGCTCTCCCTGGTGCCTCTGGGGAGCCCCTCCTGATAGTCCATGCTCAGGGGGCACCGGCCTCTCTCCTGCTCTGACGGCCATACTGAGAGACTCGCAGGGTGTCTAATCCTGGGCCAGGCTGTCCTTCCTCTGCCCACCCTGCAGCCTGGCACATGGCCCCGCCAGCTCCACGGCCCCTTGCCACCACCCACCACAGCCAGTCACTCACTCCAGTTGCTCTGACCCTCTCCCAGCACCTTGCAAGCCTAGCCCCTTCACCCTAGCCTGCCCTCCTCACCCTGGTACCTACACTCCTGTCCCTTATATGCTCCCTGGAGTGTAGACCCCAGCCCTCTTACTGAGGGCTGGCATCTCTCAGCTCTGCAGGTGCTGCTCCTTTGGCTTGAAGCCATTTGCGTGATATTGGGAGTCACCCACCGTGTGATCCCAGGACCGCGACCATCTCTCTGTGCGTCAGCTCTCCCACCCACACGTGGCGATAACCAGGCTCCCATCCCAGAGCTGCTCTGGTGACTTTGTGAGTGACTATGTGCAGAGCACTGAGAACTGTCTGGCCCAGAGTGACAGCTAAGAGCATTTGTTCTAATGTATTTAATTTAACGTATTTATTATTGATTTTAGAGAGGGAGGGGAGGAGGGAGGGAAACATCAATCAGTTGCCTCCCAGACATGCCCCAGCTGAGCCTGGGCACCTTTGTTCTGACTTAAAAGCTGTGCTCCACATGGGGATGGCAGTTCTCCGAGGACAGGGCCCAGGGCAGCAGACGGAGTGCAGAGCTCTGCCTCGTACACAGTGGTGCTCACTGTGTGTTCGCTGCCTGGCCACGCTCTCCAGTCAGCCCTAGAGGTGGTGGCCCACCCCTGGTTTCCACTCGCTGGGTGGGGATGAGGAGCCACTGCCTCCCTTCTCCCAAACCGCTGCTGTCAGGCGCTTCTGGGTCTCCAGGGAACCGAGCCCGGCCATCTGCCAGGCTGGGGAGGACACCCCGCCTCCCCTGACGCCCGGAACAGAGGTATGAACCAGCTGCCTCACCTCCCTCACCGCCTGCCCCGAGCCAAGAAGGAGGGGAGAGGGGGAAGTAGGGCCAGAACAGGCACAGGTCCGCCTGCCCCGGGCCCACACAGCCCCTCTGACACCGCAGCCTCTACGCCGCCCCCCAGAGGACGGAGGGGCCTTGTCCCCCTAAAGAGAGTGGCTCCCAGACTGGAGGGAACCCCCCTTTGCTATCCCCGGAATAGGCCTCCCTCCCAGCCTCAAAACAACTGGGTCTAATTAAAGGGTGAGAAAGATGCAAATTCAGGATTTGCAGGGAACACAGCAGCACTTACACAGCACCTCAGCGCTGGCACCGGCATTTAGACTGATGGGCAGAGATGGGAGCCCTGAGGCTGGAGCCCTGCGAGCCTCAGACCCGGGTCCCCGTCATTTCCTGCTGGCCCCATAAGCGGCCTGGGGTGCTGTCAGGGCTTTGGAGCCAAGAATCCAGGGGCACCCCCAGAAGAATCCCAGGACGCAGCCCTCCTGCTAGAGGTGGTAAGGGGGCTGGCAGGGGAGATGAGCCGGGTAAGAATATTTCCCATGAGCCTCCTCACCCAAGGGCAGGGACCTCTGCCCTAAGCAACCCCTCCGTCCTCAGCTGCTGGACGGGTATGTGTTCAGGGCCTCAGCCACCTGTCCTGGAGGTGCTGAATGGCCTGCCTGGCACCCCCGTGGGGCAGCAATGCTGGCCTCCCAAGCGAACATGGACCTTGAATTCCCTCTGCCAGCTCTGGGGCCACCAGTGACCACCTCCCCAGAGGCACAGGTCAGAGCCGCGCGGTTGGATGGAGCCACCATCTGTCTCCGACAGCCTAGGATTTTCAGAAGGCAGGCAGCTTGATGGCTATGGCATTCCACCTCCACCCTGACCTGGGAGCCGGGGTCCCTCGGGGCCCTCCCCCTCAGGAGCCTGGAGTGCCACAGGATGTGGAGACCCATCTGCTGGGGAGGGGTGCTGTGAGGACTCCATGAGCTGGTGTTGGGGGCCCAGGACGCCAGTCTCCACTCACCCGGAAGTCGATGCCCACGGTAGAGATGAAGGTCCCTGCTAGGAAAGCCCCGTCCTTGAATCGCACCAGCAGGCAGGTCTTCCCCACGCCCGAGTCCCCCACCAGCATGACCTGAGGGGAGCAGGAGGGGCAGAGGTGTTAGGGCCCAGGGGACCCGCGTGCAGGCCCCCTCAGAGGGGTGTCTAGTCCTCCCTGAGCTGGCCTCGTCCGAGGGAGGCTGAGTGAGGGGCGGGAATGGAGAAGGGCATCCCAGGCCCACAGGTGGGCCCCAGGACTTGGGTTTAGGATGGGGGTAGGGGTGGGGGACGACACAGCAGCTATGATCCCAGCTGGCCTGCACCTCCAGCTTCTACCTACGTCTACAGGTCCTGTCCCCTCTACCCCAGAAAGAGGCCCTTCTCCACCAGGAGGGAGAGGGGGCAGATGCCTCCATCCAGGCCCTACCTGACCCCCACGCCCGGGCTCTGAGCACTATGCCTGATCTAGAAGGGAGTGTCTGGGGAGAAGAGTCTGGGGGTTGGTGGCTGGGGACCTCCTAGGAGGCCTGTGGGGGCATCTGTGCCAGAGGGTTTCCGATCTGGACCAGACGGGGAGGAATGTGTCACTTGAGGGTCAGATCCTGTCAGAGGGGCCTCAGCCAGGTCTGTGGACAGGAAGGGGCAGTCAGGCCTAACCCCTCTTCCACCCCTTCGGTACCCCTCCCCATCCTGCTGCCAACGGCCCCCCAAACCCAAAGATGGTCCTGCCACCCCCATCCCTGTGCCACACACACACACACACACACTCACACACACACTCACACACGCGCGCACGCATGCACACACACTCTTTCACAAGCTTCTACAGCCCCCGAGGCGAGGGAAAGCAGCATATGGTAAATAATGAGATTGGGGCCCCAGCGGGGGAGGAGACAGTGCGGAGCGGGTAGAGAGCACCTGGATCTGACTTCCGCAGGACCCCTTATCCGCCCGCAGTCTGGGGGTAGGGTGGGGGGCAGGCCTGTTGGGTATCCCAAACCCAGGTCTGACAGCTGTGTGTGTGTGTGTGTGTGTGTGTGCGCGCGCGCGCTGCGCTGTGCCAGCCGCTCCAGCGCCGCGGGGCCGGGGATCCGCAGGGCCCTGCACTCCCGCCCGGCAGCCTCCGGACCAGCTCCCGCCAGACACCACCTGCTGCCGCTCGCATGGGGGACGGGGGTTTGCCCGGCTCACCTTGAAGGCGACATCGTAGAAATCGCCACCGCCGCCGAGGGAGGGCCGGCCGGGCGGCGGGGGCCCGTTGGGCGGCCCCGGAGGGCCGAGGCGCGCAGTCCCGGGGCGCGCCGCCCGGGGTCCGTTGGCGGCGGGGAGCACCGAGGCGGGGGGCGCGCTGGCCCCTTTGCTCTTGGGAGTCTTCTTCCTGGACATGGCCTGCGGGGGCACTCAGTGCTCTCCCTCTGCGGTCGCCGCACACGCACCCTCGGCCGCCCTGCTCCCTGCTCCCACGGAGCTCGTCCTGGACCCGGACGCGGACCCGAACCCGTCCCGCGGCGGCGGCCGGGGCATCCTGGGCGCTGGGCTCTCCACCCCCCGCCGCCCACAGCCCCGCAGCCACTCACCCCCGGCCTCTCGCCGCCGCCGCCAATGGCTGTGCGGAGGCGGGGCCATGCAAATGAGCCGGCCTCCCGGGGGCGGAGCCAGGAGGACCCCCACATCCCCCCACCCTCACCGCGCTGCGCGGAGCGAGCGCGTCTGTGCGCTCTGCCCGGGGCGCCGCTCCTGGGCCGCCCGTGGCCCGGGCCGCGGTAGGGGGCAGGGGGCCCGGGCAGCGGTAGGGGGAGGAGGGCCCGGGTGAGGGGACACCCGGAGTCCTGTGTTCCTCTGCGTGCTGTGAGCCCCTACTCCCCGCGCCGCCTTTTGCCCAGGGACCCCCTCTGGACCATCTCCCGGCCTGGGACAGGGGAATACTTGGAGGTAGGGGGCGTGGAGGCAGTGGGTCTGCATTGGGGGTGGGCACCCTGGATTCCGTTTCTTCTCAGCCAGAGATGCCACCTGGCCCGTTGCAGAGCCCCCCTCTCTCCAGGGCAGGCGGGTCCAGGAAGCTCCGACACTTGGTCTTGGCAAACAAACGCCGCCCGGTGTACCGTGTACTGAAGGCTGGGGCTCAGGTGACAGCTGGTTATCAGAGGCAGAGGCAGGACTTAGCGGCACCGCGAGCGTCAAGGCTGAGCTGGCAGGGCCCTCCCCCACAGCTCCTGCCTGCTCGGCTGAAGTCGTGGGAAGTCAGCAGTGTCGCAGCCAGCAGCAGGGCCTCTGCTCCCAAGCATCTGGTGGATGAAGGGGCGGGAGGCCCCTCCCCCAGTGGCTGGCCCTTGGACCTCCATCGCCAGGTTCTGGCCCCAAGCAGGCCCCAGATGCTGATGATTGAAACCCAGCACTGGTCCCTTTCCAGGGTCTGACACCTTCTCCCACCTGGGCTGCTTAGAGTTCTGCCCCGGGACCTCCACCTTGGTTTTGAGAATGAGGCTGAGGTGGTAATGGAATCTAGAAATAGTAAACCAAGATGCCCCTCCTCCAGGGTTTGGGGATAGTAGGTGCAGACAGAAGGGCAATCTGTTCCATACTCTTGGGAGCTGGAGGGATGACCTTGCTGTCCACCCCTCACCCCCCAGATGTGACAGCTGTCACTGGAACCCTGGACCCTTCTGAGCCCCGAGCCTTGTCAGCTGGCAGTGCCCCAGCCTTGTCAGCTGGCAGTGCCCAGAGCTCAAATACTTATGCTGCTCACAGGCTCAGAGATCCAGGAAAACACAGATGGAGGGATGCTGTCCAACAGAGCAATTCCTCCAAAGGACCTGGCAGGAACGTGCCGGGAAAAGGCTGTGGAAAACTGCCCTTCACTGACATCATCAGGGACCAGGCACAGGTCATTTTCAAAACCGTCCACCAGGCGGGTGCTGCTGCTGCGGTCCTCAGTGTTAGGAGGGGAAAACAGGCCAGTGAGAGAACCAGGGTTTGCATGTGGGAGCTCCGGTTCCAGAGAGCATAATTGTCCATGGCAGGGTGGAGCCAGGTCCCCTGGAGACCCCCCACCCCTCATGGCCCTGTCATAGCTGGGTGCAAACCTGAGGAACCCCCTGGCCTCCTTTCCTGACTCATTCCTCTGGCCTCCCACTGTTTCCAGACCAAATATGAAGGCAGTGGGGCTTGGGGCGGGATTGTTGGGCTCCCACTGCTGTGGCCCTGGGGACTCCAGGTGAATCCTTCCCCTCCTCCCCACCCCCCCGCTAGGAGGCCAACTTATAGGGTGGCTGGCCAGGTCTCAGCTCAGCTAGCCAAATGTCCACTGGCCCCAGGGTCCTAGGCAGTGGGCTCCCTGCTTCCTTCCGACAGCCACTGCCCAGAGTGTCCCCCCAGGGATGGAGCCATGTGGAGTTTGGGTGCCCTAGAGGTGGGGGCTTCAGGTAGGGCAGTCTGAGTTGGGGTAAAGGGGAGTGTGTGCTGATGGGGTGACCAGGAAGAGAGGAGGTAGGCATGTTAGGGGTTGGAGTGTGTGGGGGGGGAGGCTAGGAGGGGAGAAAAGCTGAGGGCAGCAGAGCAGAAAGGCTTGATCTTGCCACCTTTAAAATGAGAATAGCCCTAGCTAGCTTGGCTCAGTGGATCATTAGCCTGCAGACTGAAGGGTCCTGGGTTTGATTTCGGTCAAGGGCACATGCCTGGGGTGCGGGCTCAATCCCTAGTGGGGGTCTGCAGGAGGCAGCCGATCCATGATTCTCTCTCATCATTCATGTTTCTATCTCTCTCTCTCCCTTCCCCTCTGAAACCAATAAAAATATATTAAAAACAATAAAATAAAATTAGAAAAATATATGTCCAGCTCCAGGTCTCTGAAAAGAGGGAGTTCTGGGCCCCTGCATCACAGCACCCCCTTGCTTCTCTCCCTCTTTTTTTCATCCTCACTTGAGGGCATGCTTAGAGGAAGGGAGAGAGATCGAGAGAGAGAGAGAGAGAGAGAGAGAGAAAGAGAGAAGAGACAGAGAGAGAAGAGAAATATCAACCAGTTGTCTCCCATGTGTGCCTGTATGCACCTGTACACCCTGTATGTTCCCCAACTACGGATCAAACCTGAAACCCAGATATGTGCCCTGATTGAATTCGAACCGGCAACCTTTCAGTGCACGGATGATGCTCAACCAACTGAGCCACTCTGGCCGGGGCCCCGGCCTCTCTTGCCTCCGGCAGTCCTCCTGGTCTGTGATCGTGATGTGTCTCGGTGCCTCTGTTTGCCATCTGCAGCGCCCTCTGGAATGTCAGCGCTGTGGGCACAGGAAGTCTCTTGTCTTAGTCACTGCCGTATCCCTGGCAGCTGGCCCTGGGCCTCAATAAACAGTTATTAAATCGGGGAAGAAATATGAGTTAGAAACATGGCGCCTCCTTCAGGAGCCATGTTTCTAATAAGGATTTGGGGCTGAATGCGCCTCCCGGTACCGTGGTAAGACTGGGGTGAGCAGGCTTGGTGGAGGAGGGGCATTTTTTTTTAAGGTTTTTAAGGTGGAGCAGAAGTCTAACAGAACAGGAGTCAGAGAAACTTGCTGGTGGCCACTTGGAGCAGAAGAAGCCACAGTGTGGTCCGTTGCTTGGAGGCAATGGCAGTCCAGTTGGGGACAGGAGGGGGACTAGATTACATGGCAAATGTGAGTAAATGTATTTCCTAGGAGCTTGGAAATTGTTCAGCGAGAAGTAGGGAGCCATGCATGGTTTCTGAACAGAGCAACGGAGAAAGGACACGGCTCTAGGAATACTGGAGAGCAGCGGAAAGGAATGGGTGTGGGCCGGGGGCTAAGCGTGGGGGATTGCAGGAACCCAAGAGGAGGTATAGGGACAGAGGGGACCTCCGGGGGAGATAGAATCTGCAGGTCTGGAGGTGAGCAAAGAGGGAGAGCCCCCTGGGTAGGGACAGGGGAGTGCTGAGATGGGCTGGAGATGGAAAACTCCTTGCTGCTCCTCCCAACTGGAAGGGAGGGGCCGTGTTCCCTGGCCTTGGGTGTGGGCAGGAGTTGTGATTGCTTTACTGGCAGGAGTGCCCCTGTGTCCACTTGTGGGCTCAGAACTTACATCCTGGCAGCTCCTCCTTCCTGCTTCCTGGGACACTCATCCTTGGCATCCAGCTGCCATACTGTGAGAAAGCCCACGTGGAGAGATACCCGTTTGCCAACCTGCTTCATGTGAGTAAAATAGGCATATTGGCTGGCGGTGGGTACTCTCTGCTGGCAGGTTCCATGCAGAGCAGTTACACCATCCCACCAAGCCCTGTCCAAAATGCAGATCTGTGAGCATTTGGGGCATGTTTGTTACACAGCTATGGTGAACTAGCACAGACTGCCAGCTAAGGGACGGGAAAGGGCCCAATTGGTGGGAAAGGTCAGGAGGGCAGCCCTGGATGGATGCCCAGAATCTCAGCATCTGCAGACCTAGAGAAAAGAAGACCCCCTCCCCGCCCTCTGGTGCAGGCCAGGCTCCTGTGGCAGGCCATGAGTTGTGAGCCATAGGGCCGAGCAGTGGAGGGTGA
Source organism: Nyctalus aviator (assembly GCA_036971965.1). Classification (NCBI taxonomy): domain Eukaryota; kingdom Metazoa; phylum Chordata; class Mammalia; order Chiroptera; family Vespertilionidae; genus Nyctalus; species Nyctalus aviator. The sequence goes on along the minus strand of CM072926.1, from coordinate 10,809,361 downwards.
GGACCATGTGCCACTGGGGAGGGATGCCTACAGCCCTCAGTCCTGCTGGCATAGGGCCGGCTCTGCTGAGCCATGGAGGGTCTACATGTGATCATGACCCAGAAGAGGGATGGAGCAGCACCAGCTTCCTTGCCCCCATCCCCTGGTCTCATCCCTGGGCCCCCACCTCCAGCACCCTCAGGCCCTGATCTCTGGCCCCTCACGCCTGGGGCCTCTGGCTCCTGCACTCTGTCCTTAGCCTGCCCGTCTGACTGTCTTACCCCCTGTTCTGGAGCAATAGGTGCCATGAGTCCCAGATACAACAACCCTCGAGGACCCCCTGGGGCAGTGTCTCTCTGGATTCCTGTTTTCCAAGTCCCCCAGCTTCACCTCCACATTTCACTCACAGGTAGGGATTTTCCTTCTAGAGAGGCAGACTCAGGAAGGACCAAGAATCCTCCTCTTCCTTCCAGGCTCGGCTTAGAGCCCACTCTTCCAAGCAGCCCTCTCTGACTTCTTCCCCCTTCTTGCTCCATAGACACTCAAATTTCCTGTTCAGTAGTACACTCCCGGGGGGTGGGGGAAAGGTAGGGAGGGAGGGCAGGGGCACTGCCTTTCTCCCAGCCTGGGGGCTTCCTGAGGACAGTTCCCATCCTGCCCCCACCAAGCGCTGAAGACAGAGCTCAGTGACCGAGCAGGACAGAGGCAGGCTGGACGTCAGGAGCCCTTTAGCAAGGGGGACATGGCAAAGCCACCAAAGATTTTGCCCCCAGCGCACCTTCCAAGAAGTCAGTGCCACAGAATTCAGCCGTCTGCTCTGTCGGGGAAAGGAGCCCGGCTGGGAATGGTGCCAGAGGTAGAAGCTCCCCCTGGGTCCCGGGCTCGCTGTATGACTGGGGGAGTGTGGCACCCCCTCTCTGAGCCTGTCCGCTCTGTGAAAGGAGGCTGTGGAAGGAGCTTGATTTTGGAGGTTCCTTCCAGTTCAGACACCTTATGTTCTGTGAAAGCCACATGATTGTTGCCATGGAGACACCAGAGAGGAACTGTAGCAGTGCTAAGTGCAAATTCTGCCTCAGAGAGAACTGCCCTAGCCGGTTTGGCTCAGTGGATAGAGCTTTGGCCTGCAGACCAAAGGGTCCCAGGTTTGATTCTGGCCAAGGACGCATGCCCGGGTTGTGGGCTTGATTCCCCCCGAGTAGGGGATGTGCAGGGGGCAGCCAATCAATGATTCTCTTTCATCAATATGTTTCTATCTCTCTCCCTTCCTTTCTGAATTCAATCAATTAATCAAGTATTTAAAAGAGAGAGAGAGAGAGAGAGAGAGAGAGAATAACCCACATTATCCCAGAAGCAAGTGGTGTCAGAGATGCGCTCCCTCATTGCCCTCAATGCCCCGGTGCAGCTCACTCACCTTCGTGTCACGGAGGCCCTGCCCAGCAGGTGGTACAAGTGCCCATTCCTGCCTGAAGGGGAGAGGGCGTTCCATGGAGGGCTGGAGCAGAGGACAGGTCCACCCTGGGCTGTCACCGCTCACACCAGCTCAGGTCCTCACACGTGAGTACTCTGGGCAGTCTCAGGATGCAAAATGTGCCAACTGTCGAACGGGGAAGGTTGTTGTTTTGTTTGTTTTGAATATATATTGATTTCAGAGAGGAAGGGAGAGACAGAAACATCAATTTTGAGAGAGAATCATTGATCAACTGCCTCCTGCACACCCCCAACTGGGGATCGAGCGGGCAACACGGACATGCGCTCTTGACTGGAATTGAACTTGGGACCCTTTAGTCTGCAGGCTGACGCTCTATCCACTGAGCCAAACTGACTAGGGCTCAGGAGAAGGTTTTAATAGATTTATCAAAGTGTTTGTATAGAGAGGTCCGGGGTTATTTTCTGGTTAGTTTCTTTTTTATTTTTATTCATTTTTTAAAAATATATAATTTATTGAATTTTATTTTTATTTTTAAATATATTTTATTGATTTTTTTCAGAGAGGAGGAGAGAGGGATAGAGAGTTGGAAACATCCATGAGAGAGAATCATCAATCAGTTGCCTCTTGCACACCCCCTACTGGGGGTGTGCCTGCAACCAAGGTACATGACCTTGACTGGAATCGAACCTGGGACCCTTCAGTCCGCAGGCCAAGGCTCTATTCCCTGAGCCAAACCAGCGAGGGTTTTTTTTTTGTTTTGTTTTGTTTTGTTTTGTTTTAAATATTTTATTGATTTTCTACAGAGAGGAAGGAAGAGAGACAGAGAGCCAGAAACATCGATGAGAGAGAAACATCGACCAGCTGCCCCCTGCACACACCCCACCAGGGATGTGCCCGCAACCAACGCACATGCCCCTGACCGGAATCGAACCCGGGACCCCCCAGTCCGCAGACCGACGCTCTACCACTGAGCCAAACCGGTTTCGGCTACAATATATGTTTTGACAAATGTATACACTCATGAAATCATCACTGTAAACAAGATAATTAAGATAGCCATCACTTGCACATTTATCGTCCAATTGCCTCGATTGTCAGGATATCCAGCCTTGTCCCCAGGTCCTCCGTAGACAACTTTCTACTCTGGTGGGCATCCCTGGGCTAGGGTGAGCTTAGCTGTGGGCTGGACTCAACTTGTGCTGTGCCGAGCAGGTGAATGGACCCAGAGCGCCTCTAGGGGGCGGTGTTGCCTAAGGCCACTTTCTTGCCTAATCGTTTCCCTTGACCTTGAAAACATAGTGTTACATAAAATAGAACTTGTTAATTGTGCTGTTCAAATAATCTATTCAGTGATTTTTCAACCAGTGTGCAGGAAGAACTTTTAAAAAAATATATATTTTATTGATTTTTTTACAGAGAGGAAGGGAGAGAGATAGAGAGCTGGAAACGTTGATGAGAGAAACATCGACCAGCTGCCTCTTGCACACCCCCCACCCGGGATGTGCCCACAACCAATGTACATGCCCCTGACTGGAATCAAACCCAGGACTTTTCAGTCCGCAGACCGACGCTCTACGCTGAGCCAAACCAACTTCGGCAAGAAGAACTTTTAAGTCAAGGGCACTGACCTCTTTTCCCTGTCAAATAAAAAATGACAACAGCCAACACAATAGATGTCCGGTGAAAGTGAATCAAAATTATACTTTTATTTGTCAAATAAGGAAAAAAAATAACATATTTTTTGGTGTGCTGCAGAATTTTGGTGAGTAACTTATTTGTGCCATGAGATGAACATCTCATGGACATCTAAAAGGTTAAAAATTGCTGCTCTATATCTGCACTGACTTTAAAAATTGCTTCAGTCCTAGCTAGTTGGGCTCAGTGTATAGAGTATGGGACCAAAGGATCTGGGGCTTGATTCCGGTCAAGGGTACATGCTTGGGTCTCAGGCTCCATCCCCAGTAGGGGGTGTGCAAGAGGCAGCTGGTTAATGATTCTCTCTCATTATTGATGTTTTTGTCTCTTGCCCTCTCCCTTCCTCTTTGAAATCAATTTTTAAAAATGTATTGTTTTGCCGAGACCGGTTTGGCTCAATGGATAGAGCGTCGGCTTGGGGACTGAAGGGTCCCGGGTTCGATTCCGGTCAAGGGCATGTACCTTGGTTGCGGGCATATCTCCAGTAGGGGGTGTGCAAGAGGCAGCTGATGGATGACTCTCTCATCGATGTTTCTAACTTTCTATCTCTCTCCCTTCCTCTCTGTACAAAATCAATAAAATATATATTTTTTAAAAAATGTATTGTTTTAAAAGAAAAAAATTATTTCAGCCATGGCCCAGTAGCTCAGTTGGTTAGATCCTTGTCACCAAGGTTGTGGGTTTGATCCCCAGGTGGAGAACATATAAGAATCAACCAATGAATGCATAAATAAATGGAACAACAAATCGACGTATCTCTCTCTCCCCTCTCCCCTTCTCTCTAAAATAAAAAAATTAATTGCTTTATTTTTTAAAAATATGTTTTATTAATTTTTTTACATGGAAGAGGTAAATGGATAGAGAGTTAGAAACATCAATGAGAGAGAGACATCGATCAGCTGCCTCCTGCACACCCCCCACTGGGGATGTACCAGCAACCAAGGTACATGCCTTTGACCAGAATCGAACCTGGGACCTTTCAGTCCGCAGGCTGATGCTCTATCCACTGAGCCAAACAGGTTTCAGCTAATTGCTTTATTTAAAAAAATATATTTTTTATTTATTTCAGAGAGGAAGAGAGAGCTAGAAACATCAGTGATGAGAAAGAATCATTGATTGGCTGCGTTCTGCACATCCCACACTAGAGATGGAGCATGCAATCCAGGCATGTGCCCTAACCAGGAATCAAACTATGACCTCCTGGTTCATATGTTGATGCTCAACCACTGAGCCATGCTGGCCAGGCAAAAAATTGCTTTACTTTTACCCTTCAAAGGAAAGTATAATAAAGTCTCCCATAATGACTTGGTGAATTTCTAATAATTTATCTTTGCATATTGATATTCTATTTTTGAGAATACAGTGGTTCATATATATTTTACACAAGATATACCTTTAGTGTAAAATGGATTATTTTCACATTTGTTATCTTTTGGTTTAGGTTCTATTTTTTTTTTTTTAATCCTCACCTGAGGGTATTCTTTTTAAAAAAATATATATTTTATTTTATTTTTTATATATTTTATTGATTTTTTACAGAGAGGAAGGGAGAGAGATAGAGAGCTAGAAACGTCAATGAGAGAGGAACATCGACCAGCTGCCTCTTGCACACCTCCTACCGGGAATGTGCCTGCAACCAACGTACATGCCCCTGACCGGAATTGAACCTGGGACCGTTCAGTCCGCAGACCGACGCTCTACTACTGAGCCAAACCGGTTTTGGCTAAAAATATATATATATTTTATTAATTTTTACAGAGAGGAAGGGAAAGGGATAGAGAGTTAGAAGCATCAATCAGCCACCTCCTGCAAAACCCTCACTGGGAATGTGCCTGCAACCAAGGTACATGCCCTTGACCGGAATAGAACCTGGGACCTTTCAGTCCGCAGGCCGTCGCTCTATCCACTGAACCAAACCGGTTTCGGCCAAACCCACCCTTTTAAGAGCACAATTCAGCGACTTTAAAAGTATATTTACAAGACTGTGCAACCATCATCACCAATTCCATAGTATCATCCTCAAAAGAAACCCCATGTCCATTAGCAGTCACTCTCCATCTACCACACCCCCTGGAGCCATGGATCTACTTCTGTCTTTATAGATTTGTCTAGTTTGGACATTTCCTGTAAATGGAATCATAATAATAGGTGTCCTCTGTGTGGGATTTGTGGAGTGTTTTCAGGGTGCAGTCACGTTGTTAGGCGTGTATTGTTCCCACCGCGGGCGTTAGTTTGTAATTAGATCTCTCACACACAGAGGAACAGATGCCTCCCGTGCAGAGCCGAGTTCGGGGGACTTCGTGGGCAGGCGGCGGCCGGAGAGGGGGACGCGGCGCCCCGGGAGCAGAGCGCAGTGCTCTGTCTGCCGGCAGGCGGGCGGCGGAGATGCTGACGTCCGCGGTCCCAGGCGAGGCCGCTTTGGGCGGGCGTCACCTTTGTGGCTGCGGGAACTCGCGGTCCTGCCTCGGCGGCGCCATGGCGGGGCTCCGGAGGGGACACCGTGTATATTTATTGAGCGTCTACGGTGCGCCAGGTTTTGGGGTACCGCGCAAATCGAAACGGACAGAAGTGCTGAGAGTGGATGAGCAGGCACAGCAGGCGCCCCGAGATCTCCCTCCGGAGGTTGTTATTGCTGTTGTTATTGTTGTTATTGTTATTGCTGGTGCTTTTCGTGTCGTGACCGTGGAGACCGCGCCGGGCTGAGAGGCACGGGGACGCGACCGGGAACTGAGGTGAGCGCGCACTATGGAGAGCGCGGAGGGGCGTGGCCTCGGGACGCCCCGCCCCTCGTGCCTCACCCGCGGGCGGCGGCCGCACTGCCAGAGCGAGGGGCGGGGCCTCCAGACGGTGACGTAGGGGGCGGAGTCTGTGGGCGCCCCCGCCCCCGCGCGGGGAGGAGGAGGAGGAGCCGGCGGCGGGCCGCATTGCAGCGCGAACGCGCGAGCGGGTGGCGGTGGACGTTGCGCGTGGCGGGAGCGGGCGTCACGCAGGCAGACAAGCCACGGTCGCCCCTGGATCCCGCCCCGCCATGCTGTCCGCAGGCCCCGCCTGAGTCACGGCCGCCGGCGCCGGGCGGGCTCGGGGTCGGGGCCATGCGCGCGCTGCCCTGACGATGCCGCCCGCCCGCCTAGCGCTCGCCCTGGGCCTGGGCCTGTGGCTTGGGGCGCTGGCGGGGGACCCCGGGCGCGGCTGCGGGCCTTGCGCGCCCCCTTGCCTCTGCGGCCCGGCGCCCGGCGCCGCTTGCCGCGTCAACTGCTCCGGCCGCGGACTGCGGACGCTCGGGCCCGCGCTGCGCATCCCCGCGGATGCCACCGCGCTGTGAGTAACCCGCCGCCCCTCCGTGCGGACCGGACAGTTGCCATGGCGCCGGGCGGGCGCGAGGACATGGTTGGGAGGTGGGGGGGCCGAGCGGGGAGCGGGACGGGGGGAGGCCGCCGCGCGCCTGCACCCCTTTGGGAGAGGCTGGCCGGGCAGGCCGCCGGCCTGGCGGGCCTCGCAGGGCGTGGGCGCGTCCCCGGCCTCTGGAAGGGGAAACGGAGCGCGGGCCAGGCCTTTCCCAGGGCGAGGCTCCAGCGCAGTGAGGTCGGCCCAACTAAATAAGGAAAACCTGGGACCGCGGCCGGCTGTCAGCCCGCCTGGCGTGAGCCAGAGGGAAACAGAATCATCTCTGTTTCTGTGAAAGCAGAGACATCCCACCCGGTGGGGCTCTGCAAACGCGGGGAGGGAGGGGGGGCTGTGGCAAGCGTGCGGGGGCGGGGTGGGGCGGTCTCTGAATGGAGACTTGCAAACACTGAAGCCCTAATTAAGGACTAATAGGATTCGGCCGGCCGGGCGTGGATACCCAGCACCCTAGAGCCCCAAAGGAAGCTAGGAAGGTGGAGAGCTCTGTGTGGGATGGCAGAAGGATTCCCAGTAGGGGTGTTTGGTCAGGGATTTGATGGTTGTGTAAGAATTGGTCTGAAACCTAAGGATGGGCAGGAAGGTGGGTCTAGGGCAGGGGTGGGGAAACTTTTTTTTTTCTTTCTGCCGAGGGCCATTTGGATATTTATAACATCATTCCTACATTCGTGGGGGCCATACAAAAATTATCAACCTAAAAATTAGCTTAGCTATATTTGGTGGAACATTTAATTAACTCACCCCTAGTGCCTTGGCAGGGCCAGACCAAATGATTTCACTCTCCGAGGGCTGGATGTTCCCTACCCCTGGTCTAGAGGAAGGGAGGAGGGAACCATGGATGCAAAGACCTGGAGGCTGGACTTGGTTGTGTGCAGCTGCAGGGACAGTGTGAGGGGATGGGGGCCCCAGGGGCCGGGGTCCTGAAGGGCCTCAGGTGCCCCGTCTTAGGGCTCTGATGTTATTCTGGGAACAGCGGGTGGGTGGGGTTTAAAACACCAAAGAGCCCTCAGGTTTGCATTTTGGAAGTAGTAATGAGTCGGCCTTTATGGAGAGCTTGCCTTGAGTGAGGTGCTGTGTGCCAAGCTCTGGTTGTGGTTGTCATGCTTAACCCTAACCCTCTGAGGTGAGGGTACAGTGAAGATCCCCATTTTACCCATGAGAAGATGGAGGTGCAGGTGATGCATCTTGTCCAAGCACAAACACCAAGTAGTAGCCAGTACGTGGCAGAGCTGGGTTTGACTGAGGTGCTCAGGATCCAGAGCTGGAATAAAAGGTTGCAGGGCACCAAGACTTGCAGACAGTTTCCCTGGGGTGGGGGAGGCTCAGTCCCTGTGGTCCCGTTTGGATTTCTTGGACGCTCCCAGACACCGAAGGCCGGACCTTCTCTCCTTGGACGAAGATTGTTGAATCTGGGGGTGGACTCTGGCATTCCGTTTTGTAAAATTGCTCCCTGGGTGACTGCAGTCACCTTCAATTAGGGGGCCTGATGGTCAATGTTTGGATGTTGGGGGGCAGGGAGTAGGGGTGTGTGCTTCTCCTGAGCAATCCAGATGTTCTTGGGGCTTTGCCAGGTGGACTTGGGGGTGGGGGAAGGGCAGGTTCTCCGGGGCCAGCCAGGAGCTGTGGGGGCTGCTCTGGGCCTGTTGTCTTGCTTCATGCCCACGAAAGCATTTGCCATCTCTCTGTCTCTGTGGAGAGGAGCTCCGGCCAGCCACCAGTACTCACATCGTTGCATCAGACCCACCCTATCCCTTGTTTCTCGATGCTGTGGGTGAGATAACTTTAATCCCTGGTGGGCTGGGAGTTGCTAGGGATCTGGCCCGGCTCCTGCTGGCTAGTCCCAGCTGGCTTCTGGGAAGTATCCAGGGAATAAACAACGCTGGTGGGTCCAAGGCCAGCGGCAGGGCCCTTGCTCAGGAGGCTCTAGGAGACAGTGATGGGGCCCAGGCCCGCTGCCTTGCATGTGTCCCCTTAGGCTCTGCTCCTGGGCGCTGGCGGCCTGGCCCCACCTGACCTGGCAGAATTCCAGGCTTGTTGACCCCTTTGAGTGTGTGTGTGACAGGACCCTTGGAGGCAGGTGGATGGGGAAGAGAGGAGAGACTTCATGCTCTTTACACCCTCAAGCTGCTTCTGGGAGATTTCCAGAAGGCTGAGGGCTAGGACTCAAGGGAAACTGGACCCTTGGGTGCAGATGGTGAGGCCCCGCTGGCTCCCCATCTGCACTCTGTGGGCTGTCCGTTCTTCCTGTCCAACCTGCAAATCCCCTCCTCAGGGAGAGGGAGATAGATGAGCCTTCTCTTCTCCAAGGGAGGTAGGGCTGAACTTGGAGAAGCCAGGAAGCCTTCTGGGCGAGCCAGGGTGTGGATGTGCTGGGGACCCGGCAGCCCCTTCCGGGAGGCTTAGGCTTGGTGCCTCTGCCACCAGTGTCTTGCAGCCACCCCTCTATTTGAGACTCCTCGGCAGGACCTGGGTGAGAGGCTGACCCATGTGGGCTCCCGAGGCTCCAGCCTTTCTTGGGTTAACCAAGCAGCCTGAAAACGGTGACGTCACTCAGCAAAATGCTGCTGCTCTCCTTGTAAAGCCTTATCGTGGAGAATTTGAACGTATATAGAGCAGGCAGAATAGTCTGGTGAACTCAGCAACCCACTGCTCTGGGCCTGATCTGCCCCTCCACACCCCTACTCATTTTTTAAACAAATTCTAGCATCCTATTCTTTTAAAAAATATATATTTTATTGATTTTTTACAGAGAGGAAGAGAGAGGGATAGAGAGTTAGAAACATCGATGAGAGAGAATCATCAATCAGCTGACCCCTGCACACCCCCCACTGGTGATGTGCCCGAAACCAAGGTACATGTCCTTAACCAGAATTGAACCTGAAACCCTTGAGTCTGTAGGCCGATACTCTATCCACTGAGCCAAACTGGTTTCAGCCTAGCATCCTATTCTTTGATCTATAAGCATTTTGGAGTGTATGGCAACACCATGATTATATCTGCGACACATGTCCATTGTATTCAAATTTTTTGTTGTTTCAGGGTGTTTTTTTTTTTTAATATATATATATTATTGATTTCAGAGAGGAAGGGAAAGGGAAAAAGAGATCTATGATGAAAGAATCATCAATAAGCTGCCTTCTGCACACGCCCCTATTGGGGATTGAGCCTGCAACCTGGGCGTGCTGCGCCCCCTTAACCGGAATTGAACCCAGGACCTTTCAGTCCGCACGCAGGCTGACACTATCCACTGAGCCAAACTGGCTGGGACAGCGATTGTCAACCGATGGCCTGTGAGGTCCGAAAGGTTGGCAACCGCTGGGCTAGGGTGTCTCAGTTTTTTATAGTAGCTTGAATTAGGATCCAAATAAGGCCCACACAGTGCAATTAGTTGGTGTCTTTTTTTTCTTTCTTTCTTTCTTTTCTTTTCTTTTCTTTTTTTTTTTTTTTTAAAGATAGTCTTTTAATTCCAATTTTCAAAATTTTTTATTTTTAATTGATTTTAGAGAGGGAGTGATACATCGATACATCCACCAGTTATCTCCACTATGAGCCCAATATGTGCCCTGACTGGGGATCAAACCTGAGACCCTGCCGTCTGGATGACATTCTCCAGCCGACAGCCTCACCAGCCAGGGCTCGGTGTCTTTTAGCTCTGTTGGTGGATAGGTTCCCTTTCATCTGTTTCTCCTTGTGCACTTTGGTGACGAAACAGGCTTGACAGTCCCTGGGGTTGGGTTGTGTCTGCGTCAGCTCCATGGCATCATCCAACATACGCCGCTACCCTCTGTCCTATAGGTTGATAGTTGGGTGCAGAGCTGCATTATGTGGCGAGTCACATGTCAAGTGCTCTGGAGCCAGGTGGCTACTGTGTTGGAAAGGTCAGCACAAAGGATGTTCGTTGCCACAGAAAGTTCTAGATGTGACAGCTGCTGCTCCAGGTGTGGTCTGTCAGTCAGTTAGTTTCAGGTGTGGGTGGTTTTGGCTGACCATGTCTCAGGTATTGTGGCTGCTAATGTTGGCCAGGGGCCCTTCCTGGGTTTTGTGTACTGTCTTGTGCATGTTTTGTGTCTGGGTCTAGGCTAGGGACAGGGACTCAGTGGGTTTGCTGATTGAAATTTTGGGGACCTTAGGATCATCTGTTGGCTGGGAGCACTCAGGGCCTCACCCTTCTCTGCCTGTACCCCTAAATGACAGGAGGGTGTGGGGGAGGCTCAGCCCCTGTTGTCTGCACAGGATGTGTGTGAGGTAAGGTGAGCAACTCCTGGACTTGATCTGGCCTGATGTGTGTGTGTAACATGTCAGATTTCAGGTGCCACATGCGGTGCTGTCTTAAGGGCAGGCTCAGTAACAGAGGGTTCCTTCCATGAGCCCTGGGCATGACTTCTGTGTGTCAGCCCTGTGCCAGGGGTCTTCAGGACCCACCTTTTTGAGGCTCAGTTATGAGGGAGCCATTGTTAAATCATGGACAGATAATGGGGGGGGGCAGTTTGGAGGGTCTGCCTACACTGTCCCCCAGTGTAAGTGGCATTGAAGTCTTCACAGAGCTCATGTAGGGGCTGGTGAGAGTACCACCTGGCAGAGTCTCAGACGGAGGGTTGGGATGTGGGGCCTTTATTGAGAGAGCAGGTGGGGGCGGCATTAAAGGATCTAGGAGGAAAGTGGCATGGTTGGCATCTTCTAGAAGGAACACTGGCTGCTGTGTGGAGACAGGTGTCCTAGGAGGATCTGTGTCCTGCACACTCTGCTGGTCTCACCCTCACATTTCCTGAGCTGCACATGATAGTTGGCACTTGGGAATTCAGACTACAAATGTGTGTGTAATGTTAGTTTCCTGATGAGATGTAGAATGCAGATTTGCCAAAACTGGGGACTGGAGGGCACACACCTACTACACATGGTTCCCTGAATGGGGATCGTGTTGGAGAAAACGTTCATGTCATCTATTTGATGAGGGACTTGTAGCCAGAATATATATTAAAAAAAACACACCTTGTAACTCAATGCAAAAAAAGACAAATGACCTGATTGAAACGTCCACTGGGATGACTAACACCAAAAAGACAGACAATAACAAGTATTGATGAGGATGTGGGGAAATCGGAAACTTCTTCCACTGCTGGTGGGGATGTAGAATGGGGAAGTCCTTTGGAAAACAGTTGGGCAGTTCCTCAGGAGAGTAAACATAGAGGTACCACAGGTCCTATCAGTTTTACTGCCAGGTATCTATTCGTAGGGAATGAAACGTACGTCCACACAAAAACTTGTATGGGAATCGAACCTGAGACCTTCCATTGTGGCTCTGTTGGGTGGGCATCATTCCATGCACCAGTGGTTGCTGTTCAATTCCCTGTCAGGGCACATGACCTGAGTGGGGTGTGTAGGAGGCACCTGATCAATGTTATGCTCTCACACATGGATGTTTGTCTCTTCTCCCTTCCTCTCTTTCTACAAATCAATAAACTATTCTTTGAAAAAAACAAAAAATACATGTATACAAATGCTCATAGCAACATTATCCTTAGTAGCCAAAGGTGGAAACAACCCAACTATCCCATCAGATGTATGAACAGAATATAGTCTGTTCATACAGTGGACTATTATTCAGCCTTAAAAAGGAATGGAATACTGACACATGCTACAATCATAGAGGAATCTTAAAACCTTGATACTGAGGGAAAGAAGCCAGGCACAAAAGGTCACACACTGAATAATTCCACTGATATGAAATGTCCAGGGTGGCCAAATCCTTGGAGGCAGAAAGCAGACGAATGTTGTCTACAGCTAGCGTAGGGGGTGAGGGTGGGGGATGATGGTCACGGAGTGTGGTGATGAAAATGTTCTAGAAGTAGATAGTGGTGATGGTTGCACAGCCTTGAGAATATGCCAATCCACTGAATTTATACTTTCGAAGGGTGAACTTTATAGTATGTGAATTATGTCTAAATTAGAAGACGGATCTCTGAAGAAAATACCGACCACTGTCTTGTCCTGTCCTTCTAAATGCCAAGTGCTGGGCTCTGTATTAGTCCTTTCTGACCTTATCTCATGGTGTCTCATAGTGCTAACCACTCCTGGTGCCACGTTACAGACCAGGACACTGGTCTCCCGGAGGTTAATCGCTTCCTGGGGTCACGTGACTGGTGTGTTGTGGCAGAGGTGATTTCAAACAAAGCCATGTATTTCCGGGCATATCCCCACAACTGCGTGCAGAGACTGGGCACAGCACCGGCCACCTGGCTTATAAATCACAGAGAGGTAGCAGTGGGGGTGCCCTGAGTGGGACCGAGTGGGCTCTGGACTCAGGCCCCCGCTGCTTGCTTGGCCTTGTCCTTCCCATCAACTCCTCCTCAGACCTTCCTCTGCTGTCCCTGTTCTAGTCCTTTCCACCGACTTCCTGTTTGGTTTTAGGAGGGCAGATTGAGAGCCCAGGAGTAGGGAATTCAGGCCCTGGGTCAAACCTGGTTCGTATCCCCGCTCCTATACTTGCGGTGTGACCTTCGCCAAGTCATTCAGCCTCTCTGAGTTTGTTTTCTCTCCTGGGAAATGGGTACCATGAGTGGATACACCTCACGGGCTTGTGGGGCCTCAGAAGTAAAAGTGTATGGCACATCCACAGGAGTCAGTTGCTGGTGGTCAGTGATGGAACTGTTGCCAGAGTGGCCTTTTCCATCCGTTCCTCTCCATGTTCGCAGAGCCCATTACTGTGTCCTAAGCACTGGCCACCAGGAGATGGGTCCCTAGGAACTTCCCTGCTGCAAAGCAGACAGAACTCAAAAGCCTGAGTGGAAGTGCCCCTGAGCTGGTGCATATGTGTCCATGACTTTGTTGCTCAGACCAAAAGCCTCAGCTGACAGGAGAAACACAGATGAGGCTGATCAGGCAGACTCCTATACACTCAGCACTCGGGCTGGGAGACCACGTCCAGAGCCTGGTCTGACCCTGGAAGTGCCTTCAACGCAGAGCCACACAGCTGGTGGGGTCGTCATGCCTAGGCCCCGCACATTCCTCTCGTGTTTTTATCTCGTTTTAAGCCTTTGCTTTTGATGCATTTAGTGGGGATATGTAAAACAGGGACGTTGTGAGGCATGGATAGAGTGCTTGAACTCTAAGCACCTTGTTCTTGGTGTGAACCCATATGCATGTAAGCTGCTCAGTGTCCCCCGGCACGTCGGCTCTGCTGCCACCTCAGCTGTCCATGCTCACCCTGTGCTTTCTCTAGGGGAGCTAGCTTGTTACACAGCTGCTTTAAGGGAAGGTGCGCCTGGCTGTCCCCCAATCCCAGACTCAGTTTCCTTTTCCCAGTTTTCTGCGGGCTTGGCCTGCAGTCCATGCCTCCACCTCCCTTCCCCAAGGCCAGGGAGGGCATCTCCTGGTGGACTTCCTATTAGGACCTCTCTGTCCTCTCTTCAAAAGCCATGCCTGGGGGCCTCCATGTGACAGCTGGCTGGGCTAGTTGGTACTGCCAGATGTGGTCCTATCCTCGGCCCCTCTCAGTGCCCCTGTGCCGGTGGGGTAGGCAGTGTGGGGAGAGACCCTGGCCGGGTTTGGTTTCCAGTGAGGAAGCCATTTTGGATGGAGATGCACATTTTCCTTTCTGGAACATTGTGTGGTGGCAGTGCCGCAGCGAGAGCCCAGCGGGCCCAGCCTGCCGAGCGCTCTGGAATGAAAACATCCCGTTTCCCCTGCCACTGTCTGGGGTGGTGCGGTGTCTGGGCTCCGGCACACCGGGGCCTGGCCTGCCTGCCGGGTGTCTGCGCCTCCAGCTGGCCAAGGCGGCAGCGGCGCTGCCAAGTGAAAGGCAGCTGGAAAATGCAGCTCATGTCCTTTTTCCCCGGAACACCTCGTTCTTTATGGTTTGGCAGCCATCGCCGTCAAGGGGCCCAGTGATGCCCAGCTGCTGATGTCAGGGAGGAGGCTGCGTTTGGGGCCAAGGTGGGCGGAGTTCTTTCTCTTCCTGAGGAGCCTGTGGGCCCGGGCCTGAAAAAAGGGTAGTGCCCCCAAATTTAGCAGCCCCCATGCCCGGAGGCACGGCTCCCCCTCCTGCATCCTGGGGCCACTCTGGAAAGGGCTTTGTACCAAGGCAGAGCAGAGCCAGTGGAGATGGGGAATGGGCCGGGCTCAGGGCCAGGCTAACGGCACTGGAGCTCAGGCCCCCGCTGCTCTGTGGCCTGGCTTCGGGCTGCCATGGGCTGTGCCCAGCAGCTGAGCGGGCGGTGGGATTGCCGGCCATGCTGGACTGATGCTTCTGCCCTGTGCTGGCCCCCGGGCCAGGTGGGAGAGCCCCGCTGCCTTCTTCAGATTCTGAGGAAATGATGGTGGGTGAGGATGGTGGCTGCCCTGAGCCTCAGCATTCTCACCTGTAAAGGGCTGGTGTGGCCCTGCTCTGGCTGGCAGTGACAGGCAAGCGTTAGGGGACATGCCTGGGGGGCACCCACGTGCTGGTTCTTCTCCTCTCCTAACTTGGAAGGGGGATCCCAACTCTCCATGGGGCTGCAGGTGGAAGGTGAGCTGGGCCCCTCTCCTGGGCAGGCCTCCCTCTTTCCCAGCCCCCGGCCCTGACAGTGGTGATCTCCAAATGCACCGCCTCAGGGTGGGCCGCGTGGAGGACACCCACAGCTTCATCTGCCTGTGGTCCCAGGGGGACCCTAGCCAGTCGGTGTTACTGTTCCAGACCCCCATGGCTCATCCTGGTGACAACTTAGTAAGAGGATGGCAGAGCTCCTTGAGGGAGCCGCACAGAACACCCTGTGGAATGGGCACGGCCTGCTGTTCCACGCCCTGGGGCTGAGAGCTGTGGCCGGCTCTCACTCTGGCCTTTCCCTCTAGTTTTTAAACTGAGACGCCCCCACCCCCTTGCTGATTGCCTGGGCCCTGGTTTAGAGCCAGGTGGGGGCTTGGGCACAGAGCCAGTGTGTGTCTGCCCCTTCCTGCCCCTTCTCCCTGGCAGGCCTGCCTCCTGCCCACCTCCTCGCTCATCCTCTCTGCATGTTTTTCTTCAGATCGGCTCTCTCTTAAACTTGAATTCATTAAAAGTCATCGTTTCCGGCCCTGGACGCCAGCCTCACTCTCCACAAATAGAAGGGAATGAAAACAAAATGAGGTTATTAGACTCAGACTGCGCAGGACTGGGCTCCTGACTGCCTGTACCCAGCGCTACAGGACACATTAGTGAGCGGCAAGGTGGCAGGTGGGAGGCTCTACCTGCCTGAGGGCTGAGGTGGGGGCAGGGGTCCCCTGAGGGCCAGGACCAGCACTGTGGCCTTTCCCTCCCTCCGCTTCCAGGGGCTGTGTGTGGCTGGCGTTCCCCTTGTGGGCGGAGCCTGTGGCACCTCCAGGGAGAGGACAGGCTGGCCCAGCAAGACCCTCTGACACTATTTCCAGGAGCTCTGCGGGTTCGGGCTGGAGGGAGCCGTGGGCCCGGGATGGGGAGTAGGGTGCCTTTTCTGCTACTGCTGTGCTGCCCTGTCCTGCGGAGGGAGGAGGCAGCTGCTGGCTGGGGAGGAGCAGGTTACATAACATGTGCAGGCGGCCTTCTGGAGCCCATTCCCCTCAAGCCCTGTATCCAGCACAGCGGCCAGCGCTGGGGTGGGGGTGCTGGGCTGGGGCCTGGCACTCACCCCCGCCACTGACCACATGTGTCTGGAATGTGCAGATGTTTCCTTGGGGGCTCTGACTGGCCCCCAGACCTCGCCCGGCATCTGGACCGGGGAGCTGTAGACTGGAGAGCAATCCCCTGTTGGCCGCGGAGAAAACAGGCAGCTCTGGGCTGCAGGCAGCTTCCCAGCTTGTCTGGGCGCTATTTCCTCAGCTCCAGGAGGGACTGCCCGTGGAGCCACCCAGGGACACTCCAGCCCTGCTTCACAGCAACCTCTCTCCATGGCCTTCACTTCTCCACCCACTCACCTTTACACTCAGAGTCCCTCTCCATCTCTTTCTGCTCTGGTCCTGGGACGCCCTCCCCTTCCTTCTCCTCCCCTCCCCTGTCTCCTCCCCCCCATCCACAGCCACCCCTCCACACTGCAAGGCTTGGGGTGTGAGCAGGGGCACAGCCCTGTGTGGGTAGGGCAGGGGAAGCTGCCTTTGCCCATTGGATTGGGTGGGCCCTCAGCCCCTTCTGCGGGGCACCGCCAGCTTGGTGGTGGAAGCAGGGATCCCCCCTTCCCTCACCCCACCCTCTCTCTCGCTCGGAGCAGGAAAGATCAGAGCCAGGGGCACAGGGATGTGCTATTGGGTGAGGGAAGACAAGGATGCAGGCCCAGGGGAAGCTAGTGGTCTTCCCCTTGAGAAGGTCTGATTTAGAAGGCAGGGAGAGTTGGGACCAGCTCTGTGCTGGGACAGACTGGGCTCCCCAGTGACCACTGGGGCCCTGTTGGGGGAAGAGAAGGAGGGCCAGGATGCATGGGGTACACCAGGGATCTTCCCTTCTTCTCCATCACACGTGCCTGTCTCAGGGAGGAGAGGGGACAGCAGGAGGAATGGGCTGGGAGTGAGAGTCCCCATCTCTGTGGGGTTCGTGTTCAGTGCGCAGGAAGT
The DNA here is from genome assembly GCA_036971965.1 of Nyctalus aviator. Classification (NCBI taxonomy): domain Eukaryota; kingdom Metazoa; phylum Chordata; class Mammalia; order Chiroptera; family Vespertilionidae; genus Nyctalus; species Nyctalus aviator. The sequence goes on along the minus strand of CM072926.1, from coordinate 10,792,326 downwards.
GGGGGCCCCTCCCAGCCCTGTGCCTGGGGAGGTGACACATGTCCTGTGCTGTTGTGGGTGTGTGCCTGTTCCCAGGTCACCCCCTTCTCCCCAAGCTGGCCTGATCTCTCCAGCCTTGGCATCCCTGGAGGCTGCTGGCTTGGGGTTCGCAGGGACCTGGGATGGTCCAGCCAGCGCAGAGGGTGGGCCTGCTTGGCCTAGCGTCTCTCAGGGTCTGGCTCTCCTCCCACGGGTCTGGCTCTGCCATCTCTGCCCACTGTGTGGGCTCCCGTCGGCAGCTCCGTGGCTGCTGTGTCCTGTTTCCCGGCTTTCTCAGGGCCGCGGGGCACCGAGTGTGGGACCGGGAGTCGGATTGCGATGACATCACCTGGGGGTGCAGAGGAAGCTGAGGGGCTGGAGAGGGGATGGGGCTGGCCCGACGCCTTGGCGTTCCCCCAGAACAGTGATGGCGAAAGCAGATGGAGATGTGGGAGTGGCTGTTCGGGGCCTCGGGCTGTGGGGCTGGGCGAGGACCTACCCGTGTCCCCTGCCAGCGGGTCTCCTTTTGGTGGCCCTCCCCGGCCCCTCCAGCGACCTCCGCCCCAGTGTTCTCTCTGCTCCCACCCTTCCCAGCGGCCTCTGAGCACAATGGGTAGTGCTGCCCTCTGTGCCCCGGGAAGAGAGTCCATGCCCCTCCCTGTCTCCCAGACCCACTTTTAAAATACATACATTTTTATTGATTTCAGAGAGGAAGGGAGAAGAAGAGAGGTAGAAACATTAATGATGAGGATGAGAGAGTCATTGATTGCCTGCCTCCTGCACGGCCCCTACCGGGGATCGAGCCCACAACCAGGCATGTGCCCTTGACTGGAATGAACCGGGACCCTTCAGTCTTCAGGCTGACATTCTATCCACTGAGCCAAACTGGGGAGGGCCCAGACCCACTTTTGTGCATGTACCTCTGCTTACCTGATGGCAGCTGCCAGTCTGAAAGGAAAAAGCCTCCTCCCACCCCATGTCGGAGGGAAGAGGGAAGCTGGGATCAGATGGGAGAGCAGAGGTGACCCTGCCGGAGGCCCCATCCCCATGTCCCCTAGCCCACAGAGGCTTCTGCCCCCGGAGTGCTTGGAACCCACACTCTGGGCATGGGTCCCTGTCCCACAGACCTGCATGTGCGAGCACACACTCCCCTTCCAGATGGAGAATCTCAGGTCTTGGTGAGAGCGGTGGGCACCGAGCTCAGAAGCCACAGTGCCACTTTGTGGAGTGGAGGAGGCCTGAGTCCTGAACCCCTGGCTGGAGTGGCTTCTGACTACCCTTGCCCACCCTCTCGCCATCTGCTCCCCCGTGAAGCCCCTCTCCTGGCCCTGCCAGCCCCCGTTCCAGGCCCCCTCGGGCAGCCAGTCCACTCTGCACTGAAGCTTCCACATCCTGTTTCTCCTACTTCAAGAGCAGAACGAGAGTGGAAAATCTAGGGTACCTGCCTGTGCCTGTGTTTCTCCCGCCTTTGTGTGCTGAGGAGGCACCAAGCCACACCGCTGATGGGCTCAGGGCTCTCAAACTAAATCGTGTCTGGTGTCACAGGGGAGGGCAGAGAATGTTGGGCCTCTCGTGTGTGGCTACACTGGTTCCCGGGGCAGTCAGGCTCTCAGGGTGCTGGGTGGCATGACTGCATGAGCTGGCACCTGCACTGCTAGTCGACCTTCTTGCTGGAGGAGAGCCTTGCCAGGTTAGGTGTTCTGGCATCCTGCCTGGTTGGGCCACTTGGTCAGAGCAGTGGTGGGGCCGCTGTGGGTCCTCCTGGCGGAAGCCCCGCTCGGGCCTGGTGCCGCAGGAGCTCTGGCCCACCGGTGCCCCCCCGCCCTGAGGGACCCAGTCCAGTTTTGCAGAGGCTTTACTGCCGGGAGGACCTGCCTGCTTTTCTGCCAGCCTGGCCCATGTGACCGTGTTTGAAGTTTCTCTCACAGCCCCTCATGCTGTCTGGAGGACCGTGTCCTTGCTCACTTGCTGCCTGTACCCTCTGACTGAGGCTGTGCTGGCCTGCTGCCCACCCTCTTCAGGTCCATGTGCTGCCTGCTCATCCAGACCCTGGATGGCTATTGCACTTTGCAGAGAGACAGACAGGCACCCAATGTTAGCTGACTGCATCTATAGTTCAAATCCCCTCACCCCCTTAGCGGAAGCCACAGGGGGATTGGGCCAAGCTCCCTACATTGATCACTCAAAGGCCAGTAGTGCCCCCCAGACCTCCTAGGTAGCCCCCTGGCTATGTTGGGAGCCAGGATAGTGGGAGTAGCCTGGCTGAGACCCAGCCTTCAGAGCCTGTCCTTGGTAGGTGGCCAGCATTCAAACATTGGTTGCCATGAGGTTCTGTGTGGCCAGCAGGTCTCCAGGGAGGAGCAGTGGTCAGAGGCTGGGCGGGGGTCACTCCTGAGCCTGGTTCCAGAGGGGGTCCTGGTTGTGGGGAGCTGAGCAGGCAGGCCGTGCCAGGCATCCTAGTCTGCCAAGCCCTGGGACCTTGTCTTCCCCTCACCCCCATGACCTTGGGGCCTGTGTGTGTGGAGGCCCAGAGGCCTGGGCTGGTACTCGCCTCCAGGAGGACCTTGGTTCACACCAGCCTGTTCTTACTGAGCTCCTGTGGTGCTCAGAGCAGGTTGGAGAAAGCAGAGCCGGAGGGTGACTGATAGGAGCTGGGCTTCAGGACACTCTCCCACCCCAGGCTGCATGAGAGCTTGGGTAGGAGGGCCCGTGGTGGCGGGGCCAGGGCCAGGGGTGGGGGTAGGATCGGGGAGGCTGTGTGTTGTAGGAGCTGGGTTGGCAGGCCTGGGGGAGGCATTGATGGACCCCAGTCTCTGCATGGCTGTGTGGTCACTGATGGAAGACAGGGTTGGTGAGAGGCGTTCTGAGACATCAGAGGGCCGAGGCTTATGGGCAGGAGGTCCTTTAGAGACCATGGTCTGGGGTACACAGACCTGTGGGAGCCTGGTGAGAGGATGAGGAGGATAGGGTGGTTAGGTGACTGGGGGTGTCTTAGTGGTCCATGAGTTCCCATCCCAGGAGATAGATGGGCAGAGCGACTGTGATCTCCCGCTCTGGGCTGGGAGGGAAAGTGGGATCATTGGCTAAGTCCTGTGTCAGTCTCGTCTTTCTTTGCACAGATTCTCGTGGGGTCACAGTCTGTTTCAGGAGATTCCCTTGCTCTCATCTGTCAGTTCGTCCATTCCTACATAGGTAGCATAGTTTAACATAGGGTCAACTCATGTTTCACCTTTTCTTGGTGGTTCTTGCCCAATTATGCTTGTCATTGAATCTGTGTTATCTTGACTGTGTGGGTTCATGTTATCGAAGTCATGTTAACCTTGAGGTTTAATAGGGGCTGTTACCGTCACTGTGGTGCTAGGTCATCCACTAGGGCCCTATCCCTCTTCATCTGGTCTTTGTGTCCCACTGTGTCCCAGGGACATTCAGAGGCCTCCCCAGTGGCAGCAGCTGGCTCCTGTGTGGAGGGGGGTGAAGTCTGCCCTCCATGGTGTGGGATGGCCTTGCTGGGCCAACGGGAAGGGGACTGGGCAGGTCTTTGGATCTGCAGGAGAGGGGGCAGGGCCTGGGTGGAGCTTGAGGGGCCCCAGGCCTCTCCTGCCGTGGTTTCCCCAGCTGAGAGTTCATTCCGATTCTCCATTCTGGCCCTTGGGATAGGGCGCTTGGGAGTGGGGTACTGGGGAGCTTCCAGGGTGGCCTCGGGTGGCCTTGTGTCCTGCCCCGGGATCCAGTGCTGACCTGTGGCCGCTTTGTTTCCTAGAGATGTCTCCCACAACCTGCTCCAGGCGCTGGATGTTGAGCTCCTGGCGAATCTCTCCGCGCTGACAGAGTTGTGAGTGTCCGCCTTGGCTCAGCTGTGGAGGGCCCCAGTGTGGGCAGGTGGTGGCAACTTGTCACCACTGTGGTTATGGGGCACCCCTCAGAACCTGCTGAATCCCCCCTTTCTTTCAGGGACATAAGCAACAACAAGATTTCTACATTAGAAGAAGGAACGTTTGCTAATTTATTTAATTTAAGTGAAATGTAAGTTGCATTTTAATATATATATTTCTATTGATTACAGAGAGGAAAGGAGAGGGAGGGAGAGATAGAAGCATCAGTGATGAGAGAGAATCATTGATTGGCTGCCTCCTGCATGCTCCCCCACTGGGGATCGAGCTTGTAACACAGGCGTGTGCTCTTACTGGGAATTGAACTGTGACCTCCTGGTTCATAGGTTGACGCTCAACCCACTGAGCAACACCAGTTGGGCTGAGTTGCATTGTTTTTATTTTCTATTTATTTTTTTGTTAGTTTTCACCCAAGGGTATTTTTCCATTGATTTTTTTTTGGGGGGAGTGGAAGTGGGGAGGGGGAAGGGGGAAAAAGAGAAAGAAACATTGATTGATTGCCTCCTGCATGAGCCTGGATCAAGCCTGCAATCGAGGTTCATGCCCTTGACCGAAATTGAACCTGGGTCCCTTCAGTCCGAAGGCCAACACTCTATCCACTGAGCCAAACCGGCTAGGGCTAAGTTGTATGTTTTTGATGGGTGTCAGTGGCGTGGCCCATGGCCCCCCAACAACAACCCTGCCCTTCTGACCTGGCCTTCATACTTGCTTCCTAGTTTGAGACCAGACTCTGAGAGGCCGTTTGTTCACTGGTTGGGGGTTGGGGGCTGGCCTCCCTGAGATAAGGACAGCCTAGACTCTCCCTCAAGCCCAGGCTGGTCCCTATACCTGCCCCACCACACTGTGTGCCTGGCCCTGCTCCTCCCACAGAAACCTGAGTGGGAACCCGTTGGAGTGTGACTGTGGCCTAGCTTGGCTGCCGCGCTGGGCAGAGGAGCAGCAGGTTCATGTGGTGCAGCCAGAGGCAGCCACTTGTGCGGGGCCTGGCCCCCTGGCTGGTCTACCCCTCCTTCGAGTCCCCTTGTCTGACAGTGGCTGTGGTGAGTGTGGGCAGGGCCAGCTTCGTTTCTGCGGTACAGCCCTTCCCAGCAGGTCTCCGCAGTGCGCGGTCTCCAGCCTAGCTGGTAGATGGGGACCTGGGGAGCAGGGCTGAGACAGACTCACCGGTCAGGAAGGCCCTCTGGAGCAGGGTGTGGGCAGGAGGCGGGAAGGCCAGCATGGGGTGGGCGGGGTGATCTGGGATCTGGAGTGGGGGCTGAGGCAGCCATCTGCCCCTTTCAGGTGAGAAGCATGTTGCCTGCCTCCCCAACAACAGCTCGGGCGCCGTGGTGCTGGCGGCCTTCTCGGTTGCTCAGGAGGGTCCACTGGTGCCCGAGGCCTGCAGTGCCTTCTGCTTCTCCGCCGGCCAGGACCTTGCGGCCCTCTCAGAGCAGGGCCACTGCCTGTGCGGGGCTGCCAATCCCCCCAACACCTCCTCCGCCTGCCTGCCCTTCTGCTCCAGCTCCCCACAGCCCCCCGCCCCTGCCTGCGGGGGCCCCACCGTCCTCCAGAATGTCTTCCCTGCCTCCCCAGGGGCTGCCTTGGTGGGGCCCCAAGGACCCCTGGCCTCTGGCCAGCCAGCAGCCTTCCACGTCACTGCCTTGCTGCCCGTCAGCTCCACACACTGGGACTTCGGTGACGGCTCCCCTGAGGTGGACGTTGCTGGTCCGGCCAGCGTTCACCACTATGTGCTGCCTGGGCGCTATCACGTGACGGCGGTGCTGGCCCTGGGGGCTGGCTCCGCCCAACTGAGGACAGAGGTGCAGGTGGAGGCGGCTCCGGCTGCCCTAGAGCTCGTGTGTCCGGCCTCAGTGCACACTGATGAGACCCTTGAGCTCAGCATCCGAAATCGTGGGGGCTCAGGCCTTGAAGCTACCTACAGCATCATGGCCCTGGGCGAGGAGCCAGTCCAAGGTGGGTGCCGCCCTGGGCCCGGGTCACCGCTCCTGTTTCTCACCCCAGGGTCAGGGGCGGGGGCGGAGGCACCCATTAATGCCCCATCTCTCTCCCTGCCGGTCCTCAGTGGTGCATCCGCTCTGTCCATCTGACACTGAGATCTTCCCTGGTAACGGACACTGCTATCGCCTGGTAGCAGAGAAGGCAGCCTGGCTGCAGGCACAGGAGCAGTGCCAGGCCTGGGCTGGGGCCGCCCTGGCCATGGTGGACAGTCCCGCCGTCCAGCACTTCCTGGTTTCCCGGGTCACCAGGTACCTGAACCCAGCCATGAGAGGCTAGGAGGTTGGGGTGGCAAGGCTGAACACTGGTGGGGACAGAGCCTGAGACAGTCAGGAGGACAGGTGGGAGTGGCTGGAGAGGCTCAGTACCAGCCAAGGCTGGCACTGGGGCCAGATCCCCACCTCCTGGGTTCCCTGAGGGAAGAGCCTAGTTAGACAGTGAAATCACATCCTGGACATCCTCAGTGTACAGAAGGAGAAATCAGTTGAGGGTCAGAGTGGCCAGAACCATACTCAAGGTCATTGGTTAATAAGCTTAGCTCCAGTCCCTGGCTCTGGCCACAGCTCCTCATTTCTCTCTCTGTCTATCCCTGCCCCTCTGCTTGTCCCTGTCCCTGTGCCTGTCCCTCTGCCTGTTTCTGTGTCCATCCCTAACTATGTGTCTATAATTCTTTCCCCTAAGAGGGTCTTCCTACCTTGACAGAGCTATGGAGAATATCCTTTGGAAACTGATATGTGGGTGTCATGGTCCCCAAATGAGCCTCCCCACAGGACATAGTGCTGGTCTGGTTGAGGCAAACTCCTTTGGCTGGGCCCTTAGCCCCATGGTGAGGGCGGCTGGATGGGAATTACTAAGGGCCTCGCTCTCCAGGTCTGAGCCTCGGTTTCCCCATCTGGATAGTAGGGCAGGGCCCACCTGAGGGACTGCTGTGAGAAGCCTGCCCCTAGAAAGGATGAATGGAGTGGCACTTGTCTTGGGAATCCCCCTGAGTCCCCGCCCTCCCCATCCTCTGCAGGGGCCTGGACGTGTGGATCGGCTTCTCGGCTGTGGAGAGCGCTGAGGCAGGCCCGCTGTCTCGGGGTGAAGCCTTCAGCCTAGAGAGCTGCCAGAACTGGCTGCCTGGGGAGCCCCATCCCGCTACTGCAGAGCGCTGTGTGCGGCTTGGGCCCGCTGGGCAGTGCAACACAGACCTGTGCTCGGCCCCGCACAGCTACGTCTGTGAGCTGCGGCCCGGAGGTGTGCTGGGCTGCTAGGGGGTTGGGGAGTGCCTTCTGCCCTGGGCCAGGACAATGTCCCCCCCCCCTCACCCCCCAGCTCCTTTCTTAGCCAGTCAGTGTTCATTAGGTGTTCGCTGAGCACCTGCTGTCGTCCTGGGCTGGTGTGCACTGGAGGAAGCAAAGATAGAGGAAGCTGGGTCGGGGAGGGGTGCTGCTGCCAGGCGGCTCAGTCCTGCCCTGGCCCCTTTCACTCTCCTCTTTGGCCTCGACCAGTACTTCATTCACACTTGCCACCCAGGCCCCGTGTGGGATGCGGAGAACTTCCTCCTGGGAGCGCCCAGCGGAGACCTGCAGGGACCACTGAGCCCCCTGGCACAGCAAGAGGCCCTCTCTGCCCCCCGGGAGCCCATCGAGGTAGGCCAGCCAAGATCCTGCTCCCGGACACAGGTCACCCTCATTGTGTCTCTTTAAAAAACAAGCTGCTTTTTAAAAAAATTTTTTTACAGAGAGGAAGAGAGAAAGATAAGAAACATCGATGAGAGAGAGTCATCTCAGCTGCCTCTTGCACACCCCCCACCGGGAATGTGCCCACAACCAGTGTACATGCCCTTGACCGGAATTGAACCTGGGACCTTTCAGTCCGCAGACTAATGCTCTATCCACTGAGCCAAACCGGTTTCGGCCAAGCTGCTTTTTTAAGGGTCCTTTTTAATTTCCTATGTGCCCAGTATAGATGGTTTAGTACCGAGGTCGCCAACCCTTCGGACCTCATGGACCATCAGTTGGCGACCGCTGGTTTAGAAAACCCGCTGTTGAGCAGGGAGGAGAAGCCCCTGGCCTGGTGTCCAGGAGAGTTCTGAGCTCCTGTGCCTTTCTCTCTGTGTCTGTGGATTAAAAACCCACCACGGTGGGGTCCTGCTCTCACAGGTGCTTATGAGGCCCACTTTTCCTCCCTAGCAACGCATGTGGGGCCCTCATAAAGCCCATGTTGTGGCTCCTCCTTATCCCTTTCCACTTCACCAGGTGATGGTGTTCCCTGGCCTGGGCCCGAGCCGTGAAGCCTTCCTCACCACTGCCGAGTTTGGAACCCAAGAGCTCGGCCGGCCTGCCCAGCTGAGGCTGCAGGTGTACCGACCCATGGGAGGAGCAGGTGGGACCTGGTGGTGGGAGTTGGGGGGCTTGGGTAACCTCTGTGCGTTGTCATGTCTGCTGATCTCTTGACCACTGGACTGGTCTCCAGCCTCAAGGTGGACAGAATGGTGTCCACAGGGACCACTCGTGCTGGGGTCCCAAGGACAGATTGGGTAGGGCTTGCCCATAAAGCAGGACCTGTGATACCTTCCTCTCCTTACAGGGGGCCCAGCAAACAGCAGCGAGCCTGAGGGAAGGTCCCCGGAGAACAGGACTGAGCTGGCTCCTGACTGTACACCAGAAGGTGTCTGGTGTCCCAGAGCCAACATCTGCCTGCCACTGGACACCCCCTGCCACCCTCAGGCCAACGGGTCCACCGCAGGGCCCGGGCTCCCAGGGGCCTCGTACACACTGTGGAGGGAGTTCCTCTTCTCTGTGCCCGCGGGGCCCCCTGCCCAGTACTCGGTGTGTGTCCCTGGCCTGGGTGCCATCTGCCTCCCCTCAGCCACCTGGGTCTGGTCTCCCCATTAGACATAGACAATATGTAGATTCTTCCAGAGTCATGGCCCCCTGCCCACCACCCTGCCCACCCCCGGCTTGTCAGAGCCCTTGTTCATCTCCCAGCACAAGGAGCTCCCGCCCAGGACCGTCCCTCTGTGCCCTCTCAGGAGACTCCAAACCTCTTGGCTTGGCCTCTTCCTCCCCTTCTTCAAGTCTCGGCTGCAGTGTCCCTCAGAGGTCCCTCCCGGTCTGGGAAGCCCCACTCTGCCTGCACTCTCTGTCTTGCCTTGTGCATGTCCTGTTTGTCTGAGGCCGTCCCTCTGTCCCCACCACGAGTGCCTGGGGCCCTGTGAAGCCTGGGAGAGTGTGAGTGACTGATGGGTATTGGGATCTATGTGGAGGAGTGACTCCAGGTTACCTGTGAAGGCCCTACCTCCCCGTTGGAGCCCTGGCCCAGTGTTCTCCACAGGCCCTGACCATGGCCCGCTGTGAGGCCCTGACACAGCCCACCTCCCTCTCCTGTAGGTCGCCTTCCGTGGCCAGGATGGCCCCCTGCTCCCTGGTGACCTCTTAGGCTTCCAGCATGATGCCAGCCCGGGCGCCCTCCTGCGCTGTACCCCAGCACTCAGCCACCCTGGCCCCGAGGTTCCTTACTTCTCTACCAATGCCTCGGCCTGGCTGGGCTGCCTGCCTACCCAGCTAGAGGCCAGCCAGGCTGGCCAGGCCTGTGCCCTGCGGCTGCTCGCTGCCACGGAACGGCTCAGCCCCCTGCTGGGCCTCACGCCTAACCCGGGGCTGAGGCGGCCGGGGCGCTATGAGGTCCGGGCCTCGGTGGGCAACAGCGTGTCTAGGTGGAACCTATCCTGCGGCTTCGACGTGCTCTCCTCAGTGGCCGGGCTTCGGGTGGTCCACCCCGCCCCCCATGATGGCCTCCTCTACGTGTCCACCAATGGCTCGGCCTTGGTGCTCCAGGTGGACTCCGGCGCCAATGCCACCGCTACGGTGTGCTGGCCCGGGGGCAACACCAGTGCGCCCTTCGAGGCCACCTGCCCTGATTCAGTGGCCGCCCTGGTGCCAAGCTGTGCCCATGAGGCCAACAACACCCTGTTCTCAGTGTTGGCACTGCCGAGACTCAGTGAGGGCGAGCATGCAGTGGAGGTTGTGGTGGAGAACAGCGCCAGCCGCGCCAACCTCAGCCTGCGGGTGAAGGTGGAGGAGCCCATCTGCGGCCTCCGAGCCGTGCCCAGCCCCGAGGCCCGCGTGCTGCAGGGCGTCCTGGTGGTGAGTGTTGCCAGCAGGTCTGTACGACCTCCCTGAGATAAGGTGCCCGGGCAAAGAGTGGCCTCTCCCCGATGATGAAAGAGCTTGGCTGGTTATTGGGCAGGTCCTGTCAGGTGGCCATTATTCCTAAATTACTGAGAAGTCACTTCTCTGTGCTGCTGGAACAGGGGCTCTAAAAACGTTTTTTCCACCTTCATGTTTCAAGAAACAAATTGTGAAACTCTTCACACCCTTCTAACCTCATTAACCCTGGTGAGTTTTCAGGCCCCAAGCACTTTCTGAGAAGGGTCTGATGCCACCTGGCCATGTCAGGGCCTCTCTGGGAAGGGGCTGTTCCTGGGTCTGGGGTGCCACCTGAACAAGGCAGCAACCAGCTCTTCCCTCTGCACAGAGCCTGGGAAGGGCAGTTTTTGACAGTCCTGCCCTGTATAGTTGTCCCCCAGCCTGCCCAGTCACACCTGTTCTGTCAGATGACGCAGGTAAACAGGCATGAGACGCATTGAGACTCACGTGCCTTCCCAAATGGCACTGTGCTGTTCAACCAGGGGGCTGGAGCAGGAGCCCTGGAAGGGCTGTGCAGGTTCAGGGATGACTGGTGGGGAACTGAGGTGCAGAGAGGTCAAGGAGTGACTAAACCCAAGCTCAGCCCCAGACCATGTGGCTCCTTAGTCGAGGGTGAGCCCTGAGCCCTCCTCCCCCACTGTGTCTTCAGCTCCTGCCCCAGGAAGCCCCACAGGGAGGGTGTCCGGGACGATAGACGTGGGCTGAGGGCAGAGTTGGTCACCGTGGGCTGACGCTGTGCCCTTTTCCCAGAGGTACAGCCCAGCGGTGGAGGCCGGCTCGGACGTGGTCTTCCGCTGGACCATCGACGACAAGCAGTCGCTGACTTTCCACAACGTGGTCTTCAACGTCATCTACCAGAGCGCTGCGGTCTTCAAGCTCTCGGTGCGTGAAGTGCGGGAAAGGCTGCGGGTGGGCGGGTGACTAGGGCTCTCGGCCTTGCCTCTGTTTTTGCTCCGCGCTGCTCCTGACCACCCTGTGGTAGCTGGGGGTGAGTGCAGAGTTCTGCTGGCTCCCTGAACACCACCACCTGTCTCCACAGCTCACAGCCACCAACCACGTGAGCAATGTCACTGTGAACTACAACGTCACCGTGGAGCGGATGCATAAGATGCGGGGCCTGCGGGTGTCGGCGGTGCCCCCTGTGCTGACCCCCAATGCCACGTTGCTGCTGTCGGCTGAAGTGCTGGTGGACTCGGCCGTGGAGGTGGCCTTTCTGTGAGTGCACTGGGCCCAGCAGGTGGCAGGGGTGGCAAGTTCTCTCAGCTCCCCTTCCCCAGTCCCCTCACCTGTCCGGAGGGGGCAGGAGCTGCAGCAGGACTGGGTGGTACCCTGACCGAAGCTACAAGAACAGTGACTGCAGCCAGCAAGGATGCCCCCTATGGGAGCGACCAGCCTGTCCCACTCATTGTCCCAGATGCTCACTGCCTGCCTGCTGCCCCGGCAGGTGGACCTTCGGGGACGGGGAGCAGGTGATCGGCCAGTTCAAGCCTCCGTACGAGTCCTTCCAGGTCCCCGACCCCACGGTGGCCCAGGTGCTGGTGGAGCACAATGCCACTCACACCTACACCGTCCCAGGTGAGGCGGGCCCACAGCCCTGCTGGCCCCACGGGGCAAGCCCTGCTTCACTGGTTGCTTGGGGTGATGGCCCAGGGCGAAAAAGGGGTGAAAAAGGGGTGCCTAGGGGTGAGGGGTGGACTAGATCACCTGTGAATTGAATTTGCTGAAAGGAAACTAGATCTTCCTCTGTCCTTCCCTGAGCCTTTTTTGGTAGAGAAGGGGTAGAGGGTTACTGTTTAGTTACTTTCCAAATTCCAGATCCTCATACACAGAACGCAGAGTCAATAGCAGGGTTCCCACAGTCCTTGCTTTGCACTGGCTCACTCTTACCTCAGTGAAGTCTTCCTTAGAGACAGTCTGTTCCTCATTCAAGCTCTGCTGCACGCTGTGTCTTGCTCTGTGCTGATGGCACCCTATTCACACCTTCTAAGAGGTTCCAGCGCACAGCAGCCCTCGGGGTTGGGGAGGGGTTGTGCTAACAGGCGACAGAGTGGCCACAGCGCCATTCCCACTCCGGCCTGTCCCCCAGGTGAGTACAATTTGACCCTGCTGGTGTCCAACGCCTTCGAGAACGTGACGCAGCTGGTGCCTGTGAGTGTGCGTGCCCTTCTGCCGGCCGTGGCCGTGGCTGTGGGCAGCCCTGTCCTGGTGGCTGGCCGGCCCGTCACCTTCTCCCCACACCCACTGCCCTCGCCTGGGAGCATCCTGTACACGTGGGACTTTGGGGATGGCTCCCCAGCCATGGCACATCACCAGCCAATGGTCAACCACACGTACACCTCGAGCGGCACGTACCACGTCTGCCTGGAGGCCAACAACACCGTGAGCAGCACGGCGGCACGCACTGACGTCCGCGTCTTCCAGGAGCTCCGTGGCCTGAGCGTGAGCCTGAGCCCGGCTGTGGAGCAGGGCACGCCGGTGGTGGTCAGCGCCGCCCTGGAGTCGGGCGACAACGTCACGTGGACTTTTGACATGGGGGATGGCACGGTGCTCGCGGGCCCGGAGGCCGCGGTGGAGCATGTGTACTTGCAGGCTCGGAACTACACAGTGGCCGTGGGCGCGTCCAGCCCCGCCGGCCACCTGGCCCAGAGCCTGCCCGTGCGGGTCTTCGTCCTGGAGGTGCTGTGGATCGAGCCTGTGGCCTGCATACCGGTGCAGCCGCAGGCCCGGCTCACGGCCCACGTCACGGGGAACGCTGCCCACTATGTCTTCGACTGGACCTTTGGGGATGGCTCCTCCAACACGACCATCTGGGGGGACCCGACTGTGACTCACAACTTCACTCGGAGTGGCACGTTCCCCCTGGTGCTCATCCTGTCCAGCCGCGTGAACAAGGCGCATTACTTCACCAGCGTGTGCGTGGAGCCCGAGGTGGGCAACGTCACCCTGCTGCCCGCGTGGCAGTTTGTGCGGCTGGGGGACAAGGCCCCGCTGGCGGCCCACGCCTGGCCCCCGTTCCCCTACCGCTACACCTGGGACTTCGGCACGGAGGACGCACCCTGCGTCGGGGCCCCTGAGGCCACCTTCACCTACTGGGATGCCGGCTCCTACCTGGTGACCGTCACCGTGTCCAACAACATCTCGGCTGCCAACGACTCCGCGCTCGTGGAGGTGCAGGAGCCCGTGGAGCTCACGGGCATCAGGGTCAACGGGTCCCGGGTGCTGGAGCTGCGGCAGCCTTACCTGTTCTCCACCGTGGGCCGCGGGCGCCCCGCCTCCTACCTGTGGGAGCTTGGGGACGGCGCCCGGCTGGAGGGCCCTTCGGTCACTCACACCTACACCAGCACAGGCCACTTCACCATCAGGGTGGCCGGCTGGAACGAGGTGAGCCGCGGGGAGGCCCAGCTGAACGTCTCAGTACAGCGGCGCGTGCAGGGGCTCAGTGTCAATGCCAGCCGCACGGTGGTGCCCCTGAACGGCAGCGTGAGCTTCAGCACCTCGCTGGAGGCGGGCAGTGATGTGCGCTACTCTTGGGTGCTCTGTGACCGTTGCACACCCATTCCCGGGGGCCCCACTATCTCCTACACCTTTCGCTCTGTGGGCACCTTCAACATCATCGTCACCGCTGAGAACGAGGTGGGCGCTGCCCAAGACAGCATCTTCATCTACGTCCTGCAGCGCATCGAGGGGCTGCAGGTGGCTGGTGGCGGCGGCGGCTGCTGCTTCCCCACCAACAGCACCCTTCAGCTACAGGCCGCGGTCAGGGACGGCACCAACATCTCCTACGGCTGGACTGCCCAGCGGGACGGCGGCACAGCCCTGGTGGGCAGCGGCAGAACCTTCTCGCTCACTGTGCTCGAGGCTGGCACCTACCGCGTCCAGCTGCGGGCCACAAACATGCTGGGCAGTGCCTCGGCCAACCGCACCGTGGAGTTTGTGGAGCCCGTAGGGTGGCTGTCCGTGGCTGCCTCCCCGAGCCCGGCCCCTGTCAACGTGAGTGTCACCTTCTGCGCCGAGCTGGCTGGTGGCAGTGATGTCATTTACACCTGGTCCCTGGAGGAAGGGCTGAGCTGGGAGACCCCAGAGCCATCCACGACCCACACCTTCCCCACGCCCGGCCTGTACCTGGTCACCGTCACGGCCAAGAACCCGCTGGGCTCGGCCAACACCACCATTGAGGTGGCCGTGCAAGTGCCTGTGAGTGGCCTCAGCATCAGGGCCAGCGAGCCGGACGGAAGCTTTGTGACGACTGGCTCCACTGTGCCCTTCTGGGGGCAGTTGGCTTCTGGCACCAACGTCAGCTGGTGCTGGGCTGTGCCAGGCGGCAGCAGGCACGGCCAGCACGTCACCGTGGTCTTCCCTGACGCCGGCACCTTCTCCGTGCAGCTCAACGCCTCCAACGCGGTCAGCTGGGGCTCCGCCACACACCGCCTCGTGGTGGAGGAGCCCGTGGCGGGGCTGGCGCTGTGGGCCAGCAGCAAGGTGGTGGCGCCGGGGCAGCCGGTCCACTTCCAGGTCCTGCTAGCCGCGGGCTCGGCCGTCAGCCTCCACTTGCAAGTTGCGGGGGCTGGCCCCGAGGCACTCCCCGGGCCTCGCTTTTCCCGCAGCTTCCCCCGCGTCGGGGACTACACGGTGAGCGTCCAGGCGGAGAACCGCGTGAGCCGGGCGCAGGCGCAGACCCGCATCCTGGTGCTGGAGGCCGTGGGCGGGCTGCAGGTGCCCAACTGCTGCGAAGCGGGCATCGCCACCGGCACCGAGAGGAACTTCACGGCCCGAGTGCAGCGGGGCTCCCGCGTGGCCTACGCCTGGTACTTCTCGCTCCAGAAGGTCCAGGGGGACTCGCTGGTCATCCTGTCGGGCCGCGAGGTCACCTACACGCCCGTGGCCGCCGGGCTGCTGGAGATCCACGTGCGGGCCTTCAACGAGCTGGGCGGCGTCAACCGGACCCTCGTGGTCGAGGTCCAGGACGTGATCCAGCACGTGGCGCTGCGCAGCGGCCGCTGCTTCACCAACCGCTCGGCCCTGTTCGAGGCCGCCACGCGCCCCAGCCCCCGGCGCGTGGCCTACCGCTGGGACTTCGGGGACGGGGCCCCGGCGCAGGACACGGAGGATCCCTGGGCGGACCACTCCTACCTGCAGCCCGGGGACTACCGCGTGGAGGTGAACGCCTCCAACCTGGTGAGCTTCTTCGTGGCCCAGGCCACGGTGACTGTCCACGTGCTGGCCTGCAGGGAGCCCAAGGTGGACGTGGCCCTGCCCCCTCAGGTGCTGATGCGGCGCTCCCAGCGCAACTACCTGGAGGCCCACGTTGACCTGCGCGGCTGTGTCAGCTACCAGACCGAGTACCGCTGGGAGGTGTACCGCGCCGCCAGCTGCCGGCGGCCGGGGCGCACGGCCCGCGTGGCCCTGCCCGGCGTGGACGTGAGCCGGCCCCAGCTGGTGGTGCCCCGCCTGGTGCTGCCCGTGGGCCACTACTGCTTCGTGTTCGTGGTGTCGTTTGGGGACACGCCCCTGGCGCAGAGCATCGAGGCCAACGTGACAGTAGCCCCCGAGCGCCTGGTGCCCATCGTGGAGGGCGGCTCCTACCGAGTGTGGTCGGACGTGCAGGACCTCGTGCTGGATGGGAGCAAGTCCTACGACCCCAACCTGGAGGACGGCGACCAGACCCCGCTCAGCTTCCACTGGGCCTGCGTGGCCTCCACGCAGGTCAGGTTCTCGGCGGGCAGGGCAGAGGAAGGGGCGCCTTCCGGTCCCCTCGGGTTTGCACCGGTGAGCCCGGCACGGCAGAGTCCTGGTGGGCTTGGTCCCAGCAGGGGGAGGGGTCCCTGCTGCCCTCCGGGTCAGGCTCTGCTTTGAGGGGGCCAGGTCTCACCGCCCGTTCTCGGCCACAGAGCGAGACCGGCGGGTGTGTGCTGAACTTCGGGCCCCGCGGAAACGGCGTTGTCACCATCCCTCGGGAGCGGCTGCAGGCTGGCGTGGAGTACACCTTCAGCCTGACGGTGTGGAAGGCTGGCCGGAAGGAGGAGGCCACCAACCAGACGGTGGGTGCCACTGCCCTTGGCCTGCATTGGGGGGGCGGGGGAGGGCTGCCTCCTGCAGAGAGCACCGAACGCCCTTCGAGGTTTTCTGTGTTTGAGTACTTCCAGAGGCTGGCTGTTCTCCTCTAAGCCACTACTTTTTTTTTTTTTTTTTTTTTTTTTTTTACAGAGAGGAAGGGAGAGAGAGAGCTAGAAATGTCGATGAGAGAGAAACATCGACCAGCTGCCTTTTGCACACCCCCTACCGGGGATGTGCCCGCAACCAACATACATGCCCTTGACCGGAATCGAACCTGGGACCTTTCAGCCCGCAGACCGACGCTCTACCATTGAGCCAAACCGGCTTCGGCTAAGCCACTACTTTTGATACAAATGTCTAACAGTACACTCTGCTTCAGCAGTATTTCCTCCCGAGCCTTAGAGGAGCCATACAGCTCCTGTGATTTGTGAAAAATAAACTGTCCCAACAGCACAAAGGCAGCAGTGAGGAAACACACTCTCCTCAGAGTGGCTGTCCTGGTTCCCGAACAGGGAGGCCTGCTCTTCCCTCCGTGGGCATTGCTCTGCTCCCTCCCCTGGACTGGCCGGGCCGGTCAGGGCCCCTGTGCAGTGACCCATGTCAGCCCCTCCAGCTGCTGTAGGGCAGGGCCTGCTGATGGGAGCCGGTGTGCCAGGCTTTGCTGGGGCCTGGGTTAGGGTGTCTGCCCCAGTGCCAGGCCTCGCCCGGTGGCCGCCTGGGGTGTCTGGGCAGGTAGGGGCCCGCGCAGGGTCCCGCCCCGCTGGGCTGTCTGAGGGACCCGCCCCCCGGACAGCAGGCACCGGAGGGGCTGTAGACTCAGCTGTCCTCCTTCCTGTGTGCGTTCCTATGGGGCACTTACCAGGCGTCACCTGTGGGACAGGCCCGGGATAGGCACTGGAGGCTGCAGTGTGGTCTCTGTCCCCAAATGGGAGATCCAGAACCCGATGATGCCCGGGGTGAGGCCCAGCTCACTGTCCTTTGGGAACTTGGATGTGGGGCCTAGAGGGAGCTCCCCATCTGGGGCAACAGCACGTGCAGAGGGAGAGGCCCTTCTCCTGGGCCCACACCCACCGGCCGGGCAGCCTCGGGTCGGCTCAGAAGCAGAGGCTTCACCGCAGGGCCTGGCCTCCTGTAATCCTGCCCGTCTCCAGGTGCTGATCCGCAGTGGCCGGGTGCCCATCGTGTCCTTGGAGTGCGTGTCCTGCAAGGCGCAGGGCGTGTATGCCGTGAGCCGCAGCTCCTATGTGTACTTGGAGGGCCACTGTGACAACTGCAGCGAGGGCTCCAAGCGAGGGGTGAGCTGGGTGGGCCCGGGGTGGGCGCAGGGCTGGGTGCAGCGTCGGGGCTCAGGTGGGGACGTGTCCCAGCCTCGAGGGCTCAGCAGCCCCATCTGCACCCACAGCTCTGGGCCGCTCGCACCTTCAGCAACAAGACGCTGGTGCTGGACGGGACGACCACCTCCACGGGCAGCGCGGGCATGCGGCTGGTGGTGCGGCGCGGCGTGCTGCGGGACGGCGAGGGCTACACGTTCACGCTCACCGTGCTGGGCCGCTCCGGCGAGGAGGAGGGCTGCGCCTCCATCCGCCTCGCCGCCAACCGCCCTCCGCTGGGGGGCTCCTGCCGCCTCTTCCCGCTGGACGCCGTGCGCGCGCTCACCACCAAGGTGCACTTCGAGTGCTCGGGTGAGTGCGCCGGCGGGGGCGGGAGGCCACGTGACGCCCACGGGGCCTGCGTGGAGCGGCTGAGGTGACTGTGCCCGCAGGCTGGCGGGATGCGGAGGACGCGGGAGCGCCCCTGGTGTACGCCCTGCAGCTGCAGCGCTGCCGCCTGGGCCGCTGTGAGGAGTTCTGTGTGTACAAGGGCAGTCTCTCCACCTACGGGGCGGTCCTGCCACCCGGCTTCGCACCCCACTTTGAGGTGGGCCTGGCCGTGGTGGTGCAGGACCAGCTGGGTGCTGCCGTGGTCGCCCTCAACAGGTGAGCAGGGCCCCGGGAGCAGGGCCTCAGGGAGGGGAGCAGGGCTGCTGCCCGTTCACCTATGACCTCTGCACAGGTCTCTGGCCATCACCCTGCCAGAGCCCCCAGGCGACACCCTGGGCGGCCCCCCAGAGCTCACCCCGTGGCTGCACAGCCTCACGGAGAGTATGCTGCCCCAGCTGCTGAGACAGGCTGACCCCCAGCACGTCATCGAGTACTCACTGGCCCTCATCACTGTGCTCAACGAGGTCAGTCCCGGGGCGGTGGGGGCTGGGGCGTTTGCTCTCAACGGTTGGGTGCTGGCCCAGAGCAGTACTCTGACTGGACCCTGGATTCTTGTCAAGGGCTTGTCCCTGGCTCCCGACAGACAAAATCCCTAACCTCCTTGAAGTGGCCTCTCCTCTCAGCAGACCCTCCTGGGACCCTCCCAGTGTTAGACCCCCTGCCTTGCTCCTCCGTGCTCCCCAGAACCTCAGGAGGGCCCTTGCTCCTCCGTGCTCCCCAGAACCTCAGGAGGGCCCTTGAAGAAACGGCTTGAGTCACTGCCCACATTCTGCAGCACCGGAGATGTCTGCACTGTGCCCACAGCATGGCTGCCCGTTGTCCACTGATGGCTGCCTTGTGCCCTTCACCCATAGCACGAGCAGAGCCTGGCCGTGGAGGCGGAGCCAGACTTACGGTGGCAGCTGCAGGCCGAGATACGCAAGAACATCACCGAGACCCTGGTCTCCCTGCGGGTCAACACCGTGGACGACATCCAGCAGATCGCAGCCGTGCTGGCCCAGTGCATGGTAGGATGGGACCCAGGCTCCTGGCAGCACCGGGCCCCCTGCCCCAGAGTCTGGCTGGCCCTGCGCCCTTCCTGGGGGAGCCCAGCCTGAGCCATAGCGCCCCCAGGTGACCCTGCAGGACGGCCCAGGGCAGAAGGAGGGCCCGGTATGGAGAGGGCTGACAGGGTTTCTCCAGCCCGAGGCTGCCCGCCACCTCACCGAGGAGCTGGGAGCTGCCGGGCCGGGCCACGCCGTGATGGGGGTGGGGCACTGTACTGGGGTGCCAGCGCATTGCCACAGAGGCCTTAGAGAGGAGCAGAGCCTTCTGGGAGTCTCCCTGTCTGCCATGTGGCACTTGTGGCGATTTGTGTGGCTGGGTGGCAGGAGGGCCATAGTGCCTGGCTTTTGTTGTGGGGAGGGAGGAGCCCCAGAGAGGCTGTCAGCGTGGGGGGAGCTGTGTTTGGGGTGGTTTGAGGCACCCGATGGAAACGCAGGCTGTGGCACCCAGAATCACAGCGAATGGGATGGCGTTAAGCTGGGCCAGGAGCTTAAGGGAGCTACCAGGCTGGAGCGAGGCTGGACACGGCCCGGGTTCCCTCAGGTGTCCAGCAGGGAGCCTGTGTGCCTCTCGTGCCAGAGGAAGACATTGCTCAAGCTGGAGGCCATGATGCGCGTCCTGCAGGCCGAGACCACTGCGGGCACAGGGACCCCCACCGCCATTGCCGACAGCATCCTCAACATCACAGGTGTGGGCTGGCCGGGACCATGGTACTCCCCCAGCCCGCCATCCTTCTGCCCCTGCCGCTGCCCTGCCTCTCTCCCCAGCCTCTCTTCCTTTTCTTGTCACATTTCTCCCCGCCAAGCTCTCCCCCACCCTCCCACCTCTCCTGCCAACCTCGCCCCCGTGTCTCCCCATCCACAGGCGACCTCATCCACCTGTCCAACTCAAACGCGCGGGACCTGCAGCCCTCAGAGCCGGGGGCCGAGCTGCTGCCACTGATGGTGGCATCCACGGCCTATCGCCTGTCATCATCCCTCATGTGCATCCTCATGCGCTCCCGTGTGCTCAACGAGGAGCCCCTGACCCTGGCGGGCGAGGAGATCGTGGCCCAGGGCAAGCGCTCCGACCCCCTGAGCCTGCTGTGCCAGGGCAACGCCTCGGGCCCCGGCTGCCACTTCTCCATCCCCACTGCCTTCAGCGGGGCTCTGTCCAACCTCAGCGACGTGGTGCAGCTCATCTTCCTCGTTGACTCCAACCCCTTTCCCTTCGGCTACATCAGCAACTATACTGTCTCCACCAAGGTGGCGTCGATGGCCTTCCAGACGCAAGCCGGCGCCCAGATCCCCATCGGCCAGCTGGCCTCGGAGCGTGCCATCACCGTGAAGGTGCCCAACAGCCCTGACCAGGCTGCCCGGGTCCACCGCATCCCTGCTGGTTCCGCCACCGTCCCGCCCCGGGCCTCGGTCAGCGCCGTGGTCACCCCCAACCACACCAAACCGGAGGCCGGGCTGCACCTGCAGCTCACCTACACGGTGCTGAGCGGTGGGTGCCGTACGCCGGGCGGCGGGCTGCGGGGGAGCCGGGGGGAGCAGGAGCTGTTCCCAGCCCTGCGGGAGGGCGGGTTCAAGGGCTCTCGGGATGTCGCCCAGGTGGGTGGTCGCCCGACCCTTTACATGCCGCCCCCAGAGCACTACCTGTCTGAGGAGCCCGAGCCCTACCTGGCCGTCTACCTGCACTCGGCGCCCTGGCCCAATGAGCACAACTGCTCAGCCAGCAGGAAGATCGGCCTGGAGGCGCTGGCGGGCGAGGACCACAGGCCCTACACCTTCTTCATCGCCCCGGGGTGAGGACGGGGTGGCCTCCATGCTGGGCACGGGTGGGCTGGTCTCTGAGGGCGAGCTGGGCGTGAGTAGGCTCCCTGCGGCCGCGCGTGGGCAGCGGAGTGACGGGGCGTGGCCGGCCGGCCTCGCATGGTGAGCGTGGCTGAGGCTGAGGATGCTGCCAGGCAGGTGTGGCTGTGACGGTCCCCCTGCTCCCAACAGGACCAGAGACCTGGGCGGGAGTTACTACCTGAACCTGACCAGCCACTTCCGCTGGTCCGCTCTGGAGGTGTCTGTGGGCCTGTACACGTCCCTGTGCCAGTACTTCAGCGAGGAGGACATGATGTGGCGCACGGAGGGGCTGGTGCCCCTGGAGGAGACCTCGCCCAGCCAGGCCGTGTGCCTCACCCGCCACCTCACGGCCTTCGGAGCCAGCCTCTTCGTGCCGCCCAGCCGCGTCCACTTCATCTTCCCTGTGAGTGCGGGCCCGCTCCGCCCTGAGCCTGAGCAGGCCGAGCTCCCGCCTCACGGCTCTGTCTCCCCAGCAGCTGGCCTCGGCCGCCGACTACGTCGTCCTGCTGACGTGCGCCGTGTGCCTGGTGACCTACGCGGTGATGGCCGTGATCCTGCGCAAGCTGGACTGGCTGGACGTCAGCCGGGTCCGCGCCATCCCTTTCTGCGGGAAGGGGGGCCGCTTCAAGTACGAGATCCTGGTCAAGACCGGCTGGGGCCGGGGCTCAGGTGAGGGCCCCTCTCTTGGCTCCGGCCACTCCCTAACCGTGATCGTAGACAGCACAGGACAAGGGCTCGCTGACCAGATGCTGTGTGGCTGGACAGGCTGTCGCCTTCCTGAGGATGAGAGCGGTCTGGGCAGCAGGTGCCGTCAGCCTGGGTGACCGTCTCTGTGCGGCCATACGGGACCTCCCAGTGAGCGCAGGCCCCGGAAAGCCAGCTTAGTGATCAGAAGGGGAAATTATTTTATTTTTTGTTAATCTTTATCTGAGGATATTTTTCCATTGACTTTTTTTTAGAGAGGGAGGTAGGGAGGGGGAGAGAGAAACAAACCAATAGGTTGACTCCTGCTTGCGCCCTGACTAGGGCTAGAGAATGAACCTGCAACCCAGGTCCATGCCCTTGACCGGAAATTGAACCCGTGACCCTACGGTCTGCAGGCTGATGCTCCAACCACTGAGCAACACCAGCCAGGGTGGAAAATGATTATTAAATGATAATAAATCATTGTAAAAACAATAAAGATTATTTCCAAGATGGTAAAAACCATTAGTTATAAACAGTATAGTGTAACCTGAAACATTTAGTTACTACAGCTTACTAAAAACAGACACACTGGGAATTAAAGCGTTTTATTTCTTTGTGAAAAACTTACCAAGAATAGTTTGTGTTCTCTCATGTAACTCACCATGTGGAGTGAACATCTTACTGTGCCCGATTCCAGCATTTCTTGTTTGCCCTCTCCATATCATTAAATACCTTGGAGAGTTCTTTTAATATGAAACTCTCGCCCCCGTATTTGTTCCGTAACCTCGTTGTCCATTTTGTCACGGCCACTGTCCTTACTTATGCGGGAAGTTTGTCACTGACGGCTTTCTGGAGTCTCGGGCAGGGTCCGCACTCCCATGGCTGCTGCCTCAGTGGTCCGTTTACCTTTGGTTCAGAATCCATGTCCAGCATCATTACCGGTTTTCACGTATTCGCTGTGCTTTCCCCTTTGCCGGCCAGTGCCCCGCTCTGATGGCCATTCTTGTAAAGCACGGGGGAGGCAGGAGGCAGCTCCAGCGCACGCTGGGTGGTCTGTGGGAACTGAAAGATGCCCCGTGACCCGATCAGCCGGCTTTGGAAGAAGTGAGCGATTGGCTGCTGGTCAGGCTGTGCATCCTCATTTACATAGTGGACTGAGAGCTAGCAGCCACGTTTATATTTCAGTTACAGTTAATGTACCATCATAACTAACACATGAATCATGTCATTGGGGGCTGTGTTTAACAAGTTAGGTAACTGAGATTTGTGTTCATAAGAGCTGAGCAGAGTGAGGACCGCCTGTACTCGAATGAAGACAGGAAGAAAATGGCTGGTGGGCAGCAAACCTAGAGTCATACGGCCTCCTTCCGCCCTCCAGGCACCACGGCACACGTGGGCATCATGCTGTACGGGGCGGACAGCCGGAGCGGCCACCGGCACCTGGACGGGGACAGAGCCTTTCACCGCAACAGTCTGGACATCTTCCAGATTGCCACCCCGCACAGCCTGGGCAGCGTGTGGAAGATCCGCGTGTGGCACGACAACAAAGGTCGGCGGCACCTGCCCCGCCCCCTTTCCTTCCTGCTGGCACTCCGCCCTGACCCGCGCCCTGACCCGCTCCCGCCCGCCCCTCTGCAGGGCTCAGTCCCGCCTGGTTCCTGCAGCACGTCATCGTCCGGGACCTGCAGACTGCCCGCAGCACCTTCTTCCTGGTCAACGACTGGCTGTCCGTGGAGACGGAGGCTAACGGGGGGCTGGTGGAGAAGGAGGTGCTGGCAGCGAGTAAGGCCCGCTGCCCTCCCACCCCGCACCCCGCACCCCGCACCCCGCACTGGAGGCCGGGGGAGCAGCCGGCCGCTGGCCTCCGAACCCACGGTGCCCTCTCTCCAGGTGACGCAGCCCTGCGGCGGTTCCGGCGCCTCCTGGTGGCGGAGCTCCAGCGGGGCTTTTTTGACAAGCACATCTGGCTCTCCATATGGGACCGGCCGCCGCGCAGCCGCTTCACTCGAGTCCAGCGGGCCACCTGCTGCGTTCTCCTCATCTGCCTGTTCCTGGGCGCCAATGCTGTGTGGTATGGGGTCGTGGGAGACGCTGCCTACAGGTGGGTGCCTGTGGGGGTTCGGGTGTACTCCCTATGCGCAGCCCCTCTTGTGCCCCCTCCCGGCCTAACGTCGCCAGATCTCTCCTCTCTTGTCACGTAGCTCGGGGCCCGTGTCCGGGCGGATTCCGCTGAGTGTTGACACGATCGCCGTTGGCCTGGTGTCCAGTGTGGTTGTCTACCCCATCTATCTGGTTATCCTGTTCCTCTTCCGGATGTCCCGGAGCAAGGTGGGCTGGGGCCTCGGACTCTGGAGAGCAGAGCCTCGTTCCTGTGCAAAGGGCTGTGCTGTCCAGTATGGCAGCTAAAGAGGGACAATCAGCAAGGCCTTTAGCTGAGAAAAGGAGAAATACAGCTGTTGAAATGATGAATGAACGAGGCAATGTCACTACCCACAGCACAGAAATTAACAGGACTGGTAACTCAGCAGAAACAAGTTCCTAGAAAGACAAACTACCAAATCCGCCTCACAGAGAAACAGAAAACCTGAGCACACATGTAGCAAATATAGGGTTGAATTTAAAACCTCCGTGAAGGGAAGCCCAGGTGGCCGCACTGGTGATTATTCCAAACAGTTACACAAACAGGAGGGCGAAAATAAATACATTAAAAAACAAACCCAGGAGGGCACACTTCCTAACTCACCCCACAGCCAGACGGGCACCACAAGACGAACCACAGGCCCCTCTCCTTAGGAATGTGCAGGCAGAAACCCTCAACAAAACAGCAAATCATATCCAGCAGCGCATAAGAGAGGACTGTCCACATGACCAAGAGGGATGTACCCCAGGAGTCCAGTACGCGATAGGAGCGTGTGCAGCTGCTTACATTCAAACAGGATCAGCACCTCGGTCCTCAGCTGCTCCAGCTACAGTTGAAGTGCTCCCTAATGTCAAAGGCCAACATGGGCCAAATAAGGTTTAAGTTTGTGTGGGCCACAAAAAAACAAAAGCTTCAATTTTTATAGAAACGTAGGTTTATTTCCATAGAGACATGCTGAATACAAAGGGCTGAAATGAGTCATCATTAACATAAAACAATAGAACATCTTAATAAAAATATTCTTTCTTAAACATTAACTTACCAGACATTGAACAACTACACAAATTAAGTGTAATGCAAATAAACCTATTTTTCTTGTTCTCTGATAGCAAAATATTTCCTGTTGAGCATACCAAACAAGTCAGTACAAGATTAATGACATGGCAATTGGCTGCTAAAATATTTGCTGCTAGTATTAGTGGAGAGAAATGGTGTGCCTGTGTGTAAGGGAAATGAATGCAACACGAAGTTTGTTGTTATTAATTACGTATAACAGGATATTGTAAAAACTAAGTTATGAAATTGTTATTAAGACGTTTCTCATATACAGTTATACTGGCTGGGCCACAAAAATCTTCGAAGGTTGGTGGGCCCCGAGTTTGACGTGCTTGGGCTGTGGTGACAGTGCAGGTATCGAGTGTGTGCATCATTCTAGAACATTCTCTAGGAAAATCTAGTCCAGACTCCACATTCTCAGGAGGTTGCATGTCTCCCTGGAACAGGAGCTAGAGCTGCTCCTGCTGACTACCTGCCTCTCCCTGCAGGTGGCTGGGGCCCCAGACCCTACCCCCACAGGGCAGCAGGTCCTGGACATGGACAGCTACCTGGACTCCTCTGTGCTGGACAGCTCCTTCCTCGCCTTCCCTGGGCTCCGGGCCGAGGTGAGGGCTCCAGGGCCCTGCCTGGTGGGGTGGGTCCCACTATCTCTGGGCAGCTCAGAGTCAGAGGCTCTATCTGTACTTTTCACCAGGCCTTCGCTGGACAAATGAAAAGTGACTTATTTCTGGATGATTCCAAAAGGTGGGGGCCCCTAGAGAAAACATGAACCTTGTTCAAGGTCAGCTGTGTGTGCCATGTCATGGTTACCTGGACTGGGTGTGTTCCATGTCATGGTTACCTGGACTGGGTGTGTTCCATGTCATGGTTACCTGGACTGGGTGTGTTCCATGTCATGGTTACCTGGACTGGGTGTGTTCCATGTCATGGTTACCCAGGCTACGTGTGTGCCATGTCATGGGTGTCTGGGCTGGGTGTGTGCCATGTCATGGTTACCTGGGCTGTATGTGCTGTCGTGTGTTCTTGTCCAGTATTTGTTGGCCCTTTGTGTTGTTACACATGCTCCAGGGGGGTGTTTGCTCAGAAGCCCCATGTATCCGTGTGTGACTGGATGTGCAGACGTGTTTCCTTGGACTCCCCCTGCTGACCTGTGTCTCCACAGCCTGGTGTGCTGGCCATCCAGTGAAGGCACGCTCAGTTGGCCAGACTTGCTGAGTGACCCGTCCATCGTGGGCAGCACCCTGCAGCGGCTGGCACGGGGTCGGATGGGCCACATTCTGGGCCCTGAGGAGGACAGTCTCTCCCTGGTCAGCCCCTCCTCACCCGCCAAATACTTCTCCGCTTCAGGTGAGCAGGAAGGGGACATCGGCAAGTTCTCCCCGAGAGGGTTCTGAGGCTCAGGGTGGGAGGAGCCCAGGCCTCCCTGACGGCACATCCTGCTTTCTTTAGATGAAGACCTGATCCGGCAGATCCTGGCCGAAGGGGTCAGCAGCCTGGCCCCCACCCAGGACACGCAAGTGGAAACGGATCTACTCACTGGCCTGTGAGTGCCCAGCTCCTGGGGGTGGAGGCCAGTGTGGGGGCCCAGCCAAGAAGCCCTGCTTCCTCCATGGGACTCGGTTGTCCAGCCCCGAGTCCCAGTGTGGAGCTGGCATAACGTGACCTCTGAGTCCCTCACTGGTTGGAAGGACTTCCTGGGGTCAGCCACGGCCCAGGAATGTTCCCGTTATATAGCAGCAGGAGGGAAAGGGTGGCTGTGACGAAGAGTCATTGTTGGGTTTTTAAATATCCCATTTCTTTATTTTGAGACTACTTGTTTCCAATTTAGTAACAAGATTCATTAGGAACTTCCTTTTATTCTTTGTTGTTGTTAACCCTTACCCAAGGATGTTTTTTTTTTCCATTGCTTTTTAGAGAGAGTGGAAGGAAAGATGGGAGGGAGGGAGGAAGGGAGAGAAACATTGATGTGAGAGAGACACATCGATTGGTTACCTCCAGCAAACGCTGGGACCAGTGTTGGGGATCAAACCTGCAAACCAGATACTCGCCCTTGACTGGGAATCGAACCTGGGATCCTTGGGTGTGCAGGCTGATGCTCTAACCACAGAAACACCGGCCAGGCACTTTCTGCTGCTTGTATTTAATACCTGTATTTCTATTCCTTTAACTCTTCTAATTTTCAAGCAACCAAAAATGACTGAGATGCACAAATTGTCCCAGACACGGGAAAAGGGCAAATTTTTCCAATCATTTTATGAAGACATAACCATGACATGATGGCATTTTTATGAAGAAATTGCCAGTTGATTAAACACTGTAACATAGGGAGATTCTGGGGTAGTAATTATAAGCTGACCACCCCAAATGCCTGCAGCGGCACACCCCCTGTGGCTCCTTGTTCAGACACTGACTGTCTGCCTACAGCATCTCCTCAGGGTAGTCAGTGTGCAGTGCAGACTAGCAGCATGCCCAGAGCGCTGATTTCTCGCTGAGACGTTTCCATCCCCAGCCAAAACCTGCATGTTTGTCCTTGCCTCCTTTCTGCACCCTTCTCACAGAAGTCTTTTCTCCACCTGCCCCTGCCCCTCCCCTCCGAGCGTCATCTTCTGCCTGGTCCGTTCCTGGGCCACCTTCCAGTCCTCCATCTGCACCAGAGAAGTCTGCTTCCTGGGGCACGGTTAGCGATGGCTGCCTAATGGGTTACCCAGAATTCCAGGCTTCACTCGGATGACAGGCATCTTGGTGGGAGGCCTGAGCTTCGCCTGGACCACACCATTGAGCTGCTCAAGGGTCCTTGCAACGGTAGCCAGTGTCCCCAGAGCGGACGGTCCGTTCCCTTGATGGCTCAGCCTCGTTAGTCACACACTGTCACTCCACAGGATCCTCTTGGTTTCTCCGTGGGAGGATCTTATTCCCAGGAGGGGAGTGTCATCGGGGCAACTTGGAGGTGCCCACCAGGGTGGGCGCACTCCCTCATGGCCCACCAGCCGCACCCAGTCGGGCCTTTCCTGCCACCTTCTCTCTGTTAACCACTTCCTTTCCGCTACAGCATCCCTCACTCTTCTGCCTCCCTCTTTTGTATCTGCTGCCCCCTCTGCCTCGCCTGCTCCTCCCAAGATAAGAGCTTCATGGTCTACTTCCTTCAGGTCTTCACCCAAAGCTGCCCTCCTTCCTGCCTTAAGCAAAGGCAATAAGGCGCAATAACACGAACCTGTGCACGTGTGCACACACGTCATGCATACACACACTTAGGCCTCAGTCCCCTCCCCTGCTTCCCATACATGAAGCAATGTTCATGCTTAATGTTTGCTCCCCCACTACTATGGCACATTATAAGTGCGTGGACTTCCTTTCACTCAGTGCTTAGAGCAGTGCCTATATTTGTAGGGGATTAACAACTTGGGTGACTGAAGGAACCAGTGAATGCTGTCCAATAGTAAACATAGTCTTTGCTGTCATGCGGCTTAGAGTTGAATGTAAAATTGTGTGTATTCTTTGCTGGATCCACTATATGATTTGATACAATATGTTTATACCCACATGTAAAATATAAACGTGAACAAATAGAAAAGGGACTAGAAACAATTATACCAATACTGCTCCTGTCATGATGGAAATGCGGTTCTCTCTCTCAAAATTCAAGTGTTTAATGAACTGTGTAGGACTGGGGTAGGGTAAATTTGCCACATGTTGGGGACCCACGGCTGGGTCCATGATGGTGGCTGGACTTGCTGCCTTTGTGGTTGTGTGTGTGTGTGCACATGTGCACGTGCCAAGGTCATTATAGAACTGTACAAACAGCTTTCTAAGTGGCTGGAGTGGTGGCCTCGGCCACCCCTGGCACCCGTGTCCATTGAGAGGTGCCTCCGCTGTCAGCATTCACCATCTTCATGGGCTTGTTTCCTCCCAAAGGTCTCGGTACATGGTCTCCACAGTGTGGCCCAGTTGCTTGAGTTCTGTTTCCAAGTGGCTGATCTTGGCCATTTTTGGGGTGAACTCTTGGAACCTTTCCTGATGATCTTGTGGCAATTATAAAGCTGGTGCATCCTCTCCTCCAGCTGCTCTCAGGCCCAAAACCTTGGTCTCGAGGCTGTGCATGTCCTTCTGTCTGCTCTGGTGGATGTTTTCCATCAGCTGCCGGGCCCTCTCCTTCAGGGTCTTGATGCTCAAGCCCAGAGAGGAAAAGTGGGGCCCTGACTTCCCATCCACCACCGTCAGCTGCCGATGGCACTGAGGCAGCAATAGGGCTGGAAACCTGCCTTCCGGCCGGCCCACCGGCTTCCTCCTCACGGCCGCCGCCTCCAGCGGCTGCAGCTCCTGGTCCTCACTCTGTGGGGCATGTCGGCTCCCTGTCGCTCCACCTTGTCTTCTGTTCTCTGTTTATTATCAACCTACTTCCTACAAATAGCTGATGCTACTTTTATAATCAGAAAAGTCAATTTCAAGGAAAAGTTGGCACTGCTATCCTCTGTAATCTCCCCCTCCCCTAGACAATGCTGCCTTTTATCCTCTCGGAGATGCATAAACTGGAAATATCTAGGGTGGCTCCATGCAGGCAGGTTCTGAGATGTTGGGACCTGTTCTCTTCTGTTCTGTAATCGGCACAGCTGTGCAGGCATCCCCCCAAGGGGTCACTGCCTCCTCAGTACTGCCTGCCCGGTCCTGCTTCCCTTCCTCCCTCCTCCTCCTCCCCATTTCCTCTCATTCCCTCTGCCCAGGGTAGCAGCTCTGGGAAGGGCGGTGGCACCATGAGAGACATGCAGTGTCTGGGTCTCACGGAGCGCTGGGCACTGTTGGAATTTGGAAAACACACGTCCTTGTTCAGAGTCAGTCAGGTCACAAAGGCGCGTGAGCATGGCTTCTCTGGGCACAGGTGCGGCCGGGGCCGAGGAGGAAGGCCCGAGGCGCGGGGAGTGCTCCCTGGCAGCCTGGTGTGAAGTCCTGCCGGGAGGGCACGGCTGCTGCAGTGGTGGCAGGACCGGAGGGGCCGCAGGTCACAGTCTGGGGCGAGGTGGATGGAGTAAGCGGGAAGTGAGGGGTGAGAGAGACAGGCTGCCGGGACCTGGGGTGGGGTGAGGAGCAAGGCCCAGAGGCTCAGGAACTGCCTCTCAGGTGAGTGGACGGTGTGGGCTGCCAGGCGAGTGCCCGCTGCCCCCTCCTGTCCTCAGGTCCAGCGCTCCCGGGGAGAGGACGGAGGTGCTGCTGCTGCGGAGACTGGGGGGGAGCGGCCTCCCCAGCCCAGGCCCGACGTGGGAGCAGCCCCAGTCAGCACGGCTCTCCAGGGCAGGTGCGCTCTGTCCCCCGGACGTCCCCCCCCTCCCCTCCCTCCGGACCCCCCTCACCCCTGTCTCTGCCTCCCAGGGCTGGTGGAGGGCCTGCGGAAGCGACTGCTGCCGGCCTGGTGTGCATCCCTGGCCCATGGGCTCAGCCTGCTGCTGGTGGCTGGCGCCGTGGGAGTCTCGGGGTGGGTCGGTGCCAGCTTCCCCCCTGGAGTGAGTGTCCTGTGGCTCCTCTCGAGCAGCTCCAGCTTCCTGGCCTCCTTCCTCGGCTGGGAGCCTCTCAAGGTGAGTGGGGTGCAGGGGCCAGGCTGCCAGCCTCTGGCACCCGTGCGCCTCGCTGATGCCACCCCTGGCGCAGGTGCTGCTGGAAGCCCTGTACTTCTCACTGGTGGCCAAGCGGCTGCACCCCGACGAGGATGACACCCTGGTGGAGAGCCCGGCGGTGACGCCTGTGAGCGAGCGGGTGCCCCGCGTGCGGCCCCCCCACGGCTTTGCGCTCTTTCTGGCAAAGGAGGAGGCCCGGAAAGTGAAGAGGCTCCACAGAATGCTGCGGGTGAGTCAGGCTGCGGGGCCAGTGCCTGCCCCCCGCTTTATCCTTGGCGAGCGCAGCCTCTCCTCAGCCCTCACCCCACCCCTTCCTCTGCAGTCCTTCTCCTCCCGTCACCCCAACCCTGATGCCCCTGGTCCCTGCTCTGCCCTTGTACCCCCCTCCGTGCCCCTCCTGCCTGTTACGGCAGGGCCCTACGTGTGGCTTCCTCGGCCTTCCGTGAATCACGTCTGCCCCCAAGTGGGGCACTGCTGGGGCGTCCGTGCTGCCCTTTCTCAGTGCTAGGCGCCCTGGCCACGGGCAGTTTGCTGTCCAGGACCTTGCCCTGATACGGTAGCTGGGCTGGGAATGGCTGACACTAGGCCGTCCCTGTTCCCCAGAGCCTCCTGGTGTACATGCTTTTCCTGCTGGTGACACTGCTGGCCAACTATGGGGACGCCTCCTGCCACAGCCACGCCTACCGCCTGCAGAGTGCCATCAGGCAGGAGCTAGACAGCCGGGCCTTCCTGGCTATCACCCGGTATGGACACCCTGGGGGCATGTACACATCTGTCTGCTGGGTCAGGGTGGTGCTGATGCCAACCAGGGTTCACCTTGATCCTGCCCTTGGTCCAGCTCAGCCCCCAAGGGACATTGGGAAGGGTCTCGACACATTTTTGGTTACCAGGACTGGAGTGGGTGCTGCTGGCAATGGGCAGCGACCAGAGATGCTGCTGAACATGCTACGGCACCCAGGACAGCCCATAGAGTTTCTGTCCCCAGAGGCCAGTGGGCCATGCCTCATCCCCTCTGGCGCACTGACAGCCCCATGGGCTGGGCCGGGGTTGCAGTAGTTGTGCTCCCTGGACCTCTGACCCCTGGCAGTGCGGGGAGCTGAGGGTGGAGCGTGTGACTGTCTCTGTGCGGACAGGTCTGATGAGTTCTGGCCGTGGATGTCCCATGTGCTGCTCCCCTTCGTCCATGGGAACCAGTCCAGCCCCGAGCTGGGGCCCCCGCGGTTGCGGCAGGTGCGGCTGAAGGAAGGTGAGCGGGGGGTAGGGGGCCCTCTAGCACTTGTCCTGCTCTTTTCCGAAGAGAAGGCTTTGGCAGGGTTTTGATTCAGCTCCCTAGCTGTTTGACCTTCACCCTCTCCCTGGCTCATTTTCCCCATCAGTCAGTCAGTGAGGCAGGACCGCTGAGGCAGGTCCGCTGTCTTCAGGATTCTGGGAGGGTTTTGGGGGAGATCATGTGGAGCTGGTAAGCGGTAAGCTGTCCTGCTTTGGTCATGCTCAGTCCCCAGCCCTCTGATTTCAGCTCTCTGCCCAGACCGGCCAGGCTCGGGGGCGAACACGTGCTCAGCAGCTTCCGGAGGCTTCAGCACTAGCGACTATGGCATTGGCTGGGGGAGTGCTGCCCACAACGGCTCTGCGATGTGGGCCTACTCTGCGCCAGACTTGCTGGGGTGAGCACAGGAGGGGCCAGGGTGTTCTCCAGAGGAGCCTCCCCGCCAGCAGGGCTCCCAGGCTGCTGCAGGGCTGGGCTGGCTGACATTGCCCCTCACTTGCAGCGTCTGGTACTGGGGCTACTGCTCCGTGTACGACAGCGGGGGCTACGTGCAGGAGCTGGGGCTGAGCCTGGAGGAGAGCCGCGAGCAGCTGGGCTTTCTGCAGCTGCACAACTGGATCGACAACAGGTAGGCAGGCGCTCATGAGACAGGCTGCCTTGCTCTGCCGGGGGTCCCCTGAAGCCTCGGTGGCCCTCTCACCAGAGATCGCAGTTCACTCCCACTCCCCGGCTTTGCGGCTCCAGATCAGTCACACCTCCTCCCCAGTCCACACAACGCCCCCCTCCATCAGAGGCTCCTGCCCTCTCACGCCCCTTCATCCTGTCCCTCATCCTCTTCCTCATCCCTGCCATCTGAGAAGGAGCCGCGCCGTGTTCGTGGAGCTCACACGCTACAGCCCGGCCGTGGGGCTACACGCCGCCGTCACACTGCGCCTCGAGTTCCCTGTGGCTGGACACGCGGTGGCCTCCCTCAGCGTCCGTCCATTCGCGCTGCGGCGCCTTAGCGCAGGCCTCTCGCTGCCTCTGCTCACCACGGTAAGCCCCTGCCCTGGTCCCGCCCCACACAGCACAGCCCGCCCACACCCTCACCCGGCCCCGCCCCCAGCGCCCCCTGGCCCCGCCCCCACACAGCCCGAGCCCGCCCACACCCTCACCCAGCCCCGCCCCAGCGCACCCTGGCCCCGCCCCCACACAGCCCGAGCCCGCCCACACCCTCACCCAGCCCCGCCCCAGCGCACCCTGGCCCCGCCCCCACACAGCCCGAGCCCGCCCACACCCTCACCCAGCCTCGCCCCCAGCGCACCCTGGCCCCGCCCACCGGGGGGTCCTGATCCGCCGGCCCCGCCCCCGCAGGTGAGCCTGCTGCTGTTCGCGCTGCACTTCTCGGTGGCGGAGGCGCGGGCCTGGCGCCGGGAGGGCCGTGGGCGCCTGGCGCGGCCCGGGGCGTGGGCGCGGTGGCTGCTGGTGGCGCTGACGGCCGCCGCCGCCCTCCTGCGCCTGGCCCAGCTGGGCGCCGCCGACCGCCAGTGGACGCGCTTCGTGCGCCGCCGCCCGCGCCGCTTCACCAGCTTTGAGCAGGTGGCGCAGCTGAGCGCTGCGGCCCGCGGTCTGGCCGCCTCGCTGCTTTTCCTGCTCTTGGTCAAGGTGAGGGCTGGCCCCGCGGGCACGGGGCTGGGCAGGTTGGGCCAGGGCTGGTCGGCTGACGCCCCTCGCCCACAGGCCACCCAGCAGCTGCGCTTCGTGCGTCAGTGGTCGGTTTTCGGCAAGACGCTGTGCCGGGCCCTGCCGGAGCTGCTGGGGGCAGCCTTAGGCCTGGTGACGCTCGCGGTGGCCTATGCTCAGCTGGCTATTCTGGTAGGTGATGGTGGGGCTCTGGGGGAGGGAGGGCTTAGCCCGGGCTGCATCCCTCACTCATGCCACCTTTCCCGTAGCTGGTGTCCTCTTGCGTAGACTCACTTAAGAGTGCGGCCCAGGCCCTCTTGGTGATGTGCCCCAGGGCTGGTTGGCCAGCCCTGTGCCCCGAGTCCTGGCGCCTGTCCCCCCTGCTGTGCACGGGGCTCTGGGCCCTGCGGCTGTGGGGTGCTCTGAGGCTGGGGGCAGTCCTCCTCCGGTGGCGGTACCATACTCTTCGCGGGGAGCTCTACCGCCCAGCTTGGGAGCCACAGGACTACGAGATGGTGGAACTGTTACTGCGCAGACTGCGCCTCTGGATGGGCTTCAGCAAGGTCAAGGAGGTGGGTACGGCCCAGTGGGGGGGAGAGGGACGCGCCCTGGGCCCGGGTGAGCCCAGGGTGCAGCCGGACTGACCGAGCCCCTGTGCCGCCCCCAGTTCCGCCACAAAGTCCGCTTTGAAGGGATGGAGCCGCTGCCCTCCCGCTCGTCCAGGGGCTCCAAGTCGTCCCCAGATGTGCCCCCACCTACTGGGGACTCCGATGGCTCCCGTCTCTCAACTTCCTCTAGCCAGCTGGAGGGGCTGGGCGCGGGCCTGGGCAGGCCGGGGCCACGGGTGGAACCCGAGCCCTCGCGCCTCCAAGCCGTGTTCGAGGCCCTGCTCGCCCAGTTCGACCGACTCAACCAGGCCACGGAGGACGTCTACCAGCTGGAGCGGAGGCTGCAGAGCCTGCGCCGCCGAAGGACCGGCCGCTCCCCAGCCTCGCCTCCCGCGGGCTCCTCCTCGGGCTTGCAGTCCGCCTTGCCCAGCCGCCTGGCCCGGGCCAGTCGAGGCATCGGCCTGACTACAAGCCCCAGCAGAGCTTCCTTACGGGCCAAGAACAAGGTCCACCCCACCAGCACTTAGTCCCAAGGGGCCTGAGCTCATGCCTTTTCCCCGGGGTGGCCTGTGGCTTCACTCCGGCCCGTGGGCCCAGGAGATAATGCTCAGTATGACTTTCTGCCACCCGCAAGGTCCAGGGCCAGGCAGAAGAGCTGCACGCAGCTCCCCCAGAGAGCGGCAGCACTTCTCTCTGGGCTTCAGCACTTTAAAGAGGCCACGTGGCCAGTCAGGACCCAGGGTCCCCTCTCCAGGCCTCTGTGGGAGGACACAGCAGTATTGGACCGAGCGCCCGGCCTCTGAGATACTAATTTATTTCCCAAGTCCTCAGGTACAGCGGGCTGTGCCCGGCCCCACCTCCTGGGCAGACATTACCCCTTGCTAAGGATCCAGGCTGCGGGGAGGGAACCTGCACCCCTTATCCTCCCCCTAAGTTATTACCTCTCCTGTCCCCTGCTGAGTGCACTTCCTTCCAGCTGCCATCTATGTGTCTATTGTCAGTAATTTATATGGGGTTAAAAATGTATATATTTTTGTACGTCGCTGTTTTTCACTAGGGCCAAGGGGCCTGGTGGCTGCAATGGCCTGGTGCCCACTGTTGCCTGCATTGAGGGGGAGCTGGGCCGCAGAGCTGGCCTCCTTCCCTTAGACACCTGCCGCAAGGCCAGAGCCAAGAAAGGGACAGCTGCTGCTGGTTTCTGATCTGGCCTTGGGCAGGTGCTGGGACTTCTGTCTGGGGCAGGGCTACTCCCCAGGCAGTTCTTATCACCACCGCGGCCTTGTTCCCCTGCCCGAGGCCAGGCAGCGAGAGGCAGGGCCCAGGCCTGCTGGTGTCGGGTCTGAATGATTCGGGAACAGCACTACTGTGGGGGAAAGACCCCTCCCTGGGGCTGGCTCCCGGGGCTGGGGAGGGGAGTGTGTGAGCACGTGTGAGGCTTTCCTGAAGGGGGGAGGCCTTGAAAACCACCTGATGGGCCCCCTTACCTCTGTGGGCGTGGCCAAAGCTTCAGCCTTGATCCTGCCCCTCTTCTCCTACCCCCAACAGACAAAGTCAAATAAAGGAGTTGGCTGACTGCTACCTGTGTCTGTCCGAGCATTGAGGGCCAGTGGGCACAGACCACTTTATTCATTTGCACAAATAAATACTGCCTGTGGGGGGCGGGGGTCTAGCAGGGCAGCTGCAAGGAGCCCTGGGCGTGTCCTCGGCACCTTGGTGAGCAGCACCACCAGCCCGCCCCAGCTGAGCCTCACACGAACTCTGTGAAGTCATCCACGGAGGAGATGAGACGCTTCCGCTGGCCTGTCTCGTAGGTGGGCATGGGCTCGGCAGGGGCCTGCGCCGGGGCTTTGGCGTGGCCCTGGGGGTGCATCAGGGGCAGGCTGGGGTTCGAGTAGTGGGCTTCCTCGCGGATCTGAAGGGAGAGGAAGCCTTGGCGTCAAGCCCAGAGGGCAGCACCCGTTTCCTCCCAGGGGGCGATTGGCACCCGCCCTGGCCGGCCGCCGCCTCGGGGGGGGGCCTCTGCAGCCGGGTGCCCATCCCGCCTACCCGGTGGCGGAGCCTCTTGATGTGGCGGAGCCTGGCGATCCACTTGGAGGGGTAGATGTCAGTGGGGTTGGAGCGGCTGTGGTGCACCTGCGAGGCCATCTGGGCAGGGTGGGCGGACGGGTGAGTCCTCTGGGCGGCACCTACGGCCCATCTCACCTGCCCCAGGGGCCGCTGCTACTCACGTTTGCGTGCAGGGCCATCTGGCGGGCCACGAAGGGCAGGTTGCGGTCAGACACAATCTTGGCCACGCTGGTGTCCACGAGGCCCTCCATGTCTGGGGGAAACACAGCGCTCACGTGGGGCTCAGGGCCCCGAGGGCCCCCGCCAGGCCCGGGCCTCACCTTTCCTGCACTGCAGCGACACCAGGTTGCACTCATAGTCCAGGGGGGTGATGATCACGTGGACAAAGTTGAACTGGCCCTGCTCAGACAAAAGCAGGGTTACCCCGGCACCCAAGGCCACTTTCTGCCGCTTCCTCACGAACGGCAGCAGCGCTGATATCAGTGCTAGCTGCTCGCTAACGCCATATTGTTTTGCGCACACCCTCCTGTCCAGCCTGCAGACTGGGGCTGATGCATGTCCTCCTGGCTGCCTTACATTCTAAAACCCAACTTCTCCACACCAGGATCCCAGCACATGAATTTGCTGAAGTGTAAGTTCACAGTCATAATCATAAATAGTAACAGAGCTCCCCCTACATACACACACACAGCGCACTGCCCACGGCCCCTGCTGCCACTCGCCGAAAACGGCCTCATGTAGCTCTGCGGGCTCCCAGGCCCTGGCTCAGGGGCCCTCCACCGCTGGCAGCTCCCACGAGCCTCCCCAGTGGCATGTCCAAGCACCGCGCCCACCAGCAGTGCGCCAGAGCGCCTCACCTCGAGGAGCAGCCAACCAGCCTCTACAGGCGCTCCTGCCTCCACCAGGTTTTCTGCCCGGAGCCTGAGTCCAGTAACCTCCAAGCTTCCCGGTGCACTGAGGATAAGTCTGCACCCCTCTGAGCACCAGCACCTCAGACACTTGGGCTGCACTGGGCTCCCCATCCTGCTTGGCCTTGCAACTGTCTTCCATGTCCCCACTCTGACAAGCTGCCAGTCTGAGCCCACCTCCTCCCCTAGGACCTGGAGCCCAGGCACATGAAAAGGGGAGGGAATCCAGGGCCTATCCCCACCCCCACCACTCTGCAATGACAGGAGGAGGTAGCAGGGAGCAGGGCTCACAGCATGAGCACACTAAGCACTTACTACATGCCATGCACCCTGCTAAGCACATGTGCATTGTTATCCTCCCAAAACCACACCATGTGCCACAGGCTCAAAGAAGGAACTGACAGGGTTGTCATCCTCATTACAGAGAAGCACACAGGCTCAGAGGGGGGACCTGGCCACCCCGGCTGGCAGTGGGGACACTAAAGCTCCTGCTTGTCACCACACTGGTCTCAGTGGCGCTCCATTCAACATGTACCAGTGGACACTTCCCCAGAGATGCCTCCAGCTCGGGTGCCCAGGGGTCCAGGGTCATGCCCACTGCGCTGAAAGCCCTTGCTCACTTTGATGGTGCCCAGCTTGAAGTCCTCGCCAGAGTCATTGTAGACAATGGACACAAAGTCGTTGCCCAAGTGGCGCTTCTTGTCACAGCGGTGCTTGTCCACGTCCTTGGTGGGCATCAGGGTGGCAATGTGGAAGACAGCTGTGAGGTAGAGGGGACAGCTGCAGGGGCCCAGCCCCGTCCAGGCAGGGGGCTGGCCAGGGGGCAGAGGGCCTCTATGCCCCTCGCAGAAGCAGAGGCTCTGGCCTGCAGGAGCCATGTCTCTGGTGCCTGGCCAGCAGCACTTGGCTCTTCTCCCTGAGCTGGAAGCCCAATGCTGCCTCAGTGCTCAGGCTGATGACCTCGGGCCCTTGGACTCGTCCACTGCTCCCGAGGGCAGGCCAATAGGAATGAGGTTGGGGAGAACACACGCCACGGGAAGGCTCACACCTTGCATGATGTCGTCATGCCAGCAGTAGGTGAACTGGCCGTCCTCGCCACACACGTCCAGGCCACCCAGGTACACCTTATCCGGCTGACAGTCCTTGAGCTCGATGAGCTTGCCCAGGCCTGTCAGGAACTCTGTGTACCTATAGGAGCCATGCTCGTTGGACAGGATGGCGAGTTCACTGTTGCTCTGTAGAGAGAGAGAATCATGGTGGCACCTCTCCCAAGTCACCCCCCATCCGTATACTGCCGCCCCGAGCACAGCTCCCAAGGGCCCTGGGGGGTTGCTGGGAGCCAGGGGGTGGTTGGTGGGGGGTGAAAGTGTCACTTGGCAAAGACCCCACTTCTGTCATCAACCTGGACGCAGTGCAAGGTAAATCCATCCCAACAGCTGCCCGGGTGGCATCCTGGACTTCCCCTCTCTCTCATAATTGGCCTGCCAGCAATGAGTCAGTTCCATTGTCAAAATACACCCAGAACCCCAGCATCCTCAGCACCCTCTGACCTACTCCTCAGACCTGCCCCGCCCTCATTCCGACTGTCACTATCCCACTTCTCCGCTCAGCAGCCAGAGCGATGCTTTTGAGGTTTGGGCATAGTCACAGCAAACCCTTGACTCAAAACCACCCACGACCTTCCCACCTCTGGGAACAGAAATGCAGCCTTACAGCGACCCACGAAGCTCTCGCTGATCGGCCCCTCCCTGTCACTTCCCAGCTCTACCTCCACCCCAGCCCAGAGCTCACTCAGTGCCAACCTCAATAACATGGGGAGTGCCTCTCCCCAGGCTGTTTCTATAATGGATGCCCCCACACACCCCTGCACACATACCATCTCCCTCGCATCTCTGCTCAGCGTCACCGCCCTTGGATCACTGATGGCACCCTGTCCACACTCAGGCTCCTGGGACCTGCCCTTCCCCGCCAGTCCTCAGCACTCTCTGGTGTACATGTGCTTACACACTGACCCATCCTTCTCACTCGTGTGTCCTCACATCAGAATAGTCCCTGGCATGGAGCTCAATAACCACTTATTACTCTAGCACCTCACGCGGTAACAGCTGTGGAGGACAAAGGCCCATCCTCCCAACCCCCGCCCCAAATAGGAAGGCCGCCCAGCTCTGCCCTGGCACTGAGGCCCGGCCTGCCATCCCAGCAGCCTCACCTGGCCTTCTCCCACGTACAGGACGGCAATCTTGTGTGTGTCGTATGACGGGATCTGGTCGAGGAGCTGCACTGACCGCTCGAAAGACTACAGCCACAGAGTCCGGTCTGAGTCCAGGGCAGGGGCTTGTCCCCTGCAACCAGCCCTGCCTGGCCAGGCTCAGCCAGATGCCTGCCCAAGGGAGGGCTCTCCCCGCCCAGGCAGATCCCCACAGGCTGCCACAGGGAGCTGAGGTGCAGCCCTCTGCAGGCCTGCGTGAAGGCCACCACTACCCAGAGCTGGGCACCCCACTGTGACCCCAGGCTCCAGGGAACCCCTGAAGGGGAGGAAAGGCATGCCCACCTCGTTGGGCAAAAGGATTGGCTTGTTGGACTCGTCACCAAAGAAGGGCGAATGGTAGAGCTGCAGGAACACAAAGCTGCAGAGAGAAAGGTGAGGGCTGAGTGTGGCACTGCAGGTCCCAGATCAAGGTCCTGGCAGTGGGATCACGCCCACTGCCCCAGGACGGCCCTCTCCTGTGACTGAACAGGCCAGAAGAGGATATACAGGCCTATACCCCAGCCTTTTCTACCCCGGGCGATTAGGTGCCACGTGGCCAGAGGCTGTCCTGTCGGGAGCTCCAGCCCGAAGGGTGAGCTCACCTGGGGTTGATACCTGGCACCTTCTCGGCGTTGGAGGCTCCTGCTCTGCTTCTGAAGGAGTCCTTCTCCGCCCGCTTGCCCCTGCGTGACGGGGCCGAGTCAGAGATGGTGTAGCCTCGGGGCCGCAGGCCACTGGGGGAGCGGGGACAGCTGGAGGGCGTGGGGCCCTCGGCGTGCGAGGGGCCCCGGCTGGCTTCGCCCGGGGCTGACCAGGCAGCGCCTTCCCCGTCCAGGATCCCTGACTGTGACCGGGCCTTAGCCTCCGGGCTCAGCCGGCCAACATCGGCCTTGTCCCCGGGGTCCCCGAGGATGTCCTGCAGGGTCTGCAGTTCCGGCGAGGAGCTGGACTTGCTCAGGGGCTGCGAGGGCTGGAAAGAGAGGTCCACGGAGGGCCGGGCGGCCTCGGAGGAGATCGCCCGCTCGATGGGGATGCCCCCGGCAGGCAGCTCCTCCGCGCGGAACGACTTCTCTTCCTGGCTGGAGGTTGAAGATGACTGGAAAAACATTCCCAAGAAAACACTGTCACTGAGCCCCCTGGGCTGTGGGCTTTCCCCGGAGGCAACGAGGCCCCCCATGTCCTCTGCCCACAGAGCCACCAGCACCACCTGATGATTCAACCTCCCCCAGGACAGCCCCTTCCTGTGCAACACGCTGTGAGGAGCCAAACCCCACAACCAAAGGCTGCCACCACGAGGAGCCCCCGAGACGGAGCTCTGAGAAATCCCCGCTCTGAGCTGAGGGACTGGAGGAACAGGCAGCCTTTCCTCAGGTGAGAAAGATGGGTTAAAAGACTTGCCCAAACTGGCTGGTTTGGCTCAGTGGACAGAGTGTCAGCCTAGGGACTGAAGGGTTCCGGATTCTATTCCGCTCAAGGGTGGTACATGCCTGGGTTACGGGCTTGATTCCCAGTGGGGAGTGTGCAGGAGGCAGCCGGTCAATGATTCTCATCATTGATGTTTTTCTCTCTCCCTGTCCCTTTCTCTCTGAAATGAACAAAAACCTATTTTAAAAAAAAGAAAAAAAAGTTGGGGGGAAAAAGACTTCCCCAAGTTCAGAACCACAAAGCTTGAGAACGGAGAGTCCCTGCATCCGCTTGCCTGAGACCCTACCCCTTGGCCGTGGCCCTACCCCTGCCTCAGCCCGCCCTTCCACCTCAGCCCCTGCCTCAGTCTCCCCGCCTCCCACACTCAGTGGCTCAGGATGAGATCTGAAAGCAAGCGTGGCTCTGAAGGCCCAAATGGAGACTCCCCACAGGCGCCTCAGGCCAGCGGCTCTGGTGCCCAGCGATACTCACCCTGCTGTAAGCCTCAGTGTGCCGACAGCGCCTGTCTGTGCCCAGTGTAGCCTCAAAGTCCTCCAGTTCTGGGGGCAGCAAACTAGCCTCGTCTGGAGCTCCCTCCTCTAGAACCACGGCAGAGTCTGGAAGGACACACATGGCTGCTGGGTGCT
The DNA here is from genome assembly GCA_036971965.1 of Nyctalus aviator. NCBI lineage: Eukaryota > Metazoa > Chordata > Mammalia > Chiroptera > Vespertilionidae > Nyctalus > Nyctalus aviator. The sequence goes on along the minus strand of CM072926.1, from coordinate 10,751,240 downwards.
GGTCCAGCCCCAGGAGCTCATGTAGCCTCAAAGGCACCAGCCTTTTCCCCATGACAGGGCGCAGGGGCGCCCAGCAGAAGCTGACCCAAGGCCCTCCTTGCCTGGGCTCTACGCCACCCCTGCCCACCAAGTGTGATCCCTGACACGGGGTGACTCCTACACGGGCTCCAGGAGGTCAGGATGAGGGGTCATCTGGCTTCTCTAATCCCACCCACCCAGCCAGGTATCCAGAGAAGCCACTGCTGCTCCTCCAGCAAGGCAGGGAGGTGAGGGCAGGAGCACCTGGTCCCTGAGGGGGAGGAGCACCGGGATGAGGCCCAGCTCAGGAGGAGTGGCTGGACCAGCCCCAGGAACTGGAGAAAGAGGCTTGAGCTTCTCCCCGCCTGGACCGGAGGAAAGAGACACGGGAGAAGCAGAGGCTTGCCTTCCAAATCCAAGCCAAACTCGAAGCCAGGTGTGCTCGGAAGGCATGATGCCCCAAAGCAGTGTTTCCTGTGCCAGTATCAGCGCCAGGGGCAGCTCAGCCCAAGGCCACCTGCAAACAGCCCTGCACATGCGCAGGTCATCAGCTACCTGCCAGAGCCCTCTGCACACCCCTTTCCTAACCGGCCCTGCCCACAGGGTATCCAGGCAGACCAGAGTGCTGCCAGGTCACACCCTCCCTGCCAGGGCCTGGGGCATGAGCAAGCCCGTGACTACAGCAAAGGCACACAGCCCAATCTGAGTCCACAAAGCCAATCCGATCGATCACCAGGGGCCAGGGCAAGGTCAGCTCAGCTGAGCCGCCAGGGCCAGCCTCAACCCCCAAAAGCTGTCCCCTGCCAGCATCTGTGGCTCAGCTCCTCGATGTCACCTCATCAAGCCTAAGGGGGCTGGAAGGGCCCATCAGCCTGGGAATAAAGCTCAGCCACAAAGGCTGGGCAGAGGGCAGGGCCCTGATCCTGGAGGGTGAGGTGAGGTGGACACGATCACATAGGGAGAGCGGAGGAGGGACAGTGAGAACAGCATCATGAGGCAGAGCAAGGCTCTGCAGCAAGCACTAAGGAGATGCACGAATACCTGCCCAGGAAATGCTCCTGCGCAACTTTCCTTGGCAACTGGACTGGTACAGGACGAGAAAGAGGCCACTGCAAGGGAAGCCAGCAGAGACTGCACGGGCTGAGCAGAAAGAGCAGGCACCACCAGACCCGCACAGAACCAGAGCTGGAGAAAGGGGAGGCCAGCGACACCCGGGCAGGCGGGTGCGCAGGGGGCCTCAGCTCTCTAAGCTGCTGGGGAGGTTTGGGGGAGGGGAGTGCACCCCTCCTCCTCAGGAACAGAGCTCAGCCTCTGAGCCCTCACTGTAGCCGAGGGTGGCCTAGAAGGTCGGCCGCAGGCCGTCAGGCAGGGGCATTAGAGCTCACGGGCAGGCTCAGGCTATGTGCTTGGCGCATCCAAATCCACACCCCGACAAAAGTGGGGCCACCCCTAAAGCCTCGCACACTGAGCACCCCGAGGAGGAAGCCCTGCCCACATCCATCTGTGAGCTGGACCAGCTGAGGGGACTGGGTCTGCCGCGCCGTCGGGCCCAGCCTCTGGGGAGAGTCCCTCCTCAGGAGTAAGTCCCATTCCCCAACACCGGGGTGGCAGCACAGGCTGCCTCCCACAGGCCGCCTCCTGGCCACGCCCGAGGCTGGCAGCACCAAGAAAGGTTTGGGGGCCCCGTTGGGGTCCACCCCGCCGTCAGACGGCGGGCACCGGTGGGAGACGGCAGTGCTCACCTGTGTTAGAACGTGGGGGCGGGGAAGGCCTGGCGGAGCCGGCGGCCGGCACGGACAGGGACTTGTATAGGGCCGTGTCGCGGCGCTCCTTGAAGCGCTCGGCGGCCATGAGGGCGTTGGACAGCTCCTGCAGGGGCATGTTGTTGATGTCCGAGGAGAAGGGGCTGAGAGGGTTCTCCAGGCTCATCAGCCAGCTGGTGTTCCCTGAGGGAGGCAGCACCCCTCAGGCTGCAGGTCCATGCAGCCAGCCTGTCCCCTCCCTGAGCGGCCCCGGTGCACTGTCCCCAAGGGCATGCGCGGGCCTCGGGGCTCGTCGTGCTCAGAGAGGGAAGGGCCCAGGGTCCCCAGGCCACAAGGTCGAGTAACACCAATTTGTGGTCACCCTTCCCGGGGCCGAGCCAGCCTCTGCCAGGTCAGCTCCTGCACCCAGGCCAGGTCAGGAGGCATTTCAAAGCAGCAGCCTCTGCCAGTGGCTGGACGGGGCCTCGTTTCAGAGGCTCTGGGCTCTGTCCTCCTCACACAAGGCTCTGATCCTGGAGGGTAATGACTCGACCTTCTTCCTGAGCCTCCTCACGTCACATTATCTCATCCGACCCCAACCCACGTCCTCCTACCTACCCAGCCCTCTCTCACCTGGTCTCCCCCTCCCGATCGCCCTCCTGATCGCCAACGGGAGTCCGGGGGGTCTGGGCTAAATACACCAGTGAGGAGCCCCTCTGAGCCCCCATCTCAGGGCCTGGTGGCCCAGCTTCCCGCCCCCTCACCGCTTGGTCACCATCAGCCCAGACCATGACCGAGGTGCCTCCTGAACCCTGCGCCTTGGCTTATAAGTCCCCCTTTGACCTGAAACACCTGTTACGGTCTGATTGTCTCCCTGAAAATCATGTTGAGTCTTAGCCCCCCGGACCTCAGAATCTGCCTCTATTCAGAGATGAGGTCTTTAAAAGGGTGAATAAGGTAAAATGAGGCCATTCTGGTGGGCCCTGTCCAGTCTGACTGGTGTCCTAAGAGGTGATATGGGCACAGACACATAGGAGGACATCCGTGTGGGGACACGGGAGATGACATCAATAAACAAACCAAGGCCTCAGGAGGAACCAGCCCTGCCGGCATCTTCATCTCAGACTTCCCGCCTCCAGGACTGAGGACATACCTTCATTACGTAAGCCCCGTCTACGCGCTGTTCTGGAACCTGAGCCGACTGCTATGTTCCCACGTAGCCACCTGCATCTCCCCACTGTTCACCTCTGCGGACTTAGTCCAAACGCCCTGTGGCCCAGCCTGCTGTTGCTCGCTCCCGTTTCCCCCTCATGGGTAACTGTCCCCCACTACGTGGTAAGAGACGCAGCTGGCTGAGCACAGGCCTCCCTCAGTACCTGTGGGCCTCCGGACCAGGATCTCTGCCCAGCCCTGGGTCAGCAGGGGCACGTAGGCCGCCAGGTTGGTCTTCTTCTGCCCCGGGTGCTGGGCGCTGGCCGAGGCCTTCTCAGGCTTGCTGGTGGGCGCAGTCTGCGGACCCGGGAAAGCAGGGCTGCCTGGGAAGTGGGAGGCTGGAGGGTCCAGGGCACCAATGCGAAGGCCGTGGCCCCCTGCAGGGGTTGAGGGCAGAATGGCTGGTGACCACCTCTTGCCCAGTGCAAAGCCACCAAACCATCGGGCTGCTGCACCCAAGGCCCATCTAGCCAAGAAGCCCCACGTCAGTGCCCAGCATAGCGCAGCCTCCCCGGGCATGGCCCTGGCGCCCCCCGGGCAGGGTCCCCCTGGGCATGGCTCTCCCTGGGCATGGCCCTCCCCGGGCATGGCCTCCCATGGCCCCACCCGGGCATGGCCCCCCCTGGGCATGGCCCCCCCTGGGCATGGACAAATCTGGGCATGGCCCCCCCGGGCATGGCCCCCCCCCGGGCATGGCGCCCACCGGGCATGGCCCCCCCGGGCATGGCCCCCCCCGGGCATGGCCCCCCCCCGGCATGGCCTCCCATGGCCCCCCCCCCGGGAATGCCCCCCCGGGCATGGCTCTCCCTGGGCATGGCCCCCCGCCGGGCATGGCCCCCACTGGGCATGGCCCTCCCTGGGCATGGCTCTCCCTGGGCATGGCCCCCCGCCGGGCATGGCCCCCCCTGGGCATGGCCTCCCATGGCCCCCCCCGGGCATGGCCCCCCGGGCATGGCCCCCCCGGGCATGGCCCCCCCCGGGAATGGCCCCCCCGGGCATGGCCCTCCCTGGGCATGGCCTCCCATGGCCCCCCCCCCGGGAATGCCCCCCCGGGCATGGCCCTCCCCAGGCATGGCTCTCCCTGGGCATGGCGCCCCCCGGGCATGGCCTCCCCTGGGCATGGCCCTCCCTGGGCATGGCCCCCCCTGGGCATGGCCCCTCCCCGGGCTTGGCCCCCCCTGGGCATGGCCCCTCCCCGGGCACGGGCTCCCCGGCCAAGGCCCCCCCCGGGCATGGCCCCCCCCCTGGGCATGGCCTCCCCTGGGCATGGCCCTCCCTGGGCATGGCCCCCCCTGGGCATGGCCCCTCCCCGGGCATGGCCCCCCCTGGGCATGGCCCCTCCCCGGGCATGGCCTCCCCGGGCATGGCCCCCCCTGGGCATGACCCTCTGGTATCAGCGTTAGTGGACCCAGGACCACAGGAAGGGGCCCAGCACTGTCCCACAGTCGGACCGTGGCTTATACCAGCTGCATCTGAGGAGAGCCCAGCGGTGAGCTGAGCTACGGGCCAGGCTGCTAAGGGCTCACAGGGAGCACTGGCCACGAGAACAGAACCCTCAGCAGCGAGGGGGCCTGTGAACAGCCGTGTACGAGGTACACACGCTCTCCCACCAGATGGGGCCCCAGGAGACAGCACCTCCCTTATTCGGGAACTGGGCCAGGCCCAAAGCCAACCCCTTGGTGCCCTGGCTCCAGGGGCCTTGCTGAGCTCAGGGACCTAGAGACGCGTCTGAGGGAGTGGGGCGGAGGCTCACCGGACATGGAGCGAACCCGGTCCCGGGCCCCGAGGCACACCTGCTGCCCAGCCTGGGACTCCAGTTTGGCTGGGGCCTCCTTTGTCTGTCTCATGTGCATGCTGAGGTCAGAGCTGGAGACAGAGACCCATACAGAGTGTGACCAGGGTGCCCCACGGGCCTCAGACCAGCACAGCACTGTCCCCTGCAGGCCTGGCGCTGGCAAGGTTGAGCAGGCAGGGGGCTCACCTCAGCTCTGGACTGCCCTCCAGTTCTCCCGAGTCCAGGCCCAGAAGCGACCGGGTTCCAGTCCCCACACTCGTCGTCACGGTGATGAGCTTATTCCCAACCAGCCAGGTTTTGGTCCTACCTCCAGCCAGGAGAAACTCTCCCACGGGGGACCTGAAAGTACGGAGCAGAGGCCCTGCTACTGGGCACACCCGGCGGAGGCACTGGATGGGCATCCTCAGGCACAGAACAGCCCTCCTGGGCCAGCCCAAGGGAAGGAGCCCCACAGGCCGCACCTGCTGCACTACTTTGACCAAGAACAGTCACTTGGTCAAAGCAGTGGCAGAAAGGCTGGCCCTATGCCCACTTGCCCCCCCCGGAGCCCGGGCCCACCTCTTGGGGACTGCCGTGAAGTTGGAGAACACGTATCTGGCCATCATGTCCAGGCATGTTTCTGTGAGCTCCAAGTGGAGGTTTTTCAGGTTGTCATCGGCCTGGGCCATCGAGTTCTCATCTGCAGACCCCAAGCTGGCGCTCGTGAGGGATGTCTGGATCCTGCTGGAGGGAGGGACCATGGCAAGGTGAGGGCACGGGGCAGGCCAAATTACCTACCACTGGGGACCGGAGATGGAGGCATGCATGTGCTGAGAGGGCCAAGCTCAGAGAGACCCCGCCAGTGCACATGGCCACTTGAGCCACAGCTTGGCTAACAGTGGACATGGTGCCCCAGAGAGAAGTGCGGGAGCTCATGGGAGACCCAGGCCCACTCCGGGAGCAGAGGCTTAGGAGGCAGGAGAGACGGACATCCGCTCACCAAAGCACGGGAGAGTTAGGCGATGACTTCGGGCAGAAGTTTAGTCATGCAGAGACAGCGAGACCACGGGACGCACGCACAAAGATTGCATTCTGCCCACAGGGCCTCCCATCGAGGACAGGAAGGGTCTGGGCTTCAGTGTGGCTCTTCACCCTCACACTCAGGTCACCCTGTGCTCCACATGGAGGGGAGCTTGAGCAGGTATAATTCTGATACAAATTCCACATCACCTTTGCCATGTTTTGTGCATGGAGAAGAGCTAAGAGGGAGCCTCACTGACCACTGCCCCTCCCCGAGCCAAACCCCGCTCAGGAGAGGCCAGCCTGAGGCTGGAGCCCAAGCCGGGCGTCAGGGAGGAGGTGGGTCTCCGAGCAGCAGGACACAGGTCTGAAGGGGCTTCCAAGTGAAGAGGCAGGTATCCCCTGCTTAGTGCAGCCTGGCCTGGTCAGCACAAACAGTGACCCTGAGAGCCAACACCTGCACCCCAACACAGCTGGGAGGAGACCGAGACTTCATCCCTCCGAGTCCAGGCCTCCCCTACCCCTCCCAGGTTGGCCCCTACCCCTACTGCCCTACAAACACACCCCTTCCCTTCCAGCTACCACAGCAAGCAGACCTTTTCTAGAAGAAAGCTCAAGAAGAATGTTCCCTAGAGAGGATATGAAAAGCCAAACCCTGGAGAATGTGTTCCCACTGCTTTAACTTGCAAAGGCTCCTGATCAGTGGGGACAGGCCTGCAGGAGGCTGCCAGTGGACACTTGCTTCTGGCTTCCAGTCGGCCCGAGGAAACCGTGTAGCCAGCCCGTGCTTGTTCGAGGCTTGGGGACAGAATGCAACCTTCCCACCCCTCACTGCCAGGCTCCCTGGACCAACGGCTGGGCTCAGCAGGACAGGCCACTGTGGCCAGAGGTGCCACTTGGGCTCTCCCCCGGCTCCAGCCAGGGAGGGCATGGGCAGGCAACAAAGTCATGCAAGCAGCCCCATGCACCGCCACCCAGGTGCTCCCGCCTGGCAGCGCCACTTCACGGGCCAAGCTCCAGGTCTGAGCCCCCCGCCCAACAAAGCCCACTACCTGCGGACCACATGTTCAGACACACTGATGCTGCGGCACCGGAAGGCATCGGCTGCAGAGCTCTCCTTGAATTCTTTGACGGGTGGAGAGTTATTCAAGCCTTGTTTGGGGGGTCTGGCTATCCTCAAACTACCAGGTGAGGAAGGAAGGCCCAAGCCCCAGGGAGCCCAGCTCCCGGGAGGGGAGAGCAAGCCATTGGAGGGATGAGGAGGAAAGGTCACAGGCAACAGGGTCAGCATGGAGAGCCCGTGGGTGAGATGAACAAAAAACCATGCCAGAAGCCAGTTAGCAGGGGGAAGAAACAGAAAACAAAAACGCATGAAAATACATCTTGTAAACATGACAGAAAAAGGTTTCACTCGTGATACCAAAACAAAGAACACCAGTGCAAACTAAAGGGGTGTGGATCTCACCGCACGGCAGATTCCAGGCTGTGAGGACCAGGTGTCCGCGCCCTGAGGAAGGTCAGCGCCTCCCAGCTCAGGGACTAGGAAGAGCTGAGGCCCCGAGGGTAACTGTTCAGAGCGGCCAGTTCTTAACAAGCGGCCCCAGCCACCAGAGGCTTGAGAGAACAGCTGTGATTTTAGGTCCCACTGACCTGGTCATTCTGGAAAATGCCGTATTCCCTCGTAGGGAGAGCCAAAAGCTTAGGCAGGAGGTGGGGCAGAAGGGGGTAGCCGTTCAAATGAAATGCAAACGAGAACACAAGGCCTAGCACAGATCTTTGTCAGGTTTGGGAGAAGCGGTTGCGATGGTAGAGAAGAGCATGTCCCCTAGTTGGCCAAGGGCTGGGAAGTGAGTTCTGGAGAAAGGGCACCCGGCCTGAGGCTGGGCTGACCACAGGGCCCTGGTCCCCAGGGGAGGGTGCTGGGGCCCTGAGGCTCCTCCCCATCCAGGCCAGGTGTTTGGCTTCTCAGGAGTCACAGATGCCCTAATGCAACCCTGGGCTCATTCAGTAGTCTGACCCAAACACAGATGTCCTACTTACTGCTGGCACCCCAATCCCAGCTCAGCACCTCTTGCACGGGCCACCCAGGCAGGCCAGGACTGGCCACGGCCCAGCATGCGGCCTCCAGGATGCCGCACACCACACGCCGCTTGGTGAGAAGAGCTCCGGGCTCTCCGGCTGAACGTGGAGCACTAGTGGCCTTCACAGGCCCGGCCCTGCCTCAGCCCAGGGCGCCGAGGTGCCCAGCACAGCCCGCACAGGGGCCTACCCTCAGCCACATTTCCATTCATTAGCCTGGGGGCAGCCGGGCGGCCCCAGGCCCTGCATGCACCATGCTGGTTACAGGTCACAGCTCAGCTCTGCCCTGCCGCCCCCCAGACACCAGGCACACCCGTGACAGGCTCCACACCTCTTGGGCCTCTCGTTGAGGCTGGTGCTCCGTGCTCTGAAGCTGTCCTTCTCGGGGGTATCATCAAAAGACCGGAGGACGTTGGAGCGCAGGCCCTGTCAGTGGAGCAGATCTGAGCTGGAACTGGGAGAACTGGCCCTTGAGCACCCACGTGCTTCTTCTCTGTGCACCTATCAGCCCCACCCAGGTATGCTGCCAACCAGGGATAAGCTGGTCTAGGACAGTGTGGCAGCTCCTTCCCCCATGCCCACAAGTGTGTCCCAGCGGGCCAGGCTCAGCAGAGCAAGTCCTGAGCATCGTAAGCATAGCACCGAACAATGCCCGGCCCCATCGCCAGCTGTCACCCTGCTCCACCATGGACAGCAACAGCAGAGCCGGTCCCGCACTGGCTTACCCTAGTGATGAAAGGAACAAAGTCTTTCCGGAAGGGCAGGCGGCACCTAATGAACCACATGGCTATGACATGATGGGCCAGGCACACAATGTACTGGTTGAACCTGCAAGAGGAAAGTGCAGGAGCTCCATCCTGGCACTTAGAGAAATGCCCAGGCACGGGGAGCACAGACCATCCTAAGCACTGAGGTCAGCGTGGCTCTCTGCGCCAAGAGGCCTGGCCTCCCCGGGCACGCACACCAGCACTTACTTGGAAGGGTTGGTATATGGCAGGGAGATGGCAAACACGCTCACGTACTGTTCTGCTGCAAAGTTCCTGTAGAGATGAGGCAGCCTGGCCAGAGCTGCGAAGCAAGGGGACAGCCAGTGAGAGAGCCCAGGCAGCAGCGGGCACTGATGTTACCAGTCCTCGGCTGTTTCTGAAAGCCAGTGCTGCTGTTCTGACCCAAGAGGGCTGCAAAGGAGTAAAGGTCACAGCCCACCAAATAGGACCTTCCACTGACCCTTGGCCCTGGCCCTCTATACCCATGGCTGGCAAACTATGGTCCCTAGACCAAATCTGGCCAGTGACCTGCATTTGTATGACCCATGAGCTAAGACTCATTTTTACATTTTTAAAAGGATTATAAACAAAATGAATGTACAACAGAGGCCGTATGTGGCCCTTTGCAGAAGCACTGGCCCTGTTTGGCTTCGGTTGTCCAAACCTGAGGGCTTACTTAGGCCAAACGCACACTAGGATACTGAGAATGGAGGGGTGAGCGAGGCACCCCTGAGTTCCTGGAAGTCACAGTCTGAGAGGCGAGTCAGCAAAGCCCCTCAAAGCACACACCACAGAAAAGAGGAGGCTGTGAGAGCCAAGCTGATTGCAGGAGCCAATGTAAAGTAACAGGAAGCTTCTGTGCAATTTAAACTCACACTGAGGGGGGGGAGGAGCCAGCCACTCAAAGGCCAGGAAGAAGGAAAGCATTCAAGGCATAAGTGCAAAGGCCCTGAGGAGCGAGGGTGGCATGTCCCAGGAGGACGGTGCACCTACATGCAGCCATAGAAAGGTTACGAGATGAGGTCAGAGAAGTCAGCTCAGGGCATTTCAGGCAGGGCAGGGCACAGCCCCAAACTCAAGGGTCCACCCTACACTCACACATGCATGCACATGCGTACACATTCACACACATGGAGGTACAGACACTTACTTGACAGGAACTCAAGCAGTGGAATGGCCATACTGGCCGTGGCCGAGATGTGTGTGAGCTTCACCACCAGGATGGGCAGAGCTTTGATCATGATGTCGGGCATCTCCACGCTGCAGATGGTCAGGGCCACCACACACTGGCTGGCGCAGCGGTAGATGAGGCCTTGCTCCAGGCAGTACACCATCTCCCGCTGCGGGCAGCACAGACGCCTCAGCCCCAGCCCCGGGCAGGCCAGCCCTGTGTCCCCTCCTGTCTCACAGCTGTTCTGGTGAACCGAGCGGTGTCTACCCGCAGCCGCTCTACAATGTTCTACACAGAACGTCAAGGCTGATGAAGACTAAGTGCCTGTCCCAGGTCTCTGAGCATCTAAGTGGCAGAGCCACCAGCAGCTGACCCCCCCAAGCTGACTGGATATGGGGGCTCCTCCAGTCGGATGCTTCCTGACACTTCTCCACCAGCCAACACCTGGAGCCAGGACATGCTGGGCCCATCATCCCTTGGCTCTGGGACCCCCAAATGGTTGGCCTACATAACCAAGGGGAGGGTCTGCCTGACACAATAAGGCCGCTAGGCCCACACGGAGCCTGGCAGTGTCCTCCATGAAGATAGTAAGGCTGGGCCCGGAGACTAGTGCCAAGTGCAGGCGTGGCCACAGCGTCAGCACAAACCACCTGGTGGCTCGAGGCCCCATGGATGATTTTGATTCCCTGCAGCTGCCCCACCCCTCAGAAATGTTTTGGGCCTCAAAGTTCTCAGGGAACCTTCAGCCCAGCATAGCCAGCTGCCCTTTTGGGGATATGAGGGAATGGGATGGGAAGTGTGAATTCCCAAGAGTGCTGTGGTGATCAGGAACTCAGAAAGCCCAGAATCTGAGTATAAGCCTCTCTCCTTGCTGGCCATGACTTTGAGCATGCTACCTGACCTCTCTAAGGCAAGGTTTTGACAAAGAAAGGTGTCAGGAATTTATTATATCATTATTATTATTTTTTTAATCCTCACCCAAGGATATGTTTTTATTTATTTTAGAGGGAGGGAAAGGAAGAGAGTGAGAGAGGGAAAAACAAACATCAATTTGAGAGGGAAACATCAATTGGTTGCCTCCTGTATGCACCATGAACAACCAGGGATAAAACCCACAACCTGGGTACTGCCCTGACCGGGAATGAAACCCACAACCTTTTGGTGTATGGGATGATCTCCAGCCAAGCTATCCTGGCCAGGGCAGGTGTCGTGAGTTTAAGTGAGACAATAGTAAATGTAAGGGCTCAATGTGGGCCTCACTTACAGCAGCAAAGAATAAATAAGCCAGGCATTGCTATTCATGCTTGCTGTACCTGATGACAGATGTGGAGGCAGGCCGAAGTCAGGGGGCCCTCGGCCCAGCCACACCTCCTCTCAAAACAGGGCCAGCTCTGCCAAGAGGCTTGGCCACCTGTCCTAAAGCCATAGCAAGGACAAGCCAGGCAATATTCTTTAAAAAGACGCTTCCGTCTGGCCGGCGCAGCTCAGTGGTTGAGCGTCGACCTGTGAATCAGAGGGTTCGATTCCCAGTCAGGGCATATGCCCAGTTTGCAGGGTGTGCAGAAGGCAGCCAATCAATGATTCTCTCTCATCATTAGTTTCTCTCTCTCCACCTCTCCCTTCCTCTCTGAAATCAATAAAAACATATTCTAAAAAAAATAAAAAGATGCTCTGGGTGTGTGTTGGGCAGGGCAGGGGGACAATCAGGTGCTGCATTAAGCCCACACTCCCAGAGGAATGCTCAGGAAAGCCAGGGAATTCAGCTATCCGCAGTGCCAGGGTGGGCCGCAGGGGACCCAGTGGGCACTCAGGGAAGCAAAGCCAGGCCCCTTGTCCTGGCCTAGCAGCCACAGGAAGCTAGGAGCCCATTTGCCTGAAGCAAACACCCTGAGGACCAGACAGGCAGCACGAAGCTGGACTGTCACCCTCCCACCCGGTACCTGTCTGGCTTTGTCCAGGTAGCTGTGGTAGGAGATCAGTGCCGTCAGCACCGGAACCACAGCCAGGTGCAGGTCGGTTCTGGAGAACCCTTCTGGGGTGCCTCGAAGTCGTTCCAGGGTCTTGGGACCTGAAAGCTAACACACAAGGCCGGATGTGAAGCCCTGCCTGGAGGCTAAGTCAGCTGTCGGGTGGCCAGAGTCCTGGGAACACAGGCCCCGTGGGAGGAGGATCAAGAGCCCGGGGCCTTCCTACCTCTGTTTCTGGCCAAGGCCTGCCTCCTCAGGGAGAGACAGGAAACGTGGTGATGTCCCTACCACAGGAGCCCCAGTGAGGCAGAGCCGTCACACTCATATCTCCAGTTCTAGCTCCCATTTCTGCCCCATAAGCTGGGGAAGGATGGGTCCTGGAAACATGGTCTGCGCTCTAGACAGAGACCACATCTCTGAAGGAAATGCTTTGATCATGATGTTGGTTTCACCACGCCGCCCAGGGCCTTAAAGCCTTTTGGAGGGAGAGGAACTATGCCGCAGCACCACCACCAGCGGCACAGGAACCCTTCAGTGAGTGACACAGGAAGCAGCATGTTACCATGGAGCACAGAGCAGAAGACAGCTGGTCAACGCTGCACGGAGAGGTGAAAATGAGGACCTTGTACCGCAGCGACTCCGGCAGCTTGCTGAGCACAAGCTTCAGCACCTTCCAGTCAGTCTCCTGCAGGAAGAGGGGTCAGTCAGGGGGAGCTCTGCACCCTGGAGAGGGGAGATGGAGTTTCCAGTTTGAACTGCTGGTTGGAGCTGAATAGCTGGTGGGGGTTGGTTTGTGGATCCTCCACTTCTGGGCAGGGCAACAGCTGCCCTTTGCCAGGCTGAGTGAAAGCCCAGTGCAGAGCCAACACTGCCTTTCTCTTTTTAGCTGGATCTGGAACTTCCACACACCTGGCTCCATCCTTCCCATCCGCCCAACAGAGACCACGGGACTGCCTGCCTACTGCCCAGAACCTAAGGGGCCTCACGGATGCCCACTCAGCATGATAGACACGGTACAGCAGGAAAAAGCTCTTACACCAGCTCCAAGGGGGCAGCAGCAAGCATCCCTCTACAATCCACAAGCCCAGGTAACTGTTGCAGGACTGAAGTCAACCCAGAGCCAGAGCAATGGGAGGACACAGTCATGGCACCACCAGACCCATTGGGTGGCCCTCCCAACCTCCATAGAGGTGACCACTGCCCATGAGCGACACCAACTGCCACAAATCCTGAAGCCTTCCTCAGACTCCATCTGTGACACAGAGGCCTTGACAGTCACGGGAAATCACGGACGGTCCCCTTTAGTGCCACCGTCAGGCACCCCAGGGAACGTGCCCTGTCCTCCGCTGTAGCCCTCAGGAACTCCCCCAGCCCATTACAGGCTGTCCTGCCCCACCTACCCTGGCACACTGCTGGCCACTCTTTCTCGCTGGCCCGTCAGGAAACGGGCCTAAACTCTTCTGCCTCCCCATCTCCACCCAGCTGCATCTCTGCTAACAAAACTGCACCGACCCTACTTCAAAGCTTGCTTACTCCTGCCCCTGCCTTTCAAAATGGACCTTACTTCCCCTCCAGGTGCCCCAACCGGATGTGACTGCATCCCTCGCGGTCCCACAGGCCAATCTGCGCTCCTGAGGCCAGCCCTGCCCCATGATTCCAGCTGTCTGTCTAGACACCTTAGTCTTGCACCAAAACCATCTCCTGGAGGCAGGAATGTCCCCACACCCCACTCTGCACACAGCAGGTGCTCACACATAGTTACAGAACTGCTGTGGAACCTCAGGGTAGAACCTGAAAACCAGCAATGAACTTTCCAAGGTCACTGGTCCAGAGAAAGGAACTGTACGGCACTCTGGCAGCACTGGTCATTGCTCAGTCTGCCATTAGGGAGCTCAAGGGACCAGGCAACTCACCTGCTTCAAGCACTGCAGGAGGACACGAAAGACCAGGGAGTAGGGCAGAGAGCCAAGCCGCACGGCGGGCCCTGCAGATGCTGGGCCAGACAGCCCGGTGGGAGGTGACAGGGGGCCACTGGCCTTCTTCTCAGAGCCTCTCTCTGTCTCCCTGTGGAAGCAAACGGGAAGAGCACTGAGGCTGAAGCCCCCGACCCATGGGGTCAAAGACCCACTGGGCCCTTCAGACACACGACAATCCTTGGGGTGAAGAGCACTAGCTCCACCAACCTGCCCCGTAACCTTAACGCCATGGAACTAGGGAAACAGGTGTGAGAGTGGCAGAGGGGAGGGGGTCAGCCCACACGTACATGTAGTCACAGAGGCAGTAGGGGCTGAACCGCACGACGCCATCCTTGGTGGGCAGGCCCAGGCGATGCAGTGAGTCGGCCCGCAGCAGCAGCAGGAAGTCAAAGGCCTGAGGGAACAGAAAGCGCCATCCACAGAGCAGGACCGTAATGGACCCAGACCCACTCGTTTCTCAGGAAAGGCTGCTTCCACTAACAGCAAACACACCCCAACTTCTCCACGCAGACAGTGGCCGGTGGTGGGTGCAGCATTCACGGCCCTCTCCCTGAGCCCAAGGCTCTGTGACATCCCACAGCAGATGGCAGTGCTGTGACTCACACCACAGGTCCCCCCCTAGGACGAAGGAAAGGAATGCCTCTCATGCTGGCTGGGTAACACTGCTTCAGGCCTGAGTGCCGGAGAGCAAACTTCTGCTCAGGACACTCACTTCCTCCAGTGACAGTGGAGGAAGGTCCCTTAACTGGGCTCCCTGAACGACAGAGGGCTGCCCCTCAGGGAGATGCTCTGGGGAGGGCTGGGCTTCTGTCTGTGACCTTGGCTCAGCCTGGTGCCAGCATGCACAGTGGGAGCTCAAGGCAGTTTGTCCTGCCAAGCCCCCGACTCCACACAGCCACAACCTTTGCTGTAGGTTGCTGACAGACTCTGAAGCACCAGGAATGGAACATATGCCACCCTGTAAACTGCTGTGATAACCTTTCTCTGTCCCCATCCCAGCTGCTGTGTGACTGGACTGACATAACACAGCAGCTCTCTGGCTGCAGGCAGAGAGAAGGGCTGCAGGTGCCACAGCTGGTACTAACAGAGGGGACAGTTTGCTGGAGAACCCCCCCCCCCACACACACACACACTTGCCACCAAGCCTCCTGTTAGAGGTCACTATACCACCACGACTGAGGCAGCTGCTGGGCCCCCCGGGGAGTCGACCTCAGGCCAGCCCGGCAGGCCCATCATACCTGCAGCCGGATGCTGCTGGCAATGGGCAGGGTGTAGCTGTGCTTATAGTGGAGCTGGATGTGACTGACGAGCATCTCGTACACACGCATAGCATGGCTGGCAGGCAAGGTGTACAGCTTGGTCTGCAGAGAAAGAATGCTGGTCACCAGGAGGGCAGGAGGCCACAATGCAGCCAGGAGGAGAGAAACCAGAACAAGCTTTAGAGGCAACTGGGTAGCATCTACCATTTAAAATGCATGAACAATTCAAAGTCTCTGGGACTTTGCCCCTCAGACATCCCCACATGCAGGCATGCAGTAATAGCAAAAAATCAGAGCCAGCCTCGTCCCTGTCATCCACAGGGAATCAGTTACTAAACCAGCAGAGCACCACACAGCCATGTGAGAGGACACCCTGCGGGCTGAAAGAGCACACTCCACACACAGCGGAGGATAAACCAGGGCAGGACAAGCACACAGGATGCTCTGTGAGGGCTATAGGGCAGTGGTCGGCAAACTCATTAGTCCACAGAGCCAAATATCCACAGTACAATGATTGAAATTTCTTTTGAGAGCCGAAAACCAACTTCTGCGCATGGGCCACAAAGTTTCGATCGCACTGTATGTGCGCGCCCGCACGTGGTATTTTGTGGAAGAGCCACACTCAAGGGGCCAAAGAGCTGCATGTGGCTCTGGAGCCATGGTTTACTGACCACTGATATAGGGTATGTTTTTTTTTTTTTTTTAATTAGTCCAGAGAGGAAGCGAAGGATAGATAGAAACAATAAGAATCACTGATGGGCTGGCTGCCTTCTGCACACCTCCTACGGGGGAATCAAGCCCACCACCCAGGTATGTGCCCTGACCAGGAATTGAACTGGTGATTTCTTGGTTCATAGGTCAACATTCAATCATTGAGCCACATCAGTCGGGTACAGGTGTCTTTCGATGTGATAAAAGTGTTCTAAAAGTGTCTGTAGTGATGGCTACACAACTCTGTGAATACACTGTACACTTTAAACAGATTAATTGTATGGTATGTAAATTATATCTCAATAAAGCTTTAATAAAATAAAAAACCTTGGGGACAAATGGATGGCAGCCCTTCCCTCCTCTACTGCTGGGAGAGCTGAGGGCATTGTTGGGCAATGACTCAGAATGGCTCTGCAGAGTATGGCCCTGACCAGGCTGAGCCCACCCTCTCCATGCTGTGACAAGTCAGACTCACACCCAGGCTGCCCTCTTTGACCCCCATGGAGCCCAGTTCTCCCAGGAGATGAGCGCTCCAACAGGCCCCGCTGGTCAGCACACCCCCTCCCGGAAGAGTGGAGGCCCACCTGAAGGATGACCAGGAGCCCCAGGACAGCAGTCTTCACGTCCTCCAAGGAGGCAGAGTATGCTGCCATGTCTCTTTCCTCCAGCTCTGGGGGCGGAGAGAGGGAGCGGGCAATCACCTTTGGAGAGAAGATCTGTGTTTCAATCCCGGTTCCAGGCTCCCAGAAGCACCCATTAAATTCCGGACCTCCCCAAGCATGTACTTTCTCTTTTATTTCTCAAAAGGAGAGACGCACTCTATGCACCTGAGGAATCATTTAGACACTATGGTGCATTTCACAATTAAAAGAAAAGGATGCTGGCTGTGTAGGCAGACCATGGGCCAAGCCCCATCCCAGCCCGACCTGGGCTACCACCAAGCCGCGCCCCAGGCCCCGGGCAGCAGGACATTGCTGAGCACAGCAGATCTGCAGACAGCGCCCATCCCTGCTGGGAGGGAAGCCCTGCCCCTGAGAGACCCAGCCAGGCCTTCTGCAGAGGATGGGGACAGAGTCCAGAGCACGCAGGGCCTTGCCCCAAACAGGAGGGGTCCCCTGGCAGCCCAGGGACCGGAGCCCCAGCAGCCCTCACTTTCTCAATGATGTCCAGCAGGCTGTTGAAGTGGTGGGTGTGGCAGCCTTCGGCCAGGTCCACCAGCAACTGGGTGGCCAACTTCCGGACCTGATGGTCTCTGTCCTCGGGGATGTGGGAGAGCTGTGAGATGACCACCGTGTTGATGAGCTCCTCCTACAGCAAGCACAGTGGAGTGAGGGGCGCCGCCTGCGACAGAGGCTGAGAAGAGCTAAAGCACCACTCCAAATGGGAAAATGCAGGGCCGGGATGGGTCAGCGCTGCGAGAGGCCCTTTCAGGGTGCTCTGCCTGGCCCTCAGTTCGGGAAAATGGCAATGGCTACAGGATGGCCCAGCACAGGCACAGGCCCTCAGGCTCAGACATGATGCAACAGTGAATGACCTCACTTGCTCTTTGTCACTGACCATCACAATGAACATAATCTTACATGGAAGGCCCTCTGTGTGCGCGTCTGGGGTATGAAGGCTTGTCCCTAACATCACAGATCGACCTTAATAGGACGGCATGATGAGAGCTTTTGGGAAGGCAGGGCAAGACTGGCCCTGATGTGAGAGACCCGAGAACCCAGTGTGGCTTCTTGGAAGAGGGCTCTGAGCTGGACTCTGAAGGGACTCAGGGAGAGGGAAGGCTGAGGGGCAGGAGGAGCACCAGGAACGCCCAGTGGCTGAAAAGCAAGGGGAACACACCGAGCCTGAGGTGCATCTGCTGGAGGAGAGCATGGTGGGCAGCTCTGGCCACAAACCCAGGGAAAGATGGGCTGGAGGGAGAAACTGGCAGTAGAGAGACAGGCAAGGCCTGGCACTACCCCAGCAGCTAGTGGTCGGGCTGGGGTCCACAGGATGAGTGTGATTACAAAGACAAAAAGAAAGAAGACATCCCTGTGCAAGACTCTGCAAAAAAAAACTCTTAACAGGACAGGAACTGTGCCCTCCTGCCTACTCAGCCACACCTCTGAGCCCAGCAGAGGATACCATGGAATATATGGATGGATGGATGGATGGATGGATGGATAAACAAACAAGGGAGAAACAGACAAAGCCTAATGAGAAAACCTGCCAGATCCCAAGTCCCGGTCAGATCCCGCAGGCTCTCAGTGCCCGTGAGGGCCATACAGGGCCTCTAGGGCCAGCCTCACCCTCACCCCTGATGCCCCAGGTGCCCCTGCCAGCCATGGGACACGCACCTCATAGAACTGCCTGTTGATGAGCAGCACGAAGGACAGGACGTCCAGCACCTTGATACGCACGGCACTGCGAGATTCATTCCTAGGGGCAGAGGCACACCTTCTGGGGCCTGGGGGGAGCACCACTGCCAGCCTCACCCCTGCACCCGGCAAGCTATGCCCAGCTAACCCTGCACCCCAAACTCCGAGAGCTCCCCTGGGAACCCAGACCCCAGGCACCGCAGGAAACTAAGCCTCCTTTCTGCCCCTCCTCCCCCTGCCACAGCCTGGGTGGCAAGGCACTGACTCTATTTCTCTCTGTGTGGGGCCCAGCTTGCCAACACCCAAAGAATGGGGGAATGAGACACAGAGCTCAGCCCTCAGAGAGGCATCTTTCTATACAACCACTCCGCAGCAAGCAGCAGAGGCCTATTCTGCCCTACAGGAAAACAACATCTTTTTTGATTCTTGAAAGTAATCATTCTCAATGAACCGGAAAACATTTTCCTGTTCATTGAGAACGATTACTTTCAAGAATCAAAAACGATATCCTTGGATGTGAGGGTGATCTGGCTGCAGCATCTGTCACCCCATTGATCGCCAGGGTTGATTCGGCTGATCTGGCTGGCTAGGCGGGTGTCCCCCTCCTCCCTCACTGATCCATGTGCGTCCCTCCCGAAGCTGCGCGCTCGGTCGAAGAGGACGACTTTCCCCCGAGAGGAGAGGACTGGTCTCCGGTCAAGGGTATACGAGTAGCTGCGCTCCCCTGCTAGAACCTCCAAACAAGCTCTCAAAAAAGATGGCCTTCACTCTTCGTGTCCCAGCCCCCAGCCCAAGGCATAGACACGGGGGCAGGTTCCAGGGCCCAAGAGGGGTCCAGAGTCTCCCTACCTGAAGAATTTCTCCATCAGTAACTGCAGGTTGTGAATCCAGCCAACCTTTGCTGGGTAGATCGACTGAGCCCTGTAGGTTATTAAGTTTAAGAGGGAGGACTCCTGTCAAAAGAAGAAAAGCCTGTTGTGAACGAGCCACTCTACTGCCTCTCTCTCCGGAGACGTAATGAGCACACCCTGTGCTAACGGCCCCGCAGAACAGTTTGCTCAGTGGGACCAGCCACTTCAAGGCCCGGGTCGGGGCCTACCAAGACAAAGCTTTACTGGCAGCGGCGAAAACTCATTTAAAAGCACATGTAAAGCCTTGGCATCAAGCTGAGCATTTCTGGCACAAGGACTGCTGCCGCCCGGAGAGCAGACATGTTCAGCAACAAGTCCCCGCGGCGCTGGCCAGCACCTTCCCCCGCACAGGTGGGAGGAAGCTGACAGTTAGGCTGGCACTGTGCTCTGAGCCACACATTGTTTTCTGACACCTTCATAGACTTCCCTGCTGGAGTACAAATCTCAGGAGAGCAGGAGCCTTTATTTCAAACACAGTCTCAGACCCACGCACCAGCATTCCCAGAGCGGAGCAGAGCCGCCCTCCCTACAAGCCTGGTGAACCGCCCTCCTGCCTGAGCAGCAAAGGCCCCCAGGTTTCCGAGAGGTGGCTTACAGGTCTTTGGTCTGCGCATCTCTCAATGAGCTCGAAGTATCTCTCCTGGGAGCCATGGAACTCGTTCTGATCACATAGCTCTTCCACTGTGGTCAGCAGGTCGTGGACAATGGCCCTGAGCTCTGGGCTCTCCAGGCTCTGCAACACAAATGTGCAATTACACAGGAGTGACGTCTGGCTTCCCTCAAGGACTCAAGACCAGCTGCATCCAGATCCCCCATGCCCTTCCATGGACACGGGGAATGCCCCCCACGGTGCTGGGACCCAGGAGGCAGCCGGGCTGTTCCCGCTCATTCACCACCCCAGGAAGTCCTGGCTGTGCCCACACAGGAACCAGCTCCCAGTACTTCACACCGCCCCAGGCTCAAACACCTTCTGAAGACCCCAGGGAATGGTCCCAGCCTGCCACTCTGGGATGAGGAATGAGAGTCCAGTCCTTCCTCCCCTTGGCTGGCCACCTAAACACTGGTCCACCCTGGTCCCCAGAAGACCCAGCTCTGAGCCCTTACTAAACACTTTGTGATCTCTGCAGCCCCCACCAGCATGTCCCCCTTCCTGCTGTGGTCACACTATCCTCCAATGTTACACCAAGATTATGGCTGGCTTTCCAGATGCGGAGAGAACTGTCTTCAGGGTCCACTTCCGGGCCATAAAGGTGATCTGATCTTATTCAATGCCAGCACTGCTCCCTTGAACACCTGCTACATATTCCTGCTCCCAATGACGGGGCGCACTTGGAAAACCCAACTGTCTTTAAGGGATGGCTAGCTGACACCACTAAAAACCATCAGGGAATGCACCAGGCCGGCTCAGAGGGAAGGCCTTATGAGAGCTATCATTCAGCTGCGATGAACCAGCCACCCCACCGGCCCAGGCCCTGGTCCCCAGGGAAGGGCCCTTGGGCCTGCGGGTCCATGGTCCTGGTCCTCCCTGTGCCCAGTCTCTCGCTGGCCCGACCTGCAGCTGCTGGAGCAGGCGTTCGATAATGTTCAGCAGAATGTCCCACGTCACAGCCTGGAGCTCCCTTTTGTACTTCTTGATGAGTCTGGTGATGGAGAGGACGATCTCATAGGACACCACCTCGTTCGGACAGGTCATGGCCTGGAACGCAAGGCCCGGGGAGCAGGCAATGGTTAGCCACAGGAAGCCCCATCATGTCATCCATGAAACACACGCTTATCTCACAGGCCACCCAAGTATCATAGGAATCCAGAAGTGTTTTCTACACTGGCTCCAAAAGGCCTGACTGGCTAAATTTCAGGGCTCTGACTTACTGGCCTAGAGGAGCCTAAAAGCTGCCCTGATGCAAACTATGCCCAAAGCCCCACACCCACTGCCCCGTGAGGGATGGGCAGGGCAGAAAAACAGCCCATAAGGAGACTCTTTGTTGAACCTGTACACACACAGCTCATCGGAGCTGCTCTCCCTGTGGGAAGACGCAGTTGGTACAATGGCCCCACTCCCCGGGTCTGTGATAGCTACGTGAGAAACATACACAGGAAGCACTCCAAATACAGCCAGGCACCATGGAAACAAGCCCATCACTGGCTTCCATTCTAGGGCGAGTGATATCACCAAATAAAATCCTCAGCAGTTAGTGTCCCACCCTGGCAGAGCCTTGGACAGTCCTAATGATAATTTTCAAGGTACAAAATCTTAAGATACACGCTTTGCTTGAGGAAGGGACATTCAAACAGCCCTAAACTTCATTTCCAGTTGCAAAGCAAGTAAGTGACTGGAAATATCCCCACAGTCCCTGCCACAGAACCCGGCCAATGGTCTGTTCTGGCCAGGCAGAAAACCCGAATGAGGTGAGTTCTCTGGCTCTCCAGCTCCTGCGGCACAAAAAACGAGTTACCTCATAAAATGATGGCAACACAGATGTCGGGGAGTTCTTGAGAGAATGGAGTCGGTGGGCTCCCCAGAGAGCCATGCCAACAAAGAATACAGCTCCTCTCAGCAGCGGGGCATCTTCCATGTAGGCTCTGAAAATGTTCCCCAGAAAGACGAATGTGAGCAAGCCTGGGGCCAGTGTCTGCCTGCTGCAGGGCCCAAGAGTAGGCTCAGGGTGGCCCGGGCTCCTTGTGGCCTCCCCAGAGGTCCTGCACTTATGGGGCAGAAGCAAAGCTGGTGAGAAGTGCTGGTCAGGGAACATAGAGGCCAGGGTCAGCAGCAACCATCCGATTAATTCACACATTGCTCACCACGGAGCCATGCCAGATGCCAGGGCATGGAGGTGAAAGGAGACACAGACATGAACCAAAGAGCCACGTAAGGAAATGCCAAGTTGCTACCTCAAATCACAGCTAAGAAGGAAAACCACGGTTTAGGAAAGCAAAACCTGCTTGGGGCACTCAGGGAATCACCAATGGCACCCAGATGTCAAGGAGCAGAGACTCAACCAAGGCGAAAGGTATTCCAGCAAGAGCAAAGGACACGTGCAGAGGCCATGGCAAGATGGAGGGAATGAGAGGCTGTGGCTGGGGCAGGGCCTGAGCACCCAGGCCTTGCTGCAGGGAGGAGTTTGGTTTTGATCTGAGACCCTGAGCGCCACTGTAGCTTCAAAGGATGACAGAGATCTGTGTTGGAAAAGGAACACGTGGCTGCCGTGTGGAGGAATGGACCCAAAAGGCTGAGTGGGCAGAGGAGTCCATCAGGAGATGAGAGCTGAGGGGGAGGGCGGAGGCCCTTGGTGGACAGGTGTAAGCCTCCTCTAAGGGACAGAAGCATCAGGACTGATACTGGTTTGGCTGTGAGAGGTGAGGGCGAGGGCCTCAAAACAGGATCAAAGGTGAGGCAGCCAAATATGGGAGGGAGATTTCGAGTTCAGTTTGAATGTTCTGATTTTGCCAGCAGAAGTTGAAGAGGAGAGCAGATCAGGAGCTTTAAGAGGTACGCTCTGGTTTTAGCGCAAGCTTCTGGAGCAGTCACCCCAAAGGAATAGGAAACCTCCCCATTCGCCCACACCGGGCAAGAGCCAACACAGACAGCCTCCTCACGAAGGCTCTGCGGCAGCCGATCCAGCCGCTTCACCCTCACCTTCTGCAGGCCTTCACCGCACTCACCTGTCCTCCATGATGCGGCACATGTTATAGACGGCGCTGTGGCCCAGGTGGGTGCCCAGAAGGTTACGCATCAGCTGGGGAACAAGACACACCAGACACCATTGGCAGAACGAGTCCCAGGACCCCAAACCCCGGCCAGCCCTGCACAGCCACTGCTCCAACACCCTTCATGTCCAGCCATTTTCAACTTTCTCTTCCCAAACACAGAGGCCACAGAGTTCCCCAAATGCCACCAAACCCTGACTCAGCTCAACCACCTTGGGGAAATGTCACTGGACTCCCCTTAACAGGCCATTGTGTGGCTATTCCAAGAATCAGATGGCCATTCATTAAAGACAAGGTGGCTCTTGTTCTGCCCATGTGCCTGGCTTATAACTTCATCTAGGGAAGGACTCTCTAGACAACAGTTCAGAACCCCACCTTCCAGCAAGGCTCACAGAGCTCCTTGACATTGATGGTGCGACAGAGAGTGACGATGAAGAGGGGGAGGCTCTCAGCTGGCAGGCAGTTGTAGCAGACCACGGCATCCAGCACCTGCAGAGACACCTGGTGGGATGGAGAGAGGGTCACACCAGCCCTGCCTCAACTCCTATACAAAGGGAGGTAACATCCCCAGCCTCCTTCCCACCCTCCTTTGGTCAGTGACTATTGCCTTCCCACTGCCAGAGCAGCCTTCCTCAAAAGCACAAGAGCAAGTGAGTGTCTGGGGGATACTTCTGCATCCCAAACACTGTGAATCATCCCATCCTGAACTATGACCCCACAACAGCGGTCACCCAATCACCTCTACTTACAGGGGAGTGTGAGGCTCAGAGAAGCCGAGCAGCTTGCCTGGAGCCACATGGTCAGTGAGGGGACTTAATCCCAGAGCCCACCCAGACTATCCAGAGGGTGAAACAAACTGTTTGAGGGCAGCTACTGACCTTTATGTCGTTGAAGGACACAGTCTGCACACACAGCAGGCAGATCATGCTGTTGGAGGAAGCACAAAGTCAACTGAAAGGCTATTTCCCAGAGGCTGCGTGGCCCCAATTTACTTTCTTTTTTTCTTTTTTTTAATATATTTTATTGATTTTGTACAGAGAGGGAGAGAGATAGAGAGTTAGAAACATCGACGAGAGAGAGTCATCGATCAGCTGCCTCTTGCACACCCCCTACTGTGGATGTGCCCGCAACCAAGGTACATGCCCTTGACCGGAATCGAACCCGGGACCTTCCAGTCCCCAAGCCGACGCTCTATCCACTGAGCCAAACCGGTTTCAGCCCAATTTACTTTCTGATACTCCACAGAGTCAGTTACATGGGGGGTTCCTCCTCCCAGGGCCCCACTCACCCACAGACAGGCAGGTGTTGCCCCCGCCCTCATGGGTTTCACAGAGTGTTTAGAAAAAATGACAACAAGTAAATAAAACCAGAATATTTACATCCATTAAAAATAAAATATTAGGTCAAGCCTCAAAATATCAATTTAAGTAGCAGGTGGCTACGGCCACTTCTAACTTCTCTACTTATTTGGTGGTTTCAACAGCTCTATTCACCCTACAGAGCTGAACTAAAGACCCAAGACAGTGGGACTAGGATCAGAGTAACGTTATTAGAATTCTTTTCTTACTGGACCATTGATGCAATATATTCATCGAGGTAACAGCTGTTGAATTTGACCAAGTTCACAAGCACCTGAAGGAATTCTGAGGACAGGCCGATATCCATCCACTGCAGGACAAACTCAGCTGGGGAGAAGAGGAAGAGAGCGATGTCCTTCCCCCCACCTCCTGCCCAGGAAAACACATCCCATCCCACTCCATGCTGGGAACCCCATCATCAGTCCCCATGCAATGACAGGCAGGCCACGCATGCACAAAGTCCAGGAAGGCTCAGCTGGAGCCCGAGCAGGTCAGCATGTCAGACTCTGGACTTCAACCCCCAGCATGCACTGAGGGAGATCTGAGAATCGGTAGCAGTCTGGAAGCATTTGTGCATCTGAGGCTCAGAGACCTGGCCACAACGCTAGGGGTGCCAGCGTCAGCAGGACACATGTTTAGGAGGCAGATTCCTGGCCCCCCCAGCCCCAGAAAGAATCTCTCAAAGGAGACACGAGCAATGCTTGGCGTTAGCCAAGTAAACTTAGACAGCAAACCGGACCATGACCCCGCCAGCACCCGTCCTGGGGGCAAATAGTCCGATTTACTTCTTCCCCTCCTTTCCCTCCTCCCCTGACCAGTGACATGAAATCTCAAGACTCACAGAAACCTCACACCATCAGAACAACAGGCAGAAAAGCCAGCAAAGGGGAGAGCTGGAGGTCAGACCCAGGGCACGAAGAGGGGAAGGAGGCAGACCCGGTGAGGCGGCCCTGGCCCCCCTGAAACCTCAGGGCACTCTGGGTACGACACAGTCCAATGCCCAGTTCGGCATCCAGCACTTCCTACAGCGGAGTGCAGACCACCGCCTGCTGCCTCAGAGGCACATAAGACACATTCCCCAGAGCTCTGAGCCAGCGGGTCTGGAGAGAAGCCCAGGACTCTGCATTTTTAACAAGCTCCCCCAGGAGATTCGGTGGCTAACCCAGGCTGTAGGTAAGCAAGCAGAGCTGTGTGACGCAGCGCTGACTGTAGGCCGTTCCCGCACACTGCAGCGCTCCTCAGGGCCCGGCGGCTCCACATCCCAGATTAAATTTGATCACCACGGCCAGAGAAACCTCACACCCAGCGTGGCACCCACCCAGTTCTTCTTCCAAGTAGGTAATGTGTCTCCCATTATCCGTCAGGGCCTTGAACACTTCCAGTCTTTCTTGGAGGTCTTCATTGGAGGGATAATCCTTGATGATCTTGAAGAAGAGGGCCCTGAGAACACCCAAGCGATCCCCCTGAAGACAGAATCACAAGGTCAGCAGGCCTGCTTGCACCCCCTGGTCACCTGGGCTTCTCGGCAGCTGGAAGAAGTCCAGGAAGTCCAGTAGGCTCCAACACTCCCAACTCTGGGCCCTTTTTCCTTCCCACAGGAACTGGCTATGAGGGACAAACCGGGAACATCAGAGCAGCTCAGAGTAGGGAACCAGACGTACTGGTCATCTGATCAGCATGTGTGAAGCACCCACTATGTATTTAGCTGTGGGCACACAGTAGGGACAGTGCAGTTCCATACCCCCACCTCTACCACACTCACAGCCCAGGGTGGACACATCTGTGCTCACAGGACAATGACAACTACCTAACTGCACTGACAGTGAGGGGGCCTCTGGGGCAGGTGGGTGTGAAGGAGGAAACAGAGGAGGGGAGGAGCCTTCCAGGCAGCAATGGCAGAAGGCAGCCTGAGTGGTCCAGGAACAGCAGAGACCAGTGAGGCCAAAGCACAGAGAGTATGGGTGGCCCAGGGAGAGGGAGCGAGGTCAGCAAGAGCAACAGTAAAGTGGCTTACTCGTGCCAGGCACCGTCCTCACCTTTGTGCATAAACTGCCTCATTTATCCCTAACCTTCCAGAGGAGGCAGGAGCCACGAGCATCCTCTTCATAGGTGAGGACATGGAGGCTCAGGGAGCTCCAGAGACTTGCCCAGGGCCCCACTGATACAAGAGGCAATGCCAGGATGCCCACTACGGCCGTCTAGCTACAGAGACCTTGGGAACTACAGGCCCTGGGCCTGGTGACTTCGTCAAAGACAAGAATCCAAGTGGGACCAGCAGGAGCAGTCAGTGGGTGGCCCAGTATCATCCCGCACCCATCCTAGCTCCACCTGAGCACAGACCCAACACCCTTACCTGTCCCTGCACGATGGCCGTCAGCAGAGCCAGTACTGCGTGGCGGGCCTCTGGGGGCCGTTCCGGCTGCAGCAGGTCTGCAACTGCCTTCCAGAGTGCTTCCACTGCATGCTGCCACCAGCAGAGAGGGGAGAGAGATTAGGGTGTGCTGGACCCCTCAATGAGAGCAAAGAGCAGAGCAGAACACCAGGGTTTTTTTATTTAGATCTTACGTCATTAAAGCCCACATCTTATATGCCTGTCATAGCCCATAGTGACCATGAGCCTGACAAGGGGAAACTGCAAGCCACTTCAAAACCCTCACCAGCCGAGAGCGGTTTGGCTCAGTGGATAGAGCATCGGCCTGTGGACTGAAAGGTCCTGGGTTCGATTCCGGTCAAGGGCATGTACCTTGGTTGCGGGCACATCCCCAGTAGGGAGTCTGCAAGATGCAGCTGATCGATGATTCTCTCTCATCGATGTTTCTAACTCTGTATCTCTCTCTCTTCCTCTCTGTGAAAAATCAATAAAATATATTAAAACAAACAAACAAACAAAAAAACCCTCACCAGTCCCCAGGTTAGGGGAGGGAGAGAAGGGCAGGCCAGACAGAGAAACCGCCCAGGCTGCCTCCAGAGATCGCAGGGAGTCCACCTTAAAGCTTGCTCGGACTCTGGTGGGAAAAGCCAGTAGAAGAGGCTTAGAACAAGAAGCACCACGGCGCTCCCTGGGCCTGTAGCCTGACATAGAAATCCACCCCCTGGCTTCCTCTGTGTGAACACGCCGGCCCAGCTGTGGGCCACTCAGTGCCAATTCCCTTCCCACCTCTGCTGCCTTGCTTGACCTGTCAAGACCTCTGTGCAAGCCCGGCCAGTGCGGCTCAGTGGTGGAGCACTGGCCTCTGAGCCAGGAGGTCACAGTGTGATTCCCAGTCAGGCCACATGCCCCAGTGCAGACTCGATCCGAGTAGGGGGTGTGCAGGAGATAGCCAATCAGTGATTCTCTCTCGATCACTGATGTTTCTAATCTCTCTTCCCTTTTCCCTTCCTCTCTGAAATCAATAAAATAAAATAAAATCACAAAACTCTGCACAAGCTTCTGGGATTTGCCTCTAAGTCCACCTGGCCCACGGGAGACCTGACTCCTGTTCCCTACCGCTACCCAGCAGCTCTCGCCACCTTCCCTTCTCCACATTAACCACCCCAGACTCTCCAACCAGGGTTTTCAGACCACTCACCCTTTCCTGAGCTCACTCCTTTTAGGAGAGGGACTAAAATGTCTTTTATAGATCTTGTCTGACTAACATTCTGACCAGCTAAACTTTCACCTCCTTTGCCCCATGCACAATATTCCTACCAATACAACAAAACAAACACTGAGCCTATCCAGGTTTGGCTCAGTATTACAGCATCGGCCTACAAGTTCGATTCCCAATCAGGGCACATACCTGTTACAGGTTCGATTCCCAGCCCAGGTCTGGGTGCGTGCAGGAGGCAACCAATCTTAGGTGTCTCTCTCAAATCAATGTTTCTATCTCTCCCCCTTCCTTCTACTCTCTCAAAAAATCAATGGGGGGGGGAGGAAAACACAAAACAACAATAACAAAAATGGACTATCGCAGCCTCATACACCTATCTGTCTATTCACATGTAGCAGCTCACCACATTTCACCTTTCAGGACCTATAAAGGTAAGTTTATGAACACAAATACCTATTTTCACTGTTAAATAAAGGATCTTTATGTTGAAAGTATTACTATTTTCACATTTACCCTTGGCAATGTGCAGCCTGCACGTTTCAGACAGCTCTGAGGGTGCAGCGGCCACGCTCCCCCTCAGCAGATCTGAATCCGCGGGGTGTGAGGGCCACAGCGCCCCGACTCACAGCGGTGGCCGCAGGGCTAGAGCAGAGCCCCTGAAGTGCTCTAGGAGCTTCCAGCTCAGAGCCCGGACATCAGAAGCGAGGCGGAAAGCGCTGGCTGAAATAAACGGGCCTGTGTCTGTAAGGCTGCTGATACCACCAACCACACTCCTCTCCCCAAAGCCAGACTGGTGAAACCCACACTCTTCCCTGACACAACTCTATTTTTCCTTCCCCCGAATCTGTAATAAGAGGACAAGTGAGAATCCAAGATGGCTGCTTAGGTAAACACACCTAAACTGCTGCCGTGCACAACAATTTCAAAACTACAACTAAAAAACAAAACGTCTATCACCCAGAACCACAGGAAAGCTGGCTGAAAGGAAGCTCTACAACTAGACTGAGAGAGAAAGGAGCATTCAGGGCACAAGTGCTGAAAAACTGAGGTACGGGGCGAGAGCGCGATACAGGCAGGCAGCGGATCCCGGCTGGCGGAGGGTGTTGCTTTCTTCAACCCGAAGAGACAAGCTCCCAGTCTCTCTGTAATCCAGTTTCTGGGGAGAAGCTGGACTGCCATTAGGTTGGAAAGTGAGGGTGGCTTGCTTGCAGAGCTGCATGCAAGAATAATTGTTTGCTGTGCACGGACGGCTGATGGGCAGCCATCGCTGTTGGCCATGCCCCAGCCTAGTGACACTCTGAGACACCACCCGGAGACTCCGCCCCGCACAATCTACAAACACACCCAAGCTCCAAGCAGCAGCTTTTGCATACGAATGGCCTTCACTATTGCAGTTTAACCTAGCAAACTTGCAACCTGGTGCAGACAGCTCCAAAGCCTCCAAGCCCCAAGCAGGGAGGAGAGGACTGGTTCTCGCTGTAGCTCCTGCAGGGTGGCCTCAGACAGTAGCTGAACTGCACCCCATTGGAGATCCAGAAGCCAGTGTACCTACTGGTCAGTGTGAAACACCAGATTTCAATTCCTCACATCCATAAGTGACACGTTTGGGAGGCGGAGTCAGTGAGCACCAAAGCCCCACTGAAACAAGGCCTGCACCATAAGCGTGTCTGCAGCACAGCAGTTCTCCCATTATAGACACAGCGGGTCCTCACAGCCAATTGGCCTCAGTGTACCAACAGCAATCAAGGCTTAACTAAACCAAGATATTGCACTCAGCCCACAAAGGGGTGTACCAAGAGCAACCACCTCAGGTGATTGGGGAAGTTGAGCTACTGGATCCTATAGGTCAGCTATCATAGAAAGCCACTCCATCAACACAGGGAGGCAACCAAAATGCAGACACACAGAAGCATATCATGAATGGGAGAGATGGAGGAAAGTAAACTACTGGACGACACACAGTTCAGAATCACATATATAAGGTTTCTCAAGAATCTTCTAAAAACCACTGAGAAACTTGAAGAGACCTTCAAGGATCTTAATGAGAATACCAAAAAAATGGAAAAGGATCAGTTAAAAATTAAGCACACACTGTCTGAAATAAAGAATATATAGAAACTCAACTGTAGATCAACAAACACCAGGAGTCAAACCAAAGATCTGGAATATGAGGAAACAAAAAACACCCAACCAGAAAGGCAGAAAGAAAGAAGAATCCAAAAGTGTGAGGAGAGTGTAAGGAGCCTCTGGGACGGCTTTAAGCGTACCAACATCTGGATTTTTGGGGTGCCAGAAGAAGAGAGAGAGCAGGATATTGAAGGCCTATTGAAAGAAATAATGACAGAAAACTTCCCCCACCTGGTGAAAGAAGTACACTTACAAGTCCAGGAAGTGCACAAAACACCAAACGAGGAATCCAAAGAGGACCACACCAAGACACATCATAATTAAAATGCCAAGGGCAAAAGACAAAGAGAATCTTGAAAACAGCAAGAGAAAAACAGTTACCTACAAGGGAGTACCCATACAACTGTCAGCTGCTTTCACAACAGAAACTATGCAGGCCAGAGGGAGTGGCAAGAAATATTCAAAGTGAGAACGCTTGGCTCAGGCTCCTCCCCAGGGCCAGGGCGGTTTTCATGGCAGCTGCCTTGGCGTCCTGAATTTTGCCCACTCATCTTGGGAAGCTTCAGCACGTCCTGGAAGAGAATGCACCCTCCTTCCTCCCCTCTCCCCCCCAGTTTTGCAACTTTAGGAGATGCTCAGCTCCCTTGGCTGCTTCTCCCCTGGAAGAAGAGGCTCGTGCCCCCAGGAGCCACATCTTCGTGGTCAAAATAGAAGCCCGGAGAGAGTACTATGGACCACAGTTCTATGGGGAGAACCTGTCAACTTCCATCGCATGGGAACAATGATCATGACTGTCAGAAGAAAACAAAAATGAGACACATTTTTACTTCCTTGCACCTGCACCCCCAATAACTCTCAGGGTCATTGGAGATAGCAGCCAAAGGAACAGCAATTAAAACCTTCCTAGGACAATGAGGGATGAGATGCAGAGGACCTTGAAAATGCGGTCTCTGGATGGAACCTGAATATTGATGAAGACTTAAAGAAGGCACGAAAAAGAGGAGAGAGGCCAAATACTATTGCTGATGGCCCCACCACCCAACTCATTGCCTTTCTCCCGGAGGACTTCTGCTGAATTTTTCTTGATATTTCTGGTATGTGGACAAGGCTAACTTGGATTTTCCCCATTTATATATTTATTTGAACTTGGGAGACGGGAAACCATCAATGATGTCTTGCTAGGAGAGAAATCACCCTTTGCAGAAGACAGATTTGCTATTTCCACTTCCTCAATCACACATAATCTCAGCATGTGCTATTACACTTGTGTGACTTTATTCTAGCCCTGAGCTTTTTCAAATCCCCTGCCACATTTGACACACTGATCATCTACCCTTTATTTGTTTACTTATTTAGCAAATGTTTTATAGTATCTTATGAGATATTTTCCTTAGGAAAAAGATTCATATCCGTTGTCAAAAAAAAAAAAAATGTATGGCCAAAACCGGTTTGGCTCAGTGGTAGAGCATCGGTCTGCGGACTGAAAGGTCCCGGGTTTGATTCCGGTCAAGGGCACGTACCTTGGTTGTGGGCACATCCCCAGTAGGGGGTGTGCAATAGGCAACTGGTTGATGTTTCTCTCTCATCGACATTTCTAACTCTCTATCTCTCTCCCTTCCTCTCTGTAAAAAGTCAATAAAATATTTATTTTTAAAAAAATGTATGATGATGGTTGAGAATTTTTGGTTTGAAGGGCTAAAGGACCATAAACTTGATAGATTGTGAGACCTACGTGACCAATGAGATGTCCAGAAATTGGGATACTCTGGACAATTAACATTGTCATGTGCGCCATGTTAAAACTTGAAGAAAAAAAAAAATTCAAAGTGATGAACAGCAAGAACCTACAACCAAGATTACTCTACCCAGCAAAGATATCATTCAGAATTGAAGGTCAGATAAAGAGCTTCACAGACAAGAAAAAGCTAAAGGAGTTCATCACCACCAAACCAGGATTACATGAAATGCTGAGGGTATGTATTCTTTAAGAAGAGGAAGAAGAAAAAGGTAAAGGTAAAAAGTATGAACAAAAAGACATCAAATACATACCTACCAACAAGTGAATCTAAAAACCAAGTGAATAAAAAACCTGAAGAACAGAATGGACTGATGAAATAATAGAATCAGGGACATAGAAAGGGAGTGGACTGACAATCCTCAGAGGGAAGGGAGTCTGAGGGGTGCAGGAAGAGATTGGACAAAAATCTTACGCCTATGGATGAAGACAGGGGCAGGGGGTAAGAGCATGTGGTGGGGTGGGAAATCAGGTGGAGGGGAGCTATGGGGGGTGGGAAGAGGAACACCTGTAATAATCTGAACAATAAAGACTTATTAAAAAAAAAAAAAAAAAAGAGGACAAGTAAGGCCCTAACCAGTTAGGCTCAGTCGATAGGGCGTTGGCCTGTGGACTCAGGATAGAGGGTCCCAGATTTGATTTCAGTCAATAAAATATATATATTTTAAATTATACCTATTTAAAAAAAAAAAAAGAGAGAACAAGTAAGAATATTTCTAGAAACTACTACAACCCTTTTCTCAAATCTGCTGAGAAAGACTTAATCCCTTTGCTCTCCGTCTCCAGAGGATTGGTCCCTCAGGGTTGTGCTCAGAGCATTTCCAGAAGCTTCCCAGTCATTAACATGAAGTAACCCAACTGAGACAGACCTACCTCTTCAAATTTTTTCGTTCTTGCGAATTCACAGACCTGCCCTATCGTCCGAATGCGATTGTTGAGGCCACATTCAACACTCAGTTCCTGGAAAAAGTAAAAGACGGAAAAGGGGCCGTGTCAGGCAACTGCTCTCCTAACGGCCAAGCACAGACACCCTAAGAACTGTCCCGTATTTCCCACTCCGGAGACTTGCAGCAGACCTTCTGAAATTAGGCATTACTCCATTCAGTGGAGTGAAAACAGACTTTTTTTTTTCCATCACTGCATCTTTTTATTGTGATAAATTCACATCATATAAAACTCACCACTTTAAACCATAAATTAAGGCTCTGGCCGAAACCGGTTTGGCTCAGTGGATAGAGCATTGGCCTGCGGACTGAGAGGTCCCGGGTTCGATTCCTGTCAAGGGCATGTACCTTGGTTGTAGGCACATCCCTAGTGGGGGGTGTGCAGGAGGCAGCTGATCGATGATTCTCTCTCATCGATATTTCTAACTCTCTATACCTCTCTCTCTTCCTCTCTGTGAAAAATCAATAAAATATATATTTTTTTAAAAATAAATTAAGGCTCTAGTGGGGTAGCTCAGTGGGTTAGAGCTTCAGCCTGATATGCCAAGGTTACAGGTTTTATTCCCGGTCAGGACACATACAAGAATTAACCATGTCGAAACCGGTTTGGCTCAGTGGATAGAGTGTTGGTCTGCGGACTGAAAGGTCCCAAGTTCAATTCCGGTCAAGGGCATGTACATTGGTTGTGGGCACATCCCCGATGGGGGGTGTGCAGGAGGAAGCTGGTCGATGTATCTCTCTCATCGATGTTTCTAACTCTCTATCTCTCTCCCTTCCTCTCTGTGAAAAATCAATAAAAAATATATTTAAAAAAATTAACCAATGAATGCATAAATAAGTGGAACAAATCAATGTTTCTCCCCCACCCTTTATTAATAAAAAAATTAAATCATACAATTTATGTTTAGCATTCATATCTGTAATGCTTGTAACCACCTCCACTAATTACAGAACATTTTCATTTCTTCAAAAGGAAACCTCATACCCCTTAGCAGTCACTCTCCATTCCTTTCCCCACTCAGGCCCTGACAAAGGCTAATCTACTTTCTGTCTCTATGGGCTTGCCTATTCTTGATATTTCATATACATGGAATTACACATTATGTGAACCTTTGATTGGTTTCTTTCATTTAGCATGCTTTCAATGTTCACCCATGTTGTAATTAACATGTATGAGCACTTTGTTCCTTTTTGTCATGCAATACTCCTTTGTATGGCTGAATCACATTTTGTTTATACAGTTGGCCCTTGAACAATGCTGGGCTTGAACTTGAGCGTCCACTTACACATGGATTTTTAAAAACCTGGGTTTAAGGAGGCTTGACTTGTGGTGGTAAACATGCAATATACAGATGATGTATTATAGAAATGTACACCTGAAACCTATATAATTTTATTGACCAATGTCACCCCAATAAATTCAATTTAAAAAAAAAAACACACATACAAAATTTGCATTTAAGTAGACATGTGCAGTTCAAATCTGTTATTTAAGGGGTAACTCCCCATGTGATGAATATGCGTTCTAGTTCCTGAATGGGATACTTTAAAAGTGCAAAAGCTGCCTTGTCTGTGTGGCTCAGTGATTGAGCATCAACCTATGAACTAGGTCACATGGTTCGATTCCTGGTCAGGGCACATGCCCAGGTTGCTGGCTCGACCCTCAGTGGGGATGTGCAGGAGGCAGCTGATCAATGATTCTCTCTCATCATTGACGTTTCTATCTCTCTCTCCCTCTCCCTTCTCTCTAAAACCAATAAAAAAAATTTTAAATAAATAAAAGTGCAAAGGTAAGTGCTGGCTGGGTAGCTCAGATGATTATAGCATCATCCAGATATGCCAAGGTTGTGGGTTTGATCCCCAGTCAGAGCACACATAAGCAGCAACCAATGAAAAAAAAAAAAAAAAAGCAACCAATGAATGCATATATAAGTGGAACAACAAATTGATGTTTCTCTTTCCCCCCTACATATACACTTCCTCTTACTCTAAAATCAATAAATGTTTTTCAAAAATAAAAATAATAACAAAAGTACAAAGACAACATTTATCTATAGACAAAGTATGGTGTCAGGAACATAGGGAGATTCAAATAAAGACGAAAAATAAAGACTTCTCACAGGAACTCACAAATTACTAGTTGACACATGGTCATAACCCTAATCACCTGTGGAGACCAAGGCACTCATATCCCATATCATAAAACAGGTTTTCTTGAATTGACATTGGAATACTAATTCAGGTGCTGAACCAAGTCATCAAGATTCTGACTTCCTAAATCTGCAGGAAAAAAAGCCATGGAAGCCTCCCTGGTACTGGGGACAGCAGCCCCATACTGCCTGTCACCAGCAACTCATCTCCCTCAGAACCTGTGGACAGACCAAACCCGGCCTTCCTTGCACCTCCCAGGCCAGCAGGGAAGACACAGGCAGCTCACTCACTCTCAGGATCTCCGCTGTGATGACAAACTCCGTTTGCTTGCCCTCTGCAGACCTGGGATTTGGTCTCGAAGTCCCCAGTCCCAACAGAATCTTGAACTTCTCCTTCAAGCCTGAATCTTTGCTGCTTGGTTTGGCCATGGTGGGTAGGAAAGCAACATGGGACTCTGTGCGGGGGAGCAACAGGCAGGGATCTCACAAACAACTCCACACACCTGCCCCTGAGGACCTACAGCCGCCCAGAGCCCTGGCTTTCTGGTGGGCACCTTCCCTCCCACAGCCCCCGAGAACTCAACCGCAGCCACAGTGCCCAGGCCAGGAATAAACGTGGAAACGCCAGGCCGCCCGCCCCTTGGTGCACGGGGTGAGGAAGGGGAACTGGGAGTGAAGGGTGGGCACCGCGGGTCCTAGGAAGCCTTGATATTAGCCCTCTCTCCCCTCCGTGTAAAGGACTCTCGGGGGGACGTGGGAAGCAGGAACCCCCTTTCACGGGCCATGACTTAAAACCATAGAGAGCTTGGAGCTCCAGGGTCAGGCTAAGGGGGGCGCGGCCTAGACCCGGACTCGGGCCCTGGCCACCGCTGGGGCCGCCCCCGCCGCCTCGTCACCGAGTAGGCCGGGCGCGGCCGCCTCCCCTCGGGGCCGGGCCACCCCGCGGTCTGGGCTGGCATCAGTGGTCGGGGAACCTCGAGGCACTCACTCCGAGCCGCGCCCGCGCGCGCGGGGCCGGGCGGTCCCGGCGCGGAGAAGGTAGCACACACCCCTGCCCCGACCTGCCGCCGGAAACGCGCACTGACGCAGCGGTGGGCGTCCGAGGCCGCCGCACGGCCTGCTGGGAGTCGTAGTTCCAGTCTTCCCTTGGCCAAAAGAATGGGTGAGGCACGAGTCACATGACAGCGCCGCGGGGGCCGCCGGGATGTGTAGTCAGCAGGAGTTCAACATGAACACCGCGGGCACGAGGATGGTGACCCGCAGCTGGAGCCGGGGCCGTGGGGTCAGGCCGAGGGGGAGTGGGGAAGAGGCCGCACCGCTCCCAAGGGGAAAGTCGGCTGCAGGTAGCGCCACGACCCGGCCAGGGAAAGGGAGGAGGGGAGAGGGAGGAAACTGTAAGGGACCGAGGGCTGGAGTCCCGAGACGCCCTGGACGGCTCCGAGCTGCGCTGGAGGGGGGTGGGAGGAGGAGGGCGGGATCCGGACATCGAACGCCGCAGACCCGGCGGCAGCAAGCAAGTTCCTCGGCCCTACATGCTGCTGGGTTCCCACCTAGCACCCTTTTCCTAGGAGTCAAGGGCTGGGTTCCAGGAGCTCACACTACTCCGACCCTCATCCTAAATTAGGTCGTTCTCTGGGTGTCAGCAGCCTGTCCTGGAATGGTCTACTTGCGCCAAAGCTCTCTGTAGGGCAGGTTGGCCCTATTGTCATAGCTGCTTACCTCTCAGAGAAGTCGGGTGCCCAAGACATCCTTAGCCAGAAGTTCTCTCTCCTTGCTAGAGAGTGATGTCTGCAGGATTGGCCAGAAGGGGATTCCCATAGGCACCCAAGGACCCCCTGGGGTAGTCCAGAAAAGGAGACCCACCAGAAGCACAGCGGGAGGAACTGGGGCCAGAAGGAAGAGGCAGTGCGGGGACAAGTCAGCCAGATAAACAGGAGCTTTGATGCCAGGACAGAGTTTATGTTCATTATGAGCACAAGGAAAAACCAATGAGAATTTTAACACAGGAAGTGACACAATCCAATTTTGATCTTACAAAGTTCTCTCTGACAGTGTGGAGACTAGATTAAGGGGCATCATGGTAGAGGCTGTTAAACCAGAGTTCTCATCTGTTAACTTGGACTTGGTCAGGGGTGGCAGTGGCACAAAGAAGGCTGACCTGTCCCGGTGTGTGCTACAGAAGACAGCAAACCCCCTCCCCAGTAGTAGATGATGGATGATGGATGCTTGTCAAAAGAATGATGAGATGATGTGCCGAAACTGGTTTGGCTCAGTGGATAGAGCGTTGGCAGACTGAAAGGTCCCAGGGTCGATTCCAGTCAAGGGCATGTACCTGGTTGCAGGCACATCCCCAGTGGGGAGCGTGCAGGAGGCAGCTGATGGATGTTTCTCTCTTATTGATGTTTCTAACTCTATCCCTCTCTCTTCCTCTCTGTAAAAGTTCAATAAAATATATATTTTTTTAAAAAAAAAAACAATGATGAGAGTTGAGAGAGCAGTTAGAGCAACACCTTATCCTTACCTATGTCCTCCACTAAAGCGACATCTTTTTGCAGAAGGAAGGAAAAGCCACCACCCCGTGAAGCGTCAGCGGAAGGCACAACGCCTGAAAGTGGCGTATGAAGCCTCAGATGGGGAGAAAGGAGAGGGCATCAAGGTGCCAAGCTGGGAGCCTCAGGACTGGCAGCAGCAACTGGCAAACATCCGCACCATGAGGAGTGAGAAGGACGCACCTGTGGACCAACTAGGGGCTGAGCACTGCTACGACCCCAGTGTTCCCCCAAAGGTAGGGAGGGCCCCGTCTGCCTGGTGACCCTCTCCTGAACAAGACGCTTGGTTCCTTTCAGGCCTGACACCTGGCAGCTCTTAGCTGACGCCACCCTGAGAGAATGCACACCTGGCACCCAGGGCACTCACTGGGCAGCATTACCTGCTTCATTGCGGCCAGTCAACAGGTCAGGGGGCCCTGTGGCATGAGGCCTCGTGCTCTGCCTTCTGCCTGCACCGTGTTCAGTCAATTTGCTGATAGAGACAGAGTTTTTTGCACTTCTTTTTTTTTAATTTTTATTTTATTTTATTGATTTTTTTTTTTTTTTTTACAGAGAAGAAGAGAGAGGGATAGAGAGTTAGAAACATTGATGCGAGAGAAACTTCGATCAGCTGCCTCTTGCACACCCCCAACTGGGGATGTGCCCGCAACCAAGGTACATGCCCTTGACCGGAATCGAACCCGGGACCTTTCGGTCCGCAGGCCGACGCTCTAACCGGTTTTGGCATTTCTTTAGCCCAGAGCCTGGTCCTTTGATCAAGGTGAATCTAATCCCAGTTCTTTCACTGGGTGACTTGGGCCTCAGTTCGCTTGTCTGCAAAAATGGTTAGTAGCATCATTCACGTAGAGATAACAGTAACAGCCAATGGTTGCTGCACTGACTTTGTGCCAGGTACACGTCTGAGTGTAGTGAACATTCATTTACGCTTCACAGTGATGCTGAGAGGCAGGTGCTATTATTGTCCCCATGATATAGATGAAAAGCAGGCCCAGACCAGACCCCACACACCTCCCCCCATTGGCCAAGGTGGGGAGGAAGCTGGCGTCCGGTCTGTTCCCACGTGGGTAAAGGACGTGGCTAGAGCCTGGCCCACAGTGAGCACCCGGGACCGACCATCTTTCTGGTCCCTGTCACTGTGAGCAGGTGCGGAGGTACCAGGTGCTGCTGTCCCTGATGCTCTCCAGCCAGACCAAAGACCAGGTGACGGCGGGTGCCATGCAGCGGCTGCGGGCCCGGGGCCTGACGGTGGATAACATCCTGAAGACAGACGACAGCACCCTGGGCACACTCATCTACCCCGTGGGCTTCTGGAGGGTGAGCCTGGAAAAGACACTGGGGCACTGAGGGCGGCTGGAGGGCAGCTGGGGGTGGCAGGAGGCTGGGTTGGACGTTTCTGGCTACAGGGGCCTGGATATGAGTTCTCACTGGAGTCCTCCGTCCCTCTGAGCAGCCCGCGGGGGGCCAGGCAGTGGGGCCTCAAGTCCAGGTCTCGGAACTCCTTGGCCTTTCCTGTTTGCAGCCCACCCCTTCCTTCCTCCACCTCCCCACCCAGCTGCCCGGCCCTTCCCTTTCTCACTGAGGCTGCCCGTCCAGCGTTCCCTTTGTTTACTCCGAGCTTCCCTGGAGTGTGTCACACCCTCCTCTCGAAAGGCCGCAGCCCAGGGTGGCCGGGAGGCAGCTCTATTGAAGGGGGCCAGGCGGGTGTGGCACTTCCCTAGGCACTGGTGCGGCTGCCGTGTGTCAGATGGGTTTTAAATAGCCCTGTCTGCTCAGGCACAGGATGGGAACCGCCCCGCTGGCCTGTTGGCAGGCAGGGAACCCCAGACTCCAGCCTTCCTTCCTGAAGGTCCAGGTGCTGCTGCTGAACCCAGCTCCTGGCATGGCCGGGCCTGCTTAGCCTGCCTGGCCTCTGAGGGTAACGATGGGGCGGGGGGAGCCCAAGCTGGACCCCAAAGATATGCCATTGGCCCAAACAGGTGGAAGGCAGGCCTGCATTGGGCCTCCCTCAGGCTGCCTGTTTCCCTGGTTCATTCCTACCTCCTAGGGCGGTGGTCGGCAAACTCATTAGCCAACAGAGCGGCAAACTGCGGCTCGCTGTCCTAGGGGGCAAGTACACACTCTGAGTGTGTCCTGGGAAGCTTTGGGCACCTGTGGTTCTTCTTGGGGGTCTTGTCCTCCCAGGTTGGACTCCGCTCCCACCTCCAGCACTTGACCCCCTCCCCCCCATTTTTCAGAGCAAGGTGAAGTTCATCAAGCAGACCAGTGCCATCCTGCAGCAGAAGTATGGTGGGGACATCCCAGCCTCAGTGGCAGAGCTGGTGGCACTGCCAGGCGTTGGGCCCAAAATGGCGCACTTGGCCATGGCCGTGGCCTGGGGGACTGTGTCAGGCATTGGTGAGTGGCATGTGCCCACGAGGAGGGTGGGGCCAGCTCCGAGCTCGCTGACTGCTGTCAGGGTTCCCCACACCCTCTGACCGGTAACCCCAGTTCAGGTCTCCTCACCCACCACTCGGCCCAAAGGGTCAGAAAGATCGTGCCAGCACCGAGCCAGGCCTGTCCCGCCTGAGATGAGCACTAATCCATCTGCTGAGCACCTACTCTGTGCTGGGCTCCCAGGGTGGACTCGGTGACTGTGGAAGTAATAACTCACCCAAGAGCTGCAGGGTAAGGCGGGGCCAAGAGGAGGAGCAATGCTCCAGGCAGAAGAACAGCATCTGTTGGGCCATGAGGTGGGAGAGAGGGCCAGAGCTGGAGGCTCTGGAATGAGTGTGGGCAGATTAGGGTGATGCTGTGAAGACAGGGGAACCCAGGGAG
Source organism: Nyctalus aviator (assembly GCA_036971965.1). Taxonomy (NCBI): domain Eukaryota; kingdom Metazoa; phylum Chordata; class Mammalia; order Chiroptera; family Vespertilionidae; genus Nyctalus; species Nyctalus aviator. Next base: position 10,711,244 of record CM072926.1, on the reverse strand, counting down.
AGGAGGGGTGGGCCAGGCCAGTGGTCCGCAAACTCATTAGTCAGCAGAGCCAAATATCAACAGTACGACGATTAAATTTCAAACTTAAACTTCTAACGCCGCTTCTTCAAAATAGACTCGCCCAGGCCGTGGTATTTTGTGGAAGAGCCACACTCAAGGGGCCAAAGAGCTGCATGTGGCTCGCGAGCCACAGTTTGCCGATCACGGGGCTAGGCGGATGGGGAGGAGAGCTGGGAGTGGGGGAGCCTCTTCCTGGAATCCCTTTCCTGGGTCCGGGCCTAGCAGCCCGGCATCGGAGGATCTGTGCGTGGAGACAGGATCTGGGTCAGGGTGCAGCGGCTGCTTCCTGAGGTCTTTGCCCAGAGAGTTGGGGCTTCTGAGGCCCCAGCAGCAGGCCCGGCCCGCCCAGCAACCAAGGCTTGACCCGTAACCTCTCCAACCACAGTGCCTCTCTGGGCCTCCAGAAGGCGGGGCTGGGAAGGGGTGGGAATCCCCTCAGCTTCCACAGCCTGTGTAGCCTGCCCCCTCTTCCAGCACTGCCCATGAGTAGACAGGCAGCTCCAGAGCTAGGCCAAGGAGGGGGCCGGGCAGAGCCTCCCCTAGGCTCCTGAAGATGCCAGCTTCTCAGCAAATCCTGAGCTTATCTGGGCAGCCGTCCTCAGCTGCTCTTTCCCGGGAGCGGTCTGGCAGGTCTGTGAGTGAAGGGCCCCCTGCCGCCGCCCTAACCGGCGTGTCAGAATGTCATCCTTTCTGGCCACCCAGGGGGAAACCCTGGGGAGAGCAGGCTCTGCCTCCCAGGGGCTCCCCCGGGAGAAGCTGCCTCATGAGAAAGCTGATCCCAGCTCTGCCTCCCCACCTGGGTGGCCTTGGGCAAGGCGCCTGGCCCCTCTGAGCTTCGGCCACAAAGCAGGGCACACAGTTGCCCTCCTGGACCAGCCCACAGGAGGCTCCCACCGAGTGGTGTGGCCCTCGGTTGGGCCTCGGGAGCACAGTCACCTCCATGTTACTGAAGGGGAAACTGAGGCAGGAGGATCCAAGGGAGGAACCCTCTCCCTGGGCTTGTTAGCAGCAGGAGAGAAAGCTGATGCAGGGACCGGCTTTCTCCTTGACGTTTAGGAGGAGAGGGATGGCAGGTAGCTGGGCAAGGAGGCCTGGGTGACTGGATGCCCAGGCTGGGCCCTGGGGTGGCTGTACAGGGGAGCAGGGGCTGCAGCTGGCCTGGCCGGGCTGCCCCCTCTGTTCCTTACAAGTGCTGGCTCTGCAGGCAGTAGCCTCCTGCTGGCACCACAGCCGGCGGCTGGGCCAAGAGGCACTGCTCCCTGCACCCCACATGAGGGCCCACGTCCTCCGGTTCCTGGCTGCGGCCCCTGCCCAGCAGCAGTGGTGGCCTGGTGACCCACCCTCACGTCTGGCCAGTGCTGTGCAGTTAGGGGCCCTCAGAGCTCTGGGTGGGAAGCCAGGGCCACTCACCAACCTGGGCTCACGGGTGGGACCACGGGCAAGAACGGGGTGTGTGGACCTGCCCCACACTCACCCCGCCCTGTCCCCAAGCAGCAGTGGACACACACGTGCACAGAATCGCCAACCGCCTCCGGTGGACCAGGAAGGTGACCAAGTCCCCGGAGCAGACCCGTGCAGCCCTGGAGGACTGGCTGCCCAGGTGCTGCCGCAGGGAGGGTGGGCTCCCCTTCGGCTTCCCTCCTTCCCTCTCTCGCTCTGCATTAACCCTCTCCCCCCCACAGGGACCTGTGGCATGAGGTTAACGGACTGTTGGTGGGCTTTGGCCAGCAGATCTGTCTGCCTGTGCGCCCTCGATGCCAGACCTGCCTCAACCAGACCCTGTGCCCATCCGCCCAGGGACTCTGAAGCCCTGAGCCCAGCTGCACGGGACTCTGAAGGCCACGTCTATTTTGCGACTTTGTGGGGGAGCTGTTCGTAATAAAGTTTGGGGTTTTGTAACAGTTGGGATCTGTCTGACTCCTGCCCTAGGGAGGCCAGCATGTGGACGTGACAGCCTGGGCTGTGCGCGTGGGGGGTGGGCGCAGGAGCTCCGGCTGGAGAGATGGATCATGGGAGCCAGCTGGGGCCAGCTGTTGAGAAGCTGCTGGTGACGCTGGAGGCCTGGGCTTCCTCCCTCCCTCGGCTGCTGGCGGAGGGCCCAGAAACGCCCCTCTCCTGAACTTGTGCACCCTGAGAGCCTGCCGCCGCCGGAGGCCCTGTCCCCAGTGCTTACCGAGCCACCCGGCCTCTAAGAACACCGGGAAGCCAGGCTGGGTGCCACGGGGCACGAGGCCTGACCTTTACCTGCTGGGGGTGAGGGGGGCCTATATGAAGGCAGGGGTGCCAGGGGCCCAGAAAGCTTCACAGAGGAGGTGCTGGCAAGGCAGCTGGGCCTCACCAGGCAGAGGAGGTGAGCAAGGGCCTCGGGTGAGGGCAGGTTCCAGGGGAAGGATCCCAAGTCCGGTGAGGGCAGGGGGAGAGGGAAGCAAGAGCTGAGAACAGTTGGGACTTGGCTTCGAGGTGGATGGATTCAGAGAGAGGAGGTTTAAGAATGAGACCCGTTGCTCAGTGGTTAGAGCGGCGGCCCGCAGACCAATGGGCTGTGGGTTTGATTCCCAGTCAAGGCCATGTACCTCAGTTGCCGGTTCCCCAGCCCGGTAGGGGCCTGTGCAGGAGGCAACCAATCAATGTGTCTCTCTCCCCCTCCTCCCTCCCTTCTACTCTAGAAGTCAGTGGGGAAAAAAATATCCCCGGGTAAGGATTAAAAACAAACAAAGAACGAGACCTGTTTCCAGCAGCTGAGATTCGGGGCTGGGGCTGCTGGGCTGCTACCTTCCTGCGTGGCCGCCACCCCCGCCCCCTGAGGAAGCACCGAGGCGGCCCGGGTGTGAGGAAGGCGGGTTTATTCCGAGGGCGCGGACGCGCTATGGCTTGCAGGGCAGACAGCGATGTCGGCGGGTTTCAGGGCAGAGTCTGTGGGGTCTGCGGGGGGAGGGCGCCAGGCAGGGGCCAAGCCCAGAGCCTGGAGTCCCCCCTGGGGTGGGCTCTCCCCCGGCCACACGCCCCGAGCCTGGGGGCCGCGGCAGAGGAGCAGGGGGCCTGTCCGGAGCCTACCCTCTTCCGGGGCAGGATGCCTCCATCCTCAGGCCCCTCCGAGAGCCCAGACCTGCCTCCCAGGCCCCCGGAGAGGTGGGGACCTGGGGGACCTGGCCTGGTGAACCCGCACACCAGAGAAGGCAAAGACGAGGCTGGGGGAAGCTTCCGTCGCCACATCTGGCCCCCCAGCCTCACCTGAAGCCCCTCGAACAGCCTGCCCACTACCGCTGCCCCAGGAAGCTCCGGGACTCCCACCGGCACGGCTGCTGCCAGGAAGGAAGGGGTGGGGAGGAAATGGTTTGTAGAGAAAGGTTTGTTTTATTGCAATTATTTAGAGAACACGTCCTGGCGGGGGCGGGACTCTGGTATTAAGTGAAAACATGTGTGGAGCTGGAGCTCTTTTTGGAAAAAAAAAAAAAAAGCAAAACCACAAATTCCTTTAAGTCAGCAGGCCCAGCAGAGCCGCAGAGGCCCGGCCCCGGGGTCACGCTGCTCCTCCCTCTCTCAGCGTCTCTCGCATCGGGGCTCCCTCTCCCCGGTCTGGCTGCCGCGCTCCCCCAGCCCCCACGAGAACGGCAGGGGGGTCAGGACAGGGACTCACTGGGCTGCGGGCTGGTTCCTGGGTGGCGGCGGGACCACCACGGCTTCTGGGGGTGGAACGCACCTCCTCCAGTCCACTGAGGCGTGGGAGCTCTGGTCCGGCCCAGGAGGGAGCCCGGAGGAAGCCCGTGCAGGGAGAAGGCCGGGTCCAGCGCAGGCGGCGAGGGGCTCAGAAGTTGCTGAAGATCTCACGCTTCTGGTTCCAGTCCATCTGCGGGGCCCGCTTGTTGATCCTGGTGGCCTTCGCCTTCTCCTTGGCCTCGGCTGCCGTGGGGCTCAGGTGCAGGCCGCTCTCCTGGAAAGGGTCGTGCTTCCAGCCGCTGCGGCCCTGGGGGCGGGCGGGCGGGCGGGCAGCCCGATGAGCCCCAGGCCCAGCCCCCACCCTGACCACCCTTCCAGGGAGCTCACGCCAGAGGCCGCCGGCGGGGCTAAGGCAGCGAGCCCAGGAGGGCTTCCTGGAGGCGGTGGCCCCACTGCCCAGGTGGAAAGCTCCATACATTCCCACCCCGAAGGCCTCTCTGGCCCGCCCAGAGTGTGAGCACGGCAGAGGAAGTGGATGGACATTTGCCACCTCATTGTCCTTGTCTAAGCCAGGCAGATCACTTCGGGATGAACACGCTGAGCCACCACGGAGCTGGGGAACCGAGGGCAAGGTGTGGTAGCTTCAGAGGCCCTGCCCTGTCCTGTCACTAGTGCTCACACACCCACACACACACACACACTCACACACAGACACACACAGAGCTGCATTTATTCCTCCATTCGGCAGTGGCCACCGAGCCTCTGCTGTGCTCCAGGCTTAGTGTAGGTAGGACACTGGGCACTAAAGGCTGAACGGGCAGGCGGCCCGGCCCTGGCCAATGCACAACGGGGAGGAGCTATTTTGATGCATGAATCACCCCCATGCGCGGCACCTGGGGCGAAGCCAGGGACGCTCCCTGAGGAGAGACGGACACTCCAGGTAGCCAGACCGCGCTGGGCAGAGGGAACAGCCAGGGCAGTAGCCCCGGGGCCGAGTGCCGTGTGGGGCTGGGGTGTGGCCGGCCCAGGACGGGATCCACAGAGGGCATTACAGCCGGGAGTGTCCGGCCAGACTGGGCGTCACAACCTCACATACACAAGGACAAATGGGGGAGCTCTGTCAGGATTGGGGACCCCTAGAGGGGCCACTCCAGTGTCCTGGACCCACCCTGTCCACCCCACCCATCCTCTCACCTGGGCAGGGCTGGTCCCATTGGTGACAGGGGATGGCAGTGGACCTGTGGGGGGGGACAGTGTGTCAAGGGCTGCCCAGCCCCCGCGCTCCCCCTCCCACCCGGGACCCCCAGGGCGGCACCCACCTTCCACGTGCTCCTCGGTGGGCGTCACCCGCAGCCTCTTGAAGTGCTCGTCCGTTTCCGGGTCCACCACCAGCAGCCGGGCCTCATCCTCTCGCGCCTTGATGCTGGCAACCACCTCGGCGTGGCGCAGTCCCTCCACGTTCTGCCCGTTCACCTGCCACCGGCAGCACAGGGCAGCCTGAGGGCGGGCCCCCACCAGCCCCCCGAGCCGCCCGGCCAGGTGTGGCATCAAATATTCATCGCTGTTGTCACCAGCCATGGCAGCAAGAGGAATGCCAGCTCAAGTTCCCAGAAAGTCCCCTCCTCCCAGGGAGGACCTGGGGCCCGCACACACACAGGGGACACGGGCACAGACATGCACACACACAGGGGACACGGGCACAGACATGCACACACACGGGGGACACGGGCACAGACATGCACACACACGGGGGACACGGGCACAGACATGCACACACGGGGGACACGGGCACAGACATGCACACACATGGGGGACACGGGCACAGACATGCACACACATGGGGGACACGGGCACAGACATGCACACACATGGGGGACACAGGCACAGACATGCACACACCGGGGACACGGGCACAGACATGCACACACATGGGGGACACGGGCACAGACATGCACACAGGGACACGGGCATAGACATGCACACACACAGGGGACACGGGCACAGATATGCACACAGGGACACCGGCACAGGCATGCACACATGGGGGACACGGGCACAGACATGCACACACATGGGGACACGGGCACAGACATGCACACACATGGAGGACACGGGCACAGACATGCACACAGGGACACGGGCATAGACATGCACATGGGGACACGGGCACAGACATGCGCGCACACAGGGGACATGGGCACAGACATGCACACACATGGGGGACACAGGCACAGGCATGCACACACACAAGGGACACGGGCACAGATGTGCACATGGGGACACGGGCACAGACACACACAGGGGACACAGGCACAGACACACAGACAGGGGACATGGGCACAGACGTGCACTTGGGGGACACGGGCACAGATGAACACAGGCACCAGCTCCCCCAAAGCCTTGGGGGTGGGTACCTCAATAAGTCGATCCTGGGCACGGAGGCCGGAGTGGGCGGCCGGCGAGCCCACGTCCACCGAGCGAATGTACTGTCCTGGCCGGGACTTGTCGCTGTGCAGGTTGAAGCCATAGCCCTGAGGGCCCTTTCGAAGGTGGCAGAGCCTCGGGCGGAGCTCCCTCGGGGGCCCATTGACCTCCTGCAGGGACACGGGACAACCTTCAGTTCCGGTCTCCCACCCCGGAGGCCACTGACACCCCAAAGCCTCTGCTTTGTGCGCGGCACAGCAGTGTGCTGGGCAGGAGGGAGCCACAACCCCACACTGGGCATCAGGCCCTGCCAGTGGCAGAGACAAACACCGCACGCCCACACCGGTGGGGGGTGGCATGAGGCTGCCTGGGACTGAGCTCCAGCTGCAAAGTCTCAGTTCCCAAACCCCAAAATGACTCCTGACAGGGCCAGGGCCTTAGGGATGGTGGGAGAGTGAAGAGGCTCCAGGACAGCACTGAGCTCAGGCCAGGGTCCTAGGAGAGGCCAGGCGAGACCCGCTGCCACTCAGCTCAGTGTCCCAGTTCTCCAAACAAACACATGTTCGCAAACACGCTACACAGACACACCAGGCCGTCCTCACGGGCCCTGCCTGCAGCCCCCTCCCCCCTCCCCCTGCGAGGGCAGGGCTCTGCCCGCAGAGTCCTCAGCTCCCGGCAGTTTTGTTTTCTCTCCCACAGGCTGGTGGCAGTGCGACTGTGTTTGCTTTCACATTCCAGAGCAAGCTGGAGCCACCCTCACCTCCACCCTACCCCCTCCTCGCCCAGAGACGGAGGATGACCAGCCCTGCACCCGCCCTGCTGAGACCCAGGGGCCTGATGAGCCCATCGATATCCCAGGGCCCTGCCTCGCTTTACCTCTGGCATCCTGCGGGAGGGCTGTGGCCGGGGAGCCTTGCAGGCAGGGGCGAGGCCCCAGCACCCCCACCCCGCCGGGGCCCGGGGCCGTCAGGGACCACAGTGCCGAGTGGCCAGCGGCGACCGGTGCTCAATTAAACATGGCGGTGGCCGGAGTGAGCGGGCAGGCAGGGGCTCAGGTTTCCCCAGATGCTCGGGCTCAAGGGCGCGTGCCGGTGAAAGGGTGCTCACCCGGCCTCTCTCTTAAGGGTCAGGCTGGGGGGTGACCCTCAGGGAAGGTCTCCAGGTCTTGGGTACCTCCTCCCCTACAGCCCCGCCCACCTCCTGGGCCATTCCAGCCTCCGGGCCTGCAACCTGACTCCAAACCCCAAATCTGACCGTGAATGCTTTGGCTTGCCAGTTCGTGGCCACCCAGCTGTGGGAGCAAAAGTGTCTTTCCTCCAGGCACTTCCTGCCTGTCAGGAGCACCCTCTTCCTGTCCAGCCAGTGCCCTTCCTCCAAGACCCCTTCCCTGACCCCTAGAGACTGCCTAGAGCCCCCTGGGGACCCCACTGCAGGCCAGGGACAGAGCTGCTGCTCCTCAGCTCCCCGGGGCCTCAGCTGGGCAACAGGGTCTGAACTGGAGGGTGAGAGACTCACAGGCACACCTGGAGGTGCAAGTGCGCAGCTCTGAGGAGGGCCCGCGCCTCCCCAGAGGCGCCTCTAAGTCCAGGCCGCTGAGCACGGGCCCCCCAAGGCTGGCTGGGACAGAGTAGGGCCGGGGCCAAGGCCAAGCATGGAGCCTGGACCTGGGACATGACCGTGCCTGGAGTGTGGGCACGGGCCCAGGTAGCAGGGGCACATCCCACGGTCAAAGAGACCAGACACCCAAACATATGCTCGCCAACACGCTACACAGACACACAAGGCCACCTACACCTGTGGCCTCTACCTACACCCCCCACGTGAACCTTCAGGGCGGGATCTGCCAAGACCCCCAAAAGAAAAATAATTGGGGGGCGGGGCACAGATTTGGGGGCATCCCGGGCCAGAAGGCCAATCTGAAGGCATATCTGGGTTCAACACCATACTGGCCATCCCTACCTCAGTCCAGCACAGCTGCCTCTCAGCACTCAGCCGGGAGTTTTCTCCGAATGTCTAGCTCTCATCTCTCTCCTAATGAGACCAGGGCCCGCGGAGCCCCGTACCTGGCACTGGACGCACACCCGAGGGGCTGCAGTGCCGCGGCCCAGCAGGGGGCCCTGCGGGCGGCGAGCAGCCGCAGTGGGTCTGGAGGGGGCGCAGGCGGCTGGCCCGCGCATTGCTCGCATTCCTCACTCCCAGCCCTGGCTCAGAGCACTTCCTGCCCTCTCCCAGCCAGGCCCTCAGGCTCCCACGGCTCCCAGCGGGCCGCCCTAGAACTGGACAAGCCCTGGCCGCCCAGCTGTGCCTGTAACCAGACAAAGAGGCCGGCATGGGGTACCCCAGGAGCCAGGCTGTGCCCCCCCACCCCCCCAGATGGTGACTCACCAGCACAGGCTGAGAAAAGCCCCATTGTTGTTCAGGGTCCAGGGAGCTCACACCAGGGTCCCCTCTCCTAACCCTGGGGGGCACAGGCTAAACGGGCTGCTGGGGTCCTCACTGCCCCCCGGCCCCCACCACCCCTAACCTGCACAAGCCCCTGGGCTGGGCTCGCTGGAGGGGCTCCTGAGACCTGGGCGGGCGGCGTGGAACTCCAGGAGAGGGCCATGGAGGCGGGATGGAAGTGGCCGACGGTGAGCATCCAGCCGGCGTGGCCCGAGCTCTCTGGCTGGCCCGGACTGCCACCCCGCTTATCTACCTCCCACTGCGGCCCAGGCTCCCCAGGGACAGGTGGGGACAGGGGGCTGAGTCACTCTGGGGAACAGGGTGGTGGCGGAGCCCCCCTCCCTGGTTCAGGCTCCAGCCAGGCCCCACCCCGCCACTGACTAGGTTTCCGTCCCGTCCGAGAAGGGAAGGAAGTTGCTGGAAGGCCCTGCCCAGCTCCCAGGACTCAGGGCTGGGGAGACAGGGAGGTAAGGGAGGAGCCCGGACCCAGAACAGGAGACAGTCCTGCTGCAGCTCCAGGCAGAGGCAGGAGCGAGGAGCCTCTTGTAGGACACGGTCCCATGCCGAGCAGCCACCACTCACTCACGCTCAGCCCCCAAGGGCCTCCAAAACCAGAGGGTGGGGGCCCAGACTTCCTGTGAGGACGAGGGGGGCCCTCGTCCTCACAGGAAGTCTACCTGTGCCCCCACCTGGTCTACCAATGCCCCCACCTGGCACCACTGGTTGCTAGAGGCCCTGGCTTTTGGGGGGCTGTCCCCTCTCATCACTATCGGGATTGGCTGCACGGAAGATGCAGGCACCCCAGCCGCGTCTGGCCTGGGACTGAGTCACCACTGACAAGGCCCCCATTAGTGTCCTCCCCGGCTCAGTCTCTCCTCCCCGCCCCAGGACAGGAGGTAACAGGCTGACAGGGTATCAGTGGCCCTACAGGGCCCTGCCTCCAGCTCAGCCCTCACCTCCCAGGGGCATGAGGGGTGGGCCCTTCATCCTGCACCAAAGCAAACCCCACACTTCCCCTCACCCCCTGAGAGCAGAGCCCACACCCCCACCCACACCCCCAGGCCCAGCGCCTCCTTCTGACGACCTGAGTTCAGCCAACAAAAGTGGGGTCTCTATCCGGCCACAGAGGAACCTGCCAGTCAGGCCCACTCTGCTCCTCTAAAAATACACCCGGAGGAAGCCCCCTCCCAGGCTTCCTGCGGCCCCAGCGCCTGAAATAGCAGCGGGGGAAGGCTCCACCCAGGGACTAGGTGGGCCACCCCATCCTGGAGATAAGGCTGAGGGAGAATTTTTTCCACAGGAAGGTGAACTCAGCCGTTTGTGTCCGAGTCAATGGACAACCGTCTGGAAGGAGGGGCACTTCCTGGGGGTGGCGTGCGAGATGCCCGAGGAGGAGGAAGGCTTCCACCCGCGGGCCTGGGAGAGCCCAGCCAGCATGCCATCCCAGCCCCCCCTGCAATCACACATCTGACCCTAACACCCCCTAGTCCAGCGTCCGCTGGCCCCAGGTCAAAATGCAAACTGCAGGGCCTGGCACCAAATGCCTGAGACAGCCCTCCCCTCCAGCCCGCCCAGGGGGTCTCTGTCCCTGAGCACACATACCCCTTTGGGACAAAAAGGCCCCGGGCACAGGGTCAGGCAGACGCGGGGATCCCCTGCACACCCAGAAACTTCAGCTCTCACACCCCCACTGGGCTTAGGCCAGTGGTCTTCAAAATGGGATCTGGGGAACCCCTGGCCTTGAATCTCCTAAAGGGATTGATTTTTTCTTAAAAAATAAAAACGGGCCGGGACCGGGTTGGCTCAGTGGATAGAGGTCAGCCTGGGGCCTGAAAGGTCCCGGGTTCGATTCCAGTCAAGGGCATGTACCTTGGTTGCAGGCGTATCCCCAGTGGGGGGGTGTGCAAGAGGCAGCTGATCAATGATTCTCTCTCATCGATGTTTCTAACTCTCTACCCCTCTCTCTTCCTCTCTGTGAAAAATCAATAAAATATATTTTAAAAAATAAATAAAATTTAAAAAGTAAAAATGGGAGAGAGGACATGAGAGACACTCACATGGGGTTTCCCGGAGGGTGGACTAGCAGCCCCAGGCTCTTCCTCCCAGTGTCCAGATGCTCCCAGACAGGGTCACCGCGCCCCGCTCCCCCAACCTTCACCCCCCATACCCCAGGCCCAGAAACCTAGAAGGAGGTGAATTCTTTCCCAGCTCTTCCAGCCTGAGGACGGGGAGAGGGCAGGAAGAAGAGGGGGGTGCCCAGCCTCTAAACCATCAGATGAGGACTCAGCTTAGAGAGGAGACTGCTCTGGTGCCCCCAACCACACGCCGTCCGCAGAAGAGGGCCAGCCCCCACCCCCAAGGCCGTCACAGAGCAACCAGGTGCCCGGAGACAGACACAGGGACAGAGCCGGACGGAGAAACACCAGACGCAGGCACAGAGCTGGGCTCATAGTCCCAGGGCATCCGAGCACCCCTCCCCTGGTTGGGTTCTTAGCCCCTCGATGGGAGGGGGCCTTGTCAGAGTGGCCCCGACCTAGACCAGGCGGCCCTGAGCATCCTGGAAGGGGGTTTGGGGGGGGGGGGGCGAGTGACCAGGCTGCCCTCATCCTACCCAGCTAACACAGACAGAGGATAGCCAAGAGGGGAGTCACCAGGAGCAAAAAAAGGGCCCTAAGAGGCAGAAGAGCCTGAGACAGTGCCTCCGGGAGGGAACCGGAAACAGGGACTGCCCTTCAGAGGCCCAGACGGTTCTGGGAGAAGCCAGGGTGGCCCCTGCGGGCAGAGTCTTACCATACCTTCTGGCCATCCTTGGAGCCAAGGCTGCCTGCGCGTGTCCAGCCCGGCTTGGGCTCCCAGGGGTCGTGGGCGGGCGGAAGCCCCCGCTGGGCCATCTCCTCGGTGCAGGTCAGCTGCCGCCGGCGCAGCTCCTCGTCCGTCTCCTTGTCCACCACCAGCAGCCGGGTGTGCCCTTCCACGGCCTTGATCCTCTGGACCACCTGGGACAGGCAGTGGCGGTGGGTCAGCAGCCAGCTCTCCGGGCAGCACATGGACAGTGGCACCACCCGGGGCTGGCCCAGGCTGACCCACTAGGGGTGGGTGGGTGGCTGGACCAAGAGGCCTGCCGGCTCCACCCCCCACCCCCGGCCTCAGCAGCTCCCTCCCTCCTCTCCCGGGGCTCCGGACAGGGGGCCCCAGGGGACAAGGGCCTCAGTGTGGTCCCAGGCCGTGCCTCAGCCCAGGGTCCCCTCCAGGAGGGGTGGGAAGCCGGGTGAGGCAACTGTGCAGGCGTGCGTCTATCTGTGTCGGTCTGTCCTCCGTCTGGGTTTCAGAGAGAGGCATCTCCCTGGGTGTCAGTCTGGGTGTGTCGGTGCCCATTTCTGTTTTTCTCAGCGGTGGAGCACGGAAGTCTAAATCCCAGCTTCTAGGCCCTCTCTTTGCTCCAGACCACTAGCACAGATCCATTCCCGCTGGACCTGCAGGCAAGGCACCGCTCAGGCACCACCCAGGATGCTGTGAGCAGGATTCAGGCCCAGCAGGCAGAGGCGTGGAGGGGCAGGTCCAACTGGGGGCACGTGTGATATGTGGCCCATCTGTGTGTCTGTGCGGGTGCCTGTGTGTCCAGAGCATGCGGTGTCCGTGGGGCACACAGGCCAGTGTAAGCCTCGCAGGGAGAGGGAGCACTGCGCACTGGAGTAAGAAGGGCAACACCCCCATCCCCACCCCAAGGCCTGGGGAGGGCAGACGGGGCTCCCACCAGCTGCCTGGCAGAACTTGTCAGCAGAGAGGAGGGGCTGAACCAGACCCGTGTTTCCCTCCCCTCCTCTCTCCCCATGCAGCACCCTGCTGCTTCCCAGCTGTGGTACCAAAGGAGTCACTCGACATCTCCAGGCATCAGTTTTCTCATCTGTAGGATGGGAGCTATAACTGCATGTCCTCCCTCCCGGTAGGAGGATCCCATGGGGTCCTGTGTGTGGAGTTCTAAAATGTTTTAAATTTTCTTAAAATTCATTTTCAGAGAGAGAGGGAAAGGGAGAGAGAGAGAGACATCAATTGGTTGCCTCCCGCACGCACCCCCACCGGGGATCAAGCCCACAGCCTGGGCACATGCCCTGAGCAGGAACAGACCCTGCGACCTTTCAGTGCAAGGGATGACATTCAACCAACTGAGCCACACCAGCCAGAGCTGAAGTACTATTTTTTATTTTACTTGAGAGAGAGGAGAGAGATTTTTTTTTATCTCTGCTACCCAGCAAGGGCTTGTGAAGTTGTTAGACCAGCACCCAGAAGCCTGGGACAAGCAGGGGCAAGGGTGGCAGTTGACTGTTAAACAGTGATCAGGTGCCACCTTTGCCAGCCTCTCCCTGTGGTCTGTTAAGCCAAGCCCTCTAGCCCTGACCCCCACCTTCCTTCAGCAAACAGCCTTATCAGGTTGACATTCTGGGCGGAAGACAGGACAGCAGACAGATGGATAGACAAGGGCCCGGGAGCTCAGCTCCCGTCCCAGCCACGGGCCAATATGTTCATCTCTAGCCCCCAGGGCCGGGCACCCGAACGGATCATGGATGCCGAGGCGCAGGGGGACACGGAGCAGCCTGAGCGGGAGCGGCTGTACACAAGCCAGGTGGGTCCCTGGCCGTGGGAGATGGCCACCCTCGGGAGTCAGAGCCTGCAGAGAGGGACCCGGCCCCCTCCGGCCTGCAGCTCCAGCTGCAGGAGGCGGGGGCTGCGGCCGGTGACACCTGCAGGGCCAGGCAGCCTCCAAGGAGAGGAATGTGCTGTCACCAGCAGTGATTCCCGCTGGGATCCAGGCACCATCGGCCCAACACACCCACGAGTGCCCTGGCTGCCAACACACACTGACGACTCCACACAGCCAAGCGGGTCAGGCTGCAGGCCTGGACACACACACACACACACACACACACAATGCAGCTCACACACATCCAGGCGTGCAGACCAGCTCACACACATGTCCAACACACATCGCAGCTCACATACACATGTCCAAGCAAACAGACCTGTCCACGCGCGCAAACACACACACACACACACACACACACAATGCAGCTCACACACATCCAGGCGTGCAGACCAGCTCACACACATGTCCAACACACATCGCAGCTCACATACACATGTCCAAGCAAACAGACCTGTCCACGCATGCGCGCGCACACACACACACACACACACACACACCTAGGTGCAGACCTGTCGTATACCCATATGCACACAGTCCAGCCCGTACACACGCACTGATGCGGGCACACACAGGTGGCAGTGCCCCCTTACTGTGACACTTCCTGGGTCCACGTACTTGTAGATAGCTGTCTGCCCACATGGGGGACCCTCTGAGAAACCTGCACCCGCACACCCACACTCGGATGAGTGTACAAGCTTGTTGTACACAAGTTGCCCGTCCCCTATGGTCCACCCAGGCCAGCACAAGCCCAAAGATCCAGACCGCAGTGCGGGGCCCTCCCTGCCAGGATTCCCCCTCCGAGGTGCAGGACTGCTGAGCTTAGGGGGTGGGGTACCGGGAAGGAGGCCGGCGGCCGCTGCCTCCGTGGCCCCGTCCCCCTCTTCCTACGGCGGGGATGGGGGGGCAGCAGGCCTCGGGGAGACCCCCTCCTGGCCGGGCGCAGGGAGCGGAGACCTGGGCGCGCGCCGGTGGCCCCGGGCACCTCCAGGGTCGCGCTCCCGGGGAGGGGCCCCGGCGGGCCGGGCCGGGGCGCGGGCACCCACCTGGTGGTGCGTTTCGCCCTCCACGTTGACGCCGTTGACCTCGACCAGGCGGTCCCCGGCGCGCAGCTCGGCCGCCTCGGCCGGGGAGCCGGGCTCCACGCGCCGGATGAACTGCCCGCGCCGGCCCTTCTCGCCGTGCAGGTGGAAGCCGTAGCCCTGCTCGCCCCGCACCAGGCGGCACAGGCGCGGCCGCAGCGGCTCCGGGGTGGCCATGGCGCTGCTCTCCGCCGCGGGCCGGGGCTGGCCTGGGCGCTCCCAGCCCGGGCGGCAGGCCGGGGGCGCGGGCGGCTCGGAGGCGACGGCGGCCGGCGGCGCTGGGGACCCGGCGTTGGCTTCCGCGCCTCCCGATCGGCTCCCGTCGCCTCGGGCTGGGGCCGGAGCTCCGGCTGCGACACCGCCCCCGCACCGCCCCTTCCCCGCCCCCTCCGCCCCCGCCCTGGGCCCAAGCCATCCTGGCCTCGCCCCTATCTCGGCGCCCTGCCAGGCCTGGGGAGCCCGGGGGGAAGGCTGGCTGCAGGAACGGGGGGTTCAGAATCCCCGGGAACCCCGCTGCCTCGCTCCCACTGCGGACAGCCTCCTTGGCGCCAGCGCCTTTGCCGTCTGTTCCAGGCGCATTTATTGAGCACCTACTGCATGCAGGGCACTGCACCAAGATAGGGAGGTGGGAGAAGGATGAAGGCTCCTAGGGCCCACGGAGTCCCACACAGGAGACAACGGGTAACAACAAGGGTCACAGCTCTGCCCACCCTCCTTGGGAAGCACCACGAGCACGGCTGTCCGTGAATCTGGGTCCCTCCTGTGCCCACAGCTGCCCTGGCCCAGCGCAGTCCCAGGATGGTCCCAGGCAAGAGGAGAGGTTTGGAAGTGCCATGACGGCAGCCCCTCCCTCCCTATCTACTGAGGCCAGTACCTGAGTGACTGCCTGGCCCTCCCCAAGAGAGTGTGCCCTGATCGGCGCCGTGTGTGTGTGTGTGTGTGTGTGTGTGTGTGTTGACTCGGATGCATTCCCAGCATCCTCTCCCTATGCCAGGACCTCTGCCGGTTGTCGGTGGCCGAACAGGCAGAAGGGTGGGGGTGAGGAAGTACCCTTGTCTGGCTGCGCTGAGAAGGTCTGGGTCTTTGCTACCGCCTCCCCATCCTGGCCTGGGATATAAGGTGCTGAGGACTTTGGTGTCTGGGCCCTGGCCCGCGGTCAGCACTCACAGGAGCTGTGTTCATACGTAGGGACCAGTGAAGCTCCCCCACTCGGCCCCCAGTCCTCCTCCCGCCTCCATCCTCACTCTCCCCAGCCTCTGCCTCCTCCCAGGAGTGCCCCCTTCTGCCAACCAAACAACAATCCTCACAGTGGAGAATCGTTGCCTCTGAGTGCATGTTACCTGGAATCTCCCTACATGGCTCAGGCCATTTTACAGGTCAGGACTGAGGTCTGGAGAAGGAAGCATCTCAGCCCGGGTTCCCCAGCTCCTCTTGAGCCGAGGGTTCAGAGATTCCAAGTCCACACTCTTCACAGCTTCAGATACTGGAAGACAACTGACTCCCCCTCCCTCCGGGGTCCCCTCCCCAGCACATACCTGGTCCCCAGGAGTCAGGCACAGCCGGCCCACACAGCTCCCCATTGGGGCGGGAGCAGGCTCCGCGCAGGGCCAGTCCTGCTGCTTCTCCAGGGCCCTCAGCCCGGCTCCCGCTCCCACCCAAGCTCGGCCCGCCTCTGGGCAGCCTCCTGGGCCAAAGCCCCTTGGGTGTCCACACCCCAGCTGCTGCCCATAAAAGCCACTTAGGCCAAACTGCATGGCTATTCCCCACCCCCACCCCGGCTCTGAGCTCCTGGCTGATGCTGCCACAGGCTCCCATCCGGCTGGCTCCCACCTCCATTTGTCTGTTTGCCTGCTCAGAGGTTGTCTGTCTGGCCGCTGACTGGCTTCCCTGTACTCAACCTAGTGCTGCTGCGTCAGGAGGCGGTGAGGATCGGGGTGGGCAGTGAAGTCTACCATATACCACCCCAAGGGGTTACCCCAGAGCAATGGGGACCATCCAAGACCTGACAGTCTGTAGCTTTGGGGCCACGCCAGAGCTGAAGGAGGGGGCCCAATGGGAGACCACCAGACAGGGTCCCCTGGGTCAGAGGGCTCAGAGACCCCCTCCTCACTCCCTGGGACAGAAGCTCCTGATCAGCCTTGGGCCTTCTTTTACCTCCCACAGCAAAGGACTCGGCCTGTAAGGGAAGGCGGATGGGAACAGCCCCGCTGGCGGGAGGGGGGACAGGGCATGTGGTCACAACCAGGGGCCAGGCACAGATGCTAGATCCAAGAGTAACAAAGGAGGCCCCAAAGCCGGAAAACGCAAGGGAGGGTAACAAGAGTAAGGAAGGGGGTGGGTAACAAAGGAAGTGGGTAACAACAGCAAATAAAGGCGCAGGGAGGGTCTGTGCAGGTAAAAATTCCAAAGGGAGGACAGGAATGAGGGAGAGGGAGCAGGGTTGGAGTAGAGGGCCTCAAGTAAAACAGCCCGGAGCAAGGGCGACCAGCAGCTCTCCTGGGCAAACTCTTCCCCACGTTTCCTGCAGCCTGAGCCTCAGGCACTGTGATGAAGGCAAGGAGAGACGCAGAACAGGCAAAGGCAGAGGCCCAGGAGCGTGGCCGAAAGGTGCCCAGCAGCTGTGCGCTGTTTGGGGTCTCTGGGGAAGGAAGAGGGGAGGGGGAGGTGAGGCGGGCAGCAGGCGGAAGGAAGTCAGGTTGGAGGTGGTCTGGGCGGTCCCCTCTCCCACGCCCCCCCATCTCCTGCCCCCTAGCTACGGGGACTTTGCGGTGGAGGGCCAGGAGACCTGGCGGTGCTCCCCTCCCCTGGACAGTCGCTCGGTCCGCCCTGGACAAGGAGGGGGCTTTCCTCCGAGCTGGGAGTCCAGCTCCCCGCTGCAGCACCCCGGCGATAGGCGGAGCCTGGGCCGGGGCGGTGACTCCCATGGGGTGTGGCAGTGGGGAGAGGCCTGGTCACAGGCAGAGGATGGGTTCGTGCCTCTGGGGGGGAGGAGGTGGGGGGGGGGGAGGGAGGAATGGCCGGGAGTGTCTTACGCCTGTGCAATGGCCCAGAGCTTCCTCGCTGGCGCAGTGATGGCAGTGATGGCCCCGCGGGATAACTGGGACCTCAGGCTTAGGGCTCCACCGCAGACCACGCCTGGCCTCTCTTCCAAGCCCCAAACTGAGCAGCGGGACCAGAGTGACGGAGAGAGAGAAGGGGAGAACCTGGAGTGCCAAGGAGGGCGGTGGTGCGGGAAGCCCACCGAGGACGCCGGGCCGCCGTGCCCGCCCACCCCGCGGGGTCCTGCCGGGGACTCACCCCAGGCGCCCCGCCGCTGGAGGCGCGCAGCGGGCTGGAGGCCCAGAGCGCAGCCGCGCAGCGCCACCTGCCGGCCGTGCGTGGGACTGCGTGGCCCGAAGGGCTGCCCCAGGCTCCGCCCCTCTGACGCCCACAGGGTCCAGCTCTGTGAAGCGGGGATTGGAGCGGGGGCAGCGCGCTACGGCTGCTTGCAATACAGGGACTGAGAGGTGCCATGTGAGTGGTAGGCAGAGAAGCGAAGACTTTGCAGAGCCCCGAATGGGCTCTTCTCCCTCACCTTACCTAGCACCAACCTCTCTGGGCTGGGATACTTCAGGCAACAGGAAATCTGGCCTTCCACCAAGTGCTCCCGCACTTGTGACCAAATATTTGCTGACCACTAGATGCCAAGCACGCTGAGCACTGGGGAAACATCTCTGAGACCCATGGAAACGGGGATTTGTGTGCACGGCAAGGGGAGGCGAGGCCCAGGGCTGGGGAAGCCCCAGGGAGGGGCATTGAACCAGCCTGGAGCCGGGGAGTCTCAGGGTGGCCCACGGGCTGTGTCTGGAACCTGCCCAGCGTCTGCAGGCTGTGTGAGGAGGGGAGGGAGCATTGAGAGTGGGGGACTGGTCCAGCCCTGTGGCCCAGTGGTGGGGAGCCGTTTTAATGTGTACTGGGTGTGACGAGGTCAGTAAGCCCATGGTTTGAAAGAGTTAAGTTCAAGGAGGAGCAGGGGCAGGAGTGGGCTCGGAGTAGGCCTGGATCTTCCAGCATTCCTTCCAGGGGTTCCTGGATTTCCTAGGATCCACCCCTTCTGCCAATGTGGATCCTAAGGCAAAACCAAACAAACAAACAAAAACACCAACTGAGTGGAATCAGTGGAGTTAAAATGGGCGCCCACATTAGGGGATCACGTGCAGAGGATGCATCCAGGAGATGAGGAGGAATCGCCAGTGAGAGAGAGGAGGGCTTCCAGAGGCCAAAGGGGCAGCGTGGGGGCTGGTTCCACACGGGCATCCCAAAGCCAGACCGCCACCGACCGCCGCTCCTCCAGTCTTCGCTGGGTGTCCGGGAGGAGACCCTGCAGAGGGGCCCCGAGGGCGAACAGCAGGGAGCACAGTGCCCAGCTAGGTGCTGTGAGGGCCAGGGCAGCCGTGGGAGTCTGAACCCACACTGAAGAGCTGAAGAGAAAGAGGGGGAGGGCAGACACTTGGGAAGGAGGAGTGGAAGGGGACCAGGTAGAGCAGGTCTTTGCTATCCAAGAGGGCATGGCACATTGCCGAGGGGGGCTGGAGCCAATAACTGGGCTCGCGGAGGGGAATAAGAGGCGGAGGGTCCTTGAGGAGGCAAGGGGACTCAGTGGTGGGGCTCCTTCTCCCTCGGGGGAGAGCAGGGTTCCCACTTTCTCTCCAGAAGCCTTCTGCTGAGCGGAGGGAGGGGTTCCTAGGAAATCCAGGTTTGGAAGGAATGCTGGAAGATCGGGGAAAGGTTGGGTGGGCTGCCAGGTCTTGAGACTCCACCTCTTTGGGAAAGATAATCTCCCCAACCTGGCCAGGGGGCGTAGAGAGGGAAGCTGAGGGCGGGGTGCGGGGGGCGGGGGGGCGCCCCATCTCAGTGGGTGAGGTAGGAGCTCCTGCTTTCCTCACACCTTAGTGAGTGACCTGACTTACCCCCTCCAGGGCAGATCCTTCCCTTCCTGGGGCCCCCAGGGCCTGGCCTGATGACACCCCCACCCCCACCTCTGAAACAGGAGGGGCAACACTGGCAGAGAAGGGAGAAGGGAACCCAGGCCCAGATAGTGTTTGTGTGTCTCTCTCCCCTTCCATCCTTCTTGGACATACAGATCCAGGCATGTGGGGGGGGGGGGCGCGGGGCGGGAATGGGGGGTATCAGATTCTACTGGGCAGCGAGAAAGCTCCTGACATTTTCCAGGGCGTGGGCATGGCTGTTTGCGCCCCAAAGCTAGATGGCAAAGTACACATAGCAGAGGAAAAGGGTCACATGCAAGGCGCAGGAACCAGGCAAGTTTGTGTTTTTAAAAAATATTTTATTGATTTTTTTACAGAGAGGAAGGGAGAGGGATAGAGAGTTAGAAACATCAAATGAGGAGGGTGGGGGATTGGAATGGGGGGGTGAGGATAAATATGTGGTACCTTAATCAATAAAGAAATTAAAAAAAAAATAAACATCGATGAGAGAGAAACATTGATCAGCTGCCTCCTACACACTCCCCATTGGGGATGTGCCCGCAACCAAGGTACGTGCCCTTGACCGAAATCTTTCAGTCCACAGGCCAACGCTCTATCCACTGAGCCAAACGGGCCAGGGAGAGGCAAGCTTTATTGGTCAAACAGCTCGGCTTCTCGCTCTGCAGACCAAAGCTATCTGCCTGAGCCAGGCTCCAGGGCGCCGGGGCCAGGGCTGAGCTCAGGGCCGCCCTGGAGCAGACAAGGCCCTCCCGCGGAGGCAGTGCGCTGCTGGGACCAGGCTGAGCGGAGACTCTAGAAAGAACACAGCAGGGCCATGGGGAGAGGGCCTTGGGTCTCCCACTACCCACCCCACCCCACCCCACCCCACCCCTGCTCCGAGAAAGCCTCCCACCGCTGGTAGTGAGGGATGCAAAGGTAGGAAGGTGTCATTGAGCTCAAACCTCCCGAGCCCGCTGCCCGCTGCCGGCCAGGCCTCTCCCCTTCGCTGGTGCCTGGCTGCCCCCCGAGGCCTCCAGCCGCCGCCGCTTGGTTTCGGGCGCAGCTCCAGGTCGCCTACTGAGTCTCAGGATCTATGAGTCGCGCCTCCCATGGTTTCTGGACCCCAGAGGGGGCAGGACAGCTTGGCGGTGCACTGTAGCGGAGGGTGTCGGTGGCAGTGGCTGGGGCAGTGTGCTCGCAGGCTGGAGAGCCAGGCCAGGGGGTGAGGGGGCCGCAGCGTCCTCCCCCCGCCCCCAGCAGATCCACGGCCGGCCCCCCGGGGCCGCCGGGACCGGCTTCAGAGCCAGCGCCTGCGGGTGCCCCGTACAGGCAGGGAGCTGGCTCAGCTGGATCGGGGTGTGAGGAGGAATTGGGGTATCTGGGAGCCTAAGCGCGGAAAGCTTCGGGCTGAGAGTGGATCTTTGGTGGGACTGAGCCTATAACTGCTCCCTGGCCCCACCCCTGCTCACCCCGCGGATTTGAGTAGGAATGGGGGAGATGCAGGGAGAAAAGGAGCCCAGGTTGCTGCGTCTGGATGTGGGTTACTGGAGCACTCTAGCTGAGTAGGCCTTTATTTTATTTATCTGTTTATTAAAATACACTTTTATTGATTTCAGAGAGAAAGGGAGAGGGAGAGATAGAAACATCATTGAGAATCACCGATTGGCTGCTTTCTGCACGCCCCCTACTGGGGATCGAGCCCGCAACCCAGGCATGTGCCCTTGACCAGAATCAAACCCCGGACCCTTCAGTCCGCCAGCGGACACTATCCACTGAGCCGGACCAGCCAGGGCTGAGTAGGCCTTTAGATAGAACTTATGTTGGTGCTCCCCTAAGGGGCCCCTCTTCCCGCCAAAGAGTAAATGCCAGGGCACAGGGATGGGGGACAGGGGCAAAGAAATAATTTTTGCAAAAAGCAAAATATTGATTTCAGAGAGGTAGAGACACAGAAACATCCATGATGAGAATCATTGATTAGCTGCCTCCTGCACGCCCCACACTGGGGATCCAGCCCATGCAACCCGGGCATGTGCCCTGACTGGGAACCTAACTGTTCGTAACCACTGAGCAACACCGGCCGGGCCCAGAGCTCATTTTTGGTAGGGCGCCAGCAGAGCAGACAGGGAGGCTGGCAGAGCCCAGGGTGGGTAAAGTAGAGCTGATGGGTGGGGGCCCTCTGCACCGTTTAGACCCCTCTGTGTATCCTCTCCCCAGGGTCTGTCCCTTATTTTTAGGTAACACAGCTCTGAAATCTGTTCTCACACTCCCCTCCCACTCCGAGCCTCTCCCCACAAACCCGTGTCCCAGCTGCCGCAGAACAGATGCTTGAAACCACAAGTGTGGCCACAACAAGCCTCCCTAAGTGGCCAGTGGTTCCCCAAGCCTTCCAGAGTGGTCAGACCCTCCTCATACCCAGCCGTGGCCTGGGCAGCAGAAGGGCCTGGCAACCTCCAGCCTCCTCTGTAGTCACGGTCCCCTAAGATTTCTTGGAATCTTAGGGGACCGTGGGTAGGTCCGTGTCATCCCTCTATGCCAAGTGTGCGGGGCATGAGGGAGAGGGAACCGGGCCGGATTGGGGGAATAAAGGGCAGAACAGCTTGATGAACCCTGAGGGCTCCCCATTTGGAGTGCAGAGGGGGGCTCCGCGGCCTGTCCAGCCTGGAGCCCAGGGCCTCAGTGACAAAGCCCCGCCACCCCTCCCACCACCAGGGGCCCGGAGACAAACCTCCCAATAGGAGGGGAAGCTCCCACTAGCTCACGAGAGCTCACCTCTCCTTGCATCCACACACAGACCCTCCTAGACAGCGACTGATCGTGGCTTCAGACTGTCTGCACACCCCTTTCCCCCAGCACACCAGCCCCCTCTGGCTGGGACCACGTCTGCTTCGCACGCATGGCCCCAACCCCAGGCACAGAGCCTGGTTCCCAATATGAATTCCATCCTAATGACACAGTGAATGAGCACATCTCTCCATTTTGTCATTTTTTAAAAGAAGAATAGTTTATTCATTTCAGAGGAAGGGAAACATCTATGTGAAAACCCAGCACCCACTGGCTGCCTCCTGCACGTCCCCCTCCCCTGGCGCATACACACACACACACACACACACACGATGCCCAACTGAGCCACTGGAGCCAGAGCTCCAGTTTGTCATTTTAAAAATTATATATCACACATCAAATTCTAATATAAGGGGGAAAATAAAATGTCCCCACGCCACCCTTTCACATGCCAGTTCTGCTTTCCAGGGGCAACTGCTTCCAACTCCTGAAGCTGTTTCTTCTAGTACTTCATTTTATTTTATTTTTAAACAGCATTAATTTTTATTTTATTTTATTGATTATTTTACAGAGAGTAAGGGAGAGGGAAAGAAAGTTAGAAACATCGATGAGAGAGAAACACCTATCAGCTGTCTCCTGCACACCCCCCATCGGGGATGTGCCCACAACCAAGGTACATGCCCTTGATGGGAATCGAACCCGGGACCCTTCAGTCTGCAGGCCGATGCTCCATCCACTGAGCCAAACCGGTTTTGGCACTTACTTCATTTTAAAACCAAAGACTTACCTGCTATTAAGATTGGTGGTCTTTTTAAAGGTGGTATAGCACTTTTAAGTGCATGCATCTCTTATAAAATGTTTTTATTGATTTTTAGGCGGGGGAGGGAGAGAGATAGACTGATAGAAAAATTGATGAGCCGAAACCGGCTTGGTTCAATGGATAGAGCATCGGCTTGGGAACTGAAAGGTCCCAGGTTTGATTCCGGTCAAGGGCATGTACCTTGGTTGCGGGCATATCCCTAGTAGGGGGTGTGCAAGAGGCAGCTGGTCGATGTTTCTAACTCTCTATCTCTCTCCCTTCCTCTCTGTACAAAAATCAATAAAATGTATTTTAATAAAGAAACATCGATGAGAGGAACATCATCCATTCACTGCCTCCTGGGGACTGAGCCAACAGCCCAGGCATGTGCCTTGACCTGGAGTTGAACCAGTGACCTCTTGGTTCCTGGGTCGAGCCACAGTGTCTGGGCAAAGTGTGCACATCTTAACATGTTACATATGTGTGCACATATTTGTACAAAGCCCAGATCAAGATCAATTTCGGCTCTCAGGAGTGCTCCCTTTGCCCACTCCCAGTCAGAAGCCCCACCTATCGTTTTAGCACTATTGACATTGGTGGGGTTGCGCTGAGCACTGTGGGATATTGAGCAGCATCCTTGGCCTTTATTCATTTGTGTAGGTAGACTAACCCCTCCCTCAAAGATGACGTACACCCTAAGGTGTGGATAGTCACTTTACATGGTAAGGGGGAATTAAAGCTGCAGATGAAGATACTAATTAGCTGGCCTTCATCTGACGGCCCAGTGAAATCACAAGGGCACTTCCGTTTGGAAGGAGGCAGTCAGAGTGGTGATAAGGGAAACAAAGGCTGGAGGGCTGCACCTTGCAGATGGAGGGGCCACACAGGGCACGGAATGCAGAAACGTCCAGAAGCTGGAAAAGGCAAGGACCTGGGTTCTCCCCTAAAGTCTTCCGGAGGAATTCTGGCAGCCTGCCCTGGTCGGGCCGCTCCGCTGGTTAGAGTGTTGTCCTCATACTCCAAGGTTATGGGTTCAATCAAGAACCAACCTTTCCTGGCTCCGAGGAGCTCCGGTGCAACCTTCTTCCATCATCGCAAATCGGGTTCATCGACACCAGCTGCCTCCACCATGCAGCTGAAATTCGACCCCAACAAAGCCATATACCCGAGGTGCACCATGGGGGAGTGGCGCCACATCTGCCCTGGCCCCCAAGATCGGCCCCTCGGGCCTGTCTCCAAAAAAGGTTGGTGATGCTGGGCCAGCGTGGCTCAGTGGCTGAGTGCTGGCTTATGAACCAGGAGGTTGCAGTTCGATTCCGGGCCAAGGCACATGCCCAGGTTTTGGGCTCAATCCCCAGCATGGGACGTGCAGGAGGCAATTGATCAATGATTCTCTCTCTCTCTCAATATATTTTATTGACTTTTTACAGAGAGGAAGGGAGAGGGATAGAGAGTTAGAAACATCGATCAGCTGCCTCTTGCACACTCCCTACTGGGGATGTGCCTGCAACCAAGGTACATGACCTTGACTGGAATTGAACCTGGGACCTTTCAGTCCGCAGGCCGATGCTCTATCCATTGAGCCAAACCAGTTTCGGCTCAATGATTATCTCTTATCGTTGATGTTTCTATCTCTCTCTCCCTCTCCCTTCCTCTCGGAAATCAATTTAAAAAAAAAAAGGTTGGTGATGACATTGCCAAAGTAACTGGTGATTGAAGGGTCTGAGGATTACAGTGAAACTGACCATTCAGGACAGACAGGCCCAGTTTGAAATAGCGCCTCTGCCTTTGCCTTGATCATCAAAGCCCTCCCTCAAAGAATCTCCAAGAGACAGAAGGAAACAAAAAACAAAACATTAAGCAGAGTGGAAATATCCCTTTTGCTGACATTCTCATCACTGCCCCACAAATGTGGCACTGATCTTTAGCTAGAGAACTCTCTGGAACCATTCCAGAGATCCTGGGGACTGCCCAGCCTTCTAGCTGCAATGCAGATGGCCGCCACCCTCATGACATAGCAGATGGTATCAACAGTGGTGCAGCGGAATGTCCGGCTAGTTAAGAACTACAAAGGAAAATGTTTCCATTAAAGATTATTAGATAACAACAAAAAATCCACAAAAACCAACAGTGCATAAGGCAACCGGTCGATGTTTCTTTCTTCCTCTGTCTCTGAAGCCAGTAAAAACATACACCTGGGTAAGGGCTAAAAAAATAAAGATCAATGTGAGAGAAACACTGGCTGACATGCACCCCGGCCAGGACTCGACTCCACAGCATTTCGGTGTGCAGGATGACGCTTTAACTAACCGAGCCACCCGGCAGGGCCTGTCATTTCTTTTATACACTCACTAGCGGCCCAGTGCACGAATTTGTGCACAGGTAATTTGTGCACAGGTGGGGTCCCTTCACCCTGGCCAGCGATTAGGGCCAATCAAGGGGCTGGCAGGCTGGGGGGAGGAGAAAAGGGAGGGAAGAAGAAGGGGGAAGGAAGTGGGGAGGGGCAGGGAGGTTGGCCAGCTGCAGGAGGTTGGCTGTGGGAGCACACTGACCACCAGGAGGCAGTTCCTGCATTGAGCATATGCCCCCTGGTGGTCAGTGCGCATCATAGCAGCCAGTTGACCGGTTCGGTTGCTTAGGCTTTTATATATATGGATTTTGCTATTTCCCCCCAAATGCTATAAGAGATATGTCAAATTCCTTGCAATAAATTTTCCTAATGCTCAAGCACAAAAGTTCACCCATTATCCGTTCAGTATTTACTCTGGAGACCTTCCTCTGGGAGCTGGTGGACATCCACTTTCTTTTTTTAAACTTTTTTATTTTTTTAAATATATTTCTCCATTGATTTCAGAGAGGGAGGAGAGAGAAATAGAAACACCAATGGTGAGAGAGAATCACCGATTGGCTGCCTCCTGCATGCCCCCCACTGGGGATTGAGCCCGCAATCCAGTCATGTGTCCTTGGCTGGAATCGAACCTGGGACCTTTCAGTCCACAAGCCGATACTCCATCCATTGAACCAAGCCAGCCAGTGCTGGACATCCACTTTCTAAGCCTCTGCACAGGAACTTCACAAATGGGAACATAGGAGACAATTTGTTCTTTTTATGTTAATGACATTTTGTGCTGGATGCAAGGGTTTTTTCTGAGCACAAATCTGTATGAAAATCATATTCCCTCAGAAATTTGAGGAACTTCTAGCTTTCAGCATTCCAGGATTATAAGTTATTCTCTATCCTTTTTATAGGTTGGAATTGGAGTCCCAACATAGGAGGATCCCTCACCAGTAAGCAATTCTCAGATGCTAGCAGGGTATACAATAACTCAGCTATTGTATTTCTGACACTACCTGAAGACAGAGATGATTCCACAGGTAGGGCTCAGTCCTATAAGACCGCTCCCACCCTCAACATACCTCAGAGATTAGCCAGCTGCCAAGCCCAGGTATTTCTTTTTTTCTTTTCTTTTTAAAAATATATTTTATTGACTTTTAGAGAAGGGAGAGGGAGAAAGAGTTAGAAATATCAATGAGAGAGAAACATCGATTAGCTGCCTCCTGCACACCTCCTACTGGGGATGTGCCCACAACCAAGGTACATGCCCTTGACCAGAATCGAACCTGGGACCCTCCAGTCTGCAGGCGGACGCTCTATCCACTGAGCCTAACCGGTTAGGGCAAGCCCTGGTATTTCTAATCAGAGCTGGCTATACTACTAGTAAATCAGATTCCCCACAGCCCACTCTTTGGGCTTGGTTCATTTGCTAGAGGCTCACAGAACTCAGAGAAACATGCACCTTTCTAGATTACAGGTTTATTACCAAAGAGTATGACTCAGGGGCAGATAGAAGAGCCACAGAAGGCAAGGCACCAGGAAAGGGCAGGCAGCCCCTCGGCCCCTCTCCCCCCGCATTTCCATGTGCTCAGCGATCTGGAGCGCTCACAAAATGACCAGCAAACTGCTCCTCTGGGTTTTTATGAAGGCTTCATTAGTTATGATTAAGTCATTAGGAATTAATAATTGATTCAATCTCTACCCGCTCCTGCTGTATGGGGATGGGACACGAAGTCCAACCTCTAATCACATGGTTGGCTCCACTGGCAGCCAGCCCCCATCCTTATGTGCTTCCAAAGTCACCTCATTAACCTAACAGGATACACTGGGAAATCCCAAAGGGTTAGGCAGTAGTGAGGCCAGAAACTACGGATGAAGACTGAACATCTTATAAATCACACACCACAGTCCATCCCTCACAGCAAATTACTTAAGTCAAAAGATACTGGTCTAGCCGAAACCGGATTGGCTCAATGGATAGAGCGTCGGCTTGGGGACTGAAAGGTCCCAGGTTCGATTCCGGTCAAGGGCATGTACCTTGGTTGCGGGCATATCCCCAGTAGGGGGTGTGCAAGAGGCAGCTGATCGATGACTCTCTCTCATCGATGTTTCTAACTCTCTATCTCTCTCCCTTCATCTCTGTACAAAATCAATAAATTAAAAAAAAAAAAAAAAAAAAAAAAAAAGATACTGGTCTAGCCGAGACTGGTTTGGCTCAGTGGACAGAGCGTTGTTTGCGGACTGAAGGGTCCCAGGTTCGACTCTGGTTAAGGCCATGTACATTGGTTGTGGGCACATCCCTGGTAGGGGTGTGCAGGAGGCAGCTGGTCAGTGTTTCTCTCATAGATGTTTCTAACTCTCTATCCCTCTCCCTTCCTCTCTGTAAAAAATCAATAAAATAAAAATAAAAATAAAAAAAAAAAAGATACTGGTCCAGCCCTAACCGGTTTGGCTCGGTGAACAGAGCGTCAGCCTGTGGAATGAAAGGTCCCAGGTTCGATTCCGGTCACGGGCATGTACCTTGGTTGCGGGCACATCGCCAGTGGGGGGTGTGCAAGAGGCAACTGATCAATGTTTCTAACTCTCTATCCCTCTCCCTTCCTCTCTGTAAAAAAATCAATAAAATAAATATATATTTAAAAAATAAATAATAAAATGTTGGATTTACATTGTTGTATAACCCAATTATTCATCCCTTTGTCCTCTGCTATTATTGCTCCTTCTCTCCATTTGTTGTTTCTATTACCCAGACTTTTCCATCCTTTGAAGATAGCAGGCAGCCACACTAGCGTAGCCAGTGCCTCCCCCGAGGCACTCTCACTCAGACAGGCCGAGGTCACTGGTGCAGAACTCCTGGGCTGCCCGAACCGCTATGCCACCCATCAGCACCCGCTGTCAGCCCCAGCGCTGCCTGATGGGGTGGAGGCACAACCTAACCCATCAGGCCCTTAGGAATTCTGACATAAAGGGTTTAACAGTAGCTACAGTTTCTTGCTTAATAATCCTCCCTGCTTCCAGCACCCGCAGTTGTACCCCTGGTCCTGGGACCACTGCCAGGTAGGGGGGAAAAGCGGCAGTAATGTGGGCAAGAGCCTTAGTCATGCCAGCACCCCCAGAACATTAAGCCCCCATCAGATTGTGAGCACACATTGCAGAAGGCACACAAGCCAGCCCCTCATGTCTTTATTCCTGCCGTTTCCGATAACCATTGTTTGAACTGCCCACTTAAATTCTCTGTCAAACTCATACTCTGCCGATTGTGGGACATTACTGGCTGTAAAGTGTGTTCCTTGGTTCCAAGAAATGTAACCTGGTGGTACAAACAAGGACAGTACTTTCCGTTCCCATTTTTGAACAGTATTTTGTGCATTTGTATCTGCCATTGGGTAAGCAAAACCCAGTCTGGAGTTAAATGTCTACTCCTGTAAGGACCCAGTTATGGCCCCAAAGTGCTGCTGGCATCGGTCCAAGGTAACCCACTTCCCCTGCGAACTCTTTCTAGAGCCACTTGCAGCCTGACTCTTGTTGACAAAGTTCTTGTGCCTTGCAAGGTGCAAGAGAACTATGTCTAGATTCGATCCATCTCAGTATTGCTGCAGCCCCCCCGCCCTTCCTATCATGGGCCCAGGAACTACACCGGAGCACACCAAAGGGTCTACTTGGCGCCAATCACCTTCTGAACTTGGAAGATGGGCATCAACTTGTCCTATTGTAATGTACCCCTCAAGTTCCCACAGGGACTTGGGCATCCCTTCAATAAGCCACACGTCCATTGCCCTAACACCTGACCATCGGCCACTGCCCATGACTGAGTGAAAACCCAAAGGAAGGAGCTTTATATATATATATAATTGATTTTTCATAGAGAGGAAGAGAGAGGGATAGAGAGTTAGAAACATCGACGAGAGAATCATCGATCAGCTGCCTCTTGCACACCCCCTACTGGGGATATGCCCGCAACCAAGGTACATGCCCTTGACCGGAATCGAACCTGGGACCTCTCTATCCACTGAGCCAAACCGGTCCCAGCAGGAAGGAGCTTTTACTGCTGTTCGATTCTTCTGTCACTCCTGGAAAAACAGCAAGCGATTCAGCCCATTGAACTGACCCGTTGTTACCTTCTTTGATCCGAGTCGTGGCCTTCCAAACAGGATGCTGTCCGTTTACCTTGGAACTGGTGCCCACAGACCAAGCAGCTCTTTGTTGGTCGGCCAAGAGCTATTTATAGGCACCGTCCCGTGACAGCAGGAGCGAGCAGCTCCTCACAGTTCCTAAGTCAGTCCTCGGGGAAAAGTTGCTTCCTCCTCCCATCTCCTTGCTATCACCAGGCAGCATGATGTTGTATACATCACTTCCATTGTATTATCTTACTCTTCTGGGCCCTGCAATACCTATGAGAGCATTTTTCTGTCATCATCCAAGTCATGGTGGGAATTTCCGGTTTCAAGATCACATCATGTCCTTCAGGCATGAGTAGCTTCCGTTTATGTCTGATAGCAAGATAGGGAGTGCTCCACAGATGAAAATTCTCTTGTCCAATGTCCCCGTAGTCATCGATAGGAAGTGATCATGAAGTGCCGCCACGCCCCAGCCCACACTCCACATAGGCTACCGCACAGAGCAGCGGGTCCAGCGTCTCTTCCACCCTGTGTGGGCTCAGGTTCCCAGTCAGCATGCCCAATTAATGCTGCCAGAAGGGCGCATTCACAAGCCTGTTTTACAAGATTCGGTAGGAAAATATTCCCCAGTTATATACAATGTCCATCACATAACACAATCAGTGAGGGACACAGCTTCACATAAAGCCTGCTCAACTGAACTGATCTGTTTTTACCTTCTTTGATCATAGTGGCCAGTTCTCCTACTAACTTTTATCTGAATTCCATCAATTCTCACATTTCTTTTTTTTTTTTAATATATATTTTATTGATTTTGTACAGAGGGGAAAGGAGAGAGATAGCTAGAAACATCGATGAGAGAGAGTAATAGATCAGCTGCTTCTTGCACATCCCCTACTGGGGATTTGCCCGCAACCAAGGTACATGCCCTTGACCGGAATCGAACCCGGGACCCTTCAGTCCCCAAGCTGACGTTCTATCCACTGAGCCAAACCAGTCTTGGCCAATTCTCATATTTCTAACTGTAGGCCTTATTGGGACTTACCAACTGGTCTTGGTTTTACAATAGTAGGTAGGGGAAGTGTGCCCCAGTAGGACATAATATCCACTCCCATGAAACATTAAAGGAGAAACAACTTTAATATATTTAATATATATATTTTATTTCAGAGAGGGCGAGAGAGAAACATCAGTGATGAGAGAGAATCACTGATCGGCTGCCTCAATGGGGATCGAGTCCACAACCTGGGCGTATGTATGCCCTGACTGGGGAATTGAGCCATGACCTCCTTGTTCATAGGTTGACGTACGACTTCTTTACATAAAGACTATTTAAATATTTCAACTTTCATAATCTACCAATCATTAGATTTTCATGTTCTCTCAATCTCATGTAGTCAGATTATTCATCAACAGGCTTTGGTGCCACAGTTCATGGGAATGCCATTACCAAGGAATACCTAGAAACTTCTCTTTTCCATTCCATTTTACCCACTTTTGTGTAAAAGGCTTTAAGTCCCAGAGGGTCAAGGCAAGGGACCTGGGCCCTTCTGCCAATCCTTGACTTGCTTAACTGGCCTAACCACTGTCCTGGGCCAGTTGTTTGCACAAGCCTCTGAGCCTTCCAGGTTCTGCAGTGCCTTCCTTCCTGGGTGGAAGCTACAGGTGTGCTGGGACACCTAGCCACTCAAGAGTTTCATCATCTACTCAAGACTGGCTGGCAGGGCAGGCTCTGGCAGAGCTGGGAGGTGCCCTCTGAGTAAGCCCATAGTTCCCCGACTGCCCACACCGGACATCTCTCCCAGACCCTGTCCATCTCTGCCCACCCATCACAGACTGACAGCATCCCCAAGTGTCTTTGTCTGATAGGCCACAAAGTAGGTGCCCACAGAGTACTCATGAGTCACAGAACCCACTTGGCTCCTTTGACATCAATGACTACTTTAAAAAAGAAAAGAGAGGAATCCTATCCCTCAACAGTGTCGTTTCAGTCTCACTTCCAGGAAGGGAAAGTCAGAGTCCCTGGCAGATGTCACCAGCCCAAGCTTTCCATGAACAAACCAGGCAAATTTCACAATGCTGAAAGCAAACAGATCTCAAAGGGCAGCGAACCATGGGAGCCACAGCTTGGTGCTCCCAGCCAGCAGCTGGCATAGCGGGGAAGGAGGGAGAGCTCCCTGACGCCCTCTGACCCTTTCAGGGCTTCCCAATCAGGACAGACTCAGAAACTCCCCCCTTCATGCCGAAACCAGTTTGGCTCAGTGGATAGAGCGTCGATCTGCAGACTGAAGGGTCCCAGGTTCGATTCCGGTCAGGGCATGTACATTGGTTGCGGGCACATCCCCAGTAGGGGGTGTGCAAGAGGCAGCTGGTCGACGTTTCTAGCTCTCTACTCTCTCCCTTCCTCCTCTCTGTGAAATATCAATAAAATATATTTAAAATATATATATATAGTAAAAAAACAAAAACATAAAAACCTCCCCCATTCACTAGAGAGCTGAATGAGGCCCCCAGTGGGAACTGGCAAGGAGAACTTCACGGAGTTTTCCATCCACCCAAGCACCCTGAGGAGACTTCAATGGGCCTGTCTTCCCCTCTGGTGGGCACCGATAGATGAAAAACGCGTCTCAATACGGTGGGGTGGGGTGGTGGCAGGAATACAGCTAGCCACCTTTGCTTCTAAAACAGATTGCTCTTGCCTCTGGAGGTGCCCATTTGCCCTGTGCCCCCACTAGAACTTTAGCCGAAGAGGCAGTAGCTTGTCGAGAAGAGAAAGCTTCGCTTTGGTGAGGAAACACACTGATCATGACTAAAACACGAGATGGGAAGCTGAATGTGCCAAACCTGGAACGGTCCAGTAGGCAATTTCAGGAGTCCAGGAGCAGTGTGAACAGGCTTTCCGGGTCCTTCTGTGGACGGGTGGGAAAAGGCAGATGCTTTCCATGGCCTTATTAATATTTCCCCACCAATACTGATTCATAAATGCTACCACTTTGTCAACGGACCAATGGTTTAATGCATGGGAGTGGAAATTTTAGAGTCTCCAGTAGAACCGAGTCCAAACGAGAGCTTTCTCATTTTTTAAAAAAAATATATTTTATTGATTTTTTTACAGAGTAAGAGAGAGGGATAGAGTTAGAAACATCAAAACATCAATAAGAAAGAACATCGATCAGCTGCCTCTTGCACACCCCCTATTGGGGATGTGCCCGCAACCAAGGTACAAGCCCTTGACCGGCATCGAACCTGGGACCTGGGACCTTTCAGTCTGCAGGCCGACGCTCTATCCACTGAGCCAAACCGGTTTCGGCATCCTTTTATCACACCAACAATTATTGGATTTCCAATTTTGTTTTTCTTTTGCTAGAGCCAAGTGTTGGGCGTCTCTGGCCAGTTTTCCTACGTTTCAGCTGTGGAAACAGCCCTTTGGACCATGACAGAAGTTTGACTAGTGCTGGTTCCCTTCAGGGCAACATCCCTCGTGGGAGTGTCAGGAGGGGATTTCCTTTAGCTTACAGAGGATCCAGTTCAGAGTGCCCTGGGCTCTTAAGAGGTAAAGCAGCAGGCTCAAGTACAACATCCCATGATTCCCGAACACAGAGACACTTCTAGTTTTATTTGCACTGGAATCCAGCCTGCTGTGAAGTAGCCTGGGTTAAAATGCTGCCTTCCTGATTTCACAAGAGGTTTAGCTTGCCCAGTACAGGACTTACAAGTTTCATTCTTTAAATATAAGCTGTCTGTAACCCATGAGAAATCAGCATCGCCCAGAGGAGCCTGGAGGAGATCCTCACCAGACTCGGGAGGTGATCCATCAGTGCCCGCGGTGGCACTGGAGGGAAGTGCGGCTGGATTCAAGTTCCTACGTGTAAGTTACGTAAGGTGACTCAGTGAATGATGCTGAGTGCAATGAGAATCCAGAACAGCCTCTACAGCGTGGGGAACAAAGATGGTTAAAGGGGATCCCACAATTTCCTCCGTGGTCTTAACCACAAGGGTAGTAATGGTTCTAAGAGGGGTACTGTCCCTGAACCACAGGGGCCAATGGCTGACCATAGTGTCCTAGGTGTCTATGGAAACTCCATGTTTCCGGATGAGTGCTGCAAGAGCGTTTCCTTCCTTAACATGAACAAAAAGTGAAAAGGGAACCTGATAATCTGGGTGCCCAAGAGCTGGTGGGTTCATTAAACTCTCCTTTAAAGATTTAAAGGCCATGTTGTCTTGTTCTTCCCATAAAATTGAGTCAGGACTGTCATTCTTTCTTTTTTTTAAATATATTGTATTCATTTTTTACAGAGAGGAAGGGAGCGAGATAGAGTTAGAAACATCGATGAGAGAGAAACATCGACCAGCTGCCTCTTGCACACCCCCTACTGGGGATATGTCCGCAACCAAGGTACATGCCCTTGACCAGAATCAAACCTGGGACCTTTCAGTCCGCAGGCCGACGCTCTATCCACTGAGCCAAACTGGTTAGGGTAGGACTGTCATTCTTCAGTAAAACATACAGAGGTTTTGTCCGAAGAGATTTGGGATCCAGTTTCAACTATAGCTGAGTGGCCCCAGAAAACCGTGCAACTGATGCTTAGTTTTGGGCCTTGGGAAACCTAGGACATCATGAAGCCTGTCTGGCTGGACTCAGGGCAGTCCTTGTTCTGAGATCAGATGTCCCAAATAGCAAATCTGAGTTTGTACAATTTTTTTTTTTTTTATTTAGAGATGTTGTGTCCCTTTAAGCCCAAAAGTTCTTCTTCTTTTTTTAATATATGTTTTATTGATTTTACACAGAGATGAATTGAGAGGGTCAGAGAGTTAGAAATGCTGATGAGAGAGAACCCTCAACCAGCTGCCTCTTGCACACCCCCCACTGGGG
The DNA here is from genome assembly GCA_036971965.1 of Nyctalus aviator. Classification (NCBI taxonomy): domain Eukaryota; kingdom Metazoa; phylum Chordata; class Mammalia; order Chiroptera; family Vespertilionidae; genus Nyctalus; species Nyctalus aviator. The sequence continues at coordinate 10,677,007 of CM072926.1, read as the reverse complement.
ATGTGCCCGCAACCAAGGTACATGCCCCTGACCGGAATCGAACCCTGGACCTTTCAGTCCTCAGGCCGATGCTCTATCCACTGAGCCCGGCTTAAGCCCAAAAGTTCTAACAGGTGTATGCTGTCTTCCTGCAAGACCTGGGAGGAAGAGCAAAGTAAATCATCCACTCCCTGCAATAAGGTAGAATCTTTAGGGAAAGTTATGTCATCCAAGTCAGCCTTCAGGGTTTGTGAGAAATAGAGGGCTTTCAGTAAAACCAGAGGCGTTACTGCCCAGGTAAATTGTTTTCCTTTCCAAATGAAAGCAGAAAGCTTCATCAAGTGGAATTTTTTTTTTTTAATATATTTTATTGATTTTGTACAGAGAGGAAGGGAGAGAGATAGAGAGTTAGGAATATCAATGAGAGATATGCCCACAACCAAGGTACATGCACTTGACCGATTCGAACCTGGGAACCTTCAGTCCCCAAGCCAACGCTCTATCCATTGAGCCAAACCGGTCTCGGCCATCAAGTGGAATTTTAAAAATGCCCTACATATATAAACTGCCATTAAAAATTGACATCCGCTGAAACTGGTTTGGCTCAATGGATAGAGCATTGGTCTGTGGACTGAAAGGTCCCAGGTTTGTTTCTGGTCAAGGGCATGTACCTTGGTTTCGGGCACATCCCCAGCGGGGGGTGTGCAAAAGGCAGCTGATCAATGGTCCTCTCTCATCCATGTTTCTAACTCTCTACCCCTCTCTCTAAAATATCAATAAAATAGCTGAAATCGGTTTGGCTCAGTGGTAGAGATCAGTCTGCGGACTGAAGGGTCCCAGGTTCAATTCCAGTCAAGGGCATGTACATTGGTTGCGGGCACATCCCCAGTAGGGGGTGTGCAAGAGGCAGCTGGTTGATGTTTCTCTCTCATCGACGTTTCTAGCTCTCTATCTCTCTCCCTTCCTCTCTGTAAAAAAATCAATAAAATATATATATTTTAAAAATCAATAAAATATATATTTTTTAAAAGAATTTACATCCACCCTAGCCAGTTTGGCTAACTGGTTAGAGTGTCAGCCTGAGCTGGGAGCGGCCAGGCCCGGAGCAGCCAGGTGGGGAGCGGCAGTGGCCAGACCCGGAGCAGCTGGTTGTGGAATGGACCAGAGCAACAGAGGCCGGGAACAGCTTGCTCCTCGCCTGCCCCCGCCCCTGGGCTGCCTCTCAGACATGGCTGGAAACTTTTGTGGGAACTTGAGGGTCTGCTGAATCAAGTGATGAAGGCTTAGATCTGGATGTGTTGTTAGTATAGCGCTCGGGTGTTGATCTGTGAGTGCCTTGTGTGGGGCCTGGATGAAGTTGGTTGATCTATTTGGAAATGTCTTTTGTGTGAAGTGTATCCTTGGGCATGTGTAGGTATTATTGATATGAGAAAATGCTAAGTAACTGATTTACTATCTGAAAAAATTATCGCTTCTCGGCCTTTTGGCTAAGATCAAGTGTAGTATCTGTTCTTATCAGTTTAAAAATTTAAAGTTCCGAAAGCTTAAGGTCTCTTGCCAAAAAGAGGTTTTAAAGCTATCACCTTAATTTTAATGGAGAAAGGGAATGACAAGCCCTTCCCACCCAGAACAGGTAATCCAATTCCAACCAGCAGCTATGTTTAAACAATGTGTCCATTTACACCTTTTGATAGCCTAAGGGCATGTTTACATGTAAACAAGTTTGCTCTCAATTCCCAGGGCAGAAAAAAAACAAGGTTTAAAATTATTAGATTTTAAAATTTATTCTTAGAAGTGTAAAAGTTTAATTTATTAATTAAAAAAACAACAATAACAAAAAAAGGAGATTGATAAACCTGATGAACAATAATAGCTGTTCATTGTAGTAGAGTCGGCGATATGGGAGGGGAGTGGACTGACTGTTCTGGGGGGGAGGGAGGAAGAGACTGACATAAACTGTGCACCTATGGATGAGGACAGTGGGGGATGGGGAGGGGGCGGAGGGAGGGGTGGGAACCTGGTGGAGGGGGGAAGAAATGAGGAACCTTTGTAATAATATGAACAATAAAGATTGATTAAAAAATAAATAAATAAATAAATAGTGTCTGCCTGAGGACTGAAGGGTGCTGGAGTTGCAGGCTCAGTACCCAGTGAGGGGTGTGCAGGAAGCTGCTGATCAATGATTCTCTCACCACTGATGTTTCTTTATCTCGCTCTGATACCAATAAAAATATATTAAAAAGAAAAAAGATGTTTCTATCTCTCTATCCCTCATTCTTCCTCTCTCTAAAATAAAAAAATAGGTGTTCAGGAGGCAACTGATTTCTCTCTCATTAATGTTTCTAACTCTCTATCCTTCTCTCTTCCTCTCTGTAAAAAATTAATGAAATATGTTTTAAAAATCATTAAAATATTTTAAATAAGCAATAGGGCATTGAGGGATAACAATATTGTTTACCTCTTAGAGATCCTGAACAAAACACCAGCCTTGGGTTTTTACAGGTAAAATGGGAGTGTTGCTGGGACTAGTGCAAGAAAAAATGAGGCATGAGTCCCTTTTAAAAAATATATATTTTTATTCATTTCCGAAAGGAACATTGGGGATCGAGCCCACAACCCGGGCATGTGTCCCGACCAGAAATTGAACCGTGACCTCCTAGTTCATAGGTTCATGCTTACCCACTGAGCCCTGCCTGCTGGGCAGAGGCCCTGAGTTTTATAATCTACCAGAGGACCAGTGCACAAAATGTGTGCCCGGGTAGGGTCCCTAGGCCTGGCTGGAGATCAGGGCAGATAGGGGCTTTCTGGCTGCGGCCCGGGCCCTTCCTTTGTTCTGCACCACCTAGTGGTTGCCAGCACACATCATAGCCAGCAACAGAACTCCCAGTCTCCCGGTCAAACTCCCGAGGGAACACTTTGCATATTAGCCTTTTATATATATATACTAGAGGCCCGATGTATGAAATTTGTGCAAGGGACTTGGCCTTCACAGCCCCAGCTTCATCTGGAAGGTCACCAGGCTATCTGGTCTAATTGGCATATTATGTTTTTATTATAAATAGATTATAAATAGATAATTGGCTTTATGCCTTGAGGGCTTCAATACTATGGGATATTAATTTGGGAAGGGGGTTTGAACAACCTATTTGAATATTTTTATTTTATTTTTTATTAAATTATCATCTGTGTACATTGCCCCCCCTCCCATACATACCCATCCTCCCCAGAGTTTTGTGTCCATTGGTTGTACTTATATGCATGTATACAAGTCCTTCGGTTGATCTATTATCTCCCTCAGATCTCCCTACCCTACCTGCTGTAATTTGACAGTCTGCTTGTTGCTTTACTGTCTCTATATCTATCTTTTGGTTCATCAGTTTATAATGTTCTTTATTATCCATAAATGAGTGAGGTCATGTGGTGTTTCTCTTTCACTGACTGGCTTATTTCACTCAGCATGATGTTCTCCAATTCCATCCAGTTTGCTGCAAATGATGAGAATTCCTTCTTTTTTATGGCAGCATAGTATTCCATTGTGTAGATATACCATGGTTTTTGGATCCAATCATCTGCTGATGGGCACCTAGGCTGTTTCCAAATCCTAGCTATTGTAGATTGTGCTGCTATGAACATACGGGTGCATATATCCTTTCTAATGGTGTTTCTAGTTTCTTGGGATATATTCTTAGGAGTGGGATTACTGGGTCAAATGGGAGTTCCATTTTCCGTTTTTTGAGGAAACTCCATACTGTTCTCCACAGTGGTTGCACCAGTCTGCATTCCCAACCTATCTGAATCTTAATAGGTATGAATTCTGCCAATATCAATTGAAAATTTTACCCATAAAGAGGATGGCAGGAACAAATCATTAGGGTTCCTAGATTTAGGTACAATATGGTCAGAAAAATAAAAGATGCTGAAGAGTCAATTAATTCATTTGATTAACTATTTTGACAGCTACTGTCAAATTCTAGAATTATTTTCCCCTTTCAGGAGAAAGAAATTCTGGCAGGACACTTCCCTTGGCTAATAAATGAACAGAGACCTGGCCAGGTATCCCGGCTGGTTGGAGCATTGTCCTGATGCACTAGTAGGTTGTGGTTTCAGTCCTGGGGAAGGGCACATGATCAAACAATGAATGTATAAATGGGAACAATAAATTGATGTTTATCTCTGGGGGGGGGGGAATCCAAAGAAAAAACTACTTTAAAACACACAGAGGTACAAAGATGGATTGTTAGTTTGATTCCTAGTCAAGCACATGCCAGGGTTGTAGGCTCAATCCCCAGAATGTGTGTGTGTGTGTGTGTGTCTGTGTGTGTGTGTGCAGGGAGCAGCTGATCAATGTTTCCCTCTTGCATAAAAGTTCCTCTGTCTCTCTAAAAATCAATTTTAAAAATCTTTAAAATAAAAAAGTGTGTGTATCTCTTAAAAGGCATAAACAAAAGGAATAGATTCAGAAACCTATTGAAGTTCAAAATCCCACAATTAGAACTGTTTTATTACTCTGAAACTGCTTTATAGCAGTGGGTTGGGCTTAGGACAATGATTCATGGCCAATCTGGAGAGAAGTTTTTCCAAACTGATTACGAGGGAGGATTGGGAAAAGACCTAGTAGTTCTCAGAGCCACATTACTGGCGATTAGGAGGACTCTGGGAAGGCTGGAGGCACCCGAAGCGCCAAAATTTGCAACAATCTCTTTACAATGTCCCGGTCTGCTGGGACAGAAGAATCTAGCAGGGGCCTTCATTTGCTGAAGCTGAGAATAAAAATTCTTAGCAGTCTTGCTCTGGCTTGTGTGGTTCGATTGGTTGGACGTCATCCCCTGCACCCAAAAGGTTTCAGATTTGACTCCGGGCCAGGGCACACGCCTGGGTTTTGGGCCAATCTCACCCAATGCTGAGACTGGTCCTCATTGAGTAGCAAATGAACTACTAGCTGATTATAAACTGGAAACCCAGGCTGGTAGGTTTGAGTAACTGTCAAACTCGTCACCAGATGTTTGAGCATCCTCAGTTGCTTTAGGAAATTCTCTCACTAAAGCTCATAATTCAGCTTTAGTCCAAGGAACATATGAAGCTTGAGATCTATTAGGATTCTCAGAGGGCTGAACTTGAAATTCAGAGAAGAAAGGCACCAGAGGAACCCCCACCAGCTCTTGGGACACCCCAATTCAGAGAAGAAAAGCAAAGAAGCTGATAGTGGAAGGCCAGATGGCTTCCGAGGAGGAGACGGAGAAGAGCCTGAGGCAAAGGAGCTGGGGTGGGGATGGAGGTGGAGGGGGAAAAGGACAAGAAAATGCTGGAGGTGAGGAAGCCATGTTCTCTCTCTTTGGAAGGTCAGTATCCTCGGTTAATTCTCAAACTTTATTGCACAATGAGGCAATTTCAAATTCTTGGTAACATTTGAAGTTTCAAAACAACATTTCATTTATCTTTGCCAATGTTAGCGCTTGAATTGTCCAAACTTTTTTAAAAAAGAGAAAAGTTTGAGAATCTCAAAGATCCCCCAAAATGGCCACTGATACTCTTATTTTAAAAACAAAACAACAACAACGTGTCTATTGATCTTTATTCTTTTGAAGAAAGGGAAAACATAGAAGGGCTGCCTCTTGCACGCCCCCTACTGGCGACAAGCCCGCAATCCGGGCATATTCCCGGACGGGAATCCAACCTCTGACCTCTGGGTGCACGGGTGATGCACAACCACAGAACCACAACAGCTGGGCGCCACTGATACTCTTTATTACTTTTGTACTTTTGGTCAGACAAGCCCATGTAGTTAAATATGCACATAAAGAGTGACTGAGGGGGCAATGTTAAAATATGTACACAGATAATAATTTTTTAAAAGTGACTGAAACTTTTAAACATAACAATTTCAGGCGGAGTGCCTTTAGGAAGGGAGGTCCAAAAATATTTAGATAACTGACACCCCATTTTCAGAGGCTTTTCTTTAGAGCAAGGGCTTAAAATTGTCTAAAACAGCTCAAGCAACTTGCAGCCAATCTCACTTCAGAACAGCTTGATCAGAGTCCGGGCCAAAGGCTTTTTAAAAAGCAAATTCTTGAGTGGAGACAGCCTGTTTCAGGAAGAAACAATCCAAGGCTGAGTAACAAACAGCCCCTTATCAGCAGTCTGATTCCCCTTAGGGAGTCTGGCTAGAGTACCAAACTGAGCTCACGAACAAACGAGACCTTTAAGCAAAACAAAACACTCCAAATAGCTCCAGAATAAAGCTCGAAAAGCTCCAGAACAAGAAGCAGAAGCACGGTTCCGAGAGAAGACTTACCCTTCCCGGCTCCTGAATGGAAAGGAGACAGTGAACTCAAGACAGCTCTATGGGCGCCAGCACCTGCTTGCCCCTCAGGCCGAGGCAATGGGGTCCCTTCTCTGGATTCCGAGAGCCGCAAAATTCAGTTAAAAAAAAAAAAAGTCGACCAGGCATTTCACCACCAAAAAGGGTTTATTCAGGAAAAAGGAAGGATTGCAACTCAAGAACTTACAGACTTGGTGAGCCACGTGCATTTTTCGGCCGAAAGAGGCTGGGGAAAGTGCTTTAGAAAAGGGCACCGGAAGTTAAGGGGCGGGGCTGACACGACCATAGAGCTCCGTTGTAACTAGAGAAACTCCCGTAGGCCGCTCCTGATATAGGGTGCGAGAGCGCCCCCTGCAGGCCGCTTAATCCTGTCTAGGTTGAGGTCTCTATCACAAACTTTGACACTGGCAACCTTATTGAATGGAGCCCCTGGTGGAGCCCCTGGAGAGGGCGGCGGAAAAAAGGGGTCCGGGGAGCGACGAGCGGAGACCTCCGAAAGGCTCGCTGGGGCCAGAGCAGCCGACGTCGGAAGTGATACCCCAACCGGCGCTTCCCTGGGGCGGAAGTCGCTCCTGCACTTCCGCCGGGCTGGGCCGTTGTTGGGCGGGGTGGTGACGTAGATCCGGAAGGGGCGGGCCCGCCAGGAGACTGGCGGCGCCGCGCCGGCCGGGAGGGGGCCGGAGCCCTTACCATGGCGGCGGGGGCAGACGCCGACAGTCGGCGCGCGGCCCTGGAGACGGCGACGGGGGCGCCCGAACGGGGCGGCGGGAGCTGCGTGCTGTGCTGCGGGGATCTGGAGGCCACGGCGCTGGGCCGCTGCGACCACCCGGTGTGCTACCGCTGCTCCACCAAGATGCGGGTGCTGTGCGAGCAGCGATACTGTGCCGTGTGCCGCGAGGAGCTGCGCCAGGTGCGTCGCGGCCGCCGGACCGCGAGTTCGGGGCGCCGGGGCGGTCACGGGGCGCGGCCGGGCGGGGCGGCATAGGGCGGCGGGCATACGGCATCCGGAAGGAGACTTTCCTTCCTGGTGTCCACCCGCCGGCCTGATGGCGCCTGTTTCCAAAAGGGAGGCCTGGCGGGCCACCCCGGGGCAGTGTCCTGACCGTGCGGCCTACTGTGGGTCGTCTGGGGCCGGACGCCGAAGCTGGCAGAGATGGGTTGAAGAAGGAGTGGTCCCCTAACCCTATATCCCCCGGGAATTCTTGTCCGGCCATAGAAATGAGTATGGTCAGAGTAAGAACTCGACCGGCTTGTCTTTTGAAGTTTATTCCTCAGGAGTCTCCATGCTGGTGGAGGAGACAGGGCAAGTGGGCACCTCCAGAGGCAATCTGTTTTGGAAACACAGGGTCAGACGTGGCTTTTCCAGCCCGGCTATGTTCCTGGCCCACCCCACCCCACCGTACTGAGACTGTTATTTTTCATCTAATGGTGCCCACCAGAGGGGAAGACAGAACCATTGAAGTCTCCTCAGAGTGCTTGGGTGGATGGAGAATTCTATGAAGTTTTCCTTCTTGCCGGTTCCCACTGGGGGCTCATTCAGCTCTCTAGTGAAGGGGGGAGTTTCTGAGTCTGTCCTGATTGGGAAGCCCTGGAAGGGACAGAGGGCGTCAGAGAGCTCTCCTTCCTTCCCCACTATGCCAGCTGCTGGCTGGGAGCACCAAGCTGTGGCTCCCATGGTTTGCTGCCCTTTGAGATCTGTTTGCTTTCAGCGTTGTGAAATTTGCCTGGTTTGTTCATGGAAAGCTTGGGCTGGTGACATCTGCCAGGGACTCTGACTTTCCCTTCCTGGAAGTGAGACTGAAACGACACTGTTGAGGGATAGGATTCCTCTCTTTTCTTTTTTAAAGTAGTCATTGATGTCAAAGGAGCCAAGTGGGTTCTGTGACTCATGAGTACTCTGTGGGCACCTACTTTGTGGCCTATCAGACAAAGACACTTGGGGATGCTGTCAGTCTGTGATGGGTGGACAGAGATGGACAGGGTCTGGGAGGGATGAGGGGTGTGGGCAGTCGGGGAACTATGGGCTTACTCAGAGGGCACCTCCCAGCTCTGCCAGAGCTTGCCCTGCCAGCCAGTCTTGAGTAGATGATGAAACTCTTGAGTGGCTAGGTGTCCCAGCACACCTGTAGCTTCCACCCAGGAAAGATGGTGCTGAGGAGACCATGGTCATGGGCACTGCTGGTCTCATCAGAAGTGAGCTGATACCTATTCTTCTGTAGCCAACATCTGGTCTCTCACTCCTGTGGGACCCATGCCCTCCCCAAGCTCTTTGTGGCAAGGGCGTGGTGACATGAGCTGTCAGTAGGATCCAGCTGTGTGGTTTGGCATCAGATGACCCTGGCCCAACCTAGCCTTCTCAGGCCTGCCCCAATTTGCCCAGCAGCAGGAGGGTGTCCCAGGAAGTTTGGGGAGATGATGCTCCTCTCCATCCTGCTTCACTCCCTCTCTTTTCTTAAAATATTTTAAAAGTTGATTTTTATTTTTTTAAAATATATTTTATTGATTTTCTTACAGAGAGGAAGGGAGAGAGATAGAGAGCTAGAAACATTGACCAGCTGCCTCTTGCACACCCCTACCGGGGATGTGCCCGCAACCAATGTACATGCCCTTGACCGGAATTGAACCTGGGACCTTTCAGTCCGCAGACCGATGCTCTACAGCTGAGCCAAACCGGTTTCGGCTAAAAGTTGATTTTTAGAGAGAGAGTAAAGGAGAGGGAGAGAAAGATCGGTTGACTCCTGTACGCACCCTGACCAGGGATTTAATGGTGACCCCTCGGTGCACCGAATGATGCTCAACCAACTGGCCACACTGGCCAAGGCACTCCCACTCTTGAACTTGCAACTTTGCCCTAACCCTTCCTGCTCCCGTGTTGAGCTCTACAGGGTTCTCTCAATTCCTGTGTCCCATACCAATTTGGGAATCCCACAGCCACCTCCAGCCCAGGACCTGCCTCAGCTCTGCCCTCCCTTATGGGACTAAGTCTTTGAAAAACACCTGGGAGGAAAGTGTGCCAAGATGCGATGTGAAACGGGCCAGCTCTATGTGCTGGTGAATTCCTGCCCCTCCACAGAGTGCTTCCCTGTGCCGGCCGGTGGCGGCAGGCATGGGAAGGGCAGTGCAGCATAGTCCTGCAGCTGCTGGGCAGGCGAGGAGCCAGATCAGTCCAGATTGCTGGCAGGTGCCCAGGGTGGAGGCCGAGTGCATACAGGTTGTAACTGATGTCAAATCCCCCTGATGGCATCTTTCTCAAGGTAACTTCTTCCAAAAGATGATTCTTGCATTGCTCTCCGCCTTACCCTGATCCCCGTGATGTCAAAGAGACTTGATGGGACTACTCTCAAAGTGGGATGGGTCTGAGCTAGGATAGGCCACCTAATACAGCCCCACCCTCATTTCACAGGCAGGAAGGGGGTGGCCAAAGGCAGGTTCTGCCAACTCAGGTCATACTTCTCTGTTTTTGGTGCCTCCTCTGCACCACCTTGGTCCTGGGCCTCCTTTAAGATTGTCTGTCATCATCTGGGCTCCTCCGGTGCCTGAACTCTCTAGGTGGGACAATCGCCAGGAGCCCAAACTATATTGTCTCCCTTGCTCAAGGCCATCGCCACTGCCTACCCCTCACCAACTGGCTTACTCTTGCTAGTGGTCACTGCTGGCAGCACCTTCCTCTTGTGACTCACTCTTACTAAGTGCTTACTGCAGACTGGGAGTGGGAAGCAGCAAGGCCCCAGTCTCACCCCTGTGGAGTGCCCCAGTGTGAGCTCTGTCACCCCCCTCCCCCTTCCTCTCAGGGACCAGCCTGGCCATCCTGGGCCTAGCCAGGAGTGCGATTTCCTCCTTGGTCAATCACTTCACCTAGCCAGGGGCTGTCCAAGATGGCCCATCCTCAGGTGTCCAGTCTGGTCTGGCCTTTGTCCTTGGACCCATGACCTCCTTCCATCAGGTGATCACCAGAGTGGATAGGTCTTGGGCCACATTTGTTGGACCCCTGGTGAATTACTGCCCACCCCTGGCCAGGCCACCCTGCCCTTGTCCTTGTCCAGCCATTCAGTCTCACCACTTGCCTCATCCTCTGCTGGGGACCAGGGATATTAGCCATACCAGGCACACTGCCATCCTCTCGTCTGCGCATTGCTGGGCTCGGTCTCTGGTGCAGGCCTTGGGGGTGGGGAAGAGTCCAGTCTCACAGTTTGTCTGGGAGGGGTAATTAGCATTTCCCTGCTCCAAACCTGCCACCTTCATCCTCATAAAACCCTAGCCATGCCCACAGTCACTTTCCTTTCCTGTGGTTCCAGTCTCTTCCTGAGCCAACCTAGCTAGTATCTCCCTTCTGGCCTGGCTCAAATGTGCCCAGCCTGGGCTGTCCCACCAGACTACTCAGGAGGGACAGGCACCCACCCAAGCAGCCTGTTGGTTGGCCTTGAGACCTGCACCTCGCCTCTGACCATGGCAAAGGTGCCTGCAGCCCAAGGAGGCACCACCCACAGTAGATGGGAGCTGGCCGCGGAAATGAGGATGCTGGAGCAGGGAAGTGGTGTGATGGGGCGTCCCAACACTGGTTTTTCTGGGGAACGAAGTCTTTCCTCTGCTAGGTCTGTTATGCTTGGGTATTTCTTGGCAGCCTCAAGGATTCTCTTGCAGGTTGCTTGCCTGGCCACCTTGCAGGCAGATGCTAGGGCTCCTAACTCTGCAGCCTGTGTTGCCTCACCCTAGCTACGGCACCTCATTTGGCGGATAGCTCCTCCAGCAGCATCCTGCCTGGCTCTCAGCCCTGGGCCTTCAGACACTGCGTCTGGGCTGGAAAGGTATCCTTGGGAGGACTCAGAAGGCAGGGCTGGGCATGGGCTTGCCATAGGAGAGCAAATCCCATGAGAAGACTCCAGCTTGAGGTCCAGGCCTGAGAATAAGCTGGGCAGAGATGGAGGGTAACCCTTTAGTGATGGAGCCACAACTCCCCCCTGAGGACATGGAACTGAGATGAGGCTCCACTCCAGCTCAGCATGTGGCAGAGGGCAGTGCCTGGCCTTGCCACACATGACGGCCAGGGGAAGAAAGTCTGTGGGGCCCTGCTCAACCCAACACCCCCCAGAATGGGTGTGGCTGGGCCATAACACCTCCATGAGCTCTTATAGGGGCAGAGTAGGGGGAAGACTTGGGTTCAGCCTCCTCCTCCCACCCCTACTCTCCAGCGTGTCCTCAGAGGTGGAGGCTGAGCTCCTGGGCGCCTTACCCAAGAAACCAGTTTTAACTACCCTGCTGCTGGAGGACAGAGTGAGCACCCACTCTCCCTAGCCAGTCCTGTACTTTCCCAGGTTCATGGCCATTCTGGTCCCAGACATCCTGGCTAAGCCTAAACATAGGGAGGTGACCTTGCCATGACCTTTCTTAGTGTGAAGATCGCTCCATCCCCAGTGTGTTGGTGAGGACTCGGAACTGAGGCCAGCAATCAGCTCCGGGCTGGGAGGACAGTGGTGGAGCAGGAAGGGACATGGGGAGGAGACAGGCTGGCCCAAGGGAGGGAAGTAGGGGCCAGAGAGAAAGGGGGGCTGGAGGATAAAGGAGGCCTGACACTGGAACAGGGGTCTGGTCCAGTGCGGGCAGGGGTCTGTGAAGGGCAGAGCAGGCCCGCAGATTTTATCCAGGAGTGAGCATTGGGGGACCCCTGAGGAGCTGCTGAGCTGGTAGGTTCGTCTGAGCTTGTCCCTTGAGCTCACATGCCGTGGGGCAGGGAAGCCTCTGCTGTACAGCCCGAGCATACAGCTTGTCCCTTTGGCTCCTGCAGACAGCCCAGGGGACAAGTAGGAAGCTGGGCAAGAATAGCCTGGGCCATGGCTGCGTCCCATGGAGGAGCCGCTCCTCTCCTGTGGCATCATAGAAATATCATGAGTGGACACAGGGTGGCCAGGCCTGACACACAGGCACCTGACCCATCCTGGCCTGGCAGCGTCGTTATTTCCTTACCTGCCTTTGGACTCTGTCTCTCCCCACGAAAACTGTCCTGTGCTCAACCCCTGCACGATTCAATCCTGTCTCTACCCTGGGGGTCCCTGCCTGTGGGCAGCCTCTGTCTGTCCAGGTGTAAGCTTGGTCATGGATGAGTGGGGAGCCTCCTGGTGGTGAGGCTGGGCATTTCGTTTCTGTCCCAGCAACCCCAAGTTCATGAACTGCAGGTGAGGAGAGGGGCCTGCCTCTGGCTTCCCAGGGGAGCCTTGAGTGCCCTTTCTTTCTTCTCAGCCTGATGGCATCCCCCAGTGGCTGTCCTCTGCCTTGCTCACTGGGCTCTCTCACTCTCAATTCCAGGTGGTCTTCGGGAAGAAGCTTCCCGCCTTTGCCACTATCCCCATCCACCAGCTACAGCACGAGAAGAAGTATGACATCTATTTTGCTGATGGGAAAGTGTATGCCTTGTACAGGTGAGAAAGGAAGCATCAATTCGGGCTTCTAGGGTCTGTGGCCAGCCTGCACCTGTGGGGCACTTTATGGCAGGCATGGGCACATCTCTGTCACCTCCTGTGCTCCCCAAACCCTCAGCGGGGTGGGGGCACTTGGTGCAGCATGGATGTCAAGGGCCAGGTGGCCGGGTTCCTGTCCTCAGTTTCCTCTCTTGTAACTGGAGACACAGCACCCCTCCTTAGGTGGATAGCAATGGGGGCGGGAGGTGCAATCAGGGAAAGTGCTCCTGGCATAGCACCCAGCGCCTGCTTTCTGGAGTCTTTCAAGGTGCACAAGAGCTCCTGCCAGTCAGGCTCTTGGCCCAGGGCGGGAAAACCCCACAAAGGGATATAGTCATGGGGTAGTCTTAGTCCTCCAGGTGAGGGGCAGCCCCTAGCTTGGCTAGAACCTGGGCTTCTGACCCCAGCCCTTGTGTGGGCTTATCTTGTGCCCCTGACACAGGGGTTATTCTGGATCATAGATCTAATCACATCTTGAGGCCTTGCTTGACTTGGGCCCTGGCAGGGAGCGGCTTCTGGCCCCATGCTAAGCACCATTTAACTCAAAGTCAGAGCCATGGAGGGCACGGGTGGGAGCGCCTGTTCTGGCTCCTGCTTCAGGGCATCTGCAGAGGCAAGGAGCAAGGGGCTGTACGGAGGTGCCAGTGCTTGCTCCAGATGGCAACACTAATTGTTTGTTGGGGGCGGGGGCTCTTGGTGTCTCCTAGGCAGCTGCTGCAGCATGAGTGCCCAAGGTGCCCTGAACTGCCACCTTTTAGCCTCTTCGGGGACCTGGAGCAGCACATGAGGAGGCAGCATGAACTCTTCTGCTGCAAGCTGTGCCTCAAACACCTCAAGGTGCGCCCTGTCCTCACAGTCCCTTCTGGGCTCTCGGACACGGAGAGCCCAGGCAGAGGTGGATGGTGGCCAGGCTCTAGAGGGGGTGGTATGGCAGGGTTTGCCAAACAGCTGTGAGAGGCTGGTTGCTGTCTCTGACTCTGGACAGGTCAGACCCTGGAGTCCCCAGCATCCTCCCGGTTCTCTTGCCTCACAGAGTGCTTCCTGTGAGCTCAGGCTGCACACAGCCCAGGCAGGGAGGGGCTCCCAGTGACTGTAGGCCCACCAGTTAACGGGTAGAGCTGGCACCTCTAATAGTGGGCCTGTGGGAGGGGCTGGGGGCCTGCACCCTGTACCCAGCCCATTCCTTGCAGATCTTTACATATGAGCGCAAGTGGTACTCGCGCAAGGACCTGGCGCGGCACCGCATGCAGGGAGACCCCGATGACACGTCGCACCGTGGGCACCCGCTCTGCAAGTTCTGCGATGAGCGCTACCTAGACAACGATGAGCTGCTGAAGCACCTGCGTCGAGACCACTACTTCTGCCACTTCTGTGACTCAGATGGAGCCCAAGACTACTACAGGTGGGAGCGGGACAGCGTGGGGCGGTCCCTAGGACTCCCGGAGCAAGCTGGGCAGAGGCCACTGGTTGGGTGGTGGGCTGACAGGGCTCCTGCTGACACTCTGTCAGCGACTATGCTTATCTGCGTGAGCACTTCCGGGAGAAGCACTTCCTGTGTGAGGAGGGCCGCTGCAGCACTGAGCAGTTCACCCACGCGTTCCGCACCGAGATCGACCTCAAGGCCCACAAGACAGCCTGCCACAGCCGGAGCCGCGCTGAGGCCCGCCAGAACCGCCAGATAGACCTGCAGTTCAGCTACACGCCGCGGCATTCTCGCCGCAGCGAAGGTGAGCGGGGCTCCCAAGGGCCCCAGCCTGGTGCTCCAGGCAGGGTTTACATTTCCCTTCTCTGGAGGCCCCAGGCCCAGGCCTGATTCACCCTTTCATGTGTCAGTGCGGACAAGGGTTCCTGTTGAGCCTGCTTCTCTGAGCATGCTATGACTGCAGGGAGCTCTTTTCTTGGCCATTTCCCCAGCATCTTGGGTCTGCTATCCTGGGGTCCCTGGGACTCGCCCCAGGTTGAAAGATTGTTGAGCACCTGCTGTGTGTGGGTCCTGTCCTGAGGCTGTGCAGCTGGCAGGCCCGGACCCTCTGCAAGCCCACTTCTTGCTCTGACACGGTACCCAGGCCATAGAAGCCTGGGGCTGATGTGGAACCCTTGAGTGTCTGAGCTTGTCCCTTTAGCTCACATGCTGTGGGGGCAGGGAAGCCTCTGCTGTACAGCCCAGAGCACTAGCATCAGCCTGGCCTGGGCCCGTGACAAGCTGTGTGCTGGCCATAGGAACCGTCAGTGGCGAGGACTATGAGGAGGTGGACAGGTACAACCGCCAGGGCCGAGCAGGCCGGGCCAGTGGCCGTGGAGCCCAGCAGAGCCGCCGAGGAAGCTGGAGGTACAAGAGGTGGGAGGATTTGCATGCTGCCGACATTCTTCTGGCATTACTGCTGCGATGGCAGAGGCCCACAGCTGGGCTAGGAACAGGCACAAGAGTCAGAGGACTCTGGCCTTCTGGCACCTGGTGTCCTGGACATGGTAATAGGACCTGCTCATTCTCTGTAGCCAGACACCAGGACCTGCAGGTTGGGTGGGAGGTGCCTGTGTCACTTGGAGGTTCACTGCAGCTGTGCTGGGAAACACCAGTGCCGCAGGCACATGCTCAGGTGGGGGGCTGCCCTGGATGCCCTGCAGGATCCAGGCCTCTGGGGACCCCAAATGCTATCTCAGAGCACTGAGCCCAGGTTCTGCCTGTAGCCACAGCCTAAGGCTGATGGAAAAACTGCTGCTCCACAGCTCCCTCTTGTGGCCAAGGAGGGTGGACCTGCACTGACTGCTGGCCTTAGGCCTACATCCTGGCACCTCCTGATGACCAGGCTTCCTAAGGACAAGGTCCCTCCCGAGCCCCTTGCCCTGCACATCCCTGTAGTCCAGGGCCTTGCCCAGTCTGAAGGCCTCCCCGTCTCAGGGAAGAAGAGGACCGAGAAGTGGCAGCTGCCATCCGGGCCTCGGTGGCCATGCAGCAGCAGCAGCAGGAAATACACAGGAGCAAGGACTGGGAGGAGGGCAGCAGGCTCAAGAAGGAGGAGGCAGGGATGTGGGGAGCCGAAGAGCCCCGAGGGCCCCGGCGCCTGCTACGGACTCAGGGTGCGAGCCCAGGTGAGCTGGCCCTGCCTGCAGGCAGCTCTGCCTGAGCCTGAGAGCCACCTGGGAAGCTCCTTGGTCACCCCAGAGGGCCTGCTCTTGCCCCCTCAACATTGGTCAGCCCTGACATAGGGTCCATTGGTGTCTTGTAGGCCCCAAGGAAGCCTCGACAAATGGTCCCGTAAGCCAAGAGGCCTTCGCAGCCAACAGCTCAGCAGCAGGGGCCACACATCTGAGGTACACATGCACATGAACTGGGGCAGTAGTGTGGATCTCATGGAGGGTGGGTACGGGGCAGTCCGGGGCCTGGCAGGCCGCTGACCTCTCTCCCCTTCCTGGGCTCAGCACCCTTCCGCCCTCCACTTCGAAGCTCAAGGATGAAGATTTCCCCAGTCTCTGCACCTCTTCTTCCTCCTGCTCCACGGCAACAGCCCTGGGCCCGGTGGGGCTGCCACTGGTGTACCCTGTTCCTACCAGGGGCAGGAGCACCTTCCAGGAGGACGACTTCCCTGCCCTGGTGTCCTCCACCTCCAAACCCAGCACAGCCCCCACCAGCCTCATCTCTGCCTGGAATAGCAGTGGCAGCAAGAAGGTGGTGCAAACCACCCCAGGGGCCCAGGCTGCTGGTGGGGGCAGTCAGCCCCCCAGAAAGGCTGGGAAGGGGGGTAAGGGCAACAGAAAGGGTGGGCCGCCCCCCCCAGAGGAGGAGGAAGAGGAGGATAGCCGCCCTGGCCTCACCACCCAGGAGCTGCGAAGCGTGCCCACCACAGTTGCCGTGTCCTCCCTGCTAGCACGGGCCTCCACCCAGACCTTCACCAAAGTTGGCAAGAAGAAGAAGGTGGGCTCTGAGAAGCTGGGTGCCACATCGCCCCCGTCACTGCCCTCTGAAAAAGATGGGCCCCCTGGGGCTGAGCAAGCCCCCCCGGTCCCCGTGGGCAGAGCTGAGGGGCCAGTCGCTGTCATCGTCAATGGACACACAGAGGGGCCAGCCCCCGCTTGGAGTGTCACCAAGGAACCCCCGGGGCTCCCACGGCCCCTGGGGCCCCTCCCCTGCCCCACGCCCCAGGAAGACTTTCCAGCGCTTGGCGGTCCCTGCCTGCCTAGGAAGCCCCCTCCCCCCGGTAGGTGCTCCTGGCTCAGCCCTGCTTCTGAACATCTGGGAAGGGATTGGGGTAGTAAATTAGACTGGAGTTCCCTGCCCATGCCCCTCCCTCCACAGTCAGGTTCCCCCCAGTCCGAGGTCACATTGTACAGCTAGACACGGGGGAGGTAGGCCTGGGCAGAGGTTTTTAGCTGTCTCGGAAACGGTGTAACTCTGGATGCAGGTGCTCCATCTGTGATGAGCATGATCTTGGACCACCACTTAACCATTCTGTGTCCCTTTTTTCCGTGTAAAATTGAGCAATCCTAGCACCCTCTCAAGACAGGGGCAAATGAGCTAACTTAGGCCAGCATTTGCTACAAGGCAGCGCAGTATGTGTGCTGACTCTGGCTATCATCAGGCTCTGAGCCTGCTCTTCAGGGGAAGTGTGGGCTGTGGATGGGAACCTGGCCTGGGTGAGCTGGGCAGCCTGTGGGATGTGAGGAACAAGGCCAAGGCCTGGCAGTTCCCGGCCAGTGAGGGTCACTCATTACCTGGGTCTTGGTGTGCACCCCTGCAGGCTTCAGCACTGTGGTGCTCCTGAAGAGCACTCCACCCCCACCTCCACCAGGTCTGGTGCCCCAAATCAGCAAGCCACCCCCTGGCTTCTCTGGCCTGCCCAGCCCCCACCCAGCCTGCATGCCCAGCACTACCACCACCACCACCACCACTACCACCACCACAAAAGCGTAAGTGTGGCAGGCTACCTGGCCTCCTGCCCTTAGGGGCCAGGGGAGAGTGCCCTCACTTTCAGCAACCCCAAAGATTGAAGCCTCCCATCTCCTGACCCCCAGACCCAGGCTGACACCAGCACCCCAGGCCTACCTTGTCCCCGAGAACTTCCAGGAGAGGAACCTACAGCTCATCCAGTCCATCAAGGACTTTCTACAGAGTGATGAAGCCCGCTTTAGCGAGTTCAAAAGTCACTCAGGAGAATTTAGAAAGGTCAGGCTGGTGGAGGGAGGCAGCGGGGGGTGGGAGTACAGCCTGCCACCTGGGGCCTGGGCCAGGGGTGACTGGGTCTGGCTCTCGGTGGCAGGGCGTGATCTCCGCAGCCCAGTATTATAAGAGCTGCCGGGACCTGCTTGGGGAGAACTTCAAGAAGATCTTCAATGAGCTGCTGGTGCTCCTGCCCGACACAGCCAAGCAGCAGGAGCTGCTGTCTGCACACACGGACTTTCGAGGCCAGGAGAGACTGCCTGGCACCAAGGCCAAGAAGAATAAGAAGAATGCATGGCAAGCCAGCACCCAGCAGGCAGACCTGGACTGCTGTGTGTGCCCCACCTGCCAGCAGGTACTCGCAAATGGTGACTTCCGCAGCCACCAGGCTCTACACACTGCCCGGGATGACGACTTCCCCTCCCTGCAAGCTGTTGCCAGGACCCTCACATAGCTCCCGCTATGTGGGCAGAAGCGGCCACGACCATGAGCCTCCGGTGTCCCTGCTCTTCCTCCTGGCTGACAGCCAGGAAAGGCCCTGTTGAGGCCACTTGCTCAGGCCTTAGGTTGGCCGGCCCACCAGGGTCACAAGGACAGCCCACTTCGTATCAGCACAGTTAGGCAGCTCTTCCTGCTGGGAACTGGGCAGATACCCCTGCCTCAGTGGTGGGCCAATCTTGGTTTGTATCTCATGATTTTGGAAGGTGCTAGGGAAAGAAAGGGCCGGGATGCCAGGGCTTGCCATGTTGTCAGAGGCTGTGGCCACAGTGGCCCGATCGAGGACCTTCTGAGCCTGAGGGCTGCAGCACCTTGGCCCCCAAGCCTGAAGCTGTGGGCCCCCTGGTGCAGGAGTAAGATACTGAGTGTGTTGTGTAAACAGTTGGCTGTTTCATGATTCAAGAGTGTTCAGGATTAAAAGCAGACACGAAATTGTGCTACTTGAAGTTAAATCTTTCTATAAGAAGCTGAATCTGGGATCTCAAATTGCTTCTGATCTTTTATAAAACAGTTTTATCTCTAAATAAATTTATTTTGCAATAATGGACATAGCTGGCATTCTGAGCTTCTCTGCCTTCTGAGGTCACTCAGTAGTGAGGGGAACTCTGAGTCTTTATGTGTTAAGCTCAGGTGGTCGGCCAATAGAAGGTCTGTGTGGAGAGTGGGCAGCTGGGCTTTCCTCACAGGAAGCAGAAGCCAACCAAGAGACCGCAATCCTGGAGGCTTAGTGCTTATTCCAAGCCTTCCAGGAATAGACAGCCACTGCCTGACAACCACACTTCGCACCTAGTGAACCTGTACTTCCAGAGAGGCATACCGACAGGTTTATATGCAAAGATGGGGGGGTGGGGGTTAGACAAACAGGGTGAAAGAGCTACTAAAGGTGAACTTTAAGAACAATTTAGAAACGGGGAGGGGCACAACAAATTCTGTGAGTAATTTGTGAAATTTGGATTTCACATACTGAAAGTTCCCTTTTCTGTCCCAAACACATAGGAAACGGTTCTAAACATGGCTGCATGACCACTGCCTGCCTGAAGCCGAGGATGGGATGGTACTGCTTGTCCGCCCAGGGCTGGGATGGGCAGTGTTTCTAGGTGATGGCCATGCATCAGAGGCCACCACTCCCACCACACACAAGTCTCTCATAGTGCCCTCATTGCAGACCTGAGTACAACCAACCCCACAGAAGAGCGATATGGAAATTGGAATATGTTAACAATATTGAAAATAACTACTTATTTGCTAGTAAAATACATTTTTATTAATTTCAGAGAGGTGAGAGAGAGAGGAGAGAAACATCAACGATGGGAGAGAATCATTGATTGGCCGCCTCCTGCAAGCCCCCTACTGAGGATTGAGCCTGCAACCTGGGCATGTGCCCTTGACTGAAATCGAACCCAGGACCCTTAGGTCTGCAGGCTAATGCTCTATCCATTGAGCTAAACCAGCTAGGGCAAAAATACCTATTCTTAAGCAAAACCCATAATGATACTAAGTGACATGTTAATTCTGGCCGTGTGAAAAGCACTACTTTGGGCTCTTTACAAGTATTAACATGTACACTGAGTGGCCAGATTATTAGGACCACCTGACATTTGTAGGCAAATTAGCCGTACACTGCATTGTATGGGCTATGAAAGCTGAAAGCCTGTTCAAACACCTTTGCTGTCTGCAGTTACCAAGATAAAACATCTCCAATTCACACAGGAACACAAGGATTGGACAATCGAGCATTGGGAAAAAAAGTCATGTGGTCCAATGAATCATGTTTCCATCATGCAGATGGCAGAGTGAGAATTTTGCAGAAACAGCATGAAAGCATGTATCCCATATGCATGAGTACAACCCTTCAAGCTGGTGGGGGCAGTGTTATGGTTTGGTGCATGTTTTCCTGGCATGATTTGGGCCTTTAATTCGTATGGAACAATGGGTAGCACAACATACCTAAGTATCGTTGCTGATCAAGTTCATCCTATCACGTTGATGGCGTATCCCAATGGAGATGTCTTCTTCCAACAAGATAATGTGCTCTTATTGTGCAGGAGTGGTTTCAAGAACACGAGGGAGACTTTACCTTGCTTAGGTGACCCCCACAATCACCAGATCTCAATCCAATTGAGCATTTGTGGGACGAAGTTAAAAACTATCAGGCAGCTGAAACCAGTTTGGCTCAGTGGATAGAGCGTCGGCCTGCGGACTGAAGGGTCCCGGGTTCGATTCTGGTCAAGGGCATGTACCTTGGTTGCGGGCATATCCCCCATAGGGGGTGTGCGGGAGGCAGAGGATCAGATGTCTCTCATCGATGTTTCTAACTCTCTATCCCTCTCTCTTCCTCTCTGTAAAAAAGCAATAAAATATATTAAAAAACAACAACAACAAAAAACAACATCAGGCAGCTGGTTCCACAACCATCAAATCTCACAGAACTGGACAGTGCTATTCATCAGGCATGGTGTCAGATTCCTCACATCACCTTTCAACATCTCGTGGAGTCAATGCCAAGAAGAATGGTTGCAGCATTGAAGGCAAAAGGTGGCCCAACGAAGAACTGATGGGGGTGGTCATAATAATCTGGCCACTCAGTGTATTTACACATGTTATCACCCCACCCTATGTTATAGGAACTATTACCCTTTTACAGAGGAGAATCCAAGGCACAGACAAATTAGGAGACTAGTCCAAGATGACCAAGCTTGAATGTGGCAAAGCCAGAGTTCCAGCTCCAGAGATGGATCTTAACTGCTTCACTTAACCAGGAGGTTACTAACCAATAAGAAATCTCAGAAATGAAAAACTAACATAAAAAGAGGTTCAAAAGTGAACAAGACTGCCTAACAAGTGTGGCTTGATGGTTGAGCAACAACCTATGGACCAGGAAGTCATGATTCAATTCCCAGTCAGAGCACAAGCCCAGGTTGTAGGCTTGATCCCCAGTAGGGGATGTGCAGGAGGCAGCAGATCAATGGTTCTCTCTAACTATGGTGTTTCTATCTCCCTTTCCCTTCCTCTCTGAAATTAATTTTATATATATTTTTTTTTAATTTTTTTTTTTTTTAGTAAATAAGACAAAGCTGGGGAAACCTCCAAAGGACAATTGGCCATGCAATGTGGCTCTGAAAGCTGCATGATACACCTGATGGGTCCCAGAAGCAGAAGGTGGTGAGAAGGGGCCATTGGAGAATCATGACTTTTTCCCCATGCATTGAAGAAATATAAAAATACAGACAAGCACCAAGGATAATGTTTTCAAGCCACGTCTTAAAAAAATGTTTAAAGACACAACTTAGAAAAGAATTTACTAAAGTAACACATAACCTACAAAGGAATGCAAATTGTACTGTTATCACTGCTCTCAGTAGCATAAGATCCTAAAAATTACTAGAGAAATACCTTTACAGTTCTAAGGAAAATGAGAACACTTATATAAATAATCAAGAACATGGGGCTGTCCAGTATGGCCCAATGGTTGAGCGTTGACCCAAGCACCAAGGGGTCCCCAGTTCGATTCCTGGACAGGACACCTGCCTGAGTTTTGGGCTTGGTCCTTGGAAGGGGGTGTGCAGGAGGCAGACAATGGATGTTTTTCTCATCTATGTTTCTATCACTCTCTTTCTCTAAAAACAATAAAAACATAAAACAAAACATGAAAGATTCAAAGTTGACATCCATCCACTGATGAAAGATATTCTAAAGATATACTACTACAAGAAATATTTAGTACTACTGCTAGTAGTATCATCATCTAACCAAATAATAGAGTAATATGCAAATTAGCCATCACTCTGCTACACAAGCCATGCCCGCAAGCCTATCAGAGTGAATATGCAAATTAACCCAACAAAGATTATGGTTAATTTGCATACACGGAGGGAGGGAGGAGTGAAGACTGAAGACAGCATAGAAGGAAGAGGGAGGGAAAGTGGAAAGTAAGGCAGCAGCAGCTGCTGGAGGGAAAGCACTGTCAGTGTGTGCAGGGTGGCACACATGGCCGTGGAGGCAGAGGTGGCAGCAGTGTTGGTCAGCAGGGGCGGTGAGTCAGGAGGGCGGGGTGGGGCGTGCAGCAGCGGTGCAAGCAGCCCCAGAGGAGGCAGCAGCAGCAGCGGGTTGGGCGTGCAGGGCGAGGCGTGCAGTGGTACAGCGGGAGGGAAGCCCGCCGGAAGTCTTGCAGGAATATTCCTGCAACAGGTGCCTAGTATATAATAAAAGGCTGGCCTGCCCCTGTGCCCCATGCAGCCTCGCAGCCCACAGTACCTTTCAAGGTACACAAATTCACACTCTGGCCCCTAGTCTATATATATATAAAAGCCTAAGCGACCGAACCACTAAAAAAACCCAAACAATTGGTAGACTGGTTGCTATGATGCGCAATGATGACCAGGGGGCAGATGCTCAATGCAGAAGCTACTCCTGGTGGTCAGTGAGCTCTCACAGCCAACCTCCCGCTGCTGGCCACCTCTTGTGGTCCCTACACCCCACCAGCCAGCAAATTCCCATAGTCCTTCCCCCCAGCTGGCCAACCTCACGAGGTCTTTCCCTCAGGCTGGCCAACCTCCTGCAGTCCCTCCCCCCGGCCAGCCCCCCAGATAGCCCCATGAGGGTGGGGGTGGGCAGCCAGCCAACCTCCCGCAGTCCCCCACCCCAAACTGGTCAACCTCTCATGGTCCCTCCCCCTGATTGACTCCAATGGAGGAGAAGGCCCAGTGGGCCAACCTCTCATGGCCCCTCCCCCAGCCAGCCGGCCCCCACAATAGGCCCTGATCACCAGCCACGCCATGGGACCCCACCCATGCCCAAATTCATGCACTGGGCCTCTAGTAAGAGATAAGAGATTGGTATTCTCCTCCCCCCACCCCCTGCATTTCAGAGAGCCAGCTCTGAGCAATCCAGTTCTAGACCAGTGAGATGTGTGGTGAAGGCTGATGGACCTGGAACCCCCAGATTCTGGAGATCAGCCCGGCTTCCATCTCCCTGCCTCTTCCCCGATTCTGGGCCCTGGTGCCCTTCAGAGCTCAGCCTCTGCTACCAGGAGGGGCAGGGACAGGAATGAGCCCAAGAGTGTCTATGGCACAGTAAACTCATTTAGTTTTTATTGTAAAGAAGTTGCAGTTGGAACATGGGACACTGAAAATACACAATCACGGATTGTTCTTTCAGAGGAGGGTAGGGGGAGATCCATATATACAAAAAATTGTAAACATGTTCACTTAAATATCCACACATAATTGATCTATGCTACAATGTACAGGGCTGTCATTCAACTGCAACTCCAGAGGCATCTGTCTGTAAGAATGAAATGTGGCAACCACATCTGGCATAATGTGAAAAGCCAGCTTCGAGCAATGCACGAGTAGTCAGCTATGCAGAGGGACCCCACCCTTAAACTGGGCCTTACAATGGGGTGCAGGGCAGGGAGTGGAAGGACTGGTTCAGGAAGCCAAGGGAAAGGGGTTCGCATGGAATGGCCGCCTCCCGGGCACCATGGAGCCTCTGTCCTCGAAAGAGGCTTGTCTTGCCAGGCACACAGGTGTCCCTAGCCGCCCTGACTGAAGGGCTGGGAGGGGCTTGGTGCCCAGCCTATAGCCATCTTGTGCCTTCCCTGGCCAGAATCACCCACACCCGGGCAGAGGCCTGGGCCAAGGCGTGGAGGGGCTGGGTTGAGCAGCAGGGACCACAGAGAGGGGCTGCTTGTGGGAAACTATCAGTTGAAACTTGAAAACTTGACCACGATCACAACATGGAGAGGACCAGGCTACGCTCGTGAGCAGGTGAGAGATGGAAGGAGGCTCCAGACAGAGCACATGGCCCCACAGGGTGAACCAACATGACAGGAACAAGAACTGTCACTACCCACGGGGACACGGGACGGGGAGCAGTGGCCATGCTCCCCGGGTCATGGCATGGGGGTGGGGGCAGTACTCCTGCCCCCAGTCTGGGACAGGCTCTGCACCTGGCAATGGAGGGCAGCCGGCTCCCTGACGCCAGAGTGGACCGGTGACCCCTGGGCTGGCTGCCTCATGAGGGGAGTGGCCCCCTGCCCAGGCTGACCCACTGGAGGCTGGAGATTGAAGGTCCCGGAGGAACTTGAGGCTACAGCCCAGGCACCCTGGGGGCTACCCTCTCTTGGCCCCAGACAGCCCACAGTGGCCACCCCTCCATCCCCGGAGTTGGGCCAGGAGGACCTGAGGGAGGTCCCAGGAGGCTTTGGGCTTTGCATCGGCAGAGCAGCCTTCCAGCCCTGGTCCGGGCTTGCCAGCCACTAGTAGGCGGGCACCTGGTACCCTTTGGGGCTGGTGTCCAGGGTCTCGGTGAAGGGCGGGCTCTGGTAGGTCTCGGTGCCCTCCACACCGCTGCCCACTGGGTAGCCGGGGTAGTCCTGGCCCGCCCCGGTGCCCAGCTGTTCGGTGGCAAAGAGCGACATGTCCGTGCCCAGGCGGAACCGCTGCAGGGCCTTCACGGTGAGCGCCACCTGAGGAGGAGCCCGAAGTCAGCTGGGGCGGGGCGGACACCGGCCTGACACCGGCCTGGCCCCCGTCTGCCTGGCCGGCCGGACCCTCCCCGCCCGCCCGCCCGCCCGGCACTCACCCAGCTGAGGATGGAGAAGAAGCTGAAGGTGATGGCGGCCCGCGCCGCGTCTCCCGCCTGCGCGGCGGCCGGCCCGGGCGGCGTGCGCTGCCACTGGTTGGTGAGGAAGCAGAAGCCCACGAACCACAAGAAGGACCAGAGCCCTGCGGGCGGCAGGAGGCGGGAGGGTTAGGGGAGCTGCTCTGAGGGACCCCGTCGAACCGCTCCGGGAGCGGGCGTCAGGACGCACGGGAGCCCGCCGGCCCTGCTCCTTTCCCATCCGCCCCGCCCCTTCCGGAGGCGCCGCCCCGCCCCGCAGCCCTCCGGAGGCCCCGCCCCTCACCGCCCCTCCCGGAGGCCCCGCCCCGCCCCGCAGCCCTCCGGAGGCCCCGCCCCGCCCTCGGAGGCCCCGCCCCGCCCCGCAGCCCTCGGGAGGCCGGCACGCCCACCTGAGAAGCCCAGGTCCAGCAGCACGGCGCGGCGCCGGTCCCGCACGCTGCTGATCTGCTGGAAGCGCAGGTCGAGCAGCAGGAAGGCGGCGCAGGCCAGGAAGGCGCCCAGGCCCAGCGTGACGCCGAAGCGGCAGGCGCCTGCGTTCCCGTTGAAGACGCAGCGCAGCTCGGGGCCCTCGTCGGAGTTCACGTAGCCCTCGTTGACGATGGGCCCAAAGACGGCGATGGAGAACACCTGCGGGGCGGAGGTGCTCAGGCCTGGGGCGGGGGCTGGGGGGCCGAGCGGCCACGCCCTGGGGTCCGTCCCGGCGTTCCCTGGCGGCACAGGGTGCGTCTCCGGGTGCAGGCCTTCTACCCTTCCCTTCGGATCGCCCCAGGTAGTCAGTGATCATGGACCACAGGTACCGTTTAGCCAGCATCTCTCCTATGCTTAAAACTGCAGCTCTATGTGTGTTCGCTCACAGAATCCTCCCAGGAAACCAGGAAGGTGCCCTTCATTGTTCTTACGCCCTTTACAGACGAGGAAATTGGGGCTCCCCCAGGTGAAGTGGTTTGTCCGAGGCCGCATTGCTGGTAAGAGCAGGGGCTGATATTCAGCTGGTCCTCTGATCTGCGTGGGGGGTGTAGTGTCTCCTCACCCTCAGGCCCACTCCGGAGTGTGGTAACGGGAGCCTCCGGAGTGTGATTCCAGGCTTGAGCCGGTGGTGCTTTGGGAGGTAGGTGTGGAGGAGCCAGGAGAGAGAGGCCGGGGTGTAGGAGGCACAACAGAGGGACAGTTGCAAAGCATGGAACCTGCCTGCCCTCGGCATTCAGAAGCTGTGCGGCCCTGTTTCTTAGCATATAGCACATGTAATGAACAGGCCCAGCTAATGGGGTGTTGGGGACAGAGAAATAATGTCCATCCGGCATTCTACACTGGGTGGGGATTCAAGTGATGATGACCCCACATGGCTATACGTGTTTGGGCTCAAAAGGCGAGAGGATTGACCTCTGGGGTTCAGTCCAACATCAGCACCCTATCCCCCCCTTACCCCCCACGTGGGCTGGGAGGCCAGTAGGAGGTGGAACACAGTCATTTTATTTTAAAATCCTAGACCATGATCATTTTAAGCCAGATGCTGCTATTTTAGCTCTGAGCAAGCCTGTTTCAAAAAAAAAAAAAAATCTCGAGTTTCAATTTCATTTCTCTCCTTTCCCAGCCTAGTTCCTAGAGATATAGTCAGGAGGGAAACCGAGGTGCAGGATTTAGACCCACCCCGGAGTGGTACACAAGTCTAACCAGAGCTGGGACCTGAAGGTAGGGTTCCTATGTCCTGGTCTGGCCAGAGTCAGTCCCCCCGGAAGGTGGCAACCCCCTGCCCTACACCGGGCACTACCCTCCTCAAGACCAGCAAGTAGGTGTAGCTACCCGCCGTCACTGGCTGGTCAGAACCCAGACCTCGGCCCCTCCCCTCCATCTCTCTTACCTGGAGAAGGAGGAGGAGGAGCAGGCCACCAAGCAAGCCTCGGGACGCCCTGATAAGCTGGACTTCCCCTAAAATCTGCCCCTCCCTCACCACCACCCGTCAACCATCGTACAGCCCCATCTGGCTGCCCCACCCAGAGGATCCCTGATCAATCCCCCCTCCACCAACTCACAGTGGCAACTGGGGGGCCTGGGGAGGGCCAGCTCCCTTCAAAGGGGCCTGGAGGACGTGAGTGCAGAAGCAGGGGAGGCTGTGCCAGATTCTCTCAGCTCCCACAGCCCCCTCCTTGGGCTGAGGCTGAATCCCGTCCCCACCCCTGCGCCTGCTTCTAGGTCATGAGACAGGAAAAACGGAGCGAGGGCTTAGGAAGCGGACTGTGTGACCTCAGGGGGAATTGGGGATGGGGGCAGCGGGAAGTGACCTCTCAAGGTCCCAGGCTGCCGTCGCCAGCCCTTCCCCCGCCCAGGTGGGCGCGCCCGACACGGTGATGTCACTCCAACCTGCGGCCCGCGAGGGAGGGGGCGGCGAGGAAGAGGATGGGGGCGAGGGCCCGGGTGGGACCAGGGACCGGGACGGTGGCCACTTACCCAGGACACGACCCGCAGCAGGGTCTGGGGCCGCTTCGCGAAGCTCACGGGGTCCAGGGCGGCCCCCGCACGGCCCGCACCAAACGAAGCTCCTTCCATGGCTGGCCCCCGCGGGCCGCGCACCCGGGGCCCCTCTACCAGCCTGTCCGGCCGGGGCCCTGCCCAGGATCACCCGCCGGGGCTGCTGCGATCGCCGCTGCTGAAGCTGCCTCCGCTGCCTCTGCTGCCTCCCTCCCTCCGGGAGCGCGCACTGGCCGCGGCGGGCACGCGCGGGGCGGGGCCGAGCCCGCACCCCCTCCCTGGTCCACGCACCGGGCTGGAGCCCTCTGGTCCCTCCCGTCCGCTGTCCCTCCAACCCCACCCCTCAGCTTCACGAACCGGGTCCAAGATGGACTCACCAGATCACCATCCGGGGGCAGGGCAAGGAGCTGGGCCTGCACCGCCCCTCACAAAGGCTCCGCCTTTGCTGTTGCCGGGCAGATGGACAGAGGGGACCTGACCCCGTGCCTCTCCTCTGAGCAGGGCCCTCTCATAAATGTGTAACTGAGGCCAGATGGCTCTAGTGTCTTTCCCTCTAGGGAACTAGGAGCAGGGCTCCTTGGTCTTGGTCCCCTGCAAACCAAAGATTGATCACTGGGCCCTTTACCCGCCATGACCTCTCCCCCCGTCCCCCCCACACACATTGCACCCTAGCTTCTCCTTCAGAGGGTCCTAGCCACCTGATATATAGAGAGAATGGCCTCTGCTACCAGGGACACCTGTCCAGGTGGGCAAAGCCCACAGGCCAGTATAAGTGGGAGTTGGGGTCCTGACCAGTTTGGCTCAGTGGATAGA
This sequence comes from Nyctalus aviator, assembly GCA_036971965.1. Taxonomy (NCBI): domain Eukaryota; kingdom Metazoa; phylum Chordata; class Mammalia; order Chiroptera; family Vespertilionidae; genus Nyctalus; species Nyctalus aviator. The sequence continues at coordinate 10,648,701 of CM072926.1, read as the reverse complement.
GCATCCTGTGAACTGAAGGGTTCCAGGTTCGATTCCGGTCACGGGCATGTACATAGGTTGCGGGCACATCCCAGGTAAGGGGTGTGCAAGAGGCAGCTGGTCGATGTTTCTCTCTCATCGATGTTTCTAGCTATTTCTCTCCCTTCCTCTCTGTAAAAAAATCAATAAAATATATTTAAAAAAAATTTTTTTTAAAAACAATTGCAGCCCAAACTGGTTTGGCTGTGGATAGAGCATTGGTCTGCGGACTCAAGGGTCCCATGTTCGATTCTGGTCAAGGGCATGTACATTAATTACGGGTACATCCCTGGTGGGGTGTGTGCAGGAGGCAGCTGGTCAGTGTTTCTAGCTCTCTATCCCTCTCCTTTCCTCTCGGTAAAAAAAATCAATAAAATGTACTAAAAAGAAAACACCAATTGCAGTTTATTTTTAAAAAATAGTAAGTGGGCCTAAACCGGTTTGGCTCAGTGGTAGAGTGTCGGTCTGCAGACTGAAAGGTCCCGGGTTCGATTCCGGTCGGGGGCATGTACCTTGGTTGCGGGCACATCCCCAGTAGGGGGTGTGCGGGAGGCAACTGGTTGATGTTTCTCTCTCATCGACATTTCTGGCTCTCTATCTCTTTCCCTTCCTCTGTAAAAAATCAATAAAATATATATAAAAAAAATAGTAAGTGGGAGTTGGGGTATCTCTGCTCCTTTCCTGTGGGTGGCCAGGTGTCATTCCAAAGTTGTTTTGAGCCTTCCACACTCCTGGGTTTCCTGGACTGACTTGTGACTGACAATTTAGTTTGGAGCCAAGGAGTAGGGAGAAACAAAGAGAAAGGAATCTGGCCCAGTACCACTGCTGAGTCTTTTCCATAGCCCGCCAGGCTCCCAGTTAATGTCCCTTCTTTCAGGTTCCTTCCAGCCCAGCCCAGCAGGAGCCCGGATGACTCCTGTTTCTATCTAGGGCAGTGGTAGCCAACTGGTGGTCCGTGAGGTCTGAAAGGTTGGTGACCGCTGATTTAGGGCAATGATAAGACAAGTTTGCATTTGTTGAGCACTTACAGTGCCAAGTACTTCACCATGGCCTGTGGGGAAGGAACTGCCATCACCCCCATTTCTCAGGTGGTTAATAGGCAGACTGGCCGAGTTCTGGATCACATAAAGGGAAGAACTGGGACTGGAATCCAGGTCTCTGTCATGGCATCCAGGTGGACAGAGGGTGGTGCCTGGCCCAGCCTCCTGGGAAACCCATGCAGTACCAGAGAACTGCCCTCCAGTCTCTGTCAAGTGCATTCAACTGCACCCAGCCCCACTTCTCACCTGACAGCAACCGTCTTGGTCTCTTACTTCATCCACTTGCCCCTTAATCATTTGTATCAACACCGGAACATGCTGCACTTTCTTCCATATTAAAAAACATCAACTCTTGACCCCATGGCCCCTGAAGCTGTCCCTATGTCACTGCTCCCTTCACAGGGCCAATTCAGACACTGAGGTCCCCACCCTCCTAGTAAGGCTTCTAATGTGATCTTTTCCTCGTTCCTCTTACTTTTCCAGGCCCTTCTTCATCACCCTTTCAGGTTTCCTCTTGTCCGACCTGTGATTCTTGGAGGCCCCAGAGCATATCATGGCTCCTCTCTCTGCTATTGGACTGTGCCGACAGCTCCAGCCAGAACCTTCCCTTGGACTAGAGTCCCACTTGTCTTCCTTCACCTGGTTGCCAAGGAAAACTCTGTGGCAAAGTCTGAGTTTTATTAGGGGGTGAAACTTCAGGGAAGCGAGTTAGGGAAAAAGGGAAATGAAGCGAGAGCAAATACAGGTGGTATGTTCTTGAACTGACCACAATGGCTCACAGGCTATTCAGGAAAGACCAGAGATGTGCTGGGGACAGTCCATCAAAGGGAGGAAGGGCAACTTCGCCACCAATTAGTCCCCGCCCATTTCTTCGTGTCACCTGGGTAGCATGTTGTGGAAGCCAGCGCCCCTGGGAGAACACGTCAGTGAAAGTGGTGAGAAGCTAAAGCATGGGGGACAGAGATCAGAGCTTTATAACTACAGGGATGGGACACACTATTGCTGTGACATTCTTGCTGGGAGCCAAGGCTTGGGAGCAGGTATGGCTGAGAAGATCACAAAGGCTCAAAAGCTGGGTCCAGGTCACCCCAACCCGCTCCCCTCACAGCCTTCATCTCAGATACAAAGAGCAACTCCTTCCTCCCAGCTTCTTGTGCCAGAACCCCAGTCACCTTTGGCTTTTCCTCTTCTGTACCTTTAGAATATATCCGGCACCTTCTCCCATCCACCCTGCGCCAGCTTCCCCTTCAGCTGATACATGGGTGCCGCTCTCCCTGCTTCCACCCATGCCTGCTGCACCCCAGCTCAGAGGAAACTTTCAAAAGTCCCAACTCACTATTTCTCAGCTCCAAATCCTCCAAGACCTACCTGTCACAGAAGCTGGGAGTTAAAACCATGTCTTGAGGACTTCATGCTGACTCCCTTCACCTCTTTAACCCCCCACCTCCCCAGCTCCAGGAATCCAGCCTCCTCGCTGTTCCTGGAATATCCTGGCCCACTCTTCTCCTGGGACCTCTCTTTCTAAGGAGCCAGAATCTGGACAGGAGGAAGCAGCTGACCAGAGGAGGGCAGGCCTGTCCATCACTGGAAGTCCAGCAAACACACTGAAGGCAGGTTCTCAAGTCACTTCTTCAGCATTTTATTTTAGTCTCGAGTTCCGAGGGAGCCGACCCACGAAGCCTCTGAGGAGCCCGGCACTGCGATGGAAGGCCACGTGCTGAACAGAAAGGAGCTGCAGTGTCAGTGACCCTGAGAGAGGAGCCATGCCTGCACCTGCCCTCCCTGTAGGGACTGAGCAGGGTGGAAAGCTCAGCCTCGGCCTCTTTCCTGAAGGGCAAAGAGCACACAGCCTCAGAGGCCACCTACAGTCACTGCGGCTGTGTCTAGCCACAGCGGGGAGACAATGGCCCGGTCTCAAGGATTTTGTGAGACAGAGGAGCCCAGCCAAGCCTATCTCCTTCCTGTGTGGGGAAGTGGGCACCAGGGCGTGAGATGGGCAGGCGGCCACATCCTGAGAAAAGCAACAGCCTAGCCTGGCCTTGTCACTCAGTCATTGAACATCAACCATGAACGAAGAGGTCACCATGTGATTCCTGGCCAGGGCACATGCCTGGCTGCAGGCTCAATCCCCAGTAGAGGGCGTGCAGGAGGCAGCTGATCAGTGTGTTGATGTTTCTCTTTCTCCCCCTCTAAAAATCAATAAAAACACGTATTTTAAGAAAGGGGAAGGGACAGCCTAGGCTGTTCCTACTCCTTCACCTGCAGCCCCACAGGGCCTCAGCCGAGGAGGCCACCAGGGTGCCATCAGCACGCACCCTGAGAAGGAAAGGGCCCCATGGGAAGTGGCTGGGGAACACCCAACTGAAACACAACAGGCTCTTTGCTCTGCCACACACTGAAGAGTGCTGGGTGCATTTTAATGACTCCCCCGACCCTCTCTCTAGCCAGGCAGCCCCCAGGGGCTCTCGCTGGCCGCCCTCTAGTCGCAGGAGCCATCCTTCCAACCATCACGCCAGCGCTCATCCACTTTAGAGCAGTCGAAGTCCGGCTTGCCTAGCTTTCGGTTCACCTCGTTGTGCAGGCGGCACAGCCACTGGGTGAAAGATGCCCGTGTGCGCGTGTCTGGCTGGTTTCTATATATCCTGTGGGGGGGAAGCACACGGAGAATGACAGGCAGTGATCAATTCAGAGACGGGATGCTGCTGTAAGCTACACCCGGGTGTAGCTCATGTCCTAAGAGACAGTAATTCCCATAACAGGGCTGAGCGGGAGTGTCCAGGCTTGGTGGAAGGCTAGGCCAGCTCAAAACCTCACTTGGGGAGCTGGATAAACCCTCACAAGAGCCCAGGGCAAGGCATTAACACAGATCAGGCAACTTTCCAGCCTCATAACCATCAGGAAGCCTCACCATGGCCCCAGGCAGGGTGGAAAGGGTGGGGCCTGTACCAAGGTGTAATTAAAGTTAGAGCTCTGGTGCCTCAGCTCAGCAGGAGACCTGTTCTAACGGCCCAGGCTTCAACCGGCAAGGGCTGCCTTGCCCCCACATCCAGCCAAGAAACGCCTATGGGTACCAAACGGCCCCAGGCTGCTTGCCCTTTGAGTAGAAAGATGGCTGATGATCCAATCGCCAGTTGTGGTCCCTGCTCTTGGCAACTCTGCCATTTCTGCACCTATTTCTGAGGCTCTCCTTTATGACATCCGTCAAGAGCCCCGGGCCCAGGCTCCAGGTGGGATGCGCTGCTGCTTGCAGACGGTACAGAATAACTCACCTCTTCCTTATGTCTTCTGCGCACTCCTCACATGGGTAAAATTTGGAAAACAAGTGTATGAGTTGGGCCATGTCTTGCTGTTGTTCTGGGGTGGGCAGGTCGGGGTAGTAGGCAGCCAGGGTGTGGAGGACGGCCCAGCTGTGGCGGCCCAGTTCCTCACGATCCTGAGGACAATCTTCCCTAAATTTGCTGCCCCGCTGCGGAAGGAGGCGGAGGGTCAGTTCAGTCTCCCGTTTCAGAAGCCTGTGAAGCTCCCCTTTTTCCCTCCCCGGCCGGAGGCCCAGACGCCAAACGTTAGTCCCTGGGGCAGGTCGGGCCCTTGTGAGGCTTAAAGAGTAAAGGCCGGGCCTGCCTTGGGGGCAAGGTTCAGGACCAACCAACCCTGGGGACAGTGGGACCGGGAGGCCGGGGCGTCGGGAGGCCTGCCCCGCGAGCCTGAGAACGCGGGGTGTGTGTGTTGCGGGGGGAGAGAGGGGCCGGGCGGGAGGAGGAATCGTGTGCGGGCCGGGGCTAGGGGTGAGCAGGGCTTGCAAGCCTCGGAGGAAAGGTGGCCCCCGCCTCCCTTCCCCCTCGCCCTCCCACCCCCTCGCATCTGCACCTTCTGCTGCGTCCGCATCCACGACTTGAAGTCCACGCAGGCCCGGCAGTGCCGTCTCCGGGAGCCGTCCTCGGCGGCCTGAGGTTCCGGGGTCGGTGCCAGGGCTGGAGATGGGGCCGGGGCGGCGGCCGAGTCTCTCCGTCCCGCGCCCCGGCCGCGCGCATCCGTCACCAGGTCCTCCATAGCTTCGGAGCGCGCGCCGCCGGGCAGGAAGGAGAAGAGGTTCCCGACCCCGAAGCGCCCCCGCTCGCTGGGCGCCGCCATGTTGCCCGCGCAGTGCCTGCCGGGCCAGCCGGCCTCCAGACCGCGTGCGCGCAGCCACCGAGCGCGGCCACGGGAGCCCGGCGCGCTCGCCGCGGGCTCGGAGCGGAGGCCGGAGGCCCGGCTGAGCGGCAAGGGGTCTGGGTCCGCGCGGAGGCGGAGCCCGGAGGGGGCGGGGCTGGAGCCGGGCCGCTCCCGGAAGGAGGCAGCGCCTGAGGCTGAGGCTCGGGTCAAGGACCCGCCGGATTCTCGGGCCCCGGGGCTGAGGCGGGGCCAGAGGCCTGGGTGCTGCCCACGCCCCTGGGCCTTGTCCCGCGGCCCGAGCCCGGCTGGCGAGGTCCTCGGCCTGCCGCCCGCCTCCTCCAGGAGAAGAGCAGCGTGTGGTGGAAGGTGGACTCGGACGGAGGCCGAGGCGATGTCCGCGTTTCGACCCTCAACGCCACCATGGCTCCTTCCGACCGTCCCGCGTGCCCGGAGCCAGCACTGAGCCTCCCCCGAGGGGGACGCCCGCAGCCCGTTACGCGGCGCTATGGCAACGTGGGCGGGGCCTGAGCGCAGAGGGCGGGGCGCCCTGGGGGAGGTCCCGGGGGCGGGGCGGGGCCTGTGCCTGCAAAGGAGGCGGCGCCTCTGAGCTTCTGCGCGAACCCGCCTTCGGGAAGGAATTAAACCCAGGAAGCAGTGCCTCCGGGAACTCTGCTTCTGTCCCTAATCAGTCTTCCCGCAAATATGTGTGTATTGCCTCATCTGTTCCAGGCACTATTCCCGGAGCTGGGCAGGGCGGGTATCAACTTCCAACCCTGACATCCTAGTCCTGGGGTCAAGATGGGGTTGGGTGGGGGCCATAAGGGCGTGGCAAATTCAGGCGGCCTTCTAGAGAAGGCGACCCTTATGCCGAGGCCTAAAGGATATGGAATCAGCTGAAGGGGGCAGTCATGGACGAGGCTGGAGGATCGGGTCAAGGACCCGCCAGATTCTTGGAAGTCTCAGCATAGGCTGAAAAGCGGTGGGACAGGACCTGGGGAGAAATCCAGAGGTGGGCTGCCATGGGAACTGGGAATTTATTCTGAGAACTATGGGAACTACTGGACAGTTTTGGGTAGGGCTACCTCTACCTGATTCCATTTCTGTTTTGCAAAGATTCCTCTGGAAAGTCAACTTCATGGGAGCAAGTAAGGAACATGGGCATTAGGGGTGTGTGTGTGTGGGGGGAGTTGTAGTTGCCCAGGTGAGAGATAAGGGTGGGAGCTATGGAGAAGGGAAGAGTGGAAAGGATCCAGGGTTGTGGGGAGTGTAGAAGCAGGGGGTTATCAGTGGGGCCTCGGCAGCCTTCTAGGTTCCTGGCTGCTAGTAAATTGGCTCTTCCCTAGCTTCTATCCTTTGTCTTCCAGGGGAGCAGGGTCTGTTCCTACCTGGACTCTGCCAGGCCAGATACCCTCAGCTTAGCCCCCCCTGAGATTGGGGAGAGTGAGACAGTTGGGCTAAAGGCCTATACCAACAGGTGTTCACTGTCCAGGCCAAGACCAGTGAAGGTTTGAAAGCTTCAGAGCGAGCCGCTGGAGGGACACACAAAAGCCCTCTGTTCATGCCAGGTGGTTTCCTGGAGGGATGCCCAGACACCGATTCCTCCCTGAAGGGCTTGGGGTGGGGTCCCAACACAGAGCTGGCGGCCTTAGTAGCAGGAGGAACACTGCACCAGGGTTAGATGGGGCTCCAGAAACCTCCCCTGTGAGAAAGAGCAGCCCGGAATTGTGGGCACCTGCTCTGAAGACTAAGGGTCTTCTCGCCATCCAGTTGGGGAATGATCTCAGAGTCTGTGTTTGCAGTAACTTGTAATAAATTATAAATTTAGAGGCAACTCTCAAAACAATCCTAGTCAGCCCCCCTCCCCCCAGTGCCAGGGACTGCAGAGGGACCACCACAGGGAGGGAAACCTCTGGGGTGAGCCTGTGAGACCCGCCCCTCCCCAACACGAACAGAAATACTAACATTAATCACTTAACACAAATTTCCTCCTTGGTGTCTTGGGGACATTGAGAAATCTTCCCTCCAGTGTGAGGGCGGATTAAGCCGTTCCCAATGACAACCGTGCTAACTGTCCAGGCAAGTTCAAAGGCAGTGCAGTGGGGCACACCTTGGCGGGAGGCTCTCACCAACCCCAGCATTATGCAGGACTGGGAGAGCAGGGAGGGGGGTCCAGGCCCAGCGGCACTTTGATGGGCTCTTCCTTCTCCACCTGCCATGGCAGCAGTCCCAGCCCCTCCACCACCTCTGTGCCCCCCTCCTGCTCCCCAGATCTTCAGCTGGAGGCCAATGAGGAAGCTAAGAAGGACGGGGAGGGCAGTGCTGCAAAGACCTGGCAGGTCTGAGGCATCAGGGGAATTCCAGCCCATCTTCCGGGTACTTCACTTCGTCCCTGTGCGGTTGGGGAGCAGCAGGTGATTACCACCCGCTTCTGACTCCGGAAGCCTACGATCTGGACCTGAGACCACAGCTATGGTGGGCCCTAGGCACCCAGTGTCAGTCCGGGCAGCAGCTCTGGTGCAGATAGAGAAGCTCCAAGTAAGTGCTGGTCCCTGTGGGCTTTAGGAGGAATAGGGAGGGAAGGAGGAAAAGGGAGGGAGGGAGGGAGGAAGTTCAGGGCCCAGTCCCTCCCAGGTGCCCCAGCCTTTCCTCCAAACAGATGTTCGCCTTCTCTGTGTGCTGGTCGGATGACAGCAACACCTTGGTGCGGAGAAGCTGGGAGGAATTCAAGAGGCTCCATGTGAGTGAACCTGGGACTTCCTCTAGAGGAGCTTCAGCCCCACCATGCCTGCCCCCGCACTGTGCCTGCTTTTAGCCCCTGCCATCCCAGGAGATCCCCCCACCCTCCCACGGTTACCCAGTGGGCCCTCAAACACCAACATGCCGGTTCTCTCCCTTAGAAGATCCTCAAGGAGACCTTCCCGGTGGAGGCGGGCCTGCTGCGGAGATCCGACCGAGTTCTCCCCAAACTTCCGGGTCAGGCACCAGGGATTCTGGGAGGAGTAAGGGGAGGGGCAGGAGCAGCAACCTGGTGAGGGGAGCCCTGGGGCGGGGTCCCATGTTCTGTACCCTGTGGTCCCCACAGACGCATCTACATCACTGTTGGCGCGCGGAGGGCGCACAGGCCGCGGCCTGGTGCGCCTGCGGTTGCTGGAGACCTATGCTCGGGCGCTGCTGGAGGCAGAGCGAGTGTCCAGGGGGCCGGCGCTCATCGCCTTTTTTGAGCCACAGCTCCAGGACCTGGAGCCTTCACTACCGCCCGGCAGGTGCCTGACCCGCCCCTAACTCCACGGGAAGCATTTGGGTGGTGGGGGCTGAATGACGGAGAAAGGGCCTCGGCAATACAAGGCTGGGTGAGGCGGCAGCCCATCCCCATCATCCCCACACCTCTCTCCTGTGACCGCCCTCTCCAGCCTGGTGATCCTGCCCGTCCAGGAAGAGCCCCCACCCCGCCCGGAGGGCAGTCTTGCCATAGGCAGCCTGGAGGCTCTGAGCCTGCACTGTCTGCAGCCCTTCAGCACCCAGGATACACGGGGCCAACCCTTCCATGTGCAGGCCCAGGAGGCCCTAGACGTGCTGCTGCGACACCCCTCAGGTGGGCTGGGCAGGAGTCTGGGGGCTTGGCCGGCTGCAGCCAGGATCCCAGTGTGCCTGGGGATCTGAACCCCGGCCCACCTTTGTGTGCAGGCTGGTGGCTGGTGGCTAATGAAGACCAGCAGACGGCATGGTTTCCTGCTCCCTACCTGGAGGAGGTGGCCCTGGGCCAGGGGCAAGATGGGAAACAGCCCTTCCGGAATAACGGTAATGAGACTAACCCCCCCCCCGCCCTCCCCCCCCCAAACACTGCTGGGCAGGGTGCAGCAAGGCTGGGGGACAGAAAGCACCCGACCCAAGGGTGAGATGCAGTGGAAGGACTAGGTAGTGGCAGCAGTCTCCTAGTATGTACCTGGGCCCATAGAGGGTTTTAGAATGGTCCCTGGCATTAGCAGAGACACAGTGAGAGATCGATGAGGGGACAGAGATGGAAGCCCTGTGCTAACCACCAAAAAACCCGCTCCCAGGATCCCAGTTCTGTGCTTCCCAAGCCTATGAAGGCAGCCAGGCCGACGAGCTGTCAGTGCCTGCGGGGGCAAGAGTGCGCGTGCTGGAAACGTCGGACCGAGGCTGGTGGCTGTGCAGGTGGGGCTCTGGTCGGGGAGGGGGCTTCTATGGGGTTGGGAGGGCAGGGCCAGGTGCTAACCAAACTGCCCTCCTTGCAGGTTCGGGGGCCGCACAGGGCTTCTCCCCTCTGTGTTACTGCAGCCAGATGGGCTCGGCATGCTCCTGAACGGACCAGAGTTCCATTCTGGGGCAGAGCGGGGAGAGAACAGGGCGGGGGAAGCCCAAAGCTCCCCCAAGTCCAAGTCCCCCCAGATCACGACACTTCCTCCTACCGTGCCAGCTCGCCCCCTGCCGAGTGCCATTCAGAACCGCTGCTGCACCATCACCCGTAGGGCACTGGGGAGGGACCCACGGAGTCAGGGACATCCTTGAGGGTGTGTGGAACCGCATGGAGAGAGTGCTGTGTACCCCACCACCCCCAGGGCAGGGGGAGGTGCATTTGAGGGTGGGACTTGTGGCTGGCAGGGCCAGGAAGCTACACTCTCCCGTTTCCTCTGAGTGAAGTGTCCATGCTGAGGGGCTGGGCCTGTTGGATTGCACAGGCCAAGGCACAGGGATGATGCTTGGCCAAGGCTGTAGTCTGGGACCTGGGGTGAGACAAAAGCCTAACAGACACAGGGAACTGGGATAAAACCTTCTGGTGTTTTAATAAAAAATAATAAAAAACAAACAAACAACCTCGTGGCATTCAGAGGGCGGAGGGGGCGGCGGGGAGGGTGGGCAGCTTCATGTTGTGCCACAGGAAGTCCAGGAAGGTGGCTGCCTGCAGGGTCCGGCTGAGCCGCTGGAAGTGCCGCTCTGGGGACGACAGAGGACGTCAGGGGGTCCACGGTCCGGCCAGGCTGCCCCCGCCGCCGCCCAGGGCTGCGGCCATTACCTGTGTAGGGCAGCAGGGCCTCGAATGAGGCCTGCACGCCTTCATACGTCAGCAGCTCCTCGGGGGCCTCGTGCCGCAGGAGCACGCCCAGCACGGCCTGGGCTTCGTGGCAATGCCGCGAGTTGGTGTTCCACGTGACGCAGAAGCGCAGCAAGGCCTCTGCAGGTGAAGGGATGGTCAGACCTGCCTGCTGGCCACCCCACTCACACCAGTCATTGTCCAGCCTCTACCCTCCTGCCCCGGACCTTTCTGGTCTCGCCGAAGTCGGAGCACGGTGGCTTCCAGTTTCTCCAAGGCCTCAGGGTCCCTCCGGATGGCTGCAGAGGAGGGAAGATAAGCCGCAGGGAAGGAGCAGGATAGACCTGAGAGGACCCTCCTCCCCCTCCACGGCCGCCTGTCAGGCCCCTGAGGTAGCACTGACCCTGGATAACAGTCAGCACCGTATGGGGCCGGTCCAGGGAGATGGCCAGGCCCAGCGCCCGCAGGTACCGCTTCTCCTGGAGCAGGTTGTCCAATTCTTGCTGCCTGGTGGGGGAGAGGAGGAGAGGGCCACAGGGCTAGGGCTGGGGCTGAAGGCAGAGCCATGAGGGAGCTGGCTTAGGAGTCAGCAGACCCGGCCGAGCACTCACTGATGGTGACCTGTGTCAGCGCTCCAAGCCTCAGTTTCCCCGTCAAAAAGCAGGGGTGGTGCTAATACACCCTACCCCGAGGGGAGAGGGTGATACTGACGCATGGGAGGTGGCACTCACAAGGAGGCTGGGTGGGGACCCTCCAGACTTACTTGACCACCTGCTCCTCCCGCTTGGCCAGCTCCTCTGCCTGCTCCATCTCGGTAACATCCTAGGGTCAGACTGGGGTCAGAGTGGAACCTCATGCTGTCCTGCCCACTCTGCCCACTGCACCAAGGCCCACACACCTTCCAGAGGATGACACAGGAGTCACTGGCGCCGGTAAGAGCACGGTCGTCCAGCTGGCTGCAGTGAAGCCCCCAGACCTTGTCCTGGTGGGCATCCAGCGTCCGCACGCACTCATTGTTCTTGATGGTCCAGAGCTTCACGAGCCCATCAGAGCCGCTGGGTTTGGGATTGGAGGGGGCTCAGCACTGGGACCTGTCTCCCAGCTCACCACCACCCTTGCCCTGTCCCCAGCCCAGTCACCTGGACAGCAGCTGTGTACCCCGGCTCACAAAGGCCACCTTCAACACAGACGCATCATGCCCCTCGAAAGTCTGCAGGGTTGAGACAGGGAGGGTATGAGACAGCATCAAGGAGGGACCAGGACTGGGGTGGGGGGCGGGCCCGGGGTGGGGGGCCGCTTACCTTAAGGCAGCTGAAATCCTGCAATGCCCAGAGCTTGACAGTGCCGTCAGCCGAGGCAGTGGCCAACACCTGGTCCATAGGTGAGAACTGGACGCACCAGAGGCCACGCCGGTGGCCTGAGAAGACACCCAGCAGCTGGCACTGTGGCAGGGCCCAGAGCTTGGCTGTGCGGTCCTGTGAGCCTGTGGCCAGCAGCTTGTCATTGGGAGCAACAGCTACACTGTTGATGTCCTAGTGATGGCAACAGGTGGCAGCTCAGATACCCCTGCCCCAGTGAGGGCCTGCCCCAGAGCCACCCCAGTGTGCTCACCTTGTCGTGGCAGCGCTGTGTCGCCTGGGCCTGTAGGAGGACAGGGTCACTGTCCGGGGCTGTGCTCTTGGACAGCAGGGCTTTGGGGATGGGCCACAGCTTCACAGTGCAGTCCTGGCTGCCCGTCACCAAGAAGCTCTCCTTCAGCCTAAAGCCCAGTGGGGTGTGGGGGGGGAGGAAGACGCCCGATGAGCCTTGGCCAGCCCAGCCTGCCCCTGCACCACAGCTCAGGCCTGCAGGACCGTGGTCCAGATCAGAGGGCCGTTCCAGAAGGCAGATGCCTGAGGTACCCAGACACTTCTCCGGGACCACTTGTCTGCCCTGCAAGCCCACACTGCCCGCCTGGGTGCCGCCACCCCAGGTGACTTTGTCCCAACAATGGGACCCCAGGCCTACACACAGGGAGCACCTTCTCAACCTGCACTTGTTCAGGGTCATCCTCTCTGCCCCAACATCCTACCCCTTTCATCCACCCAGCTCCAAGGCACTTCCTAGGAACCCCCACCCCACAGTGGCACTTGGGGTGCTCCTGGCCCATTCGTTCGTTACTCTAATCCCTAGGTTAAAGCTTCAAAGAGCAAGGTCAAAGGCACCACCTTTTCCTCTCCGTCTCCCTGAGCTGGGACTCCATCAGCAGGGCCTAGGTCTCCACGTCTGTCACACTCTGGCTCCCAGCCCTGGCCCACTACCTAGAGCAGCAGATGGTGCCCACGCTGTGTGTGTGCCCAGAGCCCTGAGCCACACAAGTCACTTCGCCAGCCTTGTTCATCCTCCAGATGCGAATGCTCTGGTCCTGCGGACGGGAGGGGTGAGGACAGAGGCTCAGCCCGACTTTCCCACTGGGGACCTATGCCTCCACACCTCTCAGGGTACCTCACCTTGGCACAGCTGGCAAAGAGCCACCCCTTCCGAAACACATCCAGGGCAAGGACAATATCTGGAAGAAAAGTGGAAGGAGAACGGTCAGAGATCAGTTAAGGGGAAGGGTCCCAGGAGCGCTGGCCCGGCCCCGCACCTGTGTGGCCATGGAGAACCTGGCAGGCTGACGTCTGTAGCTCAAACACTTTCAGGCAGGGGCTATTGGAGGCCACGACGACGTGGGAGTCCTCAGGCCCAAGGAAACGAACATCCAGCACCTCCTCACTGTAGCCGGCAAACTGCAGGTGGAGGGACACGGGCCAGGGCTCACGTGAGAAGAGGGTCTACGTCCCCAGACCGAGGGCTCACCAGGGGGCGGGGCTCACTTGTTTCTGCAGCTTCAGGGAATGTGCTTCATAGAGCAGCAGGTTGTGGTCGGCAGTGACGGTGAGGAGCAGGCCAGCAGCTCGGACCAGGGTGCAGTGGGTCAGCTCCCGCCCAGGGCCTGACAACTGCTGCTGTGTGTGCACACGCTGCCCAGAGGCCGCCTCCCACACGCGCAGCACGCCTATGCAGGGAGGGAGGCGGCTGGGACTCAGGGCCATGGGCCACCCCCGGTCCCTGCTCCCTGCCCTGGCCCCACGCACCTTGGCTGCCAGCTGTCAGGAAGTGCAGGCCCGTGGACTTCACACCCAGCTCGGGTGCCAGCTCCTCTGGCAATAGCACTGCGGCCTCCACACTCTGAGGGGGAGCAGGTCTGAGGTGGCAGCCCCACTCCCAGCCCCGCCCTACTCACTGGCCCTGGCCCCCCAGGTGCCCCACCTCGAACACAGGGATGGTCCTCAGGGCCTGGTGGCTCCGCAGGTCCCAGACAATGCAGATCTTGTCCCGGCCCGAGCTGGGGAAACAGCCACCTCAGTTCCCGAGTCTCCGCCATGGCCCTCCCTGCCTGCTGAGACCTGGGCAGCTGGTTACTGACCTGAGCATGGTGTGGCCATCAGCACTAAAGCTAAGTGAGGTGACAGCACTGTAGTGGGCAGTCAGGACAGCCAGGCACGACTGGTCCTGTAGCGACCACACGCGGATGGCGGCGTCTGTGGCTGAGGAGAAGAGCAGCAGGCGTGCGGGGTCCGGGTGGAAGGCCACCAAACTGCAGGCAGGGAGGGGCAGCAGGTGAGCTGTGCCATCCCACCGTGATGCCCCACTCACCCAGGCTCTGCTGCCCCTACTCACTGCACGACACCTGGCGAGCCCCGGAAGTGGTGTGTCCCATAGTGCCGCACAATGTCCCAGACACGCACAGCCCCGTCACAGCCGCCTGTGGAAACGTGTTTGAGGCGAAGGGGCTTGTGTGCCCAAAGCCCCGTGCCTGCCAGCCGGCCCGTCCACCTGCTGGGGCCCTACCTGTGGCCAGCAGTGTGGAGGTGGGATCGAAGGCCATGGTGGCCACAGGCGCTGTGTGTATCGCTTTCCACAGGCGGACGACATTGCCCTCTCGCCAGGCCCAATGAGCCAGCAGCAGTGCCCGACTGGCTGTCACTAGCACCTAGGGGAGGATGTAGTTTACCTAGGGGGTTGGGGGTAGAGGACCCATCCTCATAGGCTCAAAGTTTGATTGGGAAATACTGGAGCCCACCTCCCACCACTGCCCCAAATACCTCATCATCAGGGCTGAGATCAAAGGCAGTAATGTCCTCCTGGTCCTCCTAGGGGAAGAGTGGGCGCACAGAATGCTATGAGAATAGGCTGCTTTTCCACACCAGTCCCTAACCCTGGCTCTCCCTGCCCTCACCTGCTCCAGGCTCTGTAGGATGGCCCCTGAGGCCACATCCAGGATGTTGACTTTGGTACCACAGACGCAGAAGAGGTACTTCCCAGTCTGGTCCAGCTGGTGACAGAGAGGGTCTCAGCCAAGGTAACACTCGGTAATCCCTGCCTGCCCCACCATTCTGCCCCGCCCCCCACGAGCTGGTACCTGCACCTTCCCGCCCTTGTAGAAAGGCTCGATCTTGCGCTCGACAGCATAGCTGGAGGGTGGACAAAGAAAGAGTGAATCATTTACTCCTTGGTCCCCAGTACCAAGCCCTGTGCTGGGTGCTCTCCCAGAGGTCAACCCATTAGGTCCTTGTGACTGAGCCTCTGGACAGCTGTAGGGATGGGGTACTGGCGATGATGAGTTCTTTTCACTGTTGTGAGGTGGGTGTTGGTATCCCCTTGTTACAGATTACTTGAGACCCGGAGCTGGGCTGGTGATCCACAGAGGGTCCCACTACAGCATATGCTGTCCAAACAGTCCAGTTTTCCCAGATTCCCCAGTGCACATCAGGCCAGGCCTTGGGGGCCCCCTGCTGGCCATGGGAAGCCAGGCCTGAGTACTGGCCCATGGCAACACACTCAACACCATCCCTGAGGTCCGGCCTGAACCCTTCCCGAATCCTTCCTCCATCCCCAGCCTGGCCGGCATCTCAGTCCCCAAGCAGCCCTAGTCCATCCTGCTCGGCTGCCTCCATGCTGGTCCAGGTCTCACTGCACTGTCCCTTCTAGAGAGAGGCTCCAGCATCTTCACCAGCTGGCTTCCCCCCCCCACCCCCCCGCCCCCGCCCCAACTCTCTCAAACCCCTGCCAAAAAGGTCAATTAGAACCTAACTCTGTCTTAAAATCCATTCCTCTCCTTACATGTTTCCATGATCCTGCCCAAAGGGGACACTGCTAACATTTCCTGTTTTGAACAGGCTGTTCCCTGTGGATGGCCTGGACCTCTCTTGCCAGTTTTCAATGGCGCCTTCCACTGGGGTAAGCCGTATTGACAAGATGAAACAAAGCCTCCAACTCCCGAGGCCAGTAGACCATCCACTCGGGCTTCTTTTGCTAGTGCTTGTCACAGCCACTGATGAAAATGATTCGCAAACACATTTATGCCATCAAAATACGCTGCAAAGGGCAGGGCTGAGTCTGTCCCTTTCCAGACACTGAGCATTTATTAAGCTGATAGGAACAGATACTACACTTGATCTTAGCCAAAAGACCGAGAAGCGATGGGCACTGAGCATTTAGATGTTTCAGCAGAGACTTGGGGGGAAAAACACAGGGTTAGGGCTTCCTAGGCCACTGCTGACGGCCCGTCTCCGGACCTGTCTTCCTGCTCCCCGGAGAAGAGGGACAGCTCCCGGCCGCCTGACCCAAAGGTGGTGGTTCTCCGCTCCCCGAGGGTGTCAGAGGTCCCGCTCCCATCCAGAACCGGCCTCCATTTGTGCTCAGCCCGCCCCTTCCTCCACGAGGGTTTCTAGTCTCCCATTCCCCAACTGGCTTCTAATTTAATAGCCTGGCCGGGCCCCGGGCCCCCTTTCGAGAGCAGCCATTGCTGGCTCTCTCGCCTCATAACATCACTACAGCCTCCACGACCCCGCAGACCAACCAGTCTGTACACAGTCCTCATCTCCTCCCCAAACCCGAATGGACACCCGGCCCGCGGCGGGCGCCTTCGCTCCTCCGGCTGCGAACCCGGTCCCCTCCCCGGCGGCGCCCACAGCCTCGGTGTCCCCGCTC
The DNA here is from genome assembly GCA_036971965.1 of Nyctalus aviator. Lineage (NCBI taxonomy): Eukaryota > Metazoa > Chordata > Mammalia > Chiroptera > Vespertilionidae > Nyctalus > Nyctalus aviator. The sequence goes on along the minus strand of CM072926.1, from coordinate 10,632,423 downwards.
ACTTGGCCTTGAAGCGGCTCAGTCCGGCCGCAGCCTCCTCCATGTCACCGCCGCTGCAGCCGCCACCGCCGCCGCCGCCGCGTGAGCGAGACCCGAGCGCCGCTCCGAACTGCCGGCGCGCCTCACTGACGTCACCGCGCTGTGAGTGTGACGTCACACGACCGCGGCAATGGCTGTGGCTGCAGCGGCAGGAAATGGAAGCTGGCAGGATTGTACCCTGGCTAGGGCTGGTGGGATGGTACCGACTGAGTTCACTAGGTAGCAGGCATTTTAATTTTAATTCAATTTAATCTTTTACTGAACTTACTAGAGTGACATTGGGTAGTAAAATTTTGTTAGATAATAAAATTATATAGGTTTCTTCTATAATACGTCATCTTTATATCTGGCCTTGACTAGGAATCGAACCCGCAACCATAGCATATTCAGATGACACTAACCACCTGAGATACCCAGCCAGGGCAGGAAGTGCAGTTGTAAATGGGGTTGTGGAGGAGGCTTATGGAGAAGATGACCCCTGAGCAGAACCCTAAAGGAGGTGAAGCAGGGAGCTCTGTGGTTATCTAGAACAGTGCTTCAGGCTAAGGAACAACCATTGCACAGGGCTGGTGTTAGGAGGAGCCACGGAAGCCCATGTAGCTTTAGGGAGAATTATAAGGGTAGGGAGGTCAGAGATAATGGGGATTCACTTGAGTCACTGTGATGAGTTGGCTTTTACTCAGGAATTTGAGTGTTTGTATTACTGGCTATGAAGCTGGTAAGCAAATCGTTAGGAAGTAACTGTGAAGAAGACTGGGAAAAACGTTTGAGACATTAATTTGAGTGGAAAGTAGTCAGGCAAAGGAGAGTGAGGGAAAGAGATCTTGGGCAGGGAAAGTAGCCTGTGTTAAAATCCAGCGGTGGGAAAGGACTTGGGAGAGGTGGAGGGAGAGAGGCCAGAAAGTGTCCCTGCAGGGTGAAGGGAGTAGTGCCTGCAGAGGTGGAGGGCTGGCTGCAAGCACAGAAATGGCGGGAGCAAGCCAGTTCAGGGCTTGTGTTTATTTATCCTTCAATTTATAAGGTACTTTGGTCCTGGACCCCCCACACCTCAGCCCCAATGCTGCCTTCTGGGGTGGCCTCGGCATCCTCTTGCTGGGCACTGAGGAGCAGCGCGTCGTTCTCCAGGAAGTTTCCAAGTTGGGCCAGCTGCCTGCAGATGAGGCTTGTGGTGTGGTGCACCTTGCGCACGTGCTGGAGCAGGCACAGCACTAGGGTCTGGCTGCGATCCCGGCGCTGGCCCCAGGCTTCGTGCAGCTCACGGTGGCAGTTGAGGGGTACATACTCTGTTGGGTTCAGGGTGGTCCTACAGCCCCCGGTGCAGCGCTGCTGGGTACCATGCTGGCACTGCTGCAGGTGCTCTGCCAAGGCCCCACGTGCTATTGGCACCGTGCAGCCCGCGTTGGGGCAGGCCATTAGCTCAAAAGGACATGAGTTCTGGTGCCCTTTACGATGGGCCAGGGGGCACGTCACCAAACAGCCAGCTTCAGCATTCTTGCACTAAGGGTGGGGAGAGCAAGGTGAGCCAAAGCAGGTCAGGCATTGCCAGCCTTTGAGCTGCCCACCCAAATCATTGCCCACCCATGACATTCATTCCATGACTAGGAACCAGTGAACTAACTGGGAACCTCCCAAGCTCTTAGGCACCAAAGATGTGGAAAGAGGGACACAGCTGGACAGATGCTTGGAGGTGGGAAGAATCTAGATCTCTGAGAGGAGGGGGATGAATTGCACTCGACAATTGTATGTGTTCATGTATGGCAAGTCTTTATTTTATTTTTATTATATTTTTATTGATTTCAGAGAGGAAGAGGGAGATAGGAACATCAATGATGAGAATCACTAATTGGATGCCTTCTGCACACCCCACTGGGGATCGAGCCTGTAACCCAGCCATGTGCCCTGACCAGGAATTGAACCATGACCTCTTGGTTCATAGGTCAAGGCTCAACCACTGAGCCATGCTGGCTGGGCTATTTTTAAATCTGTTTTTGCATCTACAAAATTAGGAGGCTGGGCAATGGTATATGTATAGAGATAATAATTTAATAAAAAAAAAATTAGGCTGCCTTAACTGGTTTGGCTCAGTGGATAGAGCGTAAGCCTGTGGACTCAAGGGTCCCAGGTTCAATTCCAATCAAGGGCTTGTACCTTGGTTGTGGGCATATCCCCAGTAGGGGGTGTGCAAGAGGCAGCTGATTGATGTTTCTCTCTAATTGATGTTTCTAGCTCTCTCTCCCTCTCCCTTCCTCTCTATAAAAAAAAAAAAAAAAATCAATAAAATATATATATATATATTTTTTAAATTAGGAGGCTGGAGAGTTAATAGCTGACAAAGAGATACGTTATCCTCTAAAAATTTTCTGATCCCCATTTTGCATTTGAGCCCTGGCTGGTGCTTCCCAGTGGTTAGAGCATTGGTCCACACACCAAAAGGTCAATTCCCAATCAAGGGCATATTCCTGGGTTGTAGGTTCGACTCATGGCCCTAATCAGGGTGCAGAAGCAAACAATTGTGTGTGTCTTTCTCCCCTCTCCCCTCCCTCCCTCCTTCTAAAATATCAATGGGAAAAAATATCCTCTGGTGAGGATTAACCACCAAAAAAACCCATTTACATCTGAGGCCCCAGGAGCTGAGTAGTTACGTAAATTGCCCAAAGTCACAATGCAAGTACTTGGAGCTCAGCCAGGGCGGATGCTCCCAAGTCTGCAGTCTGTGTTGCTGGAGCAGAAACCCTCAGTTCTCTGAGGGTGAGTCTCCCAGCTCCCTCTCCTTGCTCTGCCCCATCCCCCAAGGGATACAAGGAGGTTGGTGGCAGTGGGTGCTTTGAACTACCTTCACTTCCAGGTGGCCAATGGTCTTTCGGAGCTTATTCACAGGGACCATCTTTTTCCGTTTCACCTCTTTCCTGCAGCACGGACAGGTCGTTTGTCTAGGAGGCATGAGTTGGGTGAGTTTTGGGATTGGGAAGGGAGCAAGGGGCAGCAACATGTTGGTCCCTTCTCTCTAGCTGGAAGAGGCATTAGAGGGCTTTCTAGGGACCTCTCAACTCTGAGGTCTGGCCAGGGGCTGCAGGCAGATAACACAAGGTGAGGGGACCCACAGATTTCAGTCTCAGATTTAGCAGCTGGATCTTATGGCCATGGCTTTGCAGACCTTCCCGTCTATCCTGGGCTACAGAAATGGCCCTCATCCCCACCCTTGCCTCCCAGCCTCTTGGGAACCCAGTCGCACCTGGCTAGCCACCGGAGAATGCACTTCTTGCAGAAGATGTGGCTGCATGGCAACCTCATTGGCCTCTTGAGAACTCCGTGGCAGACAGAGCACATAAAGTTGCTGTTGGGAGGGCTGGTGAAGAGGTTGAGATCATACCCGCCACTCTGAAAAGGCCAGGACAGCATCAGGGGCTGGCTGGGACCAGAATCTGGTCACCCATTCCATATGCCAAGAGGGAGACCCCAACAAAAGCTTTGGGTAGGGAGGTGGGCCACACGAGAGCCTCAAGGGGAGGGGTGGGCCAGCACTCACTTTGAGGGGGCAGCTGTGGGAGGGTCAAGACCTTTGAATACTAACCCCCAGCTTTAGAACTGGTCTTTGCCTAGATTTACTCTTGGCCAGAGTGCTCTGAAAGCTTCCCTTATTCCATTTGGGAGCGTGTAAGCCATTATCCACCCTTTCTCAACGTGAGAATTTGAGAATCGGATTTAGGCTAAGGTGATCAGGCATCCCGATTTTTAACAATTTGTCCTGTGTCCTGCGGTGTTTTAAAGTCCCGATTTTTGGAAAGAAAAATTGGGACTTTTTTAAAACGCTGCGGGACGCAGGACAAATTGTTAAGAATCGGGACTGTCACGCCAAAAGCAGGACATCTGGTCACCTTAATTTAGGCACAAATATAAGGGTCTTGGGCTCACCATGATGTGTCTAGATGGCAGCTTCTGACCCCTGAGGCTGAAGGTCCTCCATTTCACAGGGGGAGCTGGCCGACATCACAGTGGCATTGTCCCAAAGCAGGCCAATCACAATCCTGGTCCCAGGCCCACTGGGACTCTGCACCACCTGGCTCTTAACTGCCCTCTCTCAAAGGGCACAGACCTGGGGTAGGTCCCTGTAGCCCCTGCCTTGGTAGTGGCTGACAGCTGATCCCCAAGCAGCACCAGGCCAGGAATCAAACTCCTAGGGATGGCATCCCCAGGACTGAGACTTCAGCAGGAACAAAGGAATGGCTCCCCTCTTCCTCCTAAAATAGTGCTGCCCCCGTGGCTAGATCTCCAAGAACTAAGGGGCTTCAGGATCTAAGACCCAAGGTGCTCTAAGATACAGACCAGGGAAATGAGAACCAAACTGCCATTCAACCTCAGCTAGCCTGTGGGAAAATCTCTGAGTAGGTAGGCTTGGACTATCTGGGCAGGTGAGAAAAGCATAGGGAAGTCAATTCCAACCTGAGAATGTTCCAACATGTAAAGCACAGAACAGAAAAGTGTATTTCCATACCACTGAGTGGTTTCCTCATCAAATCCTAAAGACCCTAACCCTGTCCTGCACGAAGTTACGAAGGAGCCACTGTTAGAACTGTGAATTTACACTCCCATCCTTGCTAATGGCTAGCAGGCCCAGCGTGACTCCTATCAAGCTCAAGGTACTTTATCTGCTCTACTGTGGGATCCTAGGAGTCACCCATCAATCTTGGAGATGCTTAAGTTCTACCCCTGTGTGGCATCCGAAGTAGACCAGGGCTGGCTAGGAGGAAGGTGTCCTACATGGGTCTTTCCTTCACAACACACGATGCATTTTCCAGGGTTACAGGCAGAGGACCAAAAACACGCACATACACACGAAGTTGTGGACCAACAGCTTTATTAAAAAACTAAGACAAAACAAAGTAAGTAAACAAGGAAAGAGGACAGCGAAGTCCCTCTACCGCCATGATCCTGGCGGCGTCGGCCTCAGGCTTGGGGCATCCGGGAGTCCTGCGAACAGAAAACAGGGTGAGGATCTGACATCGGATCACGCAATCCGCAACACCGAGGGCCCCGAACCGCGGCGCGTGTCGGGGCCTGGGTTTCACCTCCCCACATCGAGTGGACAGTGAGCTGAGGCCCCCGGTGGCTCTGGGCGCCGAATCTCACCCACGGTCACGGCCAAGGCCGCAGGTGATTTTCAACCAACGCCGATCTCCCGACCACCCACCCAGCGACACATGCAAGCCAGAAGCAGACGCGCGGACCTACCTGCAGTCTGCGGCGGCGCACGCGGCGGCGCGGCAATTTATAGCGACCCGGAGAGGCGCAGGCGCACGCAGAGCTGACGAGGCCCCGAGGAGCCAATCACAAGATGTCTTATAGGCCCGTGGAACACTCGCGAGAGGATTGGTGCAGTCTAGTTCTCGCGGTACTTGGCGCCATATAAAACCTCCCTGCCTGCAATCTTTGTTCTTCTTTTCCGACAAAACACGTGAGTGTTCATTCCTGTTGGTTTGGGCCGGGGCCTCGGCGGCGGCGATCCGCGGACACGGGGCTGGACCCGGGGTGGTGTGACCGCGTTTTGGGTGGGAGGAAGCCCTAGTTCAGGCGACCGCGAATGCCAGGGCCTTGTTAACTGTTTTTTTTTTTTTTTTTTTTTTGTCGCTCCATTTAGCAAATGGCGGATGACGCCGGTGCTGCGGGAGGGCCCGGAGGCCCCGGGGGCCCCGGAATAGGAAGTCGCGGCGGCTTCCGTGGAGGATTTGGCAGCGGCCTCCGGGGCCGGGGTCGCGGCCGGGGTCGGGGCAGGGGCCGAGGCCGCGGAGCTCGTGGAGGCAAGGCCGAGGACAAGGAGGTAGGTCCGGGCAATGCGCGCCAGACGGCCATGTGGGCGGCTCCGGGCGTTCTGTCTTCCTCACCGGCGCCCTTTTCCTCCAGTGGATCCCTGTCACCAAGCTGGGCCGCCTGGTCAAGGACATGAAGATCAAATCCCTAGAAGAGATCTACCTATTCTCCTTGCCCATCAAGGTAACGCGTGGGTTCTTTTCTTCTTTGAATGTTAGGTAGGTGCAGCCTTGGGGAGTCGCTTGAGGGATGACATTTACTGAGGGGCCCCAGGGACTCGATAGGGTGTGTGAGTGTATGGGTAGTCTGTCTCTGACGTTGGGTTATCAATCTGTAAAGGAAAAACTGGTAAGTCAGAATACCAGTTCTACAAGGAAGCCAGGTCTCCCAATTACTATGCTCGGGGTGGTATTTATTTTAATCGTGTTTTTTTTTCCACAAATCTCATTTCTCGCAGGAATCTGAGATCATTGACTTTTTCTTGGGGGCATCCCTCAAGGATGAGGTGTTGAAGATCATGCCTGTGCAAAAGCAGACCCGTGCCGGCCAGAGGACCCGGTTCAAGGTACCCCACCCTCCTCGTGTTTTCCTGGCTGTCTCTGCCCAGGGGCTCCGTGAGACTCTCCCAGCTCTGCACTGTTACACTTGACTTCACACGTGTGACTTTCGTAATGGGGAGAGAGAGAAAGGACCCCCTCAGGACCTCAGGTTGGCCTCACAGTGACCAGCCTTTCCCTGAGGGGCGCAACAGGCCTTGGGTTGGGTAGTGGTCACTGATTTTGTGCAGGACAGTGGGACCGCCAGCCACTTCCGTCTCTTCACAGGCATTTGTCGCCATTGGGGACTACAATGGACATGTTGGTCTGGGTGTTAAGTGCTCAAAGGAAGTAGCCACTGCCATCCGCGGAGCCATCATCCTGGCCAAGCTCTCTATTGTACCCGTGCGGCGAGGCTACTGGGGAAACAAGATCGGCAAGCCCCACACGGTTCCTTGCAAGGTAGGCTGGGTGGTGGTGACTGATGGGGTCTTTGGCCGCAGAGTCCGGCCCTGCCTTCTGACTCCCACCCTTTCAGGTGACTGGCCGCTGTGGCTCTGTGCTGGTGCGCCTCATCCCTGCCCCCAGGGGTACGGGCATTGTCTCGGCCCCTGTGCCCAAGAAGCTGCTGATGATGGCTGGTATTGATGACTGCTACACTTCAGCCAGGGGCTGCACTGCCACCCTGGGCAACTTCGGTAGGTGGCCTTCACAAGGGCATGGCCCCTGAGCACTGCTTAATCACAGTATGGGCGGTTGGTGGCCTATTTGCAGAGAGGAAAACCCTAAGAGCAAAGTAACCTCTTACTAGGAGTGGGACAGCTTTTACATACATCTGAAGTCTTGTGTTTTTGGTAAATGCACCAACCCTTTTTCCTTTTTTAGCCAAGGCCACCTTTGATGCCATCTCTAAGACCTACAGCTATCTCACCCCAGATCTCTGGAAGGAGACGGTGTTCACCAAGTCTCCCTATCAGGTACTGCCTGCCCCCACTACCTTGTTAACCAGTACAAATGCAGCGTGTCTGGCTCTACAGCGAAAGCCTTGTCTGTCTGTCTTCCTAGGAATTCACTGACCATCTTGTGAAGACTCACACCAGAGTTTCTGTGCAGAGGACCCAGGCTCCAGCTGTGGCCACCACATAATTTTATACAAGAAAAATAAAGTGATGATTTAAGCCTGCTAATAGTTGCCTTTTATTTAGGCTCATCAACAGAGTCAAGGTTGAGGGCTGAAGGTGATTTTATTCAGCAAGAAATATTCATGTGGGAGGGGACTCAGTGAGCAGCAGCAGCTCTGGCAGCTTTTCTCTCTTCAAGCATCCTCTGCTTCTGTTTTGCCAGGCACTTCCTGGCTGAATAATGGGCTCCCAAGTCATGATCTGGGAAGAGATGGGGAGAGTCATTGGGCCACTTCTGCCATAACGTGGTGTCAAGTAAAGTCAAGCATCCAGTTATTAGGCAGAAAGGGGACCTGGGCACAGTGATCAATCCCTCTTACCACCCTGCAAGGCTTTGGGAAACCATGGCAAGTACACTGAAAACTGGTTATTCCAGTGCCGACAGCTGTAAGGAATAGAGGGTTGGCTAGCAAGCAGGAGGGTCAGGCTGAGATGAAGCTCACTCACATCGGTCCTGGTAGGCCTTGGCCACCTGTTCGAACTGCTGCAACTCCTTAGCACAGTTCTGCTTGTAGCTCTCGCCTTCCCTCTGCTGACAGGCCTTCATCCTTTCCTGGATAATGTTAACAATTTCTTGGTCAACTTTGCTGAAAGAAAAAGGAACAAGAAAGGTGGCTTACAAAGAATCATTTCTCTGCACCCCGGGAGAGAATGAAAGCATGGGTTGGACCGAGCATTCGGTCCTCACCCCCTCCACCCTCAAGGTCTTGGGCATGACGTGATATGGCTCCTGTGCAGAGCTCTGTTCCCCAGTGGGGGCAGGACATACTAGTCTCTTCTCCACTGCATTTCTGCTTCGAACATGCACAAGACATCTCTTTCCTTGCACTCGGTGATGTCCGGCACCCGGCGGAACACCCGGTGGTAGTAGTAGAACTTGTTTTTTGCATGCTGCTGCTCTATAAACTCTGCAAAGAGAAACAACCAGACTCAGGTTCCATTGGTTTAGATGGACTCTAACAAGTCATAGGAGGGGCAGATTTCCCTCATTCTCAACTTTTACAAAGACTGGCAAGTGGACTGACTCCAGTGTAGGCTGGGAACTAGGTTTTATGGGAGCTCCCTGTTACTGTCCCCGCCCCGTGGTGCCGCGCACCCCCCCCCCCCCCAACCTTATGGGGCAGGTTCTTATTTACAGATGGCACTGAGACGGAAGGCAAGCTCCCACCCGGCCTGCCAGCCAACCCCCATCACAGATTCCAGTGTGTGGAGAGACTCGGAGCCACCAGCAGGGGTTCTAGTCCCAGTTCTGCCACCACTCACCTAGCCTAAACTCCCCCAGAGGGAAGTTAACAAGTTGGGACAGGGAAGAAATAGCAACACAAAGGGAGTCTGGTTTGCGGACTTTATCCTCCCTAACCAAAGAGCACACCATGCTCACTAAATGTTTTGTTCAATGAATGAAGCTGGCTGGTTAAATTCATAGGGATGGATTTCCTGGCACTAGTGACTGAGGGCAGAACGTATTCTTGCTGCGCCTCACCCCCACCCCCACCTCCACCTCCACCCCCTCGGGGATGGCTGAACCACAAACTGGGCAGCAACTGTTTTAAACTTGACATGGAGCAATTTGGGCACACACGGAGGACAGGTTGAGAGGAACTTAGCGATCACCTGGCCACCCAATTATTTTGCACCCATGCTTTCATTAGCAAAGAGCCCCTTCATTTCAAAAACCCGTTTGCTGGCACCTACTGTACACAGCGCAGAATGGGAAGTGAGCGGGGATCCGGGTCTGACAAGCCCCAGGACACACGTGACTGCGACAGGCAAACAACCCCTAATATTTGGGCAAAAGGATTGCATGGAGAGACCCCCAAGCGGCGGGAACCGGCGAGCACTGAGGGGTTTGGAAGGGGGCGTCCCCGGGGCAAGGCCTGAGGGTGCAGTTGGGGGGTCTAAGTAGGCGATGAGGCCCGAAGACCTACGGGTGGGCGCCCCGGCTTGCAGCGGGGTGTCCAGGTTAGTTCCGCAGTCCCGGGGAACTCGGGGAGCGGGGGGACCAGGGGGAGCCCGTACCTCTCACGAGGGTCACAGGCCGGTCCACGAGGAGGTCGAAGGCCTTTAAGAAATAGGTGACGGGGTTGGGCAGCGAGGTTTGCGGCGAGGGCGCCGGCGTGCGGCGCGGGGGCTCGGGGTACACGTCCTTGTCCCAGCTGTCCGGCATGGCGGCGGTCCGGCGGGCTCAGTCCGGGCGCGCTGTCCCTGCCTCCGCCCCGGCAGCGCCGCGAGTCCGCCCGCAGCGAAGGACGCCCGAGGGCGGCTGCGCCTGCGCAGGGCGGGCGGTGCGCGCGAAGCACCATGGGGCTTGTTCTCGCCACGCCCACGTTTGAGCTCGGCTTGCCTCGCAGTGTGGGCGCCCCCTCGTGGGACTGAAGCGCCAATGCAATGTGGCGCCCTCCGGGGGTTTCCGTGAAGTATCCCGGCTTACATTCTAAAAATAAAGCCCTAGCCCTGAGGGGATGGCTCAGTGGATAGAACGTTGGCCTGCGGACTGAAGAGTTCTAGGTTCGATTCCGGTCAAAGGCATGTACCTTGGTTGTGGGCACATTCCCAGTAGGGGATGTGCAGGAGGCAGCTGATTGATGTTCCTCTCTCATCAATGTTTCTAACTCTTTATCCTTCTCCCTTCCTCTCTGTTAAAAAAAAAACAACAAAAAAAAACAAAAACAAAAAAACTCTAGCCTGTTTAGCTCAGAGCGTAGATCTGCAGACTGAGAGTCCAGGGTTCGATTCCGATAAAGGGCACATGCAAGGGCACATGCCCGGATTTCGGGCTCCATCCCCAGTAGGCGGCGTGCAGGAGGCAGCTGATCAATGATTTTCTCTCATTAATGTTTCTCCCAATCCTCCCTTCCACTCTCTCTAAAACGCAATAAAAATATTTTAAAATAAATAAATAATAAAAGGGGACTGAATAAGTAAACTATTAAGGTCTGTGCCAAGTGTAGTGAGGAACAAGAGGAACACAGCTGGGCACTCCTGGAGAACTCGGGGCAGTAGAGCAAACAACCAACCACTCGTAAACAACATCAACTCTTCCAAGATGCCTCTTGGATTGCTCATGTCCTACAGCCTTCTCTGGGGGGCTTTTATGGGAGGCCTCCCTGAGGCAGAGCAGAAGACAGGGCTTGCCCCTGAGAGCCCCCCCTTTTATAAGGAGCAGTGGTTCCTATTTGGGGCACAGGGTGCTCTGGTCCTGCTTGGAAGGTTTCATCCTGGTCCTGAGCACTCTGCTGACCAGGGCCCTGCTGGCTGCCCTCTGAGATCTCCACACCCGGCATGGCCCCTGGCCAGCACTAGGGCAGGTGCTGGTCATTTCCTGGCAAAGCCTGGGCCCAGAGACACAGAGCCATCAACTCTATGGACACACAAAATCTGGAATCACAGAAATGCCACCTCTTCAAATCATGAACTCTTGGAAACACACATTGTCAGACCCAGAGAATCATAACATTGGCCTGCAACATCGGACGGAACCCAATGGAGGCAGCGCTGAGCCGCTGCCTTCGCCATGATGATGTGATAGCGCTGAGGTGAGGACCTTCTGCTGCTGCCTGGGAGCAGAGGGACTCGAAGACCATGCAGCAGAAGCAGAAAAAGGTAAACGAGAGGGAGGGACCCAAGTAGCTTTGTGGCTGTGTCCAACCCTCCTGCCCTTGGCCTGTGTGCCTGGAGCCAGTCCCACCGCATCTCTGACAGCACTCTACACCAAGGGCATTCCTTCTGCCCTGAGTCCACAGCAGTTTCTTCTACGCTTCATTCCCTCAGTGGAAGGGGTTACCCCTTCCCTGTGATTTTATTCCCTTGGGGCTCAGCTCAAAGTATTAAAAGTAGTTTTGTGCCCTATCTGGTTTATCTCAGAGGTTAGAGCATCGGCCCACCGACTAAAGGGTCACAGGTTCAATTCCAGTCAAGGTTGCAGGTTCCTGTCCTTGGCCCCAGTGGGTGTGGGAGGCAACCCATGCATGTGTCTCTCTCACATCAATGTTTCTCTCTGTGTCTCTCCCCTTCCCTTCCACTTTCTCTGAAAAAATCAATGGGAAAAATATCCTCTGGTGAGGATTAACAACAACAAAAGTAGCACTGTAAGTAGAAACCAACAAAAACAAAGAGTTGTGATCTTTTTGTAGCACAGGGTCTTAGCATTAAGTGATGCAAAAATCCCAGACCCTCAGAAACATCGTAGGCCAATAAAACTCTGGTTTTGCAGCTACAGGACTTTATAACCATAGAATCTTTGTATCAAAAATAAGAGCTTTCAATGCCCATTTCATTAGAAACTTCAGCTCATGAAAGTATCTTAATGTTCTTGGATTACGGTCAAGGGATCCTGATATTGAACCAGGGCCCTGGGGATCCTGTGGGCACAGAGTCAATCCTCCCCATCTCCCTACAGCTCTGGCTCACAGTACTCAGCTCACAGTACTCAGCTCACAGTACTCACGACAGGATGCCCCAATGCCCGCAGCCTGAACTCAGACCCTCATCTCCAGCAGCTGCACGGGAGAGGCCCCCTCCCCCCCGCCCCCGGGTGACTTCCTTCTGCCTCCCACTAGGCCAAGTTGTTCTGGGAGCAAGTCTCACAAGAAAGCAAGCAAAGTGGGCGTGACCCGTCGCCATGGCCTTTGAGGAAAGGAGTGCCAGCCTTGGCTCCAAGTGTCCCCATGCCCATTTGATGTCCCCCCCATCGCTCCGCCCAGGCCAAGCCCGCTCCTGGCACCGGAGCCCATGCCCGCCACGGGAGCTGACCAAGCTCTCCTGCCAGAGGCTAAATCTGGGATCTGGCTGTTGTGCATCCTGGCCCTGCCACTCGACCTCGGGCACCTGACAGGGAGGCCCCTTTCTCTCCTGACCTGCGGGGACCGGCGGCCATGGTCAGTAGGCTCGGGAGTGGGGCTGTAGCTGGACCAAGCCAGCTTCCTGGGCGGGGGCCGGTGGGCGTTAGGAGCTCCCCCAGCAGGGGTAGTCCTTGGGCCTGTGAAGGAAGAGGGGATTAGAGAGGACCACAGGGGCTAGAACTTGGACTGCCAGGCCTAGAGCAGGCAGGAAGATGGACGGATGGCAGCGGCCCCCTGTCTCTGTAACCCTCGCCCCAAGGTGGGCCCACCTCTCCTGGACCCAGTCGGGCTGAGCCTACTGAGGCAGAAAACCTGTGGGTGAGGAGGACTTGCTGCTAACTCCATTCATACGACACTGCCCCTGGGCCAGCCTCCTCATCCTTTACCGCAGGCAGATGGAGGCACTGAAGGCCCCCGAGCATCAGGTCAATCTGGGGTCTCTAGCTCCTCTCTCTGGGTTGGGACCAGCCAACCATTTTCACCCGGGTGACCCCAGCTCTGACCTCCGTCTGCTCTTGTCCTCAGTCCCACCGGAAGTTCTCTGCCCCTCGGCATGGACACCTGGGCTTCCTGCCCCACAAGAGGAGCCGCCGGCACCGGGGCAAGGTGAAGACGTGGCCTCGGGATGACCCCAGCAAGCCCGTGCACCTCACAGCTTTCCTGGGTTACAAGGCCGGCATGACACACACCCTGCGGGAGGTGCACCGGCCGGGGCTCAGTGAGTGGCTGCCGCGGGGTCCCAGGGTGGGGGGATTCCGACAGAGTTCCCGTGATGGCCAGGAGATCGGGAAAAACTTCCAAATGCTAGAGATCAGGGTTGGACTTCAAAAGGGGAAGGGACTCCAGGAAGGGCAAGGCCCTGCCTGTGGGAATGGCAGCCCCGTGAGGTGGGTTCTGTCATTGCCCCCGGTTCACAGATGAGGAAATGGGGTGGTTATAAGACGTGCCAGTGGCCCTGTTAGTACGTGGAGGAGCTAGGAGTCAAAGGCAAGCACCCGATTGTATTTATTGTTTTGGGGTCATTATAATTCACACGTGGTTGTAAGAAACAAGACAGAGAGATTCCGTGTGCCCCTCACCTCGTCTCCGCCAATGGGAAGCTGTATGTCACAGCAGGATGCTTGCTGACCCATGTTTCCCCAGCTGTGTTTGGGTGTGCACATGTGTATTTAGTTCTATACAGCTCTGTCATGTGTACGCGTGTACCCACCACCTCGGAATATTCCACCCCAGTGCCCTTTTATGGCCCTGGTCTCCTGGTGCCCTTTTATAGCCACAGCTACCCCTCCCCCAGCCTTTTGGCAGCCACTCATCTGTTTTTCATCTCTTCATATATATATATATATTCTTTTTAGTCCTTTTATCTTTTTTAAAAAAATATATTTTATTGATTTTACACAGAGAGGAATTGAGAGGGACAGAGAGTTAGAAATGTCGATGAGAGAGAAACACCAACCAGCTGCCTCCTGCACACCCCCCACTGGGGATGTGCCCGCAACCAAGGTACATGCCCTTGACCGGAATCGAACCCAGGACCTTTCGGTCCGCAGGCCAACACTCTATCCACTAAGCCAAGCCTGTCCCGGCAGTCCTATTATCTTTATTTAAAATTATTGATTGGAAGAGAGAGGGGAAAAAAAACTGATGTGAGAAAGAAACTTTGATCAGTTGCCTCCCACACATGCCCCACTGGGATCGAACCCACAACCTGGGTATATGCTCTGATCAGGAATTGCACCTGCCATCTTGTGGCGTACAGGTCAGTGCTCAACCAACTGAGCCACATCAGCCAGGGTTCTCCTAAATCCATGGTCGGCAAACAGTGGCTCACGAGCCACATTTGGCTCTTTGGCCCCTTGAGCGTGGCTCTTCCACAAGTTACCACAGCCTGGAAAGTCTATTTTGAAGAAGTGGCATTAGAAGAAGTTTAAATTTAAAAAATTTGACTCTCATAAGAAATTTCGATCATTGTTCTGTTCATATTTGGTTCTGTGACTAATGAATTTGCCGACCACTGAATGTATGTGTGTGTATACATATGTATTTTATTTATTTATTTATTTATTTAATATATTTTTATTGATTTTTTACAGAGAGGAAGGGAGAGAGATAGAGAGCTAGAAACATTGATGAGAGAGAAACATCGACCAGCTGCCTCCTGCACACCCACAACTGGGGACGTGCCCGCAACCAAGGTACATGCCCTTGACCGGAATCGAACCTGGGACCTTTCAGTCCGAGGGCCGACGCTCTATCCACTGAGCTAAACCGGTCTTGGCCCAATATATCTTTTAAAAATATGTTTTATTGATTTTTTACAGAGAGGAGGAGAGAGGGATAAAGAGCTAGAAACATCGATGAGAGAGAAACATCGACCAGCTGCCTCCTGCACACCCCTACCAGGGATGTGCCCGCAACCAATGTACATGCCCTTGACCGGAATCGAGCCTGGGACCTTTCAGTCCGCAGACCGACGCTCTACCACTGAGCCAAACCGGTTTCGGCCCAATATATCTTTTAAACAAATAACTTCTTTTACTTTGTAATAGCCTCAGTAATAACATCTATAAAGTCATGGGTTCTGACAAGTTACAGGTTTTTTTCCTAGAACTCATCAACATACATTTGTAACTATAAAATAAAAAAATAATCATTTGTGTCCTACTAAAGGGGGCCTAACCCCACCCTTTGGGGGATGCTGTCTTGGCTGTTGCTCTCCTAGCCAACTCCCAGATGGTCTTGTGGGGAAACTGAGGCAAGGAGCAGCTCCGGCCTTGCCTGAGATCTCAGAGGCAGAGCTCGCATGGACCACCTGTGGGGCCCTGACCAGCAGCTGCTCCTTGCCAAGGCAGAGAGGAAGAAGAGGGGGGGAGCAGGCAGGCTGAGGGCGGAGGTCAGCGAGGGCTCCGGTTGGGAGGGTCTCTGTATCCAGCGGCCCTGGGCTTGGTGCTCCGTCTGCCCTCAGGCAGGAGGGGCTGCAGTTGGTCCCTCCCCTCTGTCTTCCTCCCCCACGGGCTCTGGAAGCTCTCCTCCATGCCTGTGTCTGGGTCTCATCCAGAAATCTCCAAGCGGGAGGAGGTGGAGGCCGTGACGATTGTGGAGACGCCGCCTCTGGTGGTGGTGGGCGTTGTGGGCTACGTGGCCACCCCCCGCGGCCTGCGGAGCTTCAAGACCGTCTTTGCGGAGCACCTCAGCGACGAGTGTCGCCGGCGCTTCTACAAGGACTGGTGAGGGCCTCCGGGCGGCCTGTGGGCTGCGGGGGGGGGGCTTCGCTTCCCGTCCTGGGTCCTGGTGTCGGAATGATGGGGGTGGGCAGAAGTGTCAACATATGCGCAAGGCAGGAAAGTGTGTGTGTGTGTGTGTGTGTGTGTGTGTGTGTATGTGTGTGTGTGTGTGGAAGGATGCCTTCAATTCAGTAAAAGATGAGTATCAGGAGTCTCAGAGGAAATTGGGAGAGAGGAAAAAGACGAAGCAGGTATTCTAATCCTCAGGGGTAAGGGATTAATTGGATGAAATGTCAGAGTGGGCTCCAAGCTTCCTATCAGCCAGGGTGAGAAGGGAAACAGCCAGCTGACAAGCCCTTCTGGTCAGAAAGAAAGGCCTTCTCAGGCCTCAGTCTTCCCTGGTACAAGTCTTCGCCTCTTCCACACCCGAGGCACCTCACAGGCACACCCCTCCTCATGTAGGCACGCCCAGCCCTGGCCCTTTGTGGGCCCGGGAGTCAGAGCAGGCCCTGTGACCATAGAGCCTAAGAGGCCACTCCCAGGCCAGCCCCTCAACCCCACCCCTCACCGTCAGGCATGTCACAGACACCATCCAGTGGAAAGGGAGTGGTCCCTGCATCTTGGGGCTGCTGTGAGGATTGGATGGACAAGGTGGGTCACGGGTTCAAGAGAGAAAGGGCTTGGCAAATGCTAACTGGTCTTGTCTCCTCTATTTTAAAAAATATATATATTTTATTGATATTTTACAGAGAGGAAGAGAGAGGGATAGAGAGTGAGAAACATCGATGAGAGAGAATCATCGATCAGCTGCCTCCTGCACACCCCCCACGAGGGGATGTGCCCGCAACCAAGGTACATGCCCTTGACCAGAATCAAACCCGGGACCTTTCAGTCCGCAGGCCAACGCTCTATCCACTGAGCCAAACCGGTCTCGGCTGTCTTCTCTATTTTTATTGTTTTCAACTTGTGCCTCATCCAGGGACTTTGACCTTTGTGAGCTTGGCTTCTTCATCTGTAGAATAGGGATTACGGTGCCTGTCGACCAGAGTTCC
The DNA here is from genome assembly GCA_036971965.1 of Nyctalus aviator. NCBI lineage: Eukaryota > Metazoa > Chordata > Mammalia > Chiroptera > Vespertilionidae > Nyctalus > Nyctalus aviator. Next base: position 10,615,745 of record CM072926.1, on the reverse strand, counting down.
AGGGAGGGTTAGGAACAGCGTGCAGTACAGCTGTTTGCTTCTGAAGTGAGCTCAGCAGCCATCTCGGAGTGGGCGGGTGGCCAGCGTTCCCCTTTCCCAGGCTCCCGCACATCTGGCACTCACCCGCAGGCCCTAGGAGGCAGGAGAAGGCCTCACTTACAAAGGAGGACACTGAGGCCCAGAGAGGGCGGGACCGTCTGTGCTTACAGGTGGTGACTGGAGCCAGCCCGGGGCCTCCGCCAGGAGGGAAAGGCGGAAGGCAGGGGACATTTGCTGTTCTAAGACCCATGCTTGGTGGGTGGCAGGTGGGCAGGGCCCAGGGAACCACCCAGTTGAGCACCCTCTGTGCACGGCTCAGGCACAAGAGCAAGAAGAAGGCCTTCACCAAGGCCTGCAAGAGGTGGCGTGATGCTGACGGCAAAAAGCAGCTCCAGAAGGACTTTGCCGCCATGAAGAAGTACTGCAAGGTCATCCGGGTCATCGTCCACACCCAGGTCAGCCCCTCAGCCTCAGCCCACACCCGGCCGGCCAGGTCACCGCGGGGCTCCCCCTCCCCCTCCCCTACCCCAGCTCCGGGAGCCCTGGCAAATGTCAGCCTAAAAATACCGTGAGGCCTGGGCACAGGACCAACGGGTTGGCTGCCTGCAGTCCAGGGGTGAAATGCTGGGGGCCAGTGCGCTCTGAGGCTATGGGCATTGCCCATGCCCGGTGCTCAACTAAGGCCCTGAGATGCCCCAAAGGGCCTGGGCCTCCTGCCAAGTGCCCGGGTAGAAGGCCAGCTGCCTCCCCGTGGGTCCTGCTATAAGCACGTGTGTGTGTGTGTGTGTGTGCGTGCGTGTGTGTGTGTGTGTGCATCCACATTTGCACATGGCGTCTGGCTTGATGTGGGCTGACAGGTTACCCTCTGGCTTATTCTGGAACATTCCTTGGTGTCTAATCCTCAGGGAAGGCTTTCACAGGCCCTGAGCAGGGGTACTTCCTCCCTCTCGCCACCCCTGCCCAGTTACTTGCACCCTTGCAGTTCCTAGTTACCTGCGTCATTGGTTAACGTCCACCTCCCTTGAGCTCCTTGGGGGTAGGGGCCGCGCTGCCTGGTCAGCGCTGTGTCTCCAGAACCGGCCAGGAGCCTCGTAGGCAGTAGGCGTTCCATCAGCACTCGCTGCTGAGCTCTCTGCTGCGACCCAACCGTGTTCCTGTTCCCCCCTGTGCGTCCCCACCTGCCTCCCGCCTGTGCCTCACAGAGCAGCAGCCAGAGATGTTTACAGATACGACTTAGGTTGCATCAGACCCCACACTTGGGATAAAACACCCTACAAGACGTTGTTCATGTCTCTTTGTCCCCATGGTCTAGCCCGTGGTCGGCAAATTGCGGCTCATGAGCCACATGCAGCCTTTGGCCCCTTGAGGGTGGCTCTTCCACAAAATACCACGGCCTGGGCGAGTCTGTTGAAGAAGTGGTGTTAGAAGAAATTTAAGTTTTGGGACCCTTCAGTCCCCAAGCCGACGCTTTATCCATTGAGCCAAACCAGTCTCGGCAGAAGAAATTTAAGTTTAAAAAAATGTGGCTCTCCAAAGAAATTTCAATCTTTGTACTGTTGATATGTGGCTCTGTTGACTAATGAGGTTGCCGACCACTGCTCTAGACGCACTGGTTTCCATGCTGTCCTCCCAGTTTCTCAGGATCTTCCCTGTCTTACGTGGTTCCCTCTATCCCAGAGGCCTCAGATGTTCACCTAGTGGCTTCTTCTTCTTCTTTTTAAAATATATTTTATTGATTTTTCACAGAGAGGAAGAGAGAGGGGCAGAGAGTTAGAAACATCGATGAGAGAGAAACACCGACTAGCTGCCTCTTGCACACCCCCTACTGGGGATGTGCCTGCAACCAAGGTACATGCCCCTGACCGGAATCGAACCTGGGACCTTTCAGTCCGCAGACTGACGCTCTACCACTGAGCCAAACCGGCTTTGGCAAATCCCGATTTTTAACAATTTGTCCCAAACGCCACGGGACAACTTGTTAAAAGTCAGGACTGTCCCGCTTCTGGCCGCCTTACGCTATGGGGACTCCCTGGCACGCTGTCTCCCAGATGAAGCTGCTGCCCTTCCGGCAGAAGAAGGCCCACATCATGGAGATCCAGCTGAACGGCGGCACGGTGGCCGAGAAGGTGGCCTGGGCCCAGGCCCGGCTGGAGAAGCAGGTGCCGGTGCACAGCGTGTTCAGCCAGAGCGAGGTCATCGACGTCATCGCCGTCACCAAGGGCCGGGGCATCAAAGGTAGGGCTGGGGGGCTAGGGATGGCCGCTCCCGGGAGGCTGCCTGGAGGGGACGGGGCCAGCCTGGCCGCAGCCACCGGCCCCTCCCGCCCGCAGGGGTCACGAGCCGCTGGCACACCAAGAAGCTGCCCCGGAAGACCCACAAGGGGCTGCGGAAAGTGGCCTGCATCGGCGCCTGGCACCCCGCCCGCGTGGGCTGCTCCATCGCCCGGGCCGGGCAGAAGGGCTACCACCATCGCACGGAGCTCAACAAGAAGGTGCGTCCGAGTCCTGGTGAGGGTGGGGACGCCGTGACCAGCCCCTGGCCGGCGGGGCGCGCGAGCCGGACACTGCCCGTTCCCCAGGCTCTGCGAGGCACCGCCAGTGCCCGGGGTTACGCCCACACCTGATGGGTGTGGACACAGTGCTGGCCCCAGAGGCCACCTGCTGCCCTCCATGTGCCCTGTCCTCCCGGCAGATCTACCGCATTGGCCGGGGCTTCCACAAAGAGGATGGGAAGCTGGTCAAGAATAACGCGTCCACCAGCTACGACTTGACGGACAAGTCCATCACGCCGCTGGTGAGGTTGGGCAGCCAGTTTGGCTGAGGGGGTCTGGTGAGCACGTGGGGGGGTGGGTGGGGTAGGTGTGTGTGGGGGCTGTGATGCCCCAAGAGCCCAGGCCCCACCAAACCCCTTCCTTCCCGCACCCTCGGAGCCCCCTCTGCAGATAGCTTACACTTCAGCTGCTGCCAGGGGGCCAGCGGGCAGCAGCTCTGACTGTGGCCTTGGGGACAGGCTGCCTGGGTTTGGACTCCAGCTGCAGTAGGTGCTGGAGCAGGTGACTCCACCCTTCCGAGCCTCAGTTTCCCCCTGAGTAAAATGCAGATTGTGGAATGATGTGCTGTGGGAGAAGATCCAGGGTGTGGCTCAGAGGCTGCTTTGATCACGGATAGAGGGTCATTCTTGGCGAGGGGCCAGCTCTGGCTCCTCCCAATGACAGCTGAGCAGGGAGTTTGGAAGATCCTGGAAGGCTGCCTGGAGGGGGTGGGGCCAGCTGCCCCCTAACTCCATTTGGATCCCGACCCACCTCCCCACAGGGTGGCTTCCCTCACTATGGGGAAGTCAACAACGACTTCGTCATGCTGAAGGGGTGCATCGCGGGAACCAAGAAGCGGGTCATCACCCTGCGGAAGGTCGGTCAGGCAGGCAGTCGGCTGGCATGGGGGGATGAGCAGAGCAGGAGCCCCAGGGGGTTTGCGAGGGGTGGGTGGCTGGCCTGCCCTGTCCTCCAGCCTGTTCAGAAGAGGGGCAGTGGACGGGGAGAAAAAAAGGAAGGGGTTCTGCCAGGAGACGGGTGGGTGGATGGGGGGTTCCTGGAGGGGGTAGGAACCTCCGTCTTGAGGCTCTCCTTTCCCACGGATCCCCAGTCCCTCCTGGTGCACCACAGCCGCCGGGCCCTGGAGAATATTGAACTCAAGTTCATAGACACCACCTCCAAGTTTGGACATGGCCGCTTCCAGACAGCCCAAGAGAAAAGGGTCTTCATGGTGAGTCCTCCTCCGTCCCATCTCCCTCCTCTGGGGCTCAGACCTCACATTCCCCCTGCTCCAGAGGGGGGAATCTGGAGCAGATTGGAGTGGCAGGATGCCCCTGCACTCACCCATAGGAGGGGGCTTTTAGGAGTCTAGCCCTGGGCACTAATTCTTGCTGGGAAAGAAGGTAGGGGAGGGACTACCATGGAAGGTGCCGTCAGGGACGACTCTGGGTGACTCAGGCAGCTGGCCAGGGGCTGTATTCTGAGCCAGACTCCTGTGATAATCGCTTCTCCGCCCCTCCACCCCCACCCCTACTCCCACAGGGTCCCCAAAAGAAGCATCTTGATAAAGAAAAGCTGGAGACCTCGGGAGACTTGTAGGCATCTTGGGATGGACGGAGCCTGAAAGAAGCGCGCGAGATTCCGCCTGTCCCCCTTGTCTAATAAAGGCTGGAGGCACCTCTTCCCACGGCGTCCTAATTGAGGGGTGATGGCCTGCGGCACGGGGCTAAGCGCCAGGGCAGAGAGGGCACATCCCAAACCCAGCGCAGCTCGGCGGCGCCCCCTGGCGCTGGCCCGCGGGAACGCGGCACAGGAGCGGCCCTCGGGGCTCGTCGATGGGAGGGGCCCGCTGGGAAGGCTGGAGGGGGCGGGGTTTCTGGAGGGGGCGGGCCTCCTGGAGGAGGAACCCAGAACTTTGATCTGATTGGTTCCCGGGAAGGGGCGGACCCTCCGAAGGCGGGCCTCGCGGCATCCCCGAACGTGATTGGTCTCCCGGAGGGGGCGGGGCCTCGGGCGTGGGGCTGGGTGCAGGCAGGCGGCCCGTGGCCTCAGACCCGAGTGAAGCGAGCGGCGTCCCTGCAGCGTTCGGGTCGGCGCCATGTCGTTCTGCAGCTTCTTCGGGGGCGAGGTTTTCCAGAATCACTTTGATCCGGGTACAGTCTGTGGCCTCCCGGGAGAGCAGCGGGGCGGGGCGCGCGTCAGAGGGGCCGTCGCTGCCCTCGGGTGGGGATGGAGCCCTGGAGTCCCGGGAGTGGGGCGGCGCGGGGGGACCGCTCGGGGAGGAGCGCGTGCAGATAACGGGGATCACGGAGGAGGGAGAAATCTAGGGGGCTCGGAGAGTAGGGGTGTCTGAGGGGAGGAGGACATTAGGGGGTTCACTCTCCTCGAGGAGGAAAGCCTTTGAATGTGAACGGGGCCGTTTGAGGGGGAGGGGGGGAATCAGTGGGGTCAGGATCTGGACTTCAGAGGGATGCGGTGGAAGAGGGTCTTGTCCAGGGGCCGTGGCTTCTCCCTCTCTCTGAGGATACCCGCACCCTGTCCCCGACTCCGTTTCCTGGGACCCGTGAGCTGAGCCAGAAGCACAGAACGTCCCGTTCGATCGGATCCGAATGTGCTGGCCTTGGTGCCTCCCCCACATGCCCGGGGCCCGGGTTGGGTAACCAGGAGTGGCCAGGGTCGTGAAGTTTGACCGGACAGCCTAGGCGGGTGCGGGTAGTGGGTCTGGGAGGGGTTTGGGGCATGGCCAGCCCTCAGCTCTGGCTCCAGGCTCTGAGAAGCCCTGCGGAGTCCCCTTCTGGGCGGTGCTGCTCGGTAATGGACTAATTTGGTAAAAACGTGCCATAGGCAAGACTAGGGCAGCGACTTACTTGGGATGGAATCTGGTGGGTATCAGCTGTCCAGAGGACTAAGCTCTGACACTGAGCACCTAAGGATATCTGATACCCTCTGGCCAAAGCCATTCCCTGAAACCTTCAGGCTGCTCTGCCACACCAGTAACTGCAGCTGCTCCCGGTTCCTCTTTGCTTCCTCCTGCAGCTACTGGTAAAGGCTGAATAGTTCAGGGACTCCGGGGAGGCTGTCCCTGGGCCAGGAAGTGGGTAAGGGATACCTGCTTCCTGTTCTGTAAGTCAATTTCTCCCCCCACCCCCCCCCAAATGCTCTTCTGAGAAGAGGTTAAAACCTGTTCTCCCCTGCCCCCTATCTGGCGTGGAGGCCTCTTCTCTGGAGCCATTCTCTTCGGACAGGGAGAGCCAGCGTGGCTGTGGCTGGGAGTCTAGCTCAAGGCTTCGCTGAGCGACAGGACAGCCATTGGGAAGGGAAGGGGGCTGGGTGGTGGTGCTGGCCAGGCCATAGCCTCCCTGTGTGGGCCTGTGAAGGGTGAGAGTGCTGTGTCCTCATCAGACTTCCGGGGCTTCTTCCTGGTTGCACACCCTCCAGCTGAGTGGTTTGCATCATGGAGCTTCAGGTTCCTCCTTGTACAATGGATAGGTCTCAAGGGCTGTTGAGAGGAGTCGATGAAATAAGAGTGAAAAATGACTCTCTTGGTCTCTGGCGCATATTAAGAACCACAGGTTCCCTAGCCGGGTTGGCTCAGTGGATAGAGCGTTGGCCTGCAGACTGAAAGGTCCCAGGTTCAATTCCTGTCAAGGGCACATGCCTGGGTTGCGGGTTCGATCCCCAGTAGGAGGTGTGAAGGAGGCAGCTTCTCAATGATTCTCTCTCATCGCTGATGTTTTTATCTCTCTCTCCCTTCCTCTCTGAAATCAATAAAAAACACAAACTAACAAACAATCTACCTACTTTAAAAACAACAACAAAAAACCCACTAAATGTGAACTCAGTGGTGAGACTTCCCCAATTCCCAGGTGGGGGTGTGGGGAGGGTGTGCACTCACTCTGAGCCTGCGGAGGGTGCTATGTTTTACCCGGTCAGGGATTTGGGAGCTCACCCCAAAGAGGCTGGAAGCAGCGTCTTTGCTTCTGCCTCTCCTCCGGCCTCCAGGTGTCTACGTGTGCGCCAAGTGTGGCTACGAGCTCTTCTCCAGCCGCTCAAAGTTCGCACACTCATCCCCGTGGCCAGCCTTCACAGAGACCATCCATGCTGACAGTGTGGCCAAGCGCCCAGAGCACAACCGGCCCGAAGCCCTAAAGGTGAGTGGTAGCAGGACGGGGTGGGAAGTGTTGTTGGCCACCCCTCCCTTCCTTCTGCTCCCCCTGCAGCTCTAGGGGCTCAGAGTCTGTCTATCCCAGGCCTCCCGCCTCAGCCAGGGAAGCTGCCACCCCAAACTATGAGACAGCCCGGGGTCTTGGTGGGAACAGGGAAATAGGATGACACTCCTATTTTGCAGGCTCCAGGATGGAGGCCAACCCCTCCCGCCATCAGTTACCTTGGGAAATGGGCATGGGGAGGACATCGCCCGCTCGTGGCAGGTGGGGCTGTTGCTGTTGCTGCTTTGTGGCCGGAAGCTCACGTGGCTGTTTTTGCGCTCCTCCCAGGTCTCCTGTGGCAAGTGTGGCAACGGATTGGGCCATGAGTTCCTGAACGATGGCCCCAAGAAGGGGCAGTCGCGCTTCTGAATATTCAGCAGCTCGCTGAAGTTCGTCCCTCACGGTGGGTTTGCCATCAGGCAGCTGGGCACAGGCCCGGCATACATTTTAGAGGCTCTTGGCGGGAGGTATACTCTTCTCATCCACTGACAGTGACAGCGTGGGGGACAACAAAGCAGTTGCGGGGCTCCCCACGGCCACCCCAAAAGACAAGTGCAGGACAGGGACAGGAGCAGACGTCCTGCCTCCTGTGCCTGGTTGATCACATGCATCCACAAAAGGGACACCAGAGGGAGAACGAGGCGAAGGACTTTCTCCTGAGACCTGGCTCTTCCCCCTGACTAGAGTGAGAGGCGGGGCTGGCCGGAGGCTGAGGGTCAAGGCTGTGCGCTGGGGCCTGGCGCGCAGTAATAGCTCATCCAGGCACTCCTGTTGACAGTATTCTTTTTTTTTTTTAAAGTATATTTTATTGATTTTATACAGAGAGGAAGGAGAGAGGATAGAGAGATAGAAACATTGAGAGAGAGACATCGATCAGCTGCCTCTTGCACACCTCCTACTGGGGATGTGCCCACAACCAAGGTACATGCCCTTGACCGGAATCGAACCTGGGACCTTTGAGTCTGTAGGCCAACGCTCTATCTACTGAACCAAACCGGTTTTGGCGACAGTATTCTTATTATCCGTAGCTTGTTTTGAGGAGTTGTATTTCATTTTCCTGCATTTTATCTGAGCTCAGCCTCCTCTTGGGCCTTTGCTCTCCAGGTCACACAAATGCTCACAAGTCACCTCATGTCTGTTGGCACACCCAGCCCCACTTGGGACTCTTCCCAAAACCCTGTAGTTCAAATCCCAGTACCTTACTTGCCACCTGCGTGACCGGGGCCAGTCCCTAGTCTGTTTCATCCTCCATAAAATGGCGCTGCTGACAGCACCTGCCTGCTGCAGCATTGAGGTTACACGAGGGTGTCCTAAGGGGCTGGTGCATGAAAAGGTGCGGAGATGCTTTTGTCCTTGTAATAATTTACCCTCTGTCTGCATGCAGGAAGAACAGGCTCTAGGTTGTGATGGGGCACACAGACTCCCCTAAGCTGTGTCTGGGTCCTCTTAGCTCCCCTGGCTTGCAGCTGGAGTGGAGGGTGTTAGTGTAGCGCAGTGTTTCCCAAACTTCTGACACATGTGTCCCCCTTCTATAATTTTCGTAACGCTGAGTACCCCTCGTACTCATGAGAACGTAGAATTAGGCGCAGCTAAGCACGGTGCAGTGCATATCCCCACCAAACTCCAGTGCAACGCGTACCCCGACCAGACTCTTCCTGTACCGCTGGGGGTACGCGCACCACACTTTGGGAAACACTGGTGTAGGGGATAGTATCTGAAAAGGATTGTTTTTTCTCCCCCCTCCTTCCTTTCAGACAAAGAAACTTCTGCCTCCCAGGGGAAGTAGGTGGGCAGCCCTCAGCCACGCCGATGGCACTGCAGGATGGCCACTCTCTGGCCACCCTTTCTTGGAATTGAAACCTTGGACATTCAAACAGGGGAGGGGGTGGCTGAAACATCAGGAGGCTCCCAAGGCCTTGACTCCGCACTGGTTCTCCTTCGGAAGAGTACTGGTTTGCCACCTCTGGCCCATATCCTGCTGCCAGGATGGGCCGCAGGGCCCAGTGTCAGCTCATCTTGGCCTCAGGGAGTGGGCTCTAGGCTTGGCTCATCTGTGAATGACACTGCACCCCACCTTTACTTCTTCTCAGCCCGCTGCCCCCTTCCTGCCTGTGGGACCCAAATCTGAGATGGACTGGCCCTCACCAAGGCTGGTGCCCATCTCCTGACAAAGGCAGCCCCGGCCAGCTGCTCCAGCCTCAGTCACTGCATGATTCACTCTGGTTAAACCCTGCCAGGCAGCCAGAGTGTTGAAGATCTGTGACCTGGGTGGGAGTGGGATGAGGGGACAGGCCTTTGATCTCTCAGGTACAAGAGGAGAAATTCTGAACCGCGTTTCACAATCTGTGTGGCTGCTGCTGGCCTCACTGGGGCTGAGGAAAGCATCTATTGCTCCATCACCTTCACTGCCCAAAGTTGGGGTTCTGGAGCTCACAGCCGACAGTCCACACATTCCCAGGGCACAGCGGCCACGCTTCATTGCACACGCGCTCAAGTTCTTGCCATCTGGGAGGGTGGGTGATGCTGAAACCCTCCTTCCCATCTTGAATTCTCTGTGGGACAATTGGGGGATGAATAAACAAATGAAACCCAGGCCTGCTGTGTTTATTAATAACACCAGAGACGCCAGGGTACAAGGTCAGGCTTTGCACAATTTTTTTCATTTGTTCCACAAATATTTATTGAGCATCTGCTTCATGCCAGGTTCTAGCCTTGGTGCTGAGGATGCAGGCGTGTGCAAGACAAAGGGGCCCTCAAGGTCTTACGGCATAGTTGAGGATACACTAGATTCATGTCAGATGACGAAAAGGAGTGAGCAGCTACAGCAGAGTAATGATGCCAGGATGTGTGGAGGGGGTGATTAGCGGACTGTGCTTTGCCTCCAGTGGTCAGGGAGTAGGGTCATCTCAACGCAGCAGTGACAGACGAGAAAAGCAAGGAGAGCTTCCCAGGCAGAGGAGGCACAGCGTGTGCTAAGACACTGAGATGGCAGTGAGCGTGGCACATCCCAGGCCTTGTAGGGGGAGGTGCAAAATGTGACCTATACCGGTGGTTGGCAAACTCTGGCTCTCAAGCCACATGCGGCTCTTTGGCCCCTTGAGTGTGGCTCTTCCACAAAACACCATGTCCGGGCGCGCATGAACAGTGCGATTGGAACTTCGTGGCCCACGCACAGAAGTCGGTTTTCGGCTCTCAAAATAAATTTCAATTGTTGTACTGTTAATATTTGGCTCTGTTGACTAATGAGTTTGCCGACCACTGTGCTATACTCCAAAAGAACTACATGATTTTTGCAATTTATATTGACAAGACTGGCGAAAGTGGGAATAAATATTAAGGGGAGGGATAATGGATGAGGCTGGATTTATTGATAGGGGCTCACTGAGCAGAGATTTTAAATTTATTTTTTTAAATTATTTAAAAAAATATATATATTTTATTGATTTTGTACAGAGAGGAAGGGAGAGGTATAGAGAGCTAGAAACATCGATGAGAGAGAGTCATCGATCAGCTGCCTCTTGCACACCCCCTACTGGGGATATGCCCGCAACCAAGGTACATGCCCTTGACTGGAATCGAACCCGGGACCCTTCAGTCCCCAAGCTGACGCTCTATCCATTGAGCCAAACCGGTTTCGGCCAGAGATTCTAAATTTAATGTTGAGGTTAGAAAGGGTTTGATAGTTTGTTTAGTTGGCTGACATGGACCCAAAAGTGGCTCACACTAAATGGAGTGGAAATGCCAGACCTGCCTTAGTCCACTCTAGAGAGGAGGATCCAAAGGCTGAGGGCCAGTGGAATGTCGTTTAAGACCTGCCCTGGGAGTGCACAGGTGACACCCCCGTCACCACCTTTGCCAGGGAAGCCCCAGCATCCCAGAAGGGCTGTGATCACTCGTCTCACCCGAGAACTGCTGCCACGGAGTGGGGAAACCTAAATGCAGTGGGGACATTGGACCCTGCGATGTCAAGGTCCAAAGTGGAGGCACTTTTAATGGCCAAAGTCAAGGTGGGCGTGGTTATCCTAATAGAGTCAAAGCGGCAATCAGAGTCAACTCTTATTGAGTTATGGCACTGGCTAGTTGATCATGCTGTCCCTAGGAGATAATAGATGGGAAGCCTACTGAATTCTTACTTGATCTGTGTAAGCAGAAGAATTCTAGGTCAAGAGAACAAAAGTCTAACTTGAATCATAAAAACAGTCATGACCTCTCAATCCCCAGACTTCGGTTTACAGGCCAGAACTCCCCGAAGGAAGGGGAGATCAAGACCCCTTATGGAAGAACTCTGCCGAAATGGATTGATTCAGTTTTCTTCCAGCAGAAATTTCCTAAAGGGACCTACACCTGCAGCCTTTTATCAGAGAGCCTGTGTGGGGAAATCAGACACTTTGGGGATTCTGGACACTGGCTCTAAACTGATACCATCCAGTCCTGGCTGGGTAACTCAGTGGGCTAGAGCATCATCCCAATATGCCAAGGTTGTGGGTTTGATTTCCAGTCAGGGGACATACAAGAATCAGCCAATGTATGCATAAATATGAGGAACAAGTCTCTCTCTCTCTCTCTCTCTTTCATATCAATAAATAAAAAAGTAAACGGATACCATCCAGGAGACACATTATTGTGCCAGAGAGAGTAGGGGCTGGTGGAGGTCAGGTGGTCAATGAAATTTTAGCTCAGATTCATTTCACAGTGGGTCCAGTGGGTCCCCACACCCATCCTGCGGTTATTTCCCCAGATATATATTTTATTGATTTCAGAGAGGAAGGGAGAAGGAGAAAGAACAATGAGATTGAGGGAGAATCATTGATTGGTGACTCCTGCACGCCCCCTACTGGGGATAGAGCCTGAAACCCGGGCATGTGCCCTTGACCATAACTGAACCCTGGACCCTTCAGTCTGCAGGCTGACGCTCTATCCACTGAGACAAACAGGCTAGGGCTATTCCCCCAGTTCTTAATGCATAATTGGAATAGACACACTCCAGCTGGGAGCACTCCCACTTGGGGAAGAGGGAGAAGCTACACCAGCCCCCTCCCTGCAGGTCTGAGGGCCAAGATAGTGAGGTAGGAGGACAGTACCTCCTCCTCGCCCACCTCCTTGTTAAGCCTGCTCAGTCTTTAAAGATTGGACGCTTCTCTCCCTCGACCTTCAGTCACAGGCCAGAAAACCAGCTCTGGGGCTAGATCTGGTGGCCTCAGCTCACTGGGCAGCCTCTGGCAGAGCACTTCACGGTACTCTGCCTTCAGAACCCAGCCTGTCTCCTTGTTGGAGGCAGGAGAGCCATGGGGCGCTGACAGGAGTGGTGGATTCTGAGGTCCCCTTGCATGGGAGCCCAACAGAGAGCCACGGCCAGGGTCTGGCTGCCAGAGGCCTGGTGAGGGATGGGTTTCTCATGTGGAATCATAAATTATCCCCCAACCCAGGAGATAAGGACACATATGTAATACTTTAATCAATAAAGAAATTAAAAACACTTCCTCCTGTTGGTTACACCATAACCTCTGTCCTGCAGCCCCAGGTCTTCCTTGAGAAACAAGACTCTGAGGGCCCAGCCCCTTCCACTCTAATGCACCCTCCTTGCCAGAGCTGCCCTCAGGCACAGCCTGGTGAGCTAAGGGCTGCTTTCAGGGGCAGCTGGCTCCTGGTGTTGTATTATTATTATTAGTCAATAGCAGCCGCCAGGCCGGGCCAGGCCGCTCAGTGCACACCAGGCAAGGGGTGGGTGGAAGAAGGAAGAAATCGTCCGGGTCTCACTCATCGGCTCAGAGAAGCACTCAATAAATGCTTGCATAAAGAATGAGCTAATGGACGATGCTTGGGACTTCTGCTCACCTATGGCTTTTGTTTCTTCTGAGGGACAAGTGCCAGGAAGAGCCGTGACCCTGACGGGGGTTGTGGCAAGCCCCTGATCATCTACACCTGAGGGTAGGGCAGACAAATGAAGAGTGCGCCTGGGGGAGTCGCCAAGACAGACGGGGGCCGCCGTACCCCCAGCCCCATAAGAGGTTCTGGTGGGGGTCCAGCGCCATGACTTCCATCCAGGTCCTCTGCTTCTCAAGGTCACAGAGGCTGTGAGCAAGACTGACCGGCAGGGCGCGCGCTCGTCCCGCCCCGCTGCAGTTTCCTGAGGCCGCGGGGTAGGGAAGGGCGGAGGGGATGTGGCGACAACAGGTCGGACCACAGGAGCGGATCCCAGCTCCTAGCCCCAACCGCTCGGCCACGGCTCCCAACCTGCCAGCGCGCCGGTGCCCGGGACACACCGAAGCCTCCTGGCGTCCGAGGATGCGGGGCCGGGGTGCGGGGCCTCATCTGGGAGGCATCCCAAAAGGGACGGGTGCAGGGAAGGGCGCTCCAGGCACGGAGTGGCCCCTCCTGAGCAGCTGGAGTGGGACGGAGCCGGGGGAGTGGGGGAGGAACGGGGGGCGGGAACAGGATGAGGGACGCGTGTGGAGGCAGGACGCTCCGGGCTGCAGCCCATTCTCCAGGGCAGCTGGGTGGGACTCACCTGCGCTGACACCCTGGCCGCCTCTCCCTGCGGCCCTCCCATGCCCTCAGATTGCACCTGCTGTCACCCTGGCCCACTGGGGAGCGCCGGGCTCTGGGCTTCCACCTCCCACACACCTTTGCCCTCTTTTCTCCCCACGATAATGACAGCTCCTAGCTGGCCTCCCCCAACCAGGGTGATCTTTGCAAAACAGTCGTCAGACCAGGTAACTTCCCTCAGGGGTCCCCACAGGCTCTGCTGGCTCGGCCCACAGCCCCCACCTCTCCAGCTTGATTCTCCACCCCACAAGTGACAGCAGCCTTATTTCTAACTATGTTGCTTTTATGACCCACATCCCCTGCGCCCAGTCCTCAGCAGCGGGGCTTTTGGACCAGACAGACTCGATTCTAGAAACATGCCCCTGTGTTTCTGCTTCCTAGAGTTTGCCATTCCTTCTCCCCCACCCTCTCCCCATGTGCCAGAATCCTCCCAGAAGCTTTTCTTTCTTTCTTTTTTAAAAAATTTTATTGATTTTTTTACAGGGAGAAAGGGAGAGAGACAGAGAGTTAGAAACATCAATGAGTCATTGATCAGCTGCCTCTTGCATGCCCCCCACTGGGGATGTGCCCGCAACCAAGGTACATGCCCTTGACCGGTATTGAACCTGGGACTTCTGAGTCCGCAGGCCGACGCTCTATCCACTGAGCCAAACCGGTTTCGGCCAGAAGCCTTTCTCGGTGGCTCTGCCCCAGTGGCTCTCTCTGTCCCCTACACTGAGCCGTGCCCTGGGCACATCTCCCATAGGTGTGCACAGACTGGGCTCCTGCAGGTTTCACCCTGCCCCCGGGCAATAGCTCCTCAGTGCCAGCGACTAGGACAGTTCATCTCACTTCCTTTCCCAGATGCCGAGCCCTCAGGAGGCTGCACAGAGTAGCACCAGATGAATGTAAGTACGTCACGCTGTACTGCCTTCAGCCACTCCTTCTGTATCCCATCTACAGGAGTGTGTCCCCGGTCTGAGAAATGAAGGGACCCCAGGATCACCCATCAGCCTACCCAGGCCCTGGGCACTAGGACTTTGCTTACTGGCGCGTAGGGGCACGAAGCATGGGGAAAACCGTGGGTGGTGTCATGCGCGGACAGGAGCAGGGGCTGCTGGGAGGGGGAGTCTCCTGCAGGTAAGCACCTCCGTCTCAGCCTCTCGCCCACGGCTTCCGGTGCCTGTCTCCAGCGTGATTTGTTCCTTGTGAAAGTGACGATTATCAGCCCCTGGCTTCATGTCTTATCATGTTTTATCTCCAAGAAGGACATTTACAAGCTACTTTTGGCTTCAAAGAGCTTGGCAGCAGCGTGGCCAGAGAGGAGAGACAGAGCAGAGAGGAGAGAGGGTCCAGTGGGTCTGGCCCCGCAGTGCGGGGTGCATGATACCCTGGGATTCCCCCTCCACCTCCGACTCCAGTGGCTTTTCGCTTCCTTAGTCCCAAAGTGTGGTTCTTTGCTGGGTCCCCATCTCTGAGCCCAGGCGTCTTTGTGTGTGTCCGGATGTAGGGGGGTGGGCCAGGGAAGCTAGACTTGGAGGACGGCAATTCCCTGGTTAGCGGACACAGATGGGGTCATTGTTCTCTGAGGAGGGAGTGGAGGTCAGTTTTGAAGGTACTGATGTCAGGGCAGGAAGTTTCAGCATAGGGAGCACCTGTTGGGAAGGGACAAGGAGTTTGAGGCTCTTCCCCCCAAGGTGATGGACCCTAGGCCCTGGGTTCTGGGTCTTCCTGGGCACTGAGCTACACCTGTCTGTGTGTCTGTCTGGCCAGCTGTGGGGTGGGGTGCTTCCCTGGAACTGAAGGGGGATGGAGAGTAGCCCTCCTAGGTGTCCTGTCTGCTGCCAGGCTAGCCTCGCTCTGGAAGTAGGTCACTAGTGTACAGGCAGATTCAAACTTAGGGCTTTCCACATTGGGGGGGACAGTGGTTGGTGCCTGGTGGCAGGTCTCTGAAACAACGTTTTCTTTTCTTTTAAAAAAAATATTTTTGTTGATTTTTTACAGAGAGAAAGAGAGAGGAATAGAGAGTTAGAAACATCGATGAGAGAGGATCATTGATCCGCTGCCTCTTGCACACCCCCTACTGGGGATGTGCCCGCAATCAAGGTACATGCCCTTGACCAGAATCGAAGCCGGGACTTTTCAGTCTGCAGGCCGACACTCTATCCACTGAGCCAAACCGATTTCAGCTGAAACTCCGTTTTCTTGCCTGTTCATGCACACATTCACATGGTCCTATGTCCTCTGTGGAGCATGGGGTTCCTGAGCCTGATTCGGACCCCTTGCCTTAAAAAATATTTTTAACTTATATTTGTATTGATTTCAGAGAGGAAAGGAGAGGGAGAGAGAGATAGAAACATCAATGATGAGAGAGAATCACTGATCGGCTGCCTCCTGCACACCCCTGCATCCTGGGCATGTGCCCTGACTGGGCATTGAACTGTGACTTCCTGATTCATAGGTCAACACTCAACCACTGAGCCACACCTGCCAAGCAGGCCCCTTGCTTCTGATGGAATGTGCTCACAGTCCCCTTACAGTCCCTGGGGCCCCTCACCAGGGCATGGATGAACAGACCTGGCCTGATGTGGGGCCATTTGAATAATACCCAGACTTTCCCATAATGCTCAGGGGCTTCTACTCTCAGAGGCCTGGTACCAAGCTGTGAAGTTAGGGGAGGGGGGATTGGGATGCTGGCTGAGAGTTCTGTTTCTCTGCAACCCTTTTCTCTTGCTCCTTAAACTCACCTTGGGGATAAAGGCTCTTACCAGCCTTCCCTCTTGCAGAGGTGAGGCTGCCAGCCTAAAAGATTTCTGCATTGTAGTACATTGAGCTGGGCCAAGCTGGTGGGCAAGGAGAATTGGCAGGTCTAGCTGGGTGCCCCTGGAAGCATCCTGGGGCCTGGCCCTGCCCTCCTGGAAAAGCAGGACCAGAGGCAGTGGCCCTCTGTGCTGACCCCTCAGGAAGACCCAAGGGAAATGAATGGGGTTGCAAGTTGGGGCCCATCCCTGAACAGGAGAGGGATCTGGCTCTTTCTGGCAAACGCTGCAGCCCAGGCAGGCTTCCTGCAGGTGTGTGGCCGCTCCATGGCTACTGAGCTGGAGAAGGCCTTCTTTCTCCTAACTCCTGGCTAAGGGAACCTTTTCATGTGTTTCTTCTGGCACTGGGAATCTTTTTCTTTTTAAAAAAATTTTCTTCGATACCAACAACAAGCAAGGCTTAAGAACAAGACTGCACACACAGCCCACAAAGGGCTACACCAAGACTGTCCACCTCAGGTAACTGGGAGGCTGACTCACTGAAACATATAGGACACCTTAGCACACAAAGCCAACCTACCAACTCAGGGAAGCTGTGAAAATGCCAAGACAAGGAAATAGAGCACAAACAAAAGAAATGGAGGAAAAGAAGAGACTGGATATAGAGTTCAAAACCACGCTTATCAGGTTTTTCAAGAATTTCCTAGAAAAGGCCGATAAAATAAACGAGACCTATGAGGATATGAAAAGGGATCAACTAGAAATAAAGAATACATTGTCTGAAATAAAAAATATTATACAGAGTCCTAAAAACAGAATGGAAGATCGCAAGAATCAAGTCAAAGATTTGGAACATAAAGAGCCAGAAGACACTCCTCCGCAGAAGCAAGAAGGCAAGAGAATTCAGAAAGTTGAAGATAAGGTAAGAAACCTCTGGGACAACTTCAAGCGAACCAACATCAGAATTATGGGGGTCCCAGAAGATGAGAGAGAGCAAGATATCAAAAATATACTGAAAGAAATAGTGACAGAAAACTTCCCCCACCTGGTGAAGGAATTAGACTTACAAGTCCAGGAAGTGCACAGAACTCCAAACAAAAGGAATCCAAAGAAGACCACACCAAGACACATCATAATTAAAATTCCAAGAGCAAAAGACAAAGAGAGAATATTAAAAGCAGCAAGAGCAAAGCAGGTAGTTACCTATAAAGGAGCACCCATACGATTGTCAGCTGATTTCGCAACAGAAACCATGCAGGCCAGACGGGAATGGCAAGAAATATTCAAGGTGATGAATAGCAAGAACCTACAGCCAAAAATAATCTACCCAGCAAAGCTATCACTCAGAATCGAAGGCCAGATAAAGAGCTTCACTAATAAAAAAAAGCTAAAGGAGTTCATCACCACCAAACCAGAATTATATGAATTGCTGAAGGGGGTTCTTTCGGAAGAGAAAGTAAATAAAGATAAAAATTATGAACAACAAATACGTAACTATCAACAAGTGAATTTAAAAACCAAGGGAATTAAAAAAAAATCTGATGAACAATATTAACTGGTGAATATAATAGAATCAGAGGTATGGAAGGGGAGTGAACTGATGAATCTCGGGGAGAAGGGGAGAGGGGGATGTGGGAAGAGACTGAACATAAACTGTGCACCTATGGATGAGGACAGTGGGGGATGGGGAAAGGGCAGAGGGTGGGGTGGGAACCTGGTGGAGGAGAGCAATAGTGGTGGGGGGAGAAGAAGAATATTTGTAATAATATGAACAATAAAGATTTAATTTAATTAAAAAAAATAAAAATAAATAAAAACTTACACCTATGGATGAGGACAATGGCGGGGAGTCAAGGGGAGGTAAGGAACTGGGTGGAAGGGAGCTATGAGGGGAAAAAGAGAAACAATTGTAATAATCTGAGCAATAAAGATTTATTAAAAAAATTTTCTTTATTGATTAAGGTATCACATATTTGTCCTCATCCCCCAATTCCCATCCCTCACCCCTCCCCACGCAAGCCCCCACCCCCCTGTTGTCCTTGACCACTGGTTAGACTCATATGTATGCACACAAGTCCTTTGGTTGATCTCTCCTCTTTATCCCCATCCTCCCCTACACTCCCTTTGAGGTCCAACAGTCTGACCGATGCCTCCTTGTCTCTGGGTCTGTTCTTGTCCATCAGTCTATGTTGTTCACCATTTCCCCTAGATGAGTGAGATCATGTCCTACTGGAAATACACTTATAAGAACCAAAAATGAGACAAGCAATAATGGTTATGCTGAAAGGCAAATGAATCAGTCGGTAGTGAGTTTCTTTCTGGGCCAACAGTTCTTTTGAGACCCAATTTCAATGTCAAACAGTTCCTTATGTGTACATGTCAGCCATGGTATTTCAGATTTGGTTGAAGGACAAATGGTGGTGATGCAGGTCCGACCCTCTCTGGTTTGGTCCTGGGCATCCTTCAGTGACACACAGCTGCTGACTGCTAGTATGGCAAGGCGTTGTCAGCGTCTTCCATCTCTGGACTGCTTCTCTTCTGTCTTCATGGCTGGAGTAGTCCTTTCAATTTCTCTCTGTTGCCGGAATCCACATGGTCTCGGAGTTGTTTTCTGAAAATATACAAACATATTCTCCACCAAGAGTTAATAAAGGAGTATTTTCTATAAGTTTGACTTGAGATCCTTTTTCATTTTTTGCCCAAATGATTTTCCTGGGCACTGGGCATCTTGTCTCCCGTGGCCAGCCCTTCAATGGCACAGTGTCCCCAGTGTCATCAGGAATAAGACCTGGGTTCTGGGAAGCTAGGCTGGCTGGCCACTTGGAGACCAGGCAGAGCGAATTATGAAATACCCCGGCCTCCTAGGGTGGGGGCAGCTTCAAGGGAACCCTTCTTGGTGCCGGGGCCCCTGAAACATGTCCACTGCCTCCTTCTCATGAAGAGCTCAGGGGCTGGGCACCCAGAGAGGTGTGTTACTTTGGTTTATAGAATAGGAAAGTGAGGTCAGAGACTGGATACCTGCCAAGGTCACCTGCTTGGGTTGGGGGTGGGAAGCAGAGCTGGACATAAATCACGTTCCAAAGCCTTTGCTCTCAGCACTGTGCTGTGGGGCTGTCTCCAGCCCCAGGGATGGCTCCTGATCCCCACCGCATTCCTCCCAGGGAGAACTAGGAGCTGGGGGCTCGGGTGGGTGAGGTAGGTGGGTTAGACATCTCTTAGGGACCCCTCCCCGGGAGGAAACCACATCCTCTGTACGCTCAGGCAAATCTGGCATCCAAAGTGGAAAAACCCCACATAAATCAAGGACAGCTGGGCCGGCCCTTGGCTACAGCCCCCTCCCCTTGGAATTCCAGCAGGCTCTGGGAGTAGGTCTGGGGGTGAGGGTGTGGTTCTACGGGAGGAAGTTCCTGGAAGCCCCTCAAGTGTGAAATCTCCCCCAGCTGCCTCCCAGGGAGGTGGTTATTAATTACTTTCCAGAGGGATGCAGCTTCTTGAACATCCAGCCCTGCTGCCTCTGGGTACTCTGTCTGGGGGTTCCCATCTTGGGGACAGGCTGGTAAAAAGGTAGAGAGGGGCATGGGAAAGGAGTATGCACATAGACTCTCTTAGTCTTGCTCTCTCTCTCTTACACACAGACACACACACACACACACATGGTCACTCAGCAAATCCACGAGCACTCATTATGGTAGGTGTGGAGAAGGGTTCAAGACTGACCCTGTCCCTATCCTTGTAGAGGTCATGGGTGGGTGGAGGGGTGGAGGAAACAGATGGGGATCAAAATCACCTACAAAGAAGTAATTACAGTCTGTGAAGGGAATGCATAGCTGGGCAACCGGGTCATGGCTTTGTGGGGTTAGATTGGGCCTTCCTCCCACCATGACCTTGCCCCCAGGATTCCCTCCCTAGACTTGCCCTCTCTGTCCCCCTGTGCTCTTGGCCTCTTTGTCATCTCCCCCAGGGATGGTGGTTACTTCGTCCAGGGGCCTGAGCAGCTCAGCTCTCCTTTCTTCCAAACTTTCCCTCCTCCTGGCCAATGGCCACCACATCGAACCTGACTATATGCACCTCTGATGGCTGGCCTGAGGAGGATGGACAGATGGGCCTGTGCGGGCAGAGGGTCCAGATGAAGGGAGAGGAGAATTGAACTCTGGCCACCTTGGACCCTCACAGCCGAGGGCCCCTGGGGAGATCCTATTGGGCAGAAGGGACTTGCGAACATGTTTCCTGCCCTGGTCAGACAGGGCAGGATGTGGGTGACCTTCTCAGGGACTTTTTGGGGGCCCCAAAGTCACTTTCACCATGTGACCCAGAAAGGGGAATCCATTGTCCCTAGCTCACACAGGAGGGAGCCAGAGGAGAGCTAGGGCTGGGCCCGATGTCGAGGGAGAGCAGAGGCAGAGTGGAGGAGCCACGCAGACGTCCTGGGAAGGCGGAGGCAGCAGCCCTGTGCGTGAGGAACACGAGGAGGCAGTTTCTCAAGTGTAACCTCAAAAAGACTCTGTGAGAGGCTAAACATAGCTACCGTCTGACCCAGCAATTCCACGCCTGGCTATGTACCCAAGAAAAATGAAACGTAAGTTCATGCAAGGACTTGTAAATGAATGTTCACAGCAGCATTATTCACAATAACCAAAAGGTGGGAACATCCCTAGTGTCCATCACCTGAGGAATACGGGAATACCTGAACAGACTGAGGTTCATCCATCCATAGGGTGGAACGTCAGCCCTAAAAAGACGAAGCCCTGGCACACGCCGCCATAGGGATGGACCTCAAAACACCATGCTATTCGAAAGAAGCAGACACAAAAGGCCACACGATGTAGGTTCCATGGTTAAGCAATGTGGAGAGCAGGCAAACCCACACGAACAGAAAGTAGATTAGTGGTTGCTCGGGGCCGGGGAGGGGAGAAAGGGAAGTGACTGCTAATGGGTATGAAACTGTCTTTTTGGAGTTACGAATATGTTCTAAAATGGATCGTGGTGATGGTTGCACAATATTGCGAATATACTGAAAACCTCCGAATTCTGCTCGTTAAGCGGTTGAACTGCATGGTGTGGGAATTGCATTTCAACGAAGCCTGTGACTTCAGAGTCCAGGCTGAGGTCTCCTAGGAGGAACCAGACGCTCCAGGAGGTAGGAGCCCGAGGCCAAGTGCTAGGAGGCGGGGCTAGGAAGGCTGGGTGCCGAGGGCTGCTCCCTCTCACGCCAGGAGGGCCTGGGACTCTATCCCCAGTTCTCCCCACTCCTCTGCTGCTGGGCCTTTCCCCACGACAACTGGAGTCGGTCCCCCTGCTCCTCGCTGGGTCTTCACCGGCGCCAGGAAACCGTCCTTGACCTCTCTGTTCGGATGCACCGCTCCCGGCCTCTCCTGTTTGCACATGTTGTCTGTGTTTTTCCTAGCTTACAGCAAACGCCTGCACCTGCAGTCTTTAAGAGGCGCTCCCCAGCCGGCGCGGGCACTTCCCTTTGCCTGACGGAGTTGCGTGCCCACCAGATGTCCTACTATCTTCTAGGGCGTCCTGTTGTCCAGGCAGCACCCCGGCCCCAGCTGCTGGTGCAACCTGACCCAGCCCCTGGATACAAGACAACATAGACACTCCCTCGGCTATGGTACCGACATACCGGTCTCAGCCGCTGTGAGAAAATGTAATCATTTCTTAAACGCTCTTGGCCTGGCTGCTGTTGGCGCAGACCTGACACTCTCCTTTCACATCCTCCCACCAGCGGCCGTTACTGAGTGCCTGTTGTGTGCCGGGCTCTGCTAGGTGCTGGGGCAGCACTGGCGAACTAACGTTCCTGGGTGTCACCACATTTGCACGCCCCCTCCCTCACCTGAGAGGCGTGGTGGGTGGAGGGAGGGATTAGTTGCCAGAGTCTCCAAGCCCAGACTCTTGTTCCAGGATGTCATCCCCTCACCCCCAGGGCATCCAGTGTCCTGTTGTTCTTGGCAAATTCCTCCTGGAACAGTTTCCAGCAGGTGTGTGTGTGTGTGTGTGTGTGTGTGTCAGGAGGTGGCTAAGGAAAAGACATTCTCAGCAAGGGAAACAGTGTGAGCGAAGGCTAGCAGGTGGAAATGACAATGGCTGCTTTGACGCAGGGAGACGGAGGGGCCACCAGGCTTAATGCTGGAATTTGGAGCCCTGAGTGGTGGCTGCTGGGGCTGTGGGTGGCTGCTGGGGCTGTGGGTGGGTGCTGGGGCTGTGGGTGGGTGCTGGGACCGTGGGTGGGTGCTGGGACCGTGGGTGGGTGCTGGGGCCGTGTGTGGGTGCTGGGGCCGTGGGTGGGTGCTGGGACCGTGGGTGGGTGCTGGGGCTGTGGGTGGGTGCTGGGGCCGTGTGTGAGTGCTGGGACTGTGTGTGGGTGCTGGGGCTATGTGTGGGTGCTGGGGCTGTGGGTGGGTGCTGGGGCTGAGTGTGGGTGCTGGGGCTGTGTGTGGGTGCTGGGGCTGTGGGTGGGTGCTGGGGCTGTGGGTGGGTGCTGGGGCTGTGGGTGGGTGCTGGCTGGGGCTGTGTGTGGGTGCTGGGGCTGTGAGTGGGTGCTGGGGCTATGGGTGGGTGCTGGGACCATGGGTGGGTGCTGGGGCCGTGGGTGGGTGCTGTGGGTGGGTGCTGGGGCCGTGGGTGGGTGCTGGCGCTGTGGGTGGGTGCTGGGGCTGTGGGTGGGTGCTGGGGCTGTGGGTGGGTGCTGGAACTATGGGTGGCTGCTGGGACCGTGGGTGGGTGCTGGGACCATGGGTGGGTGCTGGGGCCGTGGGTGGGTGCTGTGTGTGGGTGCTGGGGCTGTGTGTGGGTGCTGGGGCCATGGGTGGGTGCTGGGGCCGTGGGTGAGTGCTGGGACTGTGGGTGGGTGCTGGGGCCGTGGGTGAGTGCTGGGACTGTGGGTGGGTGCTGGGGCTGTGGGTGGGTGCTGGGGCTGTGGGTGAGTGCTGGGACTGAGTGTAGGTGCTGGGACTGTGGGTGGGTGCTGGGACCGTGGGTGGGTGCTGGGACTGTGGGTGGGTGCTGGGACTGTGGGTGGGTGCTGGGGCTGTGGGTGGGTGCTGTGGGCACTGGAGTGAGACCTCACTGGGAGAGCTCTGGAAGAACCACCCTGTTTAGAACAAATCCGTTTTATGTACTTTGACCCTGCGTGTGCCTGCATGCACCCAGACACTGCTGTGCCAACATCCCGCCTACGCGGCCCCTGGCTAAGCCTTGCCCTGACAAGCAGGTACGGGCCTGGCACCGGGACCTGGGCTGGGGCCCCGGTCAATGGTCTTCACCCCATTGGCTCTGCATAGCCCCCTCTGGGCAGGGCTGCTCTGAGGGAGCTCTGGACATATTTGTGGGTCATGGAGGCTCCCCTGCCCCTCGGAGGCGCCCCAGGCGGCTGGGACTTGCTCAGATGCCATCAGGCTCAGATGCCACTAATGAGCAAATCTGACAGAGACCTCTGGGTATCGGCGGGAGAGGCTGGCTGACCATGTAGCCAGGAAGGCTGGGCTGGGATAGGAGTGGAGAGAGGACACAGGTCATGTCCATCTCTACCCTCAGAGCCCAGCTCTCCTCTCAGCCTTCCTCCTCGGTGCTGTCCTGTGGCTCAGTGAACTTAGGGGTACCTAACACTCGTGCACAGGTCCCATCACTGTGAGTCACCCCGGAACCTCACTGCCCCTCGGAGGGAGCTCCTAGGACAGCGCCTGGGCTCCTCCTCCTCGTTCCCCTGGCACAGGTCTCCTGAGGCTTCAGATCTCCAACAGGAGCCACCGCCAGCATCCGAGCCAGCACCCCCAGGGGACACCAGGTGGACCAGGCCACAGAGACAGACGATGTGATACTGTAGAAGGGTCAGGAGACGGACGCCTGAATTTCACTGGGCCCTTGGGCGAGACGCCTGTCCTCACTGAACCTGTCCTCCCCGCTCTGAAATGGTAATCACAGCCCAGCAGGTTTGAATCAGTGGACAGAGCGTCGCCTGTGGACTGAAAGGTCCTGGGTTTGTTCCCAGGCAGGGCACATGCCTGGCTTGCAGGCTCGATCCCCCGTGTTTGAGCGTGCAGGAGGCAGCCGATTAATGATTCTCTCTCATTATTTTCTTTTAAAAAACAACACTATATATATATTTTATTGATTTCAGAGAGGAAGGGAGAGGGAGAGAAACATCATTGATGAGAGAGAATCATGGATCGGCCACCTCCTGCATGCCCCACACTGGGGATCGAGCCAAAGACCCAGGCATGTGCCCTTGACCGGAATCAACCCAGGACCCTTCAGTCCGATGCTCTACCCACTGAACCAAACTGGCTAGGGCTCTCTCTCATCACTGATGTTTCTATCCCACTCTCTCTCTCCCCCTTCCTCTCTGAAATCAATAAAAATAAAACATTTAAACATAAAATAAAATGGTAATCATACCTGGCTAGCCCTCTCCAGCCACCAGGACTGTGAATCTGATGAATGGCAAGCCGACTGGCAGTGAGGGTGCCCTCCTTCTTTCTTTCTTTAAAAAATTTATTTTATTTTATTTTATTGATTTTTTACAGAGATGAAGGGAAAAGGATAGAGAGTTAGAAACATCGATGAGAGAGAAACATCCATCAGCTGCCTCCTGCACACCCTATACTGGGTTTGTGCCCGCAACCAAGGTACCTGCCCTTGACCGGAATGGAACCCGGGACCCCTTCAGTCCACAGGCCAACGCTCTATCCACTGAGCCAAACCGGTCAGGGCAGAGGGGATGCCCCATGCCTGCTGCAGGGCCCCACTCCTCTGCGCACTAGGGCCCAGGTGTGCGCTCCTCGGCCCACTTGCTCAGCTCACGCACCTACCGTGCCAACCAGGGATCGGCCTTCTAAGGCTTAGAATCTAAGACCTAGTGCTGGGCCCGCGGGGCAGCCCTGTCACTGCCCTGCGTCCCACCCGCCGCTGCCCCATCCGACGGCAGGGGTGAAGGTCTGTGGCCGAGGTCTGGAGCCCCGCGTCTCCCAGGGGACGCGTCCAGGTTTCCACGCCGGGACGCCTGTGGGTGCCCGTGTGGACCCGGCGGGACCGTGGCCCGGGAGGGGCGGGGCCTCTGTCGGGGCGGGGCCTCCCGCCGACGCCCCTCCCCGCCCTGGCCCTTCCCCGCTCGGCTCCTGGACAGCGGAGCGGCCGGTCGCGGAGCAGAAACCCGGCGGCGCCGCGGGCGGACCACGCGGACCGGGATGCGCGCCCCCCTGCAGCCTCCACTCCCGGGCCTGGGCGGCCGGCCGGATGGCAGGTAGCGGCGGCCCGGGCGGCGGGGCCGGCGGCGGCCAGGGCGCGGGGGCCGGGCCGGGGGCTGCGCTGCGGGCGCCCCGGGCGCCGCTGCTGCTCGCCGCGCTGGTGCTGGGAGCCTATTGCCTGTGCGCCCTGCCGGGCCGCTGCCCGCGCGCCCCCCGCGCCCCCGCGCCGGCCCCCGCGCCCGCCGCGCCTCCCCGCGCCGCCCGCGGGCCGGGGGCGCCCGTCCTGCCGGTGGCCAGCGGCCCGGGCCGCCGGCGCTTCCCGCAGGCGCTCATCGTGGGCGTGAAGAAGGGCGGCACGCGCGCGCTCCTGGAGTTCCTGCGCCTGCACCCCGACGTCCGCGCGCTCGGCTCCGAACCCCACTTCTTCGACAGGTGGTACGAGCGCGGCCTCGCCTGGTACCGGTGAGCGCGGGTCCTCCGGTCCCACCCGCTTCCCTGGCCGGTGCCTCCCGGGGAACACGGGGTGCGCCCCTGGGGTACCCCCGGGGTGGAGGCAGGAAGAGGTCCCGGGCGTCGCAGGGTGTGATCAGCCTGGGGTGGGGGTGCGGGGAGCGGGCGAGGCTTGGCCACTGGCCTGGAGCTCCAAGAAACTTAGAAAACTGGGGAAAGGAAGCCTTGGTTGGGGCTGCTGAGGGGTCTCAGCAGGACTGGGGGGAGGGAGTGAGGTCCCAGCCGAGAAGTAGCTTCAGGCTAGCGGGGTTTGAGCAGCGTTAGAAATTATTCAGGCCCCGTCGCCCTCCCCTGCTGGCCAGTTACCCTTAGAAGGGGCGGTCTCCCAGTGTCCCACACTCCTGGTGCTGGGAAGAGGAATCCTTGGGCGTCCCGAGAGTCTGGAGGAAGTCTGGGCAGTAGGAGGAAGGACGTGCCTTGGAGTCAGTGCCCAAGGGTGGGAATTAGGCCCCCAGTTTCACATCATGGCGCCCTGTAGCTTTCCTGCCCCACGGGGGACGGCCTTAGGGTAAGGTAAGGAATGTGGGGGAGCACCTATCCCCAGATGAAACAGCCCCTCCGGGCTGAGGTTGGCACTGCCTGCGGCCTCGTCAGTCGCACACAAGTCTGCCACCTGCCCGGTCCCTTCCTGTGGGGGAAATGGGAGCTTGCGGATGGAGAGGGAGTCTCCCCACTCCCCAAGCTCTCACCTTAGCCCCAGCCTCCATGGGACAGGAGGACCCTGCCCAAGGCCACCTGGTGAGATAGTGTGGAGTTGGGGGTAGCAGAACCCACACTTTCCAGGAATACTAGTTTCTCTGTACCCAGATTCCTCACCTCCACCCCCATTTGCTTTCTTTGCCTTTTGCCTTAAAAACCACTCATGGGTTTGGAAGGGCCCCAGTGAAGACAGGGGTTCTAGCTCCTGAGCTCCCAAGGGTTGCTGCTCTCAGGGGGGCCTCAGGAAGCTGAGTGGTGGTGGGAGGGCGGTGAGTCCATCCTTGAACCCAACTGCTGAATTCTGGCGTCAGAGCTCAGAGAGACCGCTACCCACTCTGACAGTCCACTGGCACCAGAGCATCTCTGATAACTACTGCTGTGGAGAGGACGCGGAAGAGGAGGTGGCGGGGGAGTGGAAGGGGTGGGATGGTGAAGGGTAAACCTCAGAGTCCACACTGATCCCAACAACTTTGACTACAAGAAACTGGGAGAGACACTGAGCTGGGTTAATGGGGGACTGTAGGGGAGGGGGCTAGACTGGGTTTAGCCCTAAAAGGTTTTTCTCACAGTGTCAGGAAGCCCGGGGCCCCTTCCAGGCTCCCGGGTGCACGCTCAGCCCCGAGGGACAGGTCTGGGGAGGATGGGGGCCTGGCAGGCGGCAGGCAGCAGGCACGATACCCAGCCTGGAGGGCAGATCCTCGGCTCTGGGGTTTCTCGGAAGCCAGGGAAGGGAGCCAGGGGATTCAGGAACCAGTCTAGCTCTGGTAGAGAAGGGACTTTCTTTTTATTTTCAGAGCCACTTCCACCGGGAGGGGGAGGCGGGTGCAGAGGGTCAGTCCTGGTGGCCTTGACCCTTTAATCCGGAGCTGTCCCTCTGGGCGGCTAGAGCCGACCCCTCATTGGCTGGTGCAGGAGCTGAGCTTCTGTAGCGCCCTCAGAGGGGTCCGTCTCCCTGAACTTATCCCATGAGGACAGGGTGGTGTCCCTTCCTGAGTTCTCAGGACACAGGATCGAGTGTGGTGCAGAGTACCTAGCCATGTGGCCATGTGCTGGCCTGTACAGGCGGCTTGGCGTGCTCACAGGTGTCCTGTGCCTCTGGCCCTTTTTTCCTTTCAACCTACCCGGAGTGTGCG
The DNA here is from genome assembly GCA_036971965.1 of Nyctalus aviator. Lineage (NCBI taxonomy): Eukaryota > Metazoa > Chordata > Mammalia > Chiroptera > Vespertilionidae > Nyctalus > Nyctalus aviator. The sequence continues at coordinate 10,588,157 of CM072926.1, read as the reverse complement.
GGGAACCTCTGGAACCATGACCCCACTTCCCAGCGGCAAAGAGGGTGCCCAGCCCCTGGGCGTGGCCTGGTGGTGTTTGCTCTCAGGATGGGGGCTGAGCCTCCCGGAGTGCAGAGCCTGCTTTGGGGGAGGGCGAGGGTGGTGAGTCAAGGAGGAGCGGCCAGTACCCCCAGCGGAGTTTCTGGGACACCATCCCCATGGGCTGTGACTGACCTCACTCCAGGCGGTGACCCTGGCCCTTCCCACCGCCTTGGCAGGTGGGCTCTGGCTGCCCGGAGTTAATCTTGGCCAAACTTTCCCCTCTAACGGCCTCAGTCAGCCCACTCCTCAGGCTCCTGAGGGTCCTCCGTTTTGGGGGTTGTGACCTCCAAGTACCCCCACACTCAGTCAGCATTTTCTCATCTATTCACTCACTCACGGAGCATCTTCTGTGTGGCAGACGAGCACCCCAGGTCTCCTCAGGAGGGCTGTCTTGTCTGGGGGCAGGTGGGGCTATACTTCGACCTTAGTGTTTGGGAAAAGCGAGAAGAGATAGGAGGGGTGCAGGGGGGGAAAGCCCCTTGGCTCCTGGGGCTAATGAGGGGTGGGGTTCTGAGTATGTGGGGGAGGGACCTGGGCTTCTGTGGGGCTTTTCTCCCTGTGTCATTCCAGGAGAAGCTCCTGTGGCTGGGGACCAGTGCCCCACCCCCAGCCCCTATGGATCCACACAGGAACCCTAAATAGCTTTCGCTCAGAAGCAGGCCTGGCTGGCTGGGGCCCAGGAGAGATGTGGGACCTAAGGGTGGATGAGACCAAGGAGGGAGAGTAGTTGGGGCTGGATGGAAGCCACTGGGAAATGCAGACCAGATGAGCGGGGAGGGCCTGGGAACAGCTTGTCAGATGTTTGCCCGTGGAGGTCAGGATCCCGTTCCTCTCATCCCCTCCCCTGTCTGCACCCCCCACCCCAAACCTCCATCCCCACCCTCCTCCATGTCCTGGCCAGGACAGGCCTGTGAGGACGGGTGAGGATGAGTAATTGGTCCCGAAGATCTCAGATCTCAAAGCTGGTTTATAGCAGGAGTGGGCCTGGAAAATCTGCAGGCCATCCCCATTCCCATCCCATTCCCATCCCCATCCCCATCCCCATTCCCATCCCCATTCCCATCCCCATCCCCATCCCCATTCCCATCCCCATTCCCATCCCCCTCCCACAGGGTTCCGGTAGCACCCCCCCTCTGCTCCTCTGACGTCCCTGGTGTCCTTCCTTCCCTCAGGCAGGAGTGTGGGGTGATGGTGGGGAGGTGTGTGTGTGTGTGTATGTGTGTGTGTGTGTGTGTGTGTTCTGAGCCCAAATGCCCAGTTTGGGAGAGGAAAGAGGAGGTGCGTCTGGGGTCACTTGGTGCCTGGGGGAAGAAAGGGACGGGGAGGGCGTGTCCAAGATGGGAGAGGCGGGCCCAGGAGTAACAGGGCTGGCTCCTTCCCCGAGGAGGGCAATGAAGGGAGGGCAATGGCTTCGGATGCCCCTGGCAGTCCGTCTGTCCCAGCCCAGGCTTCCCTTCATGGGTCTCAGCAGTGAGGTCCAGCGGGGAGACTCCCCGTCTTTTAATCCCCTCTTGAGGAAAAGGGAATCCTCTGAGCCGGCTGCCCCTGGCTGCAGCCCGGCCTCAGAGCTTGTTAACACCCGAGATCTCGCTGAACTTATCCCAGGAGGGCTGGCTGCCTGTACTCCCAGGGCACAAGGCAGGGCATGGGGGCAGGGCCTCTGGGGGCGGAAGCCACGCTGACTCTGCCGCTTCCAGCTGCTGCAGCCCAGGGGTGGGAGGATGTGGTCGGTGTCCACCCCACCCCACCCCGAGCTTTCCACTCCCTCCCTGAGCGCCGGGGTGCCCGCCTGTCCAACGGGGCAGTGAGTGGGTTGGAGGGAGATTCCAGCTTCCTTTGTCACCATGATGGGGAAACAGAATTGTCGTCCCTCCCTGTCCCGTGACTTCTGTAGGCCAGCTCTGCCCGGGGCCTTGTTTTGGGGGTGAGGGGAGCTCCCAGAGCCTGAAGACCATCAACCCACCCACCTCCCCTGAACCTGTGGGTGGTGTCAGGGAGCCACTGGTACGGCTGGCATTCACCCCAAGCATGCTCTACGCCAAGCACCCAGCACGTGGGTTTGCACACGTGTGTTCATCCAGCTTGAGTTTCGTTGGGGCTAAGGAGGAAGAGAAAACCTGGGGTCTCGTGGGCTGAGTGCAGGCTGGATGAAAGGGGAACTTGCCCTGGGCCAGACCAGGAGGCTGCCAGTGGGGTGGGGGAGTCCCCTCAGAGGACTGGAGGCAGGTTCTGCCTCCATTGACCTAGTTTCCAGCCCTCTCTCAGGGCCTCCCAGGAGCTGTTTGCTCAGCTGGCCCTGCCACACCCTGCCCGCCCTCCCTGCTACCTGGCTGGCAGGCGAGGCTTGTCCTGGGGAAACTGCTCAGGGTACCCAGTGGGGGGGGTGCGGGGAGGGGCTTCCCCGCGTTTGGGGCAGCCAGGGGGCTGTCCTCAGCCAGCTCTCCCGGAGCCTTGGTCAGTGCCCCACTCCCCTCGGCAGAAGGAGAGGAATCGTCAGGAATGCTGCAGTGACGGCCTTGCACCCTGGGGTCTGAGCCAGGTCTGGGAGGCCCTGGCTGCTGAGCTCTTGGGATGGGCCCTCAGGCCACCTTACTTCCTGTTCCCCCATGGGCTGGGGTCTGCTGGCGGCTTCCAGCATGTGAATTGGGCCCAGGTCAGTGAGAATTAGAGCTGTAACTGGAGGGGCAGGGGCAATGCCAGGGGCCATGCCGGGGAGGGAATGGAAAGAACAGCTGTCCGTTGCTGGGACACTTGTCAATACTTAATGGCCTAACTTAGGGGACAACCCCAGCCATTTAATGAAAGCCTGACCTGGGGTAACTACAGTGCAGGGAGGGGCCTCTGAGCTGGGGAGGTGGGCAGAGCCCTGTGGATGGCAAGTCCGGGCCCCTGGCCCTACCGGTGCTTGGTCAGGGGTGAGAGGCACAGCAGTGTCAGGGTTGGGGCCATCTAGCTAGCGTGGGCAGCCTGCCAGGACAGTCCACCCCCCGCCCCGTTGGCCTGTGCTGGGGCAGCTGCTCTCAACCCACCTCCCGGGCTGCCCATCTGGCACTTTAGCTGGGCGGGCCTGGGGGCGCGGGAAGTGACTCTCGGGCCCCTGTTGCTGGCCTATAACGGGAGGGCTCTCGGGCCCCTGTTGACTCTCGGGCCCCTGTTGTTGGCCTATAACGGGAGGCCTATAACTGCGCCCTCTCACGCCCACCTCTCACCCCCTCCCCCCCCCCGCAGGAGCCTGATGCCACGCACCCTGGACGGGCAGATCACCATAGAGAAGACCCCCAGCTACTTCGTGACGCTGGAGGCCCCGCCCCGCATCCACAGCATGTCCCCGGACACGAAGCTGATCGTGGTGGTCCGGGACCCCGTGACGCGGGCCATCTCCGACTACGCCCAGACGCTCTCCAAGACCCCGGGCCTGCCCAGCTTCCGCGCCCTGGCCTTCCGCCACGGCCTGGGCCCCGTGGACACGGCCTGGAGCGCCGTGCGCATCGGCCTCTACGCCCAGCACCTGGACCGCTGGCTGCGCTACTTCCCCCTGTCCCGCTTCCTGTTCGTCAGCGGCGAGCGCCTGGTCAGCGACCCCGCGGGGGAAGTGGGCCGCGTGCAGGACTTCCTGGGCCTCAGAAGGGTCGTCACGGACAAGCACTTCTACTTCAACGCCACCAAGGGCTTCCCCTGCCTCAAGAAGGCCCAGGGCAGCGGCCGCCCCCGCTGCCTGGGCAAGTCCAAGGGCCGGCCCCACCCCCGGGTGCCCGAGGCTGTGGTCCAGCGCCTGCGGGACTTCTACCAGCCCTTCAACCGCAAGTTCTACCAGATGATCGGGCAGGACTTCGGCTGGGACTGAGCGGCCAGGCCGGCCCACGCCCTGTCTGGCGACACGCAGCGACCTTAATGTATGCCTGTCTCCCGGCCGGCGCAGGCTGTGTGCACATGCTGGGCAGAGAGAACTATTTAAGAAATAAAGTTTGGGTCTGTGTTCTTTGGTGTGACCTTGAGGGCGGGAGGGTGGGGGCAGGAGGTGCCGCAGCCCAGAGACATGAGAATCACACCCGCGAGCTAGCGGGCATCGTTAGAGCGCCAGAAGGGGTCTCAGCTTGATGCTTACTGGTATGCGCCCCTTGAGGGATGCTGGGCCACGTGTCACAGGTGAGCAGCTGTGAGATTTAGTTGCTGTGCAGGGACACACGTCATAGCTTTGGGGACTCCGAAGGCCACCCTAGAGCTAGCTCCCTTCCCAGCCCTGAGACACCACGCTGGGCTGTCTCCTGTTCCTGATGAGAAAACTGAGGGCCCAGGTTACCCATTGGAGAGGTGGGGCAGGAGTAAAGCCGGGTCTGCCCAACTCTTTGGGCTGCACCCATGACGTTAGCTAATGAGGCCTCCTACTGCCCAGCGGGAGACCTTGTGGGGCTGCTGCACAGAGTGTGTGTGAGGTGACTCCTGTGTGCGGGGCATGTGTGTCTCACAGCCTCCCGTCAGGTCCTTACCCAGCCCTGCACTGCCCACCACAGGCAAGTCACAGGTCCCATTCACCAGAGCCTGCCCATACCACAGGCCCCAGGCCCTATTGTCCCAGTTCTGTTGTGTTTACCCGCTTCCGGGAGGGTGGGGATGGGCAGGAATACAGGCTCATCTGCAGCCCAGCTGCCGGCTCAGCTCCTAACCTAGTCAGGCCAGACGGAGGCCGGCCGGGGTGCGTGTCTACCTCTCTACTCCGGGAACGCTGGGCTCCTCAGTAATGACTGCTCCTGTCCACAGTGCTGTCTGCCAGGTAGCCACCAGTCCACTGATAACCCCCAGGACTCTTAGGCCCAGGCTGCCCGGGCCTTATAGGATCTGGCAGAGGCCTCTGCATCCCAGGCCTGGGGTCCATAGCATATCCTTTTTTAAAAATAAGCAACTTTATCTGTTTTTTTATTTTTATTTTATTTAATATCTTTGTTGTTGTTAATCCTTATCTGAGGATTTTTTTTTTTTTTTTTTTACAAGCTGGCTGTTTAGCACAGCCATTATTATTTTTTTAAATATATATTTTATTGATTTTTTTTACAGAAAGGAAGAGAGAGGTAGAGAGAGTTAGAAACATCGATGAGAGAGAATCATCAATCAGCTGCCTCTTGCACACCCCCCACTGGGGATGTGCCCGCAACCAAGGTACATGCCCTTGACTGGAATAGAACCTAGGACCTTTCAGTCCGCAGGCCGACACTCTATCCACTGAGCCAAACCAGTTTCGGCAAGGATATATATATATATATATTTTTTATTGATTTTTAGAGAGAACGGAAGGGAAGGGGGAGAGACAGAGGGAAACATCGATGTGAGAGAGAGACATCAATTGGTTGCCTCCCACGCAAACCCCGACCAGGGCCAGTGATTGGCCCGCAACCGAGGTACATGTTCTTGATGGGAACTGAACCTGGGACCCTTCAGTCCACAGGCCAATGCTCTATCCACCGAGCCAAACTGGCTAGGGCCATACCATATCCTTGACTCTGAAGTGGCCTCTCCACCCTGGGCTACTTGAGCCACACCCTGTCCTGGGCCCCAGGGTCAGCATGAGGGAGGATTTTGAGGGGAGTAGCAGCTTGTCAGTCACCACTCTCCTCCCTGGCTAGTGGCCCCACAATCACCATGGCCACTGCCTTTGCCACATGGCCCACCACGGCATGGACTTGAGTTCAGTTGGTGTAGGTGTGTGAGAAGAGCCTCAGCAGAAGGTGGGGAGGGAAATGGGGACAGCAGCCAGGAGACCTGTCCCTTGCCCTCCTAGTTCTGGACCCTGAGGACACTCCAATCTGGAGCTGCCTTGTGAGGGGCCCGTACTGTCTTCTAGGCCAACCATGCAGAGCAAGCCAGGAGCAGGGCGGGGCTGGTCCCCAGTCACCTCGGAGGAACTGTGGCAGAGATGGGGGCAGATGGGGGTGAGATGTACACATAGCCTCCTTCCTATTTTGGGCCAGTTTACAGTAATGAGGATGCTGTGTTTTGGAATCCCTGCTGGGTGGCGAGCACATGTGCCTGACCGCTCTGTCCCCATTCCCTATGCCGGGGCCCCACTTATGGATGGCACGGCAGCCTGGTTGGCAGGGGTCGGAGGGAAAGCAGGGCAGCCCTGGCCCTGCCCCAGTTGCCAGCCTGATCCATGCATCTTTCTTTTCCCTGGACACACCCTTGTCCAAATGCCTGACGTCTCATGCCTGGATGGCTTCATGGGTCCCTCGCTGTTTTCCTGGCACCTCTTCGTTCTCTGACAGTGAGCAGTCTGCGTGCATGATGATCAGAGGGGTGCCTCAGAGTGAGCCAGATTCCACTATTTTAAAGCACTCCAACCTTCTCCCCCCACCCTGTTGCTTCTAGAATGAAGACCAGATTCCTGATTGCAGCTATCGAGCCCGCTGAAGTGTAACCCGCCCCCCCCCCAACACCTGTGTGCTATTCTCACCCCACCCCTCAGCTTCCGCCCCTGTCAGGAGGTGCACACAGGGCGGCTGAGTTCTCTGGGCTTATTTCCTCCCTACACCTCGAGTCCCTTTCCTGAGCCTGCCGATGCAACCCGCCTTTCCCTTCCCGAAGCTTCCTGGGTGCAGAGCTGTGGAACCCCTAGTTGGTTTGGCTCTAGGGCCCAGGCCGGGCTCGGAAGGCAGACTCTGGAAGCCACGGGTAGAAAGGGTAAACTGGTTTGTTCTGCTCACCCCCTCCCCGCCCCCCTCAGTGGAAACTGGGCCTAACCGCCAGCTCCAGGGCCTGGACCTCGGAACACACTGAGGGCAGATGTGGTGGGTCCCCCCAGCTGTGTGTGGGGGCGGGGCTCTGTGGGAGAGTCATCAGCCTTTAATTAAAGTCCCCAAATTGCTTCCCCAGCTGCTTAGTGGGTTTTCCACGTTGGAAAGCACCAGAAGGGGTGAGAAGTGCTGATCCAATCGCCCTCTTCCTGTTCTGCCTGATGGAGGAGAAGGGCCAGGGACGGCTTCTCCAGCCCTCCTATCCCAGCCTGACTGGAATGGAGCACAGCCCTGGGCGTCCAGGAAGGGACTCGGGGGAACCTGGGAGGGGGCTTCCTCTAGCTTGGGGCCCTCGCCCGCCCCAGACCTTCAGTTGTGGTTGGGACAGGCTGGGGTCCATGGGACAGGCAGGTGTACTGGGGTGAGCACAGTGTTCTCCACCGTGGGCTGTGTACCCTGCAGGCTGGAAACCCCTCAGATCTCTGCCCTAGGGTCCTTGTAACAAGCTGGAGAGAGGCATCAGGACCCGGATCCCACCCAATTGGCCTCAAAGCACTTTCCCAGCACGAGTCTTCAGAGCGTGCCCGCAGTTCGCCCTCTCCTTATCATGTGCACGTGGCTACCTATCCTCCTTTTGGGTGGCCCCTCTGCCCAGGGCTGGGCCATCCTCCTCATGGTCCCATGTTGTGCCTGTCCCCCAGCCAGATCCAACGGCCCTTCCAAGCTTTATGGTTCCATTCGGGGGCTGGGGGGGGCACATCAGAGAGAGAAGGTTCTGGGAGGTATTTATTAGTTCTCCATGCGCATGAAGGGTTCATCAGGGACGCACAAGCCCCAACATAATAGGACGAGGTTACAGGGAGGAGCAGTTCGGGGTGTAACAGTGAGAGGATGCGAGAGGCAAAGGCACATGGAGTCCACGCCTCTGCTGGGAGCTGCGCTGATCCTCGCCCCAGGTGACAACAGAGGCGGGTCCTTTTGGCCCTTTGGGGGGGGAGGGGGAGACGTCCTGCCCCAGCCTCCGTTCCTCCCACACCACACCTCTCAGTCCTCAGCTGTGCAGATCTCTGGGCTCAATCTACAGCGGCTCAGTTCTCCAGGACGCCGTCCAGCCAGAGTCTAACTGCGTGGCTCCTCTGGATGCCCTGGCGCTTCTTCACGGGACTGGGCCTCAGCTCCCCTCCCTGAACCCAGGAGCCATCTCTGGGTGATTGTAGAACTCACCTTTTTTTTTTTTTTTTAATATATATTTTATTTTATTTTATTTTTTAAATATATTTTATTGATTTTGTACAGAGAGGAAGGGAGAGAGATAGAGAGTCAGAAACATCGATGAGAGAGAGTCATCGATCAGCTGCCTCTTGCACACCCCCCACCGGGGATATGCCTGCAACCAAGGTATATGCCCTTGACCGGAATCGAACCCGGGTCCATCGGTCCCCAAGCCGACACTCTATCCATTGAGCCAAACCGGTTTCGGCTTTTTTTTTTTTTTTTTTTTTAATATATTTTATTGATTTTTTACAGAGAGGAAGGGAGAGAGATAGAGAGCTAGAAACATCAATGAGAGAGAAACATCGACCAGCTGCCTCTTGCACACCCCCTACAGGGGATGTGCCCGCAACCAATGTACATGCCCTTGACCGGAATTGAACCTGGGACCTTTCAGTCCGCAGACCGATGCTCTACCACTGAGCCAAACCGGTTTTGGCAGAACTCACCTTATCAGTGACACTGTCCTATGCTGTCCGAGGGTTTGAAAACCACTGTTTTGTTCTGTAGGTTTTGCCTCATTTTTCACTTGTTGCAGGCAAATGGGTAAATCCAAGTGGAGAGTTTTACGTCACAGAGAAAGAAATGAAAGGCAGGACAGGCTTAGGATTGGCCGGTCTGGCTCATTCCAGTGACGGTGGGGTTCAGGGGCTGTCCCTGGTTGTCTGGTACCAGCCCTGGGTGATTCAGGGCAGGGCGATATTGGGGTGGGGTGTGAGGGTAGGTGCAGGGGGTGGTGTAGAGAACAGGCTCCAGGAGATCTAAACAAACATGTCTGGCCGGTAGTTTGCTCTGTGATTAATGGATCTCCCACAGACAAACGAAGAATCTAACAGAGCGAGAACACCGGCCTCAGGTCCTTCTGTGGCAGGAGCTGTTCCTTTTGGAACCTTGGCCCCCTGCCAAGCTGTGAACCACAGCCTCCGCCCTGGGGGTTTGCCTCAGCCATGAACGGTGCTCTGGAACATTCTGGGTCCCAGGCTGCTGGGCCCTGGGCTGGGCATCTGTCCGTGGCACTGGGCCCAACGGCCAGGTGCAGCAGCCCTTCCACGGCCACGGGCTTGGGGAGACTGATGGCAGGGGCTTGCCCTGCCCTGATGCCCCCCCCCCCCGCCCCTGCACCCCCTCAAAGACTCTCTGACCTGCGCCCAGGACAGGGGTGGTGAGTCCCAGGGTCTGAGGGACGAGCAGGGGGCACAGTCTGGGCTAGGCAAGCTGGTGGGGTAGTGGGTGGGCATGAGGAGGCCCATGGTGGCTCCTGGAGGCTGGTGAGTCTGCTGGGGTCCAGAGGCAGGGCCCACACTGTGGACAAGGTTGCCAGGGCTGCATCTCCAGGCAGGCTGCGGGCGGAGCCTCGTCAGGAATGCCCCGAAGGCCTGGTTGGCTGGGGACTGCCTGTGATGACCCTCACGATGGCCCGATGGACGATGAGCATCACAAAGAGGCCACTGGAGCCAAGGAGACCCTCCAAGTGAGTATGCACAGCAGCTCCAGGCCATGGCCCTGCACCTGCCCCTGCCGCCCCCGGACCGTCAGCCCCGCCTCTCAGGAATATGAGATTGCTCCAATGAGACCCCAGCCAGGCCACTGCCCAGACTTCAGGGCCTCAGACAAGAGGCCAAGGACCCTTCTCTGGCTCAGAGCCAAATCCCCAGCTTTGAGGCCAAGGAATTCCTTTCATTCTGCTTAATCTGAGCCACATTGCCTGCGCTTTTCCCTGGAAGAGCCGTATAAAAAGTCAGTCAACCAAGACAGTTAATGCAAAACCGTTGCCAGGAGGATTTCATACACGAGGATTCTGATTAAGGGGAAAACGAGAGCCGCGTTGGGCATTAGAGAACAATCGGAGATCTTGTTCTCCCGACGGCCACAAGCGCTGGGGGTCACGCTGGCCCGGCGTGGCAGCTGCCCGCAGGTCAGATCCTATCGCTCCCTTCCTCTCTCACAAGGAAGGACGGGATATCTGATGGAAAGCCAATCCCGAGATAAATGCTTTGACTGCCGCAGGGAAAGCCTGTCTCCTACATGTGAGGACGGAAGATCGAGGGGCTGTACAGCAGAGGAACTCCTCTGCCAACCACACCAATTTTATTTTTTGGAGAATCATCTGGAAACTGTCTCGGTCTGGACTCTGGCTGTGGAGTGCAGGGAGCCTCCTCATGCAGGTGGGGTGTGCAGGGGGTCTAAGCTTGTCAGGGTGCAAAGTGGGGAGATGCACACAGCTAGGAAGAACATTGCTGGAGCAGAAACCGGTTTGGCTCAGTGGATAGAGTGTCGGTCTGCAGACTGAAGGGTCCCAGGTTCAATTCTGGTCAAGGGCATGTACCTTGGTTGCGGGCACATCCCCAGTAGGGGGTGTGCAGGAGGCAGCTGATCGATATTTCACTCTCATCGATGTTTCTAACTCTCTATCCCTCTCCCTTCCTCTCTGTAAAAAATAATAAAATATATTTTTAAAAAATCTTTAAAAAAATTAAGTAATGTACTTAGCACAGTGCTGGCCTCGGGCTAATGCTCCATCAATGTTATTTTATTTATCAGGAAGCTATGATATTATACCCACTCAATAGAAGAGTAAATTGAGGCTGAGAAGGGGCCCCGTGTTACCATGAGCTGGCAAACACACACCCAGGTCTGTGCGCCCATGGCTCGGACCCTCAACACCTGTGCTGTGGTGGATGCCAGCTGAGAGCAGATAGAGGAACCAGTTCCTCAGGGTAGGCCCTTGGGTGGACGGGTATGATAAACTGAATTATGGGATGGCTGTCAAGATTTCCAGACCTTGGTGTAATGTCCTGTAAAATCCCCTCTTCCTGATGGCTGTCACTCCTGTGATTCAGTTGTTAACCAGTTAACTTTGAGGTTGCCGGAAGGGAGAGGATCCTGGGTGGGCCTGATCTAACCAGGTGTGCTCTTCAACGGCGGTCTAGTTTAATGGTCCAGGGGTGATGAAAGGGTGTGGAACTCAGTAGAAATGTTGGCGGCACAATATTGTGAATGTACTAAAGCACTGAACTACTTATTGTAAAATGGCTAATTTTGTTATGTGAATTGCACCTTAATAAAACAAATAAAAAAGGGAGTGTCTTAGCATGAACTGATATGGCAAATACTGTAGACTGGGTGACTTTATTTTTTATTTATTTTTGAAATAATGTGCAAAGTTTGTACCCGGCCATGCTATTTCTATTTCTTCTTTTTAAATATGTTTTTATTGATTTCAGAGAGGAACGGAGAGGGATATATAGAGAGAAACATCAGTGTTGAGAGAGAACCATTGATTGGCTGCCTTCTGCACACCGCGTCACCCCCCCGCCCCCCCGACCCCGCAGGGGATCGAGCCTGCAACCCTGGCATGTGCCCTTGCCTGGAATCGAACCTGGGACCCTCCAGTCTGCAGACCGACGCTCTATCCACTGAGCCAAACCAGCTACGCCAGACTGGGTGAATCTAACAACAAACATTTGTTTTTCACAGTTCTGGAGGCTGAAAGTCCAGGATGAAGGTGCTGACAGATCTGGTGTCTGGAAGGGCCTGCTTCCTGGCTTGCAGACGGCTGTTTTCTCTTTGTGTCCTCACATGGGTGGGGAGCAAGACAGGAAGCCAGCTCTTGTGTTTCTTCTTTTTTGTTTTTCTTTCTAAAATACATTTTATTGATTTTTTGACAGAGAGGAAGGCAGAGGGATAGAGAGTTAGAAACACCGATGAGAGAGAAACATCGACCAGCTGCCTCCTGCATACCCCACACTGGGGATGTGCCCGCAACCGAGGAACATGCCCTTGACCGGAATCGAACCTGGGACCCTTTAGTCCGCAGACCGAAGCTCTATTCACTGAGCCAAGCCGGTTTCAGCTAGTATCTCTCCTTCTAGGGGCACTGATCCCATTCATGAGGATCCACCCTCATGACCTAGTAACCTCCCAAAGGCCCCGCCTCCTAGCGCCATCACTGTGGGTGGTGGTGGTGGTGGTGGTGGTGGTGGTGGTGGTGAGTATTTCAACATATGGATTTGCAGGGGACACAGCATTCGGTCCATAACAGGGAATCTACAAGGCAGAGGTAGAAGTCAGAGACTGCCCTTGCTGGCCTGGAAGAATGGCCTGTGGAGGCCCCGTGGGAGAAACCAGTGTCTGACTCTCAGGCTGAGAGTGGCCCTGACCAACGGCTAGAAAGATAACAGGGGCCTCAGTCTAAACAAATGCGAGGAAATGAATGCTGCCAACAACTCGTGAGCTTGGAGGGGCCCCTGGACCTCAGAGGATGTGAGACCCTGAGCTAAGCTGTGCTCCACTCCTGACCCACAGAATCTGTGGGGAGGTAAACGGGTGCCGCTTTAAGCTGCTAAATTGGTGGTCGTTTGTTATGCAGCACAGAGAATTAATACCACAGGGGGAGAGCCAGGAAGAGTTCTGGAAGAGAGGAGCAGGGCTCAGAGAAGGTTCATGCCATCCTCACTTTCCAGACAGTGCGATCAAGAGGAGAACCCAGCAGTTCCAAGATGGTGATTGGGTTTCTGCCAGTGGTTTCCACCCGTGGGCTCATGTGGGTGGGCAGCTCTCCCAGTGACCTACCCCACCACTCCTCCTTCGCTGCCCTGGGAAGGCTGGCGCCACTCTGGGTGAGACCTTGTGGGTGCAGTCTGGTTTTCATTAAGTATCATAAGCTCAGAATTAATTTTTGCCAGAAGCAAATGTTTGGTCTCTGTCCTGTTGTAAACACAAATGCTCTAAGACACGGGTCCTTGGGCCACGGGGGAGGTGTGCATGGTCCAGACGGCAGAGCCTCTGGTCGGCAGGACAGGGTAGAGCCCGGGAAGGAAGCCAAACCTGGTGACAACACCCTCCTGGGGCCACATCAGCTCCTTCCTGGGGCCACATCATGTCAGAGCCGGCAGGTCGCTGTGGTGAGAATGGTCTGTGTCCTCGTCCAGGCACCAGTCGGGGGGGCCTGTGTGAGGGCACATGCGGTCACCAGGAACTTTTCTGGGAACGTTTCTCGTTCTGGGACATGCTTGGTGCTCTTCAGGCAGAACTTACTGAGCTCCTCCCTGCCTTTGAACACATGAAAACCTAGGCTGGAACTCGGACCTGCCATTCGGACCTCACCTCCAGCAGACGGGAGGTGAGCCCACAGCAGCGTACCTTCCGAAGGGGTCCACGGTGGGTTAAATAGGGTTCCCCAAATTTACATCCACCCAGAACCTGTGACTGACCTGGTTTGGAAACAGGGTCTTTGCAGACACAGCTAGTTATGGACTTTGAGGTGAGAACCTCCCGGATCAGGGTGGGACCCTAAATCCAACAACAGGTGTCTTTCTGAGAAGAAGCGAGGACACAGACATGCAGAGAAGAGGCCATGTCATGATGGAGGCAGAAACTGAAGTGATGCCAACAAATGCCAAGGATTGCTGGCAACACCGGAAGCTGGAAGAGGCAGGAAGAAACCTCACTGGTTTCAGAGCAAGCCTAGCCTGCCTGTGACACCGTGATTTTATGCTTCTGGTCTTCAGAACTGTGAGAGAATAAAGATATATATATTAATTTTATTAATTTTATTTATTTTATTTTTTCCCAAGTCACTCAGTTGTGGGCCTTTGTTACAGCAGCTCCAGGAAGTTAACGGGGTTGGGGAAAAAGATTGCTGCCTCCCCTCCCCTGTAGCTCCTGGAAGCCGGTCAGCATCGGGCGGAGGCTGCCTGCGCGTGTGGGACCGGGCAGAGCCGCAGTCAGCGTGAGTGTCCTGAACGCGCTCCCTCTCCCGTCCCCTCTGAAATCAATGTAAATATTTACCTATATAAAAGGAGGGAAGAAAGGCTGATGGCCAGTTGGCCACCCAGTTGTTATAAGAAGCCCCCTCTCAGTGGACTCCATGGGCAACCCCTCAGAGCAGCTTCCCTGGGCTGAGAGAGGACGAGAGGAGAAGTCACTTCATAAAAAGCAGCCAGTCTTGCCAGGGACCGGGAGCGTGCCTTTAAAATGCAGCCCGGAGTCCCTCGGCATTAACTCCGTTTCCCCGGTTCTCGCTCCAGCGCACCTCCTTTTCCTGGAGGAAGGGCAAAGGGCACAGCTGACCTGGCTTTCTATGTGTCAAGCGTCCTATTGGTGTCAGGGAGATTGGGTATCTGTGGGGGAAGACAGACACGTCCACAAACTGTGCCGAGACGTTGTGTCCGCCTCACGGGCGGCTGAGGCCCCTTTGTGAAGCGGGTGTGCTCTTGGGGCTTCTGCTTAGACTCGGGACTTAGCTCCAGCCCTGCCAGCTGAGGGAGCTCCTGGAGAAAACCAGCTGACAGAGCAGGGGCAAGGCTGGCGCTCCCTCTGACCCCGGGCCTGGGCCCTCGGCTTTTCTGTAGCTCTGTGCAGAGAGTGGGTTCAGGGGTTTCCCAAGTGGGGTTGGGCTTTGGCTCCTGTACAACCAGCTTTGCTTCCCTCAGTCAGTGGGGGGCCTGTGGTAGGCTCAATAATGGCCCCCGAAGATGTGTCCTAATCACCAAACCTGTGAAGATGTACCTTACAAGGCAAAGGGAGCTTTGCAGGGGGGATTCAGGTAAGAAGATGGGGAGGTTGAGATGGGGAGAGGAGGAGATTATCCTGGGTCATCCAATGCAATCACAAGGGGCCTTATGAGAGGGAGGCAGGAGAGTCAGGGTCAGAGGAGCTGGCAGGATGGAAGCAAAGACTGAAAGACGCAAAGTGGGGGCCAGGAGCCAAGGAATGGGGCCCCTGTAGGAAGCAGACGCGGTGTTTTCCTGGCAGAGGGAACAGCGTGTGCGAAGGTCTTGACCTAAGACAGCGCTGGGGCTCTTAGAACCCCAGTTCTAGAAATCTCAGGATCCCTTCTACACTTTTAAGAATGCTTGAAGACTTCAAAGAGCTTTTGTTCATGTGAATTAAACCCAGGGCCAGCTACATAATTTTCAGGGCCTAGCGCTAAATGAAATTCAGGACATCTTTCTCAAAAAGCAGGGAAAAAGTGCTGGTAAAGGTACTAAAATAGGAACATTTCCCCTTTTCCTCCTTCCTCCTTTTCCTCTCTCTCTCCCCCCGACCCCCGTTTCTCTTTTTTTCTCTTGATTTGTTATTTGCTGTTCAATGTTATTCTAAGTAAAGAGAAATTAAAATATTAGGATGAATTTTACCATCCATCTTTATATTATGCAATATAAAGGGATAAGGGATAAGGAAGAGAAAGAGAGATACATCAATGATGAGATAGAATAAATGATTGATTGCCTTCTGCAAGCCTTCTACTGGGGATTGAGCCTGCAACCTGGGCATGTGCCCTTGACTGGAATTGAACCTGGGACCCTTCAGTCCACAGGCCGATGTTGTATCCACTGAGTCAAAGCAGCTAGGGCTCAATTCCATCTTTGATATGCTAAGTTTGAGATCCCATTTAGATGCCCAGGTGAAAGTGTCTAGTTGAACTTCCAGCTGAAGATGTTAATTGGAGAGTGCCAGTGTGTGCGGAGAGTAGTTTAAGCCAGGAGACTATTTTCACTTACCCAAGGAGTAATGATAAGCAGGAGACAGAGAAGAGAACTGAACCCAGGAGCCCCCAACATTTAGAGTCTGGGATATGGGGGAGCCAGACATGGGATGGAAAAGCAGCAGCAACTGACACAGGACAACTGGGGGTGCTGTGCTGAAATCTAAACAAAGGAAATCTTTGAAGGAGCAATCAATTGTCTCAACTATTTTTTCCAAATATATATATAATATATTTTATTGATTTTTTTACAGAGAGGAAGGGAGAAGGATAGAGAGTTAGAAACACTGATGAGAGAGAATCATCAGTCAGCTGCCTCTTGCACACCCCCTGTTGGGGATGTGCCCGCAACCAAGGTACATGCCCTTGTCAGGAATCCAACCTGGGACCCTTGAGTCCGCAGACTGGCGCTCTATCCACTGAGCCAAACCGGTTAGGGCTCAAATATACTTTTTGTTTTTTATTGATTTCAGAGAGGAAGGGAGAGGGAGAGAGAGATAGAAACATCAATGATGAAAGAGAATCATTGATCAGCTGCCTCCTGCACACCCCCTACTGGGGATTGAGCCCGCAACCCAGGCATGTGCCCTTGACTGGGATCAAACCCATGACCCTTCAGTCCCCAGGCTGACATTCTATTCTGAGCCAAGCCGCCTAGGGCAGTGGTTCCAAGTATTGCTGATCAACCAGTAACACGGTGCCAGGACAGACTGTCTCAGCCTCAGTGCTGTTGACATCTGGGGCCAGACAATTCTTTGCTGTGGGTACTGTCCTGTGTATTGTAGCGTGTTGAGCAACATCCCTGGCCTCTCCTCACTAGATGTCAGCAGCATTCCCAAATCGTGGCAACCAACATTGTCTCCAGACAACGTCCTAGCGGGCAGGGGGTGCCTGCCACCCCAGTTGAGAACCGCAGAGTCGGATGAATTTAGGAACACGGGGGCCTATGGTAATCATCTGTTGGCGAGGGAGGGAAGCTTGCCTGGGCTCAGTGCGGTGGCATAGCACCTGGCACTGGAGAGAGGAGATCACCGGCAGCTTATTAGTCACACGTATTCACAGCCAGGAAGGAGGATGCTGGCAGGTCGGGCAGGGTCACAGAGGGTTGAACTTGGGAACACAGGGACCCAGCAGGGGCTGTGGGCTGCAGGCTTTGTAGTGAGAAGACGGTGAGGTGCCCCCTGGTTCCCACGAGAGGCTATGGTATACAGTACCTGTTTGAATAACCTGTGGATTGGCAGGGAGGGAAGCCAACCAGCAGAGCTGAGCACCTTTTGATAAGGAGGGCGGGTGGGGGCAGGGGGACAGGACTGGTGTCACCACTGGGTCAATGCATGAACCCTGACTGTGTGCCGCTGGTCCCCTTCAGCTGTCCAGGCGTGGCGCTCAGGGGGGACCACTTCTCTTCTCCACTCGCCCCTGAAGAAGCAATTGACGTCCTTTCCTAAATTGTATTCACCTGTGCAGATATTTGTGGCCATCCCAGCCTGCTCTCTGGTCCCTTCTAACTGCCGTGGCTGCTACTTATGCCAAGCTGCACTTGGAGGAGACTATATGTCTCACAAACACTGCTTGTCCCACCCCTTTTCTCTCCCTGGGGACACACACCACGTGTTTTCACCTACACAACATGCATACCCAGGTCCCACTTGAAAAGTGACTAAAGCCCTGGCCGGTGTGGCTCAGTTGGTTGGGCATTGTCCTGTGCTTCAAAAGGTTGCCGGTTGGATTCCGGTCAGAGCACATGCTCAGGTTGCAGGCTCCATCCTCAGTGGGGGGCATGTAGGAGGCAGCCAATCAATGTTCTGGTCTCACATTGATGTTTCTCTCTTTCTCTCCCTCTCCCTCTTCCTCTCCCTCTAAAAATCTACAATTTTTTTTTTAAAGTTGGTTAAGAACACTATCACTGTGCCATCATGGCAATATCATAATTGCACAGACAGTTATGAGAACATTTGCATTTGCCAGCCATGAGTTTGCAGATAAATGTCCAGGATGCAGCGCCGTCTGACTCAGTTCTCTCTGTCGTAATGCTCATCTGCTTCCGGGGCTCAGGCCCAAGAAAAATGGCAAAGCAAACCCTTCTGGGATTCCCCAAGGTCCTCGTAGGTCTGATGGTACTTAACCCTTCCTCCCCTAGAAGTTCATCAGCAATGAAACATAATTCAACGGAGAGGAAGCATTTTATCTGCTGCCTGCAGGTGCCAGTGCTGGGCTAGGGTTCTGGGTGCTGGGGTCTGTCCCCGTAGCTTCCGTTCTGGGCTGCAGGCGGCTCATCCATTGTGCCTTGGATGGCTGGGCCGAAAATCAATGGGTTTGCTCTGCTGATGAAAATGCTCCTGACAACTCGAGTGCAGGAGACCGTTAAAATACCACTGACACGATTATTTACCGTGAAGATGTAGTTATTGATTTAATAGTTGTAGAACGAAATGCAGGAAGACCGATGACAGCTGGAGGTAGCCAGTTTTCTCCAGGGGTAGCCCCCGTGGAGTGTGGCAGCTGAGGCGGAGAGAGAGCTGAACTTTTGCTTTTACATGTGAAAAACTTTTTATTCTGAATGATGTTATTCAGAATAAATTTTTATTCTGAATGATATTCTGAACTTTTGCTTTTACATGTGAAAAACTTTTTATTCTGAATGATGTTAGGCTTACAGAAGAGTTGCTGAGGTAGTTCGAGTGGCCACAGTGTAATGACCAAAGCAGACAAACCTCCAGTGGCACCGTGCTAATGACTCACCACAGACCTCGTTTCCTCTAATGTCCTTTGCGGTCCTAGGGCCCCACCTTGCATTTAGTTATCATGTCTCCTTACTCTCCAGTCTGTGACAGTTTGTCAGTCTCTCCTTTTCCTTTATGACCTGGAACCTCCCCCGCTCCCAATTCTCACCCAAGGATGTATTTTCATTGATTTTAAAGAAAGAGGAAGGGACGGGGGAGGAGGGGGGGGGAGAGAAAGAGAGAGAGGGAGAGAGAGAGAGAGAGAGAGAGAGAGAGAGAGAGAGAGAGATTAATGTGAGAGCAATATTGATTAGTTGCCTCCTGTACACACTCCAACCAGGAATCGAACCTGCAATCTCGGTATGTGACCTGACCAGAAACTGAACCGGAAGCCTTTCAGAGCATGGGATGATGCTCCAACCATCTGGCCTGCGTGACCTTGAACCTCTTAAAGCACAGATGTTTCTGGGTTTTGTAGAAAGTTCTTCAAATTGGATTTGCCTGATACATCCTTTTGCGGATTAAATTTATTGGGGTGACTAACATTGGTTAGTAACAGTATATAGGTTTCAGGTGTACCACTTTATGGTTAGATTGAGGGTTTAGATTTTGGGGGAGAATCCCAGAGAGGCGAGATGCCCTTCAGCGCCTCACATAATGGGTTCAAGCTGTTGGTATGTCTCATTCCTGGCGATGCTAATCTTTATCATCTGGTTAGGTGGTGTCCACTTCTTACAGTTATTATTTTTCCCTTCATTTTATTATTATTATTATTATTATTGTTTGTTGGTATAACAGCTTTACTAGTTCAAATCAGACATTCCATGTTCTCTCCCATCACGATGATGTAACATTTAGCTCTTCTTCGTAGCTGGTAAATTCGTTTTATTCCATTCCAGTGATTCTTGAGACAATGTCCTGGGTGGTCACATGTTCTGTTTGAAACTTGCTATAAATGATTTCAAGGTCCTGCTTTCTTTTCAACATGCTAACTCAGGACGTTCTAATAGTCATCATACTTATTGATCTTATTGCTGCTGGGCTAGAAAACTTGGGGATAGAAAAAGCTCTCGGTTGGCCTAGTTGTCAACCATGCCTCATGACAAAACCTTTCTTGAGAACTTGGACTACTAACTGATACAGAGTCGTCTGAATTGTTGAAGCACAATGTTTAAAGTACCATTTTTATTCAAATACACTGTCTTTCAATTAAGCATATAATCCTGGCCTGGCTTAATGTCCTGTTCCTGGACTTCTCCCTCTAAGCCTCTGTTGTGCAGTCTGGTGATGACTCTCCATCTCCTAAGGGCATTTGCTCAGGCGACCTCTCCAGCTCTGCATCCTGCCACCAGCCATCGCACTGAATGGCTTCATGGATTTTGTTAGACTAGGCCAATCAGAACAAATGGCCCCCAGCGGGGGGTAGCTGTCCCACTCTCACACTCCCCCTTTGGACATTTTATCCAGGGAGGGGTCTTCCCCCTCATGAGGGCTCTCAATCACACCCCTGCTTTCACAGGAACTCTGTGAAACCCATTGTGCGCACCTGCTGAGGTTCGCTTTGTGTCCCTTTTGTTCTCACTTTCCCCCAAGCCCCCGAGGGCTGGGATTGTGCTGGATTATAACACAGTGGGGTTAGGTCTTCCGTGAAGTGTAGTGGACAAAGCGGGTAGGGGTACGAGGAAGCCTGATACTCACTGGGCACCCCTGAACATGGAAAATACAGACTTCCATTTCTGAATCTTACCCCAGGAACAGAGAACGGATTATAGGCAGAATTCTGGTACCAGAACCCTGGGTAAGGCTGCTGAGCCACGCCATGCCTGTCCTAAAAGGGTCTGGGGTTATGAATTCAGAATGTGTGTTTTCTTCTGAAGAGTTACCTTCTGGGCTGTTCACCGTCTGCAACTGGGAAGGCCTATGGCGGCACGCTGACCTCCTCGTGGCCTGATCTCTGCAACCTGGAGCGTCTAAGGTCTATTTCCTCCTTATAATTAATACACATTTGGAGGGAGCTACTTCAGTATGATGCACATATGCTGTCTCTCCTCAAGTTTTCACCCACTCATTTTAGTGTTCATTGGTGCATCGAGCATTTCGTTTGAATCCCAGAAGTTCTCTGAGCAGCCTTGACCCCTGCTCTGCCGGAGATCTTCAGACGAAGCCATTCTCAAGAACATCACGAGTCCGTGGGCCCAGGAAAACGGTCATTAACTGGGCACATCAAGGTGACATAAGTGTGCATGGTCCTGCAAGCCCCTCTGTCCAGCGTCCTGTGAGAGACATAACCTGTGGGCTCTGCCCCTGTCTTAGGTTCCGGTCATGAATGTCACTTTAGGATGATATCAAACCCACATCGCTGCCATCAGCGTGTCACTTTTGCCAAGAGGAATGTGTGCAATTAATAACGGCGGAAGGGCTAGCTGGGAAAGCAATTATAACAGACACACCAGGTATCAATAGTGCCACACAAACATGGCTTCCTATTGATTGACGCCAATCATCTCTGGCACCCAAGCCCCTCAGCCCGTTTTTCACACCTTCAGAGACCGTTGTAAAGTGTCAGTTTTCGGGCCTTTCTGAGCATGCTCTTTTGTGTCTGCTTTGCAATAATGCACTTGGGTCACGTAGGCAGAGAACGAAGAGAGTATTTCTTGCTGCTAATATCTGCTTTGTTCTGACTCTTCTCTTATTGTAATGTAAGGATTGAAAGAAAAGTGTATAAAGAAATAAAATGCCCTACCCAGTTTGGCTCAGTGGATAGGGCATCGGCCTGCGAACTGAAGGGTCCCAGGTTTGATTCCGGTCAAGGGCATGTACCTTGGTTGCGGGCACATCCCCAGTAGAAGGTGTGCAGGAGGCAGCTGATCGATATTTCTCTCTCATCGATGTTTCTAACACTCTACCCCTCTCTGTAAAAAAAAAAAAAATCAATAAAATATATTAAAAGAAAGAAAGAAATAACCCCCCCCAAATCAGAACCAGGAGATTAAGTGATGGCATCTACTAATCACCTGTGCTCCATGGGGCGTGGGAGATGGAAGCCATGGGTTCGGAGGCTGGTCTGCACCCACAGAACAGGTTCCCAGCGTCTCAGCTGCTGGTCATTGACAGGAACGTGCTTGCTGCCTCCCATTTGGGAGGGCGAAGGCCTGCTGGCTGGGAGGGACCCTCCCTCCAGGTGTTCCACGGTGGCCCGTTACACTGCTGGGCTGGGAACCCAATTCCTGAATCCCTCCTTCCCAGCTGCCTGGGTTCCCTCCCCATGAGTCTTCGGAGAACAAGTTTCCACAGCAGTGACGTGCGGGCAGGGATTGCGTGTCTGTCTCTCACCCCCACTGCCAAGGGCAGGGCCTGACCCAGAGTCTGGGCTCCGTAAAACCTTGTGGGGTTCAGTCATGGGAGATGCTTGGGGGGAACTTTTGGCAGAGAGACAGCCTCAAGCCCCGAGACCGTGCAGACCTCTGCAACCTCCAGAATGTTCTCCAACAGAAGATCGCATGTGCTCAGCACCCGGCATTGCATGTGGGGATTCGGCATTGCTCAGTTGTGTTCTGTGCCGGTTAGGCTTTTGGCTCAGCACCGGACCTGAGAGGGAGCGGGAGGGCTGGGGTACTATGAGGTCAGGCTGCCCTGGGGCGGGGAGGGTAGCTGCAGGCAGCAGGAGGGTCTCCCCTGCAAACAGCCTTCCGGCTATTTCGGGATAAGAACACTTGCATGCCATTAGAGCACATTGCAGCCCTCTTCCAGAGGGCTCCCAGGTGAGGGCCGGCCTGTGTTTTGGATGAGCTGTCATTGCTGGGTGCGAGTGGGTAGCAGCTTGTTCCCCTCTCCCCCAAGGGCTGCCAGAGCCCAAAGATGGCTTTGGGATCCATCCAGACAAGTCGGCGGAGGGGGAGACAGGAGGCCGGGTGGGCTCCAAGCCAGAATCTACACACAGAGTCTGAGCCCTGTTTGTCCGGCCGGGGCCGGTTTTGGCGGGAGCCAAAGTTTTTAAACTTAAGCTTCTTCTAATGCCACTTCTTCAAAATAGACCCACCCAGGCTGTGGTATTTTGTGGAAGAGCCACACTCAAGGGGCCCAAGAGCCCCATGTGCTGTGAGCCTTGGTTTGCCGACCACTGAATTCTATGGGATTAATTCTGGTTCTGTCGGACTGAAGGTCTCATGAAGACTTCCACTTCTCAACTGAGAGAGTTCTGGAAGTCCTGACTCAGACCACTACCGCCATCTGAACGCTGTCGGAGCGGTCTCAGCATGTTCTCCAGAGCTCATTCTGTGACACGCCCAGAGTAGAACCTCTCTGTCCCATCCAGGACATGAGACTTGCGGAAGCCACGAGCTCTGGCCTGTTGCTTACAGCAAGGCAGCCACAGAGGAAAATGAACACTGTCTGTAGACACTAGACTTAGTGGCTCTGATTAATTTATTATTATTATTATTTTGGTTAATTATTGATAATTTTTTAATCTGAAAGGTTTGATGAGAGTTTACAATCAGAATAATGCAATTGCTGATAAAATCGGGCTGTTTCTTAGGCATGCAGAACAGGATAATAAAACCATTAAAAAATTTAGACAAAATGTCTCTAAGGCTAATGGTTAAGCCTATTTCCAAAGAAGTTACTGAATATTAGGTCTGATTTATAAAAAGTAAGTGGGCATACTTTTTATTTCTTTTTACCTTTTCCAGCCCGTTCTTGTCCCCTCACCCCCAGGTCCTCACCTCCCCATTGTCTGTGTCCACAGGATATGCATATGTGCAAGTGGACATAATTTTTAGAGTGGGGAAAAAATCTCAAGGTAGAACATCTCATAATGTTGAGACATAATATTTTTAATCAACATCAAGTAAGTCTGGAGTAAGACATCTGTATTCTTACCAAACTTTATGGGAGCCCCAATGTGCATTACCCACTGGAATCTCTGGCTTCGAATGTTACACTCAAATAAAGAAGTTAGATTGGGAACAAGTGAACATTCTAAATAGTATCTGAAATGGTGATTGATAGCTTGATTCCCTTGTTGACAAAGATAGGTAAAGTGCAGCCAGGATGCCAAAAAACAGATGCAGCATGGCAGACGTATTTATAAGAGTTCTGATCAGTATTTTCACTGATGTTAGCAACTCTTATGGAAAGCAAAGGAACCCTGGCTGGGTAGCTAGATTGGTTAGAGCATCATCCTGATGCACCAAGGTTGCAGGTTTGATCTTGGGTCTCCTCTCTCTTTCTCTCCTATCCTTTCTCTCTGAAAAAAAAAAAAAAAAAAAAAGAAAGAAAGAAAGAAAAAAAGAAAGCACCACAGCGCCCATTTCTGAAATACTTCTGTTAAGAGCATTTGTCTCTGCAAACTTAACCCCGGTGGGCTGAGGGTCTCTTCCATGGCAACACAAGAAACAAACCTATTCCTAGCCCCTGCTTTTATAAGGTGGAAGAACAAATCTTTGTGACTTTTAAGGGTCCCCCTTGGGAAATCATAAAGATGGTTTTATGTGAAAAATATATTTTGAGATGTTCTGAGAGCTTGAGGTCTTTCTTTCTTTCTTTCTTTCTTTCTTTCTTTCTTTCTTTTTTTCTTTCTTTCTTTCTACATTTGGCAACCAATTTTGGGAAAGCAAAAATCAAAGAGTTGTCAGCGGAGATTTAGACATTTGCTTAAGATAGGATCGGGAATTTTTACCAATTTAATCCTTGGTTACCTATTTAATCAAAGTGAAAATAAACATTTTAATAATAAACATAAGTGCAATGATAAGAAATCTTAGCTCTTTTTTTAGGTAAAGTACCTTTGGGTTTTGGTTTATCCTTAAACACTCAATAAAGTTGACACAGAGTTAAGACTTAATTCTGGCAAGACCCAGAATCTCTGCTACCAGGCAAAGCTAAAGAATAATCTTCAAGCCCCGCTGGTGTGGCTCAGTGTTTGAGCGTTGACCTATGAACCAGGAGGTCACAGTTCAATTCCCAGTCAGGGCACATGCCTGGGTTGCAGGCTCGATCCCCAGTAGGGAGCATATAGGAGACAGTCAATCAGTGATTTTCTCTCATCATTGATGTTTCTATGTCTCTCTCCCTCACCCTTCCTCTCTGAAATCAATAATTTTTTTTTTAAAAAGAATAATCTTCAAGTTACAGGAAGAGACACCAATCAGTAAACTAAGATGCAAACCCAGTCGGGTTGAACAAACTTGGGAAAATTTTACCATGTTTCATAGCTTCTTTCCAAACCATTATAAACCAAGGCAAATATAATTCACTTTCCACGTTCTGTCATTTATTTTGCTCTTTCATTTGCTGGGACAAATGGGTTCTTTATTTTAGGATAACAATTCTCTCTCAGGGGGATCCCTTAGGTTAAAATGGATTTCATGATAACACTGAGACATTGTTTGTGTTAACATGCACCTCCATCCATGCTATCTTTAAATTAATCAACGCATATTTTAGGAATGCCATTTGACCCAATCATGTCCTTTCTAGCATGTTTTTTTTTTTTTTTTCCAAACCAGTGTCTTGCATTGCATTTAATTGTCTCATCTCTTTAATGTCCTATAATCTGGAACAGTTCCCCAGCTTTTCTTGTCCTATAATGATGTTGACATGCTCATAGACTATGAAAAGAAATGGAATGTTTTTCATTTGGGAGTTCCTGATATTTCCTTATGATTATCCTAAGGAATCTGCAGCTGGAATTCCACATTAAGTGATGTTGCCGCCTTCACGGGGATCACAGTTCCAGCTGCCCTTTGCTGGCATGTGAGCTGTGATCACACACGTCAAGATGTCATCTGAGAGGAAAGCTCTGCAGTTACTCTTTCCCCTCGCATCCAATAAGCAGTCTGTGAGAAGAGCCGTTCAGCTATCATGTTCAGGGTGGAAATTGCTCTACCCCCCAGATTTGCCAGTCATCAATGCCCATTGCAATCTTTACTACCATGGTTGTAAGATGACAGTTTCCAGGTCAGCATCCCTCCGCACATTCCGGTTGGCAGTTGGCATTATACTGAAAGCGAGGGCCCTGCTTTCGCCCCCATTTACTTGTGTGTGTGTGTGTGTGTGTGTGTGTGTGTATGTATTTTTGGTGTGGACTCATCATTTTAAAAAATAAATTCATTACAATTTCCTCATTATCTTGGTCCGATTGTTCAGGTGCAATCAGGGGAAGCCCCATAAGGCTGGCTGGTGGGTCCTTTAACCATGACCCATCACTTTTTAAAATACATCCTTACTTTCTTTTTCTTTTTTTCCCCCCCAATATATTTTATTGATTTTTTACAGAGAGGAAGAGAGAGGGATAGAAAGCTAGAAACATCAATGAGAGAGAAACATTGATCAGCTGCCTCTTGCACACCCCCTACTGGGGATGTGCCCGCAACCAAGGTACATATCCTTGACCAGAATCGAATCTGGGACTTTTCAGTCCCCAGGCCGATGCTCTATCCACTGAGCCAAACCGGTTTCGGCAAAATACATCCTCACTTTCTGCACATATGACTGAGGTGTTTCATCCTGGCCTTTCTTGCCCCAGTCCTGGAATCAGTCATTTTTCTGAGGAGCCTGGTTCCTGGTGGTAAGGAATGGTGTTAGAGGACAACACCTGGAGGCTGGCTGTGCTCATTTATCTGGAGTGTCTTGTTTTGAGACTCTTCCAGGGGACAGAGCCAGAAAATAAAGACTCATCTCTGTACACACAAACATACATGTCCTATCCATATATATACATGCGTATATATATGCATGCTTATAGTCATGCATATAGTGAGACAGTTTTAGAGATCATGTGTCCATACTGATGGCTCCACCTCCAATCCACCCTCCAATCCATATTTATATTTTCCTTCTCTAGTTTTTTGCTCCGCCATGAGACTC
Source organism: Nyctalus aviator (assembly GCA_036971965.1). Lineage (NCBI taxonomy): Eukaryota > Metazoa > Chordata > Mammalia > Chiroptera > Vespertilionidae > Nyctalus > Nyctalus aviator. The sequence continues at coordinate 10,561,998 of CM072926.1, read as the reverse complement.
TGCCCCATTCAAGGTGTGCACAGAAGCTTTTGCACCACCAACACCTTTGCTCATCTGTTCAGTCCTATAATAGATCTAAGATAGCTTCAGCCCTACCCGGTTTGCCTCAGTAGATAGAGCGCTGGCCTGCCAACTGAAGGGTCGCAGGTTCAATTCCAGGCAAGGCACATGCCAGAGTTTTGAGTTTGATCCCTCGTAGGGGCGTGCGAGAGGCAGCCAATCAATGATTCTCTCTCATCATTGATGTTTCTATCTCTCTCTCCCTCTCCCTTTCTCTCTGAAATCAATAAAAATATTTTTTTAAAAATGGCTTCAGAATTGTTTCACTACAAACAACAAAACTAGCAAATAGGTCAGATTTGTTTGTGTTTTTTCCTGCTGTACTGACCTCCTCCTTCCTTCCCACTAAGACTGAGTTCCTAAATGCCTGGGGTACTTCTCCGTCTCGTCAGTGGGCGTAATGATATCCATTTGTACCACACTTGTGTTCATTTCTTCCTGTTTTCTTCAGCTTTAGGGTTTTTAATCTTCCCACTCTTGTTAATTTGCTTTTATTTTTTGAATATGTAGAAAACGCTTCACAATTTTGAAACTATATAAACAGGCGCACTTTAAGAAGTGTCACCCCTTCTCATATTCCTTTTATCCCATTCCTCCTCATTGCTTATAGGTAACCAACTTCATCACTGCCCGGTTTGTCTCTTTGTATAAAGATAAGCTCGCTTAGCCCTGGCAGGGTGGTTCAGCTAGTTGGAGATCATACTGATGCCCTGGTGTTACCGGTTCAATTCCTGGCCGGGGGCACGTGTGGGAATCAACCAGTGAGTGCGTGGATGGGTAGAACAACAGGTCAATGTTTCTCTCTCTCACCTTTCAGCTCCCCCCTCTCTAAAACAAACAAACAAACAAACAAACAAACAAACAATAAAAGAAAAACTCCCTTACACACAGATACATATTCTTCTTTGTTCTTCTTTAGGCAAATGGTAGCAAACTCCATGTACTCTTTTGTATTTTGCTTTTATCACTTAATCATTTATCTTGGAAATGACTCCATATCTTTTTCTAGAGAGCTTCTTTGTTATTCTTTGCAGCTGTAGCCTACTGCATTGTGGAATTAAATCATAGTCAGTTCAACCAATCTCTTAAAATTGGTCAGTAATCAATAAAAATTTTGCTTGCCCCTTCTGTGCCTTCTAAAATATTGTGACAAAATACACAGAAAGCCATGCTTGGCTGGTGTGGCTCGGTGGCTGAGCATCAATCTATGAACCAAGAGGTCACGTTTTAATTCCTGGTTAGGGCTGGATCCCCTGTGGGGGGCATGCAGGAAGCAGTTGATCAATGCTTGTCTCTCATCATTGATGTTTCTATCTCTCTTTCCTTCTCTGAAATCAATAAAAAAATACAAAAATACATGTGAATCAAATGCCAAAGTAGTGCTAATCACTTTGACATCCTTCTCCGTGTTGATGTCAGCCAAGACAACCCCATCTTTTAGCTACTGACATTCTGGCAAGATGTACATGTGACCTCTTTGCATATGGCAATAATCTAGGTAATTTACCTTCATGACAATTTCCTCTGGGATACAAGTGTACAAGAGAAGAGGTAGGTATTCTTAGGTGAATTATCCAACGTATCTATGAGAAGTAACATTACTTCCAGGCTAGTGTTATATTTTCTCCAGTGATAAGGAATTTGGTGGCACACTGCTGGGTCATTTAAAAGGACTTGGAGGGTGGGACTTGATAAGTGGTACAAGTGAGAAAATGATTTATTACTCTTTAGGTGATCTGAGTAAGAGGTAAATGAGGAGGGACATTGAGGAAACGTCATTTGTACTAAATTAATATCTGCTTACTACCACAAAGTTTTAAAGATTCTTCAGCCAAGTCTAATTCTATTCAAGTGCATTCATTTTGCTAATGATTCCGTGATGATTTTTAAACATTAGCCTATTCAGTGACCAATCAATACCATTAAACTTTCACCTGCTGAGAACCCTTCATAGCTGAAGCTCTGCATTTAGATACTGAGTATGTGGTCTTGGAAGAGACCAATACTCCCACCAACTGGCTGTCCAATTGGCAGAGGTCGGGGTAGTGTGGTGTGGCACCAACCCTGGAGCTGGGGAGGGGCTGATGCTGCCATCATGAGCTGCCCACCTCACACTTACTATCTTTGATGCCCCTCCTCTCCAAAATATCCCATCTCCCCCGGTGACCATCCTCTCCCCCACTCTGACTTCAGCAGTGGGATATGTTAGGAGTCTTAGGTCTGGCCAATTATAATATTGTCTTTCTCTGGCTATTGTATTAAGTTCAAGAACAGCAGAAAACCAAGTCTTGAAGGTTCATCCTCATTGTAGCATGTATCAGAACTCCATTCCCCGCCTCCCCGCAACTGAATAATCTTCCCTGTGGAGAACTTTCCCAACAGGTTTAGAGAGATGATCACCTGCTATTAAAACTTCATAAATATCAGACATAACACACGTCTGTGACTTAGTTCTTAAGAAAAGAGGTCCCACCCATAGAAATTCCGGTTTGATTGGTCTGGGGTGTGGTCTGGAAAAACTCCCAGGTGATTGTAATTTGCAGCCAAGGTAGAGAACCGCTGCCCGGGGGGCTGCTCCGTCATCTGCTCCTCCTGGGAGGGCAGAGAGCTGGTAGGCGGGAAGGCTTCCCGGAGGAGGAGCGAGGAGGAGCAGCAAGCACTCCAAGCAAAAGGGAGGAGGGCTCCAGGGGAGCAGGGGACAGGCAGCAGCACTGAGGGCAGGAAGGGACAAGCTGACGTTCCTGGGTATCATAGTAGGATCTTTTGGGTAAAAAGGGAGAGAAAACAGTCCAAATGGGCTTATGTGCAAAGGGAGTTCACCAGTGTCAGCCGCGGCCTCATCGGTGAGCTGGTAGACATATTGCAGGACCTCAGCCCCACTGCCCGTGAATCGGAATCTTCACATTAACAAGACCCGTGTGATTCGTCTGCACATCAAAGCTCAAGGAGCATGGCTTCAGAAGGTCAGAAACAAAAATTGGAACTTAATAAATAGAACCTTCTTGCTTACCATAGTCTCTCTCTCTCTCTCTCTCTCTCTCTCTCTCTCTCTCTCTCTCTCTCTCCCTCTCTCTCTCTCTCTCCCTCTCTCCCCCCCCCCCTCTCTCTCTCTCCATCCCCATTCTTTTTTTTTTTTTTCCCCCATCCCCATTCTTAATGCAAATCTTTGAGAGCCTACCACCAGAAGTTTTTCTACGAGCTGGAATAATTATGTCTGCAGGTCTTGTCTCCATGATGGTCAAGTCTTTGTGTACAAGTCCCAGGAATGTCACTTTATTGGCTCTGAGTCAGGAGCAGGCACACGGCATGATCAAAAGTGGACCTGGGGTTTGGGCTGACACCTTGGATTTCCTCAGCTCCATCCTTCAAATAGGAACACTGTTTTACCCATCTTTGTGTCTCAGCATCATGTGTGGTAGGAGTGTTTAAATCCTGGGAGGAGCTGGGCTAAACAGTATAAAAAAAAAATCAATTCCTAGTTGACCATTCAGAATTACTTATGTCCACATCCAGCTCTTGTATTGCCTTTGTGCCTATTTCCTCCAAGATGAGCCTTGGCCAGAGTGTTGCAAACTGGTTAGAGCGCCAGCCCACGCTCCGAAGGTCTCAGGTTTGATTCCCGGTCAAGGCCACCTAACTGGGTTGCAGGTTCCCTGACACATGCAGAGACAACCAATCCATGTGTCTCTCTCACCTTTATGTTTCTCCTTTTCTCCCTCTCCTTCTCTCACTTTCATTCTATTTAGAACTATCTTTCTCATGTACCCTAAAGGTGTAGTCAATTCTTGTAGTTCTGCTCTATTAAATTACCACAAACACTGAGTGAACACCCAACTGTCCCTCCTGGAAACACACAGGGGTATGGTCTCAACATTCTGTCAACCGATCAATACATAATCTTGTCTCGTGAGTGCTTCTGGTTAAGGACACCTTGCTTAGTCCATACTGTTGACTAACAGCTCCTGGTGACCAGCACTATCACTCCTGCCTGATGGAGCCGGCACAGCACCAGCACTGCCGGGAGGCCCATCGCAGCCTTGGCTCATGAGGAACCCTGGACAGCACTTCTGCACGTGAGCGCCATTTTACACTGAAATCAGCAACCAGAAATACAAGAGAGAGATAAAAGGTGGCATTAAACAGACTTCAGAAAGCACCCTTATTTGCAGTATGAGAGCTGAAACAAGGAAGCAGAATGTCATCGTATTCAACCTCAGCCGGATAGGCTCACATTGCTCACTGTTCCGTGCATGCCAATGAGTGACCAGAGAATGTCGAATAGTGCCCTGACTGGGTGGCTCAGTGGTTGGACATTGTCTTATACACCAAAAGGTTCCAGGTTTGATTTTGGTCAAGGCACATACCTAGGTTGGGGTTTGCGCACGGCTGGGGCATGTGTGGGGGGCAACCAATCGATGTTTCTCTCCCTCTGTTTCTCACCCTTCCTCTCTCTAAAAATCAATTTTAAATACATATCCTGGGGTGTTGAATACTGGGGTTACAAATAAATTTTAGCAAGGAGGCAAATTCACAAATATGGAGTCTGAGAATAATGAGAACTGACTATCCATTCTTGGAGAAAAAAAAGTGTTTTACTGTTTTAATTTTGGAAGATTGATTTTTCTTCTTTTTTACTTTAAATGAATGATTCTAGAAAAGAAATGTCAGCATATTAGGAATTAAGCCAGAACAAGCACCATTTTGCTCCATGGCTGCTTCCTGACCAGAAATAAGGAATTCAGCTCGGTGCACCACCCCCACTGGGCGGACAGTCCCCTCCCACCCCATCAACAGCCCCTCAAGATCAGGACAATGCCGGCTGGCCGGCGAAAGGCTCCGAAAAGCAGTGACACATGAATGAATTTATGAATGAGCACAGATAACCTGTCCGCAAGGGTGTCAGTTTTCCTCCTAATGGAAGAACTCACACAAAAGAATTTTTTAAAAGTCAAGGGGGAAAAAAATCCTCTCACAGTCACTCGCCTCCCGGACTGTGCCCCTAGACTAGAATGGAGTGCATTGAGTTACAAGAGCCTTTTCTCTGAAACCCAATGTGGGAGGGAGCGGAAAGTCGATTATTGTAAAATCTGATAAAAGAGTCTAATATTCAAAATGGCACAGTTATGCGCACAGCCTCAAAAGGAGGCACATCCAGATGCTCCCGAGATACACGGGGATTATTTTGTCATCCGGAGGAGACGCTAATGTTTTTGAAGAGTGATGGTATAAGACGGCTGAAGATGGTGTGTCATTTGAATGCTTATTTATAATCACTCCCAGGCTTGATCATTCCTCACTACCCTCAAGAGGGTCAGCACCAATACCATGAATCAATGCCGATGCTTCACCAGGCACTCGCCAAATGCAGGACTCAGGTGGGAATTCTGCCGATCACATCCCTCCATGCAGCAGGAGAGCCGGGAGTATCCGAGCAGGATCAAACAGGACGTTGGCTTTCCACCCTGGGATGCCCTGGTCGGGAGGAACAAGAGCCCTTGAGCTTTTCTTCAGGAATTCAGCTCCATCGATTTGTCACTAAAAAAAAAGAGAGAGTTTATAATTCAGTAAGACGGAGCAGGATTTCTTTCTAACAAAAACCTGCAAAATCAGGGTTGTTAAGTGTCCACAACAGATGTTATTAATACCAGTGAAGACATTAAACTGCACAAAAGATTCCAAAATAATAGTGCCAGTGAGAAAAATGTAGTCTTTAAGGGCAGACCATCAATATGTCCCATGGTACCTGTCTCCCTGGGCATGAATAAGCAGGTCTAAGATACATTCTGGCTGTGGAAGTTACCTGAGGAGATGGTGTGTGTGTGTGTGTGTGTGTGTGTGGAATTAGTATCATTCCTTGTTCATCTCATTCTGATCTCTTTATCCACATCTGTTCTACGGTCCCTGGAAGGGGGTCTGGGGTGCTGGATCCATAAGAGAGGGTGTACATTTACAAATTACAACCTGTGCAGTTGATACAAATTATAGACAAACTGTGCCACTGCACATGAATATCTCTTGTTTGTATACAGACTGGGAATTTTGGATTTGAAACCTATCCAGGCAGCTCTGATTTCGACAGACAACTGTGATGGAAGCTGTCTCATTCGGAAGCTGTGCGCTCTGCAGTAATGTCAGGGCTGACCAGGTGTGGGAGCACTCGCTCCTGGAACCCGCACGTACTTCTGAATGCTGCTCACAGCGCCCGGTGTCAGAGCAAGTTCCTCCGTTATCTTTTGTTCCCTGTATGAAGTTTTGGGAACTCAGGTCCTGTTCCTGCCCTCCTATGCCAATTGCTGGGTCTGAGCCCCGTTTTCAGGGGCTGGACTTCTTGGACACCAGGTGGTAGATGGAGAAGCCACGAGAAGTTGTAGGTGTGTGAGGGAATCTTTATTGTAGGCGCTAGTAGACAAGTAGCCATTGCTATCAAGGAGCCTTTGGACAAAACAGTTTTTCAAAGCAAAGTCCCACCTAGCAGGTAGCCGCACACAGGCTGGGTAACAATACATCTTTCCTGCAAAGCAGTGGCCTCTCACATGGGAGCTAGTTATACAGAAGGCATCTTTAGAGCCACGGCCTTACCAAGCAGTGAGGGTCCTTTCTCTTGACCTTGGGCAGCAGCTCTGACTGAATCCTGGCACCACAGAGGTCCTTCACTTACGATGGGGTCATGTCCCTGATAAACTCATCATACATTGAGAATAAGTTGAAAATGCAGTTAATACACTTAACCTCCCAAACATCATAACTTAGCCTAGGATACCTTAAATGTGCTCAGAACACTTACATTAGCCTACAGTGGGAAAAGTAATCTAACACAGCCTATCCTATATAATGAAATGGTAATATGCAAATTAACCATCGCTCCATCACAAAGATGGCAGCAACCAGTCTTCTCAGCCCCGCCAGAGTCCCCCAGTCCTGGGGGGCGGGGGGGTCAGCTGCAGAGAGCAGGCAGCTGAGTGGCCTGGTGGAATGCTTGCTTCATCACCTCGGCAATGAGGCAAGTGTTCCACCCCGAGGGCCTTTGGCCAGGCCGGGGCATGGGACAGTTGCGTCATTGCCCGGTGACGAGGCAGGTGTTCCACACCCGGCGGCAGAAGGGCCTCTGGCCCACAGAGAGCCTCTGGGCAGCAGGTGCGGAGCGGCCAGGCCCTGCAGAGAGCTACCGGCGCACCGATTCGTATGCTGGGCTATTAGTCTATATATAAAAGGCTAAGCAACCATCCTATTGTCCCACCATCTGGTAGTTATTATACACACTGACCACCAGGGGGCAGACACTCAATGCAGGAGCTGTTAAGCTGCAGTGACTCGACAGTGGCGATTCTCCGGGGATCAACCTGGAACCAGTGAAGACGGAGCCTGATTCCTCTTGGGGCCGTGCGATTCCACCTTCAGCCGTGGGTTATGTTGTTGCTGGGGCACTGTAGCCTGAATCTGGTTTACTGTGCAGGTGTGTTTGCGGTCCACAGCCTGTATGACAGCAACTTTGCAGAGTTCCCTCTTGCACTCTGGGACTTCTCAGGGGATGTCAGAGAGCTGGTTTTGGCCCTATCCCTGCAGGCCAGACCAAGGGACCGCACCTGCCAGAGGGACCTTGCTCACTCTGCAGACGCCCTTAGAGCCACGCACTGCCACAGGTGCAGCCAGCTGGGACCGCGGGAAGTTGGCTCCAGGGCTTGTCTGGCCCATCTCGCCCAGTCCTGCTCCACAGGCCAACTTCTAATTAATTTCCTTTCAATGTGCATGAGTCTGTGCACTGGAGCACTAGTTCTATAATAAAGAATATCTCATGCAATTTATTGAATAATGTATTGAAAGTGAAAAACAGAATGGTTGTACAGGTACTCGCCAAAAATGTGCACGATTGAAAGCACACTGTACCTGAAGGATAATAAAAGTATTTATTAACAACTACTGAGAACCGATTACTGTTAGATACTGGGCAACATGCTTGCAGGAGCTAGCTCCTTTACTCTTCATAAGAATGCCATGAAGTAGGTTCTACTTTTATCTTCTTTTTTAAAAAACAATACATTTTTTATTTATTTCAGAGAGGAAGGGAGAGGGAGAGATAGAACCATCAATGATGAGAGAGAATCATTAATTGGCTGCCTCCTGCACACCCCCACTGGGGATCAAGCCCTCTCAACCCAGGCATGTGCCCTGACCAGGAATTGAATCATGAGCTCCTGGTTCATAAGTTAATGCTCAACCAATGAGCAACACTGGCTGGGCTATTTCCTTTTTATAGTTGTTCAAACTAAGACACAGAAAGGTTAAGCAACTTGCCCAAGGGCACACAGCCATCCTATCCTCCAATTCAGCTAGAATGACCAGTCTACACGAAAACCTGGTCAATACAGGCTTAAGACTTCCATTGTCTCCCATGCCCCTTATGCAAATAAAATCAAGCTCAAATTCTTAAAATAAAAATCACTTTGGTTTGAGAAATTATTAGGGTTCAAATGGAGGGATGTGACCTACAATTGTCAGAGCACTGATTTGGTAAATTATTAGTAATTTTCTTTATTAAGTATGCATTTGTATTCTTTTTTAAAAATTGTTGACACTTTTGCAGATGTCCCCTTATCTCCCACCTCCACCCAACCCCTCCTTCCCACCTTCTGCAATTAGATTCTTTAAGAAGGCTTTCAAACACTCAATAATTCACACACCTACAAATCCTATACCAGAAAATCAGCAGAGAAGATAGCAATAATGCTCTAAAGTGTAAACGTAAAAATTTAGATTAAATGTTGCCAACTTATCTAACATCTGTTTCCTGTCATTCTTACTATTTAAACATTATTATTACTCATTCAATGCTCTCTTCCTACTCTTCCCAGCTAATGCAGCCATTGGATGAAGAATAATTAATACCTTTGGAGTGTCCTATTTTTATTGCTACTACTCTGACCAAATAAAATTAAATTACAGGTCTTCTCATTTCACCTTATGTGTTCTTCTCATTTGAAGTACAAATAAATAGTATATTATCTCTCCAGTAGTAATGGCACGTGACCTAAATACAACTGTATATTTTGTATCTACAATGTGATTCTGATCAACCTTTAAGGTTAAGATTTTACTTGGCAAACTGTCTTAAAGAATTAAAAAAATTTTTTGGAAGAGGCAAAATTAATAAGTGAATAAAATTCTTGCTGATCGTGCAACTAATATGGATGAAAGCAAGGTGAGCTCCCATAGGAAAATGGTGGTAAACTTGAACAAATTACTGTGTGAATTATTAGAAGTTACTGGGAACACCTCCCTCCTGCTTCACCCCACCCTCACCTCCACCCCTGCATTTGTATTATCAGCAAGTTTTGAATTGATTATCTTGGGGAACATTAACCATAGTAACATGTTCTGGACAAGGGTATTAGTAAAAATCTCTTTATTAATTAAAAAAGGAGAAAAAATTATATTCTTGGCCAGGCGCCTTAAATCATTTTCTATTTGCAAATATTTGTAGCTGCTTGAGATGTGCTCAGGTCCTTACATGAAGTGGCTGAAGAGAAACAAGTGTGAGCTCGCAGTAAACGTTTAAAGAGAGTGGCTGCAGAGGGGGTTGGGCCACGCTAGGCTGGAAGATCTACGCTACTTTGTGGAGAGAATCTGCTGGCACCCCCTTCCCTCCCACCTGCTCATTGTTTACACGCAGGGTGGGGATCCTCTTTCCATCAAGAGCCATTGGGATATTTATGACATTATTCGAGTGCCATGCAAAATTATCAACTTAAAAATGAGCCTGCTAGATTAGGTCAGCCATGTAATTAACTCACCCCGAGTGCCTGGGCAGAGCCAGACCAAATGATTCCTGTGGCCTTATAGTCCTCAGGCCAGACTGTCCCCACGCCCTGGTTCAGGGCCTTTCTGAGCATCCTCAGGCCTCTCCCTGAGGCTAGCGATGAGTAGGAGCTGGTGGGCAGGTGACTGAGGTCCTGTGTAAGGCGCTATTAACCGTATCTTTATTATGGTGGCTGCCCTGTGGACGATGGGATGTTGAGAAGCATCCCTGTCCTCTCTCAACAGGTGCCCATAGCATCCATACCCCCAGCTGTGACACCAACGGTGTCCAGACATCAAAAATCCCCCCATCCATTCACTGTGCTAACTTAGTCAGCTGGAAGAATGTGCAGGCCACCTTTGAGGGTGGATGTCAGATTTAGCAAATGAAACTCTTTTTATAGTAAAAGTATGTCCCAAATATTACATGGACCATACTGGCCCTCCTGTATTTTATCTGGCAATGCAAACGGCTACAATGGCTGTTGGGGAAAGGTTAAGACTTGGGGAGAAACAGGACAGTAAAATTAGCCCTCATAGGGAGCCAGAGCAGCCATTGATTCAGAAACAATCCAGGGATCAGAGGTAATTTCCAGAAGGTAGTTTAGTTCTGATTAGGCTCTGAGCTCCCATATGCAGGCTGAATGCAATGAAATGAGTGTGAAGGAAGTGAATGTGACATAAGACGTGGTTCCCTTTTTCAGTAGTTCAGAAAGATAATCCAATTTTGTCATTTTATAAAAACACTACTGGCTAATATATGTTCTCATATTTTTACACTTTTTATTAACTTGTGCTCAGAAGCGAAGTGGCTTCACTGATTTTTATTCTTGGAGTTCAGACTTTTAAAATTGCAGTTACTGGAAAATAATTTTGATTCTCTCATCATTAATGTTGCTATTTTCCTCTCCCTCTTCCTTCATCTCTGAAATCAATAAAAACATTAAAAAATAATTTTATAAAGGAAAAAGAGAGAAAGAAAGTGGATTGGTCACCCTGCACTCCAGCTCTTTGGATTGAATCCCTTGGTGCTCCAGCCTTCCTCCCCAACAGCATGTCCCTCTTCTCCCCTTTCCTCCCCCCTCTCCCCCAGTTCACTGCAGGCTAGCCTCTTGACCTTTCCTCGGTCCCTTGAACATATGCTGAGTAATGGAAGGAAGAGAAAATATTACTTTAATTTTATAGATTAACGGAAGCTCAGAGAGGTTAGACCATGCCCTTCAAATCACTCATCTGGGGGATATTTAGGAGAGATTGAAATGCAGGTCATCCGCAGGCAGAAATGGTTGATGGACACCCCATGTCACTCTCCCCTTCTTTGATTACAGAAGCTTGAGTGTTCGCTGGTTACTCTGCCTCCTGCTTCCCTAAACCCCGGGCAATGAGACGCAGATTAAAGTTCTGCGGGAAGTCTCCTGCAAAGGAAGGAGGCATTCCTTCTCCCCCACTTCTACCTCCCCATTACATGGGACCCCAACAGCACAGCTTATATCATGAGATGGGGCCACACTCGAGGGGTGGCAGAGCAGTGAGCTGGGAAAAGTCTGGGTTTGTACGTGAGAAGGCAGCAAACTCCTATCTTTTTAAAGCCTCTGTTATTTTTTTATTATTACTTTGCAGTCAGGGTCAACTTCATGTGTGTGAACTTGTGGCCTAGGGTTCTCCACTTGGAAATTTCCCACATTTGCTTTACTTACTGCTGTGGCCAATTTGAAACTCTTTTTAAAAAATATATTTTATTGAGTTTTTACAGAGAGGAAGGGAGAGGGATAAAGAGTTAGAAACATCAATGAGAGAGAAACATCGATCAGCTGCCTTCTTCACACTCCCTTCTGGGGATGTGCTCGCAACTAAGGTACATGTCCTTGACCGGAATTAAACCTGGGACCCTTGGGTTCGCAGGCCGAAGCTTTATCCACTGAGCCAAACCGGTCAGGACCAACTTGAAACTCTTAATAATATTGGAACAAGGGGGTCTGTGTTTTTATTTTGAATTGGGCCCTCAAAATTATGTAGCTGGTTGTGTTTGCAGCTGAACCTAATTCTAAATGCTATAGGTAACTCTGAAGCCCACACTTTGTCTACCTCCTGGTTAGCTATTTTTCTGAGTTACCCAGTTCTAAGACCAACCCGTGTGTCTGAAATGTAGAGGATTTCAATGGCCTCTCAGTGTCCTTTGGCCTTTTAGTTAGAAGGACCCCAATTTCCTTTGAATGCGTGGGTTTAGGAGGTATGTCCCAACTGCAGCTTCAAGACTGGGCACCTGAAGGTGGCCCACGACAATCAAGGCTTCTCATTCCCTGGCCATCGGGATTAACTCCCAGCGACCCACTCCCAGCCAGTGACAGTCAGATCCAGAACTTTTTGTCGCCTGTAGGGGAAAGGAACTTCAATAGGATGAGGAGAAGCTAAGACTTAAGGACACTGTTCAAGCCTCTGAGTTGAGTTTTGCCTCAACCATCCCCACACTTTCTAGTTACCCAGTAACATTTATTGCCACCATCACCATCTTTTTCTTAATTTTTTAAAATATGTTTTATTGCTTTTTTACAGAGAGAAAGGGAGAGGGATAGAGAGTTAGAACATCGATGAGAGAGAAACATTGATCAGCTGCCTCCTGCACAGCCCACACCAAAGATGTGCCCACAACCCAGGTATATGCCCTTGACCAGAATCGAACCCCAGACCCTTCAGTCCGCAGGCCAATGCTCTATCCACTGAGCCAAACTGGTTCCGGCTTCCATCTTTTTCTTTAAAGCCAGTTGAATTGTATTTTCTGTTACTTGCAATGGCATAAGCCCTAATTAATTCATAAAAATTTCTCAAACACGGAATCCTTTACAATAATATCTTAATGAACATTAAGATTCACAGGACTGTCATCTTTGCAGGATTCTGATGTTTCGTTTTGTTTTCTGAGCCCCTTGAACACAGTAGAGCATATTTGGGGAAATGATCCAGATGCCTCCCAGGGCCTGGCCAGCCAAGAGTCCTCTTCATGCCTCCATATCACAGTCATAAAGAATCTGTTTAGCTATAGTGCGCTTTTAGGTCTTTAAGAAAAATACTCATGGGTATACTGAAAAGAGAAACGCAATAAACAGCATACAATTTTCTATACATTAAACAACTATTTTTTGCTATCATTGGGAGAATAGAAAAGTGGAAAATACAATTTTCTCAAAAATGTTTAACCTCAAGTTGTCTAATTCACAGAGCTGGCATGATTCAGTCATTTTTGTATGTGTGATAAAATTGACCATTTTAACCATTTTTAGTGTATATTTCAGCGACATTACACATTCACAGTGTTTCTAAGGATCACCACTATCTAGTTCCAGAACCTTTTTGGCATCCTAAACAGAATTTAATCTATTATGCTCCAATATATTAAAATTACAACAAAGAACACTGGTACCAAGATGAACTTTCACCCAGTTGGGAAACTTCTAATCTTAATAAATTGTCTCCTTCTAAAATGCTACAATAGCCGAAACTGGTTTGGCTCAATGGATAGAGTGTCGCCTTGGGGACTGAAAGGTCCCGGGTTCGATTCCGGTCAAGGGCATGTACCTTGGTTGCGGGCACATCCCCAGTAGGGGGTGTGCAAGAGGCAGCTGATCAATGACTCTGTCTCATTGATGTTTCTAACTCTCTATCTCTCTCCCTTCCTCTCTGTACAAAATCAATAAAATATATTTAAAAATAAAATAAAATAAAATAAAATGCTACAATAGCAAACATATATTCATGCCGGAACTCTGAAAGCATTCACATAAGTAGGCAAAGGATTTTTAGATGTCGATGGCTTAAGATGAGTTCTAGAATCTGAATCTATAATTTCTAATTTCTTATTCCTTATGACATATTATTGTCTTGCTCAAAGGGTTACTAAATTAAAAATTGTATTAAAACTTATAAATGCAAGGTATACCTTATATCAATATTGCCCACCATAAAATAAATATTTAAAAGTGAATCTGTATAGAATCACTGTTGTAAATTTTAACATCTTTTCTTCTATATTTATAGTCCAAGAAACATTATTTTTTTCAAAATGTTCTCAAGTTTCCCACTTACAAATCTAAAGAGACTAAGGGAATAAATTTATCTCCTGGCAAATATTAATGAAAAGTCTTCTTTTCTATTAATCCATGGCTTGATCAGTGACTGGTATTGTGTTAAATAGTGACCACAAAACAGTCTGTTAGCTTCCTGGCATGCCATTTTTCAACAGTGCGCTGTAATTATAATGGGCTTTATTGACATAATAAATAGGAGAGCACAGGTGGTATCCATTTCAAGATGTTTAATTGAAGAAATGAAAGATCTTGTAACATGGAGTTGACGCGGAGAATTTGTCAAGCCACAATAAAATTTTTCAATACCTGTGACCTTGGGGTCATTAAATGACTAGTCAAGAGGAAAAAATGTTTGTGATATAGAAGTGACTACATGGACTTATTTTATTCTCAGTTATAATGCCAAAGGTGAGAGGGAATAGCTCCCCACTGCCATCTGGTCTAAAGCTGACTGGGGAAATCTATACAAATACTGTCTGAAATCCTACGCTATCATTAAATAATAAAACATGGCCTACATTTATTTTTAAGAATACTGAAAAAAGAAGTGAAGGCTCCTTTTGGAATTTTACTGTGCAGCCATATCAGCATGTATAAACACTAAAACATGAAGAAGAAAAAAATCAGTGATTTCCCCCCCAAAAACAGTAATTGAGGCTATGTTACAGATAATTCTCATACAATTAAGATATAAATATAAAAATAATATTTAATTTAGGGCAAAGCATAAAAAGTTGTGCAAATTCCAAGGATCTTTTAGAAACTAAGCTGATAGCCCTGACCAGTTTGGCTCAGTGGATAGAACATCGGCCTGTGGACTTAAGGGTCCCAGGTTTGATTCTGATCAAAGGCATATACCTTGGTTGTGGGCACATCCTCAGTGGGTGGTATGCAGGAGGCAGCTGATCAATGTTTCTAACACTCTGTCCATCTCCCTTCCTCTCTGTAAAAAAAAATTAAAAAAATCAGCCAGGACTGGTTTGGCTCAATGGATAGAGCGTCGGCTTGGGGACTGAAGGGTCCCGGGTTCGATTCTGGTCAAGGGCATGTACCTTGGTTGTGGGCATATCCCCAGTAGGGGGTGTGCAAGAGGCAGCTGATCGATGACTCTCTCTCATCGATGTTTCTAACTCTCTACCTCTCTCCCTTCCTTTCTGCATAAAATCAATAAAATATATTTTTTAAAAAAATTAAAAAAAATCAATAAAATGTATATTTAAAACAATAAAAACTAAGCTGATATGGCTGGTCCTGGATGGTGTTGTTCAGTGGTTAGAACATTGGTCTGCTCAATGAAGGGTACTCAGGTTAGGTATATAAAAGTCTTGGGGAAATAGGCATGTTTTAGAAAAATGGTGAAAAAGAGGGCTAGAATTTTATTTATTTGTTTGTTTATTTATTTATCTATTATTTATTTATTATTTATTTACTAGGGCCCCAGTGCACAAATTCGTGCACCTTGAAAGGAACTGTGGGCTGCGAGGCTGTGGTGGGCATGGGGGCAGGTCTCAGTCCATCCTCCATATCCCTGCACCATCCCTCCCACCTTGGCCTCCTGTCTGCTGGGACCCCAGCTCCTGCCGCCACCACTCACATCCACTGCCGCTGATGGTGGGGAGTGATTGAGGCCAGCGCCAATAGTGGGTATGACTGGCGCTGGTGGTGTCAGCAGGTGTGAGCAGCGGCTGGCCTTGATCGACCCTCAGGAGCAAGTCCCGTGAGGCGATTTGGGCCGGCGCTGGGCACCAGCAGTAGGTGAAAGCGGAGGCAGCAGCAGGTGTAAGTGCCGGGCAGGAGTACCCCTTACCTGCTCCAACATTTCACCCACCAAGTTCCGCTGTGCCCCCTTGTGGTCAGCGCCCGTCATAGTGACCAGTTATTTAGTTGTTCCGCTGCAGTCTATTTGCAATTAGCCTTTTATTATATAGGACTTTACTTTTTCCCCATACTCTTTAAAAAAAAAATCCCCCCCCCTGCCCTAACTGGTTTGGCTCAGTGGATAGAACATTGGCCTGTGGACTCAAAGGTCCCAGGTTTGATTCCAGTCAAGGGCATGTACCTTGGTTGTAGGCACATCCTCAGTGGGGAATGTGCGGGAGACAGCTGATTGATGATTCTCTCTCATTGATGTTTCTAACTCTCTATCCCCCTCTCCCTTCCTCTCTGTAAAAAATCAATAAAATATATTTTTTAAAAAATCCTCCCCAAGAATATGTTTTGACATTGATTCTAGAAAGAGAAAGGGAGAGGGAGAGAAACATCAATGTGAGAGAGAAACATTGATTGGATGCCTCACACACCACCCTGATCAAGGATCAAACCTGCAACCTGGGTATGTGCCTTGACCAGGAATCAAACCTGTGACCCTTTGGTGCATGGAGGACGCTCTAACCACTGAACCACATTGGCCAGGGTGAGGTTTAGACTTTTAAATTTAGTACAAATTCTAGAAAATGGTGACTGCCAAACAAACAAACAAACAAATAAATGTTACTTTAACCCAGGGGTTTGTAAACTATGGCTCAGAGGCCAAACCTGGCCCACTGACTGTTTTATAAATAAAATTTTATTGGGACACAGCCGTGTTCATTTGTGAAAGCATTGTCTGTGGGTGCTTTCTGCCCTGTAAGGTAGTTCTGAGTCATTTCAACAGAGACCAAATGGCCCGCAAAGCCTTTCACTAGTATATATGAGCCCTTCCAGAGAAATCAATGGGCCCCGCTGACAAGCAGTATTGAAGGTTCCAGACCAAGGAATGCTGTGATGGAAGCTCTGAGAAGCTTAATCTGGGCAGCAGGGGGAAGGGTGAGCGGGGAGAGGAAGGCGCCTCCACAGCATGCCCCCGCAGTTGGCTGGTACAATGCCACCAGGACCTAAATGAAGTTGGTCGCAGTAGAAGTGGGGAGACGAGGACAAATGCAAGAGAAAGTCTAGAAAAATAGAACCCGACCCCTGATTAGATAAAAGCAGAGCAGAGGAGGATTCAGGGCCGCCTTCGAGGGTCTGGGCTTGGGTGACCAGGTGTCTGTGTTTGTCTGAACCGGAAGAAGAGGAGCTGGCCCTCAGTGAGCTTCTAAATTCAGTTTTAGGTACAATGGCCTTCCATATACCTGGACTCCGTAGTGGTAGAAATTCCCGTGGATGACAGGCAAAGAGGAGCTGGAACTTGAGAGGTCAGTGCTATGGCTAATTGCAATGTTGCTGGTAAAGATGTGTTGCAATATTTTAGAAAGGTTTTTTAAAAAAATATATTTTATTGATTTTGTACAGAGAGGAAGGGAGAGAGAGATAGAGAGTTAGAAACATTAATGAGAGAGAGTCATCGATCAGCTGCCTCTTGTACACCCCCCACTGGGGATGTGCCCGCAACTAAGGTACATGCCCTTGACCGGAATCGAACCCAGGACCTTTCAGTCTCCAAGCCAACGCTCTATCCACTGAGCCAAACCGATCTCGGCTGAAAGGTTTTGTGTTTTTTTTTTAATTATATAAGTCTAATATAAATTGGGATGAAACATGGCCATGACAGCCCTCCAAAGAAATGGCCCTTCCTAATGTGTTTTTAAAAAAATATATTTTATTGATTTTTTACAGAGAGGAAGGGAGAGGGACAGAAAGCCAGAAACATCAATGAGAGAGAATCATCCATCAGCTGTCTCCGTACATCCCCCACTGGGGATGTGCCCACAACCAAGGTACATGCCCTTGACTAGAATCGAACCCAGGACCCTTCAGTCCGCAGGCTGACACTCTATCCACTGAGCCAAACCAGTCAGGGCATCCCTTCCTAATGTTTGTAGTTCTTCTCTCAGTTGCTTTGCTTGTGGAGCAAATCAATTCTTTTTTTTTTTTGCTTAAGACACCCAGACTTGAGAAGGAATCTGTTCTTTCCACAACTCCCCAAGTCCTGAGTCAGCAGTTTGCATGGATTCTCCTCCAGAATTTTCCAGAATATTTCTGGACAATCAGACCTTAGGCGACTCCAGAGTTCCCGCTGCTTTTATTTTTTTCATGAACTCTCTCCTTTCCAATACTTCAAACTTTCCTTAATCCAGCTCCCCCAGATGTCCTTTTAATCTCTTTATTTCCTCTCATTTGCTTCAAGATGTGCCACTTCAAAACCCCACCAAAGCGCTTAAATTGTGTTGATTAGCACATAAACCCGAACTCCACGTGTAGTTATTGCAGCCCCACTCACAGCTTACCTCACTCCTCTTCTCCAGATGTACTGCAAAGTCTCACGCAAATACCTTTAAATGTCAGCATGCCTACAATCTGTTTAAACGTTGGCTGGTTCCTATAGGCGGAGGAGTAGGGAGCGAGACTAATCATTGATCTATCAGTATTTCAGCTCCTGCTAGGGATAGTGTAAACACAGGAGCAGCTTTAGAAACGTTATTTTGTTAAGTAAAAAGTGGGCTTGTAATTCATTAAAAATAATTGTCAGTTTTTCCTACGGATTAGCATGTGTGAAGTTCATTACTGTATGTTTTCCCTGTCACCCCCTTTGTGACTTGCTCCTAGAGGGTCTGACAGCCTGCCCGCCCCAGGGCCGTGACAGGTTGGCCTCAGACCAGTCCTTTAGCCAGACGCACGGCTATTTCACTGTGACCTGCGGTCACTCTCCCCTGGCTTCTACAGCAAGTGGCAAGGCGAGGCATTCCTTGTCCTTGCTTCCTTCGTTCACATCCATCCAAAGCGCATTGACTATTAAGACCAAACCAAGTTCACGGAATTGTAAATAAGGAAAGGAAAGAATTCTTTACACATTAAAGGGGTCCGTTTCTCATTGTTAATACCAACAATCCCACCCTTTTAGGGCGGTGTTTCGAAGTGGCATGTCTTATGAAAAACCCGTTGTGTCCTGGTGAGGTTGACTATGTTTGCTTGATCTTAGATAGCTTTCAGCAAAAATCAATTTACTAAAATATGGAAACAATACAAACAAAAATTTAAGATTATATACCCCAGTGAGGATTAAATGAACAATACATGCAAACTATTGTTATACTTTCTTTTTCTTTTTTCCTTTAAAATTGATTTAAAATGCCAGTTTATTCTTTTGGAAAGATCAAGATACACACACACACACACACACACACACGTATATATTTAAAGACAAAGACTGCGAAATAATACGGAAATAATGTTAAAGCTTTCTCTATTAATTTGAAATGGTGGAAATGCAGATACTTTATTTTGCTTTCCATTATTACTTGGGAAATGAAAAAATAAAAAAAGAGAAAAATAAAAACTATGTTTTGATAATAATATAAAACTTACCTCTAATGTTGTATTTTTCTTTTGTAATATATGGTTATTTTTTCATTTAAAGGGAAAATTATTTTTTTCTTTTAAATGGAAAAACTCATTTATTTTTATTTATTATTTTTAAATGTAAGTATAGATGGTATACAATATTACATTAGTTTCAGGTGTACAATATAATGATTCGCCATTTATATACCTTACAATGTGATCAACATAGTAAGTCTAGTAATCATGTCACCCTGTGAACTAATCACAATATCATTGACTATATTCCTCTTCTCCCTTTTCACTCATCCCCAGCCCCTCCTATCTGGCAACCATCAGTTCGATTTCTATGAATGTTTTTGCTTTGTTTTGTTTATTCATTTGTTTTCTTTTTTTTTTAGATTCCACATATAAGTGAAATCATATGGCATTTATCTTTCTCTGTCTGCCTTATTTCACTTAGCATAATACCCTATAGGTCCTTCCATTTTATATATATATATATATATATATATATATATATATATATAATCTTCTTTATCCATTCATCTATCTCAATGGACTCCTTGGTTGCTCCCATACTTGACTATTATAAATAGTGCTACAATGAACATAGGGGTGCATATATCTTTTCAAAGTAGGGTTTTTGTCTTCTTCAAATAAATACCCAGAAATGCTGTGTTATTTGGCACCTCTATTGTTTCTTGAGGAACTGCCACACTGTTTTCCATAGTGGCTACACAAATTTTAAGTTCCACCAAGAGTGCACAAGTGTTCTTTTTCTCCACAACTTTGCCAACACTTTATTTGCACTATAGAGAAAAAGGACAGATTTTTGCTTTAGTGCAGGAGGCCCTTTCTTATTGCTGCAGAAAACAAAAGCCTGGCTGAGTTGATGTTTTACATTCTCCTTTACTGAAATCTACACGCTGTTTCTTGCTGGGTTTCTGTATACTTAAACAAGCTGTGAAAGAAAACGACTGGGGGTGTGCTTTGTGTGAAAGGTGAGCAATGACATATCTGTAAGTTCCAAAAAATAATAATATCTCAAAAAATAATAATTCAGAGAGATCCCTGCTACACTTTTCCCCATCGGAACATTTTGCAAGACCACAACTAGGTTACTGAGGTGACACAGCTCACTGTCTGATCCAGATTTCCCGAGTTTCACCTGCACTCATGTGTGTGTGTATATTTTTCTGTAGCAAAGTCCTCTGCACGTCTGGCATGTTTCTTCAGAAGGGACCCCTTGCACCTCACTGTGCCACTGGCTCTCAGGGCCGTGCTGCTCTCTAGTCTGAGGGACATCCTCTGGAAGGAAAGAAACGGAACCACGCGCGCCCTAGTCTCCCCGTCTTCCCTCTCAGCACTGGGACTGGAGAGGGACCTCGGAGGGCCCTCCCGGGATGTGAGGGAACGGGGTGGGGTAGGGGGCGGGGCCAGCGCGTAGCGTGGGCGTGGGCGTGGGCGTGGCCAGAGACCTGTGAGCGGGGCGGGGCCTGGGCGTGGGCGGGGCCAAAAACCTGTGGGCAAGGCGGGGCCTGGGCGTAGGCGGGGCCAGAGAACTGTGGGCGGGGCGGGGCGGGGCGGGGCCAGCGCTAACGGTCGCCGGCGGTCCCACCTCAGCGGAGGCGGCGCGAGTAGCGCGCGGGCGGAGCTGCGGTGGAGGAGCGCGCGGCGGCGGGCGGGGCTGTGAGCGGCGGGCGGCGGGCGGCGCTCAGGGAGCGGCCGGGCTCAGGAGCGCTGCCGGAGGCGGCGGGCGCGGGCTGCTGAGGTGAAGCCTGGTCCCTGGCGGCGGCGGGCGGCGGGCTGTCGGCCGGTCCAGAGGGCTGGGCAGGGTGGTCGCGAAGGCGAGGCCCCGCACTGCCGCCAGCCGGCGACGGCGGGTGTGGGACACGGCGTCTGGGAAGGAGACTTACGGAGTCTCCCACAGCCGGAGCCCGAGGGGCAGTGTCGCCTCGAATACGCGTGTCCTGTGGGACCGGGTGGGACCGAGTGGACCGGGTGGGACCGGGTGGGACCGGGAGGAACCGGGTGGGACCGGGAGGAACCGGGTGGGGCCGGGAGGAACCGGGTGGGGCCGGGTGGGACCGGGTGGGACCGGGTGGAACGCGTCGGGGCGCGGAGAACGCCTGCTGTCCTCCTGCAGCACTGAGCACGTTCCACACGGACTCCGGAGGCCGCGGGCGCTCACGTTGGGGTTCCTTCTCGGGGTCGGACGTTCTCGGGTCTGACGGGTCTGACGGGACGCGTGTCCCCGGTGAGAGGACCCGCCGCGCAGTCCCACGGCCCTGAAATCCCGCTCCGATCCCGGCCCGCCCGCCCCCACTGCCCCCCGCCCCCGACCCCGTCACCCCGGTCTTGTGCCGGTTCCACGGTTGTGCCTTTCCCGGGCTGTCACAGAGTTGGAATCACCAGGATACATTTTCAAACACGGACCGAACGCACAGGGAGTGTCGAACGTCACCAGGGATTTTAAAGGGACTGCAGTTTATTATTATTTTTTTTTGGAGGGGGGGGGAGGAACTGCAGTTTAGCTCCCCAGAGGTGCTGGGCACTGGACTGATCTATGAGGAGCAATCGTGTGAGGAGGGCCTTTAGGAAATGGTGTTTAAATGCAAGTCACGCAGTTTTCTTTTCCTCGTGAAGCGGTGGTTAGTGTTAAGATTGGAACCTGCCCGGGAAGGTAACTGACAGGCGTTGGCCTGTCTCCGCCGCGGAGTTCCCCCGGTTGATGGCCAGCGGCCGGCTTTCTCAGGGCCGCCCCGGAGTGCCTGGAAGTCAGCTAGGAAAGTACCTGAATTGGGCTTACAGAGGTCGTTGAAACTGTTCCCCTCTAGGAGAGAAATTTCCCATTTTACCAAGATTTGTCACAAAATCTGTGGTTTGTGGTGAAAGAGGGAGATTTTTAAAAAATATATATTTTATTGTTTTTTTACAGAGAGGAAGAGAGAGAGATAGAGAGCTAGAAACATCGATGAGAGAGAAACATTGACCAGCCGCCTCCTGCACACTCCCTACCAGGGATGTGCCTGCAACCAATGTATATGCCCTTGACCGGAATCGAACCCGGGACCTGAATTTCAGTCCGCAGACCGACGCTCTACCACTGAGCCAAACCGGTTTTGTCGAAAGGGGGAGATTTCTATGTAGAGATGACCATATAGAGAGGACTTCTGGGCAGTAGCCTAACTCCCCCCAAGTCTAGAGAACAAAGTAGGAAGTTATAGGAACATCATCACTGAGCTCCTCTGAAGCTCCACTTGGTCCCATTATTTAAATATGTGATGTGAGTGTAAAATTAGCTGCTAAATAAAATTCTATCTAAAAAGCAAATTATAGCCGAAACTGGTTTGGCTCAGTGGATAGAGCGTCGGCTTGGGGACTGAAAGGTCCCGGGTTCTATTCCGGTCAAGGGCATGTGCCTTGGTTGCGGGCACATCCCCAGCAGGGGGTGTGCAAGAGGCAGCTGATCGATGACTCTTTCATCGATGTTTCTATCTCTCTATCTCTCTCCCTTCCTCTCTGTACAAAATCAATAAAATATATTTTAAATAAATAAATAAATAAAAAGCAAATTATAGCCCTGACCAGGTTAGCTCAGTGGATAGAGCGTTGGTCTGCAGACTGAAAGGTCCCAGGTTCGATTCTGGTAAAGGGCATGTATCTTGGTTGTGGGCATGTCCCCAGTGGTAGGTGTCTGGGAGGCAGCTGATCGATGTTTCTCTCTCATCGATGTTTCTCTCCCTCTCTCTTCCTCTCTATAAAAAATCAATAAAATATATTTAAAAAATAAAATAAAAAGCAATATTATAGCAATATTATTCTCAAATTACAAATCAGATTAACTTAGGGCTAATTTAGTCAACAACTATGCATGATGCAATACACTAGGCACTGCAGGACATAATAGGAGACCACATAAGGCTCAGCTCTGTCACCATGGAGCCAGCCTTCTAAGGAGAAAAGACAGTACACAAGCAACAACTAGGGATTAGGAATACTAAGAGGAGAAATAGAGGCTGGGAGCTACTTTAGGTAGATAGTGGGAAAGGCTTCTCTTTGAGACGCGAAGAATGCTGAGGAGCCTGCCTTGGGAAGACCTGAGGGTGGGTGTGGGAGGGCGCTCAAGGGAGAGGGAACCACATATGCCAAGGCCCCAAGTCCTATCTGAGGAAAGGAGAGCAGCCAGGGTGGCTGGAGAGAAAAGAAATGAAGAGATGGGCAGAGGGCAGATCAGCTGGACATTACAAGGCTATAGTAAGGAGTTTGGATTTAATTCAATGTGCAATTGGGAAGAGTTTTAAGCAAGGGAGAGACTAAGTTTTTAAATAATTCTCTGTCATGTGGAGAAGAGATGGAGGAGGCAAAAGTAGAAGCAGAGAGCAGTAGGAGAGGGAAATGGGGTGAAGCAATCAGGTTGAAGAGATCATTAGGAAGAATTAGCAGGATTTGGTGAGGATTGTCTTATATCTGGGCAGTCAGGAAAGGAAGTGTCGATTATGACAGAGTAGATGGTGATGGAATTTTCTGATGGCAGAGTCAGGTAGCTCTGAGGCACCAGCACAGTACCTGACACAGTTCTTCGTGGATAATTGTTGCATTGACTAGAATGGAAAACATAAACACATACACCCCTCCCTGGCCCTGGAAAAAGTCAGCAAAGTTTATGACAAGTGCCCTCTCCACCTCTCTGCTCACAACTCCTCCTCCTGAGGCCCAGGCCTCAAACTGACTTAAGTCTGGCCTGCTCAGAATTTAAGACCATGGTCTCAAACAGGAAAGTTTCGGTTGGTGGGCTTTGTCTTAAGTGTCTGACTGACAGCCTCAGCTCATCTGTGGGCCAGAGACTTCTCAGAGCCAGAAGCGAACAGTGTCACTTCCTTCTGTGGGCCCAGAGTCCCCTTATTCTGTGCCAGACCTCAGTGGTGTTAGGACTAAGCAAAGAAAGCTCCAAGGAGAAGCACAAGTGCTCCAGCCCTGCCACACCTTCATGAAACCTAAAATAAGGGACCAGGGAGGTCCTGGGAGGAACGAGCCAGGTCAGCTTGGGTTTGGGCTAGACAGGAGGTTTAAGTGGAAGGAGGACGTAGAGCTCAAGGAGACCTGGGGGGTCAATGTCAGAGATCATCATGGTGTATCTAGTGTCTAGTGTAGGGCCAGCCTCAAAACAGGCACGCCGAAACTATTACCCGTGACACTGCCACAATGTTACCTTACCTGGACTATTTCTAATGCCACCTTCTCTTTCCCTCCACCTTTGCCAAGGATCTGAATCAGTGGCCTTGAGACTGTACACATCTGGTCCCACATCTGGCTCTCAGTTTTCATTGATTCTCTCTGAGCCTCCCGGGTAGGAGACCAGCCCCAGACCTGCTCTGTCCTGATTCAGGGCCTGATAATACCAGACACTCAACCCACACGTGTTGAGTGAATAAAATAGGCATCAACCAGGTGATTGCAGTACTGTAGGTGAGGAATGACTGAGTCTTGGACTGAGGAGATGGTGAAAAGGAGACATTTAAAATAGATCTGGAAAGCAGAAGGGACAGTAGTTGCTGATGAATGGTATAATCTCTGGATTACCATAGCAAGCTCTTTATTTCATGTTATCTTTGTGTTTATCAAAATGTCCAGATAAAGAATCAAGTTGTCTTTTTTTTTTTTTTTTGTGGGAGGGAGAAGGGACAGACACTAAAGTAGTATCACCATATATTTTGAATAATAGTAGAAATTAGAGGAACTTCAAAGAGTTCATATGGTATCACATAAGTCAATGATCAAACCACTAAGAGACAATAAGGGGTAAAAATTTGGAGAACTCATTTAGTATGTATGTGGATAGTATTTTTTTTTTTTTTTTACATAATCCAGGTATTGAATAGTTCAACCTCTCCAACTTCAAATGTCTTGCACTTCACAGACTCTCAGTAATGTTTGTTGAGTAGATGGATGAATGAATGAATCTGTCAAGGTTTGGCAAGTATTTCAGAGACTGAAATTGCATAGTGAGCCAGATCAGACCACACCAAAGAATGAGTAGGAAACTTAACACTGCTTAATATCCCAGTTGTTTTTGCTGGCACCAAAAGCTCTTGAATACAAAATTATTACATTGGATAAGAACGAAAAGCAGTGTTCTTACCTGTTGAGAGTCTGTGAACTTCTAGATACATTATGTCCATTATTTCTAATTCTCAGACTAACCTTGTGGGGCAGATATAATCCACATTTTATGGATGAGGAAATTAAAACTCAGTAGTGGCAAAACACTTGACTACAAACTAGTGGCACTGAAATTCAAAATCTTATTTGACTAATGTCACAGGCTCCCTGAAACTCATGTTATGGGCATAACCTGTGGGTGAGAACATTCACAGTTAAAGTGAAACCTGTGGTTGAGAACATTCACAGTTAAAGATGCCATGTATTATGAAGTGAAGTTGAGTAAATCTGCTAATTTGGTGTAGTTGACAATTTTACTATAGTAAAATCCATTATAGTGATAACACCAAGGAAAAGCCATCATCTCATTTATTTGATATTTATTGAGTGCCTTTTATGTGCAACATAGCATTGAATTACACACATAAAATGTTAGACGCCGCATTGCCTTCATGGAGCTTACCATCTGGAGGTGAGGTTAAAGTCACTGCCCACGACCACACAATACAGTGTAAACAAATGCATGATTTGAGGTATTTACAATGGAGTTTTGCTATATTTTTTAAAGGTGGGCTTTATGTTAATATTTAAATCCATAAATGTCCCATTGAATCATCTCTTATCTGAAACTCTACATTTCAGAGTGCTCAAAAATTGTATATTATACACATTTCGAGTGTAAAAAAAACCTGAAGCCTAACCTATACATTCAAAACTCTAGAAGGACATTTTGGAACATGTTTTTTGTTTTTTTTTGTTTTGTTTTTTTCTTTTTAAAAAATATATATTTTAGCCGGGACCGGTTTGGCTCAGTGGATAGAGCGTCGGCCTGCGGACTGAAGGGTCCCGGGTTCGATTCCGGGCAAGGGCATATACCTGGTTGCGGGCACATCCCCATTAGGGGGTGTGCAGGAGGCAGCTGATCGATGACTCTCTCTCATCGATGTTTCTAACTCTCTATCCCTCTCTCTTCCTCTCTGTGAATAAATCAATAAAATATATTTAAAAAAAATATATATATATATTTTATTGATTTTTCACAGAGAGGAAGAGAGCCGGATAGAGAGTTAGAAACATCAATGAGAGAGAATCATTGATCAGCTGCCTCCTGCACACCTCCTACTGGGGATGTGCCCGCAACCAAGGTACATGCCCTTGCCGGGAATCGAAGCCGGGACCTTTCTGTCCACAGGCCAACGTTCTATCCACTGAGCCAAACCAGTCCCAGCTGGAACATGATTTTACAGGTTGAATCTGTATTAACTTACATTTCACTGTTGTAATAAAACCTTTTCTCTAAGAATGAGTAAACTATCCGCTGCTTTTCTAAATACTTTTTTTAATCTTGGAATTGTTTATAGTTTATTTCATTTAACTTATGCACTTAAATTATGTTTTCTAAAATGCAGATAAAAGAATGGCAAACTTCTTTGCATTGAAGAACTTCACTGCACTCTCAGATCTGCATCCAAATATGGCTAATCTGGTAGGCTTCAATGATATAGTGGTTTGATTGTTCTATAATGAAATTTTCTGTGGTAATATATTGATTCTTTTGACACATGCTTGTATATTAGACAAGTACATATATTCATTGCATTTGTATAACTGTTTTACATTAAATACCCCTAAATTTTTGTATTTATGCCATCTAAGTGAAAATTAGTATCTCTTTTGTCTATAGAGTAAGAGATTATATATAAAAGTTGTGATTGTTCAAAATGATCTGATGTTTAATTATTTAATAACTACTCAAATTTAGCATTGTACAATTAAAACATTTTTTGTTCAGCCCTAACTGGTTTGGCTCAGAGGATAAAGCGTAGGCCTGCGAACTGAAGGGCCCAGGTTAGATTCTGGTCAGAGCATGTACCTTGGTTGCAGGTACAACCCCCAGTAGAGGGTGTGCAAGAGGCAGCTGATCAATGTTTTGCTCTCATTGATGTTTCTAACTCTCTATTCCTCTCCCTTCCTCTCTGTAAAAAATCAATAAAATACATTAAAAAAATTTTTTTTGTTCAGCAGTATCTCTTCTCTAATCAAATTATCCAAGTTATAGACTTAAATACTTGCCATTATGCTGCTTTTATGACGTAAAGATACACAACAGGTGTATTTCTGAAATGAAAATTCATTTTTTGGGGGAAGGGTTATAGAGGAATTCAATAATTTCAAATATAACGAGATTCTTATTTAAAGGAAAGCTAGATAGAATCATTTTATAAGGTGAATTTATGTAAAGCAATTATCATAGTCTCTTACCTTTCTTGCTCCTGAGCAGTCTGCTATTTACATTTGGTATTTGCAAATCTGATTTCTTAAAATGGGATAAATTTATATATAACTTTAATAGTTTGCAACTCAAAGTTTATTAATGTTTAAAAAATAATTATTGCTGTTATAGTTTTTTTTTGAATGGTAAACTATTTGCTAAATGCCTCATCAGTTAGAAAGTTTTACTCAGTATTTCCATTAGTTGTGTTTTTCCAACATAATTCAGTGAGATCTGAAAACATATGGAATTTAAGAAATAATAGCAGTGTGTATAAATGTAATAAGACTAATTGCTCAGCTAGGATATGGCAGTCTTGTATATATTTTATTTGTTTGTTTGTTTGTTTGTTTGTTTATTTATTTATATTGATTTCAGAGAGGGAGGGAAAGGAAGAGAGAGAAACAATGATAAGAGAGAATAATTGGTTGGCTGCCTTTTGTATGTCCCACACTGGGGACCGAGCCTGCAATCCCTGCATGTGTCCTGACTGGGCATCAAACCATGACCTCTTAGGTCATACGTGGACACTCAACCACTGAGCCACGCTAGCCAGGCTTGAATGTATTTAAATGTAACAGATTATTATAAGGTTAAAATTAGTTGCTAGATTAATAACATAAATTTAGGTTTATAATTTCAGAAAAAACTAACTTTTTATTTCTCAAAGCACTTTTTTAAAAATAATAATTTTTTTTATTGATTTCAGAGAGGAAGGGAGAGGGAGAGAGAAATAGAAACATCAATAATGAGAGAGAATCATTGATTGGCTGCCTCCTGCACACCCCCACTGGGGATCGAGCCCCGTAACCCGGGCATGTGCCCTTGACCAGAATCGAACCTGGGGTCCTTTAGTCTGCAGGTCAATACTCTGTCCACTGAGCCAAACTGGCTAGGGCTTAAAGCACTTTTTAATATTTAATTTTTCTTTGGTAGTCACTAAAGAGAACATTAAAAAGGTTAAAGAGATGTTAATATCTTTGAGGTTTAAGATCTAGGACGTTAGAGCTTAGATTTATTTATTTATTTATTTATTTATTTATTTATTTAATATATTTTATTGATTTTGTACAGAGAGGAAGGGAGAGAGATAGAGAGTTAGAAACATCGATGAGAGAGAGAGTCATCGAGTCATCGATCAGCTGCCTCTTGCACATCCCCTACTGGGAATATGCCCGCAACCAAGGCACATGCCCTTGACCGGAATCGAACCCGGGACCTTTCTGTCCCCAAGCCGACACTCTATCCACTGAGCCAAACTGGTTTTGGCAGAGCTTAGATTTATTAACAGCAATATACTACAAGTTCTGTTGCAATCTAATTTATATTACTGTTCAGCATGTTTGGATTAAGAAGCGAAGCAATTTTATATGGATTATTAGAAAACTCTAAATAAAAGAAAGCTTTGAAGCCCATGGCAAATTAAATTGCATTTTACATGTGCTTTGAATGAATTCAGTAAGCATTGATAGCATAGGGTAGTTACTGTACCTAGTGATTGAGAATAAAGTAGAAATATGCTAAGTATTAAATGATTATATTTGTAATAGTAGTTAACTATGTTATTGCTTTGTAGTATTCCTTGTAGAATTGAACATTTATGAATTTATTTTAGAAGTTTGTCTGGAATAAATACATTTCAGTGGTTTCTAGTAAAAAAATGTTTGTTAGAGTCAGTAAAATATAACAAGTCCATGAAATTAAATTTACCGTCTACATCTGTGTTTAATATTTGTTTTCTTTAACCTTTTTGTTTTTCAGAAAATAATCGGTATAGTTATTGGGAAAACAGATGTCAAAGGCTTTCCAGACAGAAAAAGCTGAGTTCTGCTTAACAGTTTGCTTCATTTTTCATCAATTTTGGCTTATGATTACAACAAAATGTATTTAGTGATTAAATTTCTTATGCCTGTTTAACTCCTTAAGAGCAATGGCCATATTCTATATTGTATGGTAAAGTACTCAATTGAAGGCTATGTGTGTGAGGACATTAAAATAACTTAAAAATTTTTTATTGATTCCTGAAAGGAAGGGAGAGGGAGAGAGAAACATCAATGATGAGAGTGAATCATTGATCAGCTGCCTCCTGTATGCCCCACCCTAGGGATCAAACCCACACCTGGCATGAGCCCTGCCCGGGAATTGAACTGTGATCTGATTCATAGGTCAATGCTCAACCACTGAACCATGCTGGCCAAGCTAAAACCATTTTTAATGATTTTGATGCTAGTACCCCTGCGCACGAATCCGTGCACCAGTAGCTCTCTGTGGGGCCTGGCTGCTCCTTGCCCCCTGCCAAGGGGCTCTCTGTGGCCCAGAGGCTCATCTGCAGCTGGGTGCAGAACACTTGCCCCATCACTGTGGCGACAAAGCATTCCGTCAGGTTGCTCATGCTGCCCAAGGACTGGGGAACTCCTGCGGGGCTGAGAGGACTGGGCGCCGTCATCTTTGTGATAGAGTGATGGTTAATTTGCTTATTGTCCTTTTATTAGATAGATTTCTCAAACACATATTTGAAAGCTTAGAGATACAATGCCCAAATAGCTAGTTTAGATGATCAACTAATGTGTATCGTGTATTTATTGAGTACCTCTATGTGTTAAGCGCTGCATAAAGGTAACAGAGGGCAATTGTAATCTCATATTCTCTTCAGATATCATAGTGTCTGAGAGTTTGGACTTAGAGCTAGATGGACTGAGCGCACTTAGTTATTGAGTGATCTGAAATGTGTCCTATATACAGCTGTGAAATCGAGATAAATAGAGCTGGTATGAGAATTAAATGTAAGGGTGTGTGACCCATAGTAACTATCACTTTCAGCCTAAGGATACAAGTACACAGACAAATCTCAAATAAGACACAAAGTGATAAGAAAGGTTTTGGAGCAGGGATATGTCATGATAGAGTAGTGTTGAAGGAGAAAAGTATGGCAGCAGTAGCTACATATTTACTCCAACAACCAGATAATTCAATGAAAAATACTCATCTTTCATTTAGTTAATTTTAGCTTTAGTGGTCCTTATTGAGTTGCTTGAACTGTGTAAGAGTGTTAGGTATATGGAAACATAATCCAAGATTAAAATTGGATTTTTAAAATAACTCACCTTTTTATTTTTTTTAATATAGTTTATTGATTTTTTACAGAGAGGGAGAGAGAGAATTAGAAATATCGATCATCTGCCTCTTGCACACCCCCTACCGGAGATGTGCCCGCAACCAATGTACATACCCTTGACAGGAATTGAACCTGGGACCTTTCAGTCCATAGACTGATGTTCTACCACTGAGCCAAACCGTTTTCAGCAAAACAACTCACCTTCTAACTTTTGTTGTTAACATGCAAAGTTACAATATAAAATGTCATATCTAGCAACTCATTACTATTAGTTTTAAAAGTATCAATGGTGTTTATTAAAGGTTACAGTATATTTCTATACAGCTTGGGTGAATTAGAGCTCTAGTAAGCCAGCCAATAATTCTGGAAGAAGAAGACATTAATTATGCTTGAATCATCTTCGTGATTGAGTTATTTGACTCATGGTAGAGTGATAGGCACCTTTATTTTTATTGTATTTCATGTAATATTCTGTTATTATTTTTGAGGTAAAAAACAAAGATGTCATTTCCCACCCATACTTGTTTGTATCTTCACTTAATTAATTAGATCAGAATTACCATTTGAGTAATTTGAAAAAGTTTAAATACCTGTTTTCTAAGCTTTACAAGGGATAATTTAAAATACATAAACTATATAGGGGGATAAACAGTGATGGAAAAATACATGAATTTTTAAAGTCAGTATTTAAATAGTAACTGAAATTACAACAATAAAATACCATTTTTACTTATCAGACTGTAAAGGTAGGAGACCACTTCTGTAGTATTGAATACTTTATATGATTATATGTACAGTATTCCTTTTTGAATAAAATGTGCTTATTGACTTTAAAAAAAATTATACATATACATAAAATATAATATTTTTTCATTAAAAATCAAGCAGTACAGGTCATACAGTTGAAAAAGTAAAATTCTTCATTTAATCCCCAACTCTTTCCAGCCCAGTCCGCACCCCAAAGGTAACACTAATTACAGTTTCATATATATCTATAATTTGTATATGTATGTTAGGTTGTGTCGTGTGTTGTTTTTTTTTTAAATTAGCAAAAGCAATAAGGACATTTTTTTGAATACATGTACTTGCTGACCTCTAGTGGTATCACTTAGTAGCACACATTTGTTATCAAATAATTTACATTTGAATTTGACTTAGGTTAAAATAGTAATAGTAAGAGAGAAATGGAGGATCTAAGCTAATATCTGGGTGATTCAAACCTATGTGTCATTTCCCTCCAAATATACAGGTAACTGGGAAAAGGGAACAGAGGGGTTAATAGTGAGGTAATTATCTACTTTGGCAGCTTTGAAATTCATAAAAGCAAGTATAACTTATTATAGAACTTATATATGAAATAATATTTTATAACATATCTTTGAGTATTATTATTATCATCAGGATTATATTTTTTAAAAGTATAATGAAACATTTCATTTGAAAAATAAAAGCATTGGTTTTCTCTTAGATATTGGGTCAGAAAGGTACACTTTCAGTTTCACCATTCGTGATTCACCAACGCATTTTATAAACGCAACATCCTGGGGCAATGAAGATTATATCAGATCACTTTCTGACAGCTTTAGGGTTGGTGAGTGTGGTAAGTTGGCATTGATTCTTAAATTGTATTTATTATAGTATTATTCCTTTGTTATGTTTGTGGTAACTACTCTGAGGGAGTCAAAATACAATACAGTAGTTGCCTTTATATACAAGGACTATGTTCCAAGACCCCCATTGAAAATGCAGGTAGTACCAAATCACATACTATATGTATGTGTGTGTGTGTGTGTGTGTGTGTGTATGTGTGTGTGTGTGTAGTGTTTTTTTCTGTACGCATAGATCTGTGATAAAATTTAACTTATAAATTAGGTATGTAAGAGATTAACAACAATAACTAATAATAAAATAGAACAATTACAACAATAAACTATAATAAAATTTATGTGAATGTGGTCTCTGTCTCTTAAAATATCTGATAACTTATCTGATCAAAAGAAACAACCACTTTTTAAAGTGACTAATTGGTAGGGAGCGTCTGCAGCCTGGACGCGAAGGTACGATTCACATCTCAGGGGGGATGGAGTGGGATGGCTGACCTCTAGTGGCTCGATATTTCATCACGCTATGCAGCACCACACACATTTTAAAGTTTATGAATTGTTTATTTCTGGAAATTTTCATTTAATATTTTCAGATTGCAGTTGACTGTAGGTAACTGAAACAGTGAAAAGTGAAACCATGAATAAGGGAGGACTACTGCAAGATACAATTCATAATTCTCAAAAACCCTTATCAGACAAAAAGTCAAGATTAAAGAACATAATGCAAGACATTCAGCATTATTATTTGAAACATACAAACATAATAGTCACATATTTTTACTAGGTAGCTTTATATCTGGCTTATTTCATATTTCAGTTTACATCAATCCCTATTGTTGCTAAAATAATTTAACATAATAGGGCTGCTAAATAGATTTTGATAAAAGATGATATTTTAATTTTTAATGGATTTTTGTTGTTAATTCTTATCCAAGGATATTTTTTCCATTGATTTTTAGAGAGAGTTAAAGGGAGGGAGCGAGGGGGCGAGAGAGATCAATTGATTGCCTCCCACATGTGAGGGGCATGATGTGGGATTGAACCTGCAGCCCAGGTACCTGATCTTGACCTGAAATTTGACCTTTGACCTGTTGGTGTGAGGGCTGACAGTCTAACCATTAGCCACAGTAGCCAGGGCAAATGTTTAATGGGTTTTAAGAAACTTTATTTTCAGTCTAAAACACCAAATCTTTTACCTTCTCTCCCCACCCCAATATCCCTCTGGCAGTACAGTATAGTATAACAAAAAGAACAAGGACTTTGAAAGCACATAGATCCTAGTTCCAGCCTTTATTCATACTTAATCTTGTTGGGCCTCAATTATGAATTAATATCTTATAGATTATCATGAATATTAAATGAATAGTGTGCTTATTATAAAGTGTAGAATTTAGTGCACTACAAGCAATAAGAAAACATATATCCCAGCTTTCTTTCATGGTAGAAAAAAGAAGGGGATGGGTAATGCAGATAAACTACTACTCTCTAATATTGTAGTATGAAGCAGCCTAATCATATGTTGCCCTGTATTATTAACTTTCAGGGTTGTGTGTAGTATCTCTCTAACTGAATAATAGAGTAATTGAACGTATGGAGTTGAAGGTAGAAAATATTGCAGACTTCACAGGGCCCAGTACAATTAGAAACACTCCTTGGATAAATGCCAGAACATTAGTTATACAAAGCTAAAGATGTATTTTGGTATTAAAATATGGTATAGCCCTAGCCAGTTTGGCTTAGTAGGACAGAGCATCGACCTGCAGACTGAACGGTCCCAGGTTTAATTCTGGTCAAGGGCACATCTTTGGGTTGCAGGCTTAATCCCCAGTAGGGGCATGCAGGAGGCAGCCAATCAATGATTCTCATCATTCATGTTTCTATCTCTCTCTTTTTCTCCTTACCTCTCTGAAATCTTCAATTCTATATGTTCAATTGCTCTATTATTCAATTAGAGAGATACTACACACAACCCTGAAAGTTAATGATACAAGGCAATATATGATTAGGCTGCTTCATACTACAATATTAAGAGAGTAGTAGTTTATCTGCATTACCCTTATATATTAATAAAAGAGTAATATGCTAATTAGACCAGACAGCCAAATGACCTTCTGGATGTCCTTCCGGGTGGCCTTCTGGACAAAGTCAGGGCTTCGAGGGCCAAGGCAAGCCACCGCAGCTGTGAGGGCCAAGCCCCCTGCACGAATTTCATGTATCAGGCCTTTAGTATATATATGGTTATATTGTATGTTGATGGTGGTTGTGAGGTTGAATGAGATAAAGGATTTTAAAAGTGTAAAGTCATAATGATTATAAATTTAAATAAGATTTCAGTGTGGTAGAGTGAAAAGATTACAGATTTTTAAATCAGAACAATTCTAATTCTAGCTCTACTACTTTCTAAATATAAAACCTCAAGAAAGTTATTTAACCTTTGTGAGCTTTAATTTTTTCATTTGTAAAAAGGGAATGATTGTGTTAGTAATTAGCAAAATAGAACACAAAAAGCTCTAATATAGACCATGAGGAAATGGAAACCCTAACATGCTAGCTCATAAGATTATTAAGTTGTTTAACTCAAATTAGGACTCAGATTTTGCATTGCTCTTTCTGCCCCATTATTATTTCCCAAGAGCAACTATGCATTGGATGAAGATCAATTAAGTGTTTATAGAAGAGCATGCTGTAATCAAATCAAATATAGGAGGGGATTTTGTAATAAAATGCTCAGTGTAATTAATCGATAAAGTAATGTTAATGTGGGTCATATGTTGGGACTTAAACACAAAGTATAAGAAATATCATCTGGGGTCAGATGATGGTCATACTCCAGGATTCTGTTTCTCCCAATGACACAAGAAAATGATTGGGAAGGATTTTTAACACTAACTCAGAAATTAGAATTAACATTATAATGTTTATTATGTACATTTGTTTTTTATTTAGCCTGTTATTTTTTTATAATAGCATCATACTTTTCCCTCTGTTTTAGTGATAATTGAAAATCCCTTGATCCAAAGAAAGGAATTAGAAAGAGAAGAAAAATTCAGCCCTGAAACTCCTAGGTAAATATTTAGCATAGATATCAATAATCTTTGTGCTAGAATGATTATTATTAAGTTTTTGTGTGCCAAATAAGCAACTTATTAAAGGTAAGCTCAATTTTAAAATTAGGACTTTAATTCTCCCTCACAATATTTATTTATTTATTTATATTATTTTTATTTTTTTAACTTTTAAATTTTTAATTAATTAGTTAATTAATTAATTAATTTTGTTCCCATCACACCCTCTGCCCTTTCCCCACCCCCCACTGTCCTCATCCATAGGTGCACAGTTTATGTTCAGTCTCTTTCCACATCCCCTCTCCCCTTTTCCCCAAGAATCATCAGTTCACTCCCCTTCCATACCTCTGATTCTATTATATTCACCAGTTAATATTGTTCATCAGATTTTTTTTAAATTTCCTTGGTTTTTAGATTCACTTGTTGATAGTTACATATTTGTTGTTCATAATTTCTATTTTTATTTACTTTCTCTTCTGAATGAACCCCCTTCAGCAATTCATATAATTCTGGTTTGGTGGTGATGAACTCCTTTAGCTTTTTTTTATTAGTGAAGCTCTTTATCTGGCCTTCGATTCTGAGTGATAGCTTTGCTGGGTAGATTATCTTTGGCTGTAGGTTCTTACTCCTTGAATATTTCTTGCCATTCCTGTCTGGCCTGCATGGTTTCTGTTGAGAAATCAGCTGACAATCGTATACGTGCTCCTTTATAGGTAACTACTTGCTTTGCTCTTGCTGCTTTTAATATTCTCTCTTTGTCTTTTGCTCTTGGAATTTTAATTATGATTTGTCTTGGTGTGGTCCTCTTTGGATTCCTTTTGTTTGGAGTTCTGTGCATTTCCTGGACTTGTAAGTCTAATTCTTTCACCAGGTGGGGGAAGTTTTCTGTAACTATTTCTTTCAGTATGTTTTCGATATCTTGCTCTCTCTCATCTTCTGGGACCCCCATAATTCTGATGTTGGTTCGCTTGAAGTTGTCCCAGAGGTTTCTTACATTATCTTCAATTTTCTGGATTCTCTTGCCTTCTTGCTTCTGTGGAGGAGTGTCTTCTGGCTCTTTATGTTCCAAATCTTTGACTTGATTCTTGCGATCTTCCATTCTGTTTTTAGGACTCTGTATAATATTTATTTCAGACAATGTATTCTTTATTCCTTGTTGATCCCTTATCATTTCTTGTTGATTCCTTATTAATTCTAGTTGATCCCTTTTCATATTCTCATAGGTCTTATCGACCTTTTCTAGGAAATTCTTGAAAAACCTTATAAGCATAGATTTGTACTCTATATCCAGTCGCTTTTTGTCCTCCATTTCTTTCATTTGTGATCTATTTTGTTGTCTCGGCATTTTCGCAGCTTCCCTGATGGGGTGGGGTTTCAGGGTGGAGCCTACAGCCTTAGTTTCAGTCAGCCCCGCCCTATGCGGCTCCTGAGTCTCAGCAATCCCCAGGGTCCTTCAGTACTCGCTGCAAGCACCTCTGAGAGAAAGGTGCCCTCGATTTTCGCCTGCTCCCAAACAGTCTAGGCTCTCCCCCAGTGAGCCCGGAACTAGGGTTCAGATCAGTTGGAAGTGGAGTTGGAGGTGGTGTTCAGAGCAGTCCGGAGCTTTTGTCTCCTTCCCGCCAGGGCAATCCCGCGGCACAGCCAACCGTCCCTTCTCTGCATGATGTGTGCGCCTCCGGGACCTCCTTTCGCCGCTCCCCCAGTGTTCTGCCCAGCTCCCTATGGATGAGCCTGGGTCCCCGGGGTCTGGCCTAGAACTGGGGTTCAAAGCAGTCGGAAATGGGGCCCAGCACAGTCGGAGCTTTTATATCCTTCCTGCTAGGGAACACCAGCCAGGCATTCAGCCATCCCTCCTCTCCGGCTCTGTCCTCTCCGTGCGGGCACCGCGTGTCTCCGTGCCTTAAGCTTTTACAGCTCCTCCGCTCTTCCTTCTGGTTTTCTCCTTGTTTCTCGTTGTAGAATTTCCAGTCAGTCGACTTTCCTGTAGTTCTGGGTAATGTCCATTTTATATTTTAGTTGTATTTTATTGAAATTGTTGTATGCAGCTGTGGCTAGGTGTTTACCTGTGCAGCCATCTTGGATTCTTCCGGAACATTTTCTTAATGAAAATATATTTCAGACAAAAATATTTTTCTATATTTTTAATGTTTCTATGAGTAAAATGTATAACTTTTCTTAATCTAGTCTAAATTATAATTAAAAAATAGTTTAACTGTGAACCTGAAAGTATTTTTCTATTTTAAAAAATCATGTAATAGTAACTTTTTGTGTGTGTTTACAATTTAGTGACTGTAAACTATTGCTCAGTGGAGATCACTCAACAGTAAAAGTTTGTTCCAGTTATGAAGTGGACACCAAGTTACTTTCTTTGATACACTTACCCGTTAAAGAATCTCGGGATTATTATTCATTGGGTGATATTATTGCAAATGGACACAGTCTTGAAGGCAGAATTATTAATGTGCTTGCAGCTGTGAAGTCGGTAAGTTTAAATCTCAATGAAGTTCAATTTGGCAGGGAAGTTCTATCACTTAGTATTTGGAAAGCAGTAACCAGCTGGAGTAATTATTCCTCTGTATCTTTTTTTTTTTTTAAATATATTTTATTGATTATTTCACAGAGAGGAAAGAAGAGAGATAGCTAGAAACATCAATGAGAGAGAAACATCGACCAGCTGCCTCTTGCACACGTCCTATCGGGGATGTGCCCGC
Source organism: Nyctalus aviator (assembly GCA_036971965.1). Taxonomy (NCBI): domain Eukaryota; kingdom Metazoa; phylum Chordata; class Mammalia; order Chiroptera; family Vespertilionidae; genus Nyctalus; species Nyctalus aviator. Next base: position 10,523,876 of record CM072926.1, on the reverse strand, counting down.
AACCAATGTACATGCCCTTGACTGAAATCGAACCTGGGACCTTTCAGTCCGCAGACCGATGCTCTACCGCTGAGCCAAACCAGCCTCGGCTATTCCTCTGTATCTTGATCCGTATTCAGTTGAATTAAGAAAATGATATCACTTCTCATTAAAAGTTAAGTAGCATTTTATCTGTGAATAAATAACAATATAAAATCGTATTTAAATGTTAAATGCAGTACACACTCATAAATGACCCACTAACTATATGAGAGCCTTTTTATACTTTGGTTACAGAGGCAAATGGAAGGGGTAAATTCATTGACTTGAAGATGTCAATGAAGTTAAAGGGATATAAGTTGTATAAATCAAGGAATCAATTCTGGGCCTGTTTTCAGAGCTGCCCTGAGATGGGAGAGAGAGTGAGAATAGTGAACTGAACTGTAGTTGGGGCCTGGTGACCTGCTGCACAGCATCATGTGGTGAAAGCAGGGAAAGACAACACTCCATGGGGCTCTGGAGTGTTTCACCATTTGTTACATCAGAATCTCCCTCTTACTTAATTGTTGCCTAAGTTTTGAACTCTGTTGGACAGACTAGAGTCACTAAGAGGTGGACCTTAAAATTAGTTTCACAATGCCCTAGCCAGTTTGGCTCAGTGGATAGAGCGTTGGCCTGCGAACTGAAAGGTCCCAGGTTCAATTCCGGTCAAGGGCACATGCCCAGGCTGTGGGCTCAATCCCCAGTGGGAGGTTTGCAGGAGGCAGCCGATCAATGATTCTCTCTTATCATTGATGTTTTTATCTCTCTCTCCCTCTTTCCTCTCTGAAATCAATAAAGATATATTATTTAAAAAAATTACACAAAGAAATTAAAGGGGCAAGATCAGTTTATCTCAATGGAATGATGGTAGTGAAAAGACAAAAAAGGGGGGAAAAAGGAAATGGATTTAGGTACTTGTAGTTAATGTTGTTAGTAATTGCTAATTGCTTTTCCGTATTAAATGACTAATATGAGTGTCAACTATACTCGATGATAGGCCCTTGATGGCAGAGGCATGTGTTTTTGTTCATCACTGTAGTTAAAGCCTAACACAGTGAGCACTCACTCAATATAATCCAGGATGGAGGCATAAACACCTTACCTGACAATGGTGAAAAGTAGGAGAAATTACTTTCTTGGCAATTCAGATCCAATCTTACTTAAAGGCAGGATATGATCTTTCAGTTTCCCTGCAGCCTTATATAATGTCATTATATTACAACTTAGTAAGAATTTTCTAACATTCAGCATAAACATAAGCCAAACCTGCAACAGCTTTGTCCATGTATCTTCCTCTACCTCCACCCTATGAGTCTGTACCTTCTATAGAATTACATTATTTCTTTTTTCACTGCCTTCTCTCATTTTGCTTCCATCCCTCCTACATTTATTTTCTTCACATTTTAGTTAACCTGTTCTCTCTTCCTTCTTACCTCTGGTTAGGTCTCTTAACTTTAAAACTCTTTTTTGTACAATTTTCTTTTTTGTACAAGAGGCCTGTTGTGATATGGCAGGCCTCTTTCATACTCTGGCTGTCCTTTCCTACAACTTTCTTGCTGGATACTGCTCTTCTGCTGGTAGCTGTGAGTCTTTCTTCAGCTCCTTCCTGTGGAGCTCAGCCCTGCTAATAGATGAAGTGGTGACAGTGGCATAAGGTGCAGCCAGTTGTTAGTCTGTTCTTGGAACATTGCTATGCGACTGTCAGAGGTATCTGCTGTTCCATGTGAGAACCCCTGGGCCTCTGACAGAAAGGTCCCTGAGTTCACCTTCATTTTCAAAATGGAAATGAGGGATGTATGAGAAAGTGCTTTGACATAGTGTGGATTGAATCAGACTGTGTCAAAGCACTTTCCCATACATCCATCATTTGGTCCTCACCATGTTGTCCTTATAAAGGCACAAAGGAAGTATTGATATTCATGCCTGCACTAGAAAGATGAGGACACTGAGACTCAGAGAGACTGAGTTTATTTATTTATTTTTAAAAATATATTTTATTGATTTTTTACAGAGAGGAGGAGAGAGGGATAGAGAGCTAGAAACGTCGATGAGAGAGAAACATTGACTAGCCACTTCTTGCACACACACACCACTCCCACTGGGGATGTGCCCGCAACCAATGTACATGCCCTTGACCGGAATCGAACCTGGGACCTTTCAGTCCGCAGACTGATGCTCTACCACTGAGCCAAACCGGTTTCAGCAAGACTGAGTTTATTTAGTCACATGAATTCTGTGCCAGGCCCTGTACTAAGCCAGGGGGATACGCAGATGTTGAAAATATACTTTCTATCCTTAATGAGCCTACATAGATGCCACCCATGGGCTTGTTATGGAACATTTGTTCTGTTATGTAGAAAAGACCCCAGCCGAAACTGGTTTGGCTCAGTGGATAGAGCGTCAGCCTGCGGACTGAAAGGTCCCAGGTTCAATTCCGGTCAAGGGCATGTACCTTGGTTGCAGGCACATCCCCAGTGGGGTGTGTGCAAGAGGCAGCTGATCGATGATTCTCTCTCATCGATGTTTCTTTCTAGCCCTCTCTCTTCCTCTCTGTAAAAAAATCAATAAAATATATTAAAAAAAAAGAAAAGACCCCAAAATCTTAACTTAAAATACATATATTTGAACTTCTCTTCAAACAGTGCAACAACATCAGTTAAATACACCTAGCTTAGAGATAGATACTTTTTAATATATATATATATATATTATTGATTTTTTACAGAAAGGAAGGAAGAGGGATAGTTAGAAACATCGATGAGAGAGAAACCATAGATCAGCTGTCTCCTGCGCACCCCCTACTGGGGATGTGCCTACAACCAAGGTACATTTCTTTGACTGGAATCTAACCTGGGATCCTTCAGTCCACAAGCTGATGTTCTATCCACTGAGCCAAACCAGTCAGGGCAAGAGATATATGCTTTTAAGTCATCTATATAATTATATCTAATAAAAATAATATGCAAATTGACCATCACTCCAACACACAAGATGGCTGCCCCCATGTGGTCAAAGATGGCTGCCCCCATATGGACACAAGATGGCCAGCAGGGGAGGGCAGTTGGGAGGGTCCAGGCCTGCAAGGGAAAACAGTTGGGGGCGATTGGGCCTGCAGGGAAAGGCAGTTGTGGGGGACCCAGGCCTGCAGGGGAGAGCAGTTAGGCATCAATCAGGCTGGCAGGGGAGGGCAGTTAGGGGCCAACAGTCTGGCAGGCAGAAGCGGTTAGGGACAATCAAGCCAGGCAGGCAGGCGAGCAGTTGGGAGCCAGCAGTTTGGATTGCGAGAGGAATCTCTGACTGCCCGTTTAGACCTGATCCCTAAACAGACAGTCGAACATATCTTGAGGGGTCCCAGATTGGAGAGGGTGCAGGCTGGGCTGAGGGACACACACCAGTATATAATAAAAGCCTAAGTGGTCGTTATGGCGGAACGACCAGAATGATTGGTCACTGTGATGTGCACGGACCACCACGGGGCAGATGCTCAATGCAGGAGCTTCCCCCTGGTGGTCAGCATGCTCCCAAGGGGGAGTACCACTCAGCCAGAAGCCAGGTTCATGCCTGGCAAGTGCAGTGGCAGTGGCAGGAGCCTCTCCCGCCTCTGTGGCAGTGCTAAGGAGCAGTGAGTGAGCTGTAAGGAACAGCAAGCAGGTCGGTGGAAGGAGCATGGGTCCTGGACTGCGAGAGGAATGTCCACTGAGGTGTCCTAGCCAGCAAGAGGGCACAGGCTGGGCTGAGGGACACCCCCCTCCAGTGCACGAATTTTATGCACTAGGCCTCTAGTTAAATATATATCAGTGGTTCTTATATTTTGATGTTTCTTACTTGCTGTTTAAAGGGTAAACATCTGAGTATTCCATAAACAAATATTTAGGTACCTGTACTATTATAGATGAAGAATAAGGATTTTCTTCAATTTCTAAGGTTGGAGAGCCAAAATACTTTACAACTTCAGATCGAAGAAAAGGCCAGAGGTGTGAAGTTAAACTCTATGATGAGACGGAGTCTACTTTTGCAATGATATGGTAACCTCCCGTTTCTGTTTCAAATGTGAAATCCCTAGTATTATCAAGACAGAACATTTTTATTTTATCAAAAATATGATGGATTTAGTGTCAGGAGAGGAATAAAGATAGGAGAGAAGTGATATTTTAAAAATAAACCTCACTCTTGTATTTTGACTTCTTACAGTCTGTGCTATAAGATTTACCTTAAAATGAGATCTTTAATGACATGGGATTATTTAAATGGACAAACTGTGACTAGTGTATTATTGCACTGTCTTTTATTAAAAATGATAATTTATTAGGACCCATTGATAATGAACATGCCATATTTTTCATAATTCTTTGGGTAGTACCCTGGAGCCAGACTATGGAAAAATGATAGAAAAACAAGTGTTATAGGCTTGTTTCTGTAGGGTGCCTGGTGTGGGCACATGGGCAGGACTACATTCTGAAGTACTGTAGGGTATTGCATGACATTGTTTAGACTCCAGATGCCTGGGTACCAAAAGGCGCTAAATTTGAAATGAGCCTTCAATCCATTAAGTGCCCTGAGCAGATTATCCACTGGGGCCCTCGCTTAACAGTCTGAAATAGTGTCTTTAAAATCTTTAGACTTGTAGTCACTCTGTTCTAAGTAGCCAGGAATGACCTGAGTGATGGGAAAAGAAAGAATTGATGGAGCAGAAGTTGTTAAAGATTAATGGTATTGGAGGAAGGATTGATCATGTAGATGTTAAATGCTCTGTGAAATAGACAGTATAACTGCAAAATGCAGGAGAAATCAACATCTTTAACCACATGGGCAATGGGTTAACCCACCCTAAGATATTATTTTGGTAAATAATGTTTGCTGCCAGTTTTTTTCTAATGTAGTCCATTTTCATCTCTTCTTCTTCTTCTTCTTCTTCTTCTTCTTCTTCTTCTTCTTCTTCTTCAACGTGCAGTTGGGATAATGAATCCATTCTACTTGCACAGAGCTGGATGCCACGAGAAACAGGTATCATACTGCAATGATTGTATTCAATATTTGTCATTTTTTATCTCCCCATGTAATAATTTAAAAATGGCTTTTTCCCCAAACAGTAATATTTGCCTCAGATGTAAGAATAAATTTTGACAAATTTCGAAACTGCATGGCAGCAACTGTAATCTCAAAAACCATTATTACAACTAACCCAGGTAAAAAGTTATCTGAAATTTTTTATCCCTCTGGAAATGACTATCACATAGTCCAATATTTGTGTATTTAAGAATGAAAACAAAGCTTATAAACAAATATTGTTTTATATGACTTTTAAAAATTATCTTTCCCTCCATGATCGTCTCTACAAGTTCCCCCTGCTCCCATCTTTATATGACTTTTTGTTGTTGTTGTTCATCCTCAACTAAGGATATTTTCCCATTGATTTTTAGAGAGAGTAGAAGGGAGGGGGAGAGACAGAGAAAGAGAAACATTGATTGGTTGCCACCCACACACTTCCAAAATGGGATTGTTTTAACAAAGGTCTATTTGTATACTTCCCTTAATTATATACTCCCCTTTACATTTTTAAATTTTATTCCCTTTTATTAATAAAATGGGCAACAGTTAAAAATAATTTTGGATCTTTCACAATTATTTAAAAAGTAATCAGTTTGATTTTTAATTATTATGCATTTTCAATTTAAGAGACACCAGAAGCTAACATCTTATTGAATTTTATAAGAGTAAATAAAGAAACAAATCCTCAGGAAGATGCAATTAACAGTTATTTGGAAGAATCCATAAATTGTAAGTGACCTTTAAATATTATTTGAATTTTAAAAAAAATATATTTTATTGATTTTTTACAGAGAGGAGGAGAGAGGGATAGAGAGCTAGAAACGTCGATCAGCTGCCTCTTGCACACCCCCCACCGGGGATGTGCCCGCAATCAATGTACATTCTCTTGACCAGAATCGAACCTGGGACCTTTCAGTCCTCAGACCAACGCTCTACCACTGAGCTAAACCGGTTTCAGCTTATTTGAATTTTTAAAGGGCCAAAATTGGGGGCTATAAAGTTTTGTTTTACATAGTGAAAGATCCTATATTCTTTTTTATATATTTTATTGATTTTTTTACAGAGAGGAAGGGAGAGAGATAGAGAGCTATAAACGTCAATGAGAGAGAAACACCGACCAGCTGCCTCTTGCACACCCCTTGCCGGGGATGTGCCCACAACCAACGTACATGCCCCTGACCGGAATCGAACCTGGGACCTTTCAGTCCGCAGACTGATGCTCTACCACTGAGCCAAACCGGTTTTGGCAAGATCCTATATTCTGATTCTTTAACTGCTATATTTCCACTTTTTAAAGTAGTTTTAAACTCTTGGAGCTTTCTATAATCTTTTGCCAATCTGATGAAAGCTAAAAAATGAGTTGACTATGGGTGTTTTTTTTTGTCATTGATTTTTAAGAATTCTTTAGATTTTTTTTGTCTTTTGCTAGCATTTCCCACTGTGTAGTTTGCCTTTTCACTCTTCTAAAATCATCCTCTGATAATCATAAATTCTTTATTTTAATGAACATTAATTTCTCATTGTTCCCATTTTTATTGTTTTTTTTTTTGCTTTCCCCTCATTTATATTAATAAGTTTTAATATAGCAAGTGTAATAATTGTTTTATTACTTAACTAAAGCTTCTACATGTTCTCATTTGAACTTTGTAGCTTTCCTATTTGGATATAATTCTTAGAATATGTATAGAGAGAACTATAATAACTTCTTTTTATTTTTAGTAAATACAATAGTTGATGTCTATACAGTTAAACAATTAAAGGTAAAAGCTTTGAAGAATGAAGGAAAACATGATCCTTTTTATGGCATTCTTTATGCTTATATTTCTACACTGAACATTGATGGTGAAACTACAAAAGTAGTTCGAAATAGATGGTAAGCAGTCAGACTATTTTTAGCAAATTCATTCTTGTAAGAAATAAAAAAAACAATTATTGTTAATAAACTTTTAAGATCTGTAAAAGTTTAAGCTATATTTGGGCATCACCGTGGTTATACACTTGAGGGAAATGTATAAGTAAGTAACTTATACTGAAATTTCCAGGCAAATTATTTAGATTTAAAGATTTTAATTGTCTTTTTAAGAAAATTTTAAATTAAAAGGCAATTTTATCTGTAGTCATAAACTATAATGGTATGATATTGCCAGAAACTTTTTTTTAATATATTTTTATTGATTTTTTGAGAGAGGAAGGGAGAGAGATAGAGAGCTAGAAACATCGATGAGAGAGAAATACCGACCAGCTGCCTCTTGCACACCCCCTAACGGGGATGTGCCCGCAACCAACATACATGCCCCTGACCGGAATCGAACCTGGGACCTTTCAGTCCGCAGACTGATGCTCTACCACTGAGCCAAACCCGTTTCGACACTGCCAGAAACTTTTAACTAGAATGACAAATTGTTATTTTATAATGTATTAGAAAATTATTTTGGTTGACACATTTTATAGCAATTTTTATTGATTTCAGATTTATTGAAACCAGATTTTTATTGAATTCAAAGAGGAAGTGAGAGAGAGATAGAAACGTCAATGATGGGAAAGAAGCATTGATTGGTTGCCTCCTGCACACCCCACACTGGGGATTAGCCCCATCCTGGACATATGTCCTACTGAACAATGACCTCCTGGTTCATAGGTTGATGCTCAATCACTGAGCTACACTGGCTGGGCAAGTGACTGCATTTAAAAAAATTATTTTCAACTGCATGATGAATGATTTCTAACCACTCATAGGTCAAAATATCTATTACATAGAAAAGTAAGCCCCAGAAGAATTAATAGTCTTATCCAAAAGATAGTTGGCAAGAAATGTCTAAAATGTTATTGTGAAAATCTCCCTTTGGGCTTTTGTAATAGATATTTTTATGGAGATAAGTTCCAGGTTAACATGGAGTTTTAAGAAATAATATGGAAAGAGTCCATGTGCACTTTGACCAATTTCCCCCAATGTATCACATCATAGCCACGATATTTATATTAATTCTATCCAGTCATTTTAAATACATTTTTATTGACATCAGAGAGGAAGTGGGGAGGAAGAGAGAGAGAGAAACATCAGTGATGAGAAAGAATCATTAATTGGGTACTTCCTGCATGCCCCACTGGGTATTCAGCCAATCAATTAAGAGTCGTTTATTGCACACCACCCAGAGGGAGGTGTTTCTTCCAAATCTCTGAGCAAAGTCACACAGGCAGTTTTTCGTGTTTATACCTTTTGAGCTTCTTTGTCTGCAGGTTTTACAAAGGGCTCTGTGGGAGTTATTGTCACAGACAGTTGTAACCTTGAATACATAATGAGTTAGTGCTTGGCATAAGAATATGGGAATTATTATCAGTATTAGTTTATATTAGTCTATTACATTGGATGGCTAGCTTGCAAGGTCAGACAGTTAAGTTTATCTTTTTCTATTATTCAAACTAAAAACAAAGTCATTTTATAGAATAAGAGACTGTCTTAAAGTGACAGAGTTTACAATGACAGAGCTTACAAGACAAGGAACTAACAATAAGAGAATTTCAAACAGGGTTTTTTTTTTTTTATATAAAAGATGGAGGTTACTATACTTCAGCACCCTGACTGGAAATCAAATCATGACCTCCTGGTTCATAGGTTGATGTTCAACCACAGAGCCACACTGATTGGGCTCAATCCACTTATTTATTCGAATTTCCCCAGATTGACATGCAGTCATTTGTGTGCACATGTGTATATTAAGTTCTATATGGTTTTATCACATGTATAGGTTTGTTTGCCTGTGACCACAGTCAAGATATTGACCTATGATATTTTTTTTTAAATCCTCACCCAAGGGTATGTTTTTATGGATTTTTAGAGAGAGAGGAAGGGAAAGAGAGAGAGAAACATCTATGTAGAAGAGAAACCGTGACCAGTTGCCTCCCATACATGATCTGACATAGGATCAAACCAGCAACCTTGGTGTATGGGGAGGATACTCTAACCAACTGAGCCACCTGGCCGGGCAGTTGCCCTATGGGTTTTTAAAACACTTTATGATTTAGTATTAAAGTTGAAAAAAAATAATGTAGAGGCTATTGTGTAAGGCAGTTATTTTTTTTAAAAAAAATATTTTCCACAAATTTTAAATACATTTTGTCTCATTTTTCCTACAGCTTTAGTATTTATATGTGAAGAAAAGCATCTAACATTTACTTTAAATGTGATCTGTGGCTAGATAAGAAACCACTGCCTTCAGATCACTCTCTTTTCTTGAGAAATTTTAATTAGTCCTTTCCAAATTGGCTGAAGTAAGACATGCTTCAAAAATATGAAATAGCATGCAATTGCCACTTAAAGAGAGGTGAATGTGTCACTGGTGGTACTAATAGCATTTAGGGTGTGAACTTGCCCAACCCTACGGCTTTTCAGTAGGTGTACAGACGACCTGATAAGTACCATCAAATGAGCATTGTGGAATCTAGACTTTCTAGACACAAGACACAATTCCTGTCCTTAGAACACAGCCCCAGGGAGATAAGATAGACACTGTTCAGAGAAGGGAAGGAGTGAAGGTTATGTGTGTATATGGAGGGATAGGGGTGTTGGGGAGGGGAGACAAGAAAGGAAGGCCCTAGTAGGGAAATGAGCTTGGGCAGGACCCAGCATGGGGCAAGGTAGGAAGCCGGACAGTGAGCTTATCCCAGTTTCAGATGAATCAAAATACTAAGGAAGACTGAGAACACATGTGGAATTATTCCTTGTAATTTTATGTTTGTCTTGTATCCTTTGCACAGCTGAGCACTCTGAAATTACTTATTCTGATTTAGACTTTTAAGCAATAATTCTGCTGGAAAGGCCCTTCACATTGTATCATTGTCCTCCCTTTCTTTTCAGTTCAAGCTGTGGTTACATTGTAAATGAAGCATCCAGCATTTGTACAACTTGCAACAAAGATTCTTCGAAGTTTAAATCGGTTTTTCTCAGCTTTGATATGCTAATTGATCTCACTGACCACACAGGTACCCTCCATTCCTGTAGTCTCACAGGAAGTGTTGCTGAGGAGACTTTGGGCTGCACGGTAAATAGCAAAAAGAAACCATGTTTGGAAATATGTCCAAATTGGATTTTCTTCCTCCAAAATATAGGCTATTTTGGTGAACATTTGATAGCAATTAATTTATTAATAAAGAGGTCTGTGAAAAATCAATCTTGATTTAAATATACATTGCTTTCTTTAATGAACAAGTAATTACATATTGTATATTAAAACCATAGCTAATATTATTAGGAATAATGACAGAGCCCTGGACCATAGTGGAGGATAAACAAGACATTTATATAGTCAAATAACAATGGGTAAAACAACACATTGAAGATGTCAATCAGTTATGAAGTAGCTCTTCCAGAAGGAGAGTTCGGCGATATTTCACACACTCAGCTGTAGAAAGTCAGCCACAAATGTTCCCCATTGTAGGACAGCAGCAGCAGATACTTAAAGATTAGAGTGTTCACTTGATGATAAGCACTTGTTTCTTATTGTTAAAACCAGCTCCTGAAGTTTACCATTAAACCTCAGTTCCAAGTGATCTCCAGTTTGTCAAGGGGAGTTTTCTGTGCTAACCCACCCAATTAGCTTCAGAGATTCAATTTAGAGCAGATATCTGGCCTTATCTCATCCATCAAAAGAATTGAGCTGTAATTATGTGAATAAAATTCCACTTTTAGTGAGAAAATTGGTGTTTCTCCTTGTTAAGATGAGTTATCTATATAAACTTTGGAAATACTTGTTTATTTTTTAAATCAGGTAAATGAGTTTCTTGCAATGACGGATGAACAGAAAACAGCATTAAAGTGGCAATTTCTTTTGGAAAGAAGCAAGATTTATTTAAAAGTTAGTATATTTTACAGTACTATGTTATTCTATATATTTAAACCAAAGAAAATCCTAGAGTTTGACCAAATAAAAAATAAGGAATTTTATTTTATTTTAATGAATCCCAATTCCCAGATGTGCAGAAGGATTTGACTACTGTAGAAACAACAGAAGTAATCAGTTTTTTTCATATAGCAAAAGGAAGTTACAAATGACACCAAATAAATAGGTCAACAAAGAAAATACCCAGTAATGTTAACTCCAAGACTAGGCACCTGGCTTTAGGGTCAAGATGGGTCTGTCCCACCCACAAAACCCATGTGGCAATCTCCTCACTTCAGTAAGAGCATATGGTTAAATGCTTAGATGCTGGGATGAGACAGACTCAAGTAAGAATTCCAATTCCACATTCGTCAGCCTGTGTGACCCTGGGGAGGTGAATTAACTTCTCTAAGCCTCTAAAATTCTGTAATCCTAAAACTCAGATCAGACTCCTGCAGCACCAATAACACTACAGTGTTGGAGGTTCATAGAATCTTTGTTTTAAAGATGTAAAGGGAAGTAAGCCAAATTCCCCTTGTTTTGCAAATGAGGAAAATAGGACCAAGAAATGTCCCCACTAGCCCGAAGTCACAGGAGAGACAGGGCTACTGCCTACGTTATTACTCTCCTCCCATCATTCACAAATGTTTTCTCCTTTACACTCTTAAGGGTTTTGAAGCTCTTGTTTGAGTTAAATCTGTTTGTGTTTACTCTACTAGAACTTAACATTAAGAAAAATGTAAAACAGCCGAAACAGGTTTGGCTCAGTGGATAGAGCTTGGTCTGTGGACCGAAGGGTCCCAGGTTCGATTCTGATCAAGGGCATGTACGTTGGTTGTGGGCACATCCCCAGGAAAGGCTGTGCAGGAGGCAGCTGGTTGATGTTTCTCTCTCATCGATGTTTCTAGCTCTGTATCCCTCTCCCTTCCTCTCTGTGAAAAATCAATAAAATATATTTTTAAAAAAAGAAAAGAAAAATAAAGTAAAACATTCATGAGCATGCATTTCATTATCTGTAGTGATATCATCGCATGTCATGTAACCTCAAGAAAACTACAGAGCATTCTGATGAAAGAATGAGAATAAAAAAGGAAAATAGCATCTTAGTATTATTTAGAAAAATAGTTGTGATCTCATGGATACCCTGAAATAGTCTTTGAGAATACTGCATCACTTCATCTCAGCCTCATAAGCAGGTTTTTACATGTTCTAGTGTCTTTCTTCCTTGTGGCCTCAACTCTATCTGAATTAGGTTTCAGACATGGAGTCACCAATGTCTCACCAATATGTCTAGGACCTTGGCTCAAGGATTCTTCATTACTAGACTAGAAAGGAGGAGATTACAGTAATATACTGTATCTCTTCCACTATTTGATATAAATACTGACCATTAGTAGATATAACTACTGCCTATTCCCAAATCAGAATATACTCAGATCCTTGACCAACTTTATTTTTTTCTCCAAATAGGAGATATCACTTGCTAATGAGTTTGATAAATTTAAATACATGGCAACTTATTTATAATTTTCCACACTTGATTCAAATATAACAACTAATTGCTTGAAGCAAAGGGAGATGCTGTACCTTTCCAAAGACTATGTTAAGTTGTTTAAGTCAGATTTACCAAAAATTTAAGCAGATAAAATGACTATATCACAAAATGTAGTAAAGATTATGAGAATAAAATACAATTTCATTTGTTATAAATTAGTTAAAATAGAACATTGAATTTTAAAAATAAGAAATTACATTGCTCTGCTATATATGATAAAAACGTATTCTATATATGTTGAAGACTATATATTTATCATATTTTAATTAAAAAACAATGACTAAATGGTTAATTTGGAGGTATTTCAAAGTGAGGTATTTATTGTACTTTCTAAAATTAAATCTTTATTGTTAAAAGTATTACATATGTCCCCCTGCCCCCATTGAATCTTTCTAGCCCGCCCCCACCCTCACCCTGGTCTTCACCACCTTATTGACTGACTGTGTCCATGGGTTGTGCATATATGCATACAAGTTCTTTGGTTGATCTCTTCCCAGCCACGCACTGCCTTCCCTCTGAGATACTACAGTCTGTTCTCTGACTAGCTTATTTTTCTTAGCATAATACTCTCCAGGTTCCTCCATGCTGTCTCAAAGGGTAAAAGAGCCTTCTTTTTTCAGTCTGCAGGCCAACGCTCTATCCACTGAGCCAAACCGGTTTCAAGAGCCTTCTTTTTTACTGCTGCATTCCATTGTATAATTCCATTGTATAAATGTACCACAGCTTTTTTTATCCATTCATTTACTGATGGGCACTTGGGCTATTTCCAGATCTTAGCCATTTTAAATTGTGCTGCTATAAACATTGGGGTGCATACATTCTTTCTAATTGTGTTTCTGATTTCTTAGGATATACTAGTATTCCTAGAAGTGGGATCACTGGGTCAAATGGCAGTTCTATATTTAATTTTTTAAGGAAACTCCATACTGTTTTCCATAATGGCTGCACTAGTCAGCATTCTTACTAGCAGTGTACTAGGGTTCCCTTTACAACCTTGTCAACACTTGTCATTTGTTGATTTGTTGATGGTAGCCATTCTGACAGGTGTGAGGTGATACCTCATTGTCATTTTAATTTGCATCTCTGATCTCTGATGATCAGTGATTCTGAGCATTTTTTCATATGTCTCTTGGCCATCTGTATGTCTGCTTTAGAGAAGTCTCTATTTAGGTCCTTTACACATTTTTAAATTGTCTTCCTTTTGTTAAGTTGTATGAGTGCCTTATATATTTTGGATATTAACCCTTTATCAGATGTATCCTTGCCAAATATGTTCTCCTATACAGTGGGCTCCCTTTTCATTTTGTTGATGGTTTCTTTTGCTGTGCAGAATATTTTATTTTTATGTAGTCACATTTGTTTATTTTCTCCTTAGTTTCCTCTGCCCTAGAATATATATCCATAAACATATTATCTGATATTTGGCTGCCTATGGTTTCTTCTAGGATTTTTATATTTTCACTACTTACATTTAAATCTTTTATCTATTTTTAGTTTATTCTTCAGTATGGTGTAAGTTGGTGGTCTAGTTTCATTTTTTTTGCATGTATCTGTCCAATTTTTCCAACACCACTAATTGAAGAGACTGCCTTGACTACATAGTATGTTCTTGCCTCCTTTGCAAATATTAATTGAGCATAAATGCTTGGGTCAATTCCTGGAGTCTCTGTTGTGTTCCATTGATCTATATGCCTGTTCTTATGCCAGTACAAGGCTGTTTTAATTACAGTGGCTTTGTAGCATAACTTGAAATCTGCTATTGTGATCCCTCCAACTTTGTTCTTCTTTCTCAAAATTGCAGCAGCTATTTGGGACCTTTTTTGGTTTTGTATAAATTTTTGGAGTATTTGTTCTACATCTGTGAAATATGCTATTGGTATTTTAATAGGGGTTGCGTTAAATCTGTAGATGCTTTGGGTAGTATGGACATTTTAATGATGTTATTTCTACCAATCCATGAACACTGCATATTATTCCACCAGTTTATATCTTTCTCTATCTCTTTTTTTCAATGCCCTGTAGTTTACTGAGTACAAGTCTTTTACCTCTTTGGTTAGTTTATTCCTAAGTATCTTGATTTTTTTTTATTGTTGTTGTTGCAATGGTAAATGCGATTGTTTGTTTAGTTTCTCTTTCTGAGAATTCACTATTAATGTATAAAATGTCATTGATTTTTGGGTGTTGGTTTGATATCCTGCTACATTGCCAAATTCATTTATCAAATCTAGTAGTTTTCTTAGTAGAGTCTTTAGGGTTTTCTGTGTACAATATCATGTCATTTGCAAATAATGGAGAATTTTACTTCCTTCTTTTCAATTTAGATGCCTTTTATTTCTTCTTCTTGAATGATTACTGTGGCTAGGACTTCCAGTATTATGTTGACTAAGAGTGGTGAAAGTAGACACCCCTGTCTTGTTCCTGTTGTTAGGGGAAATGATTTTAGTTTTTGCCCTTTGAATATGATGTTTACTGTCAGTTTGTCATATATGGCCTTTATTATGTTGGTCCTTCTATTCCCACATTGCTGAAAGTTTTTATTAAAAATGGGTGTTGGGCCATAACCGGTTTGGTTCAGTGGATAGAGTGTTGGCCTGTGGACTGAGGGGTCCCAGGTTTAATTATGGTCAAGGGCATGTACCTTGGTTGTGGGCACACCCCCAGTAGAGGGTGTGCAGGAGACAGCTGATCAGTATTTCTCTCTCATTGATGTTTCTAACTCTCTTTCCCTCTCCCTTCCTCTCCACATATATATATGGTAGTTGTCAACACAAACCAGACAAACTGTGAATCCTACAGTATCAAGAATTTACTCATTTATTCAATACAATCATGTCATCATCTTCTGGAACATCATCATAACAATCCAATTCCTGAATTTCCTGAGGAATTTCTTGTGACTCCATTTCTTTCAGAATCAGTGGACCAAATCTCTCATGTTTAGCCTAGGGGGGGCCTTATTTTCAGGGGGATACCTTATATTTCACTCAGAAGGAAACCTGTAAGTAGGTCTTATTTTTGGAGGATGTCTTATTTTCGGGGAAACACGGTAGTTCTTTTTTGAATAACCGGGCTTTTGTTTGTTGGGAGTTTATTTTTTATTTTTTATTACTGCTTCTATTTCATCAGTTGTTATTGGCCTATTCTGGTTTTCTGATTCTTCCTGATTTAGTTTTGGGAGATTGTATTTTTCTGGGAATTTGTCCATTTCATCCTCATTATCCAGCTTATTGGCATATAGTTACTCTTAGTATTTTCTTACAATCCTTTGTATTTCTGTGGTGTCAGTTGTTACTTCTCTGCTCTTGTCCTGATTTTATTTATTTGGGTTCTCTTTCTTTGTTTCTTGATGAGTCTGGATAACAGTTTATCAATCTTATCTCTCTTTTCAAAGAACCAGCTCTTGGTTTACTGAATTTTTTCCCCCTCTATGTCATTTATTTCTGCTCTAATCTTTATTATTTCTTTCCACTTTCTCTGGGCTTTTCTTGTTCTTTTTCTAATTATTTAAGTTATAGGTGATAGGTCCTCCCTTTCTCCAGTTGATGGACAGATGTAAACCCCACCTGCAGCCAGACATTCCTGAGCTCTGAACCACCAATCAGCACCTGCCAAATACCCTAAGCCCCCATTCCTAAGTCCCTAGGTCCCTAATCAGCCTGTGCTGAGTGCCCTAAGCCCCGCCCTCTATCCTTAAAGGTGCTTGTAAGCCCCTCACTCGCTCTCTTCTGCTCCTCTCCGTGGAAGCAGCCAGCAGGGGTACCCTTCCCTCCAATAAAGCCTGTGTGTCCTGCCATCCTGGTCTCTGGTCTACCTTCTCTATTTAATCTATCAATAGGGTTAAATAATTTATTATTAATTTTCTTGCTTTTTTTGGGATAGACCTGTAGTGCTATGAACTTCTCTCTCAGGACTCTTTTTGCTATGTCCCAGAGATTAGGGATTGTTGTGTATTCGTTGTTTTTTTCCCCAGGGAAATTTTTTATTTCTTTTTTGATCTAATTGGTAACTCATTTAGCCTCTATTTGTTTGAATGTTTTTAAAGTTTTTTTATTTATTTGTTTGTTTTTTAATCATTACACAAGGTTATTTTTTCCATTGATTTTTAGAGAGAGTAGAAGAGAGAGGGAGACACAGAGAGAAACATCAATATGGGAGAGACACATCAATTGGTTGTCTCAAACATGCCTCTGACCAGGGCTGGGAGCCTACAACTGAGGTATATGTCCTTGACCGGAATCAAACTGGGAACCATTCAGTCCACAGACCATCACTCTATCAACTGAGCCAAACTAGCTAGGGCTTGAGTGTTTTTATTATAGTTGATTTCTTTTTTCTTCTCTCCCTCTCTCTCTCTCTCTCTTTTTAAACATATTTTTATTGATTTCTGAGAGGAAAGGAGAGGGAAAGAGAGATAGAAACATCAATGATCAGAGAGAATCATTAATTGGCTGCCTTCTGCATGCCCCACGCTGGAGATTGAGCCATAACCCAGGCATATGCCCCTGACCTAAATCAAACCTAGGACCCTTCAGTGCCCAGGCCAATTCTCCAACCACTGAGTCACACTGGCCAGGGCTGTGCCCACTTATCTTTACTGCCCATATCAAAGTATTTCACAATTTTTCCTGATATTATTACATTTTTCCTATTAACCTTTGAAATTAAAATGGGCTAGCTCATGTGTCCTTCCACTCTATATTAAATAAAATGTTTGTGAAAGTGCTTTGCTAATTGTAAAAATTAAGACATTATTATTAGTAAACTTCATCATCATATTCCTATAGTCTATAACAGATTATGTTACTACTCCAGGTTAATGTCAATCACAACTGGTAGCTTAGACATATTTTAAGCCGTATTTTTTGTGTGTTGGATTTGAAATCACAAGTTTCCTACCAAAGAGAAATGTCATTAAAAAAAAAATGACATGTATTTGAACAAAAGCCAGATGTATAATTTCTCTACTGAACTCTGCCTGAGACTTGAACTCTTTTGTTTTAGAACTTTAATTGACATGTTAACAGCTGTAAGCAAAACTCATTGCGGTTCTCTATTGCATTCTCTGTTGGTAATTGGTTTTCAACTTTATATACACAGAGGTATTTAACACTAACTTTCTCTCTTTTCTCCCTACAGGTTTTTTTGTCAGACAGAGCAAGGGGTAGATTGAGAATTAGTGTGATCTCATGTAAGCTTGCAGATCCTGTTGAGGCAAGTAGGAACTTGTCTGGACAAGGAAATATTTAAACCAGGTATCATTATAAACTCTGGAAAATAATATGAGTTTTAACTCCCTTAATGTGAAAAATGAGTTGAAAATTATGGATGAAATTGTACTTTGTTCAAATGTGATAAAAATGTTTCTATAAATTGTTGTTTCCTCCTGGAGTTGGTTTGGGGGTAAATCTTAAATATCTATCTCACCCGAGCTCAATTCTTAGAAGGCCATTTCTACCAGCTTGGCCTTCTCTCCTCCCAAGTTAAAAAATGTTTGCATGAGTAATAAACAAATTTAATCATTCCCTCAGATTGATTTCTTAAGCCCATTTCCTCCTTATTTTATTTCCCTGAGAAAGATCAGAGCCTCTAAAAACAACTTACCTAGAGTTTGCCAATGGCTCAGCCTGCTTTCCTGGAGCTTAAGGGCCCAAATGAGGGGCCCAGGAGGGTCAGCAGAAGCCTGTGGGCAATGTTGTGCAACTGCTTGAAACACCATGGAGCTTTGCAAGTCCCCGAGCTCTGATGAAACAGTGTAGCTACTCAATGCTTGTGAAGGCTTGGTGGCTAAGGGTTGACATGAGATTAAATCAACTGTGGGGAGACTAATTTAAAAAGTTATATGAGCTGAAACTGGTTTGGCTCAGTGGATAGAGCGTCGGCCTGCGGACTGAAAGGTCCCGGGTTCGATTCCGGTCAAGGGCATGTACCTTGGTTGTGGGCACATCCCCAGTAGTGGGTGTGCAGAGGCAGCTCATGGATGATTCTCTCTCATCAGTTTCTAACTCTCTCTCCCTCTCTCTTCCTCTCTGTAAAAAATCAATAAAATATATGTATTTTAAAGTTATATGAGTGATGCCTTGTCTTAGGAACTTAGAAGGGCGGGAGGCCTGCTTGGATAGAAAGACAATGATAGAAGGGCAACAGCCTCCCTTCTACCTCAGTCGTCCTGGTAGGAGCCCCAGGCGCTCTCCTCAGCATCATGCTGAGTTGCTTCAGGGCACAGACCCACCAACATGGTTAGCATTGACCTACAGACTGGAAGGTCTGGCCAACATTTTTGGGTCTGGCACTTCAAAAGACTACATTTCACCCACCATATGAGTGAGGAAAAAAGGAAAAAAGTATATGAAACTCTTTTATAAAGTTGGTTTTGGGAAATAAACTTTCCTTGTCAGTAATGTTTTGTCTGGCTTTTATCATAGGCAGCCCTAGAGGAGGGATATGAGTTGACCGCTAGTGTGCCAAATTATGGTAATAAGTAAAGTAATGAAGGATTTGACCTGGTTGTGCAAACAGCAAGTGTGCCCAATGAGTCTCCTTTCTTTCTCCCTTGGGTTGTTAAGCGGGTGTGTTAAGCAAGGCGAATCAGGAGGGTAGACAGGGAAGGAAAGAGGGAAAGTGGTGGAGGGTCAAGGACAATGCCCTGCCCATAGGGAAGAGGGGGGCAGGGTGTCAGGTTGGGAAGGAGAGAGAAGTGAAGTCATCTACTGGCAGCCACATTCAAATCTTCTGTTAGTTAAGCAAGAGTAGGTGTTCAGAGCACAGGAGATGAGGAAGGATGCGTGGCCCAGATGGGGCCAGGAGCTGCTGTGCCATGCCTCCTGATGCCCTGACCTCTAGCAGTAGGTCCCAAAGTACCAATGCTTAGGCCAAGAGTGCCTCAACCAACTATCTGGGCTCCTACAGTTCATGGACCTCAGTTGCTCTGGCTCTTTTACTACTTGGCTATAACTGTAAAATACAGGCATTCTTGAAGTAGATGCATATGCAGCAACCGGTGTTCTGCAACCATAGAGCCCTAGCAGGGTGACAGAGGGCTCTGACTGACCTCCTCACTGCTACTTCGGTGACTTCTCAGAGTGACATTTTATTTTTAGTTTTTTTAATCATTATTGTTCAGATTGTTACAGTTGTTCCTCTCCCCTGCCCCCACCATAGCTGCCCTACACACACACACACACACACACACACACACGACTGTCCTCATCCATAGGTATATGATTTTTGTCTAGTCTCTTCTCATGCCCCTTACACCCCCTTCCTCCCGAGAATTGTCAGTCCACCCCCTTTCTATGCCCCTGATTCTGTTATATTCACCATATTCTGTTCATCAGATTTTTTATCCACTTGATTTTTTGATTGACTTGATATTTGTTGTTCATAATTTTTATCTTTACCCTCCTCCTCCTTTTCCTCCTTAACTTAATAAATCTTTATTGTTCAAATTATTACAATTGTTTCTCCTTTTTCTCCCCATAGCTCCCCTCCACCCAATTCCCACCCCACCCTCTACCCTTATCTCCCCCCACTGTCCTCATCCATAGCTCCCCTCCACCCAATTCCCACCCCACCCTCTACCCTTATCTCCCCCCACTGTCCTCATCCATAGGTGTACGGTTTTTGTCCAGTCTCTTTCTGCACCTCCCACACTCCTTTCCCCTGGAGAATTATGACCCTGATTCTATTATATTCACCAGTTTATTCTGTTCATCAGATTTTTAATTCACTTGATTTTTTGATTCACTTATTGATAGAAATGTATTTGTTGTTCATAATTTTTATCTTTACCTTTCTTCTTCCTCTTCTTAAATAATACCCTTCAGCATTTCATATAATACTGGTTTGGTTGTGATGAACTCCTCCCATCCAAGTACTAACCAGGCCCGACCCTGCTTAGCTTCCGAGATCAGACGAGATCGGGCGTGTTCAGGGTGATGAATTCCTTTAGCTTTTTCTTGTCTGTGAAGCTCTTTATCTGACCTTCAATTCTGAATGATAGCTTTGCTGGGTAATCTTGGTTGTAAGTTCTTGCTATTCATCTCTTCGATATTTCTCGCTACTCCCTTCTGGCCTTTATAGTTTCTGTTGAGAAATCAGCTGACAGTCATATGGGTACTCCCTTGTAGGTAACTGTTTTTCTCTTGCTGCTTTCAAGATTCTGTCTTTTGCCCCTGCCCGCCACAGCTCCCCCAAGTCTCTGAGTTTCCATGTGCCTTTTTCTCTACCTGATAGCCCAGATTCCTCCATATAAACCTGGGTCCACAGGGTCTTGCCCAGAACTGGGGTTCAGTGCAGTCGGGAGTTTCCTTCTCCCTCCCGCCAGAGAAAACCAGCCAGGCACTCAGCTGCCCTTCCTCTCTACACACATGTCTGCATACCCCTGCCCTTTGCTGCTCCTCTGATTCTCCATGAGCTTTTCTCTTTCCTTCTAGTTGTAGAATTTCCACTTAGCCAGCTTTCCTGTGGTTCTGGATGATGTCCGTTATGTCTTCTAGTTGTAATTTTGAAACTGTTGGGCAAGGGAGCAGTTTAGGTGCTTACCAATGTTGCCATCCTGGTTTCTCTATCCCAATTAGCTCACTTTTAAAACATAGAGGCCATCAAGAATGCAAGTGTTGCTAAGGGTTCAAAAGAAACAATGATCACAGGTAATTAAAGAGGTAGAAAAAAAAACAGTTGATTTGAATAAATGGAAAGCAGTTAGCCAGTTTGGAGTCAGTGACATATGAACAAGCAAAGTTACTACATGCTGACCTGAAAGACACTCCTGGAATGAGTGCTGAAGGTGATTCATTTAAGGTTAGTAACAGGTAGTTGAGTAAATTTAAGAAAAGAAGTGTTCATTTAGACATGTACTGTATATAAAAAGGTTAAAAAAATGAATCATTTAGAGGTCTGCAAAGGATTATTCAATTTATATTATTTCTAATGAGAAAAAACAATTCAGTTTTTGAACAAATTGCTTGCCTCTTTTTCTTAATATTTTTTTTTATTGATTGTTTTACAGAGAGGAAGGGAGAGGAATAGTTAGAAACATCAATCAGCTGTCTCCTGCACACCCCCTACTGGGGATTTGCTCGCAACCAAGGTATATGCCCTTGACCGGAATCAAACCTGGGACCTTTCAATTCACAGGCCAATGCTCCATCCACTGAGCCAAACAGATAGGGCAACAAATTGCTTCTCAAACAGCCTTCTGGATGAATTAAGTTAGAGAACTAATACACATACACACACACACACAGGGTGAGGCAAAGTTGGTTTATTTGTTTGTATGGGAAATATACAATTTTTAAAATATATTTTATTGATTTTTTACAGAGAGGAAGGGAGAGAGATAGAGAGCTAGAAACGTCAATGAGAGATAAACATTGACCAGCTGCCTCTTGCACACCCCCTACCGGGGTTGTGCCCGCAAGCAAGGTACGTGCCCCTGACCGGAATCGAACCTGGGACCTTTCAGTCCGCAGACCGACGCTTTACCACTGAGCCAAACCAGTTTTGGCGGAAATATACAATAATTATTAATAATAAAACAAAAATAGTTTTGTGTACTCACAACTGTAGGCCTACTTTTGCCCACTCCATATATGTGTGTGTATACTCTTACATATGTACACACACACATCCTATACAATGAAAGGCTAATATGCAAATTTTCCCTTGACCAGGAATTCAACCAGGGGATGGTGTCTCGGCCAGGGTTCCATGGGGCAACCAAGCATGGGCCTCCCCAACCCCTCTGGCCCTGTCTCTGATCAGCTCTCCCTCCACTCCTCCACCCCCTGCTCCCCTCGACATTGGGGGCAGGCCCAGCTGGCCAACTTCTTGTGGCCCCTCCCCCAACCAGTGGCTGATGTACCCTGATCAGGAGGGCCGGCCAGACCCCACCCGTGCACAAATTCATGCATAGGGCTTCTATCCTATGTATACACACACATATGTGTGTATATATATATATATATATATATATATAGTTTGTTATATTAGACTTACAACTTTTTATTAGGTTTAAATTTATGCAAAATAAAGTTAGGGGGAAAATGTACCTTCTAGGTGCTAGAATTATTGTATTTTATCAATATCAGAATTTGTGGGAATTGGTGTCTCTGTTTTTATTCTTTCAGCCAAGGACTTTGTATGTGACACCTGCAATGCTGTTATCAGCTGTCTGTGACAAAGCTAATGAGTCGCTGTGATGAACAATGACCTCAGGGGCAGTGTACATTTTCTGGGTGCTGGCTTATGCCAACCAAGAGAGCTATATGTGAACATGGCTTCAGCCTCATATCTTTAGTTTGCTTTCAAGTCTGAGTTTGGTAGAATTGTCTCAGCTGAACCTTGTATCTGCCAACTGGACCAATATACTTTTAATATGAGCACACCCTTGATTCAGCTCTTTTCCTTATGGGAACCTAGCCAAAGGAAATCATAAATGTGCTGATTCTGCTAGCAAATAATTAGAAACAATATCAATGGTTAAAAATGAAGGACTAACTTCAGAATCTTATGCAGTCACTGAAAATAGTATTGCACAAATGTGCAGGCTAACATCAATAGTCACAATAATGGTGAAAAAAACACCTAGGTTATAAAATCCAGTGTGGTATGAACAAATAATAAACATTATAATTATGTCTAGATTTAGAAAAGTGTACATTAAATACTTAACTTTGGCTATTTCTGAGCAAATGAAATTTTGAGTGTTAGGGTTTTTTTTCTTATCCATATTTTTTAACTATTCTGTAATAAACATGTATTGCTTAAGCAATTAAAAAGAAATTGATAAAAAGATAGCATGATATTTAATAGATCCACTTATGGGACTTCCTCATATTAATTATAATCTAAATGTGGGGGTTGCATAATATCTAACATTTGAGTCTTTTTATATATCTATTTAAAAGATGTATCCTGAATTTGTTCAGGTTCTGGTTTTGGGATATCTGGGTTACATCTGGGCCTGTCACTCAGCTGAGTGACTGTAGAACCAGGCTACTTAACCTCTAAATCTATATTTTCATCAGTATAACAGGGATGGTAGTAATATCAACACCACAGTTTTGTTAAGAGTTAAATAAAACAGACAACTCTTGGCACACAGTACCTAACAATACTAAGGCTTAGTGTTAACTACCGAGTTTCCCCGTAAATAAGACATCCTCCGAAAATAAGACCTAGTGCATGGAAAGATAAGACATCCCCTGAAAATAAGACCTAGCACAACTTTGGGAGAAAAAATAAATATAAGATACTCTTATTTTCGGGGAAACAGGGTATTACTGAATTAGGTGTGCGAAACTTTCAAGGGCCAGCACTATAGTAGGAGACTCTGCCTAAGCCTAAAATGCCTGCACCAGCAGTCTGATAACTACGCTGTGCATCTTGCCTACCCTTTTTTTGGAGAAAGGAGCAGGTTAAAGCAAAAGTAGCACTCCTAGGCCACTTCACTTCCCTGAAGCCTGCTTATTTCTGCTGAGAAGGTAGAGATGCTGATGAACTCTGTTAATAAAGCCCAGTGCTCACCAGGCCAAAGGTAGTGTGATCAAGGTCTGAAGTCCTTTAATAAGGAAGCATCCCTCCTAGCCACTCTTAGGGGAAAGATTTTTAGTCCACACAAAACCCAGCATATTTATTTAAAAAGTTTCAAAATTATCTTTTTTTAAAAATGTTTTTATTTTAGGGAGGGAGAGGGATAGAAACATTGATAAGTTACCTTCTGCATGCCCCCTTCTGGAGATCCAGTGGGCAATCAGGGTGACACTCAACCACTGAGCTACAACAGCCAGGCTCAAAATTATCTCTTAAACTCAGAACCTATGAGCCAGGGTACAAACGAGTGAGGTTGTCATTCATTCACTTATTAAATAAAATTTTAAATTAAAATATGTGGAGTAATGTTTTTCACATTTTTCAGAAGAATCACATGAGTGCTGGAGATTCATTCTCTAATTAATACAGGGGACCCAGTATGGGCCAGTATTTTGGAAGTATTTTTTTTACAAATACCTCCAGATGATTACCATGATCAAAGAAATGTGGGAAACACTCATTGGAAACATGCTTTTCAACTCCCTTTGCAGATTTTAATTATTGAACTACTGATCCTAGAATGACTCACTGAAAAGTCTTTTCCAGTCCAGTTTTAGGGACGTCCTCTGAATATTCCATGCTTCATGGGAGACATCACAAATACTTTCTTCTGTTTCTTAGAAGACAGACAGGCATTCCTTTCTCCTTTCCATTTCTGATCAGCTGTTCT
The DNA here is from genome assembly GCA_036971965.1 of Nyctalus aviator. Classification (NCBI taxonomy): domain Eukaryota; kingdom Metazoa; phylum Chordata; class Mammalia; order Chiroptera; family Vespertilionidae; genus Nyctalus; species Nyctalus aviator. Next base: position 10,499,113 of record CM072926.1, on the reverse strand, counting down.
ACAGTAGATCATGTTTTTCTTGGAGTTTGTATCTTCCCTGAGTTGAGGCACAGCAACCCAATCAAATCATCTTTATATTTTGATTTCTTTTTATACAACTGTCACTTTAAATAACCTTTGCTTGCTTCTGTCCAACTCCCTTCTCTTCTGAAACTTAAGAAATTGAGATGCTTTGTACAGACTCAATATTCTGGCTTTTCCACTTTAAATCTCATACTGATGACCCCGTGTATGCCGGCTTGGATCTCATCGTTTACTTTAACAGGGCCAACTCCCTTTGGCGTCCCGGTCAAGATAATATCTCCTTCTTCCAAGGCCATTATCTTAGAAACGTAGCTGATGATGTAGGGGATGGTAAAGATCATGGAAGATGTCTCACCCTCCTGCCGTAGTTCTCCATTGACCTTGAGCCAGAGCTTCAGGTTGTGAGGGTCAGGGACCTTCTCTTTGGGCACGAACGCGCTGACGGGGCAAGAGGTGGTGAAGCTCTTGGCCAGGGTCCAGGGTAGCCCCTTCTTCTTGCATTCATCCTGCACGTCCCTAGCGGTCATGTCCAGGCACAGGGCATAGCCGGCCACGTAGTCCATGGCCTCGGCCTCCGGGACGGCGCGGCCTGGTTTGCCCATCACCACGCCCAGCTCGAGCTCGTGGTGCAGGTTGTGGCTGTAGGCGGGCATGAGGATGGGCGAGCCCTCGGGGGCATAGGCGGTGGACGGCTTCAGGAAGAGCACAGGCTGGCTAGGCACCGCGCTCCCCATCTCCTTGGCGTGGTCCGCGTAGTTCCTGCCCACGCACACGATATTCTTACCCCACTCCCAGAAGCGGGACAGCGGCCTGGAAACCGCCATGGCTCCAGCTAGGCGCCCCGAGTCACGTGGATTCGGCCGGACCGTTCCCAGACGCCTACGGCTACCCCGAGAGGACGAACTGTCTCCGAGCGCAATCCCGTCCGCGACCGTCCGTTCCGCTTTGTGCTCCACCGGGTGCGGCGCAGTAGCGGAGCTCGGCCTCGGGTGAACCACTGACCAGTGGCGACCTCTGGGACGCCGGCCCGCTCCCTGGAAAAAAACGGAGGCGCTTCTGTCGCTTTTAAGCTGCAGCCGCTTCCTTGATTCTCGCCCGCGGGGCGTGGGCATGGGTTTGGACGCGAGCGCTGATTGGCCGTGAGACGGGCAGGACTTGGAATCGAGCTCTGATTGGCTTGTAAGTGGGGTGGGGCGCGAGGCAGGCACTGATTGGCCACGATTCGCGGACGCCGGCGTGTGCTGTCCGCCTACGCCGCGCACCGCCGCCCGCTCTCCGCCCCGTCATGGTGCTGAGCCGGCTGCTCGGCCGCTGGAGTCTCACCGCGCTGGGAGCCGCTTGCGCCTGCCGCGGCCTGGGTAGGTCGGCCGGGGCCGGCTAGGCCGGGGCCGGGTTGACAGCGGCAGGGCCGGGGGCGGGACAGGCCAGGTCCGCGGGCCCTGGCGGGTGTCATAGCCGGGAGTGGCAGTTGGGCCACCTGAGCTCCCCAGGCGGCCCGGCGGCGCCGGCGGCCCGCAGCCCGCAGCCGGGCGTAGGGCGTTGGGCGTTGGGCGTGGACGCAGGGCGCGGGCCCGCGCCGGTGCGGGGCTGGGAGCCACCGGCCGCTCGGCTGACGCCTGACGCTGTTTTTTTAATCGACGTAGGACTTTAACCCTCGCTGACGGCGGCAGGCAGGCCAGTGGGGTTCGAAAGGCTGCACAGCAGTCGGGTCAGGCTTTGAGGGCTGAAGACAGTGGGTAGCTGTCACTGAGGTTGCTGAAGGATTGTGCTAGGTAAGGAGCGTGTTCCCGGCGCACCGCCCCACCTCCCCGCCAGCCGGCAGCCCTCACGTTCCTTGACGCTGGGCGGTGCGGTGCGGGGGTTTCCCCACATTTCCATACCCTCACCCCACAAATCCCGTATTTCTAACGCCCTAAGCAGTGATGTGACTGCCTAGAGCCCCAGAAAATGCTATTATATTCACCACAAAGGAAATCACATCTTTTCATCTGAGTTTTGGTTGTCAAGTAGAACCCGAGGCACGGAATCTAAAGCCATGACAATGGGGAGAACCCTGGGACAATGCTGGGGTCCTGTGGGCTGCGGGACCCTGGCCCTCCCCTGTGTTTCCATCAGTGCCTCTAAAATGAGAGGCATCGGGCACACTGGCCTCCAAGGGTCTGCTCTTCAGCTGGCAGATCAGATTCTTACCTCTTGCTTTTTGGAATTTTTTTTAATATCTTACTGATTTTTTTATAAAGAGTAAGGGAGCTAGAAACATCGATGAGAGAAAAACATCGATCAGCTGCCTCCTGCACGCCCCCTACCGGGGATGTGCCTGCAACCAGTGTACATTCCCCTGACTGGAATCGAACCCGGGACCCTTCAGTCCTTAAATCGACGCTCTATCCACGGAGCCAAACCGGTTTCAGCATGTTGGGATATTTTGGCCTTTATTTTGAAATCTCCTTTTCCTTATTTCCTGATATTTTACCTGGCTGATTAGCAATAGGGGCAGTCTCTGGGACCTGGTTAGCAGTTACCTAAATGACAGAAGGGCATTACATAAGCAGATGGAACAAACAGCGAAGCCATTCTTGGCCATTTTCAAATTCTACTGAAAGCAGTTAAGGTTCTGAAGTGGGTAATGTATCGCCATTACTGAGGAAAGAGCCTGCTTTGTTTTTCATTTAGGAAAGCTCATCACGGTGTCAGGGCTGAGTGTCTGTGTCAGGGTAGACTGTAGGGAATCGCCAGGAGTTGATGCCATGCAGAAGGACTGGTTCCATTCAAAAGAAGTCAAACAAAACATGTCTCAGGACTTGGCCCAGACCACAGGCTGCAGGTCCATACACTCTGCTTACACAAAGATCACAGTTGCAAACCAGTGAGCTGGGAGCATTTCTCAGGCTATGGGGGCTAGGTTATATAATCTTTGGAAAAGGAATAAGGTTTCTGATGGTGATTGGACCAGATGAATTCTTTGGTGTCTTCCCCAGGTTCCCAAGCACCACCTGTAAATAACGGTTCTTCTTGACCAAGGCAGAGTGGGTATGCTCTATGGGAAATAAAAAATGGGGCCCCTTTGAGGAGGATGCTTCCAGACTCGGGGAGTGTTCTGTTTCTGTCCTTCTGCTCGCCTCCCGCCCGCACCCGCACTACACACACTGCTTTGTGTAGTGTAGTCATCAGGCTCAGATAGCACGGGGTCTCAGATACCTGGTGGAACATCACAAACTTGATCATACAAAAATGTCTGTTCTGCTCTGCACGAGGAGAAGGGTCTGGCAAATACCCGGCTAGTTGTCCAAAGGGAGAGGGAATTGGATATCTGTGCGTGATCATTAAAGCGACCGTTCAGGCAGTTTCCCTGACCATGGCAGAAAAGGTTGAACCTGCTTTCGATGCCCCTGGAGACATGGCCTGTCTGTCAGTCAGTCGGGGCTCCCTGCTTTCTGGATCCCTTTGGGGAGAGGCCCCATCCCAGCACACCCCCCAGAATTTCATGGCTGCCTCTGTCACCTTCTATTATACAGTTTTAGTCCCTTTTATGCTAAGGCTTAAGGGCCTCCATGAATTTTTAGATTGAATAATAGTTTTATTGTTGAAAATATTCAGATCATAAATTTGAAAGAGCTGATTTTCATGAATATGAGTTGTTTTCTAGAATTTCTTACTGATGTGGTTAAACGAGGATGTTCTCTTTTTCACAGAAACTTAGCCAACCCTGCAGGCGAGCCTCATGCGTGGATGCTCACTGCATGTCGCTCTGGGATGTCACACCCCCAGGACGCCCCTGTTGCTGTGTCGCTGAGGGCTGTGCCTGATGTGGCCTCACATGACCACTGACCAAAACTGCGTTCTTGTTCAGGTCTAGCCCAGCTGGGACTTCTCCATCACACAGATTTGAGGAAGAGCTTGACCGTGGAACAGGACGCCATGAAGGTTGAGTTATTGCCTGCCCTGACCGACAACTACATGTACCTGATCATCGATGAGGACACCAAGGAGGCCGCCATTGTGGACCCAGTGCAACCCCAGAAGGTGGGAGGTGTGTCCCCGGCACCAGCTCCTCATCCTCCGATGTGTGTGATAACCTCATTGTTCTTGCAACTTGGCTGAAGCTAACTAGAAATGAATCTATTTCTTTTTTAACAAACAATTTAAATAGTGCCCAGCCACTATTATTGAGGCAAAGGGCCAATGAAAGGGGTGGGGGTGACCAGAAACTTTGGTGTGGAAAGATAAGGCCTTGTGTCTATTACGTCCTTGGGCAGAGAAGCAGGAGCTGTACTTGGTATTGTCTACTCTTCCTGGAGGCTTTGTACTCTTGACCAGAGGGGCTTGGAGAGTTCATGGGGGTGGGGGTGAATTGCCAAGTGTATCCAGAGAGAGAAAGGCCACTTTCACCCTGTTCTACCAAAGTTAGGCCGAGTTGGCAGGGTCCGGACAGAGCCAGCCATTCCTGGCACACCCTGAGTCCAGTTGGGCACCCCACCTTGGGGCTGGTGAGCCAGCACTTGTAGTGTGACGGTGGCCTCGGTCCTGCTTCGTGTTTGGTTTCAGGTTGTAGAAATGGTCAAAAAGCACGGCGTGAAGCTGACTACAGTGCTCACCACCCACCACCATTGGTAAGTGCTGCACTCCAGAGGCTGAACTTCTTCCAGGCCAACAGAGCTGATTAGGCCTGGTGGCTCCCTGCCAGGCACACCCTGAGGGTGGGGTTGGGTGGGGTTCTCACAGGCTCTCTGGGCCCTCCCGCAGCTGGCAGTCTGAGTCACCTGTGCCCCCACAGCTGTGACACTGTGCAGCTGAGGGTCTGCCTCTGAGAAGGCTCCGGTGTCAGCCTCCGTGCCGCTGCCCGATCCTTTGGTCTTCCAGGCCCCAGCCCCGTGGCCCTGTGATGGGGCCTGGTAATGGGGGTTCTGTGGGGAGATGCTTGTGCTGCGGATCCTTCTGCCATGAGATGACCTCCAGCAATGCCTCTGAAAGCACTGGGATTGTGTGATGAGATGTTGGCCTCAATGTTAGGGAAAAAACTAGACTAGACTTTAGTGTTTTTAAAACCAACAGCCATATTTGGAGAGGTTGTGTGTGGCTTTTTTCTTTTTATATTTAAAGGCTAAACGATGAAAAAGCACCTGTGTTTTGGTTTAATATTAGAATTGTATGTCCACGGTCCTTCTTTGAGATTTTTGAAACTTTTGAGGTTCTTCAAAGCTAAAAATAATAATGATAATAATAATAATAATAATAATAATTATTATTATTATTATTTGGTTCTGATCCCCTGTCCCAAATAACTGCTAGAGTGCAGCTGACACCTTTGAGTGAATCTGTCCCTGTAGCATTGCTCTTGTTTAGCCTGTAGGAGCCCCGCTTCACCAGCCTTTTCCCCCAGAAAGAAGATGGAGCCTTTCTCTGGGAGTGTGTATGCATGTGGCTTGGCCAGCTTGTTAAATGGTGGAAATGTCTGGCTTGATAAAACTGAGTTGCTGAGTCTCTGGGACATCAGGTGCTAATTACGGACTGGCTTTACAGCCCTTGCCCTTGGCCTGAGCTACTTAATGCAGCCTCTTTCTTTGGAAATCTGCCTCTCAGGCCTCCATGTGGCTGCAGGAAGCACCCCTGTTCCTCAGCTTCACACAGTTTGCTTCTCTCTCCCACGCTGATATCCCCACATCAGTTGTCATTTTCTGGAGGATTTTCTCAGCACCTTATGTTTATGCTAGAACATAAACCCTAAACTGAGCTCCAGGGTGTGGCCTGTGCCTCCCGCCCACTTATCAGTGGTGGTGAGCGGACTAAGGGGTTGGCCGTGACCAGCGTGTAACAGTCCAGTCCTTTGAGGGAAGGAGGCCAGAGGGCCAGCCTCCTTTTATCTCTGGCCCTGCTGTTTCTGGGCCCATCAGAAGAGGCCGTAGCGGACTGTGAGTGACCAGAAAGCCCTGGCCTTGTCCTGGAACGGCTGCTCTTCAAGTGTGGACACACGCCCTGCCCTGCGCTGTGATCAGGCCCCGGCTGAGCTAAAACTGGTGTAACTGACCTCCTTTTTGAAGTGCTGAGGCAGGGGCACCGAAATGCCTGGCATGGGTGCCTGAGGATGTTCTTATCAGTGGAGCCAAATGACAGACGAGAAGCCAGCTTCCTGTGTTGGAAGATGCATTTCTACTTCTGATAAGCATGGCTAGGAAAATAAAAGTTCTGTTTGGGCAGGGTTTACAAGCAAGCAAAGCTCCTTTATATCAGCAGTAGCCCTAGATCTTTTCTACTTCCAGGGACCATGCTGGTGGGAATGAGAAGCTTGTCAAGCTGCTGCCTGGATTGAAGGTGTACGGGGGCGATGAGCGGATTGGGGCCCTGACTCACAAGATCACACACCTGTCTACACTGCAGGTGAGGAATGGACCGCAAAGGAAATGGATGTCAGGCCCAAGAGCATAGTGTGGGGTAGGGGCACAGTGGGAATACCGCCTCCTCCACCTGGCTGTCCTTTTTGTTTCCCCGGGGTCCTAGAGGGGCACATAAGGGTTTGGCTGTGGAGACAGCCTTACTGGTGGGTGGGTGCGGGCTCTTGGGGCTGCCCGAGCCTGGGCAGTCCCCTCAGCATCACAGCCAAATCAGTGTGCAGGTGATGACTAGATAAGAGAAGAAGCTGCAGGGTACAGCTTAGAACTAATGGGACTTTAAATATGGATGCTGCATGGGATCATGTTCTCAGGCTGTTGCTAAATGTCTTGGATGTGATGATAGTGAGGTTATGCAGGAGGATGCTCTTTTCTTAGTAGATGCAGCTGGAGTGTTTAGGGGTGATTTGTCAGGATGTGTGTGACTTGAAATGTGTGTGTATAGGGAGCACGTGCCCCAGATGTCTGCATTTGGTGATGCAGGTCAAGGTCATACAGATGTTCATCTTTATTTCAAGTGTTGTTGTTTTTTTTGGGGGGTGCATTTTTAAAAAATCTTTATTGTTCAGATTATTACAGATGTCCCTCCTTTCCCCCCCTTAGTTCCCCTCCACCCGATTCCCACCCCACCCTAGGCCCTAGCCACCCCACTGTCCACATCCATAGGTATTACATACATGCATGTAAGATCTTTATCCAATCTCTTCCCACACACACCCACATATCTCCTTCCTCCTGATATTTGTTAGTCTGCTTCATTTCCATGCCCTTGATTCTATTACCGTATTTTCTGGTGTATAAGACGCCCCCCTAATTTTACAGTTAAAACATAGGTTTAGGCCTATATTCACTGTATAAGACTACCCCCCACTTCCGAGGCAACACCAGTTCATTTTTTAATAGACCGCCTCTCTGACTCTGGCCAATCCAAGCAGGCTTTTTATGCATGCAAATTATACATGTTCTGTACCTGAAGCTACACTGTGTTCTAGTAAAAAGCCTGCTCAGATTGGCCAGAGTCAGAGAGGCGGTCTATTAAAAAAAGAACTTGGAAGTGGGGGGTAGTCTTATACAGCGAATATAGGCCTAAACCTATGTTTTAACTGTAAAATTAGGGGGTCGTCTTATACACCCGTTCGTCTTATACGCCGGAAAATACGGTACATTCACCAGTTTATGCTGTTCCTCAGATTTTTTATTCACTTGTTGATAGATATGTATTTGTTGTCACTTAGTTGTTTATAATTTTTTATCTTTACCTTTTTCTTCTTCTTAAAGAATACCCTTCAGCATTTCATATAATACTGGCTTGGTTGTGATGAACTCCTTTAGCTTTTTCTTGTCTGTGAAGTTCTTTATCTGACTTCAATTCTGAATGATAGCTTTGCTGGGTAGAGTATTCTTGGTTGTAGGTTCTTGCTCTTCATCACTTTGAATATTTCTTGCCACTCCCATCTGGCCTGCATAGTTTCTGTTGAGAAATCAGCTGACAGTCATATGGGTACTCCTTTGTAGGTAACTGTTTTTCTCTTGCTGCTTTTAATATTCTCTCTTTATCTTTTGCCCTTGGCATTTTAATTATGATGTGTCTTGGTTGGTCCTCTTTGGATTCCTCTTGTTTGGGGTTCTCTGTGCTTCCTGGATGTGTAAGTGTATTTCTTTCACCAGGTGGGGAAAGTTTTCTGTCATTATTTCTTCAAATAGGTTTTCAGTGTCTTGCTCTCTCTCTCTTCTTCTGGCACCCCCATAATTCAGATGTTGGTACGCTTGAAGTTGTTCCAGAGGCTCCTTACACTATCTTCATATTTTTGGATTCTTTTTGCTTTTTGCTTTTCCAGTTGGGTGTTTTTTACTTCTTTGTATTTCAAATCTTGGACTTAATTCTTGGGATCTTCTACTCTACTGTTGAATTTCTTTATATTATTCTTTATTTCAGTCAGTATATGCTTAATTTCAGACTAGTCATTTTTAATTTTCGTGGCATTCTAACTAAAATCCTTGAAGTTCTTACTAAGTTCCTCAGAGATTCTTGAGTAACCTTATAACTGTGGTTTTGAACTCTATAGCCAATAGTTTGCTTTCTTGCATTTCTTTCGTATGTGACATGTTTCTTTGTCTCCACATTTTGGCTGCTTCCCTGTGTTTGTTTCTATTACTGGGTAGCTGCTAAGTCTCCTTGAGTTGATAGAGTGGCCTTGTGTGCCAGGTGTCCTTAGGGCCCAGTGTCTCAGCCTCTCCAATCACATGAGGTGGACACTTTGGTGCATCTCTTTGTGGGCTGTGTGCAGTCTTCTTGTAGTTGAGCCTTGATTGCTCTTGGTATCACTGGGAGGAATTGACCTCCAGGCCAGCTGGCTGTGAGGACCAGTTGTGTTTACAATGGAAGAGCTGTGTCCTGGAGACACCCTTATGGGGAAGGACTTGCTTCAGTGGGGCTTTGGTGCTCACTGAATCTGCCCCTTGAATGTGTCACTTATGGATATGAAGAGTTGTAATTTGATATGGTCTTGCACTGACCACTGGGTACATTGGCTCTTGGATCTCCAAAATGGTGCAAAGTCAGCCACTGCCTGAGGCCACCCAGTAGGAGCTACAGAGAGATGTGCAGATTCCTCCTCTTTGTATCGGGTTGGGAAGTGCCCAGATGAGGCCCAGCTGTGAAGCAAGATAAGCTGGTGCTGCTGGCCTTGGGCCTTCTTTTGATAGGTTTGGGGTTCCCTGACCCAGCTGCAACTTGTTTGACAGGTTTTAGGCTGAGAAAGGACAGGTCATTCATATGCAAAAGCTGCTGTGCACAGCTTGGGTGGGGTCATAAATTGGGTAGGGCGGGATCTCAGGGAATCACCAGGGCAGAGCAAACAGCAATGGCTGCCAGTCAGTCCTGCACTGGGAAAATCCCAGCACAAGAACAAAAGCACCTCCATCTGGAAGAAAGATGCCCCCATGTTCCTGCCCCAATGCCAGACAATCCAGTTTCTCCCCGTATATGTCTGGTTTCCATCCTCCCCCAGTCTCGCCTAGCACTAGAGTTCAGAGCAAGCGGGAGCTTGTATCTCCTTCCCGATTAAAAAAGCAGCACACCCAGGTGCCAACCCGTTCTGCGCCTCCACACCTCCTACCGGTCTCAATGTGCTGTCTTCTTAACCTCTAGTTATAGAACTTCACTCAGCCAGCTTTCCCATGGTTCTGGATGGTAGATGTTCTGTATTTTAGTTGTAATTTTTATGTGGTTGTGGGATGAAGCAAGTCCAGATGTTTACCTATGCCACCATCTTGGTTCTCTGGGGGCATGTATTTTTTGATGTGAAGAGGTGGGAGGAGGAGGGAGACATTGAAGAAAAACAATAAAAGGCCAAACACCTAAGAAGCAAAACCATCTAGATGCCTAGTTCAGTGGCTGATTTTGAGGGAGAAAACAAAAGAAGCCCCTTTGGCTTTGCACGTCAGCAAATACCAGGTTCTAGGGTGGTCCCTACCCCTGGGGACACCCCTGAGGACTGGGTCTCATGAGCACCAGCAAGATCCACGTCTTGCTGTGTGGGAGGTGTGGGGTCCGAGCGAGACCTATAGACCAGCGGGCCATGTGCTTGTGAGCCCTGGGGGCACTCGCCAGCCTGTGCTTTGTTTCAGGTGGGGTCTCTCAACGTCAAGTGCCTGTCAACACCATGTCACACTTCTGGACACATCTGCTACTATGTGAGCAAGCCTGGCAGTTCCGAGCCCTCTGCTGTGTTTACAGGTGAGGGTTCAGGTTTTTGTACTGGGGGTTGGGTGTGCTTTGCAAAGACCCTCTTGGCACAGGAGTGGAGAAGTAGAGCATTTCCTGCCTGAAACTACACCGGGCTGAGAGGAGGCCACCGCCCTCAGGGCAGAGCCTGGGGCTCAGCTTCACACACATGGGGGCGGGCAGGCTGGGTGGACTCAGGGAGGAGTGGTGCCTCCTGGTGGGGCTGGGCTTGTGCTTCCCCCCGACCACTGTCTGGTGCCTTTCCTTGAGACTCTGCCTGATAGAGATGCAGCCTGAGCTGCACTACCTCCAGCAGCTGCCAGGTGGCAGGGCAGAGAGCCTCAAGCCCACCTCACGTGGGCCTAACTGATGCCCTTCTGAGTGCTCACACTGCTCACACTACCTACTGGGCTCACAGCCCCCGGAGGTATGGCAAAGTCAGTAGCCAGTCTTGGTCAGGGTCTCCTACATAAAGCAACCCTGAGAGCGCCTGCCTGGCAGCCCCGCCAAGCTCAGAGGTGGTGGGAAGTTCCAGTAGCAGCTGCAGTCTGCGGAGGCCGGACCCTGAGGGAGGTTTGGAAGCACGCTCAGCACTGGGCTGAGGAATTGAAAGGATGTTGGTGCTCCGCAAAGCAGAGCGGCCATGTGACAACCAGGCATGTAGGGCGGCACGACCCATGGCCACAGACGAGCAGTGATGGCTGAGCGTGCCCGGTGAAAGGCAGGCCTGCTGGCCCCATGGAGCCCGACTGCCACCCTCATATTTTAGTGAATGTAATAGTTTTCAAGCTCTGTGTCTTCCAGAAATGTAAGTTGTAATCATAATATTGAAATTGCAGTGAAAGTTTAAAAAAAAAAAATACAATGCTGAGTGCAGTATGGGCTCCTGGATTGGATCCTGCCATGGGAAAAGGGCGTTGATGGGAAATGTGCATTGAGTGGGGTGGAGTTTTTAGTTAATAACAATGTAGGGCCGAAACTGGTTTGGCTCAGTGGATAGAGCGTCGGCCTGGGGACTGGAAGGTCCCGGGTTCGATTCTGGTCAAGGGCACATCCCCAGTGGGGGGTGTGCAGGAGGCAGCTGATCGATGTTTCTCTCTCATCGATGTTTCTGTCTATCTCTCCAACTCTCTCCTCCTCTCTGTAAGAAATCAATAAAATATATTTAAAAACAAACAAACAAAAACAAAGTAGGGATGCAGGCTTGTAGTTTGGACAAATACATCAGGGAAACACCAGCTGGGTAGGGGTGCATAAAAGGCCTCTATAGCTTGTCTACAAATCTAATATTATCCACAGATCTCAGGTTTTTAAAAATATAGGCAGCTCTTTTCAGTGTCTTCACTGCAGTGATGGAGGTGGGGCTGCGAGGCAGGTTACAGTCCCTGGGCACATTGTGGAGCACAGCCTCATGGTGGGCTAATGCCTGTGGTGTGGAATAGGCAGATTGGCCCACATGCACGTGTGCCCTGCCCTGAAGTGGTCTCACCTGAGCAAAGTGTCCTCACTGAGTGGTGTAGGCCTGAGTGGAGAGGAGTGTGCCGGTGCCTGGCCTGGCAAACCCTCAGGACATCACACTCCTGTTTCTACTGGACATCAGCTGCCCATCTGTCGGGGTAAGGCAGTGTCTGCCTCCCAGGGTTGTCAGGACCTGGGGTGTGGGTGGGCCCCTGGGGACTGTGCTGTTAGAAGCTGAGTCTCGCTTTGGAAGGTGCAAACACAGACCTGAACTGTGTCCTGCACAAGCTGTCACCGTTTTCTGTGTTGCAGCAGCTGGCAGGGAGTACATTGTCTTATTGGTGACTTTAGTAATAAAAATGTGAAAAATTCTACAGTGTCCTCATGGGGGCTAATGGTGTGGGAAATAAGGCAGTCCAGCAGGGCCCTAGCTGGCCTGTGTGTGCAGCCAAGGAATCTACAGCACGCAAAGCTGGGCTTATTGGTGGCCCCAGGCCTCCAGCCCAGGTTTGAGGACCCAGGGCCACGCTCCCTCCCCCTAAGATGTAAGCAGAGGAGGGGCAGGCCATAGAGGAGTGTGGCTTTGGCCCTGGGATGTGGGGGGCAGGACTGATGGGTCAGGGAAGAGGCTTGGCAGGTGCTGATGGAAGAGGATATTGTGGGGTCCCAGGCTGTCCTCACCACAGGGGCCTGGAGAACAAATGCCTGTCGTTTCTACTTGGCATGGAACCGAGCCAAGACTCGGGAGGGAAGCAGCAGTGCATCGAGACCTGGAAGTGTCTTCTGAAGGGACACGGTCTAAAGAACAGAGCCAGGCCCCAGCTGGTTTGGCTCAGTGGATAGTGTCGGCCTGTGGACTCAAGGGTCCCAGGTTCAATTCTGGTCAAGGGCACATGCCTGGGTTGAGGGCTCGGTCCCCAGTAGGGAGCGTGCAGGAGGCAGCAAATCAGTGATTCCCTCTCATCATTGATGTTTCTATCTCTCTTTCCTCTCCCTTCCTCTCTGAAATCAATAAAAGCATATTTAAAAAAAGTAAAGAACGGAGTCAGGACCTAGCTGTTTTTGTTCAATGGATAGAACATCGGCCTGTGGACTGAAGGGTCTGGGTTCAATTTCAGTCAAGAGCAAATGCTGGGTTGTGGGCTCCATCCCCAGTAGGGGGCATGCAGGAGGTAGCTGATCAATGATTCTCTCTCATCATTGATGTTTTTCTGTCTCTCTCCCTTTCCCTTCTTCTCTGAAATCAATAAAAATATATATTTTTTTTAAAGAATGAAGTCAGGAAAGGGTGATCTGTAGGTTGGAGGTTCAAATCTCGAGGGCTCTTGAGAGCTGTGGTCCTTTGTGAGGGGTTCCCGCTGAGATCACGGAGGGTGTTACAGGATGCCTGGATGCCTGGGAGGAAGGAAGGGCCACTGGGCAGGTGGGAACAAGTGCTGGGTGGGGGGTCTCAGCGCTACAGCTAATTGGATTGGGCAGAGAAGCGAGGAGTCAGCCTGACCCTAAGGTTTGGGTGTGAGCAGCTGTTTGGGAGCTGGTGGAACCAGTGAGTGAGACTTGAGTGAAAAGCTCAGCGTGGGTGGGAACCGAGAGCTGTGGGCTGTCTGGGGCTCTGACGGGATCTAGGTGGAGGACACATCGGATGCTGGGCCCCAGGCAGCTCAGGGACAAAGTGGTGCTTGGCCCGTGGACAGCAGGGGTCAGCATTGCCCCGCGGTGAGCCTCAGCTTCCCTAGGGGTGCGTCCTGCCGGCGGCCTCGCTCCCCATGGCTGTCCTCTTTCAGGTGACACCTTGTTTGTGGCTGGCTGTGGGAAGTTCTTTGAAGGCACAGCGGATGAGATGTACAGAGCCCTGATCGAGGTCCTGGGCCGGCTCCCTCCGGACACAGTAGGCAGAGCCCCTGCCACGTTCCCTGGCTGGGGGTGTGAGGACATGCTCTCCCGCGCTGCCCTCTGACCGCCTGTCCTGCACCCCCTCGCCCCGTGGCCACCTGTGTGTGAGGAAGAGTGGGAGGGCGGGCACTTTCTCTAGGACCGTGGGTTTTCTCTAAACGTAGTTTATTCTTTCACATACTCGCAAGAAGTGTGTTGTCCCAAAGCCTGCTCCCTGGTGTCACTGGCCCAGCACAGGGCCGGAGGCCAATACTGAGGAGTGTGAGGGGATCAATGATCTGCAGAGCTCCTGGGTTTGGCTTTTTCCGCAGAAAGTGTACTGCGGCCACGAATACACCATCAACAACCTCAAGTTCGCTCGCCACGTGGAGCCCAACAACGCCGCCGTCCAGGAGAAACTGGCCTGGGCCAAGGTGAGTGGGGGGTGTGTGTGGGCACGTCCCGTGTGTCCGTCACTGCGAAGTGGCTTCCTGGGTCTGTGTGGGGCCAGCGTGCTGGCACTCAGGCATCATGTCCAGAGAGGGCAGCCAGTGCTCCTCAGGGCCACGGTGGCTTGTCCGATCCTGTCTGGCCCGGTGGGTCCGGGCTGGGCCTGCGAGTCTGTTTCCTAGGCCCAAGTGCCGGGTCCCCACCCCCTTCCCATGTCCTGGGCAGCAGGTAGGACGGTGTGCAGCTGTTCGCTCTGGAGGCTGTTTGACTGAAAGGTGTTTATTTCAATTATGGCCCCGGACTTGCTCCTTGGCTCAGCCCAGGGGCTGGCTTATTGTCCTGGGGCTTCGGAAACGCAGCTGGGGTGCTCTGGGTGGGCAGAGGGTCCCACTGCAGTCACTGGGGAAATGCACACACCGGGGAAGGGAACCTCAGACACAGGGGAGCTCCCTTTTGCTGAGTTCGGTGAGTAAAGCTACCTCACCTAGTTTTCTTCTTTTTCTTAAGTAAGTCACCTGGTTTTGTTGAGCATCTTTATCAATTTGGCGGGGGTGGGGGGTGGGAAGGCTTATAATTCCTATAAAAATTTAAATACACCCTAGCCAGTTTGGCTCAGCGAATAGAACATTGGCCTACAGACAGAAGAGTCCCAGGTTCAATTCTGGTCAAGGGCACATGCCCCGGTTGCAGGCTTGTTCCCCAGCGTGGGGCGTGCAGGAGGCAGCCGATCAATGATTCATTCTCATCACTGATGTTTCTATGGCTCTCTCTCTTTCTCTCTGAAATCAGTAAAAATATTTTATTAAAAATTTAAATACTATCTTAATCAGTTGATAAATATCTTTTATTTTTTTTACAATGCACATGTATGAATACTTTTTTCAATGTAAAATCTCATCCTGGCCCTAGCTGGTTTTATCAGTGGTTAGTGTGCCTGCGGGCTGAAGGGTTCTGGATTTGATTCCCGTCAAAGGCACATGCCTGGGTTGTGGGTTTGATCCCCAGTAGGGGGTGTGCAGGAAGCAGCTGGTCAGTGATTCTTTCTCATCATTGCTGTTTCTCTCTCCCTCTCTTTTCCTCTCTGAAATCAATAAAAATATATTTTTAAAAATCAAAACAAAACTCATTCTGCCCTCGCTGGTTTCACTCAGTAGGTAGAATGTCAGCCTGCAGACTGAGGGGCCTGAGTTCACTTTTGATCAAGGACACGTACCTCAGTTGTAAGCTCTTGGCCATGGTGGAGGCAATCAATCAATGTGTCTCTCTCCTATCAGCGTTTCTATCTCTCCCTATCCCTTCCACTATCTGAAAATCAATGGAAAAAATATCCTTAGGTAAGGATTAAAAATAATAATAAATAAGATAAAAAATATCCTGTATTTATCATATACATAACTGCTTTGTGGCTTTCTTTTCACTAATACTGAGTCTCATTACTCTTTCCATAGCAATTCATACAGATTAAACTCATTCTCTTCATGGTTATCTGCTTTTTTTTAAACCAAATTTTATTAAGGATAATTTATATACAATGAAAAGTACGCAAGTGAGCATTGTATAGTTGATGAATTTTGACAATATATGCAACTGTGTAACCCCCAATGCAATCACAATACAAGACATTTACACTACCCCCAAAAGTGCCCTTTCTCCTCCTCATATTGTTAAATGTATCCCTAAGTACTAACGTTTTTGGATTTTATTGTAAACTACAGGCCTGGTGCACGAAATTCGTGCACTCGGGGGCAGGGCCTCAGCCTGGCCTGCAATCTCTCGCAGTCCAGGACCCCTCACTCCTACTGCCCACCTGCTTGCTGCTCCTTACCATTCAGCTCACTGCACCTTATCAATGCTGCGGGAGAGGCTCTCATCAGCACTGCTGCTCTCGCCAACCGTGAGCCCGGCTTCTGGCTGAGTGCCCCCCCACCCCACCCCGTGGGAGGGCACTGACCACCAGGGGGAAGCTCTGCATTGAGCATCTGCTCCCTGGTGGTCAGTGTGCATCATATTGATCAGTCGTTCTGGTTGTTCCTTCATAATGGTTGTTAGGCTTTTATTATATGGATAATATTCCATTGTTTGGATATGTCACATTTTGTTTATCCATTTATCTCTTGATAGACATTTGTGTTGTTTCTAGTAATAAAGCTGCTATGAACATTTGTGTACAAGTCTTTGTGTAATGTTTTAATTTCTCCTGAGTAAATAGTGGAATGGCTGGTTGTATTAGGTATACACTTGGTGTGTAAAGAAACTGCCAAACTATTTTCCTAAGAGTTTGTATTATTTTACATTTCAACCAGCAAAGTAAGAATTCCAATTGTTCCACGTCCTCACCAACATTGGTATTGTCAGTCTTCTTTAACTTCAATAATTTTAATGGGTATGTAGTGGTTTTTAAGTTGCATTTACCAATTATTGGCCATTTTTTGAAGTCTTTATTCAAATCTTTTTGCCCATCTAAAACATTGGGTTGTTTTCTTCTTATTGAATAACTAGAGGCCTAATGCACAAAATTCATGCACGGGTGTATTGGGTGTCCCTCAGTCCAGCTTGCACCCTCTCACAATCTGGGACCCTTCAGGTAGGGTCCTAGGCCTGGCTGGCTGGCAATCAGGGCTTATCGGGGCTCCCCCGCCCCTGCTGGCTGCTGGCCCCGCCCCTCCCACACTGGATGCCCCCCCTGCAGGCGACAGGCAGCGGGTGTGATCACTTGGCTGGCCTGGTGCCATTGCGTGTCATAGCGTGGTCATCCGGAATGTCGTTCAGTCATTCTGCTGTTTGGTCGATTTGCATATTATGCTTTTATAATAGATAAGAGGACTTTTTAAAAATATGTAATGGATTTAAGTCCTTTTTCAGGTATGTGTATGGTGAATAGTTTCTCTCATTCTGTAGCTTGCCTTTTAGTTTCTCAACAATGTCTTTTGAAGAGCATTTTAAATGTTGATGAAGTGCAGCTTATTAATTTTCTCCTATGGTTTATTCTTTTTGTTTCCTAAGAAATCTTTGCTTTTCCCAAGGTCAAAAAATTTCTATGTTTTCTTTGGGAAATTTTATAGTTTTAGCTTTTATTTTGAGATTAGTATGGCCCCTTCCAACCAATATCTGTTGGCTCTGTGATATTCCTTCCGTCATTTCTGATGTTGGTAATTTGTGTTCCTTTTCTTCAGCATTCTTACCAATTTTGTTGATTTTTTTAAAGAACAACTTTTGTCTTAGTTTTACTTTTTTGCTTTTTCCATTGCACTGATTTCTGCTGTTATCTTTTTAAATTCCTTCCATCTACTTACTGTGGACTTACTTCTTTTAAAGATTCTTAATATGGAACTTGAGTTCATTGATTTTAGACTTTTCTTTTTTCCCCCTCCTAATATAAGTACTAAAAGCTAAAAACTTACTTTCAGGAACTGCTTTAACATTATCCCATACATTTTCAAATGTTATATTTTCATTAACTTCAATTTGAAATATTTAAAAAAGATCCCTGTGAGTTCTTCTTTGACACATGGGCTAAATAGCACGGTGTTAAACTTTTTTTGCCTTTTAAACATTTTATGAGAATTTTCACACATATGAAAACGTTCATATACCTAACACCTATTCTCGTCTAACATTTTGTTGTACTTATTTTACCACTGTCTACCCATCCATCTTACTTTCAAATACACTAATGTGGAAAGTCACTTCTATATCATTTTACCAATCTCATTCGAGAGGACACTTAGCGTTTCCAAGCTGCTCTTGCGAACGATGCTGCCGTGTTCACATTTCTGCATCCTTCATCCTTCCTGCTTCCGCAGGAAAACCGCTGCCCATTAACACTCCCTTTGACAGATAACCTAAGAGGTTAGGACGTTAAACTCCCCCAACTCCGCATGCACAAAACTTGTTTTCTTCCCTCATAGGAAATAGAATAAGATTTCTTAGAAGTGAATAAGGAGCACTGGGAATATTGTAAAAGATTCTAAGCTTATTTTCAGTGACAGGAAAAGAACAGAGATTAGCAGTAAACCTTCATCTTGACCTCCTGCGCCATCCCTACTCGATACACCTCTCACGGTTGAAAGGTTACTTCTTTTCTTTCTTTCTTTCTTTCTCTTTCTCTCTTTCCCTCTTTCTTTCTTTCTTTCTTTCTTTTCTTTTCTTTCTTAAAAACAGCTTTATTGAAGTATAATTAATTAATCACATAATTTACACTTAGTGTGTACAGTTAGATGGTTTTCCATATATTCAAGAGTTGTACAATCATCACAATGAATTCTAGAGCATTTTCATCACCTCAAAAGGAATCTCATACCTATTGGCAGTCACGGCTTTCCTGTCTCCTCTCTTCCCGGGCCTTGGTGCCATCACTCAGTTTCTGTAGGCATTAATGGGATCGCACAAATGGGCTTCTCTCACTGGCCTAATGTGGGGCATGTTACTATTCCTTCTATTGCTGCAAAATGGCTGTGGTTAGTGTTCCTCTTACATGTCTTTAACCCGCTGTGAGCGCCTCCCTGCGTAGACACCGGGCAAAGGGGAACGAAGGAAGTCAGGCAGCCTTTGCCTCCGAGGAGCTGTGATAACCCCCAGCCCCCCACGCTGGTGCAGGGCTGACCCTGACACCTGCTGAGAGGGGCAAAGAAGGCACAGGCCGGAGAGAGGACTTTGGAGGATGAAGGATTCCTTCTTGATGCCAGAGATCAAAGTGTGTGTGTGTGTGGGGGGCGGGGGAGCAGTAAGATCCAGACTCTCAGGTTTGAGGGCCCCTGAATGGTCAGGCAGCCTGGGTTTGGGTGTCAGCAACTATGGTGTGATCCTCCAGGTTAGCTGGGCAGAGGGCAGGGGTTGCCGGGAGGATGGAGATCCCAGCTGTCAATCCTGACCTTGTATAGTTTCTATAGAAGCTAACAGTTGTCCAAACGGCCTAACTTGCGTCTTCTCTCTGTCTGATTGGCCAGGGTTGATCAGGGCAAGACCATCCTGACTGGAGGTGCAGGGTGCCCGCTGAGGGCTCTTCAGAGTGCTTCTCCCTCCGGGAAGCCTGAACAGCCCTACTCACCACCCTGCAGGGGGGCTGCTGTGCCAGGGGAAGGACCCTGGGCATCTGTCTTCTTGCTGTTCTTCCCAGTAACGAGCTGTGCACAGCCCATGCACTGTCTTGGATGTGGGATGGTGGGTGTTTTCTTCTTTTCATGTTTTCTGCATTTTTGCTTGTTATTACTTCTGTAACGTGGAACATAAACTTCCTTTAATAAAAGAAAGCTCCATGTCCCCCTGCCGCTCCCCGTCCAAGACAGCAAAGGAGAATGTTTGTGGTGGCAGCTGCAGTACTCATCCCTCCCCTCTGTGGGCAGGGAGGGGCCTGGCCGCACTGCTGACGGCCCTGCCTCCTCAGCCAGAAGATGTGCGGGGATCAGGAGCAGGTGTCTGAAATGGCCCCCGGGGGTTTCCGTAGTAAACGGTGCGTTTCCTTTGCAGGAGAAGGACGGTCGGGGGGAGCCCACGGTGCCGTCCACGATGGCGGAGGAGCTCACCTACAACCCGTTCATGCGAGTGAGGTGAGCGAGCGCGCAGGTGGGCACAGGCTCTTGGCCACCCACTTCAACTCCTGACGACCCCCATGGTGGAGACGGCCAGGAATCTGGACTAAGTATAGCCGCGAATCAGCACATTTTCCAGCGGCGAGGTGGGGACACTCCTCGACGCCCTGGCAAGCACACGGGTCTTTCCAGACCCGAGCCCAGACCGGAAGGCGGGCGGGCGCACTCACGGAGCCCGGGGTGCTGGGCATTGGCAGAGGCCAGCATGGGACTGGCGTTCCTGCTCTCCTGGTCGCCAGCAGGACTGGGCTGGGCCAGCACGCCTCCCAGTTAGAAACGCCCACGCTGGCCCTGGGCTCTTCCCCGGTGTCCGGGGAGGGGTCAGTGCGCGGGGCAGGGCGGCCTGCATCTGGCACTCGGCTTCTGCAGGGAGAAGACGGTGCAGCAGCACGCGGGCGAGACGGACCCGGTCACCACCATGAGGGCCATCCGCAAAGAGAAGGACAGTTTCAAGGTGCCCCGGGACTGAGGCCTGGGTGCCCGTGGCTGCTGCATCCAGTATTCAGATGTTTTAGATGAAAATTCCTGCTGGGAGTGTAGGAAATTCGGTCTCGTTTTAATTTAAATTAATTGTAAAGCCCTATGCTTGTGTTATCAAATGTTTTAATGCACATTTACCAGAGAAGAATTTAGAAAGTATTTATTCCCGAAGCTCTGCTTGCGGACTGTGTTCTCACTTTTTTGTGGGGCCCCTGCAATACACCCCAACAAAAGCTGTCCCTCCTCCTCCTCCATGGCCAGCAGCCCCGTGCTCCCAAAACAGAGCCCCTGGAGGGGTGCGCCCTCCTTCCTC
This sequence comes from Nyctalus aviator, assembly GCA_036971965.1. NCBI lineage: Eukaryota > Metazoa > Chordata > Mammalia > Chiroptera > Vespertilionidae > Nyctalus > Nyctalus aviator. The sequence goes on along the minus strand of CM072926.1, from coordinate 10,478,815 downwards.
CTGGCGCCATAAGAAGGGCCCTGCTACCACGTCCATTTCTCCCTCCTCCTCCCTCCCCCAGCGGCTGCTGGAGGAAGTCATTCTCTCAGGGGCCTGTGTCATCTTCACAAAGTCGCCTTTTTGTTGCTGTCAGGCCTGGAGGACCTTCCTGGGCTGGGGATGGATGCAGTGAGGCCATAGGCTGAGGCCAGCGCGGGAGTCAGGCAATCAGAGGTTCCGCCTTTGCACACCCCATCGCTGCCAAGGCTGCCTGTCCTGGGTGTCCCCAGGGACCGGTGTGGGCAAAGAAGCTGACGGGAGGGGACCGTCTGCGTTGGAGTCGCCAGGCTGAGACATGACCGTCGGCACCTTGCAGCCTCGCTCAGGCCTGGGCCGGGAGAGGTTCCACGTCCGTCCTTCCAGGGGCGGGTGGAGGCCCGAGGCTGAGCTCTCTGTGAAGGTGCCCTGCTCAAACGCTGTGCCCTCTGCTTTTGTCCGAGTGAACTTCCTGGGGAGCCCCATGCTCGGGTGGCTCCTCAGCTGCAGTGTCAGCTAGTCCTAGGCCCTGGGCACGCTGGCAGGCTCTGCACCGAGTCCCCGCCCAGGCGGAGGGCGGGCTGTCCGAGCAAGAGGAACAGGCCGAGGCAGCTCGGGGTGTCACGTGTATTCAGGGTGTTAGGTGGTAGGGAGATGGGGCGTTTGTTCTCAGCTGACTCATGGGTTTGGAGGTTTTCTCCTGTGTGTGGTTTTTCCGTCTGGCTTCGGTCTGTCACAGAAACCGTGCCAGGCGCCGAGCCCGGCACTGCAGCCTCTGGTCGGTCTTTGCTGTCGTGGCGACACCCATCCGGAACTTGTGCCACAGCTTCTGCCGCTGCCACCTTTGCTGCTCACCCAGACAGGTCAGCAGAGCATGACTGTCTGTCGCCGCTCTCTCTGGAGTCTCAGGTCCTGAGGGTCATTGGTCCCTGTTCCTGGCTGAGCTTAGGGCGCAGGTCACTCTGCCGTCGCCTGCATGCTGCTGGGTCTGGGAGTCCCTCCTCCTCGGGGAGAGCCGAGTCTGAAGAATGAGTGCTTTGCCCTCGCTGGTTTGGCTCAGTGGGTAGAGCATTGGTCTGCGGACTGAAGGGCCCTGGGTTTGCTTCCAGTCGGGGGTACTTGCCTGAATTGTGGGCTTGATCCCCAAAAGGGGGTGTGCAGGAGGCAGCTGATCAAGGATTCTATCATTGATGTCTCTCTCTCTCTCCCTCTCTCCATTCGTCTCTGAAATCAATAAAACTTATTTTTTTAAAAAGAGTTTTGCCCTGGCCAGTTTGCTCAATGGGTAGAGCACTGGCTGCGAACCAAAGGGTCCCAGGTTCTATTCCAGTCAAGAGCCTGTGCCTTGGTTGCAGGCTCCTCCCTGGACCCTGGTCGGGGCTCCAGTGGAAGGCAACCGATCGATGTATTTCTCCCACATTATGTTTCTCTCCGTCTTTCCCTCTCTCTTCTACCCTCTAAAAAATCAGTGGAAAAATATCCTCGGGTGAGAATTAAAAAAGAAAGAAAGAAAAAGAATGGTGCTTTCACCTGGATATGGTGGGCCCTGCGCCGCCCTCCCAGACCGGGGGCTCTGGCCCTGTAGCCGGGCTGTAGGTGGGCTCCCGGGCGGGTGGGGCTTGTGGCCGGTGGCTGGGTCGGGCCCACAGTTTGAAGTCCTGCCCTCCGTCCCTGCGGCAGCAGAGTGGGCGCTGGCGGAGGAGTGTGAATCAGAACATGCGGCCCCTCCAGCGAAGCGCCCAGACCCTGCGCCAGCGTGGTGTCTGCTAGGTTTTTGCTTCTTATCGACCGGAGTCCTTTCGCCCACGCAGCGAACTGCCTGCGCTCTTCGCCGTGAGCGTCCAGGTGCCCAGGTCCTGTGGCTCCATGACCTGTTGGTGCCGCTGTCCTGTCACTGAGCCTAGTTTGTTGCCAGCTTCCGACTCTGGTGCTTTGTTGAAGAAATTCTTAATTTCTTACAGTCAAATGCATCATTTTCCACATCATGGTAAATGCTTCTGTCCTGCTTAACAACGCTGTCTCTCCTCTGATGCCTCCTATAATTTCACTCAATCCTTTTTGCTTTGGTTTTCACACTGAGGCCTATAATTCCTGTGAAAATGCTATTTATGCCAGTGAGTGGGTACCCGGTGCCCTCTCCGTCCGCCTGCCAGCGCCGTGAGCGTCCAGGTGCCCAGGTCCCGTGGCTCCATGACCTGTTGGTGCCGCTGTCCTGTCACTGAGCCTCAGGACAGTCCGTTTCCAGGTGGGACAGGACCTGCCTCGGCCTTTAGGAGTGTTGGCCCCTGGCCCTTACGTGGAAATATCTGGAATTCAGACTGGAGTGACAGTGACTCACTAGATTGGGGAGAAATTTTGTGTGGTTTGGTTTCAGGTGTTGAACATGCTGCTTGTCCACCGACTGGGTCTCTGGTGTGTCCACGCTGGGCCACCTCAGCGCACCTGTGGTGCCGACCACCAGTGTCAGCACAGACCCGCCAGGGGCAGGCATGGTCCCCAACATGGCTGCCCTCACCAGAGACAATAGCTGAAGGCTGGGGCCCCCAGCCACCTGCACTTTTGACCAACTGGCTGCAAATTCGGAGGGTTCCCATGACCCCCTTGGATTCAGTAACTCAGTAAGATGACTTAGAATTCAAAGACACCATACTCCTGATTTTATTATAAAGGACGTAAGTTTTAGTAAAAGAATTCAAACCAAGACCAGACAAGTGAGAAGACCCACAGGGTCCAGGAGGGTCCAGAACACTGACTTACCTCTCCGTGGAGTTCAAGTGTGTCTCCCTCCTGGCACATCCGGGTGCTCACCCACAGGAAAGGCTACGAGCCTCAGTGCCCGTCAGTTTGGGGTGTCACTGTGTCAGCCTGGGGGCAGTGACCACGTGACTGCACTCCTGCCCACCCTCTGATCATAGGGCAGGCCTTTTTGGTGACAGCCTGTTGAGTCACCTCATCAGTAAGCTCCAGGCCAGGGGCTTATGAGGGAATCAGAGGCTGCTTCCCCTCAATAGGGACAAAGGCCAGAGAAGTTACTCATTATCTGTCAGATGTCTTTCCACCAGGTTTTACAGCCTCCTTCTCAGAGGCCAGTTCTCTGGGGCAGTGTGGTTCCATGTGCTGTAAATGGCACCTTCACTTAAAGGCCCCAGTGATCAGAAAGGGCAGCTGACTGTTCCTGGGAACCGCTGAACTTGCTCACCTGAGGGTGGTTCCTCTGTAGACCGTTGAGGTTCCATCTTGGGTGTTGGTTTCCGGAGCTCCTGTGGAGGCGAGGCAGTGGTCACATCGGCCTTTGTTCTGAGGTCACCGCTTTCCTGAATGTCTGCCCGTGGCTGATGTGCAGATACCCGACGCTCCGCTCGGGATGAAGACAGATGACTGAAGTGCTGGCAGGCCAGGTGAAAAGACACACTCAGGGGTAAGGTGCACAGAGCGCCCAAGGGGAGGCCTCACTGAGGAGGGCCATGAAGTGAAAATTGAGAGGCTCCAGGGAGCAAGCTGCCCCCATATCTGGGAAAGCAAGCCAGTGCAGAGGCCTGGGGCAGGTCTGTGGACAGTGAGGGGGGGGGGGGGCGTCAGTGTACAGGTCACGTGAGGACCTTGGCGCCCACACTCAGATGTGCAGAGGCAGCTCATGGCTGACCTACTCGGATCTCTGAGTGTCACGGCAGGGTGCTGGAGAGGCAGGGGCGGGAGGTGCAGACAGAGGCGTCTGCTCCCAGCAGGGATCTGAGCCGTGAGTGCTACTTTAGGGGGATTCAGGTTTGGACACGTTGCGTTTAAAATGCCCGTGCACATGTATGGGGGTGGGGGGCAATGTTAAAATTTGTACACAGACAATAACTTAATAATTAAAAAAAGTAGCAGGGATGAGGTAGTGTTTATATTATTTTAACATTTTTAAATGCACACACATGCCCAGAGCCCCCTGGTGAGAAAGAATGGACTATGTAAAAGCAAGCTGCCTAGCTCGGCCGGCAAGGCTGGTTGAACGTTGACCTATGAACCGGGAAGCCACAGTTCAATTCCCATCGGGGCACAGGCCGGATTGTGGGTTTGGCATCCAGCGTGGAGCATGCAGCAAGCAGCTGATCAGTGATTCTCTCTCATCAGTGATGTTTCTTTCTCTCCCTCTCCCTTTCTCCCTGAGATCAATAAAAATATATTTTAAAAATATTAAAATTAATAATAAAAAATAATAAAATGCCCGTGAAACCACCAGGCAGGCAGAGGAAGGTCAAGGCGAGGTCCAGCTGGGAATGCGGTGAGGAGTCACCTAACGCCCGGGACGGGCCGCCATGCGGGAGGTGAGATGCCAGGCGTTCCTTCTGGAGCCGAAGAGGAGCCGCCAGGGGAGGACAACAGGAGCGCGTTGCCAGGAGGAAGTGGCAGGTGTGGCACCGCAGGCAGAGCTGCTCCTCCCCTCCAGGCTGGTGGTCGGGCTGAGTTGCCATTATAGTCTTGGGCTAACTCCCATTTCATCAGAATTCAGCTGCTGGTTCCTTTCATAGTCTTGTCTGGTTTTGGTAAATGATAAGCATTTTTTTAGGAATGTTTCTTATTCAGAGGTTTGTGGAAGACAGTTCTAGTCTGAGCCTGGTGTCTTCTTTTGTGGGTATTTTTAATGGTGAGAGGGCTACTTCTATTCTTCTTCGGCTGCTTTTGTATGTTTTTCTCTTTCCTGTTCACTAATCATGTTTGCAATGTCCTTATCTGGGCTCCCTCTCCTCCACAGAGCTCTGTTTGCTGTTTGCCTCTTGCTTCGGGCTCCTGCTTTCTCTACTACTCAAGGAAAGCAAAAAATCCTCAAGTATTCAGTGTCAGGCATGATACATACGGTGCACAGAACTTTCATGACTTCTCTCTCTCTCTCTCTCTCTTTAAAATATATTTTATTGATCTTTTACAGAGAGGAAGGGAAAGATATAATTAGAAACATCCATCAGCTGCCTCCTGCACACTCCCTACTTGGGATGTGCCCTCAACCAAGGTACATGCCCTTGACTAGAATCGAACCCAGGACCTTTCAGTCCCCAGACAGACGCTCCATCCACTGAGCCATACTGGTTTCGGCACGATTTCTCATTTTTCTTTCTTTCCTGACAGCGGGTCAGGCATCTGAGGTGGACTAAAATGATCCCATCAAATAGAAACAGAGTCCTTGTTACTGATTCCTAACCAGCGTCTTCTCTCTTCCTTCTGAGGGCTTTTATTTTTGGTTAATCCTCACATGAGGACATTTTTCCATTGACTTTTAGAGAGTGGAAGGGAGAGGGAGAAACAGAAATATCGATGTGAGAGAGATACACTGATTGGCTGCCTCCTGCACTCACCCAGCCAGGGCTGGGAACCTGCAACCAAGGTCCAGGCTCTTGACCGGAACTTTAACCGGGGTCCTTCGGTCCATAGGCGGACACTGCCCACTGAGCCAGCCAGCTAGGCTGAGGATCTTTATTTTACAGTATTTCCTGCCTGCGCTGTCACCGGTTTCTCTGGACGTGAGCTCCATCTCTCACTAAGCCTTTAAAACACCTGTATGAGGGGGAAAAGCCTCAAATAAGAAAACCTAGACTTCTACCTTACGAAATTAGAAAAAAGACCAAATGAAACCCAAAGATAGCAGAAAACAGAATAATAGGAATTGAATGAAATACAAAACAGAAAAACCAAGTTCTTTGAAAAGATCAACAGAATTGACACATCCTTAATTATACTGATGAAGACAATTAAGAGCCATAGCTGGTTTGGCTTAACATAAGAGTGATGGACTACAGGCTAACGTGTCTGCAGACTGAAGGGTTGTGGATTCAATCCCGGTCAAGGGCACATGCCCAGGTTTCAGACTCAACCCCCAGTAGGGGGCGTGCAGGAGGCAGCCCATCAATGATTCACTCCCGTTCTCTCTAAAATCAATATATATATTTTAAAAACAACAGACTTACCACCTGGCAGTTGTGGAGGTGAGAAGTCTGGCATGAGCCTCACTGGATGGGCAGGTCAGCAGGCAGATTTTCTTCTAGAGACTCCAGCGGGGCAGAATCTGTTTCCTGCCTTTTCTAGATTCTAGAGGGGCCTACTTCCTTGGCTCCTGGCTTCCTGCCTCCATATTCAAAAGCTAGCAACTGTGGGTCAAGTCCTTCTCACTTTGCCTCACAAACAAAATCAGGATAGACCTATAACAAAAAACTGAATGGATAGAAGTCTTAAGTCTTCATGCAAAGGGAAGCCCAGGCCTACATGCCTTCACTAATGCATTCTGTCAGTAACCAATCACTCCACAAACTCAGAAAGTGTGTGTGTGTGTGTGTGTGTGTGGGGGGGGATACTCCTCCAGAGGAGCAGAACCTCTCCCACTTTTAAGGACCCCTGTAATTACATCTGCTCCACGTGGAAAAGCCACTTATCTCGCTATTGTGAGGTCAGCTGATTAGCAACCTTAATTTCCTCTGCTAAGTAACCTGACATATTCACGATTCCAGGGATAACAACATGGGTATGTTTGGTTGGGAGCGTCAGTGCCTGTCACAGCATCTACTGTGAAAAATAATCAGCACCGTATTCATGGAGAATGACTGAATGCTTTTCTGTAAAATCAGAAACAAGGTAGGAATGTCTGCTCTTGCTACTTCTACTCAACCCTGTACTGGATGTGCACTAAGGTGCACACACACAAAAAAAGTAGTACACATATTGGAAAAAGTAAAAATGTCTTGATCCTATATACTAGTATAGCTAATCCTAAGGAATCAGATACATACACCTCCCTGGAACTAATAAGCTAAAAACTTATGAATTTATCAGAAGTAATGTTAAGAGTTATACGCTGAAAACTAGAAAAATCTGATAAGGGAAAATTAAAGATCTAAGTAAATGGAAAGATACTCCATATTCCATTAAAAGACTATTAAGATGTCAATTTTCACAATATTCAGATGATGTATAGTGGAACTGTATACCTGGTCCTATATGATTTTATTAACCAATGTCACCCCAACAAATTCAAGTAAAAAAAAAAAATCAAACACTAAAAGACACCAATTCTCCCCAAAATGATCTATAGATCCAATGCAATCTTTATCAAAATCCCAGCAGGATTTTGGGAGAAAGTAAACTAATCCTAAAATTTATATGGAAATACAAGACTTAGAAGAGCCAAACATTTTTTTGTTGTTGTTAATCCTCACTGCAGGATATTTTTTCCCCATTGATTTTTAGAGAGAGTGGAAGGGAGGGTGAGAGACACATTGATTGGTTGCTTCCATCTTTGGTTACACCCAACTGGGATGATGCCTGCTACCAAGGTGACTGGAATTGAACCTGCAAGCCTTCAGCCCACGGGCCAACTCTCTAACCACTGAGCAAACCAGGGCAGAGCCAAAAACAATTTCAAAAAAAGAACAAAGTTGGAGGACTTACACTGCCGAATTTCAAAACTAACTATAAAGCCACAGTAACAATATATTGGTGCAAGGATAATAGGCAGATAGTTTAATGGATCAGAATTGAGAGTCTAGAAATAAAACATATTTATGATTGATTTGAACAAAGATGCAAAGAAATTTCAATAAGGGAAATTATAGTCTTTTCAACAAGTGGTGCTGGGACAATTGGCCATCTATACATAAAAAAGTGAACTTAACCGAAACCGGTTTGGCTCATTGGCTAGAGCTGCCTGCGGACTGAAAGGTCCCAGGTTCAATTCCGGTCAAGGGCATGTGCCTTGTTGAGGGCACATCCCCAGTGGGGGTGTGTGCAAGAGGCAGCTGATCGATGATTCTCATCGATGTTTCTAGCTCTCTATCCCTCTCTCTTCCTCTGTAAAAAATCAATAAAATATATTTTAAAAAAGTGAACTTAGACCCTTATCTCACATTATACACATAAATCTAAATGGGCCATAGACTCAAATGTAACATCTAAAAGTAATCAAGCTTTTAGAAGAAAACAGGAGAAAATTGTGTGTTCTTGGATTAGGCAGAGAAAGACACAACACCAAAAGTGTGAGCCATAAAAGAGAACAAAATAGATAAATTGGACTTCATTAGAGTAAAAAAGTCAGCGTTTTAGTCCTAGCTGGTTTGGCTCAGTGGACAGAGCATCAGCCCGTGGACTGAAGGGTCCCATGGTTCAGAGGTTTGAGTGTTGACCTATGAACTCAGAGGTCTGATCCCCCAATCAGGGCATATGCCTGGGTTATGGGCTCAGTCCCCATTGTGGGGTGTGCAGGAGGCAGCTGATGAATGATTCTCTCTCATCATTGATGTTTCTATTTCTCTCTCCCTTCCTCTTTGAAACCAATAAAAACATATTTTTAAAAATGAGGAGGGAAGTCATAGAGTAGGAAGAATACCTACAAATGTTATATTTGATAATTCAAAATAAAGTCTTGTATCCATATATATAAAATTTCAGAACTTATTTTTTAAAAATGTATTTTTATTGATTTCAGAGAAGAACGAAAAGAAAGAGAAACATCAATGACGAGAGAGAATCATTGATGGGCTGCCTCCTGCATGCCTTCCATTGAAGATAGAGCCTGCAACTGGACATGTGCTCTTGACCAGAATCGAACCCAGGACCCTTCAGTCTGTAGGCCGACACTCTACTCACTAAGCCAAACCAGCTAAGGAACCAGAACTTGTTAAGAAGACAACTCAATTTAAAAATGGGCAAAAGAGTAGAGTGGATAAAAACACCATGGTAGCCCTCGCTGGTTTGGTTCAGTGGCTAGAGCGTCGTCAGCCTGTGGACTGAAGGGTCCAGGGTTCGATTCCAGTCAAGGGCGTATGCCCACGTTGTGAGCTTGATCCCCAGTAGGGGACATGCAGGAAGCAGCCGATAAACGATTCTCATCATTGATGTTTCTAACTCTCTCTCCCTTTCCCTTCCTCTCTGAAATCAATAAAAATATATATTTAACAAACCCACTATGGTACATTTAATATGGTGGAATACTATGCAGCAGTAAAAAACAAAAAGAATGGTATTACCCTTTGTACCCTCTGAGACAGCATGGAAGGATCTGGAGAGAAGTATGCTAAGTTAAATAAGCAAACCAAAGAAAAAGTATCACATGATCTCATTCATATGTGGAATCTCATGAACAAAATAAACTGATGAACAAAATAAATCGAGACATAGCAGCACAGAGCAGACTGCGGAATCTCAGAGGGAAGGCAGGGGAGGAGAGGTGGATGGGAAGTGATCAACCAAGGAAGCTGTATGCCTATCTGCAGAGCCTATGGACCAGGCAATAGGGTGGTGAAGGCCCGGGGTGGGGGTGGCTAGAAGGGGTCAATGTGGGAAAAGAGGGAGCATACATGATACTTTCAACAATAAAGATTTTAAAGGGGCAAAAGTCTTGAACACACAGACATTTTACCAAAGAAGTTATAAGAATGGCCAATGAACATATGAAAAGGGCACAAATCATTGTCAGAGAAAACAAATTAAAATCAGAATCGCTCGCCGAAACCGGTTTGGCTCAGTGGATAGAGCGTCGGCCTGTGGACTGAAGGGTCCTGGGTTCGATTCTGGTCAAGGGCATGAACCTTGGTTGCGGGCACATCCCCAGTGGGAGGGCATGCAGGAGGCAGCTGATCTGTGTTTCTCTCTCATTGATGTTTCTGACTCTCTATCCCTCTCTTTTCCTCTCTGTAAAAAAATCAATAAAATATATTTTTTTTTAAAAAATCAGAATTGCTCAAAATAAAGTAACCATACCAAATTTTTGGTGAGGATGTGAATAACTGGAGTATCACATTTTTAAAATTGATTTTACACAGAGAGGAATTGAGAGGGATAGAGAGTTAGAAACGTCAATGAGAGAGAATCATCGACCAGCTGCCTCTTGCACACCCCCCATTGGGGATGTGCCCGCAACTAAGGTTCATGCCCTTGACAGGAATCGAACCCGGGACCTTTCAGTCCGCAGGCCGATGCTCTATCCACTGAGCCAAACCGGTCCCGGCTGGAGTATCATATTTTTAAAAAATCTTTTTTACTGCTTTCAAAGAGAGATGGAGAGGAAAAGAGGAACATTGATTGGCCGCCTCCCACATGCCCCCCACTGGGAATCCACCTGGCAACCTAAGCACGTGCCCTGACTAGGAATTGAACTGGCAGCCTCTCAGTACACAGGATGATGCTCAACCACCCGTGCCACACTGGCCAGGGCAAGAGTTTCTCTTTAACTTAGACATAAATCCTCTATGTGTCAGTAATCCACTCCTAGGAAGCACTCTGGCAGGAATTAAACACACATCCACACAAAGACTGATATACACATGTTCACAGCAGCATTAATAGTAGTAGCCCCAGTAGAAACAACCAAAATGTCCACCAACAGATGAATGGATACACAAAATGGGGCAAATCCATACAATGGAATACCATCCAGCCATAAAAAAGTGAAATATTAACACGTTATGTGGGTGAAGCGAAAACACCATGCTGAGTAAGGGAAGACACAGAGAATGTTTTAAAGCTAGACTGTGGGTATGGTTCCTCAACTCTACACATTTATTAAGAATCATTAGGGGAAAAAGAATCATTGAGTTGTATACTTACATATACATGAAATGCTGCATTTGATGTGTGAATTACCTACCAATAAGGCTGTTTAAGAAAGTTGCTGAGTAAAAGCACACATTCCTTAACATTTTGTTTTCCCAACCTATTTTTAGAAAACAATTTCAACCTACACAAACAAAACAAAGGAGGAAAGATATTTATCATAGTATTTAGGAACCATCTAGGGGGGAAAAAATCTTAAAAATATATGCAGAACCACAACACAGAAATCTACAGAAAGGGAGAAACCAAAGGAGACCTAAATAAAGAGGTGAATCACACCAAGTACACAAATCAAGACTCAATATTGTGATGATGTCCATTCTCCCCAATCTTAACACAATTCATCATTCCAGAGTCTTGGCTGGTGTGGCTCAATTGGTTTGACGCATCAAAAGGTTGCTGGTTTGATTCTGGTCACAACATGCACAGCTGGCGAGCTTGATACCACCCCCCCTGTAGGGGTGTGCAGGGGCAGCTGATGGATGTTTCTCTCCTTCTTCTTCCTTCTCTCCCCAAAAGTCAGCAAAAAAATTATCTTATTTTTAAAATCTTTATTGGCTTTAAAAAAAAAATAGGTATATTCTTACTGATTTCAGAAAGGGAGAGGGAAATGGATAGATAAAAACAGCAATGATACGAGAACCACTGGTTGGCTGCCTCCTGCATGCCCCACACCGAGGATCCAGCCCACAACGAGGGGAAGTGCCTTGACCGGAATCGAGCTGCGACCTCCTGGTTCATGAGCCACGCCGTCCAGGCCTGAAAAATCTTTTTAAAAAAAGTCTTTTGGTTTCATCTTAGATACTTGACAAGCTGTCCCTGCACCAGATAAGGAAACGCAAAGGACTGTGGGTAGCCCAGTGTCTGAGAGGAGGAAGTGGAGGGAGGGCTTCTCACGGTTACGGAGACCCACTGAGAAGCCTCCGTGGTGCAGGCGGAAGCTGAGGGCAATGCGAGCCGGGAGAGGGCCCTGGCTGAAGTGGACACCGAGCTGCGGGGGCACCGAGGAGCAGGGAGGACAGTCCCTAACCAGACGGCATGAGGCCCCGGTGACCCACTGAGAATTAAACGTGGGCTGCAGAGCAGGTAGCCTGCAGATGTCCAGGTGAAAGGTAAAGTGTTTTCAAGGTATTTTAGAAGATCATAAAAGTCATGTGACAAACAGGACCTGAAACCAGTTTGATAAATTGGACTACATAGCCCTGACTGGTTTGGCTCAGTGGATGGAGCGTTGGTCTGTGGACTGAAGAGTCCCGGTTCGATTCCAGTTGCGGGCACATCCCCAGTGGGGGGTGTGCAGGAGGCAGCTGATGGATGTTTCTCTCTCATCGATGTTTCTGACTCTCTATCCTTCTCCCTTCCATTCTGTAAAAAATCAATAAAATATATTAAAAAAATAAATTGGACTACATAAAAAAAACCTTTTTGGTTTTTTTCCATCTTTATTGTTGGTATTTGAGAAATCAAGTTTGTGAGATTTAAGGAACAGTGTATGAGACCACATTAAATTAACAACCATGATAAAGGACACAAAAAAGCAAACTACAGGACGAGCAGAAAGCATGGGCTCCCCACCCTGCCAGCGGCTTGCATCTTAATGTGACTTTAAAAAAAAAATCATCTAATAAATCAGACTTGGCAACCAAATAGAAAATTGGCCAGAGACGGCCAGTGAGCCCGAGCTGCCATCTCTCCGGTGACGGAGAAGACACCGACGGTGAAAGCATGGCGCCCCCTGGGGGTAAGAGCAGGCAGCGCAGCCTGTGGTGCTAAGGTGTTCCAGGATGGAGTGGTGCCCAACTGTTCTGGAAGGGCTACTGCAGAACTGGCAGGAGATTCAAAATTCCCAGCCCGCCCCAGCCAGCGTGGCTGAGCTGGTTGAGCTTTGTCCTGTGCACCAAAAGGTGGCTGGTTTGATTCCCAGTCAGGGCACAAGCCTGGGTTATGTGGTGTGCAGGAGACGGCCAACTGATGTTTGATTTTTCTCTCTCCCTAACAAGAAAGCAAGCAAGCCAACCCTAGCTGCCACAATCCTGTGAGGCTTTCCCAGACGGCAAGCTCGATCACAGGAATGTCCTGTCCCAACCTTCACACGCTCAGTGACAGGACCAGCTCTCCTGTCCACGTGCGCACCCCCGCTCCCGCCTCACTGTCCAGCGCAGAGGCGCCGCTGGCCCAGAGCGCCCGCTGAGTCCGCACTTTCCGCTGTGTAGATGTGTTTGCTCTGTAAATTTCTGGGTGCGGACTTTCTCCCAGGCAGATCTATAATTTCTCAGAAGCTGGGAAATGACCTGGAAAAATGTCCAAGCTCAATAACGGGAGGGAGATAAAGCTGCTCCTCCCCACCCCCCCCAGCTGGGAGGCAGGGGAAGGGCTGCCCCTGGGAGGCAGGGTGAGGCTCCAGTCCCTGGACCCTGAGTAGCTTCCAGACCCCTTGGGAGGATTCGGATAGCTCCCACCTGCCACCCCCCCGTCCCCCCGCGTCCACCGAGCTGGATACAGGAATGTTCCACTGAAAGTCCCCTAAGCCTTCCAGAGCCAGTGTGCTACCCCAGGCCGAGTAGGCACAGGCAGTCGGAGGAAGGGTCCCCGTGGAGGAAGGGGTGGCGGAGGGCCAGGCTGCACCTGGTCTGAGCAGGAAGAGCAGCCTGGCGGGCAGGTAAGGGCGTGGTGGGGCTCCCCAGGCCCCAGCAGCCTTGCCAGCATCGCCCAAGTTCTGACGGGCTGAGCTCAGGCCAGGCACTGGGCATGCATCCCACCGGCCTGTTTCCAGAGCAGCGTGGCTGTGTCCCCTCAGGAGCCTGCAGACTCCCACAGGCAGACGCCGGCCCTGGGCCAGGCCCCCTCCTGCGCCCGCTCTTCCAGGGAAAGGGCGCCTGCCTGCCTGCCTGCGAAAAGCAAACACCGGCAGCTGGGCTCTGCCAGGCATTGCCGGCAGCAGCTGGGGGAGGGGCAGTGGCCAGACACCAGCTGACCCTGAGGTCACAGAGAAGCCAAGGCTGGGCTGGGCGACCCCACCCAAGTTAGGAAATGGGACGGGGTGGTCAGTGTGCCAGGGCAGACGGGCGGCTCCTGCTTAACCCTCACATGGCCATCGGCTAGGTGCGGGGACCAGGAGAGCGACCCTAGGAGGCCCATCCGTGAGCGGGGAGTTCCTGGAGTCCCCAAAACCTAACCAAGCACCAGCCCCTCCCAGGCTGCTCCAAGATGTATATACCCCCCCCCCCCCAAGCCTGCTGGCTAACTCTGCAGGCTGGGCTGGAGTGGGGGGGCAGGGGAGGAAGAGGCCTCTGTTGGCCCTCAGAGCTGCACCATGGCCCACCTTGGACCCTGAAGGTGGTGGCTTCCGGATGCACGCAGCCACCCCCACCCCCCCGGTCTCACTGCGTGCCATCTACACCCAGGGCGCCTGGCCGCCCGGCAGGAGGGGGTTAACGGAGCCCAGGGCCAGCAGAGGAGTCGGCCTGTGACAGGTGCCGGCTGCACCAGAGGTGGGGCAATCAGAGGGCAGGCACAGCCAGCCCCAGCAGACCTGCGTCTGCTCTGCATGCGGGATGGCCCCGAGGAAAGGTGAGGCTCCCCAGATCCCGTCCGCCAGGCTCTGCGGCCCCTGCACACGGCTCGGCTCTGGCCGGGCCTGAACTTTGGGGAGCCCATGGGGGAATGGGGCGGCAGGGGTGTTGGGGGGTGCGGCTGAGCCTGGCCCCAGAGGGTCACCTTTTCCTCTTCCTAAGGGCCCAGAACAGCAACACAAGGGAGGCGGGGGTGTCGTCTTCCACCCCAAACCAGGGCCCGTGCCCTGGGGACCCCACGGAGGGCGAAGGCCTGCTGCCCTCCGAGCCTCTTGCGTCCTGTTCCATCTCAGGGCCTAGGCCCATCCAGTTGGGTGCGGATTACCCTGCGCTGCCTCTGCCTCACCGAGACCCCACCTTCTGCAGGGCAGCCCCATGGCCACGGGAGGTGCTGGGGATTGTTGCTGGGGAGCGTGGCACCCTTTGTCCTGAAACAAAACCTGACCCCAGGGAGTTGATGGTCCTGAGCCAATGGTCTAGGGTCCCTCCTTGCCGCTGTGGCCGGCAACGTCTCTCTCCTCACCACGGTGCTGGGCCAAGTACCCGGTGCAGGCTGAACGCATTTGGTTCGCTGTTCAGCCTCCAAAGGCAACAAGCGCATACCCAGACTGTCTCCAGAACATTCTCTCGCTCATGCCTTCCTCTAGGCCAGTGGCCGGCGAACTGCGGCTAGTGAGCCCCACGGGGGACCTGCAGCTTGCCGCTCTGCTGACTGATGAATTTGCCGACCACTGACATAGACTCTCGATTCCAATAATTACAGGCTTTTGTTCCTTGTGAGTAAGCCCCTATCCCAGTGGTCAGCAAACTCCTTAATCAACAGAGCTGCAAACCGCGGCTCAGCTTGCAAGCCGCAATTTGCCAACCGCTGCTCTAGACCCATCCGGCAGCCTGGCCCGGTTGACTGTCCCTTTCAGGGACTCAGACGGACACAATGGCCCGGTCATCAGGTGGCCAGCCCTTAGTTTTCTCTGTAACAGGTATTGCCCGTCCATGCTGTGATTGTTCTGAGCTGGAGAACAGCCCAGCTGACCTGCCTGCCTCCTGCCTCCTGCCTCCTCGGGCGACGCATCCTCAGCTCACAGCTTTCTCTAGTCCAATCGCAGATCCTCCTCTCGGCGGCTGCTATGGAGTGGGGCCATGTTAAATGGTGGCCCACGTGTGCGGGCTGAGGCCTGGACGTCTCTCGTCTCACTCACTACGGGGTTCACATCCCGAGCCCTTAGTGCCACCTCTCCCACGTCCCTCTCCCGCAGGAGGCCTGGCCCTGGCAGTGCTGCTGGTCTCCTGGGCAGCGCTGGGCCCCCGGGGCCTGGCGGGCGTGGAGCCCGGAGCGCCGGGGGACACCGGGGGCCTGCAGTGCCCAGCCGTCTGCGCCTGCGGCCACGATGACTACACGGACGAGCTCAGCGTCTTCTGCAGCTCCCGGAACCTCACGCGGCTGCCGGAAGGCATCCCCGACAGCGCCAGGGCCCTGTGGCTGGACGGCAACAACTTCTCCTCCATCCCAGAGGCCGCCTTCCGCAACCTCTCCAGCCTGGGCTTCCTCAACCTGCAGGGCAGCGGGCTGGCCAGCCTGGAGCCCCCAGCGCTGCGGGGCCTGCAGAACCTGTACCACCTGCACCTGGAGCGGAACCGGCTGCGCAGCCTCGGGGCCCGCACCTTCCTGCACACGCCGGCCCTCGCCTCGCTCGGCCTCAGCAACAACCTCCTCAGCAGGCTGGACGGCGGCGTCTTCCACGGCCTGGCCAGCCTCTGGGAGCTCAACCTCGGCTGGAACGGCCTGGCCGCGCTCCCCGACACCGTGTTCCGCGGCCTGGGCAGCCTGCGGGCGCTGGTGCTCGCCGGCAACAAGCTGACCTACCTGCAGCCCCCCCTCTTCCACGGCCTGGGCGAGCTCCGCCAGCTGGACCTGAGCAGGAACGCCCTGCGGGCCGTCAAGGCCAACGTCTTCGTCAAGCTGCCCAGGCTGCAGAAGCTCTACCTGGACCACAACCGCATCGCTGCCATGGCCCCGGGCGCCCTCCTGGGCCTGAGGGCCCTGCGCTGGCTGGACCTGTCCCACAACCGCGTGGGCGGCCTCCTGGAAGACACCTTCCCGGGGCTGCTGGGCCTGCACGTGCTGCGCCTCTCGCACAACGCCATCGCCGGCCTGCGGCCCCGGACCTTCCGGGACCTGCACTTCCTGGAGGAGCTGCGGCTGGGCCACAACCGCCTCCGGCAGCTGCCGGACAGGGCCTTCGAGGGCCTGGGCCAGCTGGAGGTGCTCACGCTCAACGACAACCAGATCCAGGAGGTCACGGCGGGAGCCTTCGAGGGCCTCGCGAGCGTGGCCGTCATGAACCTCTCCGGCAACTGCCTGCGCAGCCTCCCGGCGCGCGCCTTCCAGGGCATGGCCAGGCTGCACAGCCTGCACCTGGCGGGCAGCTGCCTGGGCCGCGTCCGCCAGCACACCTTCGCCGGCCTCTCCGGGCTGCGCCGGCTCTTCCTCAGGGACAACGGCATCGCGGCCATCGAGGAGCAGAGCCTGTGGGGGCTCCCCGAGCTCCTGGAGCTGGACCTCACCTCAAACCAGCTGACGCAGCTGCCCGGCCAGCTCTTCCGGGGCCTGGGCAAGCTGGAGTACTTGCTCCTGTCCCGCAACCGGCTGTCGGCGCTGCCAGCGGAGGTGCTGCGGCCCCTGCAGTCCACCTTCTGGCTGGACGTCTCGCACAACCACCTGCAGGCCCTGCCCGAGAGCAGCCTGTCGCCGCTGGTGCGGCTGCGCTACCTCAGCCTCAGGAACAACTCGCTGCAGACCTTCGTGCCACAGCCCCCCGGCCTGGAGCGCCTGTGGCTGGAGGGCAACCCCTGGCACTGTGGCTGCCCGCTCCAGCCCCTGAGGGCCTTCGCCCTGCAGCACCCCGCCGCCGTGCCCCGCTTTGTCCGGGCCGTTTCCGAAGGGGACGACGGCCAGCGACCCGTGTACACCTACAACAACATCACCTGTGCCGGTCCCCCCGGCATCTCGGGGCTGGACCTGCGGGACGTCGGCGAGGACCACTTTACCCACTGCTGACCCGAGGCTTGGCCGGGCCGGACACGCCCTGGAGTCAGGACGAGCCCTCGCCGTCCCCGGAGCCCGGCGGGCACCCGCCCCTCGGCTCCCGGAGGCCAGGCCCCACAATGCTTACTTGTTGGGAGTCTCTTCTCGGGTCCTGGGGTTCGCTGGCCTGGCACCGAGGGCCGGATCAGGAGGAGGGGACCAGTCCTCCCGGCTTCGCTCATTAAAAGCAATCGAATACACATGTGTGACCACCGGGATGGAACGTGGGGGAGGAGGGAGGAAGCACCAGCACGGGCTCCCGTGGACGCTCCTGCTGCCAGCCCAGCCCAGCCGTGGCTGCCTCGGGCCTCCCACGCTCCCTCTCTCCTCCGAGCTTAGATTCCTCATGCTCTCCCAGCCCGGCCCCGGACGCCGCCTCCACCGAGGGGCAGAGGGCGCTTACTCAGTCCTCGTTAGGCCGTGTCCTCTCGGAGGCAGTCCGGCCCGCGAGCCGGGGCACAGCTGAGGCAGCATCAGCGCCAGGAGGCCCAGCAGCTGGTGTCAAGCGGGGCCAGAGCAGGTGCCAATCCTTTCAGACGCCTGCTCCCAGCCAGACCCCTTAATGGCCCTTCCTTCTCCCCCCTCCTCTTGGCACAGGCCCCCCCCTCAGCACCCCAACATCCATGGAAGTGGTACCAAAGGTTGCCCCTCTGGACTCCCCTGCCACCCCCCGAGAGCTGCTACGTCTCCTCTGCTGACAGCCCCCCTTCCCTCGGGAAGAGCGGCACCCCCACCCTTGCTCTGCTTTGCAGAATGGACTGTCCTCCTGCCTTCCTGGGACTGACTGCGTTTCACTCCTCTGTCCTTAGCTCTGCCCTAGGTCCCGGTGTGGAGGCCGGCTGCAGGCCCCGTGCACACGTTTCTGACACATCAAATTCCTCTGCAAACACATCCTCACCCTAATCCTCAGGGGCCTGCTGATAACCGGCATACTGGCCCAGCCCGGGACATGTGTTGAACGCTGTCTGCTATGACACACAACCAGTCATACACCGAGGTCGGACAAAGGCGGAATGGCCTAGAAATGTCAGACTTATAACCCTGGTGGCAGGACACATTTAATTGTGGGCTCTGTAGTTAATACCTTCCAGGGTGCTCCCGTCCTCAATCACAGCCCCTCACAGCCCTGCCAGCAACCAGGCACTTGAGGACAACCAAGTCCCCAGCCAACTTCCAGACCCACAAGCTCGGTGGACAATGCGGAGGTACCGTCTGGGGCAGGTGAGTACCACAGCGCAGGCACCAGAGCTCAGGCCAGGGCACTAGGACCGCTCGCCATCCCCAGGGCCTGCACCAGACCAAGCCAGCAGAACCTCTCAGTCAGCGGCTCGGTGCCCAGATGCTGCCGAAGCACAAAACGTCTCCCAAGGGCCCGGGCAGGGGGAGGGCCACAGCGACAGCCCCCGGGCCAGCCCTGCAGGTCCCAGGAACCGCACCCAGGAACTCCGCTGAGTCTCTGAGCTGCATCCCGTGGCGCCAGGAGAGGCCTTGGTCAGGAGAGCTGAGCAGGCGTCTCCAAGACCTTCCGGGCTATGGCGGAGAGGGCGTGGAAGGCAGGGCTGTGGGGAAACTCTCGGATGAAGTCTCGGCCCTCCTCCAGGCTCCTCGTGAGCTTGGGGTCCAGGGGCACAGAGCCTGCAGGGACGGAGGGAGGGGAGGTGCTGAGCAGAGGCCTGGGAGGCCATGTCCCCACACCGCCCTTGGGGAGGAGCTGCGGGCACGCTGCGTCAGCCCGGAGCCGACACCCACCAGCCTCGCCCGGGCCGAGGTGCCTACAGGGGCTTCAGCTCCACTTCCACTCCGCCGGCCGCCGGCCAACCCGGCAGGGCCGCTCTGCCGCCGTGGACATTGCCCAGTTGCCGAAAGTGCAAGGCAAGCCCTGGGGACACGTGGCCAGGCACACGTGTCCCCACCCGCCGCCCCACAAAGGTGCTCCCGGAGCCAGTGACGCCCGCTTCTGCTCTCCACGAGCACCCGGCGCGTCAGCCTGGCTGCCGCTCAGGCCTTCCCCTCCGGCCGCTTCTCCCCAGCGGGCCAGCAGCGGTCAGCACAGCGACGGACCGATGCCTGCAGCTCGCGCAGGACAGGTGGACACGGCTGCTGCCATCCTGTCATCTCCCGCCATGGGCAGTGGGCACGGGCGGTTGGGACCACCCGAGCAGAGGCCGAGGGCAGCCCTGACCGCTCACCTAGGAAGGGCACCCCGGCGTGTCTGGCCAGCTCCTCGCCGCCGCCCCGGGAGAAGACGTTGGTGCACTCCTAGGACAGAGGCGCAGGGTCCGCCTGAGGACTCTCTCTGCGCCCAGGGAGCAGGACGGGGGAACAGCAGCATCTTCTGCCCTCCCCCGCCCTCTCCCACTTCACCCCACAACCCACGTGGGTCACCGGCCCACCGCCCTGACTCACGGCGCAGTGCGGGCAGACGAAGCCGCTCATGTTCTCCACGATGCCGATCACGCGCAGCCCCGTCTTCTTACAGAAGGTCAGCTCCCGCCGCACGTCCCCCACAGACACCGCCTAGGGGCCAGGGAGGAGCCAGGCAGGCCGGTGGGGATCCCGGACACTCGGCCAGGAGCACCGGGAGCGGGGAGAAGCGCGGGGACGACGCTCCGCCATACCTGCGGCGTGGTGACCACGATGGCCCCCAGGGGGCTGTAGGGCCGGAGGGCTTCCACGGCCGCCATGTGCTCGTCGGAGGTTCCGGGGGGCGTGTCCACAACCAGGTAGTCCAGCTGTCCCCAGGCCACGTCAGCCACAAACTGCTTTATCAGAGCTGCGAAGGCCCGGGGTGTCAGGTGGCAGGTCTCAAAAGGGGGTTCCCACACCCGCCTCCATGCTGCTCCTCAGAATGTGGGGGGCACAATGCAGCAGGGTCCCTGCCCCAAGCACCACCTTCGTCCCAGCTGCTGGGCCACCTACTCCGCAAGCCTCTGCTCAGGCCTCAGCGGAGGCCAGCGGAGTGGTGACCTGTGCCAAGCCTTGGGGACACCCCAGCTTTCACGGCCCGAGAAACGATGACCTGAGTGGACAGCTCCCACCCTCTCCCCAAACCCCGGCAGCCTCACAGGGGCTTAATGACACCTGCTGGTGCGGAGGCACCGGGCCCATCTTGGTGCCGCCCCCTCCACCCCCCCTGCCCCCCACACACACAGGTGGGCTCGGGTCTGAGCATACCGCCCTCCTGCCAAGGGGAAGAGGACCTCATAGCCACCAGCCACAAAGGTGTCTCGCTCTCATGGCCCCCCCTGCCATCCGGGCACCGCCACGGCCAGCGCCACTGGCCCAGTGAGCAGAGGAGGCCCGTGGGGTGGGGAAGGCCAGCAGCTCCAGGTTCTTGCTCCACTTTTTTTTTTAAGCAGTTTTTAAAAACAATTTTTTTTAATTGATTTTTTACAGAGGAAGAGAGAGGGATGAGAGAGAGACATCGATCAGCTTCCTCTTGCACACCCCCTACTGGGGATGTGCCCGCAACCAAGGTACATGCCCTTGACCGGAATCGAACCTGGGACCTTTCAGTCCACAGGCTGATGCTCTATCCACTGAGCCAAACCGGTTTCGGCAGCAGTTTTTTTGTTTGTTTGTTTGTTTTTTAAAATATATTCTTACTGATTTCAGAGAGGAAGGGAGAGGGAGTGATAGAAATGTCAACGATGAGAATCACTGATCGGCTACCTCCTTCACACAACCTGGGCATGTGCCCTTGACCTAAATCGAACCTGGAATCCTCAGTCTGCAGGCCGCTCTATCCTCTGAGCCAAAGTGGTCAGGACTCCCGTGTGGCTTTTTAACTGCGCCCAGGGAGGCCGAGGCCGAGTGTGCCCCCTGGCCATTACCGTTCTTCTTGGGGCCTCTCCACACCACGGCTTCGCCCGGCTTCTCCAGCAGGAAGCCCACGGACATGAGGGAGATGGTCTGCTCCTGGTCCACGAAGACGGGCACCCAGCCGCCGTCACACTGGTGCACGGCCCGGCCCTGGGCCTGCAGCATGCGGGGGATGCTGGGCCCACACAGGTCCACGTCGAGGATCCCCACCTGCAAGGAGCCGGGAGGTCCGCGTGGGACGTAGGGCCGTCCGAGGCAGAGAGAAAGCGCGGCTCCCCGGGGTGTCCGCCCAGCGGGGAAGGGGCGGGAGCACCCCGAGGGGCCGGGTCTGTGGCTGAGGGCAGGCGGCGCTCACCTTCTTGCCTGCGTGACGCAGGGCCAGGGCCAGCTCCGTGGAGATGGTGCTTTTCCCGACTCCCCCCTTTCCCGAGAGGACGAGGATGATGTGCTGGACGCCAGCCAGGTTTCCAGGCTCTGGTCGGGACAGCGAGGAGACCCTTCACTTAGATGCTCTTCCCTGCTCATTCCCCGGGGCACCTCCTGTGTCCTGAGACCCGCCCCTTCATCCCAAGGCCATCCTGCAGGCCAGACCCGACCCTTCGGCTCCTCCAATGCTGCTGCTCCCACTCCTGCCTAAAATGACCCAGACTGCTCTTTTTTCTAGTATGCACATGTATAAGCGTGCGCGTGTACACACACACACATACACACACACACACACGCAATAAGCCAGCGTGCTGGCTTCCAGCTGATGCCAATGGAGACTAATGCGAACTGGGTTGTTATAGCCACGACACCTGTGCTTGGGCAGCTCCCGCCCGCACACAGGACCCAGGTGTGATTTCCAGGCACCCAGAGCAGCACTCAATGCAGCCTTGGCCTCCAGTTCTCAGGAGGGACCCTTACAGCCTGGGGACTCCGAGCAGCTGCCATCATGGGTGTGTGTGTGAATGTCAACGTCACCTGGCTGCCAGCCGCGCCCTAGGAAGCCCTGGGTACAAGGGCAGGGCATCCTGTGACTCCCACACAGGTCTTAAGACCAGAGCTGTCTCTGTGGACCCGTCAGCCACCAGCCACTGACTCAGCTCCTCTTCCTCCCAATGAGCCCAAATGTTCCCCAACCAACCCCTGCACACACAACCCTCCGCCCCTCTGCAGTGACCCCATGTTCTCGCTCCAGCCCCTCAGGACCTTGCCCTGCTTCCACAAGCAGCTCTCTCCACCACCCTCCCACACGCAGACAGGGCTCAACAATCACCACGGAAATGGGCCCAGTCCTTCCTCCTGACCCACCTCCGCGTCCAAAGTCCGCACTTCCAAAGCCTCCCTGGGAGGAACTCAGAGGGCGCCCACCCCCGCTGCGGGGCGGGTCCTTGTCACCAATGCATTCAAGTGCCTTTCCTAGGTGTGCTTCTGGCACCTAGGGCTGGGACATCCCCGGCCTGGGTCACCGCCTGCAACATGGAGCCCCAGACCATGGCTTTAGGTCCCCCCTGCAGCAATTTAAAAGGTTAATTACTTAGCCCTGGCCGGTTTGGTTCAGTAGTTAGAACGTCGGTCCTCGGACCTAAGGGGGGTTAGGGTCAAGCGCCTGTACCTCAGATGCTGGCTCAATCCCCAGCCAGGTTCAGGGCACCTGCGGGAAGCAGCCAATCAATGTGTCTCTCACATTGATGTCTCTCCCCCTCTCCCCCCGCCCCCATCTCTCTAAAAATGAAAGGAAACATATTCCTGGATGAGGATTTTTAAAACGGTTACTTACTTAGTTACTTAAATTGTTCATATTATTACAAAGGTTCCTCATTTCTTCCCCCCTCCACCAGGTTCCCACCCTACCCTCCACCCCCTCCCCATCCCCCATTGTCCTCATCCACAGATGCACAGTTTATGTTCAGTCTCTTCCTCCCTCCCTTTCCCTGATAGTAAATCCCTTTTCAGATAGAAAATCAGTTACTTAGCATTTTCTCATATCAATAATACCTCCACATGCCCAATGATACACTTCACACAAAAGACATTTCCAAATAGGTCAACCAACCTCATCCAGGCCCCACACAAGGCAGTCACAGATCAACACCCCAGCGCTATACTAACTCAACACATCCAGATCTAAGCCTTCATCACTTGATTCAGCAGACCCTCAAGTTCCCGCAAAAGTTTCCAGCCATGTCTGAGAGGCAGCCTTGGGGCGGGAGCAGGCGAGGAGCGTGTTGATTGTTGAGTCCTGTCTGCGTGTGTTTCGGGCCTGGCTGCACCGGGCCTGGCCTCTGTTGCTCTAGTTTGTTCCACAACCAGCTGCTCCGGGCCTGGCCACTGCCGCTCCCGACTTGGTTGCTCTGGACTTGGCTGCTGCTGCTCCGGGCCTGGCCGCACCCCTTAAATTGTTTTTTAACGTCAAAAGGTATCCAGGAGTCAACTTCACTTTTGTTGGGGTGGAGGGAAGGGCTCAGGTGGAAACACAAGAGCCAGATCTGGATCTGGTTTAGCCAAGCTCCTAATCCCTATGACTGACTTTCCTTACTGGTGGGAGCGGAAACTTTATCTGAGACCAAACAGGCATTCAGCAGATAACTGGAGCTGAACTTCTCACCCAGAATCCTTAGGGGTTAACCACAAAACCTTTTACCCCTAAACTGAAAGTTTCTAAATAGATGAACCCAGATGCGAGGGCCTACTAGGTGTGAGCCTGCTGAAGGGGCAGGAAAAGCTGTGTCTCCCCTCAGAAGGAAGGGAGGAGCACCCTGACGGATAAGCCAGGGTCAGCTTCATTCTCAAGCCCAACCAATGACGGTGACTACCCGTGTTTTCCGGCATATAAGACGACCCCCTAATTTTACAGTTAGAACATAGGTTTAGGCCTACATTTGCTGTATAAGACTACCCCCCACTTCCGAGGTAACACCAGTTCTTTTTTAATAGACCGCCTCTCTGACTCTGGCCAATCTGAGCAGGCTTTTTGTTTTTTTTTAATATATTTTATTGATTTTTTACAGAGAGGAAGGGAGATAGAGAGCTAGAAACATCGATGAGAAACATCGACCAGCTGCCTCCAGCTGCCTCCTGCACACCCCCCACCAGGGATGTGCCCACAACCAATGTACATGCCCTTGACTGGAATCGAACCTAGGACCTTTCAGTCCGCAGACTGACGCTCTACCACTGAGCCAAACCGGTTTCGGCCTGAGCAGGCTTTTTACTAGAACACAGTGTAGCTTTGGGTACAGAACATGTATAATTTGCATGCATAAAAAGCCTGCTTGGATTGGCTGAGCTAGAGAGGCGGTCTATTAAAAAAAGAGCTGGTGTTGCCTCGGAAGTGGGGGGGGGGGGGGGGAAGGGTAGTCTTATACAGCGAATATAGGCCTAAACCTATGTTTTAACTGTAAAATTAGGGGGTCGTCGTCTTATACGCCAGAAAATATGGTTTTTGACCCACTGGACAAGTTTGCAACTCTTCCTACATAGGGCATCTTTCTAGAAAGATACAAATAACGGGCCAGGCCTCTGGGAATACCCAGGTCCGACCTCTTGGATTTTTACCTGCATTTCCCCCTGGTTAAAAAAGAAGCTAACTCTTTTAAAAACTGATCAATCTAGATCTTACCTTGTAGCATAGTTGCCGTTATTCTAAAAACTCGTTTCAGCTGAAACCAGTCTGGCTTGGTGGATAGAGTACCGGCCTGCGGACTGAAAGATCCCAGGTTCGATTCCGGTCAAGGGCACATACATTGGTTGCGGGCACATCCCTGGTAGGGATTGTGCAGGAGGCAGCTGGTCGATGTTTTTCTCTCATTGATGTTTCTAGCTCTCTACCCCTCTTTTCCAATAAAATATATTAAAAAAGATAATAATAATAATAAAAAAGCAGATTTTTTCCTCTAGTGTTGTTTACAATCTGGTGGACGAATCGAGCTGTAAGAACTTGGTGCCTAAGGTACCAGACCTGAGGTCTTTTAAAAGATAATGTGGCAAACCCCTAGTTATGAGAACCTACTTTGGTCCGGTGCAAACTTATGATACGCGCCTGTAACCGTCCAACAGAACTTTCAATTTTTCAAATATTAAGGTTTAGAAAGCTAAAATAAAACTCTCACAAATAACTAAAAGTATGTGATGTTCTGGTGTCTTTTTTACCAGATCACATTCAAACGACTTCTTCCTGGTTTCTTGGGTTATCTCCAAATCAAAAAATTATGGCATAACCGGGCAGTGTTGTATTTTTAACGACAGACAGCGCACGTGCTCCGAGTTCCCCCGAATTCACGTTCCCGAGCAGCGCTGCACTTACATGAAAACTTGTGACTTGAGGACGTCACACTCATAAGTACACGTGCGTCTCCGTGACCCTTACATGGCAAATAAGACGACTCGCTAAACACCCAGGGTCGCGACCAACAGCGGCGGGCCGGTCTCTTCCCGCTCCCCGCGGCGCCCGCACACTCACCCGCCGCCGCCTCCATCCCTCCCGCAGGGTGCGCGCCTGGCGTCCACTTCCGGCTCCGTCCGCCGGAAGCCCGAGTGAAGAGCCTTCGGGCCAATGGGCAGCTCGAGCCCGTCCCTTGGCCCTTCTTGATTGGACCACTCCGCTCCTCTTAGCCAATTAGGTTGCACAAAGGTTACGCAAGTTCCGGCGCGGACGACGGACTGGAGAGGGACTCACTTCCGCGTCAGTGCTGGAGTGTAGGGCCGCCTCTCCAACTCGCCCCTCGTCCCAGGGGCGCGCCGCCTCGTCCCCGGCCGCTTAAGGTGTGAGCAGGGAGGACACCGGATCGGGATTGACAGGTTCCGCAGCCTCCTGGCCAGAGGCGTGTGCCGCCCGGCCCGAGCGCCGGACCGGAGCGCCAGCCGGGCTGCACGGCCAGGGCGTTGCGGGGGGCGGGGATTGTTTACGTCTCGCTCTGGAGCGGAAAGTGGGTCACGGCCGCCGGCGGCGCGTGGCGGCGGAGCGGCTCAGGTGAGGGCGGCTGCGTCCGCGCCTCCCGACCCGCCCGGTTCGGGGCCCTGCGGGACCGCCGGCGGGAGGCCCGGCCGCGCATTTGTTCGGCCCGCAGCGCGGGGAGGAGCCGCGGCGCCGCCCGAAACTGAGATTAGTAAGAGGCTCCCGCTTCGGGGCTGGGGACAGTCTCATGGGCCGGTCGCTTCGCGCGCTTCGCGGGTCGCCCACTGAGCGCTGCAGCAGCAGCGGATGGTGACCGGGCCGGCCGATTGGCGCCGGCTGCAGGTGAAGGAGCCGTGCGGTGGCCTTGCTGGAGGGAGGGGACTCTGGTTCCACGGACGGCGCTCCCAACCCACAGAGCAGTGCCTGCGTTCATTCACCGACGGCGCTGGCCTGTGCCTGCCGGAGTCCTCACTGGGGGACAGTTCCTGTCCTCCTAGAGACTTCACTCCGGGGAGAACTAGGCAGTAGATGATCATACAGATCGAGGTGTGACAGTAAGTCGGCTACGGAAACTGAGAGCCAACGAGGGGAGGGGAAGGCATTCCGGGCAAAGGGCAGGGAAGAGCTAGCCACGGACGCGGCCACTGAATTGGAGAGGCACAGCAGAACTTGATAGGCTTTGCCTTTTATCCTACGAAATACGGTAATCTCTGAAGAATGATAAGATTTAACCTTTGCTGGAAGTTTCAAGATTTATTTCAAAAACAGCTTGGCTGTGGAGTGGGTGGGCTGGGTGGAGGGGGTCTGGCCCTGTGGAGCTGGTGTGGGGAAGGAGGAAGTCAGGTGGAGGGTGAATGCTATGAGTCTGGCAGTAGGAACCCAGCGGTTGGAGATGCCATTTGTCAAACAACAATGGAGGAGGGGCCAGACGAGGTTTGTGCCTGAGGACATACGGGCGGTCCAGCTGGGTTCCCTAGGCTGAGCTGAAAGCGGAACTGAGATAGGCATTTGAGAGTCATGGGTGTCTGGATGGCTTTTCACGCGCTCTACGTTTGGTTTATCAAGGTGCTTGGACACTTGGGTGAGGTAGGAGCTTCTGAGGCAAGTTCTG
The DNA here is from genome assembly GCA_036971965.1 of Nyctalus aviator. Lineage (NCBI taxonomy): Eukaryota > Metazoa > Chordata > Mammalia > Chiroptera > Vespertilionidae > Nyctalus > Nyctalus aviator. The sequence goes on along the minus strand of CM072926.1, from coordinate 10,451,756 downwards.
GAGCCCCAGTTTGGCACCATCTGGCTCACAAAATACTCCGCCTTTCGGGGGATGTGGCACAGCCAGCCACATCCAAATGCTGGGTTGTTGGGGGACCTTCCAGGGTGCCAGATGATTCCTTTGCTGAGAACCTATGGTGTTTGTGTTTGGTTTTTTTCAGATCCTGTCCACCATGGCCAGGCGCCCCCGGAGCAGCAGAGCATGGCATTTTGTCCTGAGTGCAGCCCACCGAGACGCAGATGCCCGGGCCATGGCTCTGGCAGGGACCAACTGGGGCTATGACTCTGATGGGCAGGTAGGTGGGTACTGCTGGATTAAGGTGCGGAGACCTGGAGACAGGTCTCCCCCTACCCTCCGCAAGAAGCTCTCCCCCCCCCACTCCCCCAACCCCCCACCCCCATACAGAGGGCAGGGACAGTAGAACCCTACTGCTCACCCTGGGTTTACCCTAGTTAAGGATCCACATAGCCCTGGGATGGCAGGACCTCAGGATAGATTACCCCATTCCTCTCTATACACTTTCCACTGAAGAGGCTGGCAGTTGGTTCTTTGGTCTGTTCATTCAACAGAGCATCTCCATTCCATTTCTTGTAACCAGTTTCCAAAGGTAGCTGTTGGCTAGCTCCATTGCATCCTCTGGGCGGTCCCCTGCCTGTACAGATTTGTGCTCCATCTTTGTGTACATCCAGTGAAATGATCTTTAGTCTTGAAGACCACAATTCTTGTGCCTTCTCCCTCTCAATTGCCCTTAAGTTCAGGTTGGACCAGCAGCTCGGTGGGTTGTCTCTGCAGGCTGCCTGGTGTACTGAGGGCTCTGCAGTCAGAGGCTGGCTGTACGGACCCTGGAGCAGCGGAGCTGTGTGGCTTTTGTGCCCACTTCAGGGAGTGGTGGGAAATAGATTTTCAGTCATCTTCCGGAATCTCTCTGACAAGAGCAAGGGGTTGGCCCTGCTCTGAGTCACTGCCGCTGCTTCCTGCCGAGGTGATCTTTAGGTGACTGTCTGTGCTGTCGCCCTGCGTTCATTCACCGACACTCGGCATGTTTCAGTGGCTCAGCTAGGCGTCCTGGGGAGAGTGGGTGGGCACCTCTCCTGAGTGAGGGCAGCTAAGCCTGTGGAACTGCCAGGCCTTCACGGAGAATTAGAGGCGATTGTTCTGAATTGACAGCATCCTGGGGGTTTCCTCAGAATTTCTGCTCAGGCCAGCAAGGTCCTGGCCTGCATTCCTGTCCCTTCCCAGCTCCTGCCCTGGCAATGTGGCCTGGAGCAGTCTCTTTTCCTGTGTCTGTCCCTCCCTCACTGGCTCATCACTCTGGGATGCAGCCAGTGTTGGGAGGCTGGGGTACAAGTGTTTGACACATGCTTGCGGGCAGCCAGCCCCGTCACCTAATTGGCCTGCAGTATTTGTGTGGGTGAGCAGGTGGGTGTGTCACCTTGGCATCCTTGAAGGCTAAGCACACACCACCCTTCCCTTCTGGCTTGCCGAGGGGCTGGGTCTGCCCTGCTCAGGTTGACCTGCAGACCTTGGCTGCTGGCTGCTGGCTCCGGGAAGGGGTTGCCTGTGGCTGGCAGTGTGCCGCCTTTGCTTTGGGAGATCTCTGTTCCTTGACAGTGGGGTGATTTGGGCCTGCCTCCGCCGCCTTCCTGGGGCTGTCTCTGACTGGTGTTCAACCCTCTTAGCTCAGTCTCTGCAGTTGACTTATGAGCTCCTGAGTGGGCCTCGGGTAGAATAGGAAGAAACAGGACGAGGTTTTTCCCCTGTAGAGCTCCGTTTTGGTGGGAGGAGTCAGAGCTACAGGACAGACTATCTGGAGCAGGTGAGGAGGAAGAGGACTCATGAGGGCGGGCCAGAAGAGCCTCTGTGAAGTGATAGCTGAAAGCTGCCATCCAGGGGCAGAGATCTCCCCCGTGACAGGCAAGAGGAGAAGGGAGGGACAGGGCAGGTAAGCTCTGATGGGGTATGTGGCTTCATTCTCAGGGTGGCATGATCTGCCTAGATCTGAGCAAGGTCACTGGCTGCTTTGCAAAGGGTTTCAAGGAGACAAGAGGAATACCTGGGGTGGAGGCCGGAGCCTAACCAGGATCCTGAGCCAACCCAGGAAGGCTGATGGAGCAGGAAGGCAGAGGCTGGCTGCATCCTCTGGGCCCCGGGTAATGAGACCACTGTTGGCCTGGGGTCCAGAGTCAAGGCAGATATCTAGAGAGGCCTGTGCGCTTCAGAGCAGGAACGACTAGGTGTACAGAGCGTTTCTTGCTGGCTTCCAGGAGAGGGTGGGTCAGCAGTTGCTAGAACCTGACCAGCTCAGCCTGGGATCAAGCCCGGGACCGAGCCCCTTAGGTCGACGGCCTGGCCCCACCCCCACTGAATGTTATCCTGCTGCAGAAGGCTGAAGCAGCATGAAACCCCTGGGCTCCCTGCCATAGACAGGCGAGGTCTATCTTGTTGCACAGATGGTGAAGGCGCTGCAGTCAGGAATGTGTGCTGACTGCCACAGCCCAGCTCCTGTCTGTGGGGAGACCCAGGCTTCAGTCGGTCTTGGTCAGGGGCTCCCTTTCTTCAGAACATTCTGGATGGGGCCAACTTACTCACGGTCTAGAAACTGCCTGGAGAATGATGGCCAAGCAGATAGCTCTGCTGTGGGCTCAGCAGTGCCTGGCCCCCAGGCCCCGAGGCTGTGGAAATGGGGCTGGCCTTTAAGCCCACTCCCGGGAACCCAGCAGCATGGTAGGCCCTCCGCAGTACCTGAGCCGGGAGGTGTCCAGGGTCACTCGGGATGGGGGTGGGGGTGCCGCCGTGCCCTTGGGAATCCCTTTGAGGCTAAACTTGGGGCATCAGCAGTTCACCCATCGGCTTAAGGTGGGTGTTGGGCAGAAGCACAGTAGGGGGAACAGCCTGCCCTTTTTTCTCAGCACAGTGACTCTGACTCTGACCCTGAGTACTCGTCCCTGCCAGCATCCATCCCCAGTGCTGTGCCTGTGACGGGTGAGTCCTTCTGCAACTGCGATAATCAGAGCGAGGCCTCCTTCTGCAGCAGCCTGCACACAGCGGCGCGCCGGGGCAAGGACTGCCGGTGTGGGGAGGAGGACGAGTGTAAGTGCCTGCGTGGGCCACGGCTTGCTGGGGCAGATCTCTAGGCCAGATGAGGGGTTCCAGAGACTACCCCAACCTGGCTTTTCCTCTCCTAGATTTTGATTGGGTCTGGGATGACTCGAATAAGTCCTCAGCAACCCTGCTGAGCTGTGACAACCGGAAGGTCAACTTCCACGTGGAGTACAGCTGCGGCACAGCAGCCATCCGAGGCACCAAGGAACTAGGGGACGGGCAGCACTTCTGGGAGATCAAGATGACCTCGCCTGTCTATGGCACTGATATGGTAAGTGACAGGAAGGGCTGGGGGGGGGGGGGGAGCACTGCTGGTGCCCTGGCACTGCCCCCCCTCCACCTGGCCTATTGTCTCCAGATGGTGGGCATTGGGACGTCGGACGTGGACCTGGACAAGTACCACCACACGTTCTGCAGCCTGCTCGGCAGGGATGAGGACAGCTGGGGCCTCTCCTACACAGGTATGCGGAGCCCCTTGGGGCAGGCATGCCGGGAGGGGCCCCTGGACAGGATTATCAGGCTAACCGCTCCGCTCCGGCTGCCCCTAGGGCTCCTCCACCACAAAGGCGACAAGACGAGCTTCTCCTCGCGGTTCGGCCAGGGCTCCATCATTGGCGTGCACCTGGACACCTGGCACGGGACGTTGACCTTCTTCAAGAACAGGAAGTGCATAGGTGAGGGTGTCCAGGATCCCAGGGGGACAGAGGCCTGTGGGGTGTGGTGCTACTGAGGTCCTGTAGGAGGCAGAGACGGGCCCAGGCTGAGTGGCCCCAAGGCTTCCCAAAAAGGTATCCTTGAAGAAAGAAGCCCGGGGTCCCAGGGTCTGCAGAGGGTGGGACAGCACGAGGGCACCTTAGTCATCTCAGGAGGATGTCCAAAGGGTGGCTAAGCCCCCCCCCCGCCCCGGCCCAGGACTCAGGCTGTGCCCCCTCTAGGTGTGGCAGCCACGAAGCTGCAGAACAGGAAGTTCTACCCAATGGTGTGCTCCACTGCGGCCAAGAGCAGCATGAAGGTCATCCGCTCCTGTGCCAGCGCCACCTCCCTGCAGTACCTGTGTTGCCACCGCCTGCGCCAGCTGCGACCCAACTCTGGGGACACGCTTGAGGGCCTGCCCCTGCCTCCTGGCCTCAAGCAGGTGCTACAAAACAAGCTGGGCTGGGTCCTGAGCATGAGCTGTGGCCACCACAAGTCCCCTGCGCCCTCACCCAAGGCCACTGTCAGTCCCAACAGCCCAGAGACCCGGCGCTGCCAGAGAAAACGCTGCCGAAGGACCTAACTTATTTTCCAATGAAAACTGCCTTCTGAGGCTAGGACAGCATTTTCTCCATCCTTTCCCTTGGGCCATGCTCCAGAGTAACAGAGAGGGAGGAGATGGGCCAAGCAAGGCCGTCAGAGGCAAGCTCAGGCCTTGCCAGGGGTTCAGAGGCCACAGGCCCTGCGATCCTGAGATCAGAACTGAATCCATCCGTTTCCTGTGCGGGTGTGGCAGTGGCTGCTGCTCTCCTTGGAGTCTCTTGGGAGTGGCCACCCCGCTCTTCCGGACTGAGTGCTGGCCTGGAGGCTGTGGTCTGTGGCCTCATCAGATGTCACCTTTCCTGTAGCTGCCAGCCTCCGGCGATGTTGGGTTTGTCCTCACTTGCTTTGCATGTTGTCAGTTCCTCCTGTCTGAGACTGAAAGGTTGTAATAAACTATTGAGTTTATACCTAACACCTCCATAGTGGTAGCATTAGAAGGAGTCCGCATCAAGATCTTTTCTCCCGTGGTTCTGGGGAAGAGGCAGCCCGGCTGTCTTTCCCCTGAAGGTGCCACCCCAAGGGACTGGTGCATGTCCCCCAGCAGGGACTTAAGATGCCACTCAGCCCTTCCTGCTGTCCCAATTGGCCCAGGCCTGCAGCCAGTGTGTGCAGGGCCCTGCCCCTTCCTCCAGCCCCACGTGGAGTTTCCTCTGCTCATCGCTGCCCAAAGCCTTTCCTCACCTGTGACCCCCTGGGTTCAGACCTGGCTGAGCCCCTCGCCAGGCTGAGGGACAGTTGTGCTGAGTGACTGCTCTCCTCCCCCACCCCTTTGGTTTCTGGTCCCTCCCTTGTTGCGGTGCCTTCTGGTCAGTTTGTTGGAGGGAGAAGGCCCTTGCACGTCAGGAGCTCAGATCCAGCAGGAGGTCAGGGTTGGTGGAGGTCAGGAAGAGGCAGATGCGACGGGAAAGGTCAGGCCCCACCCTTCGGGGCTGAGCACCTTCATCCACCTTCACGGAGAGGTCAGCCAGGAGGGCCAGGCGCTCCTGGTCGGTGCCGCAGGCCAAGTACGCCTAGGGCAGGCACAGGGGTGAGCAGGGCAGGCCTGGGGAGCTGGCCTCCGTGTCTGGGAGTCTAGGAGGGAGCTCACCTGCTGCAGAAGGCGGGGGGAAGGGAAGGCGGTGACAACAGCATCAGCCACAGCTGGGCTGACTCGGTTGAACTGCCTAATCTGTCGCCACCAGGCTCCCCGAAGCCCTGTGCCTTCTCTTGTCACGCGCTCGCCTGCCGCCCAGCGCCCGGCTGTGCAGAAGGAAAAGGCCCCGGACTCTTGTAACTGCCTGATGGGGAGAGCACAGGAAGGTTTCTAGAGGCTTCCTCTCCTGACCGCCCAGTCCCCAGCTCAGCCCTCTGGCCTTAAGAGGCTCGGGAAGTGCCACCCCTCCAGGTGTTCCTGTTAACACTCCCATAGCAGCCACCAGCTGAAGGGGGGGGGCGTCACAGACTTTAAGGGGCGCTGGGCGAGGGCCTTGGTGAAGGCGCACACGTGCTGACTCAGCTCCTGCCAGGAGGCCACCAGCAACACATCCAGGTTTGCCCAGAGCTGCAGGAGCACCAGGGCCTGAGGAGGACAAGCCCATGAGGATGGGTCAGAGGGAGACACCAGCCGAGACAAGCCTCACATGCCACCCTGGCACCAACACCCAGGTGCTGGCCTCAGACCAGCCCGTCAGGGCCAAGGCCAACCACCTCTCCCAGCGTGCCCTGTCCTCACCTCCTCCACTTCAGGCCAGCCGACGGCCGCCTCAGCACGGGCTACCCCTGGACTCGCTGGCTGCTGCATCTCCTGGGCGTGGGGCTGGCGAGACCTGAACAGAGGTGACTGTCCCTCCAGCTTCCCATATCCCATTGGTCCCACCCTCCTTGAGTCCTGCTTCCTCCATAGCCCACCCAAGGGAGGGGTTTAGCTGCCCCAGAGTTACCTCCATCCTTTCCCTGAACTCCACTCCCCATCCCCCCCAGCCAGGCCTGCTAAGGGTGTGAGGGTGACTGGTACCAGAGGTAGGCGTCCAGGCCGATGACAGCCAGGTGAAGGCAGGCGGTGCTCTCAGGAGAGATCCAGGGCACTGAACAGGCGGGGCCACAGATCTGCAAGCCAAGAAGGTTTACCACCCCTGTTCCTGGGGCTGCGGTCGGCGGGGCTCACCAGACTACTGCCAGTTTGCAGAAAGAAGGAGAGCAAGAACCACCAGTGGTGCTGGGAGGAGCCTGGAGCACACTTCCTCTGCCCTGCCAGCTCTCTGAAAACCAGCTGTGTGCCTCTGATGAGGTCCAGGGGGACCTATGAAAGCCCCCAGGCATGTCCAAGTTATAAGTCCCCATTCCCATTTTTGGTCCACTCTGCATCCCAGCCTGGCATTTGCCTGGCAGTAGGTACTTGATAAATGCTGAACCTCAGGCACAAACATCAGCTGAGCAGCCCCTATTGCTCCTTCGGCCAGGTGGGGTCTGGGTCGCTGGATCTCATGGCTGGACTGCACAGCCAACTCGCAGCCCAAAGACCCCAGGCCCCCTCTTACCAGTTCCCCACTTCTCTGACTCTCCAGAGACCCCTCGTCACCCTTCTGCCCTCTGGAAAAAGCTGTGGCTCCTGTCTGCTCTCGGCCAAGAGCCCAGCTGGCTTCCCTCATCTCATTCACATCTTGGCTGCTGAACAGAGAGGAGCCCCAGCCCACTGCATGCCCTCTCCAGCCCTTCTGTCCTCGGTCAGGACGGGCAGAACAGCACATCCAGGCTGGGAACCCAGCCCCCCTCCAAGCACCTGGGTCAGCTGGGAGACACCCTGCAGAAACTCCTCAGGCTCCAGCAGCAGCAGCAGACGTTCCTGCTCACCCGCAGCCCACACTTCAAGAGGCACCTACAGGGAGATTCAGGGGTCCTGCTGCTCAGCCTCAGACTCAAGTGTCCCAGGGCCTTGGCACGGGCAGCACAGCACCTTGAGGCTCATGGCCACAGGCAAGCATCCATGCCCACAAAGATCTACAGAAGCCAATGTGATCTCCTACCACGGCCAAGACCAGCCCTGGTCCATATGGCCGGCAGGAGCACTGAGCACAGCATCAATGGGGAACATTTCTCAGCACCAGATGAGTTCAGACTCTGGACTCAGGCCTGCAACTGACCATTGTAGTGGCTTGGGCATCACCCTTAGAGCAGCATTCCCCATTCTTAGCTTATGTGTATGATCACAGCAACTGTCTCATGAAACCAGAGGTAAAACACCCTCCCCAGGGCCGGGCTATGTAAACCCTGGAAATGAGGCTGCTGGGGCACTCACACTGCGGGGGCAAGGTTCTGGCTTGACTCTGCTCCACCTGAGGCTCCGGGCGGGGCGCTGGGGCTCGATGTGGTACTCGCAGCCCAGGGAGCCCAAGGCCTCCATCAGGATGTCAGCACCAGCATCTTCCAGGATGGCTAGGGTGAGCAGAAGAGACACCTGTCATTCCTTTTCCTCCACGTGAGGATGCCGCTCCCAGCAGACCCCCAGCCTGGACGGCGTATTACAAACACACTGATTCTGCCGGCTCCGAGAGCGCCATTGGGTCCAGTTCCCAAATCTTTTAATCAAGCTTCCCAGTTGGAAAGCCGGCGCTAATTCTTGGCCAAGAGGCAGCCTTGACAGATGCCCCTGTCACCCCGCCGTGGGCCGGGGATAACCTCCCAGTGACTAAGAGGAGCTTCCAAAACCCAAGTTCCAGCCGCAGTGCTGCTTCTCCCAGGACACCTGCCCTCGTGCTCGGGCGCACCTGGGTCCACGCGCACCGCCAGGCGCCGCAGTGCCTGCTTGGGCCGCAGCAGCCGCAGCGCCTCGGCCGCCGCTCTGCGCTCCTCGGCCGCCGCTCTGCGCTTCTCCGCCGGGTCCCGGGCCCTCACGGCGGCCTCTGAGTCGGCTTCCGCGCCGACAGGCCCCTCAGTGTCCGAATCCGAGATCTCCCAGGTCGTGGGCCGCCGCTGTCCCCGGCCCCGACGCGAGCGCCGTACCATCCCGGACCCGACCTTCGCCATAGTCCGCCCGCCCCCTCCGCTTCCTGTCGCGCCCGGACGCCTTTGTAGAGAACACCAGCCGCTTCCGGTCGCCTTTGTAGAGAATATCAGCTGCTTCCGGTAGCGTCCGGATGCCTTTGTGGAGAACACCAGCCGCTTCCGGTGGCGGGCGGGTTTAGCGGAGCGCCGGGGCTGCTGCTCACAGGGAGGCACCGGCAGGACATGGCGCGCAAGAAGGTGCGGCCGCGGCTGATCGCCGAGCTAGCCCGCCGGGTGCGGGCCATCCGCGAGCGACGGGAGCGGCCACGCGACTCCCAGCTCTACGCCCTGGACTACGAGACGCTGACGCGGCCGTTCTCGGGCCGCCGGCTGCCCATGCGGGCCTGGGCGGACGTGCGCCGCGAAAGCCGCCTCCTGCAGCTGCTCGGCCGCCTCCCGCTCTTCGGCCTGGGCCGCCTCGTCACGCGCAAGTCCTGGCTGTGGCAGCACGACGAGCCGTGCTACTGGCGCCTCACGCGTGTCCGGCCGGACTACACGGCGCAGGTGCGTGCGCCCGCCCTCCCCGTCCCGCTCCCGAGAAGGGCTGCACGGCTTCCCCTGCACGCGGCGCTGTGGGATGTGCTCTCCTGCGCGCTGCCCTCTGGGGAAAGCTTTGCGAGCTGGCCCCCTCCCTCTTTGCTTTGCAGAACTTGGACCACGGGAAGGCCTGGGGCATCCTGACCTTCAAAGGTAAGGAGTCCGGAGACCGTCAAGGGTGGCTGCTGGCAGCAGACTGATTGTCCCGCAAGTGAGTGCCACAGGCCCCGTCCTTCCTTCCCCAGGAAAGACGGAGAGCGAGGCCCGGGAGATCGAGCACACCATGTACCACGACTGGCGGCTGGTGCCCAAGCACGAGGAGGCGGCCTTCACCGCCTTCACGCCGAAGCCAGAGGAGGCACTGCGCGCCGTGCCCTACCCGCCGCTGCTCCGCGCCATGATCCTGGCAGAGCGACAGAAAAACGGGGACGCCAGCACCGAGGAGCCCATGCTGAGCCTGGAGAGAGTCCCTGTCCAACCCTGGGACTACCCTGAGAAGCAAGAGGCCAAGAAAAGGGCCAAAGGCACTCCTGTCTGAAGTGCCAGCACCAGCAGTTTGTCTAAAGGGTGTGAGGCAGCGGGCACCATTTTGGTGAATTAAAGTGTCTGTGTTACTCCTGAACCAGCTCCCTGGGACCTCGGTGACCTTTCTGAGACTGCGCGGGGCAGAGTGGTGCCAGACCCCGCACCCGTGTCCTTCTCTGTCCCTGTTCTCCAACCCAAATCTGACCGAGGGCTTGTGTTTCTTGGAGTGTTGGGAGGAAGACCGACACCGTGGGATATGTGGTCTGGTGGGGGCCCCGCAGGAGGCCGCTGCTGGGGAAGCTGGAAGCAGCGGGGCTACCCGTGTGCAGCCCCAGCGCTGGCACCTGTCATCTCCAGGTGGCATCCCTTTCCCAGTGTGCGGTGCCTCAGCCAGGACCGGAGCTTGAGAGCCAATAAAGGCAACTAACGCAGCCCGGGTTGTGGTTTCTTCGCGTTTGGGGTGGGTTGTCTGCAGGAGGGGGGAGGAAGATTGACCTCAGGCCCAGCCTCACCGCTTCTCTCCGGGAGGCCGGCACCAGGCGGGTCGGGCCGCGGCCCCTTTAAGCGCTGGCCCCGCCCCCCGCCCGGTCCGCGCCGCACTCCAGCCGCGGCGCCATCATGATCTGCTTGGTGCTGACCATCTTCGCCAACTTGTTCCCGGCGGGTAAGCGGCGGCCGGGCGGGGGGCCGCGGGGGGCCGGGTGGGCGCGGGCCGGGCCGGCCTGACGCGCCGCCGCCTCGCGGTCCCGCAGGCCGCGCCGGCGTCCAGGAGCGCACCTTCCTGGCCGTGAAGCCCGACGGCGTGCAGCGGCGGCTCGTGGGCGAGATCGTGCAGCGCTTCGAGAGGAAGGGCTTCCAGCTGGTGGCCCTGAAGCTGGTGCAGGTGGGGCGGGGGCGGGGACGGGGACGCGGGAGGGGGGCGGGGGAGACGCGGCCTCAGAGCTGCGGCCCATCCCCTCCGTCCGCAGGCCTCGGAGGAGCTGCTGCGCGAGCACTACGCGGAGCTCCGGGAGCGCCCCTTCTTCGGCCGCCTGGTCCGGTACATGGGCTCGGGGCCCGTGGTGGCCATGGTGAGTGCCGGCCGGGAGGCGCGCCGGCCCGGCGCCGACCCGCGCCCTGACCCGGTGCACCGGCCTGTCCGCAGGTGTGGCAGGGGCTGGACGTCGTGCGCATCTCACGGGCGCTGATTGGGGCCACGGATCCAGCAGATGCCCCACCCGGCACCATCCGAGGAGATTTCTGCATCGAAGTTGGCAAGTAAGGCCGGCCCCGGTCCCGGGGACATTGCTATCCCCTTCCTGGGGCTCCTGCCCGCACTCACTGGGCCTTTCCTCGCAGGAACGTGATTCATGGCAGCGACTCCGTGGAGAGTGCCCGCCGAGAGATCGCGCTCTGGTTCAGCCCCAAAGAGCTGCTCTGCTGGGAGGACAGCGCCGCGCACTGGCTGTATGAGTAGCCGCAGGGGACCCGAGGCTGAGCGCCCTGGGCTGGCCGGAGGACGGGGTGCTGCAGTCAGTGTGGGTGACTTGGCACCCTCCAGGCCCCGGAGGCGGTGTTGACGGCCCCCCTTCAGACCTCCCAGACGAGTTGGCTCTGCCCAAGCATTGGCGCCCGCTGTTTAATGCGCCTGGAAACGCTCCAGAGCTGGGGGCCCTGGCGCTCGGCTTGGTCCAGCATTTCTTTTTATAATAAATTAAAGAAAACCCTCGTGCTCACGTTGGTTTGGGTTCAGGGACACACAGGAATCAGGATAAGACATTTATTACACACAGAGCAGATACGTGGGTTTGCTTGCAGGGCTAAAGCCTGAGAGTAGTCACCCAGCCCCTTCCCCAGCTGCATCCACCCAGACAACCCCGTCATCCATGGCCCTGTGGGAACAGACAAGGGACTGGACATACATCACAGTGGAGAGTGGCAGGGTGGTGGGAGAAGCCTACAGCTGCATGTGACTGCAGAGGTGTCTGGCCGGGCTGTGGCGTGGCTGCCCAAGATCTGTGCTTCTCTGGTGGGAGGTGCGTGGGCAGCAGGGCCTGGGGCTGCCCTGGTCAGTGTTTCTCAGAGCAGGAGTAAGGCCTGGGCCGGGGCAGGTGGGGAAGCAGCAGTCCAGGGCGGTGCCCTTCGAAGCGGGTGGGTGCATGCTCCTAGAGCCAGGGAGGGGCCCTGTCCGTAGCCCTTAGGGTCTCTGCTGTCAGCCTGTCAGTTGCCCTTAAGGGAGAAGGCTACACCACCAGCCCGAGGCACTTAGTAACGTGTCTTGGGAGTTGGGCTCCTTTAAGACTGCTTGGGAGGCAGGCCCTGGAGCACACCTTCTTCCATCACCCTGAGGCTGAGCCTGTATCCTAGTCCCCCCCACCCCACCCCCTTCCTGAGGCTTGGGTCTGCCCTGGCAGCCTGAGCACCCCCACCCTGGGCCTTCCAGGGGGAGGACTGTGGGCCGGCTTCTACAAGGTGGGGCTTCTGCCCGGGAAAGAGAGGACACGGGTTGAGGGCTGACGAGAGCCTGCCACACGGTAATCGGGGAACATGAGCACGATGAGGGCACCTAGCTTCTCAGACAGCTGCCCCAGGGAGCCTGCATACATGCTTTCATGCCATTTCCTGGGGTGGCAGGGACAGGGCATGGGGACCCAGGGAAGGCTAGTGGCTGGGCTGGCTCCCTTAAGGTCAGAGCCCCACTCCCACCCCCCCTGGACTGCAGGCAAAGGCAAGTGGGCCTCAGCAGTGAGGACCTGCTTCCTCCCTGTGAGACGGGGAGCCCGTGGTGCAGGTGGGAGCTCCCTGTGGGCTGTTCACTCTGGAATTCTGCCGTGTTCTGGCCCTCGGTGCCCCAGGTCTGGATTCTGGGCCAGGCGCTGGCCAGGAGCTGCTTGGAAAAGGGTGTCCCCAAAGGCTGTCCCTCCCACCTCCCAGCCAGATCCGCTTTGCTGCTTGCGCCGTCCCCGTCAGCTCCCAGGCCTGACCTAAGGTGAAAGCTGCAGGTTGAGAGGCTAGAGGGGCTGGCGGGCTGCCCCGGGGGGCAGGGTGGGCATATGTACACGATGGTGTGGGAGGGGCAGTGGCGGCCATGCCTCACTCCGGGGCGTAGGACACCTGCCACACGATGATGTGGCTGCGCTCGGCCTTGGACAGCATGGGCTTCACCTGGCTCACGTCCCCTGCGCTCTCCTCCGTCTCATCATCCTCCCCGTCGCCTGCGGAGAGCGGATGGCGGTGAGGGCAGCCCGGCCGAGGGGTCCCCGGGGCGCAGGCGGCACCACTCACCGATGCGGAAGTCAATGTAGCCCTCCCCGCCGCTCAGCACCAGCACGTTCTTCAGCTTCTGGCCCTCGGCATCCGAGGCGGGGGCGGCGGGCCCGGGGCTCTCGGACGGGCTGTCCAGGACACTGCCATTGAGCGTGGCCAACACGTTCCCTGTCGTGGGGTACAGGGCCCGTCGGAGGACGGCCAGAGCCAACACGCAGGCCCCTGAGGGAGGCCACAGTGCCGCCCGGAGGGAGGGCCCGGCACTCACCTGGCACGGAGACGAAGAACTTGACGGCGTCCCGGTGCCCGTGGAAGCAGAGCTGCGCCTGCGCCATGGAGCAGTAGGGGATGAAGCTGCTTGCCGACTTGTCGGCGCTGTCGTCGCCGTACACGTGGATGACGCCGCCCGGGCGGGCCCCCTCCCCGGAGGTGGGGGACGTCTTGTTGGCTGGTGACAGAGGAGACGGGAGGGGCTGAGCCATCGAGTGGAAATTCCCAGGGCGGGAGCGGGCTGCGGGCTGCGGGGCATCCTGGGTGGGGGGCTGCTTTCTGAGAGAGGAGGCAGGCTGTGGACTTACCTCGGAGCCCCAGGAGCTGGCCTCGGTGCAGAACCACGGCTGGGGGAGGGGAGGGGAGAGAAGCAGTCACAGGAGGAGCAGGACAGGGTGGCTGTGGCCAGCAGCACAGCTGCGTCCTCCCGAGTGGCCTGGCCGAGCACCGCCCCCGGGACCCCACCACAGGCCCTCAGCAGCTGCCATCGCCATCCGCAGGGGCCGGTCACTCACTCTCGGTCAGCGGGATGGAGATGACGACGCCGTTGCCTGTGCCCACCCAGAGCCGGTTGCCCGCAATCAGCAGGGCCGTGATGCGCACGAAAGAGAAGCCCAGCTTGCCGGTGCCTGGGGGGGGGGAGGGGGAAGGGAGGCGGCGGGGTCAGTGCTGCCTCGGGACCCCCCTGCCCTGCCAGGCCAGCCCAGCAGCCTCACCCAGCATCTTGCTGACGTAGGGCTCGATGTCCACGTCCTGCAGGTGCTGGTGGGTGTGGGCGTGATACAGCCGCAGCGTGGAGTCCAGGCGGATGGACACCCACACCCCGTCGCCGATCCACGCCAGCTGCCGCACTTGGCTCTCCCGCCGCGGGTGGGCATCGAAGGACTTCTGCGGGGTCCCGGCCGCCGTCAGGGGGCAGGGGCAGGGGGGCGGAGCCTGCCACAGCGAGGCCTCCCCCTGATCTGCCCCGCTCACTGTAACCTTGGCTCTAGGAGGCCCAGCCAGCCGCCCACACCCTGAGCCCGCGTTCAGGTAGCTGGATTCCACACGGTGTCAACTTGACTTGTTTCAGAATGAAGCTCCAGACAGACTGGCATTCGCCGTCCAGCCACCCTCTACCTGCCTGTGACCTTGGACAAACGAGTCACTTCCCTGATTGCAGCTCTTCTGACCCCACAGAGCCCCCACCATCTACCAGAAGGTGTGTCAGGAGCAGTGCCCCTCGCCCCAGCACTTGCCTCTATCTGCATCGTCTTGGGCTGAATGACGTGCACCTTGTTCTTGTAGCCGCACCAGACCCGGTCGTACACCACGGCCATGCAGCGGATGGAGTGGTGTGGGTGGCCCAGGTCCATCAGGTGATAGTTGCTCAGGTCCCACTGGCCATCTGCGGAGCCCACCACACTGCTCAGGCCTGGCCAGGCTCCGGGTGTGCTCACAGAGCGTGGTTCACACCCGCCAGGACCCTCGGCGCCGCCCGCCGGCCCATGCTGCCGGCCTCACCTTCGCCGCGGTGGAAGATGGCCAGGGTCCCGTCGGCCAGCGCCACCAGCACTCGTCCCTTCACGTGCCTGGAACGGGAGGGGGGTGAGCCAGGCTCAGGCTGGGCCGTCCGAGCCCCTCCTGATGCTGGCTCCCGGCTAAGAGACGTACACCAAGCTCAGCACGGAGTCCTTCAGCTTGATGGAGTGCAGGCACTTCTTCCAGTTGGAGACGGCCGAGTGCACGTACAGCCTGCAGGAAGGGGAGGGCTGGGGTAGGCAGGGGCTTGCCCAGGGGCCCTGCCCGCCCCTGCCCCTAGAGCCCCACGCACCAGCCATTCTGCGCTCCCAGCCACATGGTGGGCGAGGCACTGCTGCCGGCCCCCTTGGCGTCTCCGCTGGGCTCCGGCTCGGGCTGCACATCACTCGAGGTAGCCTCTGGGCCGCTCTCACTGCAGGAAGGATGATGGCTCTAGGGTATCCCACGGAGGCCGGTGGCTGCCCACCTCTGTCAGCCTCCCCTCCCCTCTGTCTCTGCACCTCTCAGAGGCCCACCTGCCAGGCTGGGCGCTGGGGGGCGGGGCCGGGGCCGGGTCGGTGAAGACGTGTTCCGTGAGGGGCCCGGGCCGCACTGCAGCTGCCTCTGCCTCACTGGGCCCAGAGTCGGGGACTTCTGTGGCCTCCGTGGCCTCTTCCGTGGACTGTGAAGGGTTGACCTTCCCGTTGGCGACAGCAGCCACCTCCCCTGTGGAAGGGAGAGGTGAGGTTGGCTGGGCAGGGAGAGGGACGAGGGGCAGGGAGCAGGCTGCTCCGGGCTCAGGCCCAGGACTCACCCTGGCCCTTGTCCAGCACGGGGGTGTCCCCTCGGGAGGAGCAGTTGCTCCGTGGCACGTTGCAGCGTGTGGCGCAGCCCACGAGGGTGATGCCGGCCAGCACGCCGTCTGCGCCCGAGTCCTCGGGGTTCACGTCGCTGTCCAGGAAGATCTCCCCCGGAGGGTAGTCGCTGTCGCTGGCCGCTGCAAGACCACACCCAGAGCGCATTCCCGTTGGGGAGGGAGGGAGGAAATGGAGGTCACCCGCTGGCGCCATCCCATCTACTTCTAATCAGGGGGCGCCACATGGCGTCTTCTCCTGTATCCTTACACTGAGCAGCGTGAGGCCACCAGCGTGGCTCCCCTCGGACACCCCCACCAGCTCCCGCGTCTGCGGGCTGTCACCGAGGCCAGTGCTTCCCGCACGTCTCCTTCCTCCACATCCTTGTCCTCCGAGCGGCACAGCCCTCCGCCTGGCACTGGCTCTGCGGGCGGCACTCACCGGGGATGCTGGAGATGCACAGGACGTGGGCGTTGCAGACGGTGAACTGGTCCACCACGGTGCCCGGCTGGTTGGCATCTATGATCACCACCTTGCTGGTGGTCAGGGTGCTGGTGAGGATCCATACCCGGCTGGAGGTGGCGTCTGTCTCATGGAGCTCCTTTGCCTGTCAGAGTACAGGCGACCAGGACGGTGTTGGTGGCCAAGAGTGGGTGACACCAGCAGCCACCTGGGGTCATGGGGCCTCCTGGAATCTTTCGGATCTAGCCCTGACCACGGCTGTCCTGTCCCTTAGCCAGGAGGGAGAGCACTCAGAACTGCACTTCCTGTCTACATTGCAGGCACATGTGGTCTCCTTCCACAGAAGACCGCGAGCCCAGCCATTAAGTCATGCCCGCACACAAAAGGAAGCCATGGGCCCCAAGGGGGAAGGACTGTCTGCCAGCCTCTTTGCTTGGCCGCCTCCACCGCTCCTCTGCAGACAGTGACTTTGGTTTCTTATAAGAAGGCGGTCGCCGAAACCGGCTTGGCTCAGTGGACAGAGCGTCGGCCTGCGGACTGAAAGGTCCCAGGTTTGATTCCGGGCAAGGGCATGTACATTGGTGGTGGCACATCCCCAGTGGGGGGTGTGCAGGAGGCAGCTGATCGATGTTACTCTCTCATCGATGTTTCTAACTTTCTATCCCTCTCCCTTCTTCTCTGTAAAAAAAAAATCAATAAAATATATTAAAAAAAAAAAAAAAAGGCAATCCTGGGGGAACCTGATCCCTTCAGCCCTACTGCCTGCTGAGCCTTGAGCCCTCTGATCTTCCCCACCCACCACAGCTCCTGGCTCCTAGGTGCTGGGTGCAGCAGCCTGAGCGTGCAGGTGACAGCAGGCAGGACAAGCAGAGGCAGCCCTTCCCCTCCTGCCACTCAGACCTTTTTCTTCTCCGGCGACGTGTGGTTGCTCTTGGCTTCTCCTTCCGCTTCCCGGTTGCAGGTCAGAGGGTCAGAGCCTGGCTCCAGCTTGACTCCATTCCCAGCGTGGTCCTCACTGGGTTTCCAGCCGCTCAGGTTGACCCCTGCAGCGCACCACAGCTGGGAGGACAGGGGGTCAGGCTGCAGCGCGGACAGGGTCTTCCCCAGCTTCCCCCCCGCTGGGATTCAGCTTCCACCGGAGCATCTCCCCGCCCGGCCCCCTCCCTCAGAGCAGGGCTCACCTTCATGGTGGGATCCTTCTCCACCAGAGGGCGGCAGTACACCGGCACAGGCACGTTCTTCATCCGCGTGTCCTCCTGGCCCCCATTGGGACTCAGCTGCAACCACAGGCAGAGGGGCCGTGGGTGCGGGGCCTGGGGCAGCTCGGGCGTGTCCGCAGCAGTTGGGCTGAGGCCGTGGACCTGCCCTGTCCCCCCCCGCCCGCCCCGTGCCCCCCGTGCCCGCGCGGTGCCCGCAGCACCTGCTTGTACTTGGCCGGCAGGCTCCAGCCGCAGGCCTGCAGCCGCCCGTCGTCGTTGCGCACGTGCTCGCGCACCTGGCGGTACTGCTCGCGCTTCTGCTCCCGCCGGGCAGAGGAGGTGCAGTCGCTGGGCGAGAGGAGCGAAGGGCAGTCCTCAGGCTTTGGCGACCCAGTCCCCCAGGCCTGGCCTCAGGGATGAGCACTCCCCCGACCCTGTCTGGTGCTAGGACACGGCTCTGCAGCGCCGGCTGGGCGCCCGGCGAAGCAGAGATGGCTGTCAGAGCCCTGGGCTGGAGACCTGACCCAGCACCTGCCGCTCAGGTTCCCGTCCTGCTGTCCCTGCCGCTAAGGGCTCACTGTAGGGACCTACAGCGCAGCCTCCCACCCCCCTGGGCCTCCCACAGGCCCAGAATTCCCCATTTCTGCCCTGGAGCCCTGGGCTTCCTGACTTCTAAACAAGGGAAAAGCCAAGTTTCAGAGGAACTTAATTCCCAGGAAGACGCAACCCTGTGGGAAAATCTCCTGCCGCTCCAAGAACCCTGGGAGCTCAGGCAAGCAGGACCAGAAGCTGCGGTGAGACCGCCAAGAGGGTGCAGCTGGCTGGGGCTAGCGACAGGGTCAGCCATGCTCCCACGGGGGGGTGGGGGGGGAAGGGGCGCACGGTGTGTTCATGAAAACATCCTGATGCCTGATGCCCTGGCCAGTGTCCTTCCCACCATGGCCTCCACCCCCCAGCACAGCCCCAGCGCGCCCAGGTGAGGCAGCCCGGCCACCCGGCCTCCCCCGGTGCATTGTGGGAGGCGCGGGGAGGGTGGGACACTCACTCATCTGGGAAGAACTCCAGGGGCCGGTTGCCTGCGGAGATCTGGCACAGGGCGTGGCTGCGGCGCTGGCTGAAGCCGGCCGTGGTGGGTGACTTGTAATGGATGTTCACGGAGGGGTAGGACCGCTTGGCCGGAGGGGGGCTGGACGAGGAGCTGAAGAGGCGGCTGAAGCTGCCAGCAGAGCGTGGGAAGTGAGCGGTGGGCCTGGGGTAGGCGCCCCCCCTCCCCCCCCTGCCCGGCGCCCCAACTCACAACTGCCAGATGGTGGACTTCTTCTTCTCCTGGACAGACGGGTGCTCTCGGGATGCTCTGCACGGAGGCAGGGAAGGGGCCCAGCTAAGCCACTGCCCCGCCCGTCACCCCGCACCCTGCCCACCCACGCCCACGGCCAGGCCCGGCCCCACCAAGTCCGACCAGACCCCACCCTTCCTGGGCTCCCTCTTGCCTCCCTCTCAGGAGACCCTCATCCTGGACACACCGGGATGGAGCAGCAGAGCAGAGGGCCTCCTGGGCAGGGTGCTCAGAATTCCCAGAGGGGCCCCAGCACGTCCCAGCCAGCTCCAGCCCAGCTCTAGCCCGGCCAGGGCAGCAGGGGAGGCTCAGCGCTCCTGGCCCCGATAGGCCCCCGCCCAGGAGCCCCTCACACTCCCTGGAAGGGAGGACGGTGGTGGTGAGGACGTGGTGGAGGGACCCACCTGATCATCTCGGTCCACCGCACGGCCTCCTGCAGCTCCATCAGCCGCTCCTTGTACTGGTTGCGCTCCATCAGCACCCGGGCCATCTCCACCCGCGTGAAGCGGCGGCGCTGCGCCATGGGGATCTTGTCCTGCGGGGAAGGGCGCCGCCCGTCAGCCCGCGAGGGCCCGACTGCCAGGCCGGCCCCGTGCCCTCCGAGGCCAGGCCACACCGAGACGCCTCGCGGGCTGGCCCCTGGGTGCGGGCGGGGGACAGGACACAGGGCACACAGGGACTCCCCGTGAGCCCGGGCACCGTGGCGATCAGTCGACACTTTGGGGGGACTGGCCCAAGGTGAGGCCGCAGGAAGAGGAGCGAGGGAGGTGAGCGGGGCCTGGCCACCACATCCAAGCTGAACGCTGGAAGATTTTTTGCTTTATTTTTTTTTAATGTTATTTTATTTTTAAAGTATGTTTTTATTGATTTTAGACAGAGAGGAAGGGATATGGAAAGAGAGGTGGAAACATCAATGAGAGAGAATAATAGATCGGCTGCCTCCTGCACGCTCCCTGTTGGGGAATCGAACCTGCAACCCAAGCTTGTGCCCTGACCAGGAACAGAAGGTGACCTCCCGGCTCAGCCACTGAGCCACGCCGGCCAGGCACACAGCGGAAGTTTTGGTGGATCTGAGGGGTCTGCTGTTGGCAAATTCTGTGACAGGATGAAGACTGCTCTGTGAAATTGAATCCTGGGAGCCGCAGGCTTGTGCAGGGGCGAGGGGGCCCCGAGGGAGCTTCCAGGTGAGGGCACCACCCCCACCAGCGGGTGGAAATCTCCCTGCAGCTGTTTCTGTGCTAGAGTGCTTGGCGTGAGGGTGCATAGGAATGGCTACTGCTTCCTGAGTGCCTGCTGTGACCTGCATCCTGATGGGAGAGCCACATGACCAGGAAAAGGACCGCTAATGAGGACGAGGTCCAAAAGCCGCCCAGGCCGAAGGCCCGTGACTGCCCCCGCCAGGTAGCAGCGGGGCCGACGGTCCTCAGAACGTTCAGTGCCGCTTGGGGAGGAGACGGGACAGATACGTGGGCAGAGGGCCTCCCAGCCACTGAGCTACGCAAACAGTGGTGACTGATGCTATTCTGGAGCCTGGCTCTGCCAGTCGGGGTGGATGGGGCAGTGGCTGTGCTGCGCAGGCAGGTACACCCTGCTGGTGACTGTGTGAAATGCAGCCGCTGGTCCCAGCCGGTTTGGCTCGGTGCTGGAGCGTCTGCCCTGGGACTGAAGAGTCCCAGGTTTGATTCCGGGAAAAGCCAAGTACCTCGGCTGCAGGCTTGATCCCCGGGCCTGGTCGGGGCACATTCAGAAGACAACTAACCAATGTTCCTCTCTGCTTCTCCCCCTCCCTTCCACTCTCCGGAAATCAATGGGGAAAACATCCTTGGGTAAGGGTTAAAACGCATGCACTAGGATGGGAAGCTGAGGGCGGGGGGTGGGGATGCTGCTGGGTGGGGTGAGGGTGAGGGGGGCCCAGAGGCCCGAAGGAGGAGCGCATCCCTGGTAGCCCGCCCACTGCCACCCCCCTGCCCCGCATGTTAATAGTGGAATATACCAATTCTGTACAGAGATAGCTGCTTACATCCTCCCCCTCTTCTTTGGGCTCACGGCGGGCAATGATGGCCTCGGACTTCACTCTGCAGGATGAAAAGGGAGCCAGGACGGGTGAGGGCCACTGGGCACCAGGCCAGACACGGTCCTCCCTCAAGCAGACTCAGGACCCCCCTCCAGTCCTAGCCCCGAGCATGCCTGCCGGTGCCTGAAGCTCACACATCTGCCCTTGCTGCTCCAGCCAGGCACACGCCCCCCACCCCACCCCCTCAGCAATCAAGGACCGATGGGAAGACAGACCCAGCTATCCTTCCTGGCACAGGCGGCGCTGGCTTCAGGCAGCCTGGAGTGGATGTGGCGCCCACTCCCACACACCGGCTGGCACAGGCGCCGCCAGCCTGAGGCCCCTTGCACATCCCCTTTCCCATCACCTCTCTGGGAGGACGGGGGAGGCTCTGGCTAAAGGAGAAAGGCCCCAGGGAAGTGCTGACTGCTGGGAGGAAGCCCCAGCGCTCAGTGGGGCTGCTTGGCTGGACCCTGGCTGCCAAGGAACTGGGAGCCAGGGGGAGCACAGAGTGTGGAGGACAGCAGCTCCCACCCTCCCGCCTCCCTCCTGCATGAATGTGATGCGTGAGAGCAGCAGGAAGGCTCAGCGCGGGCCACCAGGAAAGGGCACCCCGGACAGGAGCACCAGCCCTCCTGTGGGACTGCAACGAGGAAGGAGGTGAGGGTGTGAGGGAGGAAATGGAGGAAGGAGATGGGGTGGGGCCGGCAGACAACCTAGTAGCTAGTAGGTGGAGAGGCTGAGAGGCGAGCATGCAAACGAGCCACTTTGGGAAGGAATGACCACGGGTGTAGCTGGCAGAAAGGATGACGGGGTGGAAGAGAGGCCCAGCAGGGATCTCACTCTGCCCTCCAGGCTCTCAGCCCTTGTCCCTGCTGGGACCCACACGCACAGCCCTGCTCACCTCCTCAGCTCCTCCTCCAGGTCCTTGATCCGGCTCTCCAGCCGCAGTTTGGCTTGCCTGGCAGCTTCCAAGTCGCCCTTCAGCACCTCCTGCTCGCCAGACAGCTGGTCCACTTTGGCGATGAGGTCGTTCTTCACCACGTTCAGAGCGTTTCTTTGGGAAGGCAGAAAGGCGGAGCCGCGTGTGAACCGGCGTGGACGTCACGTGAGGGGTCGCAGAGGGTCGCCCGCACGTGTATCTGAGAGGCACACCCTGGTCCAGGTGTGGCCAAGGTGGTCACCACATGCCCCACGAAAGGCAGTGGCCACTCCCAGGAGGGCGAGCTCAGCCCCGTGGGTCCAGGCCCTCCTTGGGGGCTGCCCTCGGGGCCGGGCTGACATGGCTGCCACAGGGAGGCCTGGGGAGGGCTATCCCAGCACCAGGGCGAAGACAAGTTCTTACTTGGTTTCTAGAAGCTGTGAGTTCTCCAGAAGCAAATTCCCCACTTCCTTGCCCATTCCTGAAACAAAAGGTGCCAAGGTTTTGCGCCTGGCAAAGCCAGACCGATGCCACCACCTGCGTCAGAGTAACACACATCCCCAGGAAGCAGCCCACCGAGGGGGCTGGTAAGAGGGCATCGGGACTAGGGGCGTGGCCTGCAGGAAGAGGGCATCAGGACTAGGGGCGTGGCCTGCAGGAAGATGGGCATCAGGACTAGGGGCGTGGCCTGCAGGAAGATGGGCATCAGGACTAGGGGCGTGGCCTGCAGGGAGATGGGCATCAGGACTAGGGGCGTGGCCTGCAGGGAGATGGGTATCAGGGCTAGGGGCGTGGCCTGCAGGGAGATGGGTATCAGGGCTAGGGGCGTGGCCTGCAGGAAGATGGGCATCAGGACTAGGGGCGTGGCCTGCAGGAAGATGGGCATCAGGACTAGGGGCGTGGCCTGCAGGGAGAGGGCATCAGGACTAGGGGCGTGGCCTGCAGGGAGATGGGCATCAGGGCTAGGGGCGTGGCCTGCAGGGAGATGGGCATCAGGACTAGGGGCGTGGCCTGCAGGGAGAGGGCATCAGGACTAGGGGCGTGGCCTGCAGGGAGATGGGCATCAGGGCTAGGGGCGTGGCCTGCAGGGAGATGGGCATCAGGACTAGGGGCGTGGCCTGCAGGGAGAGGGCATCAGGACTAGGGGCGTGGCCTGCAGGGAGATGGGCATCAGGGCTAGGGGCGTGGCCTGCAGGGAGATGGGCATCAGGACTAGGGGCGTGGCCTGCAGGGAGAGGGCATCAGGACTAGGGGCGTGGCCTGCAGGGAGATGGGTATCAGGGCTAGGGGCGTGGCCTGCAGGGAGAGGGCATCAGGACTAGGGGCGTGGCCTGTGGCCTGCAGGGAGATGGGCTGCAAAGGGAGGCCACGTGGACCCGGGGGAGGCCTCTGTGGCCTTCAGGCGGGCGCTCCACCCGGGAAGTTGTCAGGAATGAGCCTGCCGTGTGCCAGCCCCAAGGGGTCCCAGATGGCCTGAGAGGCACCGGGCAGTCTCCGCGGCCTTGACGGACGCAGCAGCCCTGGGCTCTCATTCTGAGGGGTCGGGTTCCTACCGCTTTCTACCAACATCAAGTACCACCAGGGCCCAGATGGCACCGGCCTGAGCTGACTCAACTGGCTCTGTGCATCCACCCCAGTCTCAGTGCCCCCCATCCCAGAATCACCCCTTTACCCCCCCCCCCCATCCTATGGCTTCCCAGCCCATCATGACACTGACCCCTTTCAGAGCTCCCCCCCCTCCCCCCCCGCTCAGAATGGAGGTTGGAGCCATGGTGACAGGACACAGAAGAGACACAGATACAGAGAACACCTCGCTGAGGAGATGGGATGGCCCATGGCAGGCGCAGCCCTCCACCAGGACGAGGAGAGGGACTGAAGGACCTGGCCCAAGGCAGTGGGGTCAGCAGGGGGCGAGAGAGGGGCTGGAAGTGAGGACAGCGCTGCCTAGGGCCAGTGCCCAGAGGGGCTGACCTGGCTGCTCTGTGACCAGCCCAAGGTGGACCCCAGAGACTGAGCTCTCCGCAGACATGTCACACAATCCCCCAAAGTACTGAGTCTAACCCTTTGAGTCACCCCCTGAACCCAGGTCTGTTCCTTCTATTTTCACTCCCTCCGCGATCTAATGCAGACATGAGACAAGATACACAGGCACAGTGTGCTCACTTAGGGTTCTGTCTCCATTCACACCTCCTCCCCTCGCCTGGGGCCTGCCTTCCCCGTGGCTGGGACACGGCAGGCAGCAGGCAGGCTCACCCAGACAGGCTCCCTGGGGCCAGCCTCCCGAGCTTAGGGAGGCTGGGTCTGCCCTCTTCAGCCAGCCAAGGGTCTGCTCTGAAGGGGTGTCAGGGCAGAGGCCCTCACTCCTCATCTCTGCCCCGGAAGTCCCTGCTGACCCCACCTCGGCCTCACCATGCAGAACAAAGCAGACGGCTCATGAAGCATGAGGAGGTGACGGTGGACAAAGGAAGCCCGCAATGAGAGGACACACACTGACGTGGGGCCTTGGCCTTACCAAAAAAATCATCGCGCACTATGGGAGCGTCCCAGTCCCACAGCAGATGGGCAACCAGGGCGGGAGGAAGGACCAGGAGAGAGGAAGGGAGAGAAAACAAGCGCATTAAGCCCGTGTGGACAGCAGGGGGCGGTGTTACAGGCTGCTTCTCGCTGCCTGGGAGTGAGACAGGGG
The DNA here is from genome assembly GCA_036971965.1 of Nyctalus aviator. Taxonomy (NCBI): domain Eukaryota; kingdom Metazoa; phylum Chordata; class Mammalia; order Chiroptera; family Vespertilionidae; genus Nyctalus; species Nyctalus aviator. The sequence continues at coordinate 10,427,748 of CM072926.1, read as the reverse complement.
AGCAGGATGGGAAGGAGCCAGCTACTCCGGAAAGTTTATCTGTGGGTTGCAGAGAGCACTTGCCGGGGAGGTGGAAGGTAAGGCAATGCACTGACAGCTTACACCACAGCCTGGGTGGTGAGGGGCGGGTAAGTTGCTTGACGGAAGAAGTCTCTGCAGGAAGGAGACTGTGCCCGGGACCCTAGGGCCTTTGCACACTGCAGAGGCTGCACTTGGGAGGCGGGGCCTTAAAACCTCCCGCTGAAAGCCAGGGAGCAGGTCTCAGTCCGCCTGCCACCCGGGGAGAGGACCCTGAGCTGCCTGGCAGAGGCCTCACGGGTCCCTGGCTCCTGGATGCACCTGACAGAGACACACAGACCCAAGCCTCAGGCCTTGTCCGGGTAACGGCCCTGTGCTCCTAATGGCTCTGCAGAACCTTAACAAATGGCCGTGGGGGATTCTTGACTTTTGAAAAGATAGGTCAAGCCCCAACCGGTTTGGCTCAGCGGGTAGAGCATCGGCCTGCAGACTAAAAGGTCCCAGGTTTGATTCCAGTCAAGGGCATGTACCTTGGTTGCGGGCACATCCCCAGTAGGAGGTGTGCAGGAGGCAGCTGATTGATATTTCTCTCTCATCGATGTTTCTGTTTCTAACTCTCTATCCCTCTCCCTTCCTCTCTGTAAAAAAATCAATAAAATATGGCTTTTTGTGTTTTTTTTTTAAAAGAAAGAAAAGACAGGTCAGGGCACAGCTTCTCCCTCAGAGGTCAAGGTCACCATCGGTGGGCTAGGGAGCAAACCAACATAAGCTTCCAAGCGGCTTCAGGCTGCTGAGCAAAAGCATGTGTGCTTAGTGGCCTGGCGCAGAGTCGGGCTGCCCGCCAGTGGTGGCTGCAGCGCGACAGCAGCGGGGAGTGTCCCTGGGGCGCCACCCGCTCCACCTGGACTCCACTGAGGGGAAGAGGGGACTACAGACAGACACATGGGAGAGATACACACCTGAGAACTCCCCTGGGGCCATGTCCAGCGAAGCACAAAATGGCAGGGAAAGTAAGTGACAAAGGTCAATTGGTGACTGGAACCAACAAAATAAATTCTTATTAAAGAAAAGGCAACAATGATCAGCCATTTCCACGTTGAAAAGCATAAAAGAATGCAAGCAGATGTCACCAGGCCTGTGGTGACAAATCCCACTGGGGGCAGAAACCCTGAAGGAAAAGGGAGGCCAGAACAGAACATCTTGGTCCCCAGGGGGCACAGGGCACCGGGGACCCCGGGGTGGGGCGAGGGGAAGGTGTGGGAATCCAAAGCCTGCTCGCCCCTCTAGTTCCATTACCCACCCAGCAGACGGGCCAGCCCTCTGCAGACAGAGATAAGAGTGCGTGTGTAAATGGCTATGTAAATGTGCATGGTTGTGTGTGTGGTTGCATGGGGATAGTGTGTGCCTGGGGGAGTGGTTGTGCATGTGTGGATGAGTGTGGTTGGGTATGTATGTATGTGGTTGCTAGTGGGTGGGGTGCCACAAGGGCGTCCTTCAGAGTGAGCAAGCTCTCTGGAGCGAGTGAGCCACAGGCACCTGGCTTTGCAGGGTGCCCTGGCCAGCCTAGATCTTGCAGGAAGGGCACAGTATCAGGTAAGGCAGTGGTTCTCAACCTTCCTAATGCCGAGACCCTTTAACACAGTTCCTCATGTTGTGGTGACCCCCAATCATAACATTATTTTCGTTGCTACTTCATAACTGTAATTTTGCTACTGTAATGAATCATAATATAAATGTCTGTGTTTTCCAATGGTCTTAGGCTCTCCCTGTGCGTTGAGAACCACTGAAGTAAGGGATGACCAGAACAGAGGCCCACTGTGCAGGAAGGAAACATCTATTTACATGGGGTCTCCTTTATGTTCTTCAATTCTATTTTCTAACTCTCTTTACAAAGGTTTTACTATTTCTCATGGTTACTTATAGACATTTTACTTTTTTTAATCCTCACCTGAGAATACATTTTTTAATTTTTATTTTAGAGGGAGAGGAAAGGAAAGGAGAGAAAGAGAGAGAGAGAAACATGGATGTGAGAGGAAAATGTCAACTGACTGCTTCCTGTACATGCCCGACTGGGGATCGAACCTGCAACTACTCTGCATGGGATGATGGTCCAACCGAGCCACACCAGCCAGGGCGATAGACATTTTCTAGGTCTCATTATTAAGCAGTACGGCCGGACGCCAGTGAGGCAGAGGGGAACGAAAGTCAGGTCAGCGTGTCCAGAGCTTCAAACTCTAACCGATGCAGGGCGGGTTATTGAGACTGAGTTTTGTTTCCTCGTTTGTGAAATGGAGACAGAATCTCCTGAGCGTAGGCTTCTTGTGCAAGTCCCTGGCAGAGCAGCTGGCACCTGCTAAATGGAGTACGTATTAATTCCCTTACTCCCCAATTATGTCAGTTCTATGCTGCACATTCTCATGCCTTAACACTTCCGAAATTATAAATGGGTCTTACAATCAATGGATGTCATAGTTTATTTATTTATTTTAAAAAAAATATATTTTATTGATTTTTTTACAGAGAGGAAGAGAGAGGGATAGAGAGTTAGAAACTTTGATGAGAGAGAATGTGCCTGCAATCAAGGTACATGTCCTTGACCGGAATCGAACCTGGGACCTTTCAGTCCACAGACCTACGCTCTATCCATGAGCCAAACTGGTTTCAGCAGGATGTTATAGTTTAATTTGCAGCAATTGTTTCCTTTCTTGGAGATTTCTAAAATAATAGTATATTACTTGTGGTGTTACAGAGTCAATGAAATATAATAATATAATATTTCTTTGCCAAAGGAATTCACAGTCCAAATGGCCAATCCAGGCACTGAGAGTTTGGGGATGCTGTCATCAACTATGCCAACTGCCTTAAGAATCATCTCTAAGCCAGTTTAGCTCAGGTGATAGAGCATCGGCCTACGGACCGGAGGGTCCTGGGTTCAATTCCAGCCAAGGCAGGTACCAGGGTGCAGGCTCCTCCCAGGCCTTGGGGCCCTGGTCGAGCGATGTTTTTCTCTGCCTTTCCCTCTCTCTTCCACTCTCCCTAAAAACCAATGAAAAAATATCCTAGGGTGAAGATTAAAAAAAAAAAGAATCATCTCTATCTTATTGCTTAGAGTATTAATGTGTTTCTGAAATGACAAGATCTTCCCACTGTGAAAACTATCACAAACCAGGCCGGTATGGCTCAGTGGTTGAGTGTTGACCATGAACTGGAAGGTCACGGTTCAATTCCCAGACGGGGCACGTGCCCAGATTGTGGGCTCAATTCCCAGCGGAGCTGGTCAATGGTTCTCTCTCATCATTGATGTTTCTATCGCTCTTTTCTCTCCCTTCCTCTCTGAAGTATTTTTTTTTTTTTTAATTTCTCAGCACACAGTATAGCAGGAACATCCCCTAACTCTCAGTGCCTGGATTGGCTATTTCATGCCTCTCTCACCATTTGGACTGTGAATTCCTTTAGCAAAGAAGGAAGAGATACACATATGTTATTATATTTCATTGAATCTATAACACCACCACTACCCCAGTCTCTTCCCCGATTAGCAGCCACAAAGAAAACTTAGGGTCAGGTGCTCACTCCTGCAACAGGTATCGTCAGAAATACGGTGTAGGGGACCAAAACTCCGGTCACTGACACTCACTGTGGCTGAGCCGCACACAAGCTTGGGGCCCCTGTTAGACACAGCAGGCCGCCCGGAGTCAGTGCTCCGCCGAAGGTCACAACGGCATTCAACCCTCTCCAACTCAAGGTTTCCTGACTTTCACTGTGCTCACCTGGTATGGCACCCAAAGGCCTGTCCCCGCCAGGAGCAGGGGCCCATTTCAACCAGAACCAGGCGATGCACAAGATAACCACCTTCTGCCGAAGATAAAGCATCTGAGTGGAAAGGCTGAGTGCAGAGCAGCTCACACTCTGTCACATGGGAAAAGGGTGTTGGTTTCCAGTTCTCGGAACAAAGACCCATCAGATGCAGTGGTCAGACCTTCTCCTGAAAAGATCCTACCGAACCCCTGTGCTGAGTCCGAGCCCAGGAGGTTTATCAGACATCCTCACGGTCCCAGGGACCTACCACATCTGACCGAGAATTAATGACCCCAATATATATATATATATCGTATATATATATATATTTGATTTCAGAGACGAAGGGAGAGAGGGAGAGAGAGAAACATCAATGATGAGAGAGAATCACTGATTGGCTGCCTGCTGCACACCCCCTATTGGAAAATGCCCCACACACTGGAGATCAAACCCACAACCGGGCATATGCTCTGACTGCAAATCGAAACATGACCTCCCGGTTCATAGGTCGACGCTCAACCACGGAGCCGCACCAGCCGGGCAACCCCGTTTTAAATTACCAATTCAGTCAAGGTGGCCTTCAGGTAAAATTCACTCATGCGCAGTTTCTAGTTCGCCGTTTTTTCCTCCCATCACTGTTTATGGAGATTTTGTGTTTAGGTGACATTTGGAGTGATGCCGGGATCAATGGCGACCACAGGATGTGGCCACACAGGACTCCGGGCATCCGACACCCCTAGGGCTCCGAGAAGGGAGGGAGGGAGGAACGCTCACGTGAAGAGGCCACCGGGGAGGAGAGCTCTCTGCCCGGGGCCGCAGACGGACGGACAGGCAGGCCCCCAGAGCCACGGGCAGTGTGGAGGAGGTCAGCTCCGGCAAAACCCTGCAGAATGGCGTGAGGGCCCAACGTGCCCAGGAGCACCAGAGACGACAGGCCAAAGAGGAAACGACCCAACGGCCATCCGGAAGCTGAGCGCCATGCAGCCGTAAGAGGAAGGGAACTCTGAGATCTCCAACTGCCTGGGGGAGCTCAGGGCACCGTGCTAATGGAGCCCAGCCAGAAGGGAAGGACCAACGGCTGGGAACTGTCCCAAAGAGACAGAAGTGTCACCAGGAAGTAGAAGAGCGAGGGCTGCAGGCTGGGAGGGGCGGGAGTGACTGCTAACAGGCTCCGCCGTGGAGGGTGAAATGTTCTAAGTTACGTGCTGATGACCGTACAGCTCTGTGATGCTCACAGCCGCTGAGTACACTCTAAGCGGGAGAATCGTATAGAGTGAAACTCCATCTCATAAAGCTCTTTTAAAAAAAGCATCGTGGTTGGTCAGTCAGGGCTTCCATTCTGGGTTGGACTTGGGTCCGAGTCTTGGCTCTGTCCTTTTATCTCACCCTCCTTAACCTCCACTTCTTTATCATAAAATACGACTAACGGTGGCTGCACACATAAAATGCGGGTGCTGCTGGAGATGGTACAGGTGCAGGGGGACCCTGCTCCGCCCTCCCTACACCCTACCTCCCGCCCCTTCCTGGCCAGCGCTGGCCTCGGACCCCTCCACGCTCCTGAGGCAGAGCGGAAGCGCCACGCTGGAACCACACACCCTGACACAGTGACACCTGCCTGTCTGTGGCTTTTCTGGGGAGGAGGCTTTATGTGTTTATCAATTCCCAAAGGATCAAGACAGCATCCCGCTGTGCGGTGCCAGCTCTCAGCACGGGAGCCCTCTCGCCTGAGAGGCAGCCTGCTCTCGGGCTGCTCTGAGAGGCATCCCGCGCCGGCCTGTAGGGCTGTAGCTCCCGAGGCTGCCAGGCAGAAAGGTGCTACTCCAGGGACCCGGTGTGCGTGGCTGTGGAACAGCCTGACTCCGGTGCCTCTGGCTCTGACACGTGGCCTCCACGGAACGCCCGCCTGAGGTGACAGCCAGGCCCTCGCCTAGGGGTGAGAGCACAACCCCAGGGAGGCAGCCTCTGGGAGGGCAACGCGTAGCCAGTCCTCAAGACTCACACCCTTCACCTTGGGGTTCCCACGCCTACAGTCTGAGCTGAGAAAAGCATCAGAGACGTGGGCAATGACGCACGCCCACAGGCATCCATGGCAGCAGTCTCAGACAGCAAAATGCAGAGCCACAGAGAGCCGACTGGGCGGCTTACAGCCACACCACAAACGGTTAAAATGCGTAGCCCCTTAGAAGCGCAGGGAGATGGCGACGTCACCCACCGAGAAAGGAGATGTGAGCTGACTACGCACATCCCTGGTCTATGGGCCTGGGAGCGTGTCACCCAGACAGAACACACTCATCTCAGCACGGGAGGGGCAGCTCTGGTTTTCACTCTCTTCTCGGTAATTTCTGAAGTTATCTGACTATTATAATGTGCACGTACCAGTTTTCCAAAATTAAAAAAATGCCTAAAAACAGAGTATCTATGCCATTATCTGAATTATGTAAAGAAGAGTGGAAGGACATCAAAATACTACCAGTGATTGCCTCAATTAGATTCTCCAGGATATTAATAGCTTTTGTATACTTGTATTTATTTTTACAATGCTTATGATAAAGATTCCTTTCAAAGTATATATTGATGAAAGTGGACATATTGCTCCTGATCTTAGACGAAAAGATTTCAGTCTTTCATCACTGAGTATGAATATAATTTACAATATGCACTCAAAAATGCACAAGATGGTAAATTTTATGTGTACTTTCCCACAATTTAAAAATTAGCTGAAAAAACTTGCATTTCAGACACAAGGTGGTGCGGGCTGACACACAGGTGTCCCTACCCCAAGACAATCGACATAAAAAAAATCAAGAGGCAATTCCAAAATGAAGAAAGTGACAACCCGCTAATACCACTGGACTCGCCCACGCAGGCCCAGGCCTGGCGGCAGGTGCAGCGGGCGGGCCGCCGAGCCCCTGGGGACCGTGCCGACCACAGGCAGATGTTGAGCACGGGAGCCCAGACACGATATGGGGCGTCGGCGTGAACCAGTGAAGTGACGGCCACAGAAAGACAAGCGATAAGAAGCCTCTGATGAGAGCAGATGATGAAATACGGATCATGACGTGGAAGGCAGCCCTCAAAGACTGGTGGAAGGAGAGCAGGGTGCACCCGACTTGCCTTGAGCCCTCCCCTGTGAGCCACTGCAAGGTGTGGGGAGAGGACCCTCAGAACCGCCGCTCCCTGGAAACACGCCACACTCCGCCCCGACGCCCCTGCCAGGAGGCTCAGGGGAGAAAGGGCTGAGCTGCATCCCTGAGGTCCTGGAGCTTTTCCCCAGCATGGCTTGGGGGACACGGCTGCTTCTCAAGGGCTCTGGACAGAGGATTGGGGTTAGGGGTATTGAGAGGTTGGGGTGGGGAGCACAGAAACACACGGTCAGGGGCAGGAGGTTTGAACCCCGCTGAGAGCCTTCGAGGTGATACTGACTTCCCGCCCGCCTGGCTTCGAAGCCCATGGGCAGTCCGTGGGCACCAGCAGCTCCTGGCAAAGCCCAGGTGCTCTCCGTGCCCGGTGTCCGCCACCCTGGGACGGGAGGGAGGACCAGGGGCAAGTCTATACGGAGCGGCCAGCTCTGCACCCACATCAGGCGCGGCGCAGGGAGCTCTGCTGGAGACCGAGGGCAGAGGGTGCGGGGCACACTGACCCGCCTGGCATTTTCCTTGTGGAGGGAGGAGCTGGCAACAGCCTGCCCCTCACACACTCCTCAGAGCGGACTGCCTGTGGGGCGGGGCAGGCTTCAGCCTGGTGCTAGTTAGCATGAGTGTCTTCCCGGGTGAGAACTGTTCTGTCAGCGGCTGAGTTTTAAGGTGTGTGAATTATATGTGAATTATTGTAGAAAGAAGTTCCTAGCTCACAGCTGACAGAGATTGGCTTTCATCACCAATGAAACCAACAACAGCCCAGGGCCCGAGGGTCACGAGACAGCCTGTGTTTACCTAGCAGGTCGGCCCCTTCGTCCACGTCCCCGATGACCTCGGACCCCGCGGTGGACAGCTCGTGGTACAGGGAGTCCGTGTTGATGCCAAAAGCCTTGTTGACAATCCCCTGGGTCGGGCTGTGAGGAATGCAGAGGGAACGGCAGAGTGAGTGGGCAGCATCCATGGGCCACGGTGACACCCTACACGGGCGCTCACAGCCAGCGCTGCCTGTGCAGGGGCAGCGGGCAGTGCCCGGCATCCTCCCACCGAGAGGCTGTGGGGCCCTCGGCAAGGGCAGCGACTCCTGGGGTGAGGGCTGAGCCGACGAGGACCCGGCCCCGGGCCAGGGAGTACCTGCTGCCGGTGCGGTCGAGGCGGGGCTCCCGGCCCACGTCCAGCTCTGGGGTGGAGTCGATAATGTCCTGAACGTCAGACCACTCGTCACTGCTGCCCATGCCTGGGGACAGATGGGACAGGGTCAGGAGGTGCCTGGAGTTCCCTGCGTGGTTCACGGTCGTCCTCTGGCCCCAGGTCCAGAGACCCCTGCTAGGCTCCCGCCAGGGAGACACCCTCAGGAAAGGGCTTTTCCCAGGCCAGTGGCGGGTGGGAGCTGTCCCCCATGATCTCATCTGAACAGGACACTCAACCTCGACTCATCCAGAGCCCCAGATTTTTCTCCCCCTTTTCCCTAGACCAGTGGTCGGCAAACCGCGGCTTGCGAGCCACATGCGGCTCTTTGGCTCTTTGAGTGTGGCTCCTCCGCAAACACCACGGCCTGGTCTATGTTGAAGAAGTGGCGTTATAAGAAGTTTAAGTTGAAAAATCTGACTCTCAAAAGAAATTTCAATCATTGTGCTGTTGATACTTGGCTCTGCTGACTAACGAGGTTGCCGACCACTGCCCTAGACGCACCTGCTGGATGGCGGTGGTCTACTGTGAGAAGCTGAGTTGAGTTGTATCCTCCAAATTCACACACTGAAGGCCCAGCCCCCAGAACCTCAGAAGTGACTGTATTTAAAGAGTTGATCAAGGTAAGATGGGGCTGCTAGGGTGAGCCCTGCTCCCATTCGACTACGTTCTTCTAGGAAGAGGGGATCAGGATGAAGACACACACAGGGGAGAAGCATGTCCACACTCAGGGAGGTGATGGCCTCAGGGGAAATGGGCCCTGCCCACACCCTGTTCTCTGGCCTCTGGCCTCCGCAACCGGAGAAATAAATGTCTGTGGTTAGCATGCCCATTCTGTGGTGTTTATTATGGCGATCCCGGTGGACGAATACATCTTCCAAAACTATAGTGTGTAGGAGGAAGAGAAATGTCCCTGGAGGGATGGGAGGGCAGGAGCACCTGGCAGGCGCGTACCTATGCTGACGTTCCGCATCTCCTGCGTGACCTGGACCTCCATGTTGCGGCTGTTGCGCTTTTCCCGGGCCCGCTTGCTGCTCTTGGTGCCGGCGCCGTAATCCCCCAGGGCCTGCAGGCTCTCGTTGAGGGGCGTGACGGCGGCCGAGGGCACGGAGGACGTGGGCGTGTTGGACTTGGTGCCCGTGGTGCTGGGCGTGGCGGCCACCGAGGACTGGCCCGACTCGGACATCTCGTCACGTGGACACTAGGGCCAAACACAGGAGGGGGAAGCTCGTGGTGCAGCCCCGCCCCGGGCCGCCTGAGGCCCCCGGCTCGGCCTCTCTGCCACCGGACCGTAACAAAACAGCGCCCGAACGGGAAGGGGCAGGTGGAGCCCTGCTCTCCCGTCGGGCCGACTGCGCGTGGCCTGGTCACGTGGCTCGTTGGCCGCCGCCTCTGGCTTTCCGGAGGCAGCACCGCCTTATGGAAATGGTTTAAGTGGGGCTTTCGGCTCGCACGCTCCCCGATGAAGCCGCATGTGATGGACATGGAGCTACACAGATATGGCAGGCAACCCTTTGCAGCCGGTGGGTGGTCAGAAACAAGGTGCAGCTCGGGGTGGGCGGAGGGCTCTCAGGGGGCCAGTTCGCACTGTTGCTTGGCACTGGCTGACTCCTGGTCCCACCCACTGCCGTGTCCTGCTTCCCACCCTGGCTAGTCAGGAGCTGTGAAGGGGTGCACACCCCCCCAGTTCTGCCTGGCATGGCCTCCCAAACAGACACACAGGGGATATGTAATGCTCAACCCCCACAGCTCAAAGGGACCACAGTCCACTCCAGACATCTACGCAAGGACAAACTGAAATTCCATTTCCACACCCCCAAAATGTCCCAGGAGTGAAAGAGACCAGGTATTTGACATCTACAATTGACTGTGAACCTTAAGGATTTCTTGGAGAGAACACAGTCCACTGGAATCAGTGTAGGATGTGGGACAAACCCTTCTCCTGCGGTCCTCCCTGCCGGAACCATTGGACAAACGCAGTAAAATAGCCCCACTCGCCTGTCGATAACAGTCACCCGAGCAGGTGCCCAGGGCCCCTCTGAGGCTGCGGCAGCAGCTCCCTCAGCCCGCCCCCTCTCATGGCGCTGAGCAGGGGCATGGTCTCAGGAGGGCTGAAGCTCCCGGGGCGGGGGTGCGGCTGAGGCGGCTCACGGTGCACATCCATTGCCCTCTGGTGCCAGGGCACACGGTTTCTCCAGAGGCACACCTCCTAGGGAATTCCTTAACCGGGAGGGGCTGATGAGGGGTGTCCCGCCAGCTGGATGAACGCTGGGACCCATTACACTGCCTGTGACTGGGAGCCAGAGCTGGTTAGAGACTTCTGAGATCTCTCTTTTCTTTTTTAAATATATTTTTTTTATTGATTTTTTACAGAGAGGAAGGGAGAGAGACAGAGAGCTAGAAACGTCGTCGATGAGAGAGAAACATCGACCAGCTGCCTCCTGCACACCCCCTACCGGGATGTGCCCACAACCAATGTACATGCCCTTGCCCGGAATTGAACCCGGGACCTTTCAGTCCACAGACTGATGCTCTACCACTGAGCCAAACCGGCTTCGGCTGAGATCTATCTTTTCCAGCCTGCTTCTCCCTGGGACAGCAACTTCCAACTTCACCTAACTGGCTCCCGAGCCTTTCTACCAGGAACCAGTCCCAAACCCTCCTCGGGACAGGCCTTTCTGACCTGGGAGGCCATGTCCCAGGGGACGCCCGTGATACCTGAGACACTTGGGGGGGTTAAGTGCTCTCGCGTGGAGCGGGTGGAGCCCGGGGTGCCCCTCCACATTCCGCAGAGCACAGGGCAGCCCCTCAGCCCTGCTGGTCGAGGTGCAGAGGGAGGAAGCCCCACTTGAGGGCTTTCCCACCCCCTTAGATGCGCCTCTGTTAATCCATTCCGAAAAGGATTCGGGCCGAAACCGGTGTGGCTCAGTGGATAGAGCATCAGCCTACGGACTGAAGGGTCCCAGGTTCGACTCCGGTCAAGGGCATGTACCTTGGTTGCAGGCACATCCCCAGTAAGGGGTGTGCAAGAGGCAGCTGATCGAAGATTCTCTCTCATCGATGTTTCTAACTCTCTATCCCTCTCTCTTCCTCTCTGCAAAAAGTTAATAAAATATATTAAAAAAAAAAAAAGGATTCGGATTCTACAGTTTAGGGTCCAAATGAGAAGGAAAACTCCTTTCCTTTCACAGCACGGACGCACACAGAAAGCTCCTGTGATGGCTCCCAGGCGCTCTGCCCTCTGCACGTCAGGGGCACTCGTGTCCCTGGGGAGGGGCGCTCTGCTGCCACCAGGCCCGCGCTAGCACTCGCGAGAGGGTGCAGGAGACCCGGTGCGGGAATCCCAGGAAGACCCGGGAGGTCAGGGCCAGGAGGCCCCTCTCACAGAACCACTCCTTCCAGCCACCGTCCGCATCGGCCACGTTTCCCGGCCTACCTGCGACTCTCAAACCTGTGTCTGTGGGTTTTCTGTGGGTCTCGTTGGCCCGGTAATCACTGTGGGGAATTCTGCGACAAACTGGGACTCCCCCAAGCTCCCTCAGCTCCTCCGTCACCCTGTGGTCCACCACTTCCCCACGGGACACTCCCCCTGGCCACCACTTACCTACAGGCAAACCTCTCAACCTCCTAACATCACCGTGGAGCAGTGACCTCCAAATGCAAAGACCCACACTCAGCGGTCTTTCCTCACCATGAGTAGCCACAATTGTTTGGTTAAAACACTGAAAATACAGTACATAAAAACAAATAAACAAAACAAAACAACAGCAAAATTAAGAAATTAGAAAAACTTTAAAACCTAGAACATGAAATTAAAAGAACTTAAATAATTGTTTGAAAAAAATTAAAAATAAAACACATCTAAGAACTAAAACATAAAACACTGACTTATTAAGAGAAAGGCGGTGTCAGACAGCACAGGAGAGAGGAAGGGTGCCCTGCGGAAAACACGGGCTCAGAACGGCAGGAGAAACGGAGCCCAGGAGGCGAGGGCGAGGGCGAGGGCCCTGCGGCTGAGGCCAGTGGCTTCTTTAGGAGCCCCAGCTGCACGCCGAGAGTGGGAGCAGCGGGCTCACATGGCCAAGTCCGGCCTGAATGGTGGGGATAGCTGGGACCCCACAGCCCCACCCACTGGCAGGATAGCCCATAACTGGCGGGTGAGCGCCTGCGTCAAATGTCAGAGACATGCTCACTCCCTGGAGCAAAAGTAGAAGCCAGTGGAGTCACAGCTTGAAGCTTGAAGCTGCCTCCTGCAGGCAAGCCAGGCCCCAAAGTGAGCAGTCAGCACGGAGCTGCAGCAGGAAGGAAGTTTCTAGGACATCTGGGTCCCATGGCCACACCCCAACCTGTCCAGACGCCGCAGCGTCTTCCGATAGCTCTGCAGGAAGGTCACCAGCCCCAGGGTCACCTCTCCAGCCCGGAGGGTGGTGTCCTTACCTGGCAAGGGGGTCAATGTCCTGTCCGGCCTCAGCCTGCCTCCGCCGGACAGGCTGAGCTCAGACTAACACCGCTGCAAGTGACCAGGGGCCTGAACGAGTGATGGGCCATGGGAAGCTCCTGCCCTAAGCTTTCTCGGGGCCCCTATTCCGGGATGCATCCCCTGGTGAGCTGTGAACACCCAGGATGTCCCTTCTCACACCCAGAGAGCCGGAAGCCACCGGCATGTGCAGGGATGAGAACAGCGCAGAGAAGACACTCTGCCTCCTGGCCTGTGACTCCTGGCTGCTGTGTAAACCTCAGGCACCAGAGCTCAGTGCACTCTGGGCTGGCATCCGGGCTGGCCGCAGATGCTAGCAGGTGCCAATACAAGACCAGGCCCTTCTGAGCTGGTCCAGTTCCTCCATTGTTGTTGCACCTCAGGGAGGGGTCCCACTAACCCGGGAAAAGCTGCAAAGGGTTGTATGCGAAGACGGGACTCCTGAATGGACATGGGGCGACAGGGAGAAGACCCTCACTCCACAGCGCGGCTACAAAACCTGGTAGGTGGAGCTGAACTGCAGCTGGCCGAGGTCGCTCAGGTGCCAGTGGTCCCCCGAAGGCACGAGCTTGCCCCCCATCTGTGCACGTACCATGCCGTCGGTCAGGGGGAAGACGTTCAGAGAGGTGGGGCGCTCCTTCCTGCTGAAATGTGAGGGAGGACAGGAAGCGGACGGTCAGCCTGTGGCTCAAGAAATGAGAACTGACCGTTCTGCACATGCAGGTGCGCATCCTGCACAGAGCGGTTCCCATGACACCCCTTGCCTGGCCCGGGGAGAGGCCGCTGTGGGCAGGCCGGGCCTTCTGGGAGCCCATCATCCCCCTGCCCCCCTGTCCACAGCCACTCTGATCACAGGCATGTGCACCTGCAGGGGAATCTGCTTCTCTGTGATCCCTGTCCACGTGACTCACCGTGTTTAGTACTCATCGCTGGTACTGCTGTGTGTGCCAGGACACCCCACGGCAGTGCCAGCGAAGGGCCCTTCGGCATCGTGGCGGCGCTGACGGCTCCTGGGAGTGGCAGCCGTTACGATGACGGCCTCCTTATGTGGAGGCCACACTCACATCATGGCACCCGCGAGAAAAAACACCTCCTTGCTGCCCCTGGCCCCTCCCCCACTGCGGTGTCTTTTCATGAGAAGTCACGGGAAGAAGTGCTTGACCAAAGGACAGCATAAGAGAGGCCTGCCCTTCTGCTGGGTTACCCCCTCTGCAGTGCCCTGGGCACCTTTCCCTGGCTCGGTGCCTTGTCCCGCTGTCATGGAGCCCTGGCACCGGAGCTGCACCCGGAAACGGGATGGCTGGTAGCCTGGGCTAGCAGAGGGAAGTTCAAGGCCCCCTGACGTGGGCTTGCCCGCGAGAAGACGCTACGTGGACCGTAGAACCGGAGGGCAGAGACCCTCTTCCACGGGAGCTCCACGCCAGGCGCCGGGTGGTGGAGACAGGCCAGCTCCTACTCTGCCCCAGGACAGACACCGCACCCAGGGACTGCCATCCAGAGAGCCCCTGCTGCTCAGAGCTCTTTAGGCCAAGAATTACAGTTCCTCAAGCCACAGCCTCTCGTGCTCAGAGCTCAGTCCCCAGAGAAGGAGGCTGGAGGGGTGGTGGGGGCTTCCTAAGGGGTCCGAGGAGCTGGGTCCAGAGGCTAGACTGTTCCTTGTGGTGCTTGGTGGATGCAAGTGAAGAGGGAGCAGAGCAGCCCCCGCTGACCAGAACTGACCATGGCCGGGTAGACGGCCTCATACAGTCCGCTCTGGGCAGGGTCTCTGGCGGGGCCCGCACGCAGGAAGAAACAGAGCTTGTGAGGTGCGTTCTGCTCTGTCCCTCCATGGCTGGCTCCGGTCCTGCTCAGGAAGATGCTGCTTCCTGCAGAGCAGGCTCCCGGACCCGCTGGGACCTGGCTGTGCACGGGGCAGGGGCAGAACCAGAGGAGCAGGTGCTCCCAGGGGCTGGGCTATGGGAGCCATGGGGAGGGCACGCTCAGGCCAAGGCCGCAGGAGGCACTGCGCACAGCCCTCCTCCCGGGACGCAGGAGGCTTTCTGACACGAGAGACGCAGACCCTAAGGAGGACGTTACGTTGGGTAGGTCTGAGCCTGCAGATCCATCAAGATCTCAGTGGCCCACGGCTCACCCCTCACTCTGGCTCTGATGCACTGGGAAGGCGGCCTTGGCCACGGGCCCAGCACAGCCCTGGAGGGGCAGGGCCGGGGGCGGATGGGCTGCAACTCCCATCTGCTCCCTCAGGGCTCCCAGACTGTCCTTGGCCCACTTTTCCTCTGGGCCCCTCTCCTGCTGGGTGCAATGTACACAATGGGTCCCTTGGCCCCAGACAAGTTCGATCCTGGCCGCCACCAGATCTGCAGGGTGACAGCAGGGACAGAGTGTGAGCATCCTGCTTTAAAGGACGGGGGACACTTGTCCATAACCTGCTTCCACAGCTCTGCGTGCAGACACACACACTATATCCAGAGACAGACAGCCACTCTCCCTGACAGAAATCATCACCAGGAATTCTGTCTGATCACCTCGTTGCTCTCCACAGAATCGCAAACGGCTCTCCTCTGAGCCCGGTTAGCACTTGCAGCACTGCTGACTGAGGTTGGAGCCGGCTGAGGCTTGGCCAGTGTGTCCTCTCATTACAGCCTGCAGCGCCCTCAGCAGACGCCTATGCTTGTCCACTTCAGAGGCTTTAGCCCCAGGGGGTCACACTATATGTGGGTCACAGCCCAGGGCTCCGACACCAGAGCACAGGGTCTTGGCCCCGCCCACTACCTACCATGGCAACGCCAGCCTCGGGCTTTGGATGCACGGCCCCCTCTGTGGACAGGTGGATGTTTGCTGAGTGGAGTCCTGGTACCAGTATCCACTCTGGGGCCAACCAGCTGCCTCCTCAGTGTCGTGACCCTATACACGCCCCCCCACCCCCATCAGGAGGCTGGGACCTATCACTGTGCTGCAGGAAGTGTCAAGTGCCCCAGGAACCGCCTGTGCTTATCATTGAGAACCACCAGCGTCTTAATTACAAACTCTCCTGACCCCAAAGGCCCCAAGCGCCTGGCTGGACAGCGCCAACACTGCACAGGCTTTACCTTTTCCTCCACGACTGACGAGGACTGTGGGACAGCGACAGACACAGGGCCAGCAGACAGCAGTGACAGCACAGAGAGCAAGACAAGAAGACAGCGTTAGAACCTCAGGGAGCTCCACCGCACATCTGCTCGCACAGAATACATGTGTGATGACACAGTCGGCATCCACTCCACACTCGAGACAGATGCTGAAACACACAGACATCTACATGCGACAGACACATGACACGCAGACATATGATCCACGGTGTGGATAAAGGCCCCAAACGAGGCCTGTGCAGCAGGTCACATGTAGTCAGCACAGGGCGGTGGGCACGTGTCCTCTCCAAATGGCTCAGCACACATGTGTACTTGGCGCACAGCCACACACGTCTATGTCCACGGACAGACCAGTGTTTGAAGCACACGCTGAGTTTTGTTCTGAAGACACACAAGCCAGGAAGCCAAGCCCGGAGTGAAGGAAAGCCTGCCGGGGGGCAGCGGTGGGCAGAGGCTGCCAGCACCGGGTGAGCCCTGTGGTGGGAGCTGGAGAGTCTGAATGAAGAACCGGGGGCACACACATGTCCCCAAAGAGGCCGAGTGGCAGCAGGAGAGGCTGCACCCCGAGAAGGGGGCCCGGGGGGAGGCAGGGCCTTGCCTGACCCATCGATGCTGCAGCACAGTCACAAAGACACGTCTGAGCCCTGAGCCGCCGAAGGCGGCAGCCAGCACTGTGACAGGCTCGGGCTTTCTCTGTGTCCACCAGCGTTTCTTCTCAAACACGAGGCGGGGCTGCATCCAGGTCTGTCCACCTGGAAACAGGTCCGGGCCAAAGTCAGACACACGCCGTCCCTCAGAACACTCGCTCCCAGCAAGTGCCTGGGCCACGGAGAAGTGGCTGCAGGGAAGGCCGGAGCCCCTACAACTGCTGCAACAACCCAGGACAACCAACCTCGGCTGGTGATGACGCTAAAGGCCTCCACCCGGCAGGCAGGGCAACGGGGGCCCCAATGCACGGCCCCACCCTCTGCTGCCTGCGCCAGGCTTCCCACACAAGCGCTGTTCAGGCACCCCCGCCCCCCGCACCCCCTCCTCCACCGGGAAGGGACCTCGGCAGGACGGGCAGCTCCAGGCACCTTCTCTCTGTGGCAGCATCTCTCTGCCATGGGGGCAACTCTGGCTGGGGAAAGTCTATTCACAGAGCGCCGAGGGCTGAGGTGACAGTGATCAATGGGCCCACCTGGGCCCACGGTGGATCAGATCGAGACAAGGCGTGCAGGAATCTGGGCCAGAGCCTCAACCTCTCTGGGACAGCCAGGGGGTCTGTTTTACAAATGAAGGGCGCCCGCAGGCCACGGCTGGCGTGGAGAAAGCCCGGCATGCACCAACCCCACGGGCATTGCTCCAAAGGCCTCCGCTCGCCCAGAAGTTACAAGCAGCCCTGGCCAGGCAGCAGGATCTGAACTAGCCGCATGGACAGAGAGACCCAAAGACCCGCCTTGGAAACAGGTTTCTTATGAGCAGCCTGTTCTAACTACCTGGGCAGGAGGAGCTCCAACACAGCCTTCAAGAGTTGGCGAGGGGCTTCAGAGGGGACTCTGCGAGCCACCCAGGCATGTCCACGGGGCTGGGCTTCTCTAGGGAGGGGGACGCTGGCTTCCCGTAACTCCAAGAAGCAAGGAAACTGGAGGGTCAGAGCCACACTCGTCCAGACTCTTCTCAGGGCCACACGACACACGGATAGCAGGTTCCCAGACAAGGCCCTGCCTCCACCACAGGGAGACTCCACAGGAAGCACAGCCCATCCTGCAATCATGGCACCTCTTCCACGCAAAGGGGCGTGAGAGGCCAGATCCGGCCCCGGATGACGGCTGGGCCCTCAGGGTCCAGCTGTGGAGTATTAGCAGCTTCTGCTTTAGGCTGAGCCTACATCATCCCAAGGTTCCAAGAATGTCTATTTCTGTAGTGACCCTGGAGCCCAGAGTGATGTAGGACCATAGATGCTCATGGCCTCTAAGACCTGAGTTCAGAGGTCACACCTCCGTGGCTCCTGGGAAAAGTGCCCCTTGAAGGCCTATGACCTCTGAGGGGCTCCTGCCTTGCAGAAAGCTGGTGGGAAACGGCCTGAAGGCTCCAGCATGCTGCAGCTCGGGACTGGCCCGGTGCCCAGTGTGCCCTGGAGATGCCCGGCTCAGACTGTCCTGCACAATGTCTAGCACCATGCTGGGCACCCAGGCTGCCATGAGGCTCACACACGTACTATGTACTTCTGTTTTCACATTTGAAGACTCCAGTACAGACACAATAACTGTGCCCACAATGACCCAGAGTGTAACTGAGGACACTCATGGAGGAAGGACCTGAGTCTACTTGTTTACAGACATAACCCACCAAGGAGACAGGACAAAAAACGCCTGTAGCTGACAGGCCTATATGGGGCCTGACGAGGGCTGTAGGCTTTGCCTGCAGGAGCCAGGGGCCACGGCCGGAATGGACCAATGGCTCAGCACATTGTGGGCCTGGGATTCCCACCTCGGCCATCCTCCTGCCTGCTGGAGACTTGGAACAATGGTACCAACCT
The DNA here is from genome assembly GCA_036971965.1 of Nyctalus aviator. Taxonomy (NCBI): domain Eukaryota; kingdom Metazoa; phylum Chordata; class Mammalia; order Chiroptera; family Vespertilionidae; genus Nyctalus; species Nyctalus aviator. Next base: position 10,409,484 of record CM072926.1, on the reverse strand, counting down.
CCCCGTCCCAGGTCAACAACTCTGGTCTCTCATGGGCCATCTCCTCAAGCTGGCAACACGCTGGAGATCTCTGACAACTGCCCCCGGGGGGCCGTGGTCTGGTTTTATCTGACCACAGAGAACAGAAGACAGAGAAGGAGCCGGGCCTCTGCAGGTCTCTCCCCGCTCCCCTGAGAAACCAGCACGGAGCTCCTAAGCTCGGACAAACCAGGGCCTCCGGGTCTGCTGGCACTGGCACCGCTCTGCCCAGCGGCGGGAGTGTGGCTCCGCCTGGAGTCACTGAGGTGTCCCCCCACCCTTTCCCACCCACACACAGCCAGTGCTCATGATTCTCAGCGGATCTGTTTTATAAAGTCGCCAGAACACTGAATTAGCGAACACTGAACCACTACTCCCGGAGAAATAGGTGCATATACAGATATGCAGCTCACATCTATAACAATCTATAATAATAAAAGCATAATATGCTCATTAGACTGGACATCCTTCCATCGAAGCCACGGCGGGGGCCGAGGCAGAGGTGGCTGCTGTGGTGGGTGGCAGCCAAGGCAGAGGCAGCCGCTGCTGAGCCCCTGCACGGATTTTGTGCACCGGCCTCTAGTAGATGTCTTAATTCCTAACATATCCTGGCAGATTCTATTTGCTTTGTTTTTAAAAAGAGAAAATGAGTTGCAGACGTGTTTGGTGACCTAAGGCTGTCCCATGAACAGGGTCCAGAGCTCCAAGTGCCTTGCACAGCACTGCACCCTGTCTCCATCCTCCGGCACCTCTGCATGAGGCTGAGACAGGCAGGAAGTGACACCCTGTCTGACTGTAGCAGGCATCATGCGTGTTGGGTGACTCAAATTTTTCACTGCTCTGTGCATGTCTGCAAGTGAATGAATGCAGGTGTTGATATTGAGTCTACAAGTAAGTTTTAGTGAGTAGGTGAATCCATAAACACGGAACCTGCAAGTGCTAGGACCGACTGCATAAAATTTCCCCTGAGCCTTCATGACTCCCCACATGAACCAGCAGAGGTCCACCCACATCCCCTCACCCTGCTCTGGGGCCTGGGAGGATCTCAGCACGCATTCTTAGCTTAAGCCACACACTCCGACCAGACAACCCTCTTCCTGAGTCCACAGGGTGGGATAAGGGGCCACGGGGCCCTGCAGGCTCCGGCCCTGCCTACCTCCGCCCGGGCAGGCTGCTCTCGTTCTGGCTGTTCCCCCCAACTTGCTGTATCTTGGACCTCTCGATGTGCTCCACGTAGGTCTGTATCATCTGTGGAGAAGAACACGGTGCGTGAGTGATGCCTGCTGACCACGGCCTCTCTGCCTCCCCTCTAACCTCTTCTCCACTTGCTGTGCTCTGATGGAGATAATGACAGAACGCAGGAAAATGGAGTCCGACCAGCCTGAGCTTTCAGGCTGGAAAGGACCGGGAAAAGCAAGGCCAAGGAGGCAAGCCAAGGTCAGCGGCCGCCACACGTGCCTGCCTGTGCGGGCTGGAGGCAGATGCTGGTCACGGCCGGGCACCTACCTCCGTGTGCCGTTGGTGCAACGCGTTGTACTCCTTCTTCATTTCTGACTCTCGCTCCTCCAACCGGCAAACTGGAAAACACAACTGTTGTTTGTCAACCGCACAACCCAATTCTCACCACTCCGTACTGCTCTGGACTCACTGAACGGTGGTTAGGGTTCCAGGACCAGCCCGTGCCGGTGCAGGCCGCCCCCCTGAAGCACAGGAGTGTGAGCGGCAGGAGGGACTGCTGGGGATGACAGCATGCAGATTCTGACTCGGTCTGGGACGTGTGTGCATTGTATGTGTGCTGTGTTATGTATGTGAACTGAAAGTGAGGCTATTCAGTTCTGCTGCAAAAGATACAGGGCGGTAGCACTCACAGAGCGTGTCACTATCTGAGCTTAAATTACATCGCAGCTTCCGAAGACGCAGGCAAACCTCACAGGATGTGTCAAGTGCAGACCAAAAGTGAGAAGGTGGCTTGTGGAAAGAGGCAGAATTCCCAAGTGAGTAACCTCTAAGATGTGCAAAGAGCGAAAGAACACCCGAGACGCATGACACACACACACACACACACACACACACACACGTGTCCCTTACACGTATGTACCGAGGGCTAGAAAAACCAGGTCATGATTATACCACCTTCAGGCTGGCAGCTGTGTCACCCCTAAATGGGCAGCTGCTGTGATGTGGCATGCAAGACGGTCTCCTCTGGCCGCCTGCTCTAACCCCTGACTGCTCCAAGGCCTCACTGGGGAGCTACAGTGGCATCCGGGGTTCACACCCTGTCTCTCAGCAACATCCCCGCCAGGGTGCCACTGGACTCAAACACCTTCTGTCTGTGGTCCTTTGTTCAAACCTCAAATCTGTCCTTGCGTACCACCGAGAGGGGAAGCTGGTGTGCAGAGCCAGGGACAGGACACAGGGCAGTCATGGGCCAGGACTCATGTGGGATCCTTCCAGCACCGCCCAGTCCTCAGTATGTGAGCTTCTCTGCCTGCCCCACTTCCTGCTGTAAACTATCCCAACAACAGCACTATTCAACATACGTTCTCTCGTTCCATGATTCCTGGTGTGGCTTTCCCAGCACTGTCCTTGGAGGCTGCAGGGTCAGGGTCATTCCTCACCAGACTGCAGCACACAGCACACAGAATCCCTGCCAGAGGAGACCCCTGGCCTGTGCTCCAGCCTTGGGGGAGGGGGGCTGCCTGTCTGTGCACAAGCCCCTGGAAAGGACTTAGGGAGCCCCAGGACCTCAGCTAACCCCTCCGCTGGGGCAGGTGTGTAGGCCACTGTCCGGGTGAAGGAACCCAAAGCGTGTCCTCTCTCCTCTGGCCTTCGCTTGTGGTGCTGACCAAATGAACAAGTTCAACCTGAAATTTGGGGTTTACATGTTTTCCTTCTAATAAGGGCTGAAAAGTTTTCACATATGAAAAGTATGCTAAGTAAAGGGAATGTTACGGAGTCTGTGTAATTATAGAAAGGCTTACCTATGCGTGTCTAAACCGGGCCTTCTGGTTGGCTTCCAGTTTGCAAATATAAGCATGCTTGTACACAGAGGTAGCCAACAGCCTGCTGGTTGTCCAGAACTCACCAGCACACCATGACGTACTGGCCTTCCAGTGTTGGTTTGCGATAGGGATAGAACCAACACATCTAACCATTTTCTTCCCGATTTTATCTGAATTTTTCAGAGAAATGAAAGCTCCTGCCACCCACGGGAACTAGGTAAAACAGCAAACTAGGTCTCAAACTACAGAAAACTGAAACCACACCCATCATTTTAACTTCCATAGTACAGCTTAAACAAAGATTTCTGAGAACTAAAGACATAGTTCTTACCACAAAACAATCACAAACCCTTTGCCTCTCCTTGCAAGGAGCAGGGTGTTCACACAGGCACCTTGGTCAGCTACACACCCGGCCCAGGAACTGTCACGACAGGGGCTGCATCACAGGCTCAACTGTCAGGTCACAAAGCAGCAATCGTTCCTCAGTGGTGTGCAGACAAGGCTGTAGTGTCAGGGTCATTCCTTACCTGACAGGTGGGGCCCAGGCTTTGAGGAGCAATGGGTATTTGCACAAAGTGGAGTAACAGCTTAGTTATCCCTGGAAGAGCTTAACGTGCCTACAGACTGCAGCACACAGCACACACAGAATCAAGGATCCACAGGGCAGGTAGGATCACAGGGTGTTAACTCAGGGTCAGCTGCAGTATATGCAAAAGTGCTATGTCATCAACGGGATTATTTATGTTATTTCCACAAAGAACTGGAGTCTGATTACAGAAATACGGAGGAGTACAATGGTTGAGGAAATCACGGTGAAAATTAAAAAAGGCTACCAATGGGTTCTCTCACTCTTTCTGCTTTACCAGGCAGCCAGAGCAGGCCTGGAAACTGCACTTTGAGGCTCAGGCTGGCTACTTACTCTGATCTGCATAGTTTTTGGCCTTCAGTTCCAGCTGACGGGTCTGAAACTCATAGTGTTCCACCTGGATTTGTAGATCTTTCTTCTCTTGTTCCAAGGCATCTTCAAACTCGATGAATTTCTACAGATGGGAGGGAGAGAGCAGGTGGCATAAATGTGGGATGGTCAGATGGCAGCAGCCCTCACAGAAGGCCACAGACTTCAAGGACCAAAGTGAAAGAGCAGGCTCCGGCCCGGAATGCAGGGCTCCCGGACAGAGAGCCTGCTTCCCTCAGGACAACGACCTTCACCCGCTTCGGGCAGAGCCTGACAGGCCGGGCGTGACCTCGGGGCGGGAGGAGTGAGTGACACTGTGACCAGCCATCCAGGAAGTCACACGAGGCCCTGAATTTAGAAGACCCAACTCTTGGTTTAATTTTGGAACTCTTAAATTTGTTTTGTTTTTTTTTTTTTTTTAATATATTTTATTGATTTCGTACAGAGGAAGGGAGAGGGATACACAGTTAGAAACATCGGTGAGAGAGAGTCATCGATCAGCTGCCTCTTGCACACCCCCTACTGGGGATGTGCCCTCAACCAAGGTACATGCCCTTGACCGGAATCGAACCCGGGACCCTTCAGTCCCTAAGCCGACGCTCTATCCATTGAGCCAAACCGGTTTCAGCTTAAATTTGTTTTTTGAGAGGACATTTATTAAAGCTGGGGACGCACAAAAAAGGCCAAAACCGGTTTGGCTCAGTGGCTAGAGCGTCGGCCTGTGGATTGAAGGGACCCAGGTTCTATTCCGGTCACGGCCATGTGCCTTGGCTGTGGGCACGTCCCCGTGGAGAGCGTGCAGGAAGCAGGGTCACGGCCATGTGCCTTGGCTGTGGGCTCTCTGTAAAAAAAAAGGCTCAGTGGATAGAGCGTCGGCCTGTGGATTGAAGGGTCCTGGGTTCTATTCCGGTCACGGCCATGTGCCTTGGCTGTGGGCACGTCCCCGTGGAGAGCGTGCAGGAAGCAGCTCGTCAATGTTTCTAGCTCTCTATCCCTCTCACTTCCTCTCTGTAAAAAAAAAAAATCATTAAGCCGGTTTGGCTCAGTGGATAGAGCGTCGGCCTGTGGATTGAAGGGTCCTGGGTTCTATTCCGGTCACGGCCATGTGCCTTGGCTGTGGGCACGTCCCCAGTAGGGTTGTGCAAGAGGCAGCTGATCGATGATTCTCTCTCATCGATGTTTCTAATTCTCTATCCCTCTCTCTTCCCTTCTGTAAAAAAAAAAAAAAATCAATAAAATATATATTTTTTAAAAATCATTAAATATATTTTAAAAAAGAGAGAGAAAAAAAAGAAAAGAAAGGAAAGCTCTTTGAAAAATAAAAGACCCTCTTCAAAAGTTATAGGAGCTACCTTCACACTGAAAGTGGCTTGTGAAGCCAGGCTCTGGAGGAGGGAGGGATGGGCACTGGCTGCCACAGACCAGCTGTAACTCCTACAACAGCCCCGAGGGGGAGCTGTCAACGCCTCAGTATTACTGAGTAGAAGAAAGGACTATTATTGAGAAATTTCAATTGTAGTAAGAACAAGTATTAACAGTTTCTCAGAAGATGGCAATAGGAAACCAATAGTTGGTTTCAGTCTGAAAATGTCAATTAACTTGTGGTGGCCACGGCTATGTTTACCATAATAACTGCACCCAGTCTCCCCCTCGCCCCAACACACCAGACCCCAGAGATGTTCTTCCTACAGCAGCTACTCAAAGGTCTTTGTGCTGGAAACTCCAGGGGTGGGGAGGCAGCAGCCCTGTTTGAAGGATGGCTTACTCTTGCAGAGACTCTTGAGAGGGTGCAATCCCAGAGGAAAGGGGGGTAGGGGTGGAGGGAACTGACTTTAGATAGAAAGACTGTGCCAGGAGCCAATTCCAGAATGTCATAATCACAAGAGTTTTATCAAAAGGTTGATGAAATTTGGGGGCTCAACAAGGAATGAGTCACATATGTAATCACCTGTTGGATCAGCTGGAAAGGCACTTCCCCCAAACCTGAATAGGATGATTGTTTGCTGCCAGACACCTCAGGGCATCTTAATCTACATGTTATTGTCTCCTGTTGGCCAAACACCTGTACAGCTGTAGGCTATTCCCCAAACTGACAATGCTTCTGTAAATCCTATGCTTTAAAGTATATTATCTCCACCTTGCCTTAAGACAAATTGTGTTAATAAAAAGCAAGGGTCCTGCCAAAACCGGTTTGGCTCAGCGGTAGAGCATCAGTCTGTGGACTGAAAGGTCCCAGGTTCGATTCTGGTCAAGGGCATGTACATTGGTTGCAGGCACATCCCCGGTAAGGGGTGTGCAAGAGGCAGCTGGTCGATGTTTCTCTCTCACTCATCGACGTTTCTACCTCTCTATCTCTCTCCCTTCTTCTCTGTAAAAATTCAATAAAATATATTTTTAAAAAAAACAAGGGTCCTGAATCAAAGAGAGCCTTTAGCTCCTTTAGCTGAAGCTCCCCTGACCCTCAATGCCTTTCAAAACTATCTTTCATCTTTGGACTCCTACCTAATCTACGCACAGCCTTTCTCCAGATTGCTGAACCCTTTGTATTGCTGGGACAAGAATCCCGGCAGACTGTATTAATTACATCACATGTAATTTAATTACAATGAAGAAAATATAAATGCTCCACAGCCAAGAAAACACACCAAGTGGTGCAGCTGTACAAAAAGTAAAAATAAGTAGTTTTGATTAATTGTGGATATAACATATGCAGAATGAGCAAATGCTCTTAATTGACTGGTAAGAATTTTTTCTAATTGAGCAATTTTAATTCCTATTACTTTAAAAAAATTAAAGAATGGCATAAACAACATATGTTTTTATAGAAAAATCAGATGAGAGTGTTAAACAAAAAAGAATATTTTAAAATTTAAAAAAAATTTTCTAGTATACAGAGTCAGTTAAAACTGGGTGACATTCTTGCAGGTTTGTGTGTGAGTGCGTGAGTGTATGATGAGTGTGTAGGGCGGATGTGCAATCATTTTGCACACAGTATTTTGTGACCTTATTTATTCATTCATTTACATTAGAGCATCTTTCTACCTCAAGAAACACATTCCACCATTTCCATTTTTAATAGATGTGTGTTCCACTATGAGTGTGTGTGTGTGGAGCATAGTTTACTCAGTCCATCGCCTACTGTTCTTGAAATTGTCCGTTATTATAGTTACTACTGGTGTATCTGCCCAATGGCTCCCTAGACCTCAGGCTGTGGTTGCACAATGCTGCTGACTCTTCAGATGGGCATCCCAACTCCCACACCCTGAAAGGTGGGGTGGCCCCCTTTCCCAGCCAGAGCGCCCACCTTCTCTCCATATGGCTTACACATCACTGCCAATCTGACAGGTGGGGAAATGGCCTAGCATAGTTGTCTTAAGTTTCAGTGCCTTGATTACTAGTAATATTGAACATTTTTTTCATAAAATTACTGGTCATAAAAATAAGTTCTCACATAACATCGTTAATAGGTTCTGTGACTTTAAATGAAATAACATAGAATGAAGCCATTTTATCATAGGCTAATTGATATAAATAAGAGTTAAGCCAGTTGGAGAAAGATAAGTATCACATGATGTCACCTATTTGTGGAATATAATGAACAACATACACCGATGAACAAAAATAGATAGATCCAGAGACAGAGAAGCATTAAACATACCATCAAACTTCAGAGGGAAGGCAGGGGAGTGGTGGTGGTGGGGGAGGGGGTAAGAGATCAACCAAAGGTGTTGTATGCATGCATATAAACTAACCAACGGACACAGACACTAGGGGAGTGAGGGCATGTGCTGAGGGGTGAGGGTGGCCAGGGAGAGGTCAATGGGGAGAAAGGAGACATGTGTAATACTTTAAACAATAAATAATTTTTCTTTTTAAAGAGTTAAGTCCTAAGGCATTTCATCAATGTAAGAAAATAACTTTGGGGAAAAAAGGACATTATCTGAGGAACCGACGTATACTTCCTTTGTGAAGAGCTCATTATGCTATTCGTCCAATTTCCTACCATAAGTTCATATTTTTCTTAATGATTTATAAGGATTTTAAAAATATATATATTTTATTGATTTTGTACAGAGAGGAAGGGAGAGAGATAGAGAGTCAGAAACATCAATGAGAGAGAGTCATCGATCAGCTGCCTCTTGCACACCCCCTACTGGGGATATGCCCGCAACCAAGGTACATGCCCTTGACCAGAATCGAACCTGGGTCCCTTCAGTCCCCAAGCCGACGCTCTATCCATTGAGCCAAACCGGTCTCGGCTATAAGGACTTTTATTGCACTTATTCACAAATTTGTTGGTCTTATATGCTGCAAATACTTCTGTACCATTTACTTAACAAGTTATCCTTTCCTCATTGCTTTGAAATGACATCTTTATTATAAGCTAAATTCTAACATACATGTATGTCTGTCATTTCTGAGTAACATCATCTGTTAACCGCTGATATACAGTATACTCACCCTCTTAATTCTCCTTCTCAATATTTTCTTGATTTATCCTTCTAGATTAACTTGAGAATCATCCTGAATTACTTACATATTTGTTTATTTTTAAAATATATTTTATTGATTTTTTACCAAGAGGAAGTGAGAGGGATAGAGAGAAACATCAAGAGAGAAACACTGTTCAGCTGCTTCCTGCACACCCCCCCTGGGGATGTGCCTGCAACCAAGGTACATGCCCTTGACTGGAATTGAACCTGGGACATTTCAGTCCGCAGGCCGACGCTCTATCCACTGAGCCAGTTAGGGATATAATTTATTCATTTTTTTAATAAGGATTTTGCACGTTAGAAAGCACCAGTTCTTTGGTCCTCAGGAAGGGGTCCCTGCTTTTGACGAGAAATGCTTAGAGCTAGATAGAGGGTGAGATAAAAACTCATCTTGAGCCAGTGAAGATGGGGAACTGGGGCTGGAAGAAGGAAAATTTTTATTTAAACTGATCACCATCCTACCTCCGAGCTATACCACTGAAGTTTTTATATGAAGAAAAGCTTTGCCGAAACCGGTTTGGCTCAGTGGATAGAGCATTGGCCTGCGGACTGACTGCCAGCTGAGGCCTGATCCCCTAGAATGGACATCCCCCTGAGGGGTCCCTGACTATGAGAGGGTGCAGGCCCGGCCTCTAAGTCTAGATATGAAAACCCAATTCCCACTTCAAAAGACAAATACCCTAGGGATCTCTTTCTAGATTTGTTTCCAAGGTATATTTCCCCCTCTCTCCAATTAACTAAGTGTTCTGTTTTAAAATTAAATTCAACTTTGGTTTTCAGAATTTGCTTTTTGGTGAATTTCACTGAAATAACAAGAGTGTGGGCTCTTCCAAAATCTAGGAATCAAAGAAGGCTTTTCTCCACATTCCATAGAATGAGACCATTCTTCCCATTTTAAACATAAAAACAAAGCTAAGAAGCTGACTTTTCATGTCAAATATAAAATCAAGACAACAGAAGCCAGTATTCCCAATCCCCAGAATACAAGAGGTGACTAGGTAAACACTCTTGCAGAATGTCCTCACTAGAGTTTTGGTAACTTTCATAACTCAAGATTATTTTAATAGCAAAGTGAATTAACATATTAAAATTTAATTCTTCCCTCTTTGATGTCCTTTAAGCTGGGTCACACATAGGGAATGACTCAACTCTGGCTGCTTAGAAATGAACCCAACAGGAACCAAAGATCTTGTGCTTTTCATTATTGATCCTTTAATTCCTTCCTGGGATGAGGGCATAGAGTGAACTTCCAGAAGAAAATGCTCTTTTTGGTCTTTTATGTTAGGGCAAGCAGAGTGGCAAACACCGGGGATGCGGGATGCAGGCCACTGTGCTTGGAATCTCTGGTTCGATTCCCAGTCAAGGGCACATACCTGGGTTGCAGGTTCAACCCAACCCAGATCAGCAGGGTGCGTGCAGGAGGCAACTCATCGATGTGTCTCTCTCACATTGAGGAGACGCCCTTCTCCTGAGGGCTGATTCCCGGAACTCACAGTGACCTCCGGGCACAATCAAATATTTACTGAGGGCTCGCAGGGGCACTGAACTCCCAAGACCTCAAACCACGGATGCTCTTTCACAGCTGCCTCTCTCCATTTCTCACAGCTGTGTCACCACTTAGACCCAGAATGAGGTGAGGAGAGGACAGAGCGCGGGGCCCTGGGACTATAAGAGCCGCCTGACCTGCTGAGTGACACCAGGGAGAGGAAATACGGGATTTCTGTATCCCAGCAGCAGACACATGGTGAGAGACCAGGCCCCTGCGCAGACATCCAAGAACCAGCAAAGGTTCTCACGTTTACGTTAAAGGGCTGCTGGGTCAGCACCTGCCTGCAAATGGCACTGGTTTAATTCACACTAATTTTCAAGAATTGGTAAGACAGCCCCGGTTAGTGTGGTTAAGTGGTTAGAGCGTTGTCTCATGCAACAAAGAGTCTCTGGTTCGATTCCCAGTCAAGGGCACGTACCTGGGTTGTGAATTCAACCCAACCCAGATCAGGGTGCGTGCAGGAGGCAAATAATCGATGTGTCTCTCTCACATTAATGATTCTCCTTCCTCCCCTTCCACTTTCTCTAAAAATCAATGGAAAAAATATCCTTGTGTGAGAATTAACAAAACAAAACAAAACAACAAAAACACACACACAAAAAAAAACACAAAAAACAAAACTGATAAGACAGACAGAAAAAATACATATAAGTGTATATTTATATGTATTTATATATTATGTACTAACATATGCTTTATATTGTAAATATGTATATATTAGGTTTGGTACCTGTGGAAACAAAACAAAACAAAAAAAAAAGGAAGATAAAACTAAAACTCTAAATGACACATCCTGGAAAAAATTTCCCTGGGAGAAATTATTCTCAAGTAAACATTCTCTAAAGCAATCTTAGTAGTTTACACTGGCTTCTTATACTTCCTAATCCACCCAGCGTCTACGTTGCCCTTGTGCACCTTAGCAGGAGACGTGACGCTCCCAGCTTCCTGCTCTGCAGACAAAGGCTCCTGTCCAGACTGAACACTGAACTTGAGACAGGCCAACAGCCACAGGCACAGCGAGCACCCCGGTCTGGTATCTGTTTCCAGGGAAGAGAGGTGGTAAGAAGGCTGGTGTGGGTGTGGGTAAGGAATCCAAAGGAACAGGAATCCAAGAAGAGGCGGAGTAGAAGGAATGGCACTCAGAGAGCACGGGAAACATGCGGAAACCAGAGGCTAAACTTCCTAACCCATCTCCACTGTCCCACTTAACTTGGCATTTCCCCATCTCTCGCCCCAAAGGGGTGGTCTAAAACAGTCGCCGGTTAAAGACTACGTGGACCCTCCATGTTGGCAAACATTTCATTTCCTTGGGTTGAGACTTTTCTACCCTGACATTTCTTAGGACGTGCTGGACCCGTGGCAGGCCACCAACTGAGAAGTGCGAACGCACGGAACGGACGAACGCAGGCTGGGAGCAGTGATGCCGCTACTCCTTCAGCAGGAGAAAGGACCAGCACCCACACAGCGGGACACCCTCAGCACGAGAGGAACGAACAGGGGCTAACACTGCAACTACCTGGATGAATCTCAAAGTCATTCTTCTGATTGAAAGAAGCCAGGCTCCCCTCCTCGCCAAAAAAAGCATACACTCCTCGATTCCATTCACATCAAGTTCTAAAAATCCAAATCAATCTACAGTGACAGGAAGCAGATTGATGTTACCAGGGGCCAGAAGCAGGGAGATTCCTGACAGGCATGAGAAACTTTGAGGAGGAGGAGGATGATCATTATCTTTTTTTTTTTTTTAATCCTCACCTGAGGATATTTTTTCCATTGATTTATAGAGAGAGTGAAAGGGAGGGAGGAGAGGAGAGAGAAATATCAAGGTAAAAGAGACATATTGACTGGTTGCCTCCTGAATGTCACCCAGGTACGTGACCTTGTCTGGGAATCGAACCTGCAATCTTTTGGGCTGTAGGTAGACAGTCTAACCACTGAGCAGAACTGGCCAGGGCATGTTCAGTATCTTGATTGTGTGGATGGTTTCTGGGTGTTCATGTGTCAAAACCTACCGAATTGCACACTTCAAATATGTAGTTTAGTGCACCCTCCTCAATAAAGTTGTTAGAAAGGGAATGAGGAAACAAAGAAAAGAGAAAGTTTTAATGCTGTGTCATAAGCACCAGACAATTTCTAGGGGCTGGGATTTCCCTCCAGACCTTCTCAGCCTTTGAAGAATTTCATCACATCTGTTGTTTCCTAAATAGCTGGTACTCTTTTTTTTTATTATTATTATTTTAGAGAGGGAGAGAGAGGGAGGGAGAGACATCACTGATGAGAGAGATCGGCTGCCTCTGCTCGCCCACACAGGGGATCGAGCCAACAACCTGGGCGTGCACCCTGACCAGAAACCATGACCTCCTGGTTCTTAGGTTGACGCTCAACCACTGAGCCATGCCAACTTTCTTTTTTGTTGTTGTTCAGCTCACATATTTCCTTCTGTCTGGTGTCCTGTGTCAAAACCACCTGCTCTGGGATCGCCCCTCTTCCTGGGACACATTCACTGAAACAACAAAACCATCCCTTCTTTCTAAGCGCCTTCCTCGCCTGCCTGAAGATGATAACAGACGGCTTCTGCCAGCCCTTCCAGAAAAGGGGCGGAGCCAGACTGCTCAGCTGCGGCCCAGGATGACAGTCCCAACCACAGGTGGCTACTGACACTTCTATTACAGTGAATAAAAATTCGCTTCCTCAGTTATATGAGCCACGTTTGAGCGTCAGTGGCTCTGTATGGCCATGGGCTACGGAATTGGACAACACGAAACTGGAAATTTCTATCGTCACAGCAAGTTGTGTTGGGCAGATGGTAGTTTCACACTCAACACAACAGCAGAGAGTCCTTGACCTTCAGGAACTAAACAGCAGCCGAGTGCAGTGTGCACAGCGGAGGGGAAAGCTGCTTTCCCCTCATGGCACACACAGATGACCAGCCTCTCCTTGGGGGGAAGGGGAGTGATCGTGGAGAAGAGAACCAGAAGGGACTGCCCCTTGGTGAAGCAGGAAGCAGGTGTGGGAGCACTGTAGAAGGTCTGGAGTGGGCCACCTGGAGGGATGGGGACCATTCACTCTCAACATGCACTTCAGTCATTTAAGCAGCCAGCATCCGAGTGTGCTCCATGCAGTCTCCGTGCCAGATGCGCACGGGGACTGGGGACCACGCACCAGCGGGTTCGGCCATGGCAGGGAGGGGCCCGGCAGCAGGGCTGCAAGCCAAGGCCTCCGTACCAGACGCAGGCACCTTCCCCACATGTCCACCCTGGCTGGGAAGCGCCTCTCTGTGCTCTCATATGCCTTTGCCCTCCCACCCCCCATTTTGGGGGAGGTTTTGATATACCCCTGGTGACTCTGGTACCTCTACATGGACCAACATTTGGAGATAAAAAGGAAAGGCAGCTTGGACCACCATAGCTTCCTGGTTTCATCTAAAACAAACACCCCGTTTTTAAAACCTCGCTCTTAATATTACAACATGGCAGAAGAAGGGGTAAATTGACTATTTGTAATGTTAGAAACAAGAAGAAAAACTTCTGATTCAATGTATTAACTCACTCGTGAAAAAAGGCAAAATGATCGTTTCTATGGAGGAGTTTTCTACAGAGCTCCCCTGACCCCCTCCAGCGCAATCCTGTCCACATGCTCTGGTATAAAGCGGATCGCTATATATAACCAGGCATCAGTTCTGGGTCAAACCTTCCTCCAGGTGGACGCCTTCCTTACACAGCACCAAATGCCGCAGCGTCCGCACCAGCACCCTCTGGGGCTGCTTGTGATGAGCTGGGGGTGTTCCTGGTAGTTTCTTCAGGGCAAAGAAGATTTTAAGGCAAATGACGGCCACGAACCTCACACCTGTCTCTTAAACATTCTTTTTTCCTCCCATCAGCTAAGTGCTCGATCTTTGCAAAATATAAACAAACTAAGAAGAAAGGGCTCTTTGCTGCCGGGGACACAGAGCACAGGGAGCCCTCTGCTGACTCCCCCCTCAGGTTACTACCGAGGGGCACCTCTTCATTCCCCAGCGGCCCCTGTCCACTGCCCGTTTCCGGCCTTTTCTAAGCAAGTTGGTACATTTTTTAAACTTTCGGCATTTTGTTAGGCCTCTGTAGAAATTGCAGACGCCAGCAATAAGTCCAATTAGCTCTGTAAGCTCGAGTGGGATTCCCTGGTGTCGGTGGCAAGGGCAAAACCGACACAAGGAGAGAGACTAAGATGCCCAGTGCTTACCCACCAGAGCTGCTCCTCCCTGGCCCGCTGCAGCTGCTCATAGCAGATCCCGGCGAAACAATGGCCAGTGAGGGGACTTGGCACTTGAGATGAAAGTGACTTTCACCTGGCAGCCTACTCGCTTCGCGGAGTCACTGCGGCCAGAGCGGAAGACTGGCCGCCGGGCCTGCGGCTCCCAAGGGCAGGGCCGGCGTCTGTGGACCCCTTGGCTCAGGCTCTCTCCCTGAAGCCCACTCTCTCTCGCTACCATCACTCCCAGCGATGAGCAGTCTCGGGACCAAGGGGGCACCCTAGAATCAGAACACACTTGCAGCCGAAACCAGTTTGGCTCAGTGGATAGAGCGTCGGCCTGCAGACGGAAGGGTCCCGGGTTCGATTCCGGTCAAGGGCATGTACCTTGGTTGCGGGCACATCCCCAGTGGGGGGTGTGCAAGAGGCAGCTGATCGATGGTTCTCTCTCATCGATGTTTCTAACTCTCTATCCCTATCTCTTCCTCTCTGTAAAAAATCAATAAAATATATTAAAAAAAAAAAAGAACACACTTGCAATCTGTCACTGTGGTTATTATGGGCAAGAATTAGAGGACAGGGCTATTTGCTCTGTTCCAGCCACACACACACACACACACACACACAGAAAAGAAAAAAAAAAAATCGGAAGATTCTGTCTACTCTGAAGGCTGCAGGCAGCTCAGGTTACCAGCTCTGACTAAGCCTTCTGGAGCAGAGTGGTCGGGATGCAGGACTCTGTGACACGAACACGTCTGCAGCCTGTGATGTGCCGGCTCTTGAGTTATGAGACACACATCTGTGATCTCAGCTCCTGCCGAGAAAAAGAGCCCAACCCACAGCGCACCGTGGTTCTTCCCACAACACTAAAGACATGCCTGCTGGCGTCATACATAAGCTAGGATGCTAAAATGGTTACAGGATGCAGCCCTTTTATGCAGAAACTTTACTTGCGGTCTTCCCAAGGATGGATATCTGATCGCAGCCGCCATGCCGGCTAGCCAAGCATCTGCTTCATGGCTCTCTACTCAGGAGGCTCTGGGCAGCTTCTAACAGCTGGGCAGCAGCGGGCCCTGGCTTCAAAGGCCTTCTCCTCCAAACCACATGCCCACCCCCCCGCAGCTCCCAGTCCGAGGGAGTGGAGTTGGGGGGCCAGAAACACTCACTGGAACTGCACAGAGCAGAGACTGCATCCATAAGCAGAACTAAAGCTTAAGCTGAAAGGAAATGATTCTTGGCCTTATCGTTGTCTAACCTGGTTTTCTCCTTTTAGCTCCTTCTCATCCACAACGGTGACCACATAGGTCCTGAGGCAAGAAAACAAACTCTCTTGAAACCTCAGGCACCAAATGGCTGCCGAGAGTGGCCAGAGAAGTGGAGGCACTGCCCAGCCTGAGAGGCACAGGGCCTACGGGTGGGCAAAGGGAGCCCCAGCGCTCCAGTTTCCAGGGTGCAGCTCTCTCACCTCTCACAGAGCCTGACAAGAAAGGAAGAGCCCAGGCCAGGAGTGAAGAGACTGGGTCCTGGGTCTGGCTCTCCCGGGGCCCAGTCCCCAACCTCACAGAGTGGGTTCCTTCCCCCGCAAAAGCCATGGCCCCTCCCGACTCTAAAACCGTATAAACTCTTGCATCCCCCCAGAGAGTTTTAAATCAATTCTGGTGGAGCTTGGCGCCCCAATCAATAGACAACAGTTTCTTGACAGACGCATGAAGCCAAAGCAAAATAAATCACTCTACATAGGAATAATACAAGGCATTGTTACTTTTTATAAACACGCTTTAAGCCAAACTAAGGCGTACATCACTACGGTTCAACAAAAAGGCAAAATACTAAAACAAATAACCTATTTCAATACTCAAGTCAACACTGCGTTCAGCTAAATCAACTGAAAAGGAGTTTAACTCATTTAATAAGAAGTTTCCTATTCATGAATCAAAGAGCATCACCGAATGCCTAGAACAACAACAGAATGTCAGGTCTCAGAGATCATCGAGGGCAACTGACTCATTTGACTGATGGAAAATCAAAGTGCAGACAAGGTCACAACGGCAAAGCGGGGATGGGAACCCACAGCCCACAGCTGCCTGGGTCTGTCACGTGGTCAGTGCTAAGTGTTCGCTGGTGAATGAGGTTAAGTGGTGGTCCCTGTCATGCACAGTTTTTCTAACTGATCTCCAGGTTATGGAGATGTCCTAGAGCACAAGCATTTCACAATCCCACTTTTAGCTCCTTGGAAGCCAGACTGGAATTTCTCAGCCTTTTCCACCTAAGCTAACAAGCTTCCCAACTGAGGAAATCACAGGCAAAGAAGCCGCCGCTGGGAACCCGGAGTCTTCCTCGCCGGGTACCGGGGAAGCAGCCTAACTGCAGCTTTAGTGATGTGTTTACATCAAACTTTCAAACGGATCCAAGTCACGGACCTTCAAAGCATTGGATAAGGGGACAAGGAAGAGGTTTGCTGACAACAGACTTCTCCGGCGATAGAACCATAAACATCTCAGAAATCCCTTTTCTGGGAGGGTTTAGAATTGCAGCAATAAGAGGTAGCGCTTTGGGTCTAGGAAACCGGTTTAGCTAAGTACACCAAAGCAAAAAGAATTTGGGGGTCTGTAACGAGTGGGGGGAAGCGGAGGAGGCTAGAGGCCCGAGGCTTGGCCCGAGGCTAGGGGCTGTTTAGGCTGCAAGCGCCCCCCGTGACGCCAGGTGGCTCAGGGCTCCGGGATGGAGCAGCGGGCGAGGAGAAGGGGGAGCCGAGGCGGGGGGCCCCAGGACTTTGGGGGCCGCGCTGGGAGGGGCGGGCGGGGCCGGGTACCGGGGCGGTGTCCCGGGCGGGGCCGGGGGCGGGGCGGGGCGGGCGGGGAGGACGCGGTCCGGTCCCGCGCGCCCGGGGGCGGCCCACGCACCTCCTCGGCCTGCTTGCGCAGCGCCTTCTCGCGCTCGTACTGGGTGAGCAGCTGCTCGTTGTCCTCGCGCAGCAGCTCCAGCTCCACCTCGTGCTCCTGGTTCTCGCTGAGCACCGAGTCCAGGTTCTCCAGCACGTTGACCACCAGCGGCATGAGCTCCTTGACCACCTCCTCGTCGTAGCAGTGGATGAGGCGCTCGAACTCGCGGTAGATGGAGCCCGCCAGGCCCGACACCCGCTCCGACATCACCGAGCCGGAGCAGTAGTCATCCTGGTACACCACGACGCCGCCCTCGTCCATCTGGATCTCCATCATCGCGGCCACCGCCGCCGCCAGCGCGGCCCGCTGTGCGCCGGCGCGCCTGCCCTCCAGCCCCGGCTGCCCGTGGTCCGTGGACCGCGGCCCGTCGCCTCCGCAGCAGCCCCCGTGGATGTGGCCTCAGGGCTCGGCCGCCGCCGCCTCCGCTGGTGCTGATGCTGCGTCCGTCACTCAGGGGCCGGAAGTCCTGCCGCCCGGAAGTCCCGCCCGCGGGGCAGAGGGGGAGGTGCCCGCCGGTCCCGCCGGTCCCGCCGCGCCGCTAGGGGTCGCAGGGGCCGTCGCGTAGGAGGAAGCTGGACTCTGGGCCTGAAGCCGGGCAAGGAGCGATCATCAAGTCAGGCTGGTCGCCTCGCTACTCCCCCCGCCCGCGACTGTCGCACTTACCGTGTCCCCGTCAGCTCTCAGAGTCCGGCTCGGACACTTGAGTGACTTAGTTTATGTCCCAAGAGCATAGACAGACGATTGTGTACAGTTTGGAGACTTAGATGAGCATCCGCACGCCCACCCTCCCCTTCAGAGTGACCGCGGTGCTGATCGGGTGCGCTCTGATTTGCCCCCATAGCTGTACTCCGCTTAGTGCACACTCCTACACAGCAAGCATTCAGGGCTTCTCCCGCATGGTGCCTGGCATCCACTATCCCTTCTGGGATTCCAGTTCAGTGCAAGCTGCCCAGCTCATCCCCAAATCCAGTTAACAAGCTCTTTCATTTAGTCTACTTCCATGTCCTGCATTTTGTGTAACTTCAGATTTCCCTGTTTCACTTCAGCTACGTGTAATCTATGTAGCCCATCCATTGAGTTTTAAATTCCTATTTATCCTATGCGATGTTCTTGTATTCTACCAATTTGGATAGGCTCTTATTTCAACCACTTTTAGCTACTTTAAATCTCTTGGATCTCATAATTACAATCTGCAGCCTTTGCAGGTCTGATTCTGCAGTCTGCTGTTTTGGTTGAGTCTTGCTCAGGTTCTCCATCCCCTTGAGCTAGTTAGCATTCCTTGGAACTGCATCTATGAAAATACGTTTAGGCCCAATTTAAAATGAGTTGCTCCATAAGATTTATTTTCTTTCACAGGCATGAGGACACCATGAACCCCGAGCCACACAGACTATACGTAGTGTGAACTCTATCAAAGCCAAACCAAAATTATTAATGACAGTTTAACAGAAATGCTCTCACCCCTACTCCATGAAATGGATTTAGCACCATCTCTAACAAATAGTAAGAATCTCTTCTGTGGACTGAAGACCCGGGTTCGATTCCAGTCAAGGAGGGCACATGCCTGAGTTGTGAGCTCGATCCCCAGTGTGGGGCGTGTAGGAGGCAGCTGATCAAATAATTCTCTCTTGTCATTGATGTTTCTATATCTCCCTCTCCCTTCCTCTTTGAAATCAATAATTATATATATATATATATATATATATATATATATGTAAAACAAGAATTGGATACATAACAAAATAAAATTTATGACAGCTGAACCTTTGGTTTTCAAATGAAAAAAACCTAAATCCATAACCTTAGAGATAATTTTGGGCATCTCCTGGCTAAATGGAAGAAAAAAAAAAAAAAAAAGGCAAACCCATTCACTGATGAAACGCTGTAAGGGAAGGAGCAGCGGTCAGGCAGGTTGGAGAATGGATGTTAAGGAAAGTATGTACACCCCCAGAGACACAAAACACCAAACAGGCAAAGACCCTGCATACATGATTACTAACTTTATTTAAACTGTTACACCCAATTCTGCCTTGTAAAAATAACAAAATGTTCCTATCAAAATTACATTGTGATGTGAGTACAGGTTTGTTGTTTTTGATACAGCTCTAGAAAAAAGTTGGCACCAAATGCACATAAAAAGTTTTAAGGCTTAATAAAAATAGACTGGTAATTTTTCAATGCAGCTTAGAGGTTGATAAGAGGATGCTAAGAGTTCATGGATCCCTGCCAGTGGATGGAACTAGAGTCCTCCTCTCATTTGCCTGACAGTGAGGGTGAGGCCAGAAGGGCCAGCAGCACAATGCCAGCAACCCGATTTGGAATTCGCAAGTTATTTTGTGTATTAAAAAGCAAAATGTAGCTATAAATGGCAGTTCATTTCTACCATTAGTACATTTCATTATAAGTTAAAACCAATTTGTGTGTTTGGGCTTAAAAGTTAATCACCATTTATGACATGTTTTAATGGGGGGGAAATATTCTGAATTCCAAACAATTTTCTTAAAAATGACCATTTGAAACATGGAGACAGGAAGTACTTGATAGTCATATGAAATAAGTATTTCCTGGCTCCAAAGTCAGCAGGATATCTGAAAGGAGGGAAACTCTTTGGTTGACAAAGCCACATGCAGATCCCCCAACGTGCCGGGTGTAAGAGAGGGGTTTGGGGGCAGCTCCTGTAGGCACTTAGTGTCTCAGCCACTGGGGCTGCAACTAAACACACAGGTTTCTTTTCTCAATTTTGACAATGAAGGCATTTCCAGCACCTGGCATTAGCTCTGCAGGCACTCATACCAACAGCCTCCACCGCACAAACCCTCTCTCCTCTATTTACTTTTCCAGCGTGAGTGATGGAGACTCTCTTAGGAAGCTCAGTGGGAGAGACTTCTGCCTGACAGATTAAAGCAACACAACTTGCCGGGTCGTTACCTTTGCCGATAAGTAGCATAGAATTTGGCCAGTTAAGGCTTTTTTGATAAACTAATCGCCTAGCCTCAGGTCTCCCAAGTCTCTTCTGGAAACTGAATATGGCCCAAAGGTCCTGCAGAGCTTTATAAAGGGTGGCTTAAGCCAACTTTTCTTCCTCTTTGGTGTACCCGAGCGACTGACTTTTTTTCTAGAGAGGTGTCAGAACAGACCAGAGTCAACAGTCACTTGGTATTTGAGATATTAAAGAACTCAAAGTTCTCAAACATCTCTTCTTCCCAATGTCAACAGGAGTAAAGACGCGTGAAAGATTTAAATAACCAATTATGTATCTGGATAGTGTTTTAGTCATACAGAAGTCAGTGGGCCTTGCAGATAAATGAACTGTCCACATTAGTGGTAAAGAGCTAAGGCTGAACTTTAAGGATGAGAGGAAAAAAAGCCCACAAAAACAATTCACAAGCAAAACCATTCTGTGAAGAGACCGAGTCCAGCCCCTTGTGAGTGAAAGGCAGATAGGTCACCCCAGAGGATCGGGGTACAAATCTGTCCATAAAGCGTTAAGACTGAGAAAACTTTTTGGTTTTTGTAGACAGCTGCCGATGGAAAGCAATCAAAATGTGTCAAGACAAGACTGCAGAATACTCCGTGCCTGGTGCACGGAGGTCTCGGGTTAGCAGCAGTAGTCCCAAGAATGGAGACCAGTGTTTCGGCTTTTGCCCGACGCACAGGTTGTTTTGGCTTTCTTTCTGAGGCTTTAAACTCTGCTACTGTGTGAAGTGACTCCTAGATACCCGATTGGCTGGCAGTAACCGATGCAACAAGGACTTGGAAGATCTCACTTCATCAGCTCCCCACCCAGCCCAAAGAAAGTTCCTCTCACATCCAAAATGACGTGGGACTGCTCCCCAAGGCGTCACAGCCCCCCAAAAAGATATGTCTCTCGGCAGTCTGAAAGGTGAGGTTCTCTGGGGAGCCTGAGCAGTGGCTTCAGATACACGACAGACCCTCTCCCAACCCCGCTCCTTCGGGCTAAAGGAAACTATAATACTTGAAATCCTATCTCTCGATTTTCTGATCTGGCTACAGGGGAAGCAATGGCTTCTCTAGTAGAAGGAGATGCTGGATTTGCCTCCAGGTGGATTCAAGACTTTGTTGTGAGATCGAGGACGAGGGCCCAGCCTGGGCTCGTGGCTGTCAGCTGTAGGTGTGGGCTGGGGCTCCTGGGAACAGTCTGCTTCTCTTGGGCCACTTTTCTCTCCGGGCTCTTCTCTGGGCAAGGCATTCATGGCAGCTGTGGGACAAAGCAGCAAACCATCCCGTTAGAGGCTCCCCAACACCTGGATGGGCAAGCTGTGCACTCGTCAAGTCTGCGACATAGACCAGTTAGCAAGAAATGCATACGGTAATGGGAAGAGAGAAAAACAGAGCAAGGCTTCCGTCTGTGCCAGGAAGACTCACTGATTATAGCAGAGGCCATTCCTGAACTGGGCATACAGTTGGGCTCAGTACTATAAATAATCCTTGATAAATTCCCAAATAAGCTCAATAATTCTTTATATTGCTTGTTGGACTCCGTTTCCCTTTTTCTCCACCTCAATATAAAAAGCACACTATCTCAAAGTAAGCATGAACAAAGAGGACGTCAGTCTTAACTGGAGGGTCTAGCAAGATGAGGCAAGGTTTTCTGGACATTTTGAGTGAATAAATGAATTCCCACGTATCTTGGTTATCAACTGAGGGAAATGGAGGCAGAAATCAGTGCTGTCAGCTTAGAGAACAACAGTGGGACTCCCAGTCTGACATCGACCCCACCATGGGGAAGCTTACTGCCTGGGTGATGGATTATGGAAGCACCAGCTCTCCCCACCTCAGGCAAGCTTACATTCTTCCTTCTCACCATTCCTGTCCCTGCTCTTCTCATGCCCTTCTTTTCTGCATTAGTCCTGCTGGTGCTGCCCGCAGTCACGGGACTTGGGATCCTGCCCTTTCCGACAAGAGATCAGCTCCTAAAATAGGACACCTTTTGTCTTAGGCCTGGGCTGATGAGTAATGACAAGATGGGAAGAAAAACCAGTGATGACCAGTTGAAAAGGTTTCATCATAAATAGCTGAGGCCATTTCCCTGGCCTTCTTTAAATCTTAAACCCTCAGCAATAAACACAACCTTGTTTTTCTCAGCTGGCTTGCAAGGGACACAGGAATGCTACCTCTCATTCTCTGGGGTGCACCAGCAACTCTTTCAGAGTGACAGCACTCGGGAAGGGACAGTAAACAAACTCACTTGTAGGGTTCAATTTCCGGTCTTCTCCTTCACACAAGAGCACATGGTCCTGCAACAAGGCAAACCCCATGTCAATATGTGATTCAGAAACTTTTCACGATCATTCAGATGGACGATGGAAATCAAGACATGGATGGAAGATTTGGGTTCATTTCAACTTAAACCATAAACAAAGTAGCACTGTGAATCCTCTCATAATCTGCTGTAGAGCTGCAATGACATAAATTCACTGCCATATGGTCTCAGCCACAGTCTCCCAATCAAATCTCTCCACCCTCTTGTGGAATTATTTTAAAGCAAATTCTAGAAATTTCATTTACCCCTAAGTAATTCAAGATGCGGCTCTTAAAAATGTCCTAAAAACCAACCAAACATCCGTAACACACACAACTGCAAAAATAACCACTTCCTTAAATAACTAATACCTAACCAAATTTTATATTAGATTATGTTTTCAAGGCTCATCCATGTTGTAGCATGTATCAGAAATGTCATTCCATTTTATGGCTGAATATCCCTTTATGTATGTATAACACATTTTATTTATCCATTCATCTGTTGGTTGACATTTGGGTTGTTTAATAGCATCACTGTAGGTACTGCTATTAAAATAGATGCACAGGCCCAGAGCAGCTGGGTTGGGTGCGGCCAGGCCCGGAGCAGCAGCTGCCAGGCTGGGAGCGGCCAGGCCCGAAGCAGCCGGGTTGGGTGCGGCCAGGCCTGGAGCAGCAGCTGCCAGGCTGGGAGCTGCCAGGCCCGGAGCGGCTGGGCCCGGAGCGGCCAGGCCCAAAGCAGCCGGGTCGGGTGCGGCCAGGCCCGGAGCAGCAGCAGCCAAGTCTAGAGCAACTAGGTCGGGAGCGGCAGTGGTCAGATCCAGAGCAGCTGGTTGTGGTACAAACCAGAGCAACAGAGGCCAGGCCCGGAACAGCTCGCTCCTAGCTTGCCCCCGCCCCAAGGCTGCCTCTCAGACATGGCTGGAAACTTTTGCGGTAACTTGAGGGTCTGCTGAATCAAGTGATGAAGACTTAGATCTGGATGTGTTGAGTTAGTCTAGCGCTGGGGTGTTGATCTGCGAGTGCCTTGGGTGGGGCCTGGATGAGGTTGGTTGACCTATTTGGAAATGTCTTTTGTGTGAAGTGTATCATTGGGCATGTGGAGGTATTATTGATATGAGAAAATGCTAAGTAACTGATTTACTATCTGAAAAGGGATTTACTATCAGGGAAAGGGAGGGAGGAAGAGACTGAACATAAACTGTGCACCTATGAATGAGGACAATGGGGGATGGGGAGGGGGCGGAGGGTGGGGCGGGGAACCTGGTGGAGGGGGGAAGAAATGAGGAACCTTTGTAATAATATGAACAATAAAGATTGATTTAAAAAATAAATAAATAAAATAGGTGCACAAATATCTGAATTCCTGTTTTCAAATTCTGGGAATATATACCAAAGAGGGAATAGCTGGATGACATGGTAAATTCTATGTTGAGCTTTTTCAGAAACTCCAACTGTTTTCCACATTGGTTGAACTATTTTACATTCTCAATAGTACAATATGAGGGTTTCAATTTTTCCATATCCTTACCAATAAATAACGTTATTTTTTGTTTATTTTTATAATAGTCATCTTAGTGGGTATGAAGTGGTACCTCCTTGTGATTTTCATGTACCTTTCCCTAAGGACTACGAATGCTGAACATCTTATCATGTGCTGATTGAAGAAATGTCTATTTAAGTCCTTTGTCCATTTTGAATTGGGTTGTCTTTTGTTGTTTGGTTGTGGAATTCTTTATATAATCTGGGTAGCAAACTTTGATCAGATATGTGATTTCATATATCCTATGGGTTGTGTTTTCATTCTTTTGATAGTGTTTTTTTAAATTATTTTAAAAAATTACAGTCGACATACATATTAATTTCCAGTGTAAAAAAAAAATTAGACACATACATACCTTATAAAATAATCACCCCTATAAGTCTATTCCCATCTGACATCATAGTTATGTTGTTGATTCTATTCACTATGCTGTTCTCTATAGGCCTGTGACTATTTTAAAAAAATATATATATATATTTTTTATTGATTTCAGAGAGGAAGCAAGAGGGAGAAAGAGACAGAAACACCCATGATGAGAGAGAATCATGGATCAGCTGCTTCCTGCGAGTTCCCCACTGGGAATCAAGCCCACAACCCGGGCATGTGCTCTTGACCAGAATCAAACCTGGGACCTTTCAGCTCGAAGGCCAATGCTCTATCCATTGAGCTAAACCAGCTAGGGCTTTAAGTCTTTAACTAGATTTTTATTGATTTCAGAGAGGAAGGAAGGGATAGACACACACACACACACACACACACACACACACACACACACCAGTGATGGAATCACTGACTGGATGCATTCTGCACACCCCCCACTGGGAATTAAGCGGGCAATATGGGCATGTGCCCTGACCTGGAATCTAACAGTGACCTCCTGGTTCACAGGTTGATGCTCATCTACTGAACCAAGCCAGCCAGGCCTGTGGCTATTTTTATAACTGGCAATTTCCCCCTCACTTTTCCACTCAGCACCCCAACCCCTCTCCCATCTGGCAACCACCAATTCGTACTCTGCGTCTGATTGTTCATTTACTTTGTTTCTTAGATTCCACATATAAGTGAATCATATAGTATTTGCGTTTTTAAAATATCCTTTAAGATTATTTTTATTTTTTTGTCTTTAAAACATATATATATATTTTATTGATTTTTTACAGAGAGAAAGGGAGAGGGACAGAGAGCCAGAAACATCGATGAGAGAGAAACATCAATCAGCTGCCCCCTGCACACTCCCCACTGGGGATGTGCCTGCAACCAAGGTACATGCCCTTGATTGGGATCAAGGTCCATTTTTAGTTAATGTTTGTATATGGTGTAAGGTAAGGGCCCACCTTCCTTTTTTGCATGTGCATATCCAATCTCCCCAGCAATATCAGTTGAAGTGACTGTTCTATTTCCCGCTAATGATCTTGGCACCGTGTGGACATATCAATTAACCATAAGAGTGAGAATTTATTTCTTGGTTCTCAATTCTATTCCACTGGTTTATATGTCTATCTTTATGCCAGTGTCACACAGTTTTAATTATTGTAGTAAATTTTGAAATTGGGAGGAGTAAACCTCCAACTTTGTTCTTAATTTTCAAAGTCGTTCGACTCTTTCGGCTCCCTTGAGATTCCATATGAATTTTAAAATGGGTCTATTTTTTTATTTAAAAAAAAAAAAAGCAAAGTTGATAGGGAGTGTGTTCTTAAGGTTTTTTTGTTTTGTTTTGTTTTTAATATATTTTACTGATTTTTCCCAAAGAGGAAGAGAGAGGGACAGAGAGTTAGAAACACCAATGAGAGAGAATCATCGATCAGCTGCCTCTTGCACACCCCCCACTGGGGATGCGCCCACCAAGGTACATGCCCTTGCCCGGAATCGAACCCAGGACCTTTCAGTCCGCAGGCCAACGCTCTACCCACTGAGCCAAACGGGTCCCGGCTTGTTTTGTTTTTTTAAAATTAGAATATCCCTCAACTCTATTCATTTCCCATATTTTCGATAACTATGAAACCTGTGATATTGACTAACATGAGGTTTGATCTCTGTTAGGCCTTTCTTTTTATAATCAAAGTTGGTCCATGATGGCCTTTTATTATGAGTCCTATAGTTTTTGGTTTGTCTCTTGTTTTGTGATGTTAAGAACCACTGATGATCACTGCCTAGATCCACAATTTCATCACAACTCTGCAAAATGGTGATATCTGAATTCTGTTATTCTTTCTTCACTTACAGGCTAGAGTACTTTCATAAAAGGCAAATTTGCCTTGAAAACTGATATCCTGAAGCACAATTCATGCAGAAAACGCTGTCTATATGCTTGATTCTGTCTTGGTCGGTGTAGCTAGGTTGGTTCAGCATTGTTCCATGCTAAAAGGTTACTGGTTCAATTCCTGGTCAGAGCACATGCCTGGATTATGGGCTCAATCCTCAGTAAGGGGTATGCAGAAGGCAGCCGATTAAATGCTTCTTTTTTTCCTCTCCCTCTTTTTTCTTCTCTCTCTAAAGTCAGTAAAAACATACTTAAAACAAACAAATGCTTGACTGTCTTTTAGCAGTTTTCATGATACTGAGTTGATCCTCTGGCATTCTCCAAAGGTGATAGATAAGATTTAAAAAAAATATCCCTAGCTAGTTTGACTCGTGGATAGAGCATTAGCCCCAGGATGGGAGGATTCTGGGTTTGAGCCTGGTCAAGGGCATGTGTCTCGGTTGCAAATTTGATCTCCAGCCCCGGTCAGGGCACCTGCATGAGGCAACCAATCAATGTTTCTCTCTTCCATCGACATTTCTCTCTCCCATTCTCTCTACAAATCAATGGAAAAGTATCCTGGGGTAAGGATTTACTGAAAAAAATTTTTTTTAAGAGTGTAAGTAGGGAACCCATGAATTCTAAATACTTGGTGAATTTTAGTCCAATGCAGTTGTTCTTATCAATGACCATTAAACATTGTGAAATTTTTGTGAAATGTAAACTCCTCTTTTGTATGAACAATTCTGTAACTATTCTTGGCACTCCTCAGTGATGTGCAGTGGGCAGTCGCTGCTGTCAACACGCTAAGACCAGCTTTCCCCAGGGCTCAGTCATCACGAGGATGGATCTATTTCTCCCATGACTCAGGGGAGCTTTCAAACTCAATTACTAATGACTGCACCCAGGAACACCAGCGTCACTCTTCCGTCTGTTCCTAATAACATGTCAAGGCTGCCTCAGGGCCTTTGAGAAAGAACCTGGCTCAGTGTTTGCTTTTCTTTCGTGTCTGCTATCTGAATGTAGCCCATACCTTGGGTTTGTTGGGATGTGCCGAGGGTAAAGTAGCCGTCACAGGGGACCCAAATATGTCACTGGTCTTCCCACCAGGTGGGTTCAGACGCTGTCGAGTGTGCACAGGCATTGACTCTTCAAAGATACCGCTTCCTTTTCCTCCTGCAGAAACAAGCACAGAGCAGTGAGCAATCCAGAACATCGCCCTGCTCCTGCCTTTCCCAGAGAGAGCTCCTCTCACAGTACCCCCAGTCCAGTCCCGAGTTCAGGCCAACAAGGCCGGGACAGTGAGAGTCCCCTTTGCCAGGTGCCTGCTGGGCCTTCGTTTCTGGAACTGAGCTACTAGAGGCAAGATGGTGAGATGGCATAAAGCGGCTTCCCCTCCCGCCCCAAATTTCTTTACCCCTGAACTTTTCATGTTTTTTTTTATTTTTTTTTTAAATTTTTTTATTGACTTTGTACAGAGAGGAAGGGAGAGAGATAGTTAGAAACATCGATGAGAGAGAGTCATCGATCAGCTGCCTCTTGCACACCCCCCACCGGGGATGTGCTTGCAACCAAGGTACATGCCCTTTACTGGAATCGAACCCGGGACCCTTCAGTCCCCAAGCCGACGCTCTATCCATTGAGCCAAACCGGTCCCGGCTGAACTTTTCATGTTTTTGTTAAAGAATCTCCTTCATTAAACCAATGAAATGTTCTTTAGCAGATTAAAAGCAAACAGTGTCTAAGTTTTTAGGTCAGGCGGAAAAGACGGAATTTAATAACATGCCCTGTTAGAGGCAAAGCTGTAATCTGGAAAATAACATTTAGTAGTAATTTTCTGACCTCATTCTGGCTGGAATTTCCAGTGACAAGTAGATATGTCAGCAAATCACAGACATTTAACATCTTTGCTGCCAACTATAAGTCATTTGATAAGTCATAAGCAAGATATGCATCCAAGATATCACTAAGGCCTGGCCATGAAAAGTAAATGTTAAAATACAATACTAATAGATCATTTATTCACTGAGCAAACACCACATACGCATTTCCTTTCCACAGAGTGCTAGGCTAAATGCTGGGACCATTATGATCATGGCCCTGGTGCACCAACAATTTATCTTATAGGAGGAAAGAAGATGCATTCCATTAAATAGCTATACGACCGTACAGACGTTATTTGGCTGTTTTGTGCTCCAAATTCCTCATCTGTAGAATGGGGATAATAAAAGGATCTTCCTCACAACGACTTACTGTAGCTCATGTGTCAGATGCTTAGAACTATGCCTGGGAAATAAATGCTCAATAAGTGTTGGCTGTATTTTCTATGTGTTGGAATACCATTCAGTATAAAACAATCTACATAGCACACAACGTAAAAAAAAAAAAAAAGGGGGTATTCTTTGTTGCTCCTATCTGAATGAGGAAAAGTGGTTACAGTCACTTCTTGGCTACAGTAACCCACACTGTTTCAAAAGAAGACCACGAACACCAAGAAGAATATGAATGACAAGCCCCGTGTGAGCTCAGAGAGGAGGCGGCTCCTCTGGGGTTTGTTCTTTCTCTAGCCTTCAGACCCCTGCTGTTGGAGTGGATGCCCAGCTGGTGTGGCTCAGTGGTTGAGCATCAACCTATGAACCAGGAGGTCACTGGTTCAATTTTGGTCAGGACACTTGCCTGGTTTGTGGGCTCAACCCCCAGTAAGGGGAATGCAGAGGCAGTTGATCAAGTGGTTCTCTCTCATCATTGATGTTTCCATCTCTCCTCTTCCTCTCTGAAATCCTATATAATAAAATCCTAATATGCAAATCCACTGAACAGCTGACCACTATGATGTGCACTGACCACCAGGGGGCATACGCACAGTGCAGGAGTTGCACCTGGTGGTCAGTGCACATCCACAGGGGGAACACTGCTCAGTCACAAGCCAGGCTCATCGCTAGCAAGAGCCCTCCCCAACCCCTGCTGGATGGAGACCCTGTTCAGTCACTGACTTGTGAGCCGGGATAAGTGACCTCATCCTTTTTTATCCCCATTTTCTCAACTCTAACAGGTATAAATAATAATAATACCTTCCTGGGGTGGTTGTTAAAATACATGAATTAATATAAATGAAGAGGGAAAGCCCTTAAGTAATGCTGCCAGGCTGTTGTTATTAACAGTGTGTTGTTAGCAAAATCGTCTAGACCACAAAGTGAAGAAAAAGTAATGCTTGAGATAGTCCCCTTATTGCATTGTTTCTGGTTAGGCTAAAGTAAATTATCCTATCCTATATAATAAAAGGCTAATATACAAATTGTCCCCTCAACTGGGAGTTCAACCAGGGGGCAGGGCTGGCTAGCCAACCGCCTGCAGCCCCCCCACCGGCCCCGCCCACGACCTGCCAGATGGCTGGATCCCACGTGGACACGAAATCGTGCACCAGGCCTCTAGTTTTTAAGATGAATATTCAACTTAAAAAGTTTTTTTTTTTAAATTGTAAGATAGAAAAGCTCGTAAGACACAACTATCACAAATACAGACAAAGCAAACACCCACATACTACCAACAGATTGTATAGATACTACCAGCTCACAGAAACCTGAGTATTCCTTTCACATCACTCCATGCCTCAATTTTCTAGAAACTAAAAACTTATTTCTTTTAAGTTTTACTGTGTGTATGTCCAATGTTAAACAATATAGTTCTGTCTTTTAAAAAATTTATTTTAGCCGAAACCAGTTTGGCTCCAAACAATAGGACCACAAGAAGGAGGAACTCAGCAAAAGGAATCATGCTGGTTGTTAATATACCACGTAATCACGAACAGCAGAGGCTTTCTCTCTCTCAGGTCAAGTGGGGCCCGAGGGGGCCACGGGGCACAAGAGCTGGGGATCATACCAGGAAAGTTCCTAAGACACAACCATCACAAAGACAAACACACAACCACTGCTGGATCCCAGAGAGGCTACCAGCTCTCAGTTCTAAGTAGCACTGTCCCCGAGTTGCAACACTTCCCAGGGAACATGACACCCCGGGACAGCTCCAGGTAAGCGCTCTGCTGAGTCAAGGCCAAGGGAGCTCGCCTGTCTACCTTCAGGTGCCCGAGATTTGATTCACTCGGCCACATGACCCACTGTTATGCTATTACTGGTACATAGGAAGTGCAGGGCTGACCGCTCCTCGCCCTACACCCATAAACTGGATGCAGTGAGCTCACTACTCAGTAAAACTTCCCGCTTCTCTACTATAACTGTATCTGTCCCCAACAAATCAAACAAAACACTAGCTTTTGAATCTACTGCTTTAGTTTCTTTGGTTTGGTCAAGAAGTATATGCAGCTGTCAAATTCACACACACCTAGAACTGAGGTGGAGTGGCAAGCAGCTCTAGCTCTGGTTCTGCTTGATTTTATTATTTGTCTAAAATAATGATTCCTATGTCTAGCCTCACAAATCTTTAAAGATAGAATGAGCATTCCTTTCCCTCATGGATAACTAGCTCCTTAGGTAACTAGCGCTGTATGACCACGCAACTGGAGCCAAGGAAATATATGAGCCAAGGAAAACATTGTTCTAAGATGCTCTCCCACTGTGGGGAAAGAACTAACAGATGTATGCTAGACCACGTCAGTCTTTTTTAGTTTCAATCCCACCAACAAGCTGATTAAAAAAAATACCCTTCCTTCCTGCCCTGGCCTGGTGGCTCACTTGGTTGTTCTGTGCACCAAAAGGTTGCAGGTTCAATCCGGTCAGGGTGTGAATGAGGGGCAATTGATCAACGTTTCTCTCTCACATCAATATTTTGTTCTCTCCCTAAAAATCAATAAAAACATATTTGGGTGAGGATTAAAAAGCAAACAGCCATAGACAGTTTGCTCTGTAGTTAGAGGGTCAGATCAGAGGGTCTCAGGTTCAATTCCCAGTCAAGGGCACGTACCTCGGTTGCAGGTTTGATCTCCAGCCCAATTCAGGGCGCATACAGGAGGCAACCAGTCAAATGTGTCTCTCACATCAATGTTTCTCTCTCTCTCTCCTTCCCTCCCTCTCGCTCTTCCTCCCTTTCTCTCTCTCTCCTCTCCCTCACTCCCTTCTTCTCCCCTCATTCTCTCTCCCTGGGGATTGAGCCCGCAACCCAGGCACATGCCCTGACAAGGAATAGAACTGATGACCTCTAGGTGCATGGGACAACACTCAACCAACGGAGCCACACAGGTCACAGGGCAAGAAAAATGTCTAAATGTGTGATCTGTACACAATTTCAGGAATCTCAAGGAGTCCATGGAACAACTGGGAGAGCCTCCCTGCTGGAGCCAGTATTCTACCATCAGCCTTTGCATTCTCAGTGGCTACACCCAGCCAATGTCTGTTGATACAGAGGGAAAATTCAAGAATGACTCAGCAACCCTTTCTCACATTCTAGAACTCTGATGGCAATGGATAACCTATACCAGAAGATATGTGAAAGGATTAATATATAAAAAAAAGAAAATTTAATTAAAAGAGCAGCTTCATAAGAACAGGCCGAGGCCGAAGGACCCGTGAGTCAAAAAGCCTATACCTGGGGGGTTGGTCCTCTTGGGCATGTTCTGAGGTTCTTCCGTTGGTCCGAAAATATTTGATGCCATCCTGTTGGGTCGACTTGAAGGAACAACTTCTTCTGGACTTCCAAAAAGATCACTCGATGCTCCTCCGGGGGGCTGCATGCCCCTGCAAGCACAGAGCAAGCATGAGAGATGGAGACTGACCTGGACTTCAATGTCCATGATAAACAATTATGGAAAAATTATTCACCGCAACTACTCCAAACTGGCATGGCTAGTTTACAGATGGCCATATGGCAGATTTCCTCTACTGCCCTTAAGGTTTCCTTAAAAGTTTTGTCTGTATGTCTTGATTATGCCAAAAACCCACTTAAAATGTGTATATTTTAAAATGATTCCTGGGAGTTCTTATAAGTGAAGTTTCCCTAAAACAGGCAAATTGAACCACATTCAGTAGAATTTAATACAAATTTTTGCCGAAACCGGTTTGGCTCAGTGGTAGAGCATTGGTCTGCGGACTGAAAGGTCCCGGGTTCGATTCCGGTCAAGGGCATGTACATTGGTTGCGGGCACATCCCCGGTGGGGGGTGTGCAAGAGGCAGCTGGTCGATGTTTCTCTCTCATCGACGTTTCTAGCTCTCTAGCTCTCTCCCTTCCTCACTGTAAAAAATTCAATAAAATATATATTAAAAAAAAAAAACCACACAAATTTTAATTAGTACACAGTAAATACATTCAGTGGTGTTTAATACAGTAGCTTACATTTGCCAAATGCTTAGTATATGCCAGCTATTGTTCCAAAGACCTTACACACAGCCCTCTAAGGCAGGCATTGTTTTCACAGACCATGCATCTGAGATAGAGAGAAATCACAAGATTGGTCACACAAGGAGTGGCAGAGCCAGGACCCAAGACCAGGTGGTCTGCATCTGGAGCTCAGACTGCCCTAATGCCTCTTAAAGAGCTCCAAGAAAAAATGAGGGGGGAGCTCACATTTAACCACAGATCAAGTCTGACCAAAGAGTTGGGTCTTCAGAAGGGCAGCCACTGGCCACTATGGCTAGTGAGCACTTGGATGTGGAGGTAAGGACTTAAGTGTACTTAACTAGACTACACACCAGATTTCAAAGACAAAAAGGCAAAATATCTCTTTAATCTTGTCATTTATATAGATCACAGGTTGAAATAGTGTTTTGTATAGGTTGAATTATGTCTATTAAAATTAATTTTTCCCAATTTTTTTTCCTTTAAAAAATGTGGCTATTAGAACATTTAAAATTCCTTATTAGGTTACATTTTTTATTGGAAAGTGTCAAGTTAGATTATGGGGAGTGCCACCAACATTAATCCAGGTGAGTCCTAAGAATCTATACCAAGATAATCACCTCTGGTCCTCCAGTCCAGTATAACCAGTGAAATGTCAAACATCGGATAGGGTATTTCAATGTTTCCTCAAAAGAGCTAGAATGGGAGCTAATCATTCATTGTAACTTAAAGTGAACAGCTCTGAGATTCCATGGTTGTAAAGCAGGTCTGCAGAAAGCACTCATCTGCTCTACAGAGGGCAGACATGCCAGCTCCGGCCGGGGGGCCAGCAGGCCAGCTCTACAGCACAGAAGCCAAGAGTGCAACTGGCAGCCTTCTATAACTGGCAGCCTTCTATGTGGTGCCCATAGAAGCTTTATGGAGGGCAAAGGTGGGTACCTGGTCAGCAGTTAGCATTTCCTTAAGGATTTATGAAGGGGAAAAAAAAATTCAGTTTGGGGGGCTTTTTTTTAAACTAACCAATAAGTAGACTTCAAAGTCTTAACAGGACCGATCATGCACTTTGTTGGTGGACAGGGTGAGGCCATGTGACCCCTGAATGCATTTATAAGTCACTGAGCCCAGTTCACAATGGTATTCTTCATATTTTCCTTGGCTACCTACAGCAGGTACAACATGGCTTGGGTCTTCACAGCCATCTCTTTGAAAAAGGGACCAGAGACCTGTAATCTTCAGAACAAATTGAATTTAACTCCGTCTCATGCTGGCATCAGTTAAAATTCTCATTTTACTAACTTATTTGAAACATGGTTCTTCTTTCAAACCATAAAGGTCCCAGAAATTTGTCAGATCAGAGTCTGGGTAGACTCATCTTGATTCAAAGCTCTCAGGACGCTTTGACTCTCACATTCTACATTCTTGGATCTCCACCTCTCACCCTTGCTTTATTCAGTTCAACTCATGTCCACTGAGCACCTATTGCTGGCAAGCCTGTGGCAGACACTGCAGATAGAAAGATGAGTGAGAGCAAGTCGTTGGCCCAGAGAAACTGCAGGTTTGCTGGGAAAATGGAGCTGTGCAGAGGCGGTTTCAGTGCCCTGTGAGCGATGCCACAGAAGCACCGAGTGCTAGTGGAACTCCAAAGGCATCCTTGGAGAGGCCCAAACTGAGTGTGCGATCTCCGTGAGGAAAGAGTCTTTGGGGCCCGGGACAGAAACCACAGCTCTGCTCGAAATGACGACATGTTAAATTGGGGTGGTGGAAATATAGTGTTTATTCTATTACTCTCTGTACTTTTGTGAATTTCATTTTATTTTGAAAACAAGTGAAGAAAGACTAGTGGTGCCAATGATACTATAGCAGAGATTCCTGTGCATAACAGCCAAGCTCCCTGAGAAGAGTCCGCAACTATCTCCATCACAAAGGCAGGCACACAGCCTCCTGGAGCAGCCACACCAATAGCCAGGCTGCCCCTACAGGGTCTCAAATCAGTGGGGCCGAGAGGTAAATAGACATTTCAATAAAAACAACCCACAAGGCTCAATGTGGCACAACCAGTTGAACTGTTATCACTATGACACTAGGTTTTGGGGAGGGGGTGGGAATTCTAGTGCTCGAAGACATTTTGGGGATGAAACCACATGGCGGGGCTGCCTCCCAGTTACTTCTTCATTTTGTAATGTCCTTTCAATATATGTCAACAAAGATTTTCAAAATACAAGAGGAACTCAGGGGCATGTGACAAGAAGAGAAAACAGGCAGTTCCGGGACTATGGATAGCATGAGCAGAGACCTTCCATCTTGTCCCTGTGTCATAAAAGCTTTTGGGGCTTGGTGAAAAGTAGTGAAACAGACTTGCATTAAATTCCTTACAATTATAC
This sequence comes from Nyctalus aviator, assembly GCA_036971965.1. NCBI lineage: Eukaryota > Metazoa > Chordata > Mammalia > Chiroptera > Vespertilionidae > Nyctalus > Nyctalus aviator. Next base: position 10,374,584 of record CM072926.1, on the reverse strand, counting down.
ACCTTATAGCTTAAAGGAAAGACCTTAGATTAATGATGGCTAAAGTAAAATGCTTTCATAGTTCAAAATCCCTTTAACACCAAATCATCCCGCATCAAGAATACAGAGATGCAGGTCTGAGAGAAGAAAACGGGCTGGGTGATCAATCCTACACCACCACTTGGTTCCCTCCTGACAGAGGCAATTAAAGTATGAATCCTACAACGTTGTAGTTCCGTGGTCGGCAAACTGCAGCTCTCAAACCACACACAGCTCTTTGGCCCCTTGAGTGTGGCTCTTCCACAAAATACCATGGCCCAGGCAAGTCTACTTTGAAGAAGTGGTGTTAAAAGAAGTTTAAGTTTAAAAAATCTGGCTCTCAAAAGGAATTTCAAATGGCTGTACGGTTGATTTGGTTCTGTTGACTAATGAGTTTGCCGACCACTGCACTAGTTAATCAATTCCTTTAAGAAGGGGTCAAATGCAAAGCTTCCAACAGATCCCAAGCAGGGCTTCCAATTACATGTAATCATCCAATTAAGACTTCTTTTCCTTCTTCAATGCCCTGAAAGGAAGACTTTTGTCTTTCTTCATAAAGAATGAATCTCCCAAAGAGGTGTGGAGTGCTCCCTTAGAGCACCAGCTCTGAGCTAATGTCTGTCGCTCAAAGTCAGCATTCTATCAGTGACTCATGGCGTTTTCTCCTTAACCAGCATTTCCTGGGCATCCAATGTCAGGCAGCGTAAACAGGGAGGGGATGTACTCCATGAACACAACTGGGAAAGTGCTGGGGAGAAGCTGATGTGGGTGGGGCAGAACAGCAGTCACCAGGCACCAGGAGCCTGATTCACCCTGAGCACTCACTCCGGGGAAATTTCTGGCTCCCTATCCTTATAGGGTTAGATGCATTGTTCCATGGATTAATGACCACTTACTTCGTTAGGTGTACTGAACACTGACCTAACGCCCCCAAGTTTACAGTCTCTCTCTCACACACACACACACACACACACTCCCTTCTCTGATGGGAAGGCTGGGACCCTGAAGAGCTCACAATAAAGAAAACTCGTGGGTATCTGAAGACCCAAAACTTCACAATGTAAGCTGCTCCCCAGTGGCAAGACAGACCTGGCCAGCTCTGACAACTCTAACTTATCTGACTTCCCATGCACAGAGCTGCCCTGGCCACTGCGGTTCATTCAGCTGGGAGAGGTCTAATGCAAAGGTTGCCGGTTCCATTCCAGGTCAGGGTCCAGGCCCAGGTTCCTGGCTTGAACCCGGATAGGAGGTTGTACTTTGCTCTCACATGGATGCTTCTCTCTCTCTCTCCTCCTAATTCTCTTAAAAAAAAAAAAAAAATCTCTAAAAAAGAACGCGTGCTGCGGTGTATTCCTGAATGTGGCCGCCCAGCCGAGACCTGCAATGGGAATCTCCGTTTCTATTAACTTGTAGTCCTGCCTAGTTCATCAACAAAGCAGGGAGGGCAGTGCCCGGCCTACCTCCCAGCGCTGCAGGATTACAAGGCACCGCTCCGTGATTAAGGGAGGGCCCCACCGGACCCAGAGGCAGGCTCCGGGATTAGGGCGGGCTCCACCTGGCTCCCCGGCTGCGGGAGGAAGGAAGGGTCCGCCGGGCTACCGGGCTGCGGGGTTCGGAGTGAGCTCCACCTGGTCCCACAGGGCTGCGGTGTCTGGGGAGGCTTTCAGGACGGTGCTCTTCCCCAGAGGCCCGCCCACCCGCCACCGGGCTCCCGCACAGGCAGCAGGAGGGCGCCCCGCAGCCCGGCACACACCCGCCTTGTCCCGGCGCACGGAACTGCCCACCGGAAGCAGCAGGCCACTCTGCCGGCATCTTTTCGGGGCGCTACAGACGGAACATGTGCGAAGGAGCCCCGCAGGCCCTCAGCCCAGCCGCTGGCGGACCAGGGAGCACGTCCGCGTGTGCGCCCATCTCTCCGACGCGGAAGCGGAGGCCGAGGTTTTGTGAGATCACCCGCAGGCCTCCCCGCCGCCGCGCCGCCCCCTCGCCCTCGCCCTCGCCCACACCGCGCCCGCGCCGTACCTGGAGCTGGCTCGGCCGCCCTCGCTCTCCGGCACATGGAACATGTCGCCCGCTGCTCGGTGCCCGGTCGTCTGCCGCGTCGCGGTTCCCGCCCGGCAACGCGCAGCTTAGAGGTTCACCGGCCCGCGCTTAAAGGACGACGCTGATGCCACTCATGCCGCCACACCCTATCCCCGCGCGCGGCCCCGCCCCCTCCCCGGACGCGAGGGCGTGTGGAGGGACGCGCTCGCAGCCGATTGGTCAGAGCAGGTGCCGCTGACGGCATCGGGCGTCAGGATTGGGCAACAGGCCGGTAAAAGGCAGGCTGCCTCCGAGGTGGGCGGGGCCAGGACGTAGGTCCGAGCCACTAGCGGCCACGCCAGAGGCCCCTCCCTCTCTCCGCGGGAACCTCTTCCTGGGCGGTAGCCGGAGTGACCTAACCTGCCGGGGTGGGAGGAACAGGGTAAAGTCTATACTTTTCTTAGGCGGCAACCGCTGCCCCAAGGTCTCTGACCCGCTGCTTTGAGATTTTGCAAACCGGTCAGAGACATCCGCTTTTTGACAAAAGGGCGCTAATCAGAACTATGTGTTCAGGGATTCAGCAGTTAGGGGGGTGGAAGGGCCTCATAGAAAGACTTCCTCAGAAATAGGAGAGCAAGGGGTAAATTGCGCCAGTTCCCTATTTGTGACTCAAAAGAACAAAACACTCAACTGGGAGTGTTCTGTTGCCAAATTACACCGCAGACAACCCATCTATTCTGAGATATCACCCAATGAAAAGCACTTGAGCTTTTTTGTTAATCTTCACCCAAGGATATTTTCCCATTGATTTTGAGAGTGGAAGGGAGGGGGAGAGACAGAAACATGTATGTGAGAGGCATAGATAGGTTGTTTCCCACACGTGCCCAGACTTGGGCAGGGGTTTGAGCCTGCAACGTAGGTATGTGATTTGACTGGAATTTAATCCCGGACCTTCAGTCTGAGAGCCAAACCGGTTAGGTTGAGGTTTTTTTGTTTTGTTTTAAATCCACACCAGTGTACATGCTTAGATATATATATCAACATGAGAGAGAAACATTTATCAGTTCCCCTAAGGATGAGGTGGGATAGAACCTGAAACCCAGGAATGTGCCCGGGCCAGGAATTGAACCTGCAGCCTTTCAATGCAAAGGACAATGTGTAACCAACTTGCACTGTTTCTAGCCCTAGCTGGTTTGGCTCAATGGATAGAGTATTGGCCTGTGGACTTAAGGGTCCAAGATTTGATTCCGGCCAAGGGCCCATTCCCAATAGGGGTGGAGCAGGAGGCAACCAATCAATGATTCTCTTATCACTGATGTTTCTATCTCTCCCTTCCTCTCTGAAATCAATAAAGAAGTCTTTTTTAAAAAAAGTTAATACTTAAGAAAAAGGCAGAAACAATAATTATTAGATCAAGTATTAGTATGTATTTATGCACAATAATAAAAACAGATTTACAAGTTAAACTGGAAATTTAAACATAAGAAGTTTAACAGCTTTTGTTTATTATATTAAATAACCAAAACACCTTTTATTCCCAAAATTGGTAAAGAATAAATAATGTAATTTACAATATGGTACAAAAGTAATCAGGAAGGACAGGCATTCCGCTTTATACATACACTGTATATGTATATTTATTATCTATTAAACAAATTCACATCTCAAACAAGCCGAAAACCTTAGATGATATGGCTTAACGATTATTAAAAGAAACAGCAGGAAGTTCTGCTGCCTAGACCAGAAGCTCTGGAGCCGGTTATCCTGTTACAGAATGCAGGTACAGGTTGCTGTAGTGCTTCCAAGACTGAACTGACTTAACATGACTTACAAATTACTGTGGGGTTAGGAGAGAGATTTGACAGTCAGGAAAGGTTTGCTGTGGGATTTTTTTTCTTTCCCCCCTAACACAAAGTGCACTATTTCCTCACAAATGCATGTGATAGGTCTCAAAGTTTTCAACAACAAAAAACCACAGCAGCTGCTGTTCTCGTCCGCTTATTTCCAGTGTTTCTATTCCATAACTTTTCTCTGCACAGGTTTGGATTGGATGGTAAAAAAGCTATTACACTGAAAAGGAAACCCGTCAGTAGTGACATAGGATGATAGTGACACAGAAAGAGCGGGACTCTGAGGCTGAGAACCCAGATGTAGGAAAGCAAGTAGATCAACTTATGAAATGTTTCCAATTATCCCCGCTCCCAGAGCAAGTGCTCTACACCTAGAAGATACAGAGAAATAAAAAAATGTGATCCAAACCTGAGGTGGAACCATAAACTTCGATCTGCCCCTGCATTTTCTAAAGAAGAAAATGCTAACCACTGGATAGTCACAATAAGAATTAAGGCTACAACACCAACTTCATTGAGACCAGAGACAATCTCAGTCTTTATAAAAGATGAATCAGCAAAAAGATGCCAGACATTAGAGTGACCATGGAAATAGGTCTCAGAAACTGATCTATTCTTAATTATAACATGCTCAAATGCACAAGGAAGCCACAGGTGCATACTGAGACGGTCAACTTCCACTGGAAAGGCAGAGAAAGATGCAGCAGGTCAGAAGCTTGGGTCTTTTGAAAATTCCAGCCTTTAACAATTAGTTTGTGTGTGTGTTCTTCACCTTGCTTTTCATATCTGTTTTGAATTGAAAAGGATTCCACTTAAAAAAACATCTCCTAAAGGTCAATAGAGCTTTTCTTCCCCATCCAAACATACAACATACCCACCATCCCTTAACTTGCCAATTTCTAAATTTAAGTAAACAGAAAAGCTTTGAGTAAAACACCTGGGTTATGCCTGGAGAACTGGCTTGTCACATACACACTTCTCTGGTTACTAGGGAAGCAGCAGAATTCTCTGGAATTTTGTGAGTTTTATTAGAGGTGAGAAGAGTCTGTCTACTTTCCTCCCTAGCCCACTTCCCCACTGAATGACACTGGCCAGTCAGGTACTCCCAAATGGATTATATGCCAGAAGCCCAGGCAGGGGCTGCAGCTAAATAGCTACAAAAGCTGATCCGAGTCTCCAGAGTTTTTCTCCTTTTAGATGTCACTGGGTGACAGGTGCCAACCTACCAACTAGACTGCCTTGAGGTGACCCTGATGAACAAGCAACTCAGGATCCCTACTGTCTCTGGCACAGTAGACGCTGCCATTGGGCATCACATACAGCTCTAATGTTACTTGGGGTTCTGGTCCCAAACAGGGGAGGAGTATGAGGAAGCTAGTCATGGCCTAAACTTGGCGTGGTCTATTATCCAACTGCAGACCTAACACAGTCAGATGCCCAGAGAGTGAGAGAGAGATCGATCCTGATATTGTTCAGCTCGATATAAGGTGCTAATTTCAGAAAGCTGACATACTGACCACAAAACACAAGTAGCTTAAAAATACTCTGGTTCAATGCTGTCTATATCTCTTAATAAAATGGTAGTATATCCCTTTCTTTCCTATCTCCAGAGCTTTGAGACGTTTCCTAAGAGCTTAGAAGGCTTTTTTTTTTTTTTTTTTTTTTTGTGATGCTGGTGCCTAGAACCAGATCTAAAAGGAAGCCACATTAGAGGCAAAAGCTTCAGAAACAACTGGAACAAAGAAAAGAAGCTATTGCCTAAAAGCCAACTGTCTTGTTTCCTCCATGCCTGGGAGCCAAGGGCTGCAAACAACTGGTGAGACAATGGGGTCAAGAGTGTCCACTCTTCTTGCACACACACAGAACCTTTCCGCACAGGCTGCTCCCTCACTGTGGAGAAGACTCTGGAGAGGACCAGGACTGCCTTGCTCCTGCCATTGTGGAGGATCAAGAGCTGCCATATTCCACCAGTCCGGAGAAGAGGAATGGTGAGCAACAGAAACGAAGACTGGTTCAGGTGGATGATCCTGGCTGTTGCGGGAGGGTGAAGCAGCAGGTGGGATGGTGGCTCAGGAATTACTAGTCCAACACAAGGGCACTGGCTTCTGGCCTCACATAATGTGGCTGAAGAGTGAATCAAGTATTGAGTTTCCCAAGGCTGAGCAAACACGGGAGCCTTGTTAGCTCCATTCTGGGGAAGAACTGAACACTGGACTACTTGCAGTGGTGACAACTGGTCACCCAAGGAGGCTCACTGCGTACAGTACAGGGATGTGGTAGTGCTCCCACTGCATCAGGATGTATGATCCTTGTCTGCGTTCCCTGAACAGCAAGGAGCAAAGTAAGAGACCACTGGGCAGAAGGAGACGTGGGGGATTAAACCTGCAAATCACAGTGTGCTCTGCGCTGAGCCAATGAAAGGAAGAGAAGACTGAAAAAAAGAAATTCCCCGGCAAAGTACATTTGTCTCAGATGCTAAAGAGTAACACATCAGAAATTCAAGGTCTCATTCAGGAAAGTCTTAACTGTGGTTAAACAAGTGCTTAGGATTGTCCCAATAAAGAGAAGTAGCATTATAGATCACCTAAGAATAAACTTGTAGATGGATGCAAGAAGGAAACCAACTAAACTGGTTTACCTTCTCATTGTCTAATTCTTAAAACACAAGAAAAACATTCTCCAACCAGCTTAGCAGGATTCTTTTCTGAAGTCCATATAACCTGGACAAGACATGATTTCCCCCCCACTGTCCTGTTCAGAAAACACATCTAGATAGGAAAGCACCAGGCAAGGATCAGTATTTCTGAGGTGATGGCTCCAGTTACGCTGTCCTGGAACCCTTCTGCTGTTCTGTGATCAGTGTCCCCTGTCTTAGGGTACAGATACCACCAGGCAAAGCCCAGGCCAGACCCAGCTGTCCCGTCTCCCCCTCCCATCATCACTCTGCAGAGAAGCAAAGTGTGGTACCGGGCTGGCAGAAAGAATGCAGCCGTGACCTGGAGCCTCCTTATAGAGAGCAGGAGATTACAGCTCCCCAGGGCACAACGACCCAGCTGGGGCACACACCCCTCCCCTTTAGCTTCCAGAAAGAAAACCCACTAAACTGTCCAACACAACCACCAAGGACGATGCAAGGGCAGAAATGGGGTCATTACACAGACCCCAATGTGAGATCCCACGACTGGCGAAGAATGGCTCCAATGCCAGTGATGTATGACATTCCAGGACTCGTCCTCATCTCTCGGGCCACTACTGCCCTCTCCCCGTTGGGATATAGCTTCTAGCATTTTGTGTATTCTGGGGTGCAGAGGTGTCTCTACTCTGGCCATCTTCTGGGGGTCCTGGGCTTGATTTGTATTTTCTCTACACCTATCACAGTTGAGAACTGGACCACCAGCCCTGTAAGCTCTCCTTTGATGCCTCCAGGACGCCCCCACCGTGAGGCACGTTGTATGTTCACTGGGATAGGTCACTGACAGGGGGGCCACTTCCACTGCCATCAAACAGAACCTCTCGGCGGCTGGGCTCGGCAATGGACAGCTCCTGGGCCAAGTCGTTGAATCGAGATATATAATCAACGCTGTTTTCATTCATCATGCACACCAGCTGGGAATCCACGACCTGTGGGCAGAGGGCACAAGGTAAGACACATCAGCTGGTGGTGGCCTGCCACCTAGACTGGAGGAGACTCGCCACCATCAGGACTTCCAGGAGCAGGTGAATGAACTTGGGTCTCTCTATGGTGAGGGTTGGAATCTCCCATCAACTTGCCATGTAATGGTGGCCTAGTCCTCAGGTGAGGATTTAAAGAAGAAGGAAAAAAGTAGAATAGCGACTGTTTTCTCCCCACATATCCATCACCCGCTTCATCAATCTATGGCCCATCTAGGCCCACATCTCCCACCCATTCTTTGCTCCCATCACTTTTGTTCAAATCCCAACATCAGATCATTTCAGCCACACATTTCAGAATGCACTTCTAGAGGATAAGGACTATCAGTATCTAAAAATCACACTCATGTTTTTTGAGTTGGAGAGTTCTTGGTCAGATCTTTGTGTTAAACAACTGCTATTTCTGAAGGTAAATATGTTAGTAGCTATGGATTTAGTTCATAAATAGTACCCGTCTTTGTTCTGTGCTGCTCACCTTTGTGAGCCACAAGGGCCACCCAGAGTTCTTGTTAGAAATGCAGGTTCTGGTTCTCTGGCCCTGGGGTGGGCCCGAGAGTCTGCCTTCTAACAAGTCCAAGGTGTTCTGCAGCGGGTCCAGGTGTGTCGTTTTGGGATGTTTGTGCAGTGGCCACTTCCACAGGAGCCAGGGCTTATAAACAATGTCCACATAGACACAGGAAGGGAAAGAGACCAGCCTCGTGTGGACATTACAGTCACAAGCTATTCTCTAAACAAAGGTTCTATGGCCACAGAAACGCTCACTGAGGGGGAGGAAATGTCCTATATTACTCTGTTTAGTTTGTATTTAGGTGAAATTTCCATTCATGCTACGGGCTGGCTTAGAATCCTCCAAAAAGCCTTCCCACAAGCTCCTCAGATATTAAAACTCACATCAGGATACTGAGAGCTGAGGAGGTCATGGGACACCACAAGAATCAATATATATATAAAAGGCTAATATGCTAAGTGCTGGACCCTCTGAGTGATCGCTGTGATGCGCACTGACCACCAGGGGGAAGATGCTCAATGAAGGAGCTGCCAAGCTGCAGTGACTTGGCAGTGACAATTCACGGGTGATGCACCCTGAAACCAGAGAGTAAAGAGCCCAATTCTTCGCAGAGCCACGCAATTCCACCTTTGGCCATGGGTTATGTTGTTGCCGGGGCACTATTGGCCCCAAATCTGGTTTACTGCACACTGGTGTTTGTGTTCCAGACCCTATGACAGCAACTGTGCAGAGTGCCCTCCCACACTCTGACCACTCAGGGAATGTCGGAGAGCCAGTTTCAGCCTGATCCCCATAGGCCAAGCCAAGGGACCCCACTCACTCCACAGATGCCCTTTGAGCCACAGCACCACCCCAGGTGCGGCCGGCCAGGGAGGACCATGGAGGTTGGCTCCCGGGCATATCTAGCCCATGTTGCCCAGTCCTGTCCTGCCAGCCACCTTCCAATTAATGTCCTTTCAATGTGCATGAGTCTGTGCACTGGGCCACTAGTTTTACTATTAAATATAAAACCCCAAAGGACACCTACCAACAGCTCGGCATCTCAGGGAGCTAGGATTTGGAAATGCTCCTCCAGTACTTTAATAGGACCAAACTCATGTGGCATTCTACATATGGAATCTCTTCATTTTAAGCATATCCTCTGTCTAAATTATTCTTTCAGCACCTGTTACTTCATACCTTGCCTGATAATTAAATGTACCTGTCTCTCCTCCTTCAATAAGTCCACATCCTTGCAAGCCTTTCTTGCTCAAACAACACTCATGACATGTTGGATGGAGCCTGGGCGGCTACATGAGCAGATAGCTTGGCCTAAGAAAGAGGGACAACTGCATCCTGGTCCAAAGATGAGGGTCACAAACTGAGCCTTGCCTGCACATCGAGGGTCTGCCATTATGTGATTTTTGTTATCATCACCCTCACCATGGGAGGAGCCTGAGGGAGTATCTGTGCCTTTCCTGCAGAACCCATTCTCCTGCTTGGAAGGCAGCAAAAGTAACGACACAGGGAGGGGCTGTTTGAAGGCCCTCTCCTGTCAGGTACCAACAGTGATGACAAAATCACCTACAAGTGCTCTTTACTCTTCTACCAATGGCATCAGCCCCGCACAGAGGCAGCATTACCTGCCTGAGGTCAAGCGGCTGGTGTAGGCCACAATGAGAGCCAATCCCTGCTTTGGTCGCCTGCAGAGCTCCCACAGTCAACTCTGAAATCCCAGCTTTTGACGCCTTCAGAGCTCAGCTATTACTTTGTTGTTTGCCACTAGAATTTCCCTTCTCAGAAGCCAGAAACCTGGACGTGCATGTGCTGGCCCCTGGTTTTAACATCTTGATGAAAAATTCTTAATAACAAACAGGTACGCCGGGACCGGTTTGGCTCAATGGATAGAGCGTCGGCTTGGGGACTGAAGGGTCCCGGGTTCGATTCCGGTCAAGGGCATGTACCTTGGTTGCGGGCATATCCCCGGTAGGGGGTATGCAAGAGGCAGCTGATCGATGACTCTCTCTCATCGATGTTTCTGGCTCTCTATCTCTCTTCCTTCCTCTCTGTACAAAATCAATAAAATATATTAAAAAAACAAAACAAAACAAAACAAAAAAACAAAAAGGTATGCTTGAGGGACTTGGCCACCTCTGGAATAAGGGCATAAGATTGTGTACTTACCTCTGCCACATCGGACAGGGATCTGGACACAAACGAGTCTCTTGAGTTTCCATCTAGCAGGCTGGGGCCCAGCAGGGAGGTGCCACTGTGGGTCCCCACTGGAGTCGGCAGCATCTTTCGGCCTTTCTCTGAGATGAAGCTCGCTGCCAAGAGAAGGAGGATCAGCCCTGAGATGGCTTGGTCAGCTCCAGATGAGGGAAGAACCTGAGAGCTGGAGGTTCCCTTGCCAGGCTCATACAGACATTGATCTGCACGCGTGCACACAGTGCTTGGTGTGGAGCTGTAGCCAACCTGGCTTTTCTCAAATGAAGAGCCTTGGAGGGTCCTCAGAAGCACATGCAAGTAGGCCTCATATTTTAGGGGCCCTCAGTGCTCCACTGTCCGGTCACCACTCCCACCTCCATGTAATGTGGTTTCCCAATTTTCAGGATTTGTATTTGACTTTGCAGAGATCCGTACTGTTCTATGGACTTCTTCTAATAGGAAACACTCATCAGGTGCTGGCTCCCTGCACCACCCAGACCAGACCCACATTTTGGGCCATCAGGTGTGGCGTCCACACAAGGTACTGACCCTGTCCAACATGTGTACAGCACATCCCCTCTGGGGCTGCAGTCTGATGGCCACGTGCATGTACTGGCTGTGCTCTAAAAATGCAAAGTGCGTGAATCCCAAACGTGTTCTGGAGCCCCTCTTACATAAGACACTGAGATCATCGTGTCTTTCCCTAACATCCCCTTCCCATCACACGAACACTGGTGCCCAACGAGGATGAACACATCCTGTGAAGGTGCCAAACTGGTCAGCATGTCACAAGATAGCACATGTACATCCAGGTTTCTGTCCACATCAGAATACTTTACTGAGAACAGAAAGAGGGAAGCCAATTTCTTCTACCCTGCCGATGGTGGGAAGAGCAGAGCTGGCCGGACTAGAGAAGAGCACAGGGGACTGTGTGGGGAGATGGACGTGGGCTACATCACAACTGAGCTGTGGGTTACAAGAATGTCATGTTTGCCAAAGCTCAGTGAACTGTACACTGGAGGTCTGGACATTCTCCTAAATGTAAGTAGTGCAGAAAAATAAACCCTGGAAAACAAGCAAACAGTCCTAGTGGGAGTTCTGCCAGATGACAAGGACAATCCAGACTCTAGACCCCACCAAGTTCACCATGTGGAGCCCTGCTCGTCCCTGCTGGTCTGGGACAGAGACCTGAGCACCCCCCACAGACACTCACCAAACAGGCTGCCGAGGGACGAGTCCGTGGGGTCGCTGGGGCACCACTGGGGGTCATGGGTGGGGGAGGCAATCCAGTCTGGTTGGGGGCTGCTGGATGGTGAAGGAAGACTCTTGGAACTGTCACTGCCATTTAGTTTTGCTGGAGAAAGAGGAACTCCTTCACCTGTCAACCAAAATCCTGGGTCAGAGATGCCACATGGGGGTGAACAGCACTCTGCTTCTCCAACCTACCCCTAAGGCAGCGAGTCATGACGCACAGCAGAGTGCCACTGAACTCTGGAATCCGGGATCCCCACGGATGACAAACAACATTGATCTGTGGAGGGGATCCCCTGCAGCGGGAACACAGACCCATCTTAGGGAACGACAATGGCCACAGCTATCACTAATGAGCCAGGCACTATGCCGAGAGCTTCACCTAAATTCTCTCATGGCTGCTTACAATAGCCCTGTGAATTACATGCTATTCCCAGTTCACAAATGAGGGGTGACCTGCCCAAAGCCACTCACTACTAGCCTGTGAACTCAGTTTAAACTGAATCCATGGCCTGAATCATACCAGCAAGTGCCAACCACACCAATGCTACCAGGATACAAATCCAACCGCCTCCTCGAACTTGCAAAACCCAAAGGCATCCACCTAGATTCATGACTAACTAGGACAATGGCCCATCTAATCCTGTTGGTCTCAAGGCCATGAGCACACACAGCTGTTGGTCCTATCCGTACCTTGTTCACCGGTGCTGCCTCTGCCTCGGCTGGGCAAGGCCATGTAGGTGGCAGGTAAAGTGGGAGTGGAATGGGAACATACCCAGCAGGTCTGGCAAATGCTCACTGGGAGGTCAAGGACAGGCCTGCATCCCCTGTCCTAATGGGGAACTGGTTCCAAGAAGGGTGAGCAGGGGCAGCCTGTTCCTTACCGTATTGGCCAGAGCTGATGGCGATCTCAATGATGGAGTCGCTGATCTGAGTGGCAGGCTCTCCCTGCGAGAGCACGTCCTCAGGCGGGCCAGGCAGGGAAATGTCCAGAAGAGCAGACACGTTAGGCGGAGAGAGCCGAGTGCTGGAGCCCTCCACCAAGGGCAATTGGGTGGAAAGCCCATTGTGCAGAGGAGCCTTGGATAGCTCAGTTAAGGAGAGGACAGGTGAACCCTGGTGGGAGATGGGCATTGTTCAGATACAATGGATCAATCAATCCCCTAATTCAGGAAAAATCAATCTCAACCCCAAAAGACGATTACCAAGTGATGGGCAAGTGAACAGAGAGGCGATGACCATAGAAGACACCTCTTCCTTTTTAGTAAGAAACACAGAAACTACTCTGGGGATTCAGAGTTGGAAGGCCAGGCCAGTTGGGGGCCTTGGCCATGGTGCCCAGGACATCTGGACCTGCTTTCCCTGCCAGCAAGACAGCTGGTAACACCCAGGCTTCTAGGCACTGCCAGTTGATGATCTCCCCTTAGCCCAAGAAACTGATCTTCCAGAACTGTGTCTGAATCAGCCAGCCACGTGGAAGAGAAGAAACCTGAGACAGAAGATGCGTGCTCCTTCTATCTAGGGAATGGGAGGATAAAACCACTGGATAGCCGAGTGTCCTTGTCACATCCTGGCTACTCACAGCAGGGAGGCTAGGTCTGCTGGCAAGACCATGAGCGCGGGGACTCAGCACTGGAGGGGGGCCCTGGGGCAGCTATTTTGCTCAGCAGCCAACAGCACACTCTACCTGGAAACCTTCCGTCACTGGCTCCTGCTCAGGCCTCGAGGGGATGCTGATGAATGGATCGCTTGTACCCTACAAGAAAAGATCACCGTGAATGCCTAAGAGCCTTACAATCAGTGTGCCAGAACTCTCGGCCCAATGGCTATTAAGCTCCTGAGACAAGAGCCATTCCGCTCCCCGGCTTCCCCAGAGCCACATTACAGGAACCCATTGAGGTCTAGGTTGGAAATCTCTTCCTATGAGGACAAGCAAGCTCACTTCTTACAGAGAGTGGGCCAGGAAGTCACTGCACTTAAGATTATCAATTCAAAACCTCATAGTCCTCAGGCCGGGCTGGCCGTGAAACCAGAGCACCGAGAGAATCGGAGAGGAGTGGCAGTCAGGGGTCACTAGGCCCACTGCTGGTCCACTTGGTTAACCAAGCTGACATCTGAGAAGTCTGCCAACATAGAAATCTTGCTTATCTCAGTTCTGGATTCTCCAGTGTCACCCAGCAAACCAGTCCCCACTCTCTCTCCTTCCATGGTTCCCCGAGCCACGCAGAGCTCACGCATGCCCCAGCCTCCCTGGCTGTGACTCCCCTCTGGTCCATCAGGCCCTTCCCACTCGTGAGGCAGAATTAGGATCCAGCATGACATCAGCCCCATTATCTCAGCTCCCATCCCTCTAGAGAGTGACCAACCCATCCTGAAAGCTGGTGGTAACTCGAAGAAGCCCTTCTAAACACTCACCCCCACAGTGGGGAGGGGGTCTCCATTCTGGAGGGCGCCAGTGGAGTCCTGACCCGAAAGGGTAGCTGTTGCCTCATCTGAAGACAGTGGAGAGATGCCAGACAAACCCTCAGCATCCAAGACAGGGAGGGGGCTCCCGGGGATGATGCCGGCACTTGTAGCTGCTAAGTCGACAGCACCTGGCAACAGAAAAGACATTGCCAATGGGAGCTCTACTGACATCCCCAAACATACTCCACAGCGGGCACAGGAATAGCCTCTCCCTCTCGCCTCATCTCAAGGCAAGGGAAATAGATTTCCTGTTTTCTCTGGAGGGTATTGAGAGCATGGTTTGAGGAAAGAAGAAAACAGAAACATCATTCACAAGCCTCACATGGTGTCTGTCACCATGCCAGTCACAGAAACTTACTGGCCAGGTGGCCTGTGGCCTGAGGAGGAAGGACCTTGGGCATGATCGGCCGAGACAGAGCCGCTTTGGTGAGGGAAGACTGGATGGGCCGGAATGAGCCTCTGCCTGCGAGGACAAAAACAGAAGCAGCCGCGTCAAGCCCACTCGCCCCAGTGCCCTCTGACTGCATGGCGGGTATTGCACAGGGTTGGCGTCATAGCCAGTTGGGACCATGGGAGCTGAGCCAAGGCGACATCACTGAACATCCCCAAAACATGCTAACTTGGGGAAGTCAGAGGTCAAACAGGCCCCCAATGAGGAGAAAGCTCTGGCACCCATGATGACAGCACCACTGTGGCCCGTGGGGCTGCTGAAAAGGGTGGTCAGCAGTGTCATCCTCTGGGGATGGCCCTTTAAGGGCGATGCACACAAAGTGAAGCTACAAGCTCCTCTGAAGCAGCAAGAGCATCAAATCTTGGACTAAGATTCTGCCTCTGCAATTGGGCTCTTTCCTACTAGGATTTCTGTAGATGAAAAGAAGGCACGAGAAAAAGCAATAAACAGCTGAATGGGTCCAGCAGGAAGTCAGTCTGAAATGTGAAAATCAAGACTGATTTAAAAGCTAAATCAGAGTTATGTTTCACTGAATAATTCTCACTGAAGAAAGAAAATTTACTTCAAAGAGCCAGGGCTCCCATTGACCTTAGAGACCTATCTATGAAGGCCTGAGTTGTACATTTCCCCCCTGAAATGTCTGACAAAAAAACAACAAAAAAAAAACACCAAAAAAAACAAAACAAACTCAAAACAAAATAACTGACATTATACAGAGAGGGTGGACTAACTAAGCAAAGCATCCCTAACACGGCTACCTGAGCCCAGGGAGGAAGCTTGTGTTCCACCTCTCAGAGGGCCATGCCTGCTTGGCTCAGGGGCACACTCAGTCTCTGCTGACAGAATGGACAAAGGAATGCTGCAAATGCCACCCCAAGAGCCATCAAAGCAAATGCCTGTCATCCCCGAAGACGAGGCCACATGAAAGTAAGGAGTGAAGAGCCAACCCCCGGAGACCCAGTGCTTACCGGTGATGGAGGAATTTGACATGATAGAGAAGGAGCAGACGTTGTGGGACTGGTTTTCAGAAGGTCTAGGAAGCAGGGTTCTCTGTGGAGGGAAACTGCCAATCAGGTACTAAAAATCACTCAGGAAACTAGCAAAGACTTACAAAGAGATATTCCAGACAACAGTGAGCTGAGTTTGTAAGCAGATGGTTCTGGGTTCTAAGACTAATAACACAAGAGCGCCTGGGACAGTCTGAGGATAGCTATGTCCCGTGGACCCAGTAAGCTCTGAACATTGGGTCCTCTCTGAAAAAAATCCCGAGGGATCAAACCTTCCCCCAGGGAAACTGGAGAAATGTCAGAACCATCGACTGTTAATTCAGAATGTTCTGGATTTGGATGGAATGCAACTAATCATATATATATATGTTTATAACTACTCTATGTGGACTATTAAAAAAAAAATTCACTTATTCTGGGCCTCCTCAAATTAGGGGTGTAAAAATAAAGTTACTGCCTATGACACTGACAAGCTAAAGGCCTGAGGCCTTCCACCCCATTTCACAGTCCCAGTGCCCGCTCCTCCCTGTCTGTCCAGGACTCCTATCTATACTAATAATATGCAAATTGTCTGGAACGCCGTCACAGTAACAGTAATGATCAGCAGGCTGCCTGGGGTGACAAGGCTGGCGGGGTGGTAGGGTGGGGGTGGTGGTGGTAAGTGAGGGACGACGAAATGACTGAACAGCAGGCTCTGGGGGGCAACAAGGCTGGCAGGGGGCGGGGGCAGTTAGGGACGATCAGACAGGCAGGCAGGGGAGCAGTTAGGAGCCAACGGTCCTGGATTTTTGAGAGGGATTGGGCCTAAACCGGCAGCCAGACATCCCCTAAGAAGTCCCGAATTGGAGAGGGTGCAAGCTAGGCTGAGGGGACCCCGCCCTGCACAAATTTCTGTCACCGGGCCTCTAGTGTATGAATAACTAAGATCTAATGTGAAGAACACCATTTAAAGAAATTATATTAGCCTTGGCCAGGTAGCTCAATTAGAGCATCATCCATCCTAATATGCCAAGATTGAGGATTTGATCTCCGGTCAGGGCACATACAAGAATCAACCAATTTAAATGGAGCAACAAATTGTTTTTTCTCTCTTTCTTTCTCCCCCCTACCTTGCTTCCTCTCTAAAAATCAAATAAAAAACTTTTTTAAATAATAAATTATATTAATTGCTCAAACTGTTATTCATCAAAGTAAAACATTAACAGAAAGTATATGTCAACCAAAAAGTGGCTCTGGGGCACAGCTGCATCTCCACTAATGCACACGGGACATCTATCTCCGTGCCCCTCAGAGGCACCCCCAAAGTGTTGGCAAAGAGTAGAGGAGGTGTCACTGGGGCTGCAACCTCGACATTAAGTCTGCTTGGCTGCTGCTGCTGTGGTGGCAGGTGACCAGTTAGCCAGGTGAGGAGCTGCAGCTGTGCCAGCTCTGCTCCAAATGCACTTTCTGAGAGGACTGATGAGGTGAGGAACACTTTAGGCTTTGGGGCCATATATTCTGTACTCAGCTTCAGCTACTCATCTTCACCCTGGTAGTGTGAAAGCAGCTGTGGGCACTAGGGAAATAAATGACTGACTAATTAAATGCTTACTGAAAACAGTAAATGGAAAGACCACATATTGTGTGTGATCCCATTTATATGAATGCCCAGAGCATGCAAATCAACAGAGACTAAAAGTAGATTTGTGGCAGCCAGGGACTGACAAAGGGGGCAATGCAGGTAATATGCACAGGGTTTCTGTTTGGTGGAAATATTCTGGTATTAGATAGTGGTGATGCACAACCCTATGAAAAACCATGGAGCTGTATACTTTAAATGGGTAACTACATGAGTTATATATCAATAAAGCTGTTAAAATAATCAAATATGCTAAAATCAATGCATTAACACTAAATTACAGTTGGCCCTAAAACACAGGTTTGAACTGTGCGGGTCCACTCATACATGTATTTTTTTCAGTAACTACCTGTACTGTTTTCAAGTCACTGTTGGGAGTCCGCGGATGCAAAGGGCTGACTATATGTATTGACTGACACCATTTTATATAGGGGACTTGAGTATCCATAGATTTTGGTGCCCGTTGGGCATCCTGGAACGCATCCCCTGCAGATACTGAGGGACAACTTAAGTTTTGAAGGAGTCAAAAGTTATACACAGATTTTTGACTGTGCAGGAGGTTAGCAACCCTTACCCCTGCATTGTTCAAGGCTTGTGGTCTACACATATACAACCCAGTTGGACTTTAGAATACATCCTCCTTCCTAGGACCATCATGCAATCTCTCATTTCTATATAAATTAATCTCAAAATATTTCTAAGGGTCTAACTAAAGAGACCTATGCATTAATCCCAAAACAATGCACATTAATAACTTTCTAAGCCCAAAGTCATACTAGAATTTCCACTTCACCTCGTTTATCCTTTTAGTTCCAAGTAAACTGCCCTTTTTCTCGTGTGTCTCATTCCTGTATCTCCCTCTCTGGTCTGCATATGTCATCTCTAGATCCACCAGGGTTTATCGTTATTGCCTATCCATATACCTTACCAACTGCTTCCACTGACTACATATTTACAGAGACGATCTGAGCAACCTCAAATATATCCCAATCCAAAACATTCTTAGAAGTCCCAAACTTTCTTTTTTGCAAGTGGTTTTTGTTATATAAAGATTATCTTGTTTTGTTTTGTTTAGTTAATTTTCACCCGAAGATACTTTTCCACTTTTTAAAATTTTTTTTTATTTTAGAGCCTGGAAGGGTGGGGGAGACAGAGAGAAACATAAATGTGAGAGACACACATCTATTGGTTGCCTCTTGCATGCACCCTGACCACCCTGACCATGCACTCTGCAAATGAGTTTTGTGCCCTTGACTGGAATCAAACCCATGACCTTTCAGATCGAGAGCCAACACTCTAACCACTGAGCAAAGAGGCAGGGTAAGATTATCTTTATTTTCAGGTACAGTAAGGGTCAC
Source organism: Nyctalus aviator (assembly GCA_036971965.1). Taxonomy (NCBI): domain Eukaryota; kingdom Metazoa; phylum Chordata; class Mammalia; order Chiroptera; family Vespertilionidae; genus Nyctalus; species Nyctalus aviator. Next base: position 10,356,176 of record CM072926.1, on the reverse strand, counting down.
TGCTATTCCTTTATTTATCCTATTCATAAGAAGGAAGAAAGTGACAGGGATTATCCATTTCAGTTGAACACTCAAGACACGGGAGAAAATCAGTGCGTCTGGCAGCTTGGCCAGGGGAAGCCCAGCTAAGCAAACCTGACCAGTGTTTCTGACCTGGACCACCAGAGGCTTCCGTAGGTGCCGGTTCTGCAGTTTCCGGGGCTTTGGCAAGAAGAAATCCGACTGCATCTATGAGGAAAACAGTGCTCAGTCCCTGAGTGTTTTCACAGCAAACCCGGTCTGCAGGCAAGCAGAGGGGCGCATTCCCTGCACTTACGCTGATGGAGTTCAGGTGCTGAAGGAAAGTCAATTCTGTCTCTTTATTAGGAGAGAAGAGCTTCCCATGTCGGCTGTTGGGTGGCAAAGTTGTTGGGACAGCAAAAAGGCCACCATCTGAGTCACTGCTTCCTGTACTGGAGGAACCAGCCACCAAGAGGGGTCTTGGAGGGTTTCTCAAACCTAGAAAAGGAGAAGGGAAAGTGAATAGAACTACCCTCACCCAGCAACATCTCCAGTGTGAATGGAGTTCTACTGGAAAGAAAACCAAGAAAAATTCCTGACCACCTGGTTCCATTTCCTAGAAAGGAGTTCCCTTTTTCTTAGACCCATAAAACCTGCTTTTCCATCTTTTTCCCTGAAATTCTAGTTTCCATCCTGAGATCATAGCTCTTCCTGACAGGATAAAGAAACTTTACCATTCTGTTTGATTCTTGGTGGGAAAGGCAGCTAGGCATTCATTTTGCAGAGCTAGAAGAACCTAGCAGAACATCTAGTATAGAAGAAAGGCCAGCAAACTCTCTCTTTAAAGATAATAAATATTGTTTTGTGGGCCTGCAGCCTCTGCTAATCTCAAGTCTGCAGCTGTAGTTCAAAAGCAGCTACAGACAATATGTGTATGCACTAGTGAGCACAGCCATGTGCCAATAAAACTTTATTTACAACTAGGCCGTGGGCCATAGTTTGCTGATGCCTGATCTAAATCTCTAATTATACAAAAAACTGACCCAGAAACAGAGGGACAGAAAGTAGTTATTTAGGAACCACTATTTTGGTTCCTAAATAACCACTATTCTGCTAGCTGTTTTTATTATCATAGATGCTGCTGCATAGCACCCTTGATTCGTGGTAGAATTGGTCTCCTTCCCTTTTTCTTCTTCTTTAAGACATTCTTGTTGATTCCAGAGAGAAAGGGAGAGGGAGAGAGAGAGAAACATCAATGATAAGAAAACATGATTGGATCGGCTGCCTCATGCACACCCTTGAGTGCAGCTTGGTGTTAGAACCACTTCTTCAAAATAGACTGGTCCAGGCCGAAAACTGACATCTGCGCATGGGCCACGAGTTTCAATCGCACTGTATATGCGCACCCACACGTGGTATTTTGTGGAAGAGCCACACTCAAGAGGCCAAAGAGCCGCATGTGGCTCTCAAGCCACGTTTGCTGACCACTGGTCTAGAAGCATCCTTAATTAAGAAAGAGGACAAATATTAAAGAGTACATAAAATAGAAATAAAAATTTTTTAAAAAATATATTTTGACTTTTCACAGAGAGGAAGGGAGAGGGATAGAGAGTTAGAAACATCGATGAGAGAGAAACATTGATCAGCTGCCTCATGCACACCCTCCCAATGGGGATGTGCCCGCAACCAAGGTACATGCCCTTGTCCGAAGTCGAACCCGAGACCCTTCAGTCCGCAGGCCGACACTCTATCTGCTGAGCCAAACTGGTTAGGACGAAAATTTTAAAAACAGAATGCAAAAAGAACAGTCTACCAGCTAGCCCTGGTACAGTACAGTACAGTGCCTATATCTGTGAGAACAACTAATTCAAAGTATGCTGCTGCGTCCTCATGAACTATAGCAAGGAAACAGGATAAAGGTGGAGAAAACGAAACTAAGAGCTGCAGGGGGTAGAGAACCTGACAGCAGCAGCCCAGTGTTCTTAAAGGCCCCTATGAACTGCTCTCAAGGAAATGGAATCTTTGAGCACTTAACAGGCGGGCTATTTTCAACACAGTAAGTCAGGGAAGACATAATGCTAATAACATTCACTTACCAAAAAATAACCCTAGAGCAGGAATTTTTAAATTTGTTGCCACAGTATTTTTATTTATTTATTTTTAAATATATATTTTATTGATTTTTTTTTTTACAGAGAGGAAGGGAGAGGGATAGAGAGCTAGAAACGTCGATGAGAGAGAAACATCGACCAGCTGCCTCTTGCACAACCCCCACTGGGGATGTGCCCGCAACCAAGATACATGCCCTTGACCGGAATCGAACCTGGGACCTTTCAGTCCGCAGACCGACACTCTACCACTGAGCCAAACCGGTTTCGGCGCCACAGTATTTTTAAAACATGCAATATTTGAGTATTTAGGTAGAGGCACTAACTTCTTCCCTTAAAAATGTCAAATAAAAACAATGACAACAGCCAACACAATAGCTGTCCATGTGAATGAATCAAAATTATTTTTTGGGGGGTCAGATTGGCAAAACAGGTATTTTTTGGCGTGCCACAGAATTTCAGTAATTAGTTGATATATGCCATCAGACGTAAAAGGCTGAAAATCGCAGCCCCAGAGAACGTTAAAACACCAGGTACTAGGTCTCTTCAGCCAAAAAGTTACTGCAGGTCTTGGGGCACCCATCTAGACCAGGGTAAGTTCAGAGGCAGGACCGCCTTGCATCCTGTATGATGCACACTGGTCACCATTGCAGAGACAGGACAGAGAGGGCCCTGTAACTCTTCAGGCCTGGGGTGGAGGCCTTCTTGGCCACAGACACATAGGAACATTGCAGCCCTCAGCCCCACTGTCCCTGCATCCCCATCTCGTCAGGTCAGTCTCAGGAAGAGTTACAAGGCTTTGCTGGTCGAGAGGAAGGAAGGCTCAAGCGCAGCCGCATGGCCTTACAACAGGGACATACAGGGCAGGGACGCAGAACACATGCACATTTCTTTTTCTACCTTTAAAATTCAGGATTCTAGCCATGGCAAGTATTGTTTTACTATAAAAATACTAAGTAAGGCCAGGCTGGTGTGCATCAGTGGGTGAGTGTCGACCTAGGAACCAGGAGGTCATGGTTTGATTCCTGGTCAGGGCACATGCCTGGGTTGTAGGCTCAATTCTCCAGTAGGGGGCATACAAGAGGCAGCTCATCAATGGTTTTCTCTCATTATTGATGTTCAGTCTTTCCCTCTCCCTCTCTGAAATCAATAAAAATGTACTTAAAAAAACACACATTTATTTCCTCAAGAACATAAAAAAAACTAAACAAAACACAAAAAAACTAAGCAAGGAAAACTGATGCCTCAGGGAAGCAAGTCAGGCTGATTCTGGTTTTATGTAGCCAGTAACCCAAATAAGGACTCTGAATTAAAATGTCACCCAGATATACAACTGGGGCCAAAGGAACACAGTGGACTGGCAGGTCAGACCGTCTCTTTCCAAGGTTTGTGTTGTATTACTGGGACTTCCCTGAACTTGGGTTTCTTTTTCTTCTTCTTCTTTTTTTTTTTTAATATATTTTATTGATTTTATAAAGAGAGGAAGGGAGAGAGATAGTGTTAGAAACATCGATGAGAGAGAGAGTCATCGATCAGCTGCCTCTTGCACACCCCCTACTGGGGATATGCCCGCAACCAAGGTACATGCCCTTGACCAGAATCGAACCCGGGACCTTTCAGTCCCCAAGCCGACACTATCCATTGAGCCAAACCGGTCTCGGCTGAACTTGGGTTTCTTTACTCGAATATTTTAGGTGTTAAGAAAACAGTCTTGCCGAAACCGATTTGGCTCAGTGGTAGAGCGTCAGTCTGCAGAATGAAAGGTCACAGGTTCAATTCCGGTCAAGGGCATGTACATTGGTTGCAGGCACATCCCCAGTAGGGGGTGTGCAAGAGGCAGCTGGTCGATGTTTCTCTCTCATCGACGTTTCTAGCTATCTCTCTCCCTTCTTCTCTGTAAAAAATCAATAAAATATATTTAAAAAAGAAAAAAAAGAAAAGTCTCATGGACAATCGGGTGGTGAAGACCTGTGGAGGTTTGTAGGAGCTGAGTGGAGGGGAGTTAAGAGGGGAAAACGTCTCTGTAATATTGTCAACAAAAAAATATTTAAAAAGAAAACAGTATTTAGGAGATTCAGAAAGAACCAACCCTTCTTAGCCCCTAAACCTCCAACTCAGCATGTAATGGAGGCTCTGCTGCCCTCCCAAAGCCCAATCCCCCCAAGGGAATGGACTGGCAAGAGCTACCTCGTGTTTTCCACAGGCTCATGCACCCCAGGACCCAAAGCCCTTGGTGACAGGCCCATACTCACCCTCCCTTTGAGGAAAGGGTGATTTCCGTTTTCCTCACTCCCTGGCGGGACCGTGGCTGCCTGGGGCCAGGCCACAGGAATCCCTGTGCCTTCAGACCTGGCACAGCCCCCATGCCCAGGAGGGCACCCAGGATGGGGGGCCCTTGGTCAAAGTGGCCGCCGAGCCTCACCTGAGGAGGGACAAGGCGCAGAGCTGGGCGAGAAGGTCTTGCTGTTGCGAAGGGCAGACTGGTTTCTCGGGCAGCGGGGGCTCCGGGAGCTGATGTTCACCACCTTCCCAGGGGGCGTGGTCGACTGTTCCTCCTGGGCGGGTCTCGCTGAGGCCATGGAGCTGGCGTTCGATTCTGGAGCCTGGGACAGAAATGGGCAGAAACAACAGCCACAGCAGCCCGTGAACAATAGTTCTGGAATGAGTGCCCAGGAGCAGGAGGCACAAGAACTCCCTGAAACCAGATGCACAGCAAAGGCTAAGCGACCACATTCCATGGCAAAGGTCAGCATCCCTGCATCACTCGGCAGTGCCAGTTTAAAATCACCAGTCAGGTAGGCACTCAGGGGAACCAGGGTTCTCCCTCCTGAAAACCCTGCCCTCACTGCCCACAGACAGGTGGCATGGACTGGCAAACCATCAGTGAGTGACTAGAGGAAGGGAGGGAGGGGGGACATATGGCTGAAAGCAACGAGCATCCCGGCTTGGCCAGGAAGGGCTCGCTCTAGCTGCCAGAAGTTGCTGAATTGCAGCGGACCACAACGAGCCTTTGAAAAACAAGCTTACGATGACTGCCACAGAAACCGGTTTGGCTCAGTGGATAGAGCGTCGGCCTACAGACTCTAAGGTCCCAGGTTCGATTCTGGTCAAGGACGTGTACCTTGGTTGCGGGCACATCCCCATAGGGGGGTGTGCAAGAAGCAACTGATCGATGATTCTCTCTCATCGATGTTTCTAACTCTCCTGCCCTCTCTCTTCCTCTCTGTAAAAAATCAATAAAAATAAAAAATAAAAAAAAAGACGATTGCCATGGCCTCTTCTTACTGAGAGTAGAAAAAGACTTACAGATTTAACCTCTAGAATGAAAGGCAATCACAGCGGAAGAGCTCCCTGCTGAGTCAATCCCAAACCCCAGGGGTTTCTCATACTGCTGCCTGAGGGCACTGCCTCCACTCTGGAGTCCTCAACAGAGACACTCCCTTCCATCCAGCTTTTCTCACCCTGGTGACTTTACCTACCCTGACCTCCACATTCTCCGAGGTATCCACACCCAAGGCTCACTAGGGGACCTTCCGGTAAATTACGGAACCCATTATCCACAATCTTGGCTGCTCTGCTTGCTCAGAGGCTCCATGCCTACTCTGTACCTCCGATGGTCCTTCAGCCACCAGCCCTGACCCACCTTGCCCCCAGCTCTTCCTGCTTAGCTTATTCAATCTGATTCATTATTCAATGGTCCAACTGAGTGCCCAGCCAGTGTACCAAGACCCCCAGGGCACTTGCTCTTGTCAGTGATTCACCCGCACCTCAGCAGGAGGGAGACCAAAAGGCCAGGTTATCCATCTCTAATTCAAGGTTCCCACTCTCAGCTGGGGCCTCTGGTCAGCAGCTCTCACACCTGAGAAGCATCAGTATCACCTGGTAGACCAGGCAGAGGGTGTCAAAACACGGTCTATAGCCGGGCCAGTGTGACTCAAGGTTGTGTGTCAACCTATGAACCAGGAGGTCACAGTTCGACTCCTGGTCGGGCACATGCCTGCTGCCGGCTTGGGTTGCAGGCTCAATCCCCAGTGAGGAACATGCAGGAGACAGCCAATTAATGATTCTCTCTCAACACTGATGACTATATATCTCTCTCCCTCTCCCTTCCTCTCTGCAATAAAAAAAAAAATATATATATATGTATGTATATATATGTATGTATATATATATGTATATATGTGTGTGTATATATGTATATATATATGTGTGTATATATATATATATACACAGCTCTGGTTTTAATATATATATTAAAACACACACACACGCACACACACACAAAAACCTACACAAAAAAAACGCACACACAAAAACACAAAAAAACAGCACGGTGTATAGGGCCCCAGAACCTGCATCAAGTTCCCAGGTAAAGCTGATCTCTAACAAGTTCCCAGGTAAAGCCAAGACTTGACGGATCAACCCACTTTGGGAACCATGGCTCTGAGCATTCTGCTTTGTGTTCTCTGCAACAGTATTTCCAACCTGCTCCACTCTCCTCTTCGGTTGGGGCAAGGCCACTACCTCCGCGGTGTTTCCTCCAGCCTTCTCAGGAGCCAGTCCAGCTTGGCCTCCTTCCATAAGGTACTGGACATACTCATGTGTCCCCCAGTCTTTTCCTCACCCTCCAAAAAACAAACTTGAAAACGTTTTTAAACTCATAATCTCTGCCCAGTCACCTAGTATTGCCCATGCCTGACCGAGGAGCACCTCCATGCTGCGAAATCCAAAGGCCATCTCCCACCCTCAGGCTTGCCTCACCAGCTTCTGCAGCATCCAGCCAGTTCCCACGCACCTCTCTGCCGGCACGGATTCACTTCACCTGCTCTACTGAGAGCCTCTGTGTGCAAAGCATTGCATGGGGCACACAGAAAACGAAGAGGAGCCTGGTGGGAGGGTCACACCAGAAACCAAGGCAGAACAGCAAATTCACAGACTGAGTGTCCAGCAAAGTGGAAGGTGTGGTGTGAGCTCTCGGGCACCACCTACACTTGGTACTGATTGGGAATCAGTACTGAGGGGTGCACAGTGAACAGGCAGTCCTGCCTGTCCTCCAAAGCCACAGCATTCAGCTCCCTCAGCTGTTCCTCCTGGAACTATGAGCCTCCAGGCTTCTAACCACCACTCACACCCTGCTATTTCGGGAACAGCCTGCATTAGGACTGTGTCCAGGAGATCCTACAAGACTTTCCCTTCAGCAAAAGTCTCTGCCCTATTTGCAGCTCTGCTAATCGGCCTCCCCTGGTTGGGGTCACAAGTCATGGCCTGCCTGGCATGACCACCCCTCCCTGGGCCATCATGGTCACTCCCTGGGCTCAGGGATCACCCACTCAGCTAGGACCTTCCTAAGAAGCCCCAGACACTTCAACTAGCTGTCTCCTGGACAGCTACCCATGGAGGCTGGCCTGCAGAGGTTTCCTGGGTGTAGCCCCACAAAGCTAAGCCTCACACGGTGCAGCTCTCAGCCCCAGTATTTCATGTCGCCTCCCAGCTCCACTCCCTTCACTGAGGCTGTGCCACCACTGTCCTCCCAGGACAGCCATTCTAAAGTGCAAACTCAACCTTGTCATTCCTCTGCAGAAACCTGCAACACTCCTGATACTTAGAAAAAGTCCAATCTGGCTCAGTCCTGGCCAAGCCTGCCACCTCACCTCGGTACACTGAATGCTTGGCTGGCATGCACAGGGCTCAGCAGAAACACTGGATCCTAGCAAGGCCTTAAAGCCATGGCCCATTGGTTGCTGTCCTCTTTGGAGCCCTGTGTGAGCCTAGAAGGAAAGGACAGGGCCCTTGTCTGGCAAGAAGCCAAAGGCCCAGTCAGTGCTCAGCATGGCCTTGCTGAATAGAATGAAACCTGGTCTGTGAGAACCTCTGCCTCTCTGGTCACTGAGGCCCCTGCCTCCTGCCCTTCCCTGAGGAGCCTGTGGACTCCTGGCCAGCTGCTATGGGGCTGGGCCTGATTGCCCTCTGGGTGCCAACAGAGCCATGCCGACACTCACTCACCAGTCTGGGGTTGACCTCAGTGGAGATGAGCTTCAGGAGGCAGCTGAGGAGGCGCTGCTTGTGAAAGGCGGCAGGTGGGGAACCGCCCGGGGCCTGGCCCTCCGGGCCCAGCTCGGCCAGCCAGTCGTACTCCAGCTGCAGCTTGCTCGGCTTTCCCATCATGAGGTAGACTTCAGCCAGTGTCAGGCTCTCGGAGGTCTGCAGGTTCCAGCCCTCTTCGCGGAGCTGCTGGGCCAGCCGGCTGGCAGGGACGTCTTTTGGAGGCTTGGCAGGCTGTCCCTGAGGTGGCAGGGGGTCCGAGGGGCTCACCTTCTCCTGGGGCTCCTCCGCAGGAGCATCTGCTGAGTCTTTAGTGCAAGCATCTGGCTGGAGCCCTGGGCTGGGCTGAGGCTCCAGGCCAGATAGGCCACGGACAGGAGATGGTGCCCTGGTCCGGGCAAGGTTGGCCACCTCTGCGCTGCTGGGGGCTTGAGTCTCTGGGGAGACACACACTGAGAGCCGAGAGTCTGCACAGTGGCACGGCTCGGGGAGGATGAGGTCCTGGCAGGACTTCATGTAGCGGGGGAAGGGGTCTAGGAGAGAGAGATCGTCCTCCAGCTCTGGGAGCTGGCCACAGGCACAAGTCGTGGCCCTGGGCTCTTGGACGGGGCCGTCCCCAACCTCCATAGGAGCTGCCGTAGGGGTCTGTACCCCAGCCTCCTGGAGCCCAGGGGGAAGCCTGTCGGGAGCGTTCGGGCTGCTGAGGCTTGGGGCAGCCCCCTCCCCAAGGGCACTTTCAGGGGAACTCTCTCCAGAGCTCTGAGAAGTGTCCATGGAGGGAGGAGGCCGCCCCCCGCCCTTGCCTTCGGTGCCGCTCCTTGGGCACTTCACCTGGCCCCTGGCTGTACCCTGCCCGCTCTGGATGCCCAGGATCTGAGCTGGAGGCAGCGTGTGGGCATCTTTGGAGCTCTGTTTGCACCGGCCACCCTCCTGCCAGTGCACCGTGCAGAAGGCCTTGGAGTGCACCACACGGGCCACTCCTGGGAGTGGGGTCAGCGTACAGTTCTCCCCTGGGAACAGGTGCAGCATTACTTTCTCCTGTGACGGTTCCACAAACGAATCCTGCAGCTGCCGCTCCGCGAGCGTCTTTCGCTTAGCGCACTGTCAAGGAACCACCTGCAGCAGCAACCGCCCCTGGGCATCACAGGGCCCTGGGAAAGGCATGACTCAAGTATTTCCTTCTCTAGGAACCTACTCCCAGCACACACTGAAACTATCCTTAGTCATTTGATCAACCTGCTCCCAGGGATGCTTGGGCCATACTCCATGGACCAGATGGTAGTTACTCACCATGTGGAGGGCTGCTGTGACCGAGTTCTAACTCTGCCAGGTCTAAAACCCAAAGGACAGGGGGCTATGGATTTTAGTTCTGGCTGTATACCATCTCACAGCATAGCTGCTACACCACATTGGCCCTAGTGCAATTCTGGGAGCGAGAGGCGGGACAGACACCATTCTGAGGCAGCAGATGCTGTAGATATGGTGGTTGTGGTGGTGCGGGAGGGGGGAGGGGGTTGCTCTAGTAGAAAAAAGATACAATCCGCACTTCATGGAGCTCCCACTTCTGCTTCAAAAATTCAATGAGGCTGGAGACCTTGCGATGGAGCTCCACGATCATCCTGTAGGAAACAATAGGTGGGAAGAGGAAAGCTGTTACCATGGGGATGGAACCTTCTGAAGAGTCGCCGAGGCTGCTGGCAGCAAGTCAATGCCATAAAAAGTAAAGGCATCTAGAAAAGGTACCAATGCAGAGCCAGAGCCACAATGACTCCCTTTCTTAAAAATGAACCTTTTATTTTTTATTTTTTTAATATATTTTATTGATTTTTTACAGAGAGGAAGCGGGAGTTAGAAACATCGATGAGAGAGCATCATCGATCAGCTGCCTCTTACACACTCCCTACTGGGGATATGCCTGCAACCAAGGTACATTCAGTCCACAGGCCGACACTCCATCCACTGAGCCAAACCGGTTTTGGCAAAAAATGAACCTTTTAAATTGAGTAACTAGAGACTCATTCAAAACTGCAAGAAGATAAAGCGAGGCCTATGTACCCTTTACAGTGCAAGATCTCACCCAGAACATGGATGTTGGCACAACCCAGCTTAATAGAATTAAACTATTCTAATAAGCACCTTTTGGGTTCAAGAATGCTGGCCAGCCTTAATTAACCCTCCAAAAATAAAAATACATACGGGAGGAATGAAGCACACACACTACAGTGTGGATGCTCAGCACCTTGAAAACATGATGCTCAGTGAGAAATCAGAAAGAAAGGATGACAATATGAGATTCCACTTATGCCTAATGTCCAGAACAGCCAAATCTATAGAGACAGAAGGTACATTTGTGATTGCTGGGGGCCAAGGACCAGGGGCGGGGGATGAGAAGCAACCATTAAGTGGATACCAGATTTCCTTTTGGAGTGATAAAAATATTCTGGAACTAAATAGAAATGGTAGTTGTACAATACTGTAAATGTGAAAGTACTCAAGCATCCTGAATGGGATATCTTAAAAAGACTAATGGTTAGTTCTATGTTATTTGACTTTTTCCTCAATCTATAAAAATAAAAATGTGTAACTGGAAAACGGTCTGTACTCATGGTGGTGTCCCACCCACAAATCAGATACAAAACTTTAGGAAATGGTAAGAGACAAATGGAGAGGAAATGGGGGAAATGTTATAGTCATCAACTTGATAATCACGACATCTTCCCACATCTGCTCCTGGCCTGCGAGACTCATGCCTCCAGGCCCCCAACAGTCCACTACCCCACAGGCTAACCCCATGTAATTCTGGAGCTCATCCAGGAATCCACGAGGGAACCCAAATACCACCTTCTGTTCATATCCCTCCCAGCTGGCTCCCTACCAAACTCCAAAGGCAGTTACCTGAGCCTGGGGTTCTGGGAGAGGCTCTGTACGCGGGCCCAGGCATGATTGTTCCTTGGCTGTAGCTCTACCGGGACTCTCAAGGGCAGGCGCACTGGCTTCTGGTCCTCTTCATCACTTAAGCCTGTGACAAGAAGGGGCAGTGAGAGCCTGGCCAAATAGACTGCCATGCAGAAGGCAAAGTCCTTGGCCAGACAACTCAGTCAGCAGGAGCCGTGGACAAATGGCCTGGGAGGCGAAGCAGAGCTGGCAGAGAAGCCCACAAGAACTTGTGCCTAGAGAAGCACCAACAGGGCCACTAGGGTACCCACAAAGCCGGGACAAGGACTGGGCCACGCGAGGCCACGGGACTCCCTCCTGCCACCGCTAACACTCCATCTGAATGCTGTGAGTAGAGACACTGCTTTGGAGCCAGGAATTGCTCATGGGCTTAGGAATGCTCGGACACAGAGCTCGGCCTGTCAATTGCTAATGGAGCAGAAAAGAACACACCTGCGACCCCACCCCAGCCCACCTTCTACGTACCGTCTGGGTCACAGAGCTTCTTCAGAGCTCGGCACATGGGCGCTTTGATTCGCAGGTTTCTTCCTTTGTAACGCACTGTGGTGGCCCTGGGGAAAATTTTAAGGAAATGTTGAGACCTCTAAATGAAAAGTAGCTCTCTGTCCTATGCAGGGAGGGCCCTGGCTGGGCACCCATGCTGGCTTTCAGAGTTCCTGCTCAGTCCCATGGCTCTGGATGTCCAATACTTTCCCACTCACAGCTCACCTGCAAATGGGATGCCTGCCATTCACAGGAAACTTGCCCTGCCTGGTAAGGGGTACAGAATCATCTGCTGTCCAACCCGCTGGAAAGCCCTTAAAAGTGAGTCCCCTAAGATACCAGATGATGTACCCTTCACTCCTCCTCCTCAGGGTCCTTGAGAATAGATTTCAACCCATCTCTATGTAACCTCAACCCAACTCTAGGAGACCACATCTCCACATCAGCAATGTCCCCCAGTACCTCTGTAAACCATACTGCTGAGACCTGGGGATATAAGGCACTCACAGCCAGCAGGCACAAGGCATCAAGTCAGTGGGCCTGCTTCAAGTCTGTCTGTCATAGCTGAGGTGACACTGTGTGGCAATACTTTATATCCTATCTAATAAACAGGGAATATGCTAATTGACCCTTATACCATCACAAAGATGGCGGCACCCAAAGTCAATAAGGAGGGAACATGCTAATTGACTGACCTGCCCTCAAAGACGGTAGCATCCACAGCCAATAAGGGTATATGCTAATTGCTAACACACCCTCAAAGATGGCGTCCTCCAGTCCACTCAGCCCCTCAGGGATGGCCCAAGGTAGAGGCAAGCCTCGGATGGGCTGCCTGAGGTTTACGCTGCCGCTGCTGGCAGAGGCAGCAGCAGAGGTATAATGAGGCATCACCTTCCCCTGATCACTGTGTCACCTCCCGCCCTTGAAGGCTCCCGGGCTGTGAGAGGAGGCAAGCCAGGCTGAGGGACCCCCCTCTAGTGCATGAATTTTCATGCACTGGGCTTCTAGTAGCGTTAGAATTAAGAGAAATACTATAAATGAGTTTAAGAGCCACAAAAAATAGTTCTTTCTAATAAACACACTTAGAATGCTTTGGAATTACTCAATAAGGGTAGATTGTTTTTTAAAAATGGCAGTCAGGTTGAGTGTGGACAAGACAACTATGAAAGACTGAGTGTGACCTGGAAGCACTCTGCAGTCCCACTGCTGGGTATTCCTATGCTCGTTCCACATGAAAATGCTTAATCGCGAGTGATGCATCTTAACTAGAGCTTCTAGGATAAAAGCAACCCAGAACTCCGAGGATGGGCCCATCAAAGAAGAGCCCTTGGCCAGCCACCGTGTGTCTGGTAAACAAACGTAGGTTTCTGCTTTACAAAAGTTTCAAGGTCTGTGTATATTGTTTTTTAATCCTGTTTTTTGTTTGTTTGACTGTTTTCTAGAGGCAGACATATAACAAGCTCATGGGCGATCCAGGGCCGCAAGGGGCTACCGAGGAGGGAATTGGAAGGAGAGCTTTAAAGCATCAGTAATTAAGCACCAAGTCGATTCTTAGACAACCTCCTCCAATAAAGGGCTCTGGGGACAGGGGGACTTTTCTGCCCATCACCACTTTTTGTTGCATCTGCTCCCAAACAAAACAACACAGTAGCACGCAAGACTTAAAGAGCAGGTGGAGCTGTGTCATGTGGCACCTGTTTGTGATGATTACATTTTCCGTCAAACTGCCATTCTGTGACTTCCTTTTTTTTTTTTTTTTTTTTTTTTAAAAAGTGAAATTGAGCAGCCCCCTTTTTATGACTAGATAACCATCCTGAGAATACTATTCCTTTCCTTTTCTCTCAAATGGAAGCTCTATGAGCAGCCTGAGTTTGGAGCCTGTACAAGGTAAAGCTATGTTCAAGCTCATACAAAAAGGCCTCTCAAGGCCTGGCCCCGGTCCTGGGACATGATCTGCACTTCCCGCCCTCACACACCAGCCCTGTGGCTGGAAGACAGGCGAGACTACTGACAGGCCAGGCCAGCTTGACCTCTGATGGGATGTAACAAAACAGAGGATTCTATCTGAACCCCTGCACTTGAGTGTTACTTTGACAGAACAGGCAATAGAATAATCCCTCTAAGTGCATGGGAGTCTGGCTTTCCATTCTGAGAGATTTATTTACTTCTCTGCAAAGTTATTTGTTAAATCCAATAAGCATGCTGCTGGGTCTGTGACCAATGTAATAAGATTTAATTTTGGAGCTTTTCTCAATTCATTTACTCTTTTATCTAATTCTATAAATTTTATAACAAAAGGAGATCCACAGCTAATTGAAAAAGGTCTGTAAGAGAAGCATAGATAGGAAGTTGGTTAAATACTCAATGCTTTTTGGTCTTGAATCAAGGCACTGTATTAATTTCCCCACATCTCCGTTTCACCTTACAAGCTTTTCACTTTGTACAAAAAACTGATGTCTATTGGTGAAAGAATGGACACAAATCAATAGAACTGACTTAAAGGTCTTAAAAAAGACGCACTTAGTACTGTCAATTGACCTTAGATGATGGTCCATTCTACAGAAAAGGCTGGGACAACTGACACCCATAGGCAAAAAAAAAAAAAAAAAAAAATCCAAAGTAGAGCATGGACTTAAATGTCAAACAATAAATCTTTTAGAAGGAAACAGGGAAACCCCTTTGTGACCTTATTAGGCAAAGTTCTTAGCAACAACACTTTAGTCCACAAAAGAAAAGGATGGCAAATTGGATGGCTTATCAAAACTAAGTATTCTGCCCTTTGAAAGACAATAATAAAGAGAATGACCAGACAAGTCACAGAGTGGAAGAAAATATTTACAAATCACCTATCTGATAAAAGACTGGTGTCTAGAACAGTGATCTCCAACCTTTCAGACTCGGACCACCGGTTGGGATCGCTGCTCCAAAGGTTTCCTTCAACCAGCGGATGCCAACTGTTCGGACCTCACAGACAGTCTGTGGTTCGTGGACCACTGGTTGGCAACCGCTGGTCTAAAACATATAAAGAACTCTCTAAACTCAAACATAAAAAAATAGGCACAAGATTTGAACAAACACTTCACCAAAAAAGAAATACACAAATGGGAAAGCACAAGAAAGATGCTCAACATCATTAGTCATCAGGGAAATGCTAATCAAAACCACAATGAGTCCAGCCAGCATGGCTTGGTGGTTGAGTATTGACATATCAACTAGGAGGTCACAGCTGAATTCCTAGTCAGGGCACATGCCCAGGTTACAGGCTCCATCCCCAGTATGATGTACAGGAGGCAGCCAATCAATGATTTTTCTCTCATCATTGATGTTTCTCTTTCTCTCTCCTTCCTCTCTGCAATCAATAAAAATATTTTTTAAACACAAACACACACACACACACACAATAAAAATATATTTTTAACACACACACACACACACACACACACACACACACACTGAAATACCACTCCACTGCCACTAGGATGATTCAAAAGGAGCTACTGGAATTCTCCCTGGAAAGTTCTGGCAGTCCATATAGAGTTAGGCACTCACTTACCATCTCCTCCACTGAAGATGTGCCCAGGAGAAAAAAAATGTTTAAAGTTGCTTATTTCTATAAACAGCCCTGTCCCTTTGGTGGATGTATAAACAGACCACGAAACCGCCACACTGGAGACACTCTGCAGGAAAAGGCATGACCGGATCGCAGGCAGCCACATGGCTGGTTGTCAGTGTCTATTGCAGAGCAGAAGATGCCAGCCTCAGAAGGCCACCCGGACTGTCCTGTTTAGATGACATTCTGGGAAAGGCAGAACTACAGGGGACGGAGAGCAGCTCTGTGGTTGCTGGGGCCAGGATGATTATAGGAGAAGAGCACAAGGAAACCTTGGATGAGGGAACTCTCTTGTATCTTGGTTATGGTGGTACACAACTCGACACATTTGTAAAAACTCAGAAATGTAAGTAAAAGAGCTAGTCTGAAAAGGCTACCTGCTGTATGATTCCAACTTTGACTTTTTTGGAAAAGGCAACTATGAAGACTATACAAAGTCAGAGGTTGCTAGACTGTAGGTTAGAAAGAGATAGATCGGTGGAGCACAGGGGCTTTCTAGGCAAGTGAAACTGCAGGATCCTGTAATAGTGGAGACAGGACATTATGCATTTGTCAAAAACTCAGAATGTACACCACCAAGAGTGAACCCTAATTGAACTGTGGACTTGTGAACCCTGAGAAAGACGACACCTATTAAAAAGGTCTCCTCATGGCTAACTGGACTCAAATTTTAAGAAAACAGAAACTCGCCCTGGCTGGCATTGTTCAGTGGTTAGATCTCCATCTTATGCACCGAAACGGCCATGGGTTCGATTCCTGTTAGGGAACATACCCAGGTTGCAGGTTCAATCCCTGGTTAAGGTGCAGGTGTGAGACAACTGATTGATGTTTTTCTCTCTCTAGTTTTAATAAAAAATATGTTGTTGGGTGGGGATTAAAAAATAAAATAAAAATAAAACAGAGAGCCTAATAGCTATTTGTTCACAGGAATCTCTCATGCAAACTGCACTTTAGGGAGAAGCCAGCACTGAATTGCCTGGCTGCACTGGGTTTCTGCCATCTGAGTCAGCCCTAATAAAGAAGTTCCTGGAATCCATTTCAACCAATAGAACTGTTTTTCACCATTTAACGGGAGCTGTACAGCTCCAACCACTCAGAGCAGCTCTATTCTGACCAATCAGGACAGTGCCTTTTGAACTAACCAAACTGTAAGGATTTAGAGTCCTCATTTGTTTGAAAGAGCAATCAGTGACCAGGGAAGGGGACTTCTATCCCTATTAGCCAGTTCCCTTGTGACTCTGAGAGAACACTTTCTCCTTCCTCTGACCACTAAAGACTATTCCCTGGCTGAAGATGTCTTGCTGAACACAGCAGTCCAGGCTGGAGCAGACTAGCACAAAACAGAGCAGACCAATGCAGTGCAAAGCACATTGGCAAGAAGCAGAGCATTGCCGAAACCGGTTTGGCTCAGTGGATGGAGCGTCAGACTGCAGATTGAGGGGTCCTGGGTTCAATTCGATCAGGGGCATGTACCTTGGTTGTGGGCACATCCCCAACCAAGGTACATGTGTGCAGAGGCAGCTGGTCGATGTTTCTCTCTCATTATGTTTCTAGTTCTCTATCCCTCTCCCTTTCTCTCTATAAAAAAAAATCAATAACATATTTTTATAATAAATCTTTCTTGTTCAGATTATTACAAGTGTTCCTCTTTCCCCCCTCTTCCCCTATAGCTCCCCTCCACCTGATTCCCAGCTCCACCCCAGGCCCTTCCCCCTACCCCCGCCCCCCCCACCGCCTTCATCCATAAGTGTTAAGATTCTTGTCAAATTTCTTCCCTCACCCCTCAGACTCCCTTCCCCCTGAGAATTGTTAGTCCAATCCCTTTCTATGTCCCTGTTTCTATTATGTTCACCAGTCCATTTTGTTCTTCAGATTTTTTATTCACTTTTTAGAAGGTATGTATTTATGTCTTTTTGTTGTTCATAATTTTTACCTTTATTTTTCTTCTTCTTCCTCCTCTCCTTAAAGAATACCCTTTAGCATTTCATGTAATCCTGGTTTGGTGGTGACGAACTCCTTTAATTTTTTCTTGTCTATCTGACCTTCAATTATGAATGATGGCTTTGCTGGGTAGAGTAATCTTGGTTGTAGGTTCTTGTTGTTCATCATTTTGAATATTTCTTGCCACTCCCTTCTGGCCTGCATAGTTTCTGTTGAGAAATCAGCTGAGAGTCGTATGGGTACTCCCTTGTAGGTAACTAGCTGTTTTTCTTTTGCTGCTTGTAAGATTCTATCTTTGTCTTTTGCCCTTGGCATTTTAATTATGATGTTTCTTGGTGTGTCCCTCCGTGGAATCCTCTTGTTTGGGGTTCTGTATGCTTCCTGAACTTGTAAGTCTATTTCTTTTACCAGGTAGGGAAAGTTTTCTATCATTATTTCTTTCAATAGTCCTTCAATATCCTGCTCGCTCTCCTCTGGCACCCCAAAAATCTGGATGTTGGTACGTTTTAAGCAGTCCCAAAGGCTCCTTACACTATCCTTATACTTTTGGATTATTCTTTCTTTCTGCCTCTCCGGTTGGGTGACTTTTTCTTCCTTATATTCCAGATCTTTGGTTTGATTCTTGGGGTACGTTGAACTATAGTTGAGTTTCTGTATATTCTTAATTTCAGACAATGTATGCTTAATTCCTGACTGATCCTTTTCCATTTTTTTGGTATTCTCTTTAAGGTCCTTGAAGGTCTCACCAAGCTTCTTGGAGATCTCATCAAGTTCCTCAAAGGTTTTTAGAAGATTCTTGAGTAACCTTATAAATGTGATTCTGAACTCTGTGTCGTCCAATAGTTTGCTTTACTCATCTCTCCCATTCGTGTCATGTTTCTGTGTCTCCTCCCTGTGTTGATGGGGTGGCTTTGTGTGGTAGGTGACCTATCAGCTTCGCCAATCACCTAGGGTGGTCGCTTTTGGTATACCCCTTTGTGGGCTCAGTGCTAAGTCTTGGTGTAATTAAGCCTTATTTGCTGTTGGTACACTGGGAGGAATTGATCTCCAGGCCAATTGTCTGTGAGGACCCGCTGTATCTATAAAGGAAGGACAGCTGTGCTGGAGACAAGGTTTGTTTCAGTGGGGCTTTGGTGCTCACTGAGCCCATCTCCCGAATGTGTCACTTATAGCTGTGAGTGGTTGAAATTGACCACTAGGAACACTGGCTTCTGGATCTCCAATGGGATTCAGTTCAGTTACTGTCCAAAGCCACCCTGCAGGAGCTACAGGGAGAACTACAGTTTTCTCCTGTTTGCTTGAGACTTAGAGGTTTTTTGTTGCTAGAGCTGCAGTTCATATCTGGTTAAGCTTCCTCAATACAGGCCATTCATATGTAAAAGCAGCTGGCAGAGTCTATAGAATGTGTGGGCGGGGCTTCAGGGCAGGGTCACAGGGTGGGGTGGGGTCTCAGGGTGGCACAGGGTCTCAGGACATCTCTAGGTTGGGGCGTGGCTAACAGCAATGGCTGCTGTCTGCACTCCCTGCCCTTTGGTGTTTCCAAGTCCCCGCTCCCTGGTGCTCCAGTGCAGTAAACAATGATTGCTGCGCACACCTCTGCAAGAGTCGCCCTCACTTCGGACCCAAAGGCCAACAGACCAGCTTCTCCCCTTGGGCGTCTGGGTCCCCCACGTGACCCCAGAAACTGGATTCCAAAGTGATAGGGAGCTTGTTTCCTTTTGGGTTGAAAAGAAAAGCCTCACAGCGCGCCCAGTCGCTGCCACCAGCCTGATTCGAGTGTCTCCGTACCTAGGCTCCTCGGCTTTTCAGCGCTTGTGCTCCCCTCTCTTTCAGCCAACCTTCCTGTGGTTTTGGATGATAGATGTCATTTATATTAGTTTTAATTTTTAAAATTGTTGTGCGAGCAGCAGACCAGATGTTTATCTACGCCGCCATCTTGATTTCTCCCAAAATATAATTTTAAAAGCAGCAGCAGAGCATACCATCAAGGAGGACAGCAGAGATATCTACTGTGTTTCCCCGAAAATAAAACATCCTCCGAAAATAAGACTTTACAGGTTTCCTTCTGAGTGAAATATAAGGCATCCCCCAAAATAAGGCCCTCCCCCCAGGCTCTGTTTCAGAAACGTTGTGAAACCTAAACTGCAAGGAGTTGTGACTTGGGTGAAGAATTCATGGGAGAAAATCACTGACAGTTGCATTGCAAATGCACTGCGAGCAGGCTACCTTGACAAGAAGTACTCATTTAAAGACAGTGCTATTGCTAAACGTGAGAGATTTGGTCTACTGGTTCTGAAAGAAATGGAGTCACAAGAAATTCACCAGGAAATTCAGGAATTGGATTGTTATGATGATGTTCCAGAAGATGATGACATGATTGTCACTGAATAAATGAGTAAATTCTTGATACTGTAGGATTCAGTTTGTCTGGTTTGTGTTGACAATTACCGTACTACCGTACCGTATCCAGGTAATAAATTTCCTTTATTTTTACTTAACAATAAATGTGTACCATATTCTTCTTCATGGAAAAATAAGACATCCCCTGAAAATAAGACCCAGCGCATCTTTGGGAGCCAAAATTAATATAAAACACTGTCTTATTTTCGGTGAAACAGGGTAGCTGGAGAGGGGTCTGGCTATGCTATATCTCAACTAAGTTCGTTTTGCTCTAGTTTCTTCTTTAAAAAAAAACACACACACACACAAAAAAACACGTGGCTCATTTTTTCTTTTTCTTTTTTTAAAATATATTTTATTGATTTTTCACAAAGAGGAAGAGAGAGGGAGAGTTAGATACATTAATGAGAGAGAATCATCGATTAGCTGCCTCCTGCACACCCCCCACTGGGGATGTGCCCATAACCAATGTACATGCCCTTGACCGGAATCAAACTCAGCACCTTCCAGTCCGCAGGCCGACGCTCTATCCACTGAGCCAAACCGGTTTCGGCCTCTAGTTTCCTTTTTTACCACACCCCAAATTGGGGATTACTGGTTGGCACTGAATGCTGCTAACAACCATCAACTGAAAGATTTTAGCTAATAATGCATCTATACTGGCTTATCAATTCTAACAAATGTACCATTTAATATCAGATGCTCATAATGAGGAGAACATGTGTAGGGAAAGGGGGTATATAGGAAATTTTGTACTCACTTTTCCTGTAAACCTAAAATGTCTAAAAATAAAATTGGTTTAAAAAATGGATGCTATGTACCCTGCCTTGCTCCTATATATATAAAACTAGAGGAATGCTTTCATCCAGAATTGGGGGCTCTGCTCCTCTGAGACTCTTGCCAAGACTACCCGGATCCCCAAATTCCTATTCAGCCTGCAGAGGTGCCTGGCCCAACATCACCCCTACCCATCCCTGTTCACAGATTCCCCCAACCCCACCCCACACTCCAACAAAATGAATCAGTGAGCTTCATTAGCTGCCCTGCCCCAGCTCTACTACCACTGCATAACCAGCACCCATATTTGTGCCTAGCACACGTTTTAACATACTTAAATCCTTCTAGAACTTATGATGAACATGCCAGGCGGGAGGCTTTCTGCCTCAGATCTCTCTATGGCTTCAGATAGATAACTTTTCACTGAGTTGGCACACCACCTTATGTTGTTCCAAACCCTTTCTTGGGTGTCTCAAAGCACCTCTCCGAGAGATGACAATGTAACGGGTAGGGCACCTAAGCCCAGAGTAGTCAGGTGAGCAGGTGAGACCCTTAAGAGCTGGAGGCACCCGTTATGGGTTCCTTACAGCTGGATCACTCAGCAGTGTATCTCAGAGGCAGCACTGCATTTGTCCACCATTGGCTGAAATTCTTGATTATCTTTTTCACTACGTACTGAATCAGGACTACCCAAACTACCTTGACACTAGCCTCTATGAAAAAGAGCATCTAATTCTCTTGACGTCTACTGGTAAATTCAGGTGAAGGGTATGCTGGTGGCTGCTCTACTATTCTATCAATTTCTCTAATATTTAAACTTTTTTTTATGACAACACTAGAGGCTCAGTGCACGAAATTCGTGCATGGGAGGGGGAGATCTCCCTCAGACCAGCCTGCACCCTCTGCAATCTGGAACATCCCTCTCAAAATCCAGGACTGCTGGCTCCCAACTGCTTCTGCCTGCCAGCCTGATCACCCCCTAACTGCCCTTGCTGGCCTGGTCACCCCTATCCTCCGCTGCAGGTGTGGTCATTCCCAACAGCCCTCCCCTGCTGGCCTGGTAGCCCCTAACTGCCCTCCCCTGCCAGCCATCTTGTATCCACATGCAGGCGACCATCTTGTATGTTGGAATGATGGTCAATTTGCATATTACCTTTTTATTATAGGATTTTCTAAAAGAGTAACAAAACAGTTGTCTTGCTTCTTAGTGCTCTTTTATCTCAATGGAGAAAACAGCTGGCAGCAACTAGCATCAATGTCCTTCTTGCCCAGGACTGTCAGAGGGTCTGTGGGACTCAGACTGAGCAAGGCCTGGGGCTTGCCCCAACATGTCAGGCTGAAGTGGAACCCTTTCTGAGCTACAGGCTGGTGAGGATACTGAGAGGTAAGCACCAACAGCAGTGGTAGGAGCACTGTGCTGACGAGTCACAAATGAAGGATATGTGACATGCAGACTTTGCTATTTCAAGTGAGGGTGGCGTCGGAGCTTGTAGCAAAGGGTAAGTAGGAGCTTGTGACCCAGGGGAGGGGCAGCAACGGTCAGAAGGAAAGCCCAGTCCCTCAGCAGTACTCCTGAGCCCTCGACATCAGGTGCTGTCATGGGGCCTAGGAAAAGAAACAGGAGACGCAGAGGGCGCCAAGCCTTCTGCTGGACTCTCCTTCAGTCCAGAGCCTCTGGGCTCTGCTGGAGCCAGATCCTGATGGTGTTTGACACCTGTGGTCTCCAGACCTCACTGAGGGACAGGTTCCCCTCACACAACCTTCCAAAGGCTCCTACAGGGTTTTGCCAACAGCATCCATACACAACAGGGCCCAACCAAGCCTTAGGCTTAAAGCATGTTACATTTTTGTTGCCAGAAATACAGATAAATGTTATTTTTATAAATATATCCCCACAGAGAAAACTTGATCATAGTAATTTAAAACTAATAAAAGAACATCTTTCCCAATATGGAATTTTTTTCCCCCTGATAAAAGTACATTCTTATTAAATGTTTTTCTTTTTAAAAGTAGGAAGTAGAAAGTGGGGGTAACCATGTACCCACTACCCCAAGAGAACCCTGGTATAAGGTGTGGGGGTTACGTGTCCAAATGACCTGTTTCAGCCATGCAGTCATACAGGCACGGCTCGGCCTTGCTTCTGAAAACAATCCTGCCTGACACTGAAGCAGCTCTTCACTTTTTTATATATATTTTATTGTGTGTGGTTTTTTTTCAGAGAGGAAAGGAGGGGGATAGAGAGTTAAAAACATCGATGAGAGAGAAACATCGATCAGCTGCCTCCTGCACACCCCTTACTGGGTATATGCCCGCAACCAAGGTACATGCCTTTGACAGGAATCGAACCTGGGACCGTTCTGTCTGCAGGCCGAGGCTCAATCCACTGGACCAAACCAGTTGGGGCAGCTCTTCACTCTTGATACCCCTTTGCTAACATGAGCACTGTTGTGAGGTACATCCTCACAAGAACGGCTCACCCTGACCTAATTATTTCCTAGAAGTGCGACCAGGGGCCAGAGGGTTTACATACTTATGAGTGGGACATGTTACAAACCCACGGTCTGTCACTGCTGTTTGCAAACAGACCTCTCCATGCAGTCGTGAAGCATGATACCATTTCAATTTCCTTTCTTCTTACTTTGAGCCAAGCGGAGTGCGAACGGCACAAGGGAGGTTTTTGAGAAGAATGGTCTTGTAACGTTTATTGTTTCTTGATTTGGGTCGGACCACTTTGTGAAAATCCAAAAGTTATGCACTTAAGGTCTATACATTTTCCCGCAGAAATATCTTCATATTTCAATTTAATATTAAAAGAAACTGCACTGTGATTCTGATTGCAACTGCGTGTATTTGTGGGTTAATTTAGGGAGAGCAGACCTATTTATAGAACCATGTCTCTCCATGCCATCAACCTGGATTATCACAGTTGGCGTAGACCTTGATCTGACTGAGGTTGTCTCTGTCAGGTGTCGCCATTCTATGCTCCTCCCCACCCTCTTCTTATACTGTCATCTTTAGAAAGAAGTCACTTCGATCAGCTCACACTTAAGGGAAAGGAGCTATGCTCCCCTCCTTGAGGGAAGAGTATCTACATAAATTAAGTAGAATTCTGCATGGAAAATTAGCATCTTGTCCTTCATTCATTCATTCATTCATTCAATCATCAATTCTATCAGTATAAGCTGATGGAAATCTATGTTTCCTGTAAATTGTAACTCAATACTATATTACTAAGTAAGGAGTCAAAACACATACAATGATGTAGACACTCCTGAAACCCTGATGATTTGGAAACATCCTTCCATCATCTCACCTAGGGATTCGCTGAGACATCTGCTTGCCGAGACTGAGAAGTCTCAACTCTGCTCCTGGGTTTACTGGTACCTTCAGACTTTCAGCTTGGAGCTTTGGTGCTCTCTAACCTCCAGCAGCCCCCCAAAACAACTCTCTGGCCATTTTCAAACTTATCAAAACATTCCTTACTCTCACTCTCATGTAGGACACTCTCCTCTCTGTGCTATCACAAAAAAGAAAAACTAAGGCAGAGCCAAGCAAACTCACTGCATTTCCATAAAACTAGCTCCAAAGCAAAGAGCTAGGAATACCTGCTCACCCAACGAATCTGAGACAACTGAAATAAAAGGTGAAGTGAGATTTGCCCCAAAAGACTGCATCACAGAGGAAGCATGCTCCTTCACCTACTAGAGTCAGTAATATCAGAAACCATCGCAGCCAAGAATAATTCCCCTACTTAACAAGGTTCCTCAGATGCACACAGTACCACTCAGATAGTCCAAATCTGGGAGCAAACACTGCTTCCACCAGACAAATGCAGGGCAGGTGTAAGGGTGGGAAGGAATATGGGATGCTGAAGCAGCAGGTAAATGGGGTGGGGAGGTGACAAATGATCCACAAGCCCATGGCAGGTGGCCTCTTTCTACTTGCCTGTGATACCCTCCATGGCTCCCGTTGCCCAACACCACCAGTAGTTAAGACTACCTACACTCCTGGCAGTTGAAGTGAGTCTGTTCTTTCACATGTGGTGGTATGTACATCCTAGTTACTATCATGACTGGCTGCAAAAGGGTAGCAGTTCATAGAAATAAAGCCTTAAGAATGCAACACGAACATCTGTAAAAGCATCCATGCTGGACTAAAGCCAGACTGAAGCACATACAGCGAGCCCCATCTAGCAGGAGCTTACACCTGAGAAACAGGGCTCACAGGCCATCCAACCCCAGGCTGGGGGAGACAAGAATCAGAGGTACAGGAAGACGGTGCTCTGCAGATATAGCAGAGGCCAGAGAAGACTGCTCCAGGAGATAGTGCGACCTACAGGACAGCTAAACTTTGACCAGCAGAGTTCTTGGGTGGTGGGGGAGGTGACCTAAGACAAGGACAGAGTGGTCCGGGTGAAAGCGCAGAAGCTCTGGCGGGGTGAGTGGAAGGGACAGATGAATATTTCTAGTTCTGTACTTCAGAGAACAATGCAAATGCCCAACATGAGCAGGTGGTGTCTCATAATGTAATTTGTACTTACCCAACCTGAATGAGCTCATTCAACTTTGTGGCATTCTTGTCATCCATACCTTTAAACAGAAAAAGAAATAACATGACTTTGGGGCAGTTAGGAATAAAACTAGTAAAGATATAATTATCTTCCTTGTACAATCCAAACAGAATATCTAAGGTTTTCCAAATAAAACCCCTGTTAGCTGCAGCCCCTCCCTCCAAGTCAAAACAAGACATCATCTGCATGTGCTCTCCACACACGCAGACTTTCTCATGGGACTACTATCTGACTCTGCACAGATGATCACTCATCCCAAAAAACTCTCTCAGACCCCTGGGCTATGCTGAACCTCCACTCGTCCTCAACTGCGAGTTTAGAGACTCCTTCCTCAAGTAACTGCTGCGCCCTGCGCACATTTCTCCTGCGGGCCTGCCTTAGTCAGCTTTGAGCCCTAGGTCACAGGGTCTGCTGGATGATCAGCCCAGAGACTGCACATTCCCCTGCCCTCCGGGTACTTAGTACTGTCCTCAGGACATGTGAGAAAGCAAGTCAAGAAACCAGGTAATGGGATAATCTAGGTGGTGAATATTTGGGTGCTCACTGTAAAGTCTCTGAATGATTATATATATATTTTTTGGCCGGGAGGGAGTAGTACAAACACACAGCCAGACTGAAAACCAAAGACAAGGACAAAACCTTAAAAGCAGCCAGAGAAAGAACATCTCTTCAAGAGGAACCAGGACATAGATGTGACCTCTCACCAGAAACAGTACAAGCCAGAGACAGTGGAACGAACATTTTTAAAGTGATGAAAGAAAAAAAAAAAACCTTTCAGCCCTAATTGGTTTGGCTTAGTGGATAGAGCATCAGCCTGCAGACTGAAGGGTCCAGGTTTTGATTCTGGCCAAGGGCAAATGCCTGGATCGCAGGCTCAAATTCCCCAGTGTGTGTGTGTTTGTGTGTGTGTGTGCGCGCGCGCGCACGCACGCAAGCGTCAATCAGTAATTCTCTCTCATCACTGATGTTTCTATCTTTCTCTTCCTCTCCCTTCCCCTATGAAATCAATAAAAATATATGTATTTTTTTAAAAAAAAACTTTCAATCAGAATTTTACACCCAGCAAAAGTATCTTAAGAATAAAGACTTCAGATAAATAAATAACTATAAGAATTCATGGCAAACATAATTATACAAAGAAGATTAAAAAAAGTTCTGTATGCCGAAACCAGTTTGGCTCAGTGGTAGAGCGTCGGTCTGCGAACTGAAAGGTCCCAGGTTCGATTCCGGTCAGGGGCATGTACGTTGGCTGCGGGCACATCCCCGGTAGGGGGTGTGCAGGAGGCAGCTGGTTGATGTTTCTCTCTCATCGACGACGTTTCTAGCTCTCTTATCTCTCTCCCTTCCTCTCTGTAAAAAATAAATAAAATGAAATTTAAAAAAAGTTCTGTAGGCTGAAGAGAAACAGTGCCAGGTGAAATGGATGTTCAGAAAAGAAGGCACGGCCTGGAAAGGGCGAACTTATAGACTTGCTCATTACAAAAGAGGTCACACACAGGCCTGCCTTCGGATGGGCATACATGAAACAAGCACACACAAGTGCAAAGGCAGTTGTGATGCTGGATGAAGGGAAGGTCTGGAGCTGAGAATGTGTGACATGGTGGCCCAGCCTGTTGTGGAGGTTAGTGAACATCTGAGCGAAGATCAAAGGAGTTCATAGGTAAAGGGGAGGAAAGGCCCATCTCCCTGTGTCTGACAGGTGAGACAGGTAAGACAGAGGGCTGGCACCACCCCAACTTTAGGATTTGAGTCACCAAATGGGGCATGGTTCAAAAAACTGCCCCTCAAAGAAAAGCAAACTGGTGAGTACTACAGGCAACCATAGTGTCCCCACTTCACCCTGTCCCGACACTGGTGCTGTGGCAGATGGAACAGCGTGGGTGTAAAAATCAGGACTGGAGACAGCATGGAACCTTGTCACTTAACAGCTAAGGAGGCTTGAAGTCATTAGTTTTTCATCCGAATGGACTGTCCTCAGTCCATTTTCCAGACAGGCACAATGCCATCTCATGAAGCTGTTACGATGCTTTACACAAGGTAATATGTGTCAAAGTCCTTGGAATATAGCAGGGACTCAAAGTCTACTATTTCAAGCTTTGCATATGCCTGGATTATCTCAGTTAGAAAAAGGAATTAAAAAGCGTGTTCTGACCTCCTGAACACTCACTCACTAAACAGTCCAGAAAGCATTACCATAAGCAGCTATGAGAGGCTGCCATGTACAGGGCACTCCGCAGAAGGCTGCATGTGGAAGCATGTCCTTCAAAAAGATTCACAAAATGACACAACAGCGTCCCACCAATTGCATCAGTGGGTGGGGGATGAGAGGGAGAAGCCACACCAGGGTGTATGTGTGTGTTTAAACGTGCAAGTGTGACGTGTAACTGGGCTGAGACAGAGGACCAGGCATTACCATCAGGAAAGAGCAGCCAAGCTGGAGGGGCGCCCAGCATGGAGATGAGCTGAGGTCCAAATGCAGAGGCCGTTGGGTCAGGGGGCCAGGTGATAACCCAGGGGTGACAGGAAGCTACCCAAGGGCATGGAGCCAACGAGAAGATGATTCATATGTAATCAGAGACTGGCTGAGAGGCTCTGGCTGAGAGGTTCAGATGTGGCAGGCATGGAGGAGCGGTCATGAATCATTAACAAAGAAGGTGGTTCCCACACACTGCCATGAGAATAAACGTTTTAGGTTTAGAGCAGAGAGAAGGTGCAGAAGAGAAAGTAGAGACTCAATGGAGCTTTGGCCCAACAGTCCCTCTGAACAGACCATTCAAAGCAGAAGCTGGGCGGGGTTTACAAAGAAGTCCTCAGACTGTGGAGAGGACAGAGTAGGGAATCAGATGCTTGTTCCATTCAGAGCCTCTTACACATTGTTGCCTGTTTTAGGAGAGGGGAGATCACCAAACACAGACCAGATGTGCAGAGCAATCAGTGACTGCCCATCATCCCCAACCTTCTGCTGCCTCCACACCCCCAGCCACCTGCCCATTCAGCAGTGACATGTGAAGTGACTGGTAAGATGATGTCTATGGTCATCTCATATGCTCTTATTTAACCTTCAGAGTGCCTCTGTGGATGCGCGACAGGCCGACAAGTGAAATGTGCAGAGGCAAGAGTGCGCCCTCTTGTGTGTGGCCAAATGAGGAAGCAAGGCAGTGGGCACAGGTGTCCAGGGAAGGCAAGAGCACCCGCTACATGGAAAGGGAATCTAGTCACAAGAGGATCGGAACAATGCAAAGGGAGGGGCCCTAACACTTCAAAGTACCAGTGTTACTAAAGACCAAAAGTGGGGGCTTTGCTAGGTCAAAAGACTTAAGGGACACCACAGCTACGAGCAGGACAATGTCCTCAACAGGTGCTCAGCTGGCATGCTGGGACATGCTGGGAAATCTGAATATGGGCAGGATATTAGGTAAGATTGTGGTCTCTGTCTGAGAAATGTATTGGGTGTAATAATAGGGCTGTAGGTGTGTAGGAGAATGTCCTGTTCTCAGGTGACAGAGGGTGAGAGATTTAGGGGTGTGCTAGGATGTCTGCAATTTAAAGTCAAATGGCTGAGCCGAAAACAAGCAACTATGTGAAGGGGGAGGAGAAAGGGTGTGACTGCACAGGTAGATGTAACTAAAGCTACCAACTGGGAAGTTTAAGTGCAGGCATGTGGCAGTCATTTCATTCTTCTTCATTGTATATTAAAACATTTAAGACAAAAGCTGGAGGGAAAACAGAAGGGCCACTGGGACCAAGACCCAATAGTGCCAGGACAGCAGGCCCTGCCAGGAGCCAGGAGGGCCTTCTGGCAGCTCATACTCACAGCCCCCAATCTTCTTGCGCAGTTCGCCGTAGCAGATCAGACCATACAGCTCCTGAGACGACTTCTTCAGCCCTCGAGAGAACACTGAAACAAATGAAAGACAGGAATGATAAGTTTTAGAAGAGGGGAAAACACAGCTGTTCCGGAGTTGGCCAGATCCTGTGCACAAAAACAGTGCGAGGGGAACATTCCACACTGCTGATTCCTCGGTTTGCTCACTGCACCTTGGAACTACAGAATATTAACATCAGGGGAGATGGACAAAGAGTGTATGGGAACACAGTACTGTTTTTGTAATTTTCAAAATAAAAAGTTAAAACCAAAAGAAGAGGGGGGGTGGGGGTGGGGGGCAGAAAATTAGTCCTAACAAGCAGATTAGTCCCCTGGGAGAAGAAAATGGGACGTTCAACACAGCCGGTTCCCAAGGAGGCAGAGGAGCTGGGACACGACCAGCACCAAACTTGTCATCCTCTTCTCTCCATATCCGCAGAATTAGCCTGAGCCCTGTGTGAGGAGGGCAGACCTGGAACTGTGGAAGCTGACCTGTCGTGTCTCCTCTGACCACTGATCTACATGACCTGGGCCTGGGTCTGGAACCACAGCTCCATTGTTCAAGACTGCTAGCACCCCCTCTCCACTGTTCCCTAATAAGAGGCCCACTTGTATTTGGGAAGCAACATAGATGGTAAAGGCATGGCCACACCACTAAGTCCCAGCCTTTGGATTGAGCACAAGTGTTGTGGGAGACTTCTGAAAGGTTCCTTAAGAAGGCGATTCGGGCAGAATTACGCTTATTTTTCCTTCAGAACTGCTTTCTGGAGCCATCTTAGTCACAGCAAAGTGCTAGGGATGGCAGAGCAGAAAGACAGGAGGTCTTGGGTCCTTGGTGCCTGCCCTGGACCACCCACGGCAGGCATCTCCGACATGAGAAAATGAATTTGGCATGCGTGAGACACCGTTATTTTGAGTTTTGTATTCTGTGAAACCAAATCTAATCGTGATTTGAAAGACCAGCTACAGTGCAATCTGTGTACCTTTTAGATCATCTCAGAGCAGCAAACCATGTCATTTGTCCTTCACCCTCATATTGTTCCTCCTCAGAGACCCCTTTTCAAAGTCCTAACATTCAGCTATGTGTGATTATAATCACAGAAGAGGAAAAGAAAAAAAAAATAGCAAATGAAGAATAAGTCTTGCAATAAATAATCTAAAACAAGGATTCTGGACCTTCGACAGGCTCTAAACAGCTTAGGACTTGGCCAACTTCACACACTAAGCGTTCCAGAATGTTCTGAAAGATTCACAGATCTCACTGGGGACCAAAATTCAGGACACTTTAAGATTCACTATTCATGCCAAAACCGGTTTGGCTCAGTGGATAGAGCTTCGGCCTGCAGACTGAAAGGTCCCAGGTTCGATTCTGGTCAAGGGCATGTACCTCCTGCACAGTCCCAATAGGGGGTGTGCAGGAGGCAGCTGATCAATGTTTCTCTCTCATCAATGTTTCTAACTTTCTATCCCTCTCTCTTCCTCTCTGTGAAAATTCAATAAAAATATATTTTTTTAAAAAAAGATTCACTCTTCAATGAAGAAACAAATATATTCTTTCCTGACAATGGAATACTAGTCAGCCATAAGAAAGAATGAAGTTCTGAGACATGCTACAACCTGAATGAACCTGGAAAACATCATCTTAAGCAAAAGAAGCCAGACACAAAAGGCCACAGGATTCCTTTTACATGAAGTGTCTAGCACAGGGGCGTCCAGAGACAGAAAGCAGACTATGGTTGTCAGGGGCTGGGCGAGGGGCTGAGACATGGCAGACAGTGCCAGCCCCGATGCAGATGCCAGGGCAGCACTAAGAGGCAGAAGGGCCCGGGGGCTTAATGTGGCCAACTGGCTGTCACCACATTAGAGACATTATCAGGACCAGCTAGAGAACCTCAGCAGAGCCATCAGTTCAACAGAAAGCAGGCAGGCACTGCTTGTGAGGGCACATCAGGACAACAGCAGCAAAAAGAACTGATGAGATGCAAAGAAGGTGGGAGAGAGAGAGGAGGGAGAAAAGGAAACACGGGCCACAGGAAGGAAGGCCACATGTTGGGTCTGTCCTGCAGAGCTTGCCATGGAACCAAGGAACAGTACAGGAATAGAACTTGAGGGCAGCAGACTCCTCTCTTCATCCCCGAGCTCTTCAGCACTGACATCTACACTGGGAATCTGAGCGTCCCCTGCAGCACTGCCCACTCTGCCATAGCATGGTCTCCCTGAAAGGACAGAGCATGCTAGTTCACAGCTCCTGGAATCTTCTCCCCCTCCTCCCCTGCCTCCACACTTTACCCAGCAGCTTCCCAATCCTCACACAACGCTTTTCTCACTGGAAGAGTTTTTCCGGAAGAGCCAAAGGGGATGAAGGGCCTGCACTCACAGACTGACTTTCAGAAAGTCACCCAAGAATAGGATACGTAACAAAAAAAGAACGATGTAAAAGACAACATGGAAAGAGCCAAACAGCTAAAACTTATCCCCGCGTGACACCAGAAAGGTAGGGAGGGTGCCTGTGAAGACCACAGATATTAGTAGCAGCGCTGGGCTCAGTAGGATCCCGACCAGTGTTGACATTTCAAACAAGCTAGTGATCTGAGAAACAGTGGCAGCTATGGCTGAGCACAGCAGCACACACAGACACCGTGCTGCCAACCTGAGGAAGAACAGAACGCTGCTAACTTGCCACAATACACCGAAGCCGGCAGAGAATCCTAGGTTAATAGTTTTATGGACACTGAAAGCAAACCAATAAAACAGTATTAGTGAAGGGCCTGCCGAGTCAAACCTAGGAACTGCCCCCAAAAGTGGACACCCATTTCCGTGGTCTGCAGAACGTGGCAATCTCACATAAACAGATATGCTGTTTAACGGTCTTCAATACAATGCCTGTTTGTGTTGTACTTCCCCTGTAAAGATAACAGGCTGGGCAGGAGGCCCCTGCAGCTAGAGGAACTGGAGTTGGGATGGTGAGCTCTCTCCCAGGCAGTCCCTGGCCACATACAGCAAACGCTGAGACATGTCCTCTGCAAGGACTGGGACAGGACCGCACAAGGTGGCTGGTGGAGCAGGAAAGATACCTTAAAGTGACGAGTGAAAAACAAGAGCATTTCTGGCCAGACAGAACCTGCTGGAGCCAAAAACTAGCTCAGCAGAAAAAAGGCACTTTATACGGGGTATTGCTGTGAAGATGGAACTTGCTGTGTGCAGAACGCACTTGATTGCCAGGTGCTCCTCCCTACCTTTGTCAATTGTTTTTAAAAAGATATGTCGTTAAAAAAAAATAAAAACACTAGGTGGATTTTAAGTCCAAAAGGAAAGGTTTTCATTTAAAAACGTCAACTCAAAAAATTAACATTTCATGAAAAGCATGGGAAAAGTCTATGGCAGCATGAATAGGTGGTCTGAAAACATTACATTTACAGAAGATAACGGTGAGATGCTGGCCGATGAAGCACAGCTCCTCAGCTTATTGTCTGGGTAGCTTGGGCCAGGGCCCCAACGCTAAGCCAGGGTTTTCTCATCTGCAGTGAGGGCGATAGAACTTCCAGGGAAAAGTACGAAATGTGCTCAATGATGGGCACAGAGTAGGCCCATGGGGGGATGATGAGGCGGCAGAAGGGAATTCACGGGAGGATGTGGGGAGCACTAACATAGGAGCTGTCTTGGAAGGTGAATGGGGTCAGGGAGGACAACAGAGTAGGGGTGGCAGGAGACAAGGCACAAAAGAAGTGCAGGTTAGCAGGAGGGTGGCAAGCCCATGCTGGGAGCCAAGGCAGGTAGGATGAGGGTATGGGACAGGGCAGGGGGAGGGGGCTCAGGCAGGGGAATAGGCAGACATGGGTCTTGTGTGGAGGGTGGGTTAGAAAAGAACAAGACCAGAAAGAGGGAGAACACCAATGATCTAGAAAAGGACCAAGGGCAGTGGTTCTCAACCTTTCTAATGCCGAGACCTTTTAATATAGTTCCTCATGTTGTGGTGACCCCCAACCATAAAATTATTTTCATTGCTACTTCATAACTGTAATTTTGCTACTGTTAATGAATCGTAATGTAAATATCTGTGTTTTCTGATGAGAACCGCTGCTGAAGACCCTAAGACCATCGGAAAACACAGACATTTACATTACGATTCATTAACAGTAACAAAAATTATTATTAAAATTATTTTTGTTGCTACAGTTATGAAGTTGGGGGTCACCACAACATGGGGAACTGTACTAAAAGGTCGAACCATTAGAAATGTTGAGAACTACTGACCTAGGGGGACTGGCCTGAAAAGCTCTGAAACAGACCCAGAGAAACCATGACTGGTGGGTAAGAAATATCCATGAAGATTCAAGGGGAAATCTACTCAGAGAACATATCAGCTAACTGCTATGACTGCCTGGGGCTTGGGCCCCCAAACAAATTTCTCCAGGGCAGGGTCAGCAAACAAAGGCTCACAGGCCAAATCCTGCCCAGGGCCTCTCTCTGTAAATAAAAGTTTTGCTGAAACATAGTAACATGCATTCCTTTACATTGTGTCTACAATGAGCTAAGACAAGAGAGTGAAGTCATTTTGACAAAGTCTGCAAATCCCACAAAGCCAAAAAATATTTATCATATGACCCTTTACAAAAAAGGAGACAGCTTGATTCAAGCTCTCTAGGTCTTTCTAAAGCTGGAGGAGGCAGTCCTGGTCCTAGCATCCTGATGGGTCAGTCCTGATTATTCTAGTTGGCCAGCACACACTGACCAGGCCAGAACACCAGAGGGCAGGGCAGAGAGGGAGAGAAGGCTGCCACAAAGGACTCACAGCACAGGTTCAAAGGGGAAGTGATCTAACTCAGCCAACACAGTTTTTTTTGTTGTTGTTGTTAATTCTTACCCAAGGATATTTTTTCCACTGATTTTTAGAGAGTGGAAGGGAAGAAAGGTGGGAGGGGGGAGAGAGAAAAACATCAATGTGAGAGAAACGCATCAACTGGTTGCCTTCTGCATGCGTCGTCCCAACAGGGGCCAGGGATCAACTTGCAACCCAGGTATATGCCCTTGACCAGGAATTGAATCTGAGATCCTTCAGTGCTCAGGGCCCACACTCTAACCACTGAACACACCAGCAAGGGTTCATATTCTGGATCAAAAGTGGTATTATTTGAAGAGAAGCATCAGAAATAAGTGAAGTCAGTAAAAGCAAATGTCTGGAATGAATGATTTATGGCCAAAACTGCAGAAATGAAGAGTAAGATTAAAGAAGGTGAAACTGGCCTGGCAGTGCTCACTGGACGCCCGGCTTTCGCTGGCTGCAGCTGCCGCCAGCCACAGCTGCTCTCCCAGGATGGTGGCTCCTCTGGGCAAATACTTCGGCATCAGGGGCCAGGTGTCCTGCCAGACATGCCAGGAGCAGCGGCTTCAAGGCAGGGCAATATCCTTCAACTACCAATCCAAAATGCTGGCTTTAAAATGTCCCTCTTCCAGGGGAAAGCCTAACCATGTAGGCATCCTGTTCATAAACTTATGTTTCAGAAGTGGAAATTGATGACCAAACAGAAACTCCTCCTCCCCTAGCGTCATTCAATGTCAGTAAACTTGCCGGCAAAGCACAGACAGAGGAGGAAAAAACTGAGCCAGGCCTATGCAGTCAGCGCTGGTGTCTCTCTAGAGGGCCATCTGCTATTCCAGACCATTCACAAGAGCATTAACAACGTTAAATGGCAAGAAAAAACATCTCAGTCATGGGAACTGTTATTACATCCTCATATCAAGTGGAAAACCTTAAAGCAAAGAGGACAGTGCACTGAGCCATGTACACAAAATAGTTTTAGAGATATGGAAAGCCAAAAGACACTGCAGCGTTCACAAGCCCAGCAACCACAGAAGGAGGCTGCCCTGTCGCCCTGAGTCCACATCCATGGAGGACTCGTCCAGCATCCAGCCAAGGAGGCGATGGTGGTGGCTTCAGTGGAGGCAGGCTGGGGGGGAAAGGATCCTCTATTTCCTGTCGGCTCTTGTTAACAATGGGTCAGCATCTCTAAGTCTTAGATTTGAACACAGAAGAAACCCAACAAAAAGAACAAGAGAATAATTTAACACGTTAGGCGCCACATCAATCACTAGTGACTGACACTATACTTTCCGTTTGGACCTGTCAGTCTCCAGCCGCCAGCATATCGGTGAAATCGGGTATCGAGGGCTAACCGGAAAGGAACCCACAACAGGCTAGGCGCTTACCATGTTAAAAGTTGAATCATTATCCGATCAACAGACTGATCAACCATGTCCTCTTCATAGCCCTCTTCTGGATCAGGCTCCTTGTTAATTTTATTTTGAAAACTTCTTTCTGGCTCTACCCTTTCACCTCTGACTTGCATTTCCTAGTTTGTCCCTGCCATTCTATTTTTATAAGTGGCTATACTCGCCTTCGGAATGATTGAAAAAAAACTTTTACATCTTCCCTTCCAAAATAAAATAAGTTGACTATGATACTTAAGTTGGGACTAGAACAGCAGACAGATGTCACACTTTAAATTTTCCCTTTTTTGCCCGGCATCGCTTGAATTAGTTTTATTTTTCTTAATATTAAATATATGTGAAAGTATATTAAAAATATTAATACTTAACATTATATCAATATAAATAAAAAAATAAAAAGAACATCCCAGGCCACATGGCTGGGCAAGAATGACACCAGAGAGTGCCCTGTGATTTTTCAAAAACTGCTCCTGACCAGATCCCAGCCCTGCCCCCCAGCTTCCCCAGACAGCGAGCTTCGAACACTCACCATTGTCGAAGTCGATGTACTTGGTGATCTTGTGCCACGTGCGGTAATAGAAATGCCTCACTTGCTCTTTGTTCTTCACCATGCTGGCGGGCTTGCCCTTCTTCTTATACTTGAGAGCTATGTTGTTCTGGATGGCTTCAAAGTCTTTTCCATGCTGGAAAATAAGCCCAAGGTAAAAGCACAGAGGTTAAAACAAGGCATCCTTCTGTACGACACAGACACTTCCAGAAAAGGGGACCACTGTGACCACTCAAGTTCTTCACAGCTCTTATTTGTGCATCAACTTCAGCCTTGCTCCCCTTGAACTCAGATTTTCATCATAATAACGGCTAGAGCAGCAATGGAAACACAGGGCGAGAACTCTCAAAGCAGTGAATATCAATGAGGCAAGACCCGTAGAGCAGGAAAAACATAAAGCTTATTACTCAGGCAAATGGCCCAATTTCTATAGTTCTTTGAAGACCCTGAATGAGACAGCTCTGTGAAACAATCATCAGAACAGACATGACGGGGGTGTTCAGAGGTTGTGTATCTGGTATCTTAAAATACAAGACATTGACCATTCAGAAGCACCTTCAGCATTTTCATTACATAAAATATATTCTACATTTGAATAGGGATAGCAAATTTGAACATTTAACAAGAGAAGCACACAGACTATGCTCGGAATACATCTATGGACTGTCCGTTCTTCAACACCTCCATGCAAAAGCCAAATACATCTTAGATTTTTCAGAAAAGAACTAGAGGCCTGGTGCACAAATTTTGTGCACGGGGGAGGGGAGATGTCCCTCAGCCCAGCCTGCACCCTCTCCAATCTGGGACCCCTCTCACAATCCAGGACTGCTGGCTCTCAACTGCTCGTCTGCCTGCCTGCCTTCCTGATTGCCCCTGCTTCTGCCTTCAAGCCGGATCACCACCCCCTAACCACTCCCCTGCCAGCCTGATTGATGCCTAACTGCCCTCCCCTGCAGGCCTGGTCATCCTAACTGCCCTCCCCTGCAGGCTTGATGGGCCCCAACTGCCCGCCCTTGCAGGCCTGGTCCCTCCCAACTGCCCTCCCCTGCTGGTCATCTTGTGGTTGCCGTCTTGTGTCCACATGGGGGCAGCCATCTTGTGTTGGTGTGACAGTCAATTTGCATATTATTCTTTTATTATATAAGATTTATGTCCTAGGGAACACAGTCACCATCTTTGTTGTTTCAGGTATTGTCATGGGAACCTATTGTTGATACTCTCATCAGAACCAAGCCAGTAAAAAGTACTATGAAGGGCCCAGAAGTAACGGCACCCCAGCATCA
Source organism: Nyctalus aviator (assembly GCA_036971965.1). Lineage (NCBI taxonomy): Eukaryota > Metazoa > Chordata > Mammalia > Chiroptera > Vespertilionidae > Nyctalus > Nyctalus aviator. Next base: position 10,319,367 of record CM072926.1, on the reverse strand, counting down.
ACAAACATCCTTAGCTTCTAAATCCCACTTTCCAAAGGGAACCAGGGCTCACTGGAGAAATGGATGCTCCCAGATCTGGGACAAGGAAAGTACCAGGTGAATCTAGAATATCTTGTGGTGCCAGAAAGTTAGGACATGTTCAAAGTATAATAGGAACGTGTTGAAAGCACACAGAAGCCAACCTGAAGAGATTACCAATGGCCAAATCTAGAACATTTTGAGCAACAAAATCAACAATTATAATGAATGTCAACTGTAAATGAAAAATAAAAGGGAACACATAACAATAATAAGAATGGGTTATGACCTATAGCAGTGGTCAGCAAACTCATTAGTCAACAGAGCCAAATATCAACAGTACTACAATTGAAATTTCTTTTGAGAGCCAAAATTTTTAAACTAACTTCTTCTAACACCACTTCTTCAAAATAGACTCACCCAGGCCGTGGTATTTTGTGGAAGAGCCACACTCAAAGACCAAAGAGCTGCATGTGGCTCACGAGCCGCAGTTTGTTGACCACAGACCTATAGAATAGCCTAAATATACCTAAGTCTACACAAATACTATAAAAAGCCAAATAAATACATAATCGAAGAAGAGAGCACTTTTTCTTGCACTGGGTTTCCAATTAATAAATGTAGAAATTGCCGAAACCACATTGGCTCAGTGGTAGAGCATCAATCTGCGGACTGAAAGGTCCCAGATTTAATTCCGGTCAAGGGCATGTACATTGGTTGCGGGCACATCCCCGGTAGGGGGTGTGCAAGAGGCAGCTGGTCGATGTTTCTCTCTCATCGACGTTTCTAGCTCTCTATCTCTCTCCCTTTCTCTCTGTAAAAAAAAAAAATCAATAAAATATATATTAAAAATAAATAAATAAATAAATAAATAAAATAAACGTAGAAATAATGGAGTCAGAAGATCATCACTGGGCAAACATCACTTAACGGTTATTTCAAGGAAGAAACGGTTATTATGGTGGCTAAAAGTAGTGGAAGAACAATGAGAAACAGGGTGTTGACTCGTTATCAGAGTAGAAAATGACTTGGTGTTGGAGAACCCAGGAGACGCACATTCACACCACCAGGACAGATAGATTGCACCCTGCACTCTAGATAGGATGCTCCAAGGGCAGCACAACTCCTGCGATGCTCCTAACAAAAATGCAAAATGAAAATCAAATCAGTTCCCTTTACTAGAAGACTATAAATGAAACCTTACTTTATCCTTAAAAAGAAAATTGAATCATGAGGCAAGCCTTAGTAAGCCCACACTGAGGGCTGTTCCACAAACTAACAGTCTAGGAGTCTTCAAAACTGTCAGGGTCATGAAAAAGCGGGGGGGATAGAGGGGGAGGAAATAGAGGACCTGTTCCAGGATTTAGCAGTCACGATAACTAAACGGGTTGGTCTGACAGCTAAGTCCTGATCCAAAAAGGGTGTCTGTGGGAATACCAGCTCAATCTGAGTAAGGCTTTCAGGTCAGTAAAGGTATTGTACCCACAGTGATTCTCCTCATCTGCAGGCCATACTGCAGTTATGTGAACATTGGGGAAGCAGAGTGAAGGGCACATGAAGTTCTTTGTACTTTCTTTGCAATGTTTTCCAAGTCTAAAATGGTTTCAAAATGAAAAGTTAAGAGAGAACCAAGATGGAGGTGTAGGTAAATGACAGTAACTCACCACCTCCCACAACCACATCAAAATACAACTAAAATATGGAACAACCATCATTCAGAACCTCCTGAAAGCTGGCTTAATAGAAGTCCTACAATTAGAGAAGTAAAGAAGAAAGCACACGGAGACTGGTAGGAGGGGCAGAGGCATGAAACGGGTTGGTCTGACAGCCACGTGTGGCATTTTTTTTCAATCAGGAGGGACAACTTGGCTGCAGAGGCCTCCCATGAGGAGGTCTCCCATGAGGAGCAAGGGGTCCTAGCTCCACAACAGACCCCCAGCTTACGATTCCAGAGCTGGGAACAGAAGTCCCCATAACTTCAAGCTGTAAAAACTAGCAGGGATTGTGGCCGAAGCAGCTGGAGACCCTTTTAAAGGGCTGGCACATGAACTTACATGGACTTGCTCCCTCTGAGCTTCAGCACCGGGGCAATGACTCGCAGTGATCCAGGGACATATGGAGAGGAAATGGATTGTCTGGCACCAGAGCAAGAACTTGGGGGTGGCTTTCTTGTAAACAGAGATGCTTGCAGGGGCCAGGGTTCCTATGCTGAGACCTCCATCACAGAGCTGACTGACAGTCATACCTGAGTTCCCATCAGCCCGGCTTACGCTGTTTGATCTGCCCTGGGGATTCCCCGAGACCCTGTCCCATCCAATTTGCAGCCCAATCCAAGCTGTTTGCAGCGGCTTTTCCATATGAATGGCCTGTCCTGGCTCAGTCCTCATACTTTCCTAAAATCTCTCAAACAAGCAGCAGCTGGCATCAGCATGCCCCATACCTATCAATAAGAGGCTAAAGACAGCTCGGCCTCTCCTGGGCGCTTCCAAGCATTTCTAGCATGACCATAGTGTTCTACACTTAGATGAGGCTTTCAGCAATTATCAACCTGGTGAACAAGAAGTACAGGATACTGGCCTTATGAATAAGAATTGGACCACAGAAGCAAATACAGTCAGACAGACATAAGATGGGAAAATGGAAAGCTGACAATAGGCTCTGTGAAGAACTGCCATTGAAATGGAGTAAGAGGATGTCAAGGACGATGATGTGGGTCTAGGATTTTTTCACCTCCTCTGTCATGGAGACCATGACCATGACCCTGGCCACTGGGAGGAGTTTAGGATGGGCTCACCCAACCTGGACCCTCTTCAGAACAGTCTTAAATGGAATAGGGGTGGGGGTGGATGTCCTGGCTCTGGGGAATATCTCAAATGGAGAGAATAAGCACAGAAATGTCACCCCCAATGCAAGAAGATGTCAGAGGACAGATGACATTGCCAGCTTGAGTCAGCCCCTCCTTGTCCCTCCCAGTCATGAAAGTCACTCAATCAATCACCTTGTTTCCTGCTGTTGTGCTGAGCTAGGTCTCTGTCAGACTTGTACGTATAAAAAAGGCAATGACAACCTGGACAAACACTGCAGAAGTGATACTTGCAGAGCAGAAGCCTTTACCTTCATACCTCGTAGTTCAAGATGTTCATGGTCATATATGCCCCAGCTAATCAGCATACATCAAGACCCCCAACAGAGTCCTGAGTTTTGGTCAAACACACAAAATGACTCACATAAAGCTGGCACTCATATTCTTTCTCTTTCTGTCTCTCTCACCCATACCAATACACATATAAACGATAACACACACACACACTCTCACACTATTTGGCATAAATAGTACCAATGGTGGAAAGCATTAAGTGATCAGAATAGCCAATTATTACTAATCAAGGGATTCAGGTAACCTCAAAAGAAATACCTACCCGGTATAAAAATTAAAACAAGAAGGCTAGCCCAATGAAAAGGGAATGAACTAATACACCTGAAAAAAAGGTAAAGCCAGGTCATTGGGAATTCTTCTCCTCCTATTTTTAATCTACAACTATTGCCAATCGCCCTGTAGAGCCCAAGAGAAAAGGGCCCCATTAAAGCAGTAACTGTCTCAACTTGGCATCAGCAAAGGATGCTATTCTAGGAACATTCCAGGAATCACAAATCTTCTATGCCTAACAGAAAGCTTAAAGTAGACAATTTAGGGACATAATCTATATAAAAACAGCCTCTGTACTTTACTCTAAAACTGCCAAAGGGAAAAAACAATGCATTTGAATTTATTTGAATGACTCTGCACCTACTAGAACAAGTCTATGTGTACACTTCCTTCTCTTCTTGGACAACTGAGTCAAATGCACCAACACATGGGCATCCTTGATCCGGGACTGGCAAACTGCTCCATCGGCCCCAGGAATGTTCAGAAATTGGCACCCAGTTCTAGCTCTCTGCCTCCGCTTGGGAGTCTCCTTTTCTGGTGTCTCTCTGAGGACTTCATGGTTTGAATTTCAAAGCCTGCTTCCTTTATAAAACTGTTTCATAGGGGTGGCCACACTTTTCTATCACTCCAATTCCTTCACTATTAAAAGAACTAGTAGCCCATCGCATGATATTGCACACAGTAGGCCGGGAATTGCAGCACACTGCTGGGAGCCGCGCTGCTTTCGAGGGAGACGGGCCACCATCTCCTCTCCAGGCCTGCGCTAGGCAGCAGAAGCTGCGAGTCTTCCCCCTGCTTCTCCCAAAGGCCCTCAATGACGAAGCAAGTGTCCAGCCCCAGCCACTCTGCGCCCGCTGCCCTGAGGCCCTCCATTGGCACAGCGATGAAGCATTCTGCCAGGCCCTCCATACTGTCCGCTCTCAGCAGCAGCCCACCCCAGGACTGGGGGACTCCAGTGAGGCTGAGGGGAGTGGGCACCACCATCTTTGTGATGGAGTGATGGTTAATTTGCATATTACCCTTTTCTTAGATAGGATTATTAGATAGGATAAGGCTCATCCTGGCAGGTAGCTCAGTTGGTTGGAGCATTGTCCTGAATATCAAGGTTGTGGATTCAAAACCCAGTCAGGGCACATACAGTAATCAACCAATGAATGCATAAATAAGTGGAACAACAAATCATTCTCAAATTAATAAAGAAAAAAAAAAAGAATGAGGCTCACTGACTGAACCAACTTACTTTAGATTCTACAGCCCAGTGGTCGGCAAACTCTTTAGTCAAAAGAACCAAATATCAACAGTACAAAGATTGAAATTTCTTTTGAGAGCCAAATTTTTTAAAACTTAAACTATATAGGTAGGTACATTATTATTAACTTAATTAGGATACTCCTAAGCTGGCCTTTGCTAAAAACTCAAGGGGCCAAAGAGCCACATGTGGCTCGTGAGCTGCAGTTTGCCGACCACTGCTATAGCCCAAAGAGGTATCCTAAAATATGGTATGCACACAAAGATACTCACTGTACTGTTATTTATAATCTGGAAGGAACAGGAACAACACAATGGTTAAGTGGAACAAAGTTTGGCCAGAAGGTTAACGCTCAAATGTTGAGGGCCACTCACAGTATCTGTCATAACTGCTCAACTCTATCACCAGAGTCAATATTTGCCAGAGACAATATATAAATAAATAGGCAATGCTGTGTTCCAATAAAACTTTATTTACAAAAGCAGACAGAAAACACATAGACTGTGAATTTACCTACACTTGAGAGTAGAATTTTTATAGGCATGAAAAAAAGTACTGAACAAAAAGAACTATGAAACATCATATTAATGCATTTGACAATAAAAAAGCATGTTTACTATCATTACAAAGATTTGAAAACAAAACAAATAAAGGAAAATGGCTGGCAGGGATGGCCATTTCTTTGAGCTATGGCAGTGGTCGGCAAACACATTAGTCAACAGAACCAAATATCAACAGTACAATGATTGAAATTTCTTTTGAGAGTCAAATTTTTTAAACTTAAACTAAATAGGTAGGTTATTAACTTAATTAGGGTACTCCTAAGCTGGCCTTTGCTAAAAACTCAAGGGGCCAAAGAGCTGCATGTGGCTCACGAGCCGCCGTTTGCCAACCACTGAGCTATGGGATCCGGAAGCAGCTTTTCTCCATCTTTAGGACTTTCCAGCCTGTCCCAGGTCAGCTTTTAGGACTGAACCGGCTGCGCTGACTGACGCGGCAGGTGTCCTCTTGCCCTTCTCCCTCAGAGAACACCCCTCCTGATTGGCCCACTCAACTACAAGGGGAAGGCCCACAGAGAAAGGTACCACTGAGAGACAATGGTTAGAATCTGAGAAAAAGAGAGAAACATAAAGAAACTCCCAAATAGCCACCTCTCTAGAACAGCTTTTAAAGTCACAATGAAGCGATAAAAGGCCATGGTCCGAGGGTGAGGCCTCAGCCCTGGCGACTCCACCTGTCAGCCCAGGCTCCCCATTGAAACTGCTGACCTAGTGGATCTAGTAGCCATGTAGTAAAAAAAAAAAAAAAAAAAAAAAAAAAGGCAAAGGGAAACTGAAAGAAGTACAAGTGATAAGCAGCTGGGAGTTTGGCCTTTTCTGGTCCCATAACTCACCTCATACAGCCCCTCAAAGAAGGTGTTCTTGTCCTCAGTACTCCATGACTCCCACTGTCGCCGGACTTTTTTGCCTTCTTCCTTCTCACCGCCAGAAGATCCTAAATTCCGGGAGGTGGAGCGAGAGGCCCCTGCAGGGGCAGCAGGGGCAACCCCAGGCCCATTTCCGGATGATGATCCACCACCATCAGCTCCTTTGAGAGAAAGAACTATACAGTGATCTGTTCCAAAGAGCTGGAGAGGCTTGGGAAGGCCCCATTGCCTGAGGATCCACTTGCGGTCCCACTGCACGTTCCTCAGTCACAGGCTATAGAATGGCACAGCACCTGGGACCCACCCTGTGTCTAATGGGGCTGTTCAGGAAAGACATCATCCTGACCTGACCTGTGACTCTTTCCTATGTTTTTAGTGAGGGGAAAAAAAAAAGGAGAAAGAACATTTAGGTGGGATCATTTAAAGAGCACAATGATATGTCCATAATGGAGGTATTACAGTTCTTTGCCCTCTGGGAACTGACATCAAACATATTTCATAGTGTCTTTTTCAAATGAACCATTAAAGAGATCTTGGGCCGGGACCGGTTTGGCTCAATGGATAGAGCGTCGGCTTGGGGACTAAGGGGTCCCGGATTCGATTCTGGTCAAGGGCATGTACATTGGTTGCGGGCATATCCCCAGTGAGGGGTGTGCAGGAGGCAGCTGATCGATGACTCTCTCTCATCGATGTTTCTGACTACTCATCTCTCTCCCTTCCTCTCTGTACAAAATCAATAAAATATATTTAAAAAAAAAAAAAAAAAAAAGAGATCTTGGGAACTGCCCAGTGTTGATGGCCACCACCTTCATGACATCATAGATGATATCAATAATGGTGCAGTCGAATGCCCAGCTAGTTAAGAACTACAAAAGAAAATATTTCAATTAAAGATAATTTGACCACGAATTTAGGGGAGGGTATAGGAAAGGGAGAGAGATCAACTAAAGGACTTATATGCATGCATATAAGCCTAACCAGTGGTCACGGACTACAAGGGGGAGGGGGTAGGTGTGGGGAGGGATTTGAAATGGGAATGGGGGATGAGGACAATTATGTGATACCATAATCAATAAAGAAAATTAAAAAATAATAATAATCTGACCCCCAAAAAGAAATCTTAAAACTCCTTTTTCTTGTCAATTACCACCAGCAAAATCTGGTGTTCAGAGAGTGACCACAAATTCACAAATACTTTTAAAGCATCAGTTACTAATCTCAAGAGACCTTAAAAAACATGCTGAAGGGGAAAATGCCACCAGTACAACACAGGGCTTCCATGCTGTGCAGTAAACCAAGAACTCTGTCCTCTAGGACAATGGAGGCAATAAACAAGAGTTAAAGGTTGCAGATAAAACGTTTATGGCCTAACCAAATGCTCCCACCCTTCTAGTTCCTTCCTCTCAGGGAGGAGGACTGCCAGTATCCCTGTGATAACCAGCGTTTTCTTTCTATAGAACTGCAGGACTACCAAGTGGGAGTAAAAATAAGATCATAAAAATGTCAGTACTTTAAAAAGCAGAAGCCAAACAAACGCAGATTATTGTCAAGACGTTCTTTTAAATGAGATAATCAAGAGCTTTTCCATTGAGATTCACTTCTTGGTAGAGCGGTGGGCCCTCCCGGGGCAGCTATATGCAGACTGGGGCCATGTGTCTCTCACTCTAGACAGGGTTTACCCCAAAGGATGCATGAAAGGCAACCAGTTTCACACACAAATAAAATCAACAGAAATAAAAGTAATGAAAAAATGTAAAGCCTGCTGATCCATGTAAGCTTTCAAAGACTGTCCTTGGAAAAAACACAAGACATTGGTGCAGGGGTTGCCTGGGGAACAGTGGAAGCAGAGTCACTCTCCACTGCCACACTTTTCAATATGTGTACCATAAATGTTAGGGCAAAACAGGGAGTGCCCAAAGACAGCTAATCCCATCAGACAGCTTTCAGAAAGAAGGATGTATTTTCATACATGTTGAAATTACCTGTTTGAGTCTTTTGTATGGAAAGGTGTATCAGTTTAGCGACGATGGGCTGATTTCCTAGGTAGCAATTTTCAACCTTTTCCATCTCATGACACATATAAACTAATTACTAAAAAATATATTTTTGTTGATCTGACAACAAATAGATATAATTTTGATTCATTCATACAGCACGGCTATTGTGTTGGTTATCGTCACTAAATAGGAACTGCATGTTTTACTTTCTTTTTTGTTAATCCTCACTGGAGGATATTTTTCCCATTGATTTTTAGAGAGAATGGAAGCGAGTGCGGAGACAGAGAAACATGGATATGAGAGAGACACATTGATTTGTTGCCTCTCACGAGTCCCAATCAGGGCCGGGGATCAAGCCTGCAATCGAGATACAGGACCTTAAGCATGGTCAAACCCATGACCCTTCAGTCCAAGGACCAATGCTCATGCTCTAACCACTAAGAAAAACCAGCTAGGGCAGGTATTACATGTTTTAAAAATTCTGTGGCACACCAGTTGAAAATCGCTGTCCTAAGGTCACATGACTATATACCAGAAATCGCTGATTTATCACAGCTATCATGTCCAATTTGACAGCCAGTAATCACATGAGTGCATTTAGATTTAAAGACTGATTAATTAAAATTAAATAAGACAAAAACTTAGTCCCTCAGTCACACTAGCCACATGTCTCTAGTCATCACTGTCCACATGTGGCTAGTGGCTACTGCACTGGACAGCACAGAACATTTCTATCACCCCAGAAGGTGCCATCAGTGCTGTATTTGAATGCTTGACATTCACAGTCCTAAATACACTGTTGTAAAACAAAAAATAATCAAGTTAAGCACTTTATACCTCAGCCTGCTTTCCAGCTGCCCCTTCCCATCCTACATGCACCTGTCACAAAAAGGTAACCCACGTAATCTCTGTGCGACAGAGAAGGCTAAGGAAGCACTGGCCACACAATTTGGCTTTGTCCATTCCTCATCAAAGCAAACCTGAAACATGGCTAACTAATGGACCTGGGAGGGGGTTCCAGTTAGGATGGGGAGAGCCTCACAGAGCAAGCTGCCTGTTCTTGTTTTAAGCAGAGATTTTAGTTTCACGTTGGTCTGTTCAGCTCCGTGTTCTGTCTGGACCTTTAGCAGAGGGGTGTGGGCGTGTACTCTGGGGAGGGCCAGGATCCACCCTGGAGCCAGAGCACGGGGGAGGTGTTGCCCCTACCCATCCAGGCCCGGGGAGGACGGCAGGGGTTTGGGAGGCTTTCAAAGGCCAGGCAAGACTTACAAACACGGGAGGTGGAGTAGTGGTTGCCAAAGGCTGGGAGAAATGGAGCGTGATTACTGCATACGTCTGGTGAATACATTAAAGGCATTAACCTGCACACTTAAACAGAAAATGGACCTGGCACTTCACATGATGTTTGGAACAGGTATGGCAACTTCAGAGCACGTTTCCAGGGATAATTAGTTTCATTCCATTTCTAGTAGATCAGGCTTGCTTTTGCTGGGAACAACTGAAGACCACGTTACAGATGCCATTTAAAAAACCATCTTAGGCCGAAACTGGTTTGGCTCAGTGGTAGAGCGTCGGTCTGTGGACTGAAAGGTCCCAGGTTCGATTCTGGTCAAGGGCGTGTACATTGGTTGTGGGCACATCCCTGGTAGGGGGTGTGCAAGAGGCAGTTGGTCGATGTTTCTCTCTCATCGACGTTTCTAGCTCTCTATCTCTCTCCCTTCCTCCTCTCTGTAAAATATCAATAAAATATATTAAAAAACAAACAAACAAAAAAAAAACATCTTAGCCCTGCTGGCGTGGCTCAGTGGTTGAGTGTCAACCTATGAACCAGGAAGTCACGGTTTGATTCCAGCCAAGGGCACATGCCCGGGTTGTGGGCTCAATCCCCAGTGGTGGGTGTGCAAAAGACAGCCAATCAATGATTCTTTCTCATCATTGATGTTTCTAACTCTCTCCCTACTTCTCTGAAATCAATAAGGTATTATTTTTAAAGCAACCACACACAAAACACTCTTAAATGTAAGTTCTGGTTGACTTGAAGCCCACGATTCCTCATTTAGTCATTTCAGGAAGGGCTGCCTATCTACCTCAGCACCACCCACATGAAAGTGTCTCGAGTCATTTTTCTCTTCTAACTGAACACTCACTAAACTGTTTTTCCAAAATAATAGCAACTTGCTAACCAGCCCTACAGTCAGTCATAGCCTTTGGCTTACCTTTGCCAGCCCACACTGAAAAATTCGATGTACTTGAAAGTAACAGACGTGCATTTAAAAATCCTCTAATGCAGCTATCTTGCTAGTTTTTTGGGGATTTCACCAGATCACTACTGGTGACCCAAGACAAGGAGAATTGAATGGTGAAGAAAAACAGACGGGGAGCATTTCAGAGCTGGGAGGGACCTCAGGGGTAGAGTGCAGGATAAACCAAAACCATGGCTGTGAGAGCAGAGACAACAGTCGGAGCAGCTCTGCCAAGATACACGAGGTAGCGAACCGGCTTCAGAGCCGCCAGCCACTCTTGCTGGGCAGAGAGGTTCAGCCCTTCCCTCTGATAGTTCCAAATGATACATCCTCAGCAGGCCAACGTAAATGTTCAAGAAAGAAAGCAAACCACCCCCAAATAACCCTTTTTAACACTTGGTACCCACCATTCTAGACCTTATAATGTCTTGTAAAAGTCAAGTAGAATCACCAAGCTCCCAGGTAGAAAGAGCGCCGGGGCATCTGGTCCATCCCTAACATTTGAGATGAGAGACATGCGTCATCGCTTGACCTCAGGCTCAGCCCAGGACTCCAGCTCAAGCATGAAAAACAGGAAGTAGGATAAGAGATGCTGGTGTAACATGATGGTGCTTACCAGGAAAGGCTACCATCAGGGCAGAAAAATTCAGATGAAAATGTGATGACTGAAGGGAAAGAGAGGGAAGCAGGTGAGGAGAATAGAGGTAGAGAGGCAAGAAGTGGAAAGAGAAGACAATTTGAACAAGACAGGGTGGGCACTGGAATAGGGTGAGTGCAAGGAGCCTGGCAAAAAGCAGAAGGCCAAAATCAAGCCTCCCTCTGTGGCTCCAGGTCTGAGGCTACAAAGAGTTATAGCAAGAGTCTACGGTATGAGCAGCAGCTAAGAAGCCTGAAGGGAAGTGAGGTACAAGAATAGGATTCCCCACCGTGTGCTCTTTGAAAGCAAGAACAATGTCTTACTTTCCCATGCCCAAGGTTAGCACAAAGCCTCAAACAGAACAAATGTCAACAAAAGCTCAGAATGTCAACCAAGAGCACAGAGCAGGGCCTTCCCTGGGCCCCTTGCCTGCCCTAGACCCCAGTGCATCCAAAACAGAGCCCACACTTCCCTCTCAATCCACTTCGGTGCCACAATCCTCCAGTTGCCTGTGTACTACCTGGCTTCTCCTCTTTCTCATTTCCACTGCCATTTCCCCAGGCTAGCTCTGTGCCACCACCAAGTAACACAATCTTAACTGCCTCTTCTCTGGTCTCCCAAACCACCAACCCCAGCTACAATCTACCCTCCAGAGCTTGCATTTGAGGGAGGCAGCCATGTGGCCTCGGTCTGCCCTCCCTCTTACTGCCTGAAGAGGAGAAATTCATCCCTGTCTTTCACTGAAGAAGCTGATGCACATGTGAAGCTGCTTATTTCGCAGAGGCCTGGAGCCAAGGGAATTCTACAGCACCAGGAAAGCATGTTCACACACTGCTTTTTGTCCTTATACTAAACTAGAGGTCCCGTGCACGATATTCATGCACTGGTAGAGTCCCTCGTCCTAGCCTACAGGGATCAGGCCAGGGCCAAAACCGGCTCTCCAACATCCCCCGAGGGGTCCTGAGTTGCGAGAGGGCACAGGCCAGACCATAGGAGGGCTCCAGAGTGTGTTGGGCCATCTCACACAGTCCCGATTGGCCAGACCCCAGCAGCAAGCTAAACTACCAGTCAGAGCATCTGCCCCCTTAGTGGTCAGTGCACATCATAGGCTGGTTGAACAGCTGGACGACCGGTCGGACACTTAGCATATTAGGCTTTTATTATACAGGACTAGAGGCCTGGTATGCAGTGGGGTCCCTCAGCCTGGCCTGCGACCTCTTAAAATCTGGGACCCGCTGAAACCGGTTTGGCTCAGTGGATAGAGTGTCGGCCTGCGGACTAAAAGGTCCCGGATTCGATTCCGGTCAAGGGCATGTACCTTGGTTGCAGGCACATCCCCAGTAGGGGGTGTGCAAGAGGCAGCTGATCGATGATTCTCTTTCATCGCTGTTTCTAACTCTCTATTCCTCTCTCTTCCTCTGTAAAAAAAAACCAAAAATATATATATGTATATTTAAAAAAAAAAAAAAAAAAGTCTGGGACCCCTTGGGGAATGTCGCACTGTCGGTTTCGGCCCAATCCCTGCAGGCCAGGCCGAGGGACCCCACCGGTGCACGGAGGGCCTCTGGTGTGCATATAAGATCTTTGGTTAATCTCTCCCACCCCTTACCTCTCCCCTGAGATTCATCAGTCCGTTCGGGCGGGTTCCATGTTTCCATGCCTATGCATTGAATGTCTGCCCCCTGATGGTCAGTGCACCGGTCATAGCTACATTTCAAAGGAACGCTTAAGCTTTTATATACATATATAGTTATTATCCACATTTCAGAAGTGGGAAAACTGAGATTCTAAAGTCCAAAAGCTCCAAAGTCACTAGACAGCAGGAAGCAAGCCTCTTATACCAAACCTGGGCATTTTCCTCTGGGGACACACAGCAGTGTGGTGACTACTGCCTCCGTATTTTTATTACACACAGAGCTACGGGAATCAGAGGGTTCTAGGGTGGAGGCTCCACATCCAAGCCTCAGTCTCTGACAGATTAAAAAGCCAAGAGGTGCAATGACTTGCCCAAAGGCACACAGCAAGTAAGTGGAGGAGGCAGGACTGTGGAGGATGTTTACCTCTAAAAACAAAGCTGTGTTACTTAATTTAGGTAAGACACAAGATGTAATGACAATCTGTCACATTATACAATGACTCATTGTCCTGAGCTTTCCTCTGCCGTTCGGTGAACTTCCTTCCAAGAGTTAGGAACATTAAAATCTCAAGTGACAGCCCTAACCGGTTTGGCTCAGTAGATAAAGCAATGGCCTGTGGACTGAAAGGTCCCAGGTTCGATTCCGGTCAAGGGCATGTACCTTGGTTGCAGGCACATACCCAGTAGGGGGTGTGCAGGCGGCAGCTGATCAATGTTTCTCTCTCATCAATATTTCTAACTCTCTATCCCTCTCACTTCCCCTCTGTAAAAATAAAAATCAATAAAATATATTTAAAAGCAAAAATCTCCAGTGACAGACCCACCAAACATAAGGTATTCAATAATGCCCTGAGCCATTCTCAGCTAGAAAGATGATTCAAGTTCAGCTAATAAAAGTGTCTCCAGGTACGCCTGCCTTCCACCGTGGCACAGAATGCTCCCTCATCATCCTTTTCTGTGGTAGGAGAGGGCAACTGTTCCATCACCACACACCGACCTCAGGTCACGAAACCCCGTGGTTTTGAGGCAGAGGGCGAAAATGCCAAGCCCTCCCACAGATGCCTCTCAAAACGTGTGCCATTAGTGTCAGAAGCTGGAACGGCCAGGTTTGCATTCAGAACGCAGATGTGACTGAGGGACACTCTCTCTACCGAGGTCACACAAAGAAAAGGTGCCAGCCAATCCCCAGTAAAGGTGTCACCTAACAGAAGAATGCCAAGCTGCCCATCTGTCTTCAGAAAGCTGCCTCACATGCAGGTGTTCATCGAGATCCCTTCCCAACCACTCACCACGCAGTCTCTGAGAGCCAGTGCAGCCAGTGCAGCTGCTCCAGCCGGGCGGTCAGAGCCCCTGTCCAGGGTCCCTGGGCTCCGTGACATCCTCTTCAATGATCTGAAGATGACCTGGAGCTTGGTGGTCCCAAGACATGTCCCAGTCACCTCTGCATGCCAGGTTTCTCCACATCACCCCCCCATCCTCAGCACTCCGCAAGGCTCAGTATCCTCAACACTATGACCAGGGCTGGCCTCTAAGACTCTCCTCCTCCTCCCACAAATGTTTGAGAAAAACACTACTGATACCCCACTTTCTGCTGCTGTTAATCCTCACCCAAGGACATTTTTTCCATTGATTTTTAGAGAGTGGAAGAGAGGGAGGTAGCGGGGGAGAGAAACATTGATGTGAGAGAGATACACTGATTGGCTGCCACCACCCTCCTCTCCCCCGCCCCTCGCATGCACCCTGACCAGGGCTGGGGATGGAACCTGTAACCTTGACTGGGAATCAAACCCTCAAACCTTGCATGTGCTGGCCAATGAGGAACACAGGCTAGGGTGAACCCCCAATTTTTATTAAAACATATGCCCTCTTCTTCAAATAATGTGAAGATTTCTAATGGTCTTATGTAGGTAATTCTTGTTAGCCCATCCAAACTACAAATACCAAAGAATGTCTTTTTTGGGGCATTTCTCACACTGTTCTTCAGTGCTAAGAATACTGCAATTACTTATGTGATAAAATGCTTCTATGCAGCACCACCATCTATATATGACAGAGATTTTTATATTTGCAACTTTACTATCTGAAATCATTCCTATTATCTTTATATTATCATGGAATCTAAAAAAGACACACCTGCAGTCAGAGATAAACAAGTATCACATGATCTCACTCATATGTGGAATCTGAGTAGCAAAATAACCTGATGAATGGAGTGGAACCAGACATGGAAGCATGGAACCGAGTGCGGGATCTCAGAGGGAAGGTGGGGGAGGATGGGTGGGTGGGAGGTAATCAATCAAGCATATATGCTTGGCCCACGGACACAGATGAGGCCATACATATATGGAGTGGTGAGGGCCTGGGGCAGGGGTGGGGGGCAGGCTGGAGGGGGTCAATGGAGTAAAAAGGGAACATATGTAATATTTTAAACAATAAAGAATTATTTTTAAATTAGTTAATTCAATTTTAAAAACTTAAAAAAAAAACACACACCTGTACCACATGAAATGAAAATCCTAAAGTATATTTGGTTGGCAAAGGATAATTCCAAAGGACACCACAGAAATTACATTACTGTGTTTTCCGGCGTATAAGACGACCCCCTAATTTTACAGTTAAAACATAGGTTTAGGCCTATATTCGCTGTATAAGACTACCCCCCATTTCCGAGGCAGCACCAGTTCTTTTTTTAATAGACCGCCTCTCTGACTCTGGCCAATCTGAGCAGGCTTTTTACTAGAACACAGTGTAGCTTCGGGTACAGAACATGTACACTGTGTAGTTTTGACATTAAAAGTCAATGAGGACCCTGGACAGTTTGGATCAGTGATTAAAGCATCGACCTACAGACTGAAGGGTCGAGAGTTTGATTCCTAGTCAAGGGCACGTACCTCGGTTGCAGATTCCCCAGCCCCAGTAGGGGCACATGCAGGAGGCAAACAATCAATGGGTCTCTCTCACATCAATGTTTCTCTCTCTCTCCCCTCTTCCCTCCCTCCCAATTTCTCTAGAAATCAGTGGGGGGAAATATATGTAAATCCTTAGATGAGGATTAAAAAAAAAAAAAGTCCATGAGGTATTAGTTTTGATGTCAAAAGTCAAAAAGAAAATTTAGCTGTCTTCAAACCAATATTCAAATGTTACCTCATCTCCTCACCTATACTATCTATCCACATCTTTCATATGAAGCAAATGCAACCTGTACTACCCTGAACTTAGTAATTTACTAAGACCCTCGGTTTACCAATATATTCCTCTGTCCTGAACAGCTCCATCTTTCAAATAGCCTGGACCACACAGAGATCTCCTGACTTACTGTGCACAGGGAGTCTACAGGGTGTCATGTCACACCACAGGACCATATACTGGCATTATTTCCTGTGTCTCCCACTGTGTGCAGCCATCACAGGGGATGGTGCCATGGGTGCTAGACAGAGTCAGGGGAATGGACTCCTCCTCCTCTTCTCCCAACAGTCTGACTGACACCTTTCAGCAAAACTTGACATTCCTGCTTAGGTGGCCATGGTGGCTCCATGCAGTCATCACTGCACATGACTTTATTAAACCTCATTTACTGAACCAAACCAGGAAGACCGCAGCGCTCTTGTGACCACCAGATGTGTCGGCCTTCCTCAGTACAGAATATGGAGGGCAGGAACTTGGAAAGAATTTGTGGCCATACTCCACCCAGGTGCCTGGGGCCTGGCCCCAGTGCTTTGATAAAGGGGCTGTGACCGTGAGGACAGTGCAGACGAGAGGTGGAGCTACAGCAGGCACAGCAGGCAGTCCCACACCTGGAGGGAGGAGTGTGCACTCTCACCACTCCCCACCAAGTGCTCCCAGAGTCAAGGCTAAGCAGAGCCCACCAGATATAGAGCTATCTTGATTTTAGGCAATCTGCCTTTCTCAACACTCTCCTAAGAACACACACAGGACAAAGCCATTTTGCACAGTGAGTGTTAAGGTGAACACACCTTCAAGCCACTATCTCACCAGACCCATTTTGAAAGTAAGGAACCTAAGGTTTGGGCATGTTGAGCAACTTTTCCTTTGCCCCACAGCTGGGCCAGCCACGCAGCAGCTCTGCGGGAAGGTGTCTCCTGACTGCTGGTTCAAACCTCGTTCTCATATGGTTTGTCTCTCAAAGTTTGACCAAATAAGAGCGAGATATTGCATAAGACATCTTTTTTTAGTTTTTAATCCTCACTGAAGAATGTTTTTCCATTGATTTTGAGAGAGTAAAAGGGGAGGGGAAATAGAGAGAAATATTGATGTAAGAGACACATCAAATGACTGCCTCCCACATGTGCCCCAACCAAGGCTAGGGATCAAGCCTGCAACTGAGGTATGTGCCAGGACCGGAATCAAACCCGGTCCTCCTCAGTCCGAGGCGGATGTTCTTTTTTTTTTTTTTAAAGTCAGTGATTTTTTAAAAAATATATTTTATTGATTTTTGTACAGAGAGGAAGGGAGAGAGATAGAGAGTTAGAAACATCAATGAGAGAGAGAGTCATCGATCAGCTGCCTCTTGCACACCCCCCACTGGGGATATGCCCGCAACAAGGTACATGCCCCTGACCGGAATCGAACCCGGGACCTTTCAGTCCCCAAGCCGACGCTCTATCCATTGAGCCAAACCGGTTTCGGCCCGAGGCGGATGTTCTATCCACTGAGCCAAACTGGCTAGGGCAAGACATCTTTTAAAGACACCCAGAAGCTGCAGGCAAAAGATTATGTGAAATGTAAGTATATTCTGTACAGAGACTTAATGATCCCTAAGCACAAGCACAGTTAAGTCAGCTGACATGGCCCGGTTGTGGAGACAGTAGGTCTTGTGACTAGCTCCCCTTGCAAGTGGAGCCAAAGTTGGGGAGATGGGGTGGGAGGGGCGGATAAGGGGCACATGACACAATGAAAACAGAAGGCTCTATCCCACCTCAGGAATGCCCTCAGCCCAACTACACTGACAGAGCAGTAGCTTGGGGGAATTCCTAGGACCTAAACCAGCTATCACTCCAGAGGACCTTCCTCTCCCCCGTCCACCTGCTCAGACTCAGCCTAAAGCCCCGATCCCAAAGCCAGGCACATTTCCCATAGAGAAGAACTGGGAGCCCATTAAGCTCGGCCTTGTAGGACCTTGTTGCAAAGGCCTGGTTGTGGTGTTTGCTCTGCAGAGGCAGGCACTGGTATTATCCCCTTCAGAGACAAAGAAATTGAGATGTACTAGTTCATTCAGAGTTGAACTGCCAAACAGAGAAGGGCATGGGGGCCTCTGTCTCCTGGCCCATGTTCTCATGGACCTGTGAATTCTGGTTTTCAGTCTCACATGCACTCTGGTACAGCTGCAGAATTGCTTTGGCCTCAAGTAGAGTCACTGGTTTCGCATCTGCAGAATACCTTCCGTTTAGGTTAAGCACGTCATTTAAACAACAAACTTCAGTTTCTGCACCTATTCAAAAGTAAAGTAACTGAAATGCAAGATGCCTGGCACAGAGAACCTAAATCTTAGCCAAAAAGATTTCAAAATTATACTAGAAAAATTCTTTTTTCATTGAAGTTGACAAAAATCTGTTTTTATAAAGAAAACACAAGTTGTGTGGACAGAAGCAAAATGAGGACTTTCCTTTCAACACAATCTTCTCCAAACTCACTGCAAAGTTCTCACGACTGAAATCTGGCAAGAGCAGTAAGTAATCAACCAAAGGGACCTCCAATGACCAGACTGTGATTATTTCTTAATCGTAACAGGAATTACATTTTTCTGAAGAGAAATACAAGAAAAATGGCAGTACAGGACGTTCTCACTTAACATCGTTGATAAATGTTGGGCCTTCTCATCACCATTTTAACAAGGACAGAATTCAAGGGCCTTCTACTGTTCATTTCCTTAATGACCCTGCTCACCACCCCAAGTGGAGATTTCCATATCCCATAAGACAATGCTTCTCTAAGAACGATTTTCAAAGGTTAGCAGCATGTTGTCGCAGGGCCTTCTTTTCTGGCTGCTAATGGAGGCCGGAGAGCAGAGGGTGCCCTGAGGCATAAGGAGGGGATGCCCTGAGGTGCTGGGTGTGGAGTGGAGGATCCAAAGGATCCAGTAGCCCAAGCTTCACTGTCAAGAGGGGCCCAAGGCCAGAAGCCGGCTGAGTTCTGTGAAGAAAAGGAGATACGCGTCCTACTCCTCTCCTAAAAGACACCATTATATGTATAGCTTAGCTTTATTATTTATTTAAAGAAACATTTGTCTGCTAAAGTAGGAAAATACATAAGTTACAAGCAGCACAAATTCTAACAAATTTCCATTTTACTAATGAAAAGTTGATTGCTGCTCGGAGCCACACACCTGGGGGCAGGAACTAAAAACAGAAGCACCAAGGACTTGATTCAAGGCTATTCCAGGAAACCTTTTTGCAAGTCACACCCAACCATGCAAGTGATAGCAAACTTCCCCTAACTACCTGACGGCTAGAAATATAGCCAACCACTCGAGTTTTAGCATCTCACAGAGAGTAGGTTATTTACAGTGACTGGGCTTTCACACCAGCACCTCGGCTCATCTTCGCAGCCAGACTCTGAGAGAATGGAGCAGTCGCTGCTGTTCCTCATTTCACAGGTGAGGACACCTCTCTGATGAAAAAGCAGATTCGAGAGGCCAAGTGAGTAGACCAAGGTCAGAGGGCCAGGGCGACAGGCAGTGAGCTCTGACTGGACTCCAGATTCAGGGAGACTGAAGCCACAAACTCCTGAAGGCACTCACGGAGCTTAACTTAGACACACCTGTAACTAGGAATGAAAAACTATTTTTTTTTTTTTTACAAAACAAACAAAGTTAGTAAAATAAGTTATGATTTCCCTAACCAATCAGCAACTATCACGTCCGAAGTATATTTATGAGGCAAGTTTTCGTTTCTGAGATGAACTAAACTACTTACGTCTTTAAGTAAGAATACTTACATCAGAATTCTTTACCAAAAAATGAGTAAGGCCATTTCAATTGAGAATGAGATAGAAAAAGCAAGTTTAACGACACACATTTGGGTTCTCTTGTTAGCTTCCAAAATATTTACTTTTTAAAACTATCAGGACCATCTAATAAATTTGAAGGACCATTTACCAAGGAGCTAAGTGAAAGTTTTTTTCCATGAAAAACTCACTGGAAATTTACATTACATTTGCTATCTACAAAAAGTGCTACATATTTGGCCTGAAACTAAAGGGATGTTAAGAGCAATTCACACAATTGAAGAAAAGCAGAATGCTGAAACAGAAAAGGATAAAAGAAAACAATGGAGAACCAGCACATCAGAAACAAAACTGACATGTGGTTTTATTACTTTGGTTAGGGATCCTAGTAAAGCTGAAATCTTCTCAATCGCCTCAGAATACCTTGACAAACTTTGTCGACTGTTGTTCTTTTAAATCAGGCCACAAATGTTTTCACTACTTCCTACCCTAGAGGGGAATTCTTTCCAGGGCATCAAAACTCAAAGGACGTAAAAGACACGTCTTGATGCCCTTAGTAACTTTTGAGCCTAGAATACCTGAAGTAGAGAATGAAGTGCCCAAGTCACATCCTGGAATATTTTTGGCTTCTTATCAACCTTCCCCCAAGTAAGTTTCAGAAGCCCATTCCTTTGTTGTATTTCCACCATCTGACGTCTGGCTAAGATGCTGCAGTATTTTCTCTCTCCATTTCTAAACTACTGTTTGCTACACAAAACAGCCTGCATCATCAATGATCCTTTGAGGAGGGGGGGGAAAAAACAACCTTCAAGAATCTATTGTACTTGCCCAAAGACAGGATACTTCCTGTCTTTTATCATGGTTTAAACACAGGGAGGAACAGCCTCTTGGGAGGAGAAACTGGGCACTTCTCCTCCAGAGTGCAACCCCAAATTGGGGACAAATGCAGGAGCGGGATCAGGAGCTGCAGGGAAGGCTCGAAGGCTGAGAGAGCGCGCAGGGCACATCCTCGAAGGGCCTGGGGTCCCCTTACCTTTCCCGCGAGGCCCGGAGCCGCTGGTGCTGCTGCCGCCGCTGCCCCCGGCGCCCGCCGAGTCCTTCCGGAGCCGCTTGCTCTGCGGCCGCACGCTGGAGCGGAGGAAGTGGTGCTGGTCCTGGGGGCAGGCGGGCGGCGGCGACGGGGCCTGCGGGCCGCTCGCGGGGGCCGGGGCGCCGCCGCCCCGGGGGGTCTTGCCGTCCCTCTTTGTGCCACCGCCGTCCTCGGCCGGGTCCCCGCCGCCGGCGCCCTCGCCCTCCAGCGCATCCTCGTCGGCAGCCCGCTTGCCCAGCCTCTTGAGTCCGTCCTCCCCGCCGCCGCCGTCTCCCAACTTCACTGTCATCCTGCGGGAGAGGAGGAGAGGGGCCCCGGTGAGGCGCCGCCGCCGCGAAGTTTAGCCGCCCGCCTCCCTCTCAACATGGCCGCCGTTGTTTGTTCCAGGTCCTCGCCCGGCCCGCCCGCCGCCGCCCGGCCCGGCCGGCCGCCCCGGACCCGGGACCCCGGACCCCGAGCCCCGCGGCCCGGATCCCGGGGCCGAGGACGCAGGGGCGCCGGGGGCACCGGGCGGCAGCCGGGCGGCCGCGCCCAGATGGCCCTGCCCGCGCGGCGCCCGCCCCAGCCCGTCGGGGTCGAAAGGGACCCGGGGTCCCGCGTCCGGGACTCGAGGTTCGGGGTCCCCGGTACCGGCGTCGCGGCCCGAAACCACTCACCCGACGGGGCCGCGGCTCATGGCCTGCGAGGCGCGGAGCCTGCGCGTCGGCCTCGCTCCCCGGGCCGCCCTGGCCGGCTGGGCCTCGGCGCCCGCGCTCCACCCCCCCAGCCCGACCCCTCCCGGCCCCCCAAACGCGCGTGGCACCTGGCCCGCGCACCTGCCCCCCGCGCCGGCCCCCGGAGCGGGCCCTGGAGTGGGAGCGAGGGGCCCGGATCCACCCCGGCAGGAGGGGAGAGGCGCGGGCTGGCCGGTGTGCACAGGGAACTCCATGGTGGCCCGGCGGCCCGGCCGTCCGCCTGCTTATTTTTAAACAGACATAAAGAATAATAAGCTCGGGGTTTCTGGGAATCGTGGTTCCCGGGGTGGGAGATGGGTACTGCCGCGGGGATTTAGGAATTTAAAGTTTTTGTTTTTTGGGTTTTTTTTTTTTGCAACAAAGGAGCCTGTTGCATGGAACACGTTGGAGCCACCCGAGAAAGCGATGGCACAGTATGTCCGGGTCCAAATGGATAGAAGACAATTGTGTTAAAACTCTTGGTAACCATTAATAAAAATTCTTCATTAGCACGGTGACCCACTGCCACATGAAATGTCAACAACAATAAAATGCCATGACTCTGAAAAACAACCCAGAAGACAGACACGCTCAGAAATAAACGAAGAGAATCAGGTACTTATCAACATGATAGGCAGGGAAATAATGTGTACGTGTGATAAAGAAGAAAGACAATCAGATTCCTCAACAGGTGTCCATGCTATGCTCAAACTGTGTTTGTCAAACTGAACACAACTGCTAAGGACGAGAACATTTTACATTTAAAAGGAAAGAAAGAACAAGGCATCAACGTTAGCAACAAAATACAGTAACAGGGGCAAGGACCTTTCACAGAAAGGTTTGGAAACGAGTAAAAACCATAGTAATACCTACTCCTGCTCTGATGTATTCAGTCACAAAATAATCTCTAAACACTTTTCATCTGCTGTAATTGATCTTCTAAATCATTTGAATTCGTGCTGATTAAAAAAAAAAAACAACCCACAAAACAAAACACCCTGCCAACGAAAACAAATAGCCAAACGTAAAGCATTTCATTGCACAGGACTTCTCAGTATTCGCTTCTCAACCTACCTATTTATGTTTAAAGAAATCTGAAAGGATCCAAAAGGGCCTTCCTCTTGTTTATAATGTGGAGAATCCTATTTCCCAGGGGCCTGAAAGCTACCCACCGTCAACACAAGGGCTCTTGCCTGCAAGGAGTATATCAACCACAACAGAATAAACTTGCCTGTTTGCCAGGTTGAATGTTAAGACACTAAACACAACACCGAAGGACAGGGCTTTTCAGAATTTAAAGGATACCGACACATTTCTGAGGTTTCCCCAATGGTTAAAGGAAAACAGGAGGATAAAACCTTTAAAGGAAAACCTCCAACATTACTTCCTGAACCTGCACAGAGATGGAATCGCCTCAAGCCCAATCTCAGCTCGACGCCTTTTGTCACGCTTCGAGAAGGAAGAAGCAATGCCCTCCCTTCTCTAGCCGATTTCTGGCTGCACACAAAGCGCACTGCCAAGGCAACCCTTCTCGGTCCGGACTCCCCGGAGTCGCTCCGACAAAGCACCGCGTGCGTAACTACCGTGGCAAGGGAACAGGCCGCTCCTCCGCAGCCCCCACGCAAGCAGGGAGCCTGGCATCGCCATGACAGCCGGTCGGGGCGGCCTACCCCTCTCGAGCCCCAGCCTCCGGTCACCTTTTTCATCAATGCCTCGCAGCAGCCTGGCTTCCCGGGCTCTCCGGGGGCCTCCCGGGTGCCCGCAGATCCGGCCGGGCCGGGCAGCCCCGGGCCCCGACTGCAGCAAGACCGCTACGCCGGGGTTGTGCTCCCGCTTCGGAAACAGTCGACCAGCGACGCCTGCCCCGGCACTGCCTGCCCCGGCACGGCCCCTCCGCAGCCGGGGTGCGGCTGACTGGGCTGCGGGAGCCGATGCTGCCGCCGCCGCTCAGCCTCCCGGAGACCCGGCCAGCCGCGCACAGCAGCAGTTCCGGCTACGGCGGCCGAAGGAGACCGCAAGGGCGGAGCGCGGGGCGGGACCGGGGCGGCGGGCGCTGGGAGAGGGGCGGGGCGAAGCGCGCGGGGACGAGCACGTCCACAGTTTTCGGCGAGCGCGCCCGGCTAAGGGCGCTCCCATTGGCCATCGGTGGGCGCGCTTGCTTGCACGAAGGACGCTGGGCGGGGGCGGGAGGGTGTTGTCTGCGACGCGGGTAATGTTGTGACGCCGCCTTGCGGCTTTGCAGGCTGGTGCGTCTCTTCGGATTGGTCGGACGACAGCCAATAGAATCAGTGCCTGGCTGTGATTGGCTAAGGCCGGATGACGGATGCGTGAGAAGAAAACGCCGCCCCAGCTCCGAGTGTAGCATCCCGCGCGAAGGAAAAAAGTATGGAAGTGCAACCGAAGCAGATAAATACACTTTTTATTGGGTTGAGTGTGTGTTTTTTAAGAGTTTTGTTTTAGCAAGCAGATAGTGCTGGGCACTTGGGCCGTTTTCCTCCATTAGGAAAATAAAGCAGTGTTTTAAAAATTCTAGTGTTTATGGGTAGGATGAGAGTAATGATGTTGAAGGACAAACTTGTAGGGAGTAGTTAATAAGCCATATTATTATATATCGAATGCATAATATAATGAATACACACAATACTGTACTACAATTAGTAATGTGATAAATAAGCTATGTGGGAAATCATAATACAATACCTAAGTGCATCTAAACATCGCTATATACCATAAATTTACACAAATTTATTACTTAAAAATCCTGGGGTGGTGGCGGAGATGGAGGGAGACGGGGGATAAATTGGGGTGAAGGGAGACTTGACTTGGGGTGGTGAACACACAATACAGTGCACAGATGTGTTGTAGAATTGTACACCTGAAACCTGTATAGTTTTGTTAACCAGTGTCACCTCCCCCCCCAATATGTTCATTAAAAAGGGGACATGGCAAAAATGTTCATAAGGCACCTAAGTAGACACGCAAGAAAAATATTCTATAAATGAAAGTGGGTTTTTAAAAAATATAAACTTCGGAGTCTTCCTTGGAGATGCCTATCCTATCTCATCCAGTGGTATCTACACTTTCTTTTTTCATTTAACAATGGACCTTTTTGCCCTAGAAACTTTTCTTTTTTAATGGCATGACATTGCTTTGTTTTTCAAACCACAAGGTCAGAGCGCAGTTGTTAATACTTTTAGGGATGTCGTCTGTCTCCACGAGTCAGGTTGGTTACCAATGGGATGAACCCGTATCATTATTGGCTGACATTTTCTCGCCAAAGGCGTCCATATGTCCCACAAAGCATTGAATGCGCGTGAGAAATTAATAACTTCAAGGAAGTGTGTCCAGTCCATTGGCTTTTCTCAGGAATACTCTGGAACCACGTCTTCCTTAAGGTCAGACAAAGCAGAACCTAGAAACGGTCTGGGGTCCAGAAGACCCAGCAGTAAGATTCACAAGAGAAGATGGCGTTCCGTTTCTCCCCGATAGTCTCAGAAGGTGCCTTCCTCCACCTCCTGACAGAACCTAAGCGGTAGAAAAGGTGTAACTACAGGAGCGGATCCCAACAGGTTTCGCAACGCCATCACCCCAGAGGAATTTCGCCAGCTCCCTTCTCTGCTCAGGTTGGCATACCCTGGCCTCTAGGCCCCACTAGCGTTGTTGACTCCGTGGCTGCGATGAGGGGAAACTGCCGGGTAGAACCTTGGAGCTCGCCACTGGCGGGAACCCGCTGAGCAATCTAACCCTCCGCGCGAACGCTCCCGATCGCTTTCGGCTCTTTCCGGCCTCTCGTGGCGCTTCGGGCGGCCTCGGCCCCCGCGTCACTCACTCGGCTGTTTCCGCCTTCCGCGGGCAGCCGTCGTCCTGGCAACGGCGGCGGCGCTGCGGCCGGAGAGGTGAGCGCGGTCCACGGTGGCTGAGGTCGGGGAAGTGACAGATCAGGGGGGGCCGGGAGCCCGGAGGCGGGCGACGTGGAAGCCGGGCCGGGGACGGACTCGGGTGGTGTCGGGGAGTGTGGGGCCGGGAGGAGGGCGACGGCCCGGCCTGCCAGTCCGGGTCCTTCGCCATCCCAAGTTGTTTTCGTCCGGAAATCCGGCCTCCGCGGATCTCCCGCGGCCCCAGGCGGGTAGGTCCAGGCTAGGGGCTCATGGCCACCTCAGTGGCAGTCCAGGTTCTGTTGAGGGTCGCGTGGCCGTGCGATTCCCCGGGGAGAGGCTGACCAGATGGGTTGTGGGGGACGCTGGCAGAGTACTTGTGTCCCCGGGCAGGGAGAGAATAAGAAATACTTTTCTGAGCTGCACCGCTCCTGCCATCTCTCCTTCGGAACCCCAAGATACAGCTGCATGTCCCGAGGCCTGCGGGCTGTGGCCCAGAGGCTGAGACTTTGGGAAGTGTCACTACTAATACCTACACCCCTCCTCATCCACTCAGTCCGTATTTCCCCAAAGTTCCTTCAGATTTTCTCTTGCAGCATCTCCAAGCAGCAAAGTAAATTAACCTACTACTACGGACCCCTCAGTTGAATGAACTTAACAGATTGTTTCCCAAAAGTTGGTTTCATGGAGGTGGTAGAGATGTTGGACAGACGGTTGGAGCCTAGAGGAGTTAACTGATTAGAGCAAATGGAATTTTTTCTTTCCCCGCAAAGTGTATATATTTACAAATACTTTTAATGTTCTAGTGACCCTGAGTTTGTTTTCAGGAAAAGTCCACTTGTGTTTGAACTGGTGCAATCAATAGATGCCATTGGCAATGATTTTATTGTTAGTCATTTCTCCTTGTGTTTAGTCTGGTAACTTGTAGTTATGCAGATGATACTATGGAAAAATGTTAAAATGCATTTATGCAGTGTATAAATGGACTCACTCACTCTGGCCTAGTAAACCACTTGTTTATTTTATTTTATTGATTTTTTACAGAGAGGAAGGGATAGGGATAGAGAGCTGGAAACAAAGATGAGAGAGAAACATCGATCAGCTGCCTCTTGCACACCCCCCACTGGGGATGTGTCTGCAACCAAGCTACATGCCCTTGACCGGAATCGAACCTGGGACCCTTCAGTCTGCAGGCCGACGCTCTGTCCACTGAGCCAAACTAGTTAGGGCTGTAAACCACTTTTTACAGCTAACAACATCAAGGACATCTTTCTTTGCTAATAAATATCTTCATCAGAGATTCACTTATTGGGGCTTGTTCTGTGAAAGGTGCTGTTATAGTCCCCCACTCTGTGGGACAGATTCCCTGGCAGGGAGTAGAGGATGGTTGACCAAATATACATTTATAATAAAGCCTAAGTACAGCAATTGAGAAGTACATGGTTCTGCCGGGCCAGTGTGGCTCAGTGGTTGAGTGTGGACCTATGAACCAGGAGGTCACAGTTTGATTCCCTGTCAGAGCATGTGCCGGAGTTGCAGGCTGGATCCCCAGTAGGTAGCCGGCCAATGAATCTCATCATTGATGTTTCTATCTCTCTCTCCCTTTCCCTTCCTCTCTGAAATCAATAAAAATATACTTTAAAAGAGAAGTACACTGCCGAAACTGGTTTGGCTCAGTGGATAGAGCGTCGGCCTGCGGGCCTGCGGACTAAAAGGTCCCAGGTTCAATTCCGGTCAAGGGCATGTAGCTTGGTTGCAGGCATATCCCCAGTGGGGTGTGAGCAGGAGGCATCTGATCGATGTTTTTCTCTCATCGATGTTTCTAATTCTCTCTCTCTTCCTTTCTGTAAAAAAATCAATAAAATATATTTTTTAAATAAAAATAAATAAAAGAGAAGTACAGCGTTTTATGGGGATGCTAGAGATCAAGACGAAGAGCTCCCTGTAAGAAGGGAGGCTTCCTGAGTACCCAAAGGAGGAGTGTGGGGAGAGAGCCTCTGGGAAAGCCGCAGGCAGGAGGAAACAAGTAATGTAAACTTATTACAAAGTGATTTTTAAAATAAAAAATACAGAGGAAACCAGATTTAATTTTTTCAAGTGTATTATAATTCTTTCTCCATCATTACAACAAATTAACATTTCACATTTTGCAGAGGAATATTTTCACAAAGTAAACTTGTTAAGCATGAATAGGAATTCCCCCTAGTCCAGAATTTAGACACTTGGCTGGCTGCAACATATTAAAACTCACTTTAGCCAGGACCGGTTTGGCTCAGTGGATAGAGCGTCAGCCTATGGACTGAAAGGTCCCGGGTTCAATTCCGGTCAAGGGCATGTACCTTGGTTGCGGGCACATCCCCAGTGTGGGGTGTGCAAGAGACAGCTGGTCAATGTTTCTCTCTCATCAACATTTCTAACTCTCTGTCCCTCTTGATTCCTCTCTGTGTAAAATCAATAAAATATATTAAAAAAAACAAAACAAAACAAAAACACCTCACTTTAAAGGGTTTCCTTTGCTATATGAAATCACCAGGTATTTATCTGATGTACTTTTTTTTTTTTTAATTTCTTTCTTTATTTTTATTTTTTAAAATATATTTTATTGATTTTTTACAGAGAGGAAGGTAGAGGGACAGAGAGCTAGAAACATCAATGAGAGAGAAACATCGACCAGCTGCCTCCTGCACGCCCTCTACCGGGGATGTGCCCACAACCAATGTACATGCCCTTGACCGGAATCGAACCTGGGACCTTTCAGTCCACAGACCAATGCTCTATCCACTGACCCAAACTGGTTTCGGCTAATTTCTTTATTGATTAAGGTATCACATATTTGTCCTCAACCCCTTATTTCAATCCCCCACCCCTTTCCACTCATGCCCCCACCCCACCCCCATTGTCCTTGAGACTTTCATTTTTAATTGCGTTGTTTGAAGGTTTGCATAAGGACTTCACTTAAAGAAATCAGAGCCCTGACCAGTATAGACGTCCCTTAAGTGATGCGTGTGTGCAGGAGACCCCTGGATCCTGCCCCTTCTCCTGACTCCAGTCCCCCAAACCCACTGCTCCTTCAACCAGAGAAAACACCAGGAGCCCTGGTGTTTGTGGTGGTGAGAGCACAACCTCGAAAATGTTGCCTTTGTTTAGTATTCAGGGTAAACATTTGAAATGTGACTGTTCATTTATACCCGTATGCTTTCCAACTTCTCAGTGAAGGGATTTCCTTCTCTGAATCCAAACTGAGTTTTTGCGCTTCCTCTGATACAGCTGTTGTATTACTAAAAGCAATTGCCATCGTCCACCCCCTATGTGATAAGAGTGACAGAATTTTGCAGGTGTTGAATACTTACTGTGCGTAATTTTTTGTTGCGGTCAAATTTGCATAATGTAAAATTTATCATTTAACCGTTTTTAAGTATACAGTTCAGTGGCATTAAGTACCTGCACTTTGTTGTACAGCCATCACCAACATCATCTCCAGAAATGTTTCATCTTCCCAAGCTGAAACCCTGTATACATTAAACAACTGCCCCCTTCCATCTCAACCCCGGCCGCAGCAGGCCTTGGTGCCCACCAGCCAAAATTGTCTCTGACTTTGACTCCTCTAGGTATATCATATAAGTGAAATCATGCTTCATTTGCTCTTTTTGTGTGTGGCTGATTTCACTCAGCATAATGTCTTCTAGGTTCATGCATGTTGTAATGTATCGTAATTTCATTCATTTTTAAGGCAGAACAATACTCCATTGAATATGGAATCTGTTTAACCATTCATCTGTGGATAGGCATTTGGATTGTTTCCATCTCTTGGCTCCTGTGAAAAATGCTGTGATGAATATTTATGTACAAATATCTGTCCAAGTCCCTGCTTTTCTCAATTATTTGTGTGTATATCTAGAACTGGAATTACCTAATCCTATGGTAATTCCACGTGTAATGTGTAAGGAACCACCATACTGTCTTCCATAGTGACCGCACAATTTTACGTGCCCACTAGCAATGCAAATGGGTTCCAATTTCTCCACATCCCCACCAACACTTCTTATTTTCTACTTTTTGGATAATAGCCATCGTAATGAGTGTGAAGTTGAATAATTTGAAGTGATAGCAAACCACTCGACACATATTCTCTCCTCCACTAATTAGCTTCCCTAAACTAACTCTAGGATGTAAAAAATTGGGCAGAAGTCTGACTGTCATTTCGTTTCATGCACCGTCCTAGCCCCCCTCAAAGGTACAGTATGCACATCTTTCCTAAAAAGAAAGAGGAAGGAAGGATGGGAGGGAGGGGGAAAGGAAAAAAAGAGGGAGAGAGGTAGGCGTTAAGTTCCTATAACTAATGAAGTTCAGCTTCTCTGCAGTTGCTGTGGGTTTGTTCTTGACTTTCTAACAAAGAAATCCTTTTGCCTTCTGCCACTTGAGAGTCAGAGGTGAAGACTGCCTTGGTTTTCAAGATTTATCCAAAATTGAGTACTAGGTTTTTCTACATATTTCCCTTTTATTTTTTTAAATATGTTTTATTGATTAAAAATATATATATATATATTATTGATTTTTTACAGAGAGGAAGGGAGAGGGATAGAAAGCCAGAAACATCGATGAGAGAGAAATATCGACCAGCTGCCTCCTGCACACCCCCTACTGGGGATGTGCCCGCAACCAATGTACATGCCATTGACTGGAATCGAACCTGCGACCTTTCAGTCCACAGACCAACACTCTATCCACTGAGCCAAACGGGTTTCAGCTGTTTTATTGATTTTTTTTACAGAGAGGAAGGGAGAGGGACAGAAAGTTAGAGACATTGATAGAGAAACATTGATCAGCTGCCTCTTTCACATACTGGGGGTGTCCCGGAAACCAAGGTACATGCCCTTGACCCGAATCGAACCCAGGACCTTTCAGTCTGTAGGCTGACGTTCTATCCACTGAGCCAAACCGGTCAGGGCAGTTTGCTTTTATTTGATTTGACGGTTTTGCTAAAAGGGGACTATATAAATATAAATGATCTGTATTATAATGGAAATACAAACGAGCAAGGGTTACGCATGTCCAGGCGGCAGGGCTTTTCTTTGCTTGTTTGGATGGCAAGAAGTGTTACTGTTTTTCACTATCCCCTTGATCATTGTGGTTCCAGTCCCTTGCTTCTCATTGTATATTTTTCCCTGTTAGAGATGTCTTCCAATAAAATTCCCTGAATCGGCGTGAAGGGACATTTATAAGTTACAGAATGTCTTATGCGTAATAGTTTCGTGATGCTTTTCTTTCCTAATTCTATACTCAGTTATTTTGTAAACAAACAAACAAACAAACAAAAACACTCACAGGACCTGGTTGTTTTTCCCCTGCAGGTTTCAACCCTGACAAGGTCTGAGTTTCACCATGGCGCTCTATTTTGACCACCGCATAGAAGCCCCAGACTCAGCTGGATCTCCTTCCCACATCAGCTGGCACCCTGTTCATCCATTCCTGGCGGTGGCCTCCATCAGCACAGCCTCGAGAGGCAGTGTGGATATATACCTAGAACAAGTAAGTACTAGGAAGCAATGATTGTGAGCTTCTGGCCCTTGTCTCTTTTTTGTGGTATGTGTGTAAGTGTGTGTATGTGTTTGTGTGTGAGAGAGAGAGACGGGGGTTGGGGAGGGAGAGATTGGTGTGAGAGAGGGGTAAAGGGTTTGGAGGGGTACAGGTGGGTGAGATAGAGTGTAGGGTATGTTGGGGGGCGGGGAGTGTGGGATATAATTGTGTGTGGGTGTGTGTGTGTGTGTGTGTGTGTGTGTATTCTCACTGAGGTCTTAACTCCAAGAATTATTATTTTACCTCTGCAGTTTAGGTTTGGGGACAGATTTAGGAATGTTTAAAATAGAATTAACAGTCAATTCACAGTCACCAACCAGAAATGGCCCCTCAGCATTGCCTGTCCATCCTGATCCAGTCTCCTGTTGGCTCACGTTACCTGTTTAAAACTACTAGCTGCCAGAACAAATGCCTGCAAACTGGGTGGCTTAAAACGACAGTAATGTATCATTTACCAGTTCTGCAGGTCAGAACTCTGAAATGAGGGGCCGGCCAGGCCTCACTCTCTTTGGAGGCTTCAGGGGAGGGTCTGTTGCCTGGTTTGTTATTGCTCTGGTTGCCAGCAATCCTTGGTGCTCCTGGGTTTGTACCTGCACCTCGCCAGTCTCTTCCTCCAGCCCCACAGGGTTGCCTCCCATGGGTGTCTCTCCTATTAAGGACACAGTCATATTGGATTAAGTCCATCCTAATGACCTTAACCCGATCATCTGCAAAGACCCTATTTTCAAATGAGGTCATATCACAGGAACCAGTGGTTAGGACTTCAGCATAGCTTTTTAGGAATTAACACAATTCAACCCATTGCAAAAACTTTCTAGATGCTCCTCAGATTTTAATTCTCTCCCCCCTCCCCCCAATTCTCAGTGCACAGTGCATCACATACTTCAGCAAGAAAGTCAGATTTCCCTTCCCACTCACTTCTCAGCCCTCTGTAGTCTCCTTGTCGCCCCAGAGACTTCACCCAAGCAGCTGGAGTCATCAGCAGTGTCTGTGTAACAGGCCTTGTGCGTTTGGTTCTTGTCTGATGCCCTTTCTCTATACTGCTCCACGCTCTTGCAAAGTTCTCTGGGAAACCCGCCATGGAGCTTGCAGGGCTCTCCTCCACCCTGTCTCCTTGAACCAGCCGTCCTCTCCTTCCAAACCCGGAGGGCTGTTGGCCTGTCTTGAACTGGTCTAGGCCTCTTCTCCCTCTGTTTCCTCCTTCTTCTGTGATCTGTCAGTGTCTATCAGGGAACAATTTAAAAACCTAGCTCCAGCCCACAAGCTGCAGACTTAGGAATCCAGCTGCCCACAGGACACCTGGGTGTTTGATACAGGCCTCCAACTTCCCAAGTCCAGACTGAACTGAACTTTGCCCCCCTGTCCCCTGTCCCACACTTTCCTTCAAAAGCCAAGTGTTTTCCATCCTAAAGCCCAGGACAGGCCCGGGGATGATAGCGACACCCTCCACCTCAGGCAGACTAGCACGGCTTCCTCACTACAGCAGCTGTGTCCTCCCCTTCCCCACACAGGGCAGAGCCAGCTTTCAGAATCACAGATGGAATCACACACTACTCCCACCTCCCCGCCTCCGAATTGTCCTTTGGGTGAGGATTGGATTGCTGATGTGGCCCCGTGCCCCCAAGGCCTGGCTCTCCTGCCTCACATGGTGCTCTTCTTTCCGTGCTACAAATGCCTGGCCTTCCCCGGTCTTCCAAGTGTGGGTGCTGTGCCCTCTGCACAGGAGAGTCTCTCTTGATCTTTTAAAAATATATTTTATTGATTTTTTGACAGAGAGGAAGAGAGAGGGATAGAGAGAAACATCGATGAGAGAGAATCATTGATCAGCTGCCTCTTGCACACCCCCTACTGGGGTTGTGCCCGCAACCAAGGTACATGCCCTTGACCGGAATCAAACCTGGGACCTTTCAGTCCGCAGACCGATGCTCTACCATTGAGCCAAACCGGTTTCAGCAACTTGGGCTCTTCTTGATCTTTTTTCTTAATTCCTGTATGAGTCCTCCAGAGGGAAGTGGCTCAGAGGCACTTCCTGAGGCAGTCCTTCCCTTCCTCCCCCCGATGCAAGGGCAGATCCTCCTGGTTTCTCACCCGCCTCAGTGAAGGTCTCATCTGTGGTACGTGGTGGTCTGTGGCCCCTCCAGGGATGGGAGTTCAGCCAGGCCCCGTCTGTCTCACGTTTGTCTAGCCCCAGCACCAAGCACAGTGTCGCCCAGCTTTGTTGGAGCACACTCCTCCGTTCTAGGAGTCAGAGAACTCTCCAATATGCATTATAAAATTTTCTTTAGAATGAATATTATATTCCAAAATAATAGCAATTTTAGACATAATGTTAAAATTTAGAAAATTAGCCAAAACTGGTTTGACTCAGTGGATGGAGCGTCAGCCTGCAGACTGAGATGACCCGGACTGAGGGGTCAGGGGCATGTACCTTGGTTGCAGGCACATCGCCAGTAGGGTGTGTAAAGGAGGCAGCTGATCAATGTTTCTCTCTCATCGATGTTTCTGACTCTCTCTCTCCCTTCCTCTCTGTAAAAAAATCAATAAAAAATATATATATTTTTTAATTAGAAAATTAAAAAATACAATTACAAAACAAAGTCTACTTTTTGTGTTTCTAATTGGCACAAGGAAAACTTTAGAATTTCTAAATAATTATTAGATGTTAATAAGGTCACAGATGTAGCAGGTATAACTGGAGATTACTAGAGAGAGTTTGGTAGAAGTACGGAGAACAAACTGTGTTAATTGCTAGGAATACATATTTATACCCTAAACCTATTTCCTTAGAAAATTCTAGAAAACAAAAATATACAAGTACATATTCCATTAGCTAGCAGAGCAATGAATCTTATATCTCATAGCTTCTGGAAAAGTCAGAAAATATACACTGGTCAGAAAATGAAAGCAAATAAGGCAATTAACTTCTTAGCATCATTCTAAAGATAACTGACCTTGCAGCCTTGCTGGGGTGGCTCCGCTGGGCGTTGTCCTCTGCACTGAAAGGTTGCTGGTTTGATTCCTGGTCAGGGCACAAGCCCAAGCTGTGGGGGCATGCAGGAGGCAACCGATCTATGTTTTGTTCTCACATCAATGTTTTTTTCTCTCCCCCTTCTCCTCCCCCACAAAAACATCAGTTTTTAAAAATCTTTATTAAAAAAAAAAATTGGCCTTGCAGACCCTGAAAAGGCTTTGGGAGTCATCTGACCACAATTTGAGAACTTTGGTTTTGACAAACTTTACCTGGACTACCACTTACTTTATAAATAAAGTTTTAGCTGTGGCCAGTGCATTCAGTGGTTAGAGCATCGGCCTGCACAACAAAGGGTCATGGGTTCAATTCCCGGTCAAGGGCATGTACCTGGGTTGTAGGTTCCAGCTCTGGTCTGGAAGTGTATGGGAAGCAACCAATCGATGTGCCTCTCTCACATTAATGTTTTTTTCCCTCCCCATGTCCCTCTCACCTTCCCTTCCACTCTCTGTGAAAAAAAAAATATCCTCAGGTGAGCATTAAAAGTAAATAAATGAAGTTTCTCTGGAACTCATTGAAATGCTAGCTAGCACCCAGCGATGTGGCTCAGTGATTGAGCGTCGACCCCTGAAGCAGGAGGTTAGAATTCTATTCCCAGTGAGGGCACGGGCCCAGGTCGGCTCTCTTTCCAGTAGTGGGTGTGCAGGAGGCAGCCGGTCAATGATTCTCTCATTGCTGTCTCTCCCTCTCCCTTCCTCTCTCTGAAATGAATAAAAACATTTAAAAAATTAAAAAAAAAAACACACCCTAGCTAGCCTCCAAGCAGCTGTGACTATGAGGTCATACTTTCTGATAAGTTGGTCAGAATGGTCTGTTGTGTGTTAACCTTGTTTTCATAGCTCTGCTAGGACAAGATTGCTGTTTCCATGAAAATGAAAGAAAACAGTTCCCTAAGAAACAGCTCTTTATATCTCCTAGCTGATGTCAATCCTCAGTGAGGATTAGCTATAAATTCTATCACCCTGTGTAACATGGGATTTACCTCTTGTCCATCACAGGGTGAACATGTGCCCGAGACACACATTGAGAGGTCCTGCCGGGTCACTTCCCTGTGCTGGCACCAGACGCGGCTGATCCTGGCTGTTGGATGGGAGACCGGGGAGGTGATCATGTTTAATAAGCAGGAGAAGGAGCAGCATGCAGTCCCCCCGACGCACACCGCTGACATCACTGTCCTCAACTGGAGCACCAACGGGAACTGCCTCCTGTCGGGGGACAAGGTAAGCAGACACCGTGGTACTGATCTCAGATCTCAGCATGTCCCGGCTTAGGCCCTTAGGGACCCTTTGGAAAGGCTGCTAAAGACCAGATTATTTGAAATGTGTGGTTGCCAAATGAAGTTGACCCTGTCAGATGTCATGGTAGATTTTGTTTTATATTGGAAGCAAAGTTTGAAAATATTATTCTACCATTCTACCCTATGGCAGAGGCATGCCTGTCATTTTTTTAAAATAAGTTTTTATTGTTCATATTATTACAAATGTTCCTTCCCCCCCCCCCACCATTGCTCTCCTCCACCAGGTTCCCACCCCACCCTCTGCCCTTTCCCCACTCCCCATTGTCCTCATCCATAGGTGCACAGTTTATGTTCAGTCTCTTCCCACATCCCCTTCTCCCCTTTTCCCCAAGAATCGTCAATTCACTCCCCTTCCATACCTCTGATTCTATTATATTCACCAGTTAATATTGTTCATCCGATTCTTTTTTAATTTCCTTGGTTTTTAGATTCACTTGTTGATAGTTACGTATCTGTTGTTCATAATTTTTATCTTTATTTACTTTCTCTTCTGAAAGAACCCCCTTCAGCAATTCATATAATTCTGGTTTGGTGTTGATGAACTCCTTTAGCTTTTTTTTTTTTATTAGTGAAGCTCTTTATCTGACCTTCGATTCTGAGTGATAGCTTTGCTGGATAGATTATCTTTGGCTGTAGGTTCTTACTATTCATCACCTTGAATATTTCTTGCCATTCCCATCTGGCTGCATGGTTTCTGTTGAGAAGTCAGCTGACAATCATATAGGTGCTCCTTTATAGGTAACTACCTGCTTTGCTCTTGCTGCTTTTAATATTCTCTCTTTGTCTTTTGCTCTTGGAATTTTAATTATGATGTGTCTTGGTGTGGTCCTCTTTGGATTCTTTTTGTTTGGAGTTCTGTGCGCTTCCTGGACTTGTAAATCTAATTCTTTCACCAGGTGGGGGAAGTTTTCTGTCACTATTTCTTTCAGTATGTTTTCGATATCTTGCTCTCTCTCATCTTCTGGGACCCCCATAATTCTGATGTTGGTTCGCTTGAAGTTGTCCCAGAGGTTTCTTACATTATCTTCAATTTTCTGGATTCTCTTGCCTTCTAGCTTCTGTGGAGGAATGTCTTCTGGCTCTTTATGTTCCAAATCTTTGACTTGATTCTTGCGATTTTCTATTCTGTTTTTAGGACTCTGTATAATATTTTTTATTTCAGAGACTGTATTCTTTATTTCTTGTTGATCCCTTATCATTTCTTGTTGATTCCTTATCATTTCTTGTTGATCCCTTATCATTTCTTGTTGATTCCTTATTAATTCTAGTTGATCTCTTTTCATATCCGCATAGGTCTTATCGATCTTTTTTAGGAAATTCTTGAAAAAACTTATAAGTGTAGATTTGAACTCTATATCCAGTCGCTTTTTGTCCTCCATTTCTTTCGTTTGTGATCTATTTCGTTGTCGCATTTCACAGCTACAGATGGGGCGGGGTTTCAGGGTGGAGCCTATAGCCTTGGCTTCCGTCAGCCCCGCCAGATGCCCGCCCTATGCGGTTCCAGAGTCTCAGCAGTCCCCAGGGTCCTTCAGTACTCGCTGTAAGCACCTCTGAGAGAAAGATGCCCTCGATTTTCGCCTGCTACCAAACAGTCTAGGCTCTCCCCCAATGAGCCCGGTATTGGGGTCAGTTCAGTTGGAAGTGGAGTTGGAGGTGGCGTTCAGAGCATACTGGAGCCCCTGTCTCCTTCCCGCCAGTGCAATCCCGCTGCACAGCTGGCCATCCCTTCTCTGCGCGTAATGTGCGGCGCCTCCGGGACCTCCTTTCGCTGCTCCCCCGGGGTTCCGCCTTATAGCCCAGCTCCCTATGTATGAGCCTGGGTCCCTGGGGTCTGGCGTAGAACTGGGGTTCAGAGCAGTCGGAAGTGGGGCCCAGCACAGTTGGAGCTTTTATCTCCTTCCTGCTAGGGAACGCCAGCCAGGCACTCAGCCGCCCTCCTCTCCGGCTCCATCCTCTCCGCTCGCCGTGTGTCTCCGTACCTCAGGCTTTTCCAGCTCCTCCGTGCTTCCTTCTGGTTTTCTCCTTGCTTCTCGTTGTAGAATTTCCAGTCAGTCGACTTTCCTGTAGTTCTGGGTAATGTCCATTTTATATTTTAGTTGAATTTTATTGAAATTGTTGTGTGCAGCCGCGGCTAGGTGTTTATCTGGACGCAGCCATCTTGAATCTCCCATTTTTAAAATGAAGTTTTCTAGATAACTATATTCATAAAGATGGCTGAATGGCTCAGGTACTGTCACTTTTATGGCATCACCTAATCACCAGATTCCCTGAACATATTTCTTCATTGCCTAGGACAGTGGTCGGCAAGCTTATTAGTCAACAGAGCCAAATATCAACAGTACGACGATTGAAATTTCTTTTGAGAGCCAAATTTTTTAAACTTAAATTTCTTCTAATGCCACTTCTTCAAAATATACTCTCCCAAACCGTGGTATTTTGTGGAAGTGCCACACTCAAGGGGCCAAATTGCCGCATGTGGGTCGCAAGCCACAGTTTGCCAACCACAGGCCAAGGAGTCCCTGGTGCTGATGGTCTAGCTCAGGCATTTCCACCCGCTTCATTTGCCCCTCGGGACATTTGGCAGTATTTGGAGATGTGTTTCGTTGTCACAAAGGAGGGGGCTGCTCTACCTGCATCTGGTGAGCAGAGGCCGGAGAGATTGGTCACCAACCTACAATGCACAGGACAGATCCCACACGAAAGACTAACAGCACCCAGGATGAGAAACCCTGGTCTAGACTCAATTTGATTTCCAAATGTACAGCAGAAATGTTGCAGTGTGTTCACTTACCACATGTTTCAGACATATAAGTACACTTATATGTCTCAAATTTCAAAAGCCATGAAATGGTATGTACTTTGAAAAGCCTCTCCAGCCCTAGCCGGTTTGGCTCAGTGGATAGAGCTTCAGCCTAAGGACCAAAGGGTCCTGGGTTTGATTCTGGTCACGGGCACATACCACGGTTGCAGGATCCTCCCTGGCCTGGGCCCTGGTCGGGGCGTAGGCAGGAAGCAACCAATCCATGTGTTTCTCTCACATGGATGTTTCTTTCTTTCCCTCTCTCTTCCACTTTATCTAGAACCAATGGAAAAATATCCTTGGACAAGAACTAAAAAACAAAAAGAAACTATAAACTTAAAAAGAAAGAAAGAAAAGACTCTCCACTCATGCCTATCAGTTTCCCCCTCTACTCTCTGGCATCCATAGCTTCTTAAAGTCTCTACAGAGTTTCTTCAGGTACACACAGGCTCGTTAAAATGCATTCTTTCCCCAACTTGCAATTTTGCAAAATTTCAAATCTTTAGAGGAGTTGAAAGAATAGTACGAGGAACACCCATATACTCTTTACTAGTACATAAATTCACTAGTTATTAACATTTTGACACATCTTCTTTCTATCTATCTATCTATACTAATAAAAGGGTAATATGCAAATTGGTCAAGATGCCCTCACAGTAACAACCAAACAGCAGGCTGTGTGGGGTGGCAGTTGGGTTAGCAAGAGATGACCAAATGACTGACCAGCAGGCTGCATGGGGCAGCTAAGCTGGCGGGGAGGGGGGGGGGGCAGTGAGGGGTGACCAGCCAGCAGAGGGGGGCAGTGAGGGGTGACTAGGCCGGTGGGGGGAGGGGGGCAGTGAGGGGCAACCAGGCCTGCAGGGGGGGCAGTTGGGGGTAACCAGGTTGGCAGGGGAGGCAGTGAGGGGCAACTAGGCCGGCAGGAGGGGCAGTTGGGGGCCATCAGGCTGGCAGGGGGGGCGATTAGAGGTAATCAGGCTGGCAGGCACAATTGGTTAAGGGGGAGAGCAGTTAGGGTCGATCAGGCAGGCAGGCAGGTGAGAAGTTAGGAGCCAGCGGTCCTGGATTGTGAGAGGAATGTCCAACTGCTGGTTTCGACCTAATCCTGAATCTGGCAGTTGGACATCCCCCAAGGAGTCCTGGATTAGAGAGGGTGCAGGCTGGGCTGAGGGGACCCCATCCTCCTGTGCACAAATTTTGTGCACCAGGCCTCTAGTATATAATAAAAGGCTAATATGCAAATTATGCCCTCAACCGGGAGTTTGACCAGGAGTTCAACCAGGGGATGGGGCCAGCCTACTGCCTGTGGCCCCTGCTCCCCCCCGCCACCCGGATAGCCCCAATCAGCCTCCCCCACCCCAATCAGGGGCATGCCTGCCAGACCCCACCCTGCATGAATTTGTGCACCAGGCCTCTAGTATCTACACTAATAAAAGAGAAACATGCAAATTGACTATAATTCCGCTACGCCCACCAGCCAATCAGGAGGTAATATGCAAATTAGAAGGACAAAGATGGCAGCCGCCCAGCTGCTCCAGGAGTGGAGTGATCTGGCAAGGCAGGACAACTGCTATGAGAGGGAGGGCGGGGGGCAAAGTACTCTGGCCACAGGGAAGACGAAGACTGCAGATTCTGGAGTCTGGCCAGAGTCTGCAGTGAAGATGAAGGTGGCAGACTCCGGCCGTAGGGAAGGTCTGGGTCCCCGGTGCCAGAGGAAAACCGGTGCTGGAAGCCAAGGGAAGGAAGGCCTATTGCACGAATCTCTTCTTGCAACAGGCCTCTAGTGTGTGTGTGTGTGTGTGTGTGTGTGTGTTTGCCCCCCCCCCCATGATTATTTGAAGTTTGTCAAAGAGATCATACTTCATTCAGCCCTAACTACTTTGCCATCAAATCCCTAAGAACAAGGATCAACCTTTTTAGGAGTTCAAACTAGTTATTGTGTAGAATATCCCTCAGTTTAGATTTGTTTGCTTGTTGCTTTAAATTAAATATTTTTGGTTATAGATCTCACACAAAGGATCTTGTCTCCTTATTCTCCTCTCCTTTCACATAAGTGATAACGTGCTTCTCTTCTGTCTCTTGTCTTTTTCATTTTCCATGTGTCTTGCAGATCTCTCTATGCCGGTAAACAACAAACTTCCTGTGTTCCAGGTTCGATCCCTAGTCCCAGTTGGTGCATGTGCAGGAGGCAACCAATTGATGTGTCTCTCACATCGATGTTTCTCTCTCCCTCTCCGTGCCCCCTCTCTAAAAGTCAATGGAAAATATATGCTTGGGTGAGGATTAACCAAAAATAAATGAATGAATGGCTCAAGCTGGAAAATAATAACAAATGTATAAGTCAGTGGTCGGCAAACTCATTAGTCAACAGAACTAAATGTCAACAGTACAACGATTGAAATTTCTTTGGAGAGCCAAATTTTTTAAACTTAAACTTCTTCTAATGCCACTTCTTCAAAACTCTTTTAAATCAAAGCGTAGGCCATGGTATTTTGTGGAAGAGCCAAACTCAAGGGGCAAGAGAGCCGCATGTGGCTCGTGAGCCACAATTTGCCGACCCACAGGTATAAGCACTCGGAATGCTGCACCACTGAGTGCACAGGCTTGGCTGAGGAACTTCTTAACTCTTCCACCAAAGACCCCGCTTTAGGTAGGTTGGTTACCAGTGAAACCAACCCAGACTAGCTGGAGCAAGAAGGTGCACTTAATCTGAGGCCAGGGTCTCCAGGGATGGAAACATACTGGACTTCATGACCGTCTAGAACCTAGTGAGGTGCAGACAGACACAGCTGTCTGCCAGCTCTGTACCTTTTTGTGTACTGTCCTGCTGAAGTTATCTCTCTCACACACACCATTCTGTCCGTGAGGCAGAATCTAGCTGATGAAAACAAATGAAATTACCTGCTCTCGTTTCAGTTCCCACCAGAGAACACCTGTCCCTCCTCCTCTGGCCCCAATTCAGCTCAGGCCAAGTGCCCACATGTGCAGTAGTCAGCAGTGGCCAGGGCGGTGGGGACGTCCCTAGGAAAGGGACACTGGGCAGATCTGTGAAATGTCTGTTAGCAGTTCTATCAGTAAAGAAGTGGAGAGAATGCCATGTGGGCCAGGTCTTATTTCCCTGTATGCTTTCCCCGAGCCAAATGTAGGATCCAGTAAATCTACACACGACATAGGGCAAGTTAGTTCCTATTGTCATCATAAACTATTAGAGAACCTAGCAGGATGACCTGTTCTTTGAAGTGACAGTATGTCAACAGCAATCGAATCTAGAACACTACCATGTTTCCCTGAAAATAAGACATCCTCTGAAAATAAGACTACTTACAGGTTTCCTTCTGAGTGAAATATAAGGCATCCCCCCGAAAATAAGCCCCCCCCACCCCCCCAGGCTCTGTCTCAGAATGCTATTGCTAAACATGAGAGGTTTGGTCCACTGATTCTGAAAGAAATGGAGTCACAAGAAATTCACCAGGAAATTCAGGAATTGGATTGTTATGATGATGTTCCAAAAGATGATGACATGACTGTCACTGAATAAATGAGTAAATTCTTGATACTGTAGGATTCACAGTTTGTCTGGTTTGTGTTGACAGCTACCGCACTACCATACCGTATACAGGTAATAAATTTCCTTTGTTTTCATTTAACAATAAATGTGTACCGTATTCTTCTTCATGGAAAAATAAGATCCCCTGAAAATAAGACCTAGCGCATCTTTGGGAGCAAAAATTAATATAAGACACTGTCTTATTTTCGGGGAAACAGGGTACTAACTTCACATCAGTTTCTTAATATATTCAACTCTTGCTCTTCACAAATAGGACTAATTTCTCATCTTTAGGATAACTTTTTTTGGGGGGGTGGGGTAACTATTCTTTAGAGCCTTATTATATAAGATTATAGTAAACTAGTGGCCCAGTGCACAAAATTTGTGCAGGGGAGGTGTGATGTGGGGGGAGGGTCCCTCAGCCTGGACTGCACCCTCTCCAGTCTGGGACCCCTCAAGGATGTCCCACTGCCGATTGGACCTAAACCAGCAGTCAGACATCCCTCTCGCAATCTGGTACGGCTGGCTCCTAACTGCTCACCTGCCTGCCTGCCTGATCACTCCTCACCACTTTGCCTGCTTGCTTGCTCGCCCCCAAATGACCCCCACTGGCCTTCTCGCCCCCAACAGCCCCCCCCCCAGCGCCTGATCGCTCTAAACTGCCCTCCCCCACACCCACCCCTGCTGACCTGATCACCCACAACTGCCCTCCCTTCTGGCCTGATCACCCCTAACTGCCTCTGCCTCCACCCCGCCACTATGGCTTTGTCTGTAAGGACATCAGGAAGGTCTCCTGATCTAATTAGCATACTACCCTTTTATTAGTATAGATGAGCCCAGCCAGTGTGGCTCAGTTGAGTATCAACTATGAATCAGGAGGTCATGGTTCCATTATTGGTCAGGGCACATGCCTCGTTTTCAGGCTTGATTCCCAGTAAGTGGCATGCAGGAGGCTATCAATAAATCCTTTTCTCTCATCGTTAATGTTTCTATCTCTCCCTATCCTTTCCTCTCTGAAATCAATAAAAATTATGGTGAATGAAGTAATTCTAATTCAGAAGGAATGACAGTGAAGAAAAAGCTCTGAACACAAAGAATTGCCCTGCAGGAGTAGTGACACGTGCAAAAAAACACTTAGAATTGGGAAGAGGAGCCAGGCTGCCACAAAGGAAACAGGACATCTCTGAGTTCACCTCTAAATCTCCACCTTGTGTAGCATTTCCAGCCGGTTAGCCAGAACCTGACACAAAGCATATTTGAGTCATTGCCTCCTCGGGAGTCAGTGGAAATTGAATTCATGATTGTGGGGCTACATCTATCCTTTTGTCAAAACAAGGATAGATGTGTGCAATGAATTCACTGCTCCGGGGTACAGGGACTCTGAACAACTTCCTCAAAACAACAGTCTGGAAGTCTGGACATGCTAAGTATGTCCTGATTGTATTCAGGTACCTGATTGAATTGCCCGTTAGAAGCTTGTATGTGCTAATGAAGATCTCTGTAAAGTCCGTTGTTATGTTAAGGAATAAGTCCCGGATGATTGTACGTCTGTACAAGTGTTATGTACGCATCATACATCATCAGGCACACAGCATCCCACAGTGTGCTTCTCTAGAAGGGAAGCTGGGCCATTGGGGAAGGAAACATTTTCATTTTCTAGCCTTGCCTTTTTCTTTTATTATTATTATTATTAATTATTATTATTATTAGCCTTGCCTTTTTCACTATGCAAGTGAAACCAAAGGAACCAATAATGCATTTATTCTTTATGAAGCTGGCAAAGTCAAGAATTAGTGTGATAATACATACTATTCATAATATATATGAATATATATATTTGTTACATACTATGTTCAATCTTCCGTAACTTTTCTTAGAGATTTACTGTATAACTTGCTTTTAAAGTCAACCTTATTGGAGACTCATATTCCTATGTACAATAAAGTGGCTTACCCAGCGTGTGGGGATGGTGGAATCAATGCTGGCTGAAAGCAGGGTGGGAGGAAGACCTGCACAGTAGGACACCTGACAAACGTG
This sequence comes from Nyctalus aviator, assembly GCA_036971965.1. NCBI lineage: Eukaryota > Metazoa > Chordata > Mammalia > Chiroptera > Vespertilionidae > Nyctalus > Nyctalus aviator. Next base: position 10,275,807 of record CM072926.1, on the reverse strand, counting down.
ACCTCAGCAATAAGATCCGGGTCAGTGTCACAGAGACAAGTCATGTTGATGGCATAGACCATCACCCGATGTGCTGAGAGGAGAACTTTATACATGTGGTCTTCTCCCACAACCACAACCCCAGTCAACAATGAGAAAAATCGACTAGTCCCAGTGGAGGGACATTCCATATCATCCCTTAATAGACCAGTAAGATCATCAAAAACAGGAGAGGCTGAAATGCGGTCTCATCCCAGAGGAGCCTAAGGAGACCAGACATCACGTCGTCCTGCTGGGATCCTGGGACTGGAAGAGGACCTTAGGGAGGAACTAAAGAAATTGAATAAAGGCTTTGGTTAATGTGTCAATATTGGCTTATTAATCTGAGGACTGTACCACATTAATGTAAGATCTAATAATAGGAGAAATTAGGTGGGGGTATGAAATTTATTGGAACTGTTTTCACAACTGTTCCACAAATCTGAATCTATTCTAAACTTAAAAGTCTGTTTTAACAACTAAAAATGTGACAGTTGTTATCTCCAGGGAGTAAGAATGGAGGGGATACATGGAAAAGTTTCTGGTTTCTTCACGGAATACTTGAATTGTTTGTATTTGTCATGGTGCACATGTAGTTTTGTTTAAGAGAGAGAGAGAGAGAGAGAGAGAGAGAGAGAGAGAGAGAGAGAGAGAGAAATAAGCGTGCATCCTATTGCACAGTGTCACTCTTGCCTTCCACCAGTCACTCAGTAAGAATGTGTTTCCTTCACATGATGGGTTTTCCAGCTTGGTGTCCTGCTCGTATGGAGGTTGGATCAAAGAGGCCGAGTACAAGGGACACCCCTGCTGAAACACGAATACGGAAAACACCTGACTCACTGCATCTTCCGGCTTCCCCCGCCTGGCGAGTGAGTATGAGCTTCCACAGTGGCCTTGAGTTTAAATCCTTTGGGGGGTGGGCAGAGAAGTGATTCCTCCTGACACACCAGAGGGATCATAGCAGTGAGCCACTCTCAGCATCTATAGTGACAGCACCTTCCTACGAGGAGGAACGAGGAACCCTGACTTTCTGGGTCGTGTTTGCTTTCAGGGACCTTGTTCAGTTGGCAAAGGCAGCTGTGAGCGGCGATGAGAAAGCCCTGGACATGTTTAACTGGAGGAAAAGTGGCTTTGGAAGTTTCTTGAAAATGGGATCTCAAGAGGGACTGTCATTCTTTGTCAGCTTGATGGATGGTAAGAAGCTTAGTTTGGGATCCTAGAACACCAAAGCCTTTTTAGGGGTGTCTGATAAGGATATAAAACAAATAGATGGTGTTTCTGCATAAAACAGTGGGTTGTATGCGTGCCAACCTTAGAGTGATGCATTAGTCAGCTTTTTGCAGTTATTTATCCAGTATTCAAAGAATGGCTTCACTTGGTTCTGATTAGAGACAAACTGAGCTTTATTTGTATTTGAAGGGTTTTCAAAAACACATTTTTATTGATTTCAGAGAGGAAGGAAGAGGGACAGAGAGATAGAAACATCTATGATGAGAGAGAATCATTGATTGGCTGCCTCCTACACGCCCCCTACTGGGGGTTGAGCCCAAAACTTGGGCACTTGCCCTGACCAGGAATCAAACAAACCATGACCTCCTGATTCAAGGGCCAACACTCAGCCACTGAGCCGCGTGGGCCAGGCAGGATGGGGGGTGTTGTTTCCAGCCTGTAGTCACCAGCCAGCCTTCGTGAGTGGGACCCACATTAAGTGATCTGAACACAACTCCTCCTTAGTGTAAATAGTGAGACTGGCTGCCCCAGTGACAGCTGATAAATGCAATATGAAGTTAGGAGGATACTAGTCTTTATGTTCACATGAGACGTTCCCACGTGTGTGTGTGCTGTGAGAGAGAGGCCGAGGAATGAGACTGACATAAGGCGGTGAAGTTAGAGGAGGCTGTCAGCACAGCTGGAAGAAGAGAGCGGATGAGAACTGGAGTGAGCTGGGGCTTTTAAGATACCTCACATTTAGGGGATAAAGAGACAGCGCTGGGGGAATTCAGGGAGGTCACGGAAGGGGCAAGGAGGCAGGCCTGGCTGGCATGGCTCAATGGTTGAGCATCGGCCCATGAATCAGAAGGGACAAGGAGTGGGCACAGTGCATGGGGGTGCAGGGAGGGGAGATGCTAGTGCAGGGGCCCCTGAGGAAGAGTCGAAAAGATGGTGTGGAAAGAGATGCCTGAGGGGAGAGATGCTGGCGACTGGAAGAGGGCTGTGCGGTGGGTGTCAGCTCCTCCTTCCACTCGGTAACGTGGGCTTCAAAGGCAGATCACCCCATATCTGTGCCTCGGCTTCCTCGGGTGTAAAACGGAGACAGTGACAGTAAGAGTACCTGCTGGGGAGCTCGCCGGGAACATTAGTGGAGTTAATACACACGCCAGTGCTTAGCATCCAGCCTGCCACAAATATGTGCCGAGTAGATGCTCGTTTTGTGGCAGTTAGCCTCTAGAGAACATTGGACTTTTCAGTTTAATAAGGAACAAGTTCTCTATCAGGAATAAGAGGAGGGGAGACAGGGTGAGGAGGCTCCGGAGAGCGGCAGCAATGAATTGGGAGAGAAACCAGGGGGTGGGCCAGGGCCTGGCATGCTCAGGGCGGGAGGAGAAGGAGGGGTTCCAGGCTTAGGGCAAACCAGCCAACCAACCACGCCCAGGACGGAGGGGACAGCCCTAGGGGGAAGGCAGCTCACAGCCTTGGGCCTCGGTGCGTGGGATACAGGAGGGCCCTCATGTTAGGGGACCAGGATGAACAAAGCCTTTCGAGGCTGCGAGTCAGGCGGTCACCCGTGTGAAAGTTCGAATCCTCCGAGGTTAGTTTGGTGGAGGCAGTGATGGCTGGGGCATCAGGAGTCCAGGCTGAACTTACTTCAGAGATGGCAGGCAGCCTGTGAGGTCAGATGCAGATGTTTCTGAAATATCTTCTTGGCACATTTTTATAATGAAGATGTTTATTTTGAGAATGCTCCCCGAGAGCAGAGAAATGGCTGCCGGTGACGGTCCCCTCTGCCCTCAGGGACAGTGCACTACGTGGACGAGAAAGGCAAGACCACTCAGCTGGCATCCACAGACAGCTCCATCCAAACGCTCTTCTACCTGGAGAAGCGGGAGGCGCTGGTGGTGGTCACGGAGAACCTGCTGCTGTCCCTGTACTCAGTGACGCCTGAGGGCAGAGCGGAGGAAGTGATGAAGGTGGGCAGAGGGGCAGGCTCCGGCTGGCTTCTCCTGACCTGATTAATCACCCTTTCCCACACCTTAGCTAGCCTGTCCCACGGCCACTCACAAAGCTGGTTAGTACCATGATGTGCTATAAGACCTTCCGTTCAGGTGGGGGAACGGAGAGTGAAGGAGATTTTTCTGGCGTCAGGGCACAGACAAGGTGAGCCAGGCTGCGCCCTCCACGATTGCTTCACCGCAGCCTACAGACCCGGGTGAGAGAATGACCGCTCACTTTGCAGCAGCCCGTTCGGCCTCCACCATGGAATTGTGGGGAGGGGCATCACCCCATTTCCTGGCTGTGCAGACAAGGCCTGGAGGGGCCCACTCACCACCGAGAACCTTGGGGATTTCCCCCCACGTGTGTCTGTCTAAGCTGCCCCTGGGCACCCGGGCACATTGTTCACCGGAGGATGTACACCCTCAGCAGGTGTTTCGCTGTGGCTACTGAGACATCCCTTGATGTCCTTGAAGGTGCCTCGTGGCATCAGCCCCGGACCCTCAGCGCCAGGAGGACACCCCTGTCCTGCCAGGTGCTGCTCTTCGTTACCTTCCTGCTAGTTTCATGGTTTCTACCAGAGGAATCATTGTTCCTTGGAGAACTCTGAACTTCCCATAAAGATACTCATAGATTATGGAATGGATTGATTTTTTCATAAGTCAGTATTTGACCATTTATGTATCTTCTAGCATAGCAGTTGAAAACATGGTCCCTGAATCACGTGGACCTGGGTTCAAATCCCCACTGAGCCACTGCAAAGCAGGTGTGATGCCTGCCCTGGAGGGCACGGCGGTCCCTGACCTTGGCTCAGCCTGGTGGTCACTCTGGAAACGGGCCATGTGCCGTGCGCCGGCAGCCACTGTTACTCACCACGTGGTGTGGAAGAGGAGCTGTCAGCGTCGGCTGTGCGTCCCGGAAAGCTAGGCGTGAGCTCCACGTGTTCGTGTTCACCTCGCACTTCCATTCACGGGGAATCTCCAGGAAGTCACTGCAGACTGGAGTCAGGCTCACAGGCAGGGACCCAGTTTCAGCAGAAGGACATGCTGATTTCAGTTACTGTTCCTTGTTCAGGTGAAGCTGAGTGGGAAAACGGGCCACCAGGCAGACATCGCTCTGATCGAAGGCAGCCTTCTGGTGACCGCCATCGGGGAGGCAGCCCTCAGGTGAGACTCCACGCTCCGGTGATTGGGGGGTGAAAAGCCAGTCCCAAATTGTGATGAATTTTCACAAACTGGCACAGCCCCGAGATGGAAGAGCAGAGCCCATTGGAGACCCAGGCATCCCCGTCCCACGCCAAGGTGGGGCTGTCCTGTCTGCCCGCGGAGTCTCTCTGCCTGGTCTTTGTGAGCGCCTGCTTCTCGCCGCTGTAGTTCCACACGATACTGACGGTTCTCCTGGGGGCATGTGGTTTCAGGTAGTTCTCGTTGTGACCTGGTGTCACACACGCACCCTGTTTTATTAATAGCTGCTCCCTTTGATGATGAACAGGGCACAAAGCAGATCTAAGTGTAATGGCGGCCTGCTTGTCATGGCACAGTCCCATGGGCCATGACTTCGTCCTGATCTTACCGCTCGCTCAGCAAGTTGGACCAGCCCCACGGAGCTGAGGGCAGTGCACCGGCAGTCCCCTTAGCAAGCGTTGTTCCTTCCCTTGTAGGTTCTGGGATTTGGAAGGAGGAGAGAATTACGTTCTGAGTCCAGAGGAGAAGTTCGGTTTTGAAAAAGGAGAGAACATAAACTGTGTTTCTTACTGTAAAACCAAAGGTGAGATTTCGAGGGCTGGCATAGGGGAGAAAGAGAACCAACCTCCTGCTTTGCTCTTTGGCCACAAAATGGTGATGGTGGCTCTTTAAAGACTGGCAACTTGGTCGTCATTTGAGTAAAATCAGTCAAGTATGAGAAAGTAACAGTGAAGCTTTTTATCCCACCAGAAGGTCAAGGGTTTGTTCAAAAGTGTGACCAACCTAGTTGTCTGCAATTGATCTCCAATCTCTCCCAAACACCAAGAAAAAGACAAGTGGTAAATTTTAGAAATATATATACATACATGTATGTAAGTGTATGTATGTATGTATGTATGTGTATAAGTGTACACAAGGAGAGGACAGGATAGGAGATGAGCCAGAGTGGCATTCATTTCATGCCTGCTGAGTGCTAAGTGCTGTTCTGGCATTGCACACACAGGTTGGCAGGCAGATAGGCCTCCGCTCTGCTGGGGGAAAAGAAGGAGGAGCATCAGTACCCCCACCAATCGCATGTGCACATGCAGACCCTGTACCACGGGAGTCACCAGTTCCTGCGAAGGAAGATGCAGCGGGCGAGGGCTGGAGAGGTGCTGCGCAGAGGCTGACGGGCTGGCATTTCAGAGAGGGGGGTCAGAGAAGGGAGCTTGTTGCTGTCCTAATCCCTTTTCAAGTCAATGACTGTGAACTCGGTTTTCACCTGTAGGTCTCCTGGCAGCGGGCACTGACAAAGGGCGAGTCGCCATGTGGAAAAAAGCGCCGGGCCCCCACAGCAGCTGGGGCGTGGAGGGCAAAGACATGTGGACCCTTCAAGCTCCTACTGAGCTGGAAGGGAAAATCATGCAGATAAAGGTACAGCTCTACCAGGGCATCAGATACACTCATTTTGTGCCCTATAGAAGTGAAGGAAGTAATCGACTTTGTACCTATCATTGTATAAAAGTTATTCAGTTTAAAAGTCTATAAAAATGAAGGCCTGTTGGAGTTCAGAATTGCAGAAAAGGGATTGTGAATCTGTAGTAATCTATATTTGCTTTCTCTAGCCATCTCTTTATCATCTATCTAGCTAGCTAGCTAGCTAGCTATCTCTGTTAAGATAGCTTTATAGGGATACATAACATACCAGGTGGTTTTTAGTACATCACAGAGTTTTTCAATCATCACAATACATATTAGAACAGTTTCATCATCCCAGAAAGAAATCGCATACCCATTAGCAGTCACTCCCCACTTCCCCTTCCCCTAGCCCCGTGCCACCACTAACCTACCTTCTGTTTCTGGACTTGCCTGTTCTGGACACTTCAGTGGAATCACACACAGTGGGCATGGATGTGAGATCCTTTCCCTGAGCATTACGTTTCCTAGGTTCATCATACTGTAGCACGTGTCAGTATTTCATTCCTTTTTATGGCCCAGTAATAGTCCCCTGTCTGAATAGACCATACCTTGTTATCCTTCTCACCCAATGGCGGACATTTGGGTTGTTTCTACTCTTGGACTGTCATTAATGCTGCTGTGAACATTTATGTACAAGTCTTTGTGTTGACATAGGTTTTAATTTCTACGGGGCATTTGCTTCTTTTTTTTTTTTTTCATTTCAGTCTCTTTATTGATAGTCTCTGTCTGGTGAGACATGGAATCACACCTTCCTTTACTTTAAGCCTGATTTCTTTTAGTTCTTTGAATACATTTGTAATGGCTGCTTTGGAGTCTTTAAGTGCAACACCTGGGCCATCTGGGGGCAGTTTCTGGTGCCTGCGTTGTTTTCTTGTGTGGGAGTGACAGTCTTCTGTTTGCATGGCACTTGATTTTTTTTTGTTGTGAGCTAGACATTTTCGTTTAAATATCATGTCAATATTGTGGACAGCCTCTACCTTGAGGGGGGAAAAGCTTAGTTCCCAGAGGTTGGGAGTGGGGATAGCTACTCTCAGAAGACACCCGCTGTGTGAGCATGGAGCCGGCACGGTAGCCTCTGGTCCTCTCAGATTGCCTCTCCCGGCGTGGAGCCTTTACCCTGTGAGCGAGCAGGGGCCAGGGCGTGGGGCCCGTCTTCTCGGACTGCCATGCCTGGGAGCAGGGCTGGTAGAAGGAGAGAGCGCCCCCCTCTGACCCTCTCACCTGGAATTAGCTTCTACACACAGAGCCCCGGGGGTCAAGAAATGCCGGCGGTTAGCCTCCCCCAGGGACATGCTGCAGTCCTCGTCTGGGAACTGGAGGAGAGGGAGCCCTGTCTTGTCCACTCCAGTGGGGCTTCAGTCATGCTGAGCTGGAGGACAGGAGGCGGGGAGTAGGAGACACAGACTGTACTGATCTTACCAGAATTAGTAAACGTTCTTTTTTGTCTTTTTCTTTTTCAGTGAGAGAGAGACTTGCAACCCAGGTATGTGCCCTGGCCAGGAATCAAACTAGCAACCTTCTGGTGCACAGGATGACACTCAACCAGCCGAGCCACTCAGGTTGGGCTAGACCAGTGGTTGGCAAACTGCGGCTTGCAAGCCACATGCGGCTCTCGAACTGCTGTTTGCCGCTCTGTTGACTAATGAGTTTGCCGACCACTGGGCTAGACTTTCTTGGATAAATGTGTCTTCATTTGCTTTATGCCCAGTTTCCAGAGAGTTAGATTTTTCTTTTTTTTAAAAAAATATATTTTATTGATTTTTGTACAGAGAGGAAGGGAGAGAGATAGAGAGTTAGAAACATCAATGAGAGAGAGTCATCGATCAGCTGCCTCTTGCACACCCCCTACTGGGGATATGCCCACAACCAAGGTACATGCCCTTGACCAGAATCGAACCCGGAGCCCTTCAGTCCCCAAGCCGATGCTCTATCCATTGAGCCACACCAGTCCCGGCGAGAGTTAGATTTTTCTAAAAAATTTTGCCATTTATGCCTGTATGTCCCCTGGGCTCTTCACCATGCTGCCCCGGAAGTTGTCTCTAAGATCTACTCTGTGTAGCCCTACCTGCTTTGGCTCAGTGGATAGAGCATCAGCCTACAGACATCTCTCATCATTGATGTTTTTATCTCTCTCTTCCTCTCCCTTCCTCTCTGAAATCATAAAAAATAGCCGAAACTGGCTTGGCTCAGTGGATAGAGCATCGGCCTGGGGACTGAAAGGTCCCAGGTTCAATTCTGGTCAAGGGCATGTGCCTTGGTTGCGGGCATATCCCCTGTGGGGGGTGTGCAAGAGGCAGCTGATCGATGTTTCTCTCTCTTCGATGTTTCTATCTCTCTATTTCTCTAACTCTCCCTTCCTCTCTGTAAAAAATCAATAAAATTTATATATTTTTTAAAAATCATTAAAAATATATTTAAAAAGCCCTAGCCGGTTTGGCTCAGTGGATAGAGCATCAGCTTGTGGCCTGAAGGGTTCCAGGTTTGATTCCGGTCAAGGGCATGTACTTTGGTTGTGGGCACATCCCCAGTAGGGGGCGTGCAGGAGGCAGCTGATCGATGTTTCTCTCTCATTGATGTTTCTAACTCTCTATCCCTTTCCCTTCCTCTCTGTAAAAAATCAATAAAATACATTTAAAGAAATATATATTTTTAAAAAAAGATCTGCTCTATGTAAATCTCTTAAGTTAAAATGTCCTTAATCCTATAAAAATCTGGAAAGGAAAAACTTATGTAGTAAATAGTGTAGGGATACCCTTTAGCAATTTTGGAAAATTACTTTCAGATCCTCCTCTCAGGCCATTTATAAAAATGAATTAACAAGTTAAATATTAACAAGTTAAATATTTTACAAATTAGGACAGAATAACTGGCCAAAAATAGCATAGAGTATTATCAGATCTATAGAGAAAACATAACTTTCTCAGATTTGAAGTAATAAAAGTAGTTGCAAAGCAAAGATTAACAAGCTGAGAACATAAAAACTTATTTCAAACTGGGCAATGGAGAAAAAAAATAAACTAGAATTGAAGGAAAATCTGAGCTCTAAAACACGGTATTTCCCCATTCTCAATGCATATTGTTTTCTTTATTTTAATATAAAGTTACATGCAACTTTTTTGTTTGCTTTTACTTTTTCGTGATAGGAGGGAATCTTTTAACTATTTAAAAGAACAGCTATTCTGTCTCACCTGACTAGCTCAATCGGTAGAGCATGAGACTCTTAAAAGAACAGCTATTCTTTTAACTTATAGCTTGCCTTTAGTGATATCCTATATAATAAAAGACTAATATGCTAAGTGTCTGGTTGTCTGGTCGTCCATTCAACCAATCAAAGCGCAATATGCTAATAATATGCCAAGACCACTCAACTGCTAGCTATGACATACACTGACCACCAGAAAGTGGAATCTCCAACCAGTAGATTAGCTTGCTGCTGGGGTCTGGCCGATGGGACTGAGCAAGATGGGCTGGACATGCCCTGGAGCCCTCCCATGGTCCCTCCCCAGCTGGCCAACCTCCCATGTCCCCTCCCCAGTCCCTATTGTGCACCGGTGGGGGTCCCTCAGCCTGGCCTGACCCTCTCATAATCTGGGACCCTTCAAGGAATGTTAGAGAGCCGATTTCAGTCTGATCCCACAGGCCAGGCTGAGGGACCCAAATGGTGCACGAACTCATGCACCGGGCCTCTAGTCTTAGAATAAAGGACATGAAGAAAACTGACACTTATAAGGAAAATATTAAGTGTGCTCTCTCTGGAGCATACCCACACCTTTCTTCCTTCTTGGGCATGCATCTTTGTTTTTTTCCTTCTAAATCCCATGAGATTTGCATCCAGGGGAGCAACCAGCAGCAGCAGTTCATCCCTGATGAGTCCACACAGCTCAGTGTGGCTCACTTCTTTCCTATAACATATCTAGAGAGCCAAGGCAGAGCACCACCTAGGCTCTCTCCTGTTGTTTTTCTATCCTAAGCCCTTTTTTGTTTCACTGACCCCAACTTTAATAAATGTACTCTTAAAATAGAAAAGAAAAATACTGAGAGCTTTAATGGGAGAAATGATGGAGCTAATTTCCTAGGACTAGTTAGTAGAATACACGAAAAACGTGTAACCTCACTAGTAATGAAAGAAATGCCATTTAAAATAATAGAATGAGCCCTGGTCAGGTGGCTCAGTTGGTAGGAGCATCGTCCCATACACCAAACAGTTACAGGCTCAATTCCTGGTCAGGGCACATGCCTAGGTGCCTAGGTTGAGAGTTTGATCCCCAGTTGGGGTGCATATGGGAGATAACCAATCTCTCTCTCTCTCTCTCCCTCTCTCTCTCCCTCTCCCTCTCCCTCTCCCTCTCCCTCTCCCTCTCCCTCTCCCTCTCCCTCTCCCTCTCCCTCTCCCTTTCCCCCTCTCCCTCCCTCCCTTCTTCTCTCTCTAAAATCAATAAAAACATATCCTGAAGTAAGGATAAAAATAACATAATAGAATGAGCCACACTAACCTTCCTAAAGGACATAAAAGAAAACAGCAAATGTTAGATATATCATGTTTCTCAAAGAGAAGCCTCAATCTTGTAAAAGTGTCATTTCTGCCAATACCAGTTTGGCTCAGTGGATAGAGTGTCAGCCTGCAGATGAAAGGTCCCAGGTTCGATTCCGGTCAAGGGCATGTACCTTGGTTGCGGGCACATCCCCAGTAGGGGGTATGCAAGAGGCAGCTGATCGATGATTCTCTTTCATCGATGTTTCTAACTCTCTATCCCTCTCTCTTCTTCTTTCTAAAAAATCAATAAAAATATATTTTAAAAAATTAAAAAATAAAAGTGTCATTTCTTCCCAAATAAATCTATAAATGACATGTATATACACAGTAAAAATAATGACTTTTTTTCCTGGGAGAATTCAACACAGTAATTTTTAACTCATCTAAGAGAGCAGATAGCCAAGAGGAAAAAAAAAAAAGTATAAACAATACGAGCATTTCTGTATAATATACCAGAATATATCTCAAACTTTAGCAATTAAAACAATGGTTATCACACTGGCCTGAGTGTTGTCCCGATATGCCAAGGTAGTGAGTTTGATCCCAGATCAGGGCACGTACAAGAAGCAACCAATGAATGAATCAATAAGTGGGACAAAAAATTGTTTCTGTCTCTCGTCTCTCTCTCAAATCAATAAATAAAAATTGGAAAAAACAACAACAGTGGTTAATCAGGAGTAGATAAATATATCAGTGGAATGGAGTAGGAAGAAATAGATTTATATAGATTGAAAGTTTAATATGAAATTATAAATGTGCCATTTTATATCAGAGGAAAGCTGGATAATTTAATATGTTATGTTAGGTTTGATATGAATTTTAAAAAGTAAGCACCTCTAAAATTAACATCAGAAAGGTCAATTGTAGCCCTGGCCGGTGTGGCTCAGTGGTTGAGTATTGTTCTGGGCACCAAAGATTGCTGGTTCAATTCCTAGTCAGAACACATACCCAGGTTGTATTTTGATCCCCTGTGAGGGGGGTTCGAAAGGCAACTGATCAATATTTCTCTCTCACACCAATGTTTCTCTCTTTCTCTCCTTTCATCTCCCTAAAATCAACAAAAACATTTTTTTAAAAAGAAAACTAAATTGTAGATGTTCAACCGGTGAGAACAGACACGAGCTAAAACAGCCATATGGGTAGCTACCAGCTTCATCACAATTCTGAGTATCAGTATTCTAAAATTTTTCTACAGAGTACACATTGTACACTTATAACACTTAAAAATAATTTTTTAACGAGAAGAAATAGTGCTGAGAAGTTGCTTATGCATCCTCACATGTGTAATATTTCCCTCTCCTCTGTTCACACGTCTGGTTCTTTCTCTCCAACGTGGGAACGAAGTGGGGCTCCAGGAAGAACCTTCTGGCCGTGAACAACGCGAGCGCCGTGGTGATCCTCAGCGCGCAGGCCATGTCCTCGCACTTCCACCAGCAGGCGGCCGTGGTGCAGGTCTCCCCAAGCTTACTCAACGTGTCCTTCCTGTCCACGGCGTCCACGTACAGCCTGCGCACAGACATGCACATCAGCGGAGTGTTCATCACCAAGGTACCTGCGAGGCTGCCCCGGGGGCCGGCTGGGGTCTTCGATGTAGACAAAAGACCGGGTCGGTCATTCAGGATGGGAACGGGCCCAGATGGCAGGCTGCCTTTCCATTTCCGCGATCGTTTTTAGGATGCTCTCGCTGTCTGGAACGGGAAGCATGTGGTGGTCTTTGAGCCTACTGGAGCCATCTTACGAAATGCAGGTAGGAATGCCCAGCCCCCACCCCAGCGGAAAGGACACACAGCACCGTGCTTTATTTGCTCACCGTCCAGTGGGGTGGGAGGTGCCGGTACTGTGGTGTGGGCAGAGGGCTGGCACAGGGCCGTGAGGCTCTCACATCAGTCCCCATGCCTGTGTTTCCAGAGTCGGTGATGCAGCTCTGGCCCTGAGCTGCCAGGGCCTCTCGGGCCTCCTGGGCCTCACCCTGTCGAAGCCCATCAAGGTGGTTGAGAAGCGCAGCTGGATCCAGGGCCAGCGAGCCCTCTCAGGCTCCAGGACAGTAAAACAGCTCAGAAATGAGGCTACACGGGCACATATCACAGTGCTGCCCAGGGGAGGGAGCTGCTACACACCCGACCTTTGAGCTGGTTCCAGGCCGCACAGAGCAGTGAGCCCCATGGCATCTTGGCCAAGGCCAGCCTCGGTCTGAAAATGTCAGGATGGATCACCAGAGGCTCCATCACTCTCAAACACCTCTCTGTGTCCCGTCAATCTCGCCAGCTCTCTGCTTCTCGAGGCGGCCTTACCCTCCACTCTTCAGCACATGCCTGTACGAGTTTCCTAAAGCTGCACAAACTCAGCAGCATAAAAAGAAATTACTCTCTCACAGTTGGAGAGGTGAGAAGTCCAAAGTGAAGGCGTCAGCAGGGCTTCATCCCTTCAGGGAAGAATCTGTCTCTTGCTTCTTCCAGCTTTGGTGACAGCTGACAATCCTTGGCTTGGGTCACATCATTTCAGCCTCCACCTCCACTGTCACATTGTTCCTGTCTGAACTCTACCTCCCTCTTAACAGACACACTTGTGATTGCATGTAGGGCCTACCTGGAGAGCCCAGGATAACCTCCCCATCTCGAGACCCTGATATCTCCGGCCATGTAAGCCAAGATTCACGGGTTCTGGGGAGGAGGACGTGATACCTTAGGGGAGTCGCTTCCAGCCTAGACAGTGACCGGGAAGACGTGCTCCTCAGCGAGCTAGCTTCACCCATCCTGCCCTCTGCCCTCTCACCTCACACTATCCAAGGATGACCTCTCTGGGGATGTTTGTGCTGGTTATCACCTCTCTCCCTCATACCATTCCCTGTTTTTCTTTTCCTCTGCTGCTTTGTTGCCTGAAATTCTCTCCTAACACTTTCCTTGCTCTACCTTGTACTTGGCTGGCAATGGACATCTTTTCCTCTCTTCTAGTGTAGACCCCCTAGGGGCAGGATGCACTTCTTAGATACTCGGAAGGACAAACAGCACAGCAGGCACCTCAAACAGCTTTCTATGTCCCATCAATCTCGCCAGTTCTCTGTTTCAGCAGGCTGCCTTTATTTTGTCTTGTGTGTGGAATCATCTCCCCAACTAGATAAGAACCTGTCTAGAAACTAGTCCAGAGACCAGTGCTTGTGGCCTCCAAAACCCCACATCAGTTAAGCAGACACCTGCTTAAACCATTGTGCCATCGTAGGCGCTGTGCTGCCAGGAGGGAGAAGAGACGCCGCCGATGCGTGGTGCAGGGCCTAGCACTGGTTTCCACACCGGGCCTGGAACCTGCACGAGCTGCCCCTGCTGCTGGGCTTTGGGCAGTTCCCTGTCCCTCGGAGCCTCGCTTTCCTCACCTGCAACATGCAAAAAACACACCCTCACAAAACTACTACGAGGTCAGGGGCAAATTAGGGAACGCGTAAGAAAATGCTCCTTAAACTCTGAGGAAGCCTGAAACATTTAGCTGTTGCTGCCGTGTTTATCTTTGTAGGTACCTTTCTGTGTGAGTCTCCAGCTTTGGCGATGCACGAGGAAAACGTTTACACGGTGGAGCCAAATCGAGTTCAAGTTCGAACCTGGCAGGTAAATTGCTGCTGCAGAACGTGTGGGCTCTGGTGAGGAAGACAATCAGGGCAAAATATCTCCACGTCAGGCCAGAGCCTGCACACTGGTGTCATCTAGACAGATCCGGAGCTTGGCTGTAAGACTGGATTCTGGGCTAGCTGCTCCATCTCTAACTGCTGTGACTTCAGAAGTCAGTAGGCAGGGCACGGGCCTTTTGCAGTGAGAAGGGTTAGATCACTGGACCTTGAGTACCGATTGTGGAATGGGAGGCAATGTTTGCTGTGCATGCTGGGGGCGAAGGAGCCATTAGTTTAGGACAGTGGTCGGCAAACTCATTAGTCAACGGAGCCAAATATCCACAGTACGATTGAAATTTCTTTTGAGAGCCGAAAACAGACTTCTGCACGTGGGCCACAAGTTTTTATTGCACTATATGTGCGCGCCCGAACGTGGTATTTTATGAAAGAGCCACACTCAAGGGGCCAAAGAGCCGCATGTGGCTCGCGAGCCGCGGTTTGCCAACCACTGGTTTAGGACATACGGTGTTTCCCCGAAAATAAGATCTACTTACAGGTTTCCTTCTGAGTGAAATATAAGGCATCCCCCTGAAAATAAGGCCCCCCTAGGCTAAACATGAGAGATTTGGTCCACTGATTCTGAAAGAAACGGAGTCACAAGAAATTCACCAGGAAATTCAGGAATTGGATTGTTATAATGATGTTCCAGAAGATGATGACATGATTGTCATTGAATAAATGAGTAAATTCTTGATTCTGTAGGATTCACAGTTTGTCTGGTTTGTGTTGACAACTACCGTATACGGGTAATACATTTCCTTTATTTTCATTTAACAATAAATGTGTACCGTATTCTTCTTCATGGAAAAATAAGACATCCCCTGAAAATAAGTCCTAGCACATCTTTGGGAGCAAAAATTAATATAAGACACTGTCTTATTTTCGGGGAAACAGGGTAGTATCTTTGGACAGGCCTTTCTCTGCGTGTGTCTGAGGGAGACAGGATGGGAGCAATTCATGCCTTCAAGCGACAGACCTCTAACACTACTCTGTTCCCTCTCGGTGGTGTGAGAAACTCTTACCTGCCCTACCAGTGTGCTCAGTGGTTAGCATCAACCCGTGAACTGGGAGGTCAGGGCATATGCCCAAGCTCTGGGCTCCATCCCCAGCAGGGGGCGTGCAGGAGGCAGCTGATCGATGATACTCTCTCATCATGGATGTTTCTCTCTATCCCTCTTCCTTTCTCTCTAAAATCAATAAAAAACAAACAAACAAACAAAAACCCTTACCTGTCTGCATCCACATACATGGAATGTGTGAACCCTGCAGCTGGCATGCTGTATCAGTTTGCTGAGCCTGCCATGAAAAATTACCACAAACTGCGTGGCTCAAACAATGAAAATTTGTTCTCACAGTTGAGGAAGCCAGACGGCCGAAATCCAGGTGTGGGCTGGCCGGCTCCTTCTGAGGCTCTGAGCGAGAATGCATTCCATGCTGCTTCCAGTTCTGGCGCTTGCTGGCGGTCTTGGTGCTCTGTGCCATGTAACTGCCTCACTGCCGCCTCTGCCTGCATTCTCATGGCCTCTCCCTGTGTCTGTGTTTCTCTTCTGTGTCCTATAAGGACACTCGGGTTTATTTAGCCCCCCACCCCCCTTAATCTAGAATGGTCTCCTCTTGAGGTCCTTAACTTATATCTGCAAAGACCCTTTTTCCCAATAAGGTAACATTTACAGGTTCCAAGTGGACGTATCGTTTGGTGGTCACCCTTCAACCCAGTAAATGGAGCAGTGTTTTGCGTCAAGGTCAAGAATACCTATCATGGCCCTGGTTTCTGGGGCATCTGTCTCCATGTTCTTGTGCCTTTCAGTGCTGCTCCTCCACTCCTTTGTCAGCAGTTCCTACAGGAAGTCCCCTGGGAGGGGTGGAGGGGCGCGTGCAGGAGGCAACCAATCCATGCGTTTCTCTCACATCGATGTGTCTCTGTCTTTCCTTCTCTCTTCCACTCTCTAAAAGATAAAAAGATAAATGGAAAAGTATCCTCAGATGAGGATTAACCGAAAAAGAAAGTTCACCTTCCTTGCAATGACAGTTGGGTGGGGGCGTGGACATAAAGCGTCGGCAGGGAGGGTCATGTTCTTAAGAACAGAGGGCGGGGCAGCTGTTAGCAGAGAGATGACCTGAGGGCACCGGAGGGCTGGAGGGTGGAAAGCGTGCTGCGGAGGGGCGAGCGGCTGCTGGGAAGGACTGTTAGCACACTGAGAAAGGGCAGACGGCATGGTGAGCAAAGGCAAGGGTCTGTGGGAAGGGGAGAGTGGCCTGCTGGGACACCTGGAGGCAGCGGAGGAGCCTTGCCAGTGGGCTTGGAGGATGTCTCACACAGATGGCCTAGAGTAGTTCTCTGTTAATTTTTAACTAAAGGAGTGTGTGCCCACTGTAACTAGTAAAATACCGCCGGCATGTGTAAGGAAAAGATCGGGAACGCCCCCGTTTTGAAAGCCTGGAGTGTGTCTTTTTCAGGCCTTTCTTCCTGCTGGTGCAGGGATAGACACGCAGACTATAGTGATCGTGACAAACCCTTCCGGTTTTCTAACGGGGCCTCCTTCTGGGCTAACGCTTAGCACTCCACTCCTCCCCGGCCTTCACACTGTCCTGTGCAGTGAGTGGCCTAGGTGAAGAGCGGTGGTGGGCACCCTGGGGTGGGCTCCTTTACACAGAGGCTGGAGCTGAGAAAGGGCTGTGTCTGACAGATGCTGCTGGAGGCCAGTGCCCAGGGGAGAGCAGAGAAGCCGGGGAATCAGCGGGAGGGTGGGTGGGCCAGTCCAAACACAGTGGGGGCTGTGCAGCCTGGCGAGGAGGGAAGGTTTGGGCTTGCTTTTTCCTTCTGTTTATTTTTTCTCCTAGAAGGTAAACTCTGGGTCAGTGTGGCAGGACAGACTAGGGAGCTGGCAAACGGTAAAGTCAGGTGGGAGATGCCAAAGGTGAGAGGTCTAAGGGCCTGGCGCCAGGCGGTGGGCTGGGAGATGAGCCCGAGTGGAGGGAGGGATGAATCAGTTGGTGAGCAGTTGAATGGTGGGTGGCAACAGAGAGGGAAAAATTGAGGGTGTTCATCCAAAGTTAGTTTTTCCATTGATTGTTGTAGAGAGTGGGAGGGAGGGAGGGAGGGAGGGAGAGAGACATGACACTCGCGCGGGCCCTGACTGGGTCTGGGGATCGAACCTGCAACCCAGATTATGCCCTTAGCCGGGAATGGAATTTGTGATCCTTCAGTGCACAGGCCAATGCTCTAATCAGCCAGGGCTGAGTTTTCTAGTTTGGGAGTCTGGGTTAATTTTTTAAAAATATGTATTTTTATTGATTTCAGAAAGGAAGGGAAAGTGAGGGAGAACTAGAAACATCAGTGATGAGAGAGAATCATTGATTGGCTGCCTTCTGCACACCCCACACTAGGGACTGAGCCAGCAACCTGAGCATGTGCCCTCACCTGGAATTAACTGTGACCTCCTAGTTCATAGGTCAGTGCTCAACCACTGAGCCACCCTGGCTGGGCGTGATGCCTTAAGATGGAAACTACAGTAACAGTGCTGGGTTGGTAGTACAAGGTGCAAGGCACTAGGTGTTTCTTGGACACTCTTCAGAAATGTCCAAGAGCAAGTTGGAAATAGAGGTTCTGGCCTGGCCGGCGTGGCTCAGTGGTTAGAGAGTCAGCCTGCACATCAGAGGGTCTCAGACTCAATTCCCGGTCAAGGGCATGTACCTGGGTTGCAGGTTTGACTCCTGGTCCCAATCAAGATGCATGCAGGTTTCAACCAATCAGAGTGTCTCTCTCACATTGATGTTTCCCTCTCTCTCTCCCCTCCCTTCCACCGTCTCTCTAAAAATCAATGGAAAATAATACCCTCACTGCTTGGTTGAGGTATTGGAAAAAAAAAAAAAAAAAAGGAATATAGATTCTGGAGGTCAGGGGCTGGATCGCTGCTCTAAAGCAATACATTTGGGAATTTGGAATACATTGCCGTAAAGGTGGTAGCTGAACCAATGTAGAAGCAAGGCGAGTTCGGGTTTGTACGCTGGGTGCGCAAAGTGTGAGGAGCAGCAGAGGAAGAGGACGAGCAAAGGAGGCTCTTACACCCATCTGTTATCACTGATGCGGCTGTCCTTGGTCCGGTCAGCAGTCGCCTGTGACTCTTCTTTTGACGCTGTTTAAGCAGCTGTTTGCTTATTCCACAGCATTTATGAAGCTCTGATAGGTGCATCAAAATGAAGATCAGATTTTTTTAGTTTAGAATTCTTCCTTCCCTGCCCGCCCCCCAGCCATTCACCCCTCAACCCCAAGGTTCCCGGACAGTTTGCACGGGTTTTTGCCGCCTCGCCTGCTCTCAGAGTCTCTCTCGTTTAGTACTTTGAGCTCACTGAGCGCAGTTGGAATCCTCCCTGTCGTCAGCTTGCTTCCTCACTCTCCGGTGCTGGGACGATGCCCCCACTGCTGCCAGGCCCAGCCCTGCGATGCCCTCCGCTGGGCACACCTTGTGCCCTCTCTCCAAGCTCCAGGGACACGCTGCTCACTGTCAGGGTGCCCGCTCCCACCCCGGTGCCATGCAGGGTGCAGGCACTCCCTGATCACTGCTTGGACTGAGCCAGGAGCCTCTTTTAACTCAGAGGAGCAGGGTCAGCTGTATACAAGATAGCAAAGCCCGAGCTCCGCCCAGCCTGGCCGTGGTCACTCTTTCAATGTGCTGTTAAGAGTGATGTTTTAAATTAAATGACATTTTAACACTTTTTAAACTATAATAAACTATGAAATACCCTTTAGAGTTTTCCAGCTTCACTCTGAACAAAATCTGACTCTTGCCCTCTTTACGTGGCTCCTGGCGTGCACGAATGCCCCCCCCCCCCCACCGCAGGGCCTCACCATGGCTTGTTCCTTCCCATTTCAGGGGCCTCGGGGCTACCAGCTTAGCCCCTCCTGCTCCAGTACATGCCGTCAGCCCCTCCTGCTCTAGTACATGCCATCTCCTGTTCCTGAAATGATGGCCCACAGCCCTCCAGATAGCTGGCTCCTTCCCTCCCTCAGTTTATCGCCTCCAGACAATACTTATTTCTCAGATATTTTACTGAAGTGTGAGATACATCCAGAAAAGCGGCCATGTTGTTCATAGTGTTCCTACAGCTCAGTGAGTTTTCACACGTGGAACAAACCCATGATGTAACTACCATCCCATCCACGCACTGACCTCTCCCCCAAAGGCAGCCACTATGTGACAGGTAGCATTTCAGAAGCTTTCCCTTAAGATCTATGTAGACAGGGCCTTCTAGATCAGCCCAAGCAGATGGGATTGACCATCTCACCACCATTAGCCTCCTGTTACCTCTCTAGCACTTTCTCAGGTTGAGCTTACATTGTATTTGCTTGTTGACCTGGTTGATGTTTGTCTCCCTCTCAGCACTGTAAGCAAGAGGGGTTCCCTGGGGGCAGGGCCATCTTCCCTGTGTCCTGTTGAGCCCAGCAGAGTGCTGGTCACACACGGAGCCAGCAGTGCGTTGTCTGAGTGCATGAGAGGGGCACATGAGGTTCTCCGTAAAGACTAGTGATGTTTAGTCATAGAAGTGACACGCTACGCAGCAGCTTTTCTGAGTTCCTGTCCTTTCCTTTCCTCAGGGGACCGTGAAACAGCTCTTGCTCTTCTCGGAGACGGAGGGGAACCCATGCCTCCTGGACATCTGTGGAAATTACCTGGTAGTCGGGACAGACTTGGCTCACTTTAAAAGCTTCGATCTTTCCCGAAGGTATTACCTTTTAAAAATTAGGAGATGATGTGGTGGGTATGAAATGGAAAGGAGCTAGAAAACGCTTTATGTTCTCATTTCAATATTGACATGCCACTAAATTTCTTAAACACCTGTTTTGGCTTAAATTCTCAATCTTTCCATGAAGGGGAAGAAGAGGGGGGTTGAACAAGTGGTGCATGGGGGATTTCTTAGGGTAAGGAAACTTCAGTGTGATAGATACAGAGCGTGGTCTGTTTGTCAAAACCCATAGAACTTCTCACAAAAATGAGCAAAGCATGTGCACATTTTTTTTTTTTTTTTTTTACAAATCTTTTAGATTGGGGGGTCCCAGAATGGAATGCAGAAGGTGACAGGGCCTCCACCTGTATTACAAATGCATGGAACGAACCCACGGGAGGGCATGCGGCTGACCTGAGCCACTGGGTAACGCGTGGCAGCTGTAAGACTAAAAGCAATGGGACTGCACGCAGCACGGCGCTCTGGCTGACAGAGTTAATTCCCACAGGGGTGCAGGGTGACCATCCAGTGTGAGCAGTGAGGTGACTTGACAGAGGGTGTTGGGAGCTGTTTATTTATTTTGAGCAACAAAATAAATAAAACAGCATTGTATTAGAGCCCAAAGTAGAAAGTAAATATCTGTGAATTCATACTAATAAAAATAAGTGACGAAAGTAGAGAAAAGAGACATATAATCTACAGAAGAATTGCAAGTAGTTTATATAGATTCTCCCCCCCATGGAGGGGAGCATAACTCCCACTTTGTAAGTGTGGGCTGTACCTAGTGACGTCCTCCCAAAGAGGACAGTATGGGGAGGGGAAAAGGAGTCACTTTACAGACATGACCCCAGGCGGGAGAGACAGGATCCACATCACAGACTCGTCATGCCCATGGCAGAGACGCCCGATGTGATGAGAGGAAATGGCACTGTACCTTTGGGTTCTTCTCCTAAACCCACACCCCAGGCTAAGCGTGAGAAAAACACCAGACGCTTCCTTCTCACTGTGGGATGGGACACTCTACAGAACAGCTGACCAGTCCTCCTCAAAACTGCAAGGGCATCAGAAGCAGGAGTCCAGCCCAGAGGAGCCGAAGGGGGCCTGATGAGCAGAAGTCCTGTGGGTCCATAGGGATCCCAGGGCAGAAAGGGTGTTAGGGAGGAACTGAGGAAGAGTGAACAAAGTAAAAGAAAAAATCATGATGAGCAATCCCAGGGTGGTCTATATAGGAACCAAACTGGAACCAGCTAAACAGGGGAGGCGTTAAGTACATTGTAGTCCATCCTGTGAGGGAACATAAAGGGTAATATGCTAATTCAACCAGATAGACCTGATGTCTTCCAGACAAAGCCACTGAGGCTGCGAGGGCCAAGGAATAGGCTCTGGGACCGTGAGAAGGGGCAGGCCCAGCTGAGGGACCACCCCTCCCCCAGTGCATGAATTTTCGTGCACCAGACCCCAAGTGCAGTGATAATAGTGTGATATAGCAATCCCGATCTGAAAGGAGGGATCACAAATTGCTGCGAGGGGAAATGCAAGAAGGCAGGAGGAGGAGGAAATTACGTATTCATATTTGCTGATAAGAACGTGAGAGCTTTAAAAATTCACCCTGCATTCTGAGCCTGGCCCATTTTCTGTTTCCCGTGGCATAAGGCACCCCAGAGTGAGAGCAGCTGGGCCATTGGGCGGGGCTCATTTCTGTGAACAAAGGTTTGGGGTCACTGGAGAAGCAGGGCTTTCTTCTGACGGGCCGTGCACAGCGACGCTTCGGTGAGAGCGCTGACCCTCTCCTCCCCCTGCAGGGAGGCGAAGGTGCACTGCGGCTGCAAGAACCTGGCCGAGCTGGTCCCTGGCGTGGGGGGCATCGTGTCGCTCAGATGTAATGCCAACGGCAACAAGATCAGCATCCACCCCAGCAAGGTGGGTGCCCATGGGGCCGGCCTCTGTGCCTCCTCCTCGGTCTCCGTTAGCTGCTCTCACAGGACCCTGGGCCTTCCTGTCTGTGCCTTTTGCGTCCAGCCCTGGCTCTTTGCATCCCAGCTTCCATTTCTCTTCCTCTTTCACCCCCTCTCCAGGGTGTCCTCTCCTCCGGCCTGCGCCCTCTCCCTCCTGGTGCTCTCCTTGCCCTCCCCACCTACACAGCTTCTGTTTTCCTGCCTTTCTTCCTTTCTTATTTCATCAGAAATGGGTTTCTTCTTACTGAACCCCCGCCTCTGCTCTTTCTGTCTCTTTTCATTGCCCAACTAAACTCCTTCGGCCCTGGGTTCACAGGATTGCTGGAGAGGGCGTGACGTCAGGGTGTAGGCACCTGCGTGGAGGGCTGAAGGCAGGTGACGGAGGGCATGTTTGTCCTGCTCCCGGTGGCTGGTGCCTTGCCACCCACCAGCATGTTTGTGCTTTCATTCGTTTGTGCTCTTGGTCATGCAATCAAGAGTGGATTCTGGATTGCTTCCATGCACCAGTGCGCTCTGCTAGGCCCTGTAGATACTGATTGATCAGTTAGACAGGAGGATTTGGCTCCCATTGTGGTTGAACAGACATTGGTTAAAGGGTGAGGCAAACAAGTACACTTTCACAACCCGGTGAGAGCAGGGAGGACAGTGCCGGTGCCTGGAGAGTGAGTAACAGGGAGGAGTCGCCGTCCAGGGAGGTCAGGAGACTTCCAAACGAGGTGATGTTGGAGCCAAGGTGTGAACTCCAATAGAGTGAAGTCTACCTAAGTTCTGGGCATTTGTTGCCCTTAGCAACCAAGCTGGTTCCCTTTTCTGGGTTTCTTTTGTGTGGGCACATGTACCTTTCCGTGTGAGGATTAAGAACAAAGGAGAGAGGATGAGTGGGATGATAGCATTCACAGTGGTAGCTGTGGCATTGTGCACCTAACACTTCCTTTTAATGAGTGAAGAGACTGAGACAAATTCTTTGCCCAAAGATGTAGCTGGCTGTGCCGTGGCTGAGAGCCCTGCCACGCTCTGACCGCATGGAGAAGGGCTGGGACTTGGGGAGAGCAGACAGGAGAGGCTGGCTGGTGCACGGGGCTGACCTAAGGGGGTGTCTGTAGGGAGTGGAGGGAGTGTGAGCCCGGCTGGTGAGCAGGTGAGAGGGAGAGATCAGAGCCCGGGATACTTGGGAGAAGATTCCCCGAGGGAGGGCAACCTCGCTCCTTCACATGGGTGCAGAGCAGTTCCTCAGATGCCAAATCACCCCAGGGAGCTGCATCAGAGCTGGTTTATCCCAGTGGTAGGCAAACTCATTAGTCAACAGAGCCAAATATCAACAGTATAATAATTGAAATTTCTTTTGAGAGCCAAATTTCTTAAACTTAAACTTCTTCTAACGCCACTTCTTCAAAAGAGACTCGCCCAGGCCATGGTATTTTGTGGAAGAGCCACACTCAAGGGGCCAAACAGCTGCATGTGGCTCTCGAGCTGTGGTTTGCCAACCACTGGTTTATCGAATCCAGACTCCTTCTTGTTCCCGTGGTTAATCCTCCTCATCTAAAATGACATCACACTCAAGTCAATACTGAGAACAGCTGTCGTTGACCTTCACAATATTTGGGGGTTTGTTTTCAATTCTCTGAAATGATAAAGTAGCAATTCAACAACCATTTTGACAGTAAGTGGACTTTTAAGTTCTGTTGCTGGAAGCACTCTGGCCAGAGTGGCCTGGGGGTCACTGACATCAGGACGGGTTTTCTCAGACATGTGCTGTGAGCTTCTGGTTTCCCTTCCCCTAGGCTGACAGCAGCCCCGATTCCAAAATCTGTTTCTATGACGTGGAAATGGACACGATGACCATCTTCGACTTCAAGATGGGACAGATTGATCAGAGCGAGACATTGTCCTTTAATGGACAGGAAACGAAGAAGTAAGATTGTGGCCACACAGGCGCATGGAGCCTGTCCCTGCCTTCATACTCTCCGGGGTGGGGCTCACTGTCTTTTGTTAGTTGCCTGCCTTCTTTTGAGACCTGACCCACTCTTTGCCACCCAGCCCATTTTTTCTCCCTCCACTTCTTCACTGCATTCCGGGCCTGTCAAGCAGGGAGATTTAAAGGAGGGAGGGACCAGGGATAAATGCAGCATCACACAGGTCACAGCTGGAACTGGTGCAAAACTGCCCAGCAGGGGGTGCTGTCCCACCTTGAGGTCCACCCCCTGGTCCCAGCCTTTGGGACCAGCATCAGGGACCTTGCGCGTGACCTCTAGAACCCAACCCTCCTTGTCTCTGCCATTAGCCTCCATTGGGACTCTTTGGGGCACTTGTTTTAAATGTGGAAGAAGATGATCAGACAGGCTGCATTGCAACATGGGGTGCTAGTGTGCTCCCAGGCTGGAGCTCAGAGGAGGCCTGCTGATGCCGATTGGAGGCTGGCCCGAAGGGGCTGCAGAGGCCGAGAATGGGAACGCACTCATGGGTTCCCATGGGTCTCTCTCTCAGGAACCCTGCCTTCGGGGACGGGAGGCTGGCGCACCTTGTTCCTGTGAGCCACTTCTGGGATCAGAGCGAGCCCAGGCTGTTCGTGTGCGAGGCCGTGCAGGAGGTCACCGGAGCCCAGCTGCAGCCCGCCGACAGAAAGGCCCACGCCAAGGACAGCGCCAGCCCCACGGTACCGCACAGCCACGTTTGCGTTTAGAGGCATGGGGACTTCGGACTTACGGTGCACAGTCTTGAAGGTTTATAGGAAAGTTCCAGGGAAATTCATTCACGTGGAGCATGCATATGTGCCTGTGTAGCATCTCCCGTGGGCGGACACGAGGAGGCTGAGCCCACCCTCTGTCTTGTCTGGCTCAGGGAAATACACTGTCCTCCAGTTCTCTCCACTTGCTGTCAGCATGTCCTGTGACTGAGCCGCTGAGGCAGCATGCTGACTCCTCATTCATTCCACAGCCTGCCGTGGCGCTCAGAGCAGCCTCCTCCCCTCAGTCACGCTCTCTGCTCTCGACATCCACTCCCCAAGCTCTGCAGGGTCCCCCTCTCCCTCCTGATGACTCTCAGGGCCGCATCCCAAGGGCTTGGACTGACACTTTCCAGTTCTTACACATGGTGGGTCAGATGTCTAGCATTCCCTGGGAAAGCCCAGCGGTTTACTGGGCTGCTTTCTAACCCATCTCTTTCTAAGAGAATTTATACGCGGCGTCTTCAGTAAGTCAGCAAAGGACAGCAGTCCTCTAATTTTAGGGGCTTACCTCCCTGCCGAAGGAATTTCCCTTCGGATGCCCTGAGATTATCAGCAATCTGTGTCCTTACTCCGAGATTTTTAGAAGTGGATGCAACCACTGGTTCTGAAACACTGAGTGGGAAAGTGTATTGAGGGAGCATCTCTTCATTGGGTTGAGAGAAGCGAAGACATTGCCTGAGGAATTTTATTTTCCTCCTGGGAGAGGGCCTGGTGACAAGTCTAGACAAGTGATAGGAACGTGCAAATTGATGACGACGGAGTGTGCTGGTCCATGTGAAGGGCGCTTTCTGGCAGTCTGAACAGATAGCTCTCTGGGTCCTTTATGAAGATGATGAGAAAGCGTAGGAATTCACACGGCAAGAAAAGGCTCCCGTACCCGAGGCCTCCTGCTGCTTTCCCTTCAGAAGGGCTGCGGCCGGGAGCTGCTGTGCTGAGACGCGCAGGACAGGATCCTAGAGTCCCCCGCCTCCTCCCTGTGCCTTCCCCATCCCCTGAAGGCTGCGGCAGGAATCTTTGTATCATTTCTCTGGGTGGTTTGAAATCAGAGTAAAGAAACTGCAGGGATATCTTTTGGAACATGAGAGCTCTTCTGAGTTTCCATCACCAGCTCGGTGGGAATGTCAGTCTTTGCTACAAGGACATCAGTCAATGAGAATGACATGGTGGCTCTCAAGCCGGATGAGGTGCATCCTTCCAGAAGATGCGTCCGTTTGTCCAAAGTACCGGAGATGGTGGTGGAGGGCGGTGTTGCCATAGTGCCCGGGGGGAGAGTGGATTGTCTCTGTCAGAATGTGCTCACCCTGTCTTACCTGTGTTCTGTGTAAATGCCTCGGCAAGGAAAATGGGGATTAGATACAAAATAGCAGTTGATTGCCAAACTAACAGCAGTCTCTCCCTCTCCCAGGCGGATGTGCTGATTGTGTCCTTCTTCATTTCCGAAGAGCATGGCTTCTTGCTGCAAGACAGCTTTCCACGGCCCCCCGCCTACCAGTCTCTCCTGGGCATGGAAGTGCCCCATTATTACTTCATGACGAAGGTGCGAGTCTCGTGCGCGCCCGGCGTGTTCTCGGGGGCCCTCTCCTGGCGGGGCTCGGGGCTCCCAGGGCTGGAGCCCGGCGCCTCTGCTCACCGCTCATTGAACAAGGCACGCCGCCTGCTCTGGTTTGTCCCCTGAAACGGCAGCAGGGGTCAGGAGGGTCAGGGGGCGGCTGTGCTGAGGAGGTGGGTGTCCTCCCAGGGGCTCCCCCGAGGGCACCACACCGGCAGTGTGTTTTTTAAATTGTGTATTCCTAGAAAGCTTAGACGCTACAAAAAAAAGAAGTAAAGACCAAAGATGATGCAAATCTTCATAGACCCAGTCCCCAGGGATGGCCACTGTGACCAGGCTGGCATGTGGCTTTTCAAGAGGTGTCTGTACTTACCTACGTTTGTGCGTGTCGCATACATGTAGGGTTTTTTTAGTCTGTGAGGGAACAGGGTTGTTTTCAGCACACACGTGCTCATGCTCCAATGTGGCTACTTTGGCCGAGTTACTTGCCTTCCCTGGGAGCTGGTCTCCTCGCTGCACGGCCCCGGCCTCTGCAGGTCCCCTGAGGGGCTGAGTGTGGGTCTGTGGCTCTGAGACTGCCGGAAGCACACGTGTCATGGCATGAGTGATGGAGATAGCGAAACTGGGCGAGAGCAGTGTATGGACTGACGTTGACTTGAGGTAAACAGAATGATCTTTGTGGAAATTGGGAATGGGCTCGTGTGACTTTTCCAGAATCCCTGTGCCCTGTTGAGCCAGGTTTTCTCAGTCCTTTCTTTGAAATAGGTTGGTTCCCCCAGACAAGTGTTTTTTCTGAATTTCATTTTGTGCTCCTTTGGCATTTCTGCTCTTGGATGTGAGAACTCAGAAGGCTGTGGGAGACATTTGGATTCTTTCTCTTGCACTACTTCCCCCCCCCCATTGTTCTCACATGTGGACTCTGGCTCCTCTCACACCTGTATGCGTCTTTCTTTCCTCTCTCGTCTTCTCTGTGCTGCTCTCCTCGTTGTCTCAAAAGAGGAGACGTGTGTGATGCAGTGTGAGATGACTCCCCACTCATCCTGTTACCTTAACTCTGCCCTCCTCTCAAGATCTTGCTTCGTGTTCAGCTACAGTTGTATGTGAAAATACTGCCCACCTCACCTGCATGTGCTCTCCAGTCAGATGGATCAAGGATATGACACCGTATCAGCTCCCCACGTCACCCCGGAGCGCTTGTCCTGGCCAGACATGCGGCAGGAACAGGCTGTCACCTGATGTTTGCTTTACAGGAAATAGCTTACCTACACTATTTCCAATGTGGGAATGTGGGAAATCTTATTAATTGGACTCTGAGGTGCTTGTGGTGAATGGCCATAAAGCATTGTATTTCTTTAAAAGCCGCTCTTTTTCTGACTGCTGGCTTGTATTTACTTCCCTTGGCCATGCCCTGAAGGTTTCTGTCCCCACACTTGGGAGTCAGCAGCCCTGTGTGGCCAGGCAGGCGGCTGTCTCTCCTCGGAGAGCTGTGTGAGAGTGAGTGTAAGCGCTGGGGCAGGCGCAGGCGAAGCGGAGCCCTCGGGTGCTCGTGCCTCTGCGAGAACTCCCGAGTGTGCTCACAGGAGCTGGGCTCTGGTTGGGTCACAGCAGGGCTGATGGACCTCAAATCCTGCCCTGTGATTGTTAAACCATAGCGGTCAGCATTGCCAGTTGTTGGTTGTACATCCACACTTCCAAAGGTTTCCCGTTTCATGCAAAACCAATCCAATCCTCAGCCTCCTGCCTAGTGTGACCCAGCCTACAGATGGCCAGGAACTCTGAATTTAAGCTGCCCTGGGTTTCTTCAGGGTCTTTGCTTATGCCCTGGTGCCTGGAAGGGCCTTGCCATCCACACATTCTATCAGTGTCTCAAGGCTCCGGTCAAGTACCTCCTGGAATTGAGGACCACAAATGAACTTGAGAAGCAACAGTGAGATGGAAGAGCAGCTGGGAACTGAGCAGGTGGTGGAGACTAGCCTTGCAGAAATCATAGAGTAGCACAAATTCAGGCTCAGTGACGTGCAGGGGCACTGGTCCAGGAGAATGAATCATGGATAGTGTGAGTGTACATCAGAGAAATGGATCCTGCAGAGAGAAAGAAGCAGACTGTGGGGAAGACAGAGAGTGCTGTGTGTGTGTGTGTGTGTGTGTGTGTGTGTATTTTTCCCCCCATTTATTTTTAGAGAGAGGAAGGGTGAGGGAGAGAAAGACATTGATGTGATGATGTGAGAGAGATACATCAATTGGTTGACTCTTGTTTGTACCCGACTGGGGCTGGGGATCAAACCTGCAACTCAGGTATGTATCCTTGACCAGAAGTCGAACTTGGCAATGCTCTAACCACTGAGTGCACCAGTCAGGGCTGGGGATTTTCACAACTATTCTGTAACTCTTGAAAAGTTGATATTAGGGAACCAGACGTTGAAAAACAATTTCCTGTGCATATACTTGCCGTTGCTTATCTGATATCTGAAACCAGAGCCAAAAGCTCATTTCAAATGAGGGCTGGTTTTGTTGCATTTGCCAGGGCCTCCTGCTGACTGTCCACATCTGTCTGCAGAGGGACCCCCATAGCTGACATATGAGAGAGGCTTAGTGTAGACATTAGCTGTACATGAACGGACAGGTAATCAGTGCCCTTTCTCAATCAGCCAGGAGAAGCAGACAGAGACAACTTGGTGGATGCCCAGCACAACCGTGTCCCCCAGATGGTGGGCAGGAGGCCCCTGAGAGATTTCGTGGGGCTGGAGGACTGCGACAAGGCCACCCGGAATGCCATGCTCAACTTCAGCTTCTTCATTGCTGTTGGAGACATGGATGAAGCTTTCAAATCTATCAAACTCATCAAAAGGTAAGAATTCCGTTCTCGGAGGTGTCGAAGGGATGTGTACACTCTTTTGGTACTTTCTGTCCCCTTCTATATGAGATTCTAAGGATCATTAACACCTCTGTGACTCTGTCATGCTGTATTCCCTGTCTTTTCACTCAGTGAAATGCCGCTGCTCATGCAGGCACCAGGGCACGCCTGGCATGTGTTGTAGAGCAGTGAGTTTTGGTGCAACACAGCTGGGTGTAAGGAGCAGGTGAGCCTGGCTCTCAGCCTCTGCCATGCTTAGAGCCTCTTGGGCTGTTATTTAGTTGTTTTGATTCATTTTATAGTGTCTGGACACTTCCTAGTAGAAAGTTCTGCAGTTGCTAAATATTTGTAATACCTGTCCTTCTGGGAACAATTGCTACTAAACAAAAAATGGATCTATATATATAAAATCTTAAGCAACCTTTACAATTGGTTGACCAAACGACCAGTCAATCGATCACTATGATGTGCACTGACCACCAGGGGGCAGATGCTCAATGCAGGAGCTGTCCCCCTGGTGGTCAGTGCACTGCTACGGCCAACCTCCTGTGGCTGGCCAACCTCCTGCAGTCCCTCTACCCTGGCCAGCTGGCCCTGATCAGCCCCGATTGCTGGCCAGGCTGAGGGACCCTACCTGTGCACAAATTCATGCACCAGGCCTCTAGTTTGATAATAAACACTCAAAACAGTACAGTGAAAATGCAGTTAAAATTACTCTGAAGGAAGTCAATCAAAGCTGTCTAAAAGCAGCTTCCACTCTGTTCCTGAGAGAATTCAGCAATTCTTCCCAGGGACATTTGACAGCCTTCAATCTTGAAAGGGTAGAAAAATTATTACAGAATGCAACAAAAGTTGCAAGAGAAAGATGGAAAATTAAGTTGCCTGGAACGAGCCTTCCTCATCGGCAGTGATGGTTTCAGTAACATGGAAGCGCCTTTCAAATTAGTGTGCGACCCTGGTTCCTTGGCTTCTTTCTAAAACAGGCCTAGCCTTGTTCCAGCTGGGAGGCCTTTCCCATACTGGCCCTGTGGACAAGAGGACTCTTGTTGGAAGTGAACTTGAGTAGCTGGATGGCGCAGCCAAGCCTTTCTCTGCTCACTATTCATTTCATATAAACACAATCACAGACTAGAATCAACCACATGGCCAACTTCAAAACTTTAATGAACATTTATATAATCATATACATAATATTATTAAAATTATACACCTTAAATATTTCATTATTCTTTAAAAAAACAACACACAATTATTTTTAGCATGTGATTTGGAGCAGATCCATTGTAGGAAAGAAGCTCAAAGGGAGGGAGTTCAGATCTAAATGTTCCCATGAGCCTACTGGTTGTAGGGCAGGCATCTGGCTGCTTCTACACTGACTGCTAGCTTTATTACAGATGATTAGGCCATGGGTGCTTTTAAATCATCCTCAATTGCTTTATGACTCTTCGCATCCGCATACCCCAGATGGTGAGCAGGACCATTTGTTATGACTATCCTGGAGCGATATAGTCTTTGAATTCCAAACTGGCCACCTCACTTCTCTGGAACGTTACAAGCAACAAAGCTAAAAGTTTCTTGGGGATGAAGGCTCAGCCTAGCGACAGCCAGGCCTTACCCTGGCTTTGCATGGCACCCACGGAGCCCAGGGTCAACTTCCTGGGCCAGAGGAGGCGACAGTGATTCTGCTTCTAGGTGGCAGGAGGTCAAGCCGTGCAGTTACCAAAGGACTGTCCTTACAGGTGTCATCAGGCAGTCATTGATGATGTGGGCCAGTTTTTTAATGTTTTGTTCAGCTGGAGACTTACCCCTCACAGGTGTAAGAGCCGGGTGGTTTGGAATTCGTGTAGCATCGTGAAGGTGTCGCCCAGCAAGTGTTTGAGGAGAGGCCAATGGTTTTATGTGGGGGAAGTGGGCCTCTCTCTGAATTTCTTTAAACGAATAGACTTTCCCGTCCTGCTCCACTCATTGTGGATCTGCCAGCACATGGCCACGGCACGCGGAGTCTGAGGGAGTGTGGGCGTCTCAGGCTCGGTTGACCAGAAACGAGAATAAGGACATGAGTAACCCGAGGTTTCACTCCCACCAGATCTTTAAAAATGCCTCAACCCTTCTCTTACTGCTAACCCACAAAAAACACATAAAATAGACCAAATTCCTTTTACCACGTGGCGGTGTAAGGAGATACAACACACATTTCAGACAGTGGTAAGAGGTTTCCGTTTTATTTTAACTTAGAAAAATAATCAGGCACAGACAGGCACTACTAACTCCTTCCTGTCCTAAAGCCGTAACCATCTGATTATAGATTCTGAGCCCCTCGAGGAAAATACAGCCACTTCCAGAATATCTCCCGGGGTGTTCTGAAGAAAGGGTGGCTGCCCATGCCCGTCCGAGCGGGCACAGAATAAATTAACCCCGGACCAGGGCCCTGCGCCCCTCACGTGCGTCTCGGGCCGGTCGCCTTGCGACGTGCGTGCGCGCGCGTGAAGCCAGGCTGTGAGTGGGTCGGGGGGAGGCTGGCACAGACGATATATGATCATATATTTATATAAACATAGTAAACATACCTGTGTATCGTACATATGCATATAGAAGACACCATAGGAATCGCCGCCCCCACGCAGGCGGTCCCTTGGTTTCCAGACTGTTCCATTACAGTGGACACTGGTCCGGTGCCGGGCAGGCCCCTCCCTGGCACCCATCAGCACGGCGACTCCACGTAGTCATTGTCCAGCCCGCGGCGAAACCGGGCCGTGAGGGAGCGGCTGATGACGATCACGCGGGGCGCCATGCAGTCCTCTCTCCTGTGAAGAATGTTCCAGATGAGCATGGCGGCGGCCAGGGTGGCCAGGAGGCAGGCGCCGATGTTCAGGTAGCAGGACCAGGACAGGCTGGTGTACGGGCCGATCCTGTAGAACGTCACGAGCCCAATGACCAGGATGAAACCTGTAAGAGAGAGACAGGTG
Source organism: Nyctalus aviator (assembly GCA_036971965.1). NCBI lineage: Eukaryota > Metazoa > Chordata > Mammalia > Chiroptera > Vespertilionidae > Nyctalus > Nyctalus aviator. Next base: position 10,243,975 of record CM072926.1, on the reverse strand, counting down.
TTGGGAAAGCCTTTCTCTGCCCTGCCCTCTGCGTGCCCAGGGCGGGAGAGGAGCCTCCGGGCGGAGGTGCCCTGCACCGGCCCATGTGGGTTGTTACGGCCTTTGCGGCTGTAGCTGGGGGGTGGGCGGTGCAGTGTGCTCGGGGCTTAGAGAAAGCAGTCCGGCCCAGGTGTGCTTCCTGGACCCGCCAGGGGTCAGGCTGCTTCCGGAGCCCACCGCCCCGCGAAGGGGGCGCTGACACACGCTCTCCCTCACCCCAAACAAACCCGGTTCGAAGTGAAAGCAAACAGTTTTTCTAAATCCCACTTAGTAACAACTCGGATTGGTGTTTAACTTGGTCTGAATTCCTGTTCCTAGGCCTTTTCTTGTTCTTAGCATTTGCTTCTAAAGGAAATAGAGACTTTTCTTCAGAACTCCAGGTGGCCTAGAGCCTGCATGCTTAGGCAGAGGGCAGGAGCTGAGATCGGAGATGTGTCCGAGTCTCCTACTGGCGCGTTTGGCTTCTCCTCTTACTTCTAAATAGATGCAGCTGGTTCTAGAATTTCCCTCTCGCCCATTACCCCCTCTCCCGCCATTTCATTTGTTTAGAAGGGGAGGGGTCTGTGCTGGGACCGTGGCCAGGGTCTTCCACTGATGGCAGTTCCCACAGTCTGGTTCACATTTATTTTTTAGTTTGTTTCATGTAGGTTTTTTTTAAAAAAAATATATATTTATTTATTTCAGAGAGGAAGGCAGAGAGAGAGAAAAAAACATCAGTGGTGAGAGAGAATCATTGACCGGCTGCCTCCTACACCGCCCCCACCCTCCACTGGAGACCAAGCCCGTAACCCTGGCATGTGCCCTTACCAGGAATCTAACCAAAATCTCCTGGTTCATCGGTCGACGCTTAATCACTGAGCCACACCGGCCAGGCCAAACTTGTTCACATTTAGTTCATAGCTACGGTAATACCACAGCATCGTTGCTTTAATAATTTTATCTTTAAGGAGCTCCAGAGACTTGATTTTATTAATTCTTGCAATAGGAAAGCCAGGATTTTCACCCAGAACACTGCTGTGAATCCAGGCTAGAAACCCCGACCACTGGGATGGAGGAGAGGCCACTGCTCTGCTGTCAGGAAGCTGGTCCTGTCCCTTCCTGTCCCTGAGATGGTCACACTTCTCAGCTGGGAGGAGCTAAATGAGGCAGAGGAAACTGGACGGGACCGTGGTGGTGAACGGAGCCATGGCTAGCAAGAGTGAGGACAGAAGCAGAAGCAGAGCCCTGGGAGCCCCATCTTCTCTCCCAGCACCCACCCTCTGATGGGCTGGCCGAGGAACCAAAATGCCTGACAAAGACATAGGCTCTCTGTAACCCAGCATGTCCAGATGGGACTCTGGCCCCGCCCAGGCCCGTCCACGTTCCCTGCCCTACGCTCTGGCCAGGCTGCTGTTGCCATGGTCCCTGCCTGCCCTGCACTGACATCCATACGTCTGTTCCTGCTCGTCCCGCCCCACGGCCTCCCCTGCTTTCCTCAGGAAACCGCGACATGCACACCCAGCGTGGCCGGAGCAGAGAGGCCCCGATGCCAGCTAATGGTCCTACCAACTGGGGTACACATTAGTGCTGGGTGTGGTGTGGGGGGCAGGCTTGAATTTTCTAAAAACAAGCATATGGTCTCATCATCACGTACCTTCTAGAACGTATGAATTAATCATTCACCTACCTCAGTCGTGCCCTAAACAATGGTGACAGTGACTAATCTCTATTGTAATTCTCTACAGTACTCTGTGGAGCTTTTTATACATGGAAAGCTTCTGGATACTTCCTTTCTGTTAAAAATAATTCTGTTTGTCATGCACACTGACAAAAAAAAAAACCCTGTCATTTCTCTCTCCCAGGGAAGGGTGCATCCTCTGCCCACGATTTAATGGCACCGAGTTTAGCGTTAGTGCGGACAGGAGCTGTAGCCTGTTTTCGCGTTATGAGAATGAAAATGCTTTATGTGTCCTCCTCATTTTTACTGTCTTTGGGCATTTTTTATCACCCAAGGGAGCTTGTTATGCCTGTTTTCAACAAGACTCAGAAGGATGGGCAGGATGGGAGCTTTGGGAGAGGGAGTTAGGACCCAGCTTACGTCTGAGAGGAGAGGAGCAAGGCCCTGACTGGAAGGAGCCCCCAGCAAGGCCCCGGGGGAGCCCTCGGGGAGGGCAGCACTGAAGGAATTTACCAGAAGGTAATAACTCCACCAGAAGGAATTTACCCAGAGGGCAGTCTGGTTTGCGTCAGTCATACACCCTGAGGGGGGATACTGACACCCTCTGCTGTGATCGAAACCCGTTTCTAGTTATTTATTTATCTTAAAAGAATTCTTTTTAATTTTTTTTTATTGATTTCAGAGAGGTAGGGGGAGAGAGTGAGAGATAGAAATATCAATGATGAGAGAAATTAGTTGATAGGCTGCCTCCTGCACGCCCCCCAGGGGGGATTGAGCCTGCAACCCGGGCATGTGCCCTTGATCAGAATCAAACCCAGGACCCTTCAGTCTGCAGGCTTAGCAAAACTACCTAGGATTATTTTAAAATGTATATATATATTTTTTATTTTAGAGAGGAAGGGAGAGGAAGAGAGAGATAGAAATATCAATGATGACAGAGAATCATTGATGAGCTGCCTCCTGCAAACCCCCTATTGGAGTTCAGGCCTGCAACCCAGGCATGTGCCCTGACCAGGAATCGAACCATGACCTCCTGGTTCATAGGTCAGTGCCCAACCACTGAGCCATGCTGGTGGGCTGTTTCTCTCTACTTAAACTAAGCTTCTTTTTGTGTTGGGTGTGTTATAAGAATATTCTAAAAACCTGTCACGTGGCTTTGGCTGCAGTTGTACAGCATCATTGGTCCTAACAGAACAGTGAGAGAGAATTGGGCCTCTCTGGCCTCCAGGGCAACTCAGTCTCCCAGCTCAGTTCCTGTCTTGAGGCTGCTTCACATCACTGAGGAATACAGAGAGAGGACCTAGAATTACCTTCCAGATCTTTCAGTGGAGACGTGTGAAGTATGAGAGCTGGGTTGAAAGAGGTGACCCTGCTCTAGAAAGGAGTGAAAGGCACTCGCCGAGACTGGTTTGGCTCAATGGATAGAGCGTCGGCTTGGGGACTCAAGGGTCCCGGGTTCGATTCCGGTCAAGGGCATGTACCTTGGTTGCGGGCATATCCCCAGTAGGGGTGTGCAAGAGGCAGCTGATCGATGACTCTCTCTCGTCGATGTTTCTAACTCTCTATCTCTCTCCCTTCCTCTCTGTACAAAATCAATAAAATATATTAAAAAAAAAAAAAAAAAAAAAGAAAGGCACTCACTCCCAGATGGGCAGGATCAGAAAGGGAGGGAACACAGTGTCGGCCCAAGTTCGAGCAGCGGGTCCCACCCTCACTGAGCGGGAGCTCAGGGCAGCATGGTGTTGCCTTAGGATCTGCAGTTCCCGTCCTGGGGTTAGGCCGGAGTGAAACTGCTGCTCACCCAGGAAACAACTGTGCCCCAAATGTGCAGTGTCTGAAACTGGTGTCCACGGACACGGCGACCCCGGGCAGCCGGGCCGGGCAAGGGAGCCCCGCTGCGCTGCGGTGGGCGCAGAAACGGTGGTGCCGAGAGGACGTCCTAGAGACACAGCTCTCACACGTGCGCTTTGTGTGTGGTTCTCACAGGCTCAGCCACCAGGCTGCCTTTTAAGAAAACCTGAAGAGGGAATAAAAGTATAAAAAACCAGGGAGCCCTGGCCGGGTGGCTCAGTCAGTTGGAGCATCATCTCGTACGCCAAAAGGTTACAGATTCAGTTCCCAGTCAGGGCACATGCCTAGGTTGCAGGTTTGAACCCATGTATGGGAGGCCACTAATGGATGTTTCTCTCTCTGTGTCTCTCTCTCTGTCTCTCTCTCTGTCTCTCTCTCTCTCAATTAAAAACAATAAAAATGCCCTTGGGTGAGAATTTAAAAAACACAGGGAGAGGCTGACACAGTACAGGCAGCAGTTACCTCCCTGAGAGAGAGGCAGAGACCCATGGCTTCTCAGCGTTTGCCTCCTCATGTCTTTACCAGGGCACGCATGTTTCACTGAGTTCTTTGCGTACATAGTTCACAATAAACCATTTAGAATATCTTAGAAGTGCACCTAATTTTAGATTCTTTCATTAACAAGCACTTCCTACAGTCCGTCATGACACTGGCAGTCCGCCTCTGCTTTCACCTTTCCACGGCCGGTTCTGAAGCAGATACTAATACTAATGCACGCTTCTCCTCCAAGTGCACCGTCAGCTCTGGAAGACACACATCACGTGCCCCCCACGCACAAATGCCCTGTGGCAGCTGCTGCCCTAGGACGTACCTCAGCCTGGCCCGGCCGCCTCAGACCTCCTCCCCTTCTCTTGTGGCCGCCCCGTCTCTGTCACTCTCTCTGCAGCCACATTGGTGCCTCCCCTGCCTCTGCGATGCCAAGTTCTACCTCCAGGCCTTTCCTGGTGCTGCCATCCCTGTGTTTCAAGAGGGCTGCCTTCTGTCATCAGGTCCCGGGCCTCTCAGCACTCCGTGTAAGCTCACAGCACAGTGCCTCCTCCAGCTGTTGTCCCTGCAGCTGGAGTGCGGCCCACCATTGATCTCAGCCTCTCAGAGAGTCACCCATTCTGAGACAAATCCAAGGAGATCTCCTAATGCAGAGTAGAATGTACTAGAAGTGTGGTCACTGGGGAGGAAGGCGTGATGGATAGCAGCTTCCATAGCAAGTCCTCTAAGCTTCTTTTTCTCGTTTGTTTTACTACATTAATTTATTATTAAGAAACAATTGCAGTTGTAACTAACTTTGCCATCTTGACTGGAGGCTCTTCTGAGCCTCTTGGTGACTACAGCCTGTCAGAGGGACAGGACCCCGGTCCCCACAGTTGAGTAGGTGTCGCTGAGCGTGGAGCCCGGCTGCCGTGCTGGCACCTGGCGCTGGTTACCGCACGGTGTGGTCGGAAGACCTACTGAGATTCCACTCCTGTGTGCGTGGGGCAGGGCAGGGGGTGCTAAGGCTCAGAGACTTGTCCTTGGGAACCTGGCATCCTTCTGGGGGCGATGAAATTAGTCACTATAGCGTGGTCCGCCCTGTGAAAGAGACAAGACTCGGTGGGAGTGAGGGGGCAGCACTCTGCCGGTGAGCAGGGATGGTGGCTGGGCGACCGTCCGGGGAGCAGCCTGTGACACCAGGGGACCAGCATGTGGAGAAAGCACTCTGAACGCCAAGTGGTGAAGATATTAACTCACTGACACTCCACAGACTGTGGGGGCAGAGCGGCCACTGACTTCTAACCCCCGGGCAGTGCCAAGGCACCGTCCCAGCAGAGTGGCAAGACTCGGATGCTGTCCTGTGCCCACAGCTCAGGGCTACTCAACTGTACTGTCACTTCTTTTCTTAAGATCACTATTGTGTTTTGAAAGTAAGGTAGGCTGTGATTTAAAAAAAAAAAAAAATTATGGATTTCAGAGAGGAAGAGAAAGGGAGAGAAACATCAATGATGAGAGAGAATCATTGATCGGCTGCCTCGTATTGTGAATTGAGCCCACAACCCAGGCATGTGCCCTGACCGGGAATCGAACCAGTGACCTCTTGGTTCCTGGGTTGACACTCAACCATTGAGCCACACCCGGCTGGGCTAGGCTGTGATTTTGTAACCATTGGAATCCGTTTATTATTTCCTCTCTATGTTTAGCTATGTTGCCTACACAGACTGCAGTTTCAGAGTGTGTCTGTTTTTCCCATTACAAGATGAAAGGACATTCAGGGTATGGATAACTTATTCAAGAAGTGTCTGTTTGCCTTGGTTCAGTGGGTAGAGCCCACGCACCACAAGGCCACCGGCTCAATTCCCAGTCAAGGGCACATACCTGGGCTGCCAGGTCAGTCCCTAGCCCTGGTTGGAGCATGTGCAGGAGGCAGCAGAGTCAATGGGAATATCCTCAGGTGGGGATTAACAAAAGAAAAAAGAAGTGTGAATTCACCGTTCACAGACACCCTGGGTTTTGCCAACTCACCCTGAAAACACCGTCAGGAAAGTAATAAAGATGGCAGGGCAGGGGCAGTGCACAGCCTGACAAAGGCGTCTCAGTGCAGAGTGAAAATGGACGAGCAGTGCCTCCTCCTATCTCATCAATTGTCTTGAAAGTCCAGCCGTGAGCAGCACAGGCTGCTGCCAGCACAGGAGTGGGCGTCTCACCTCCCAGCTGGTGTCGCTCAGAGGTGAAGCAGAAAGGAAGCGTTATTACATTTACATGACTTGCTCTGTGTAAAGATCAGTGTTGGCTTTTGCATTGTTTTAGTTCAGCTAATGTAGTCAGAGAAGGGGTTTGCTTCCCTCACATTAAAAAAAGACACATTTAGAAAAGCCCTCCTCTGCACCAGGAAGGTGCAGAGAACCTTCTGGAACAGTGGGCACGGGGGCCGTGCTGCGGGGAGCGCCCGGGCCCCACGGTGGCTGTGTGGCAGGGCCGGTGCCAGGACACTCGCACCCTCCTCGCCAGGGACAACTGCTAGACAGTGTCCCTTGGGCCCAGGGTTAACAATCGCCCACCCCTGCCCGAGCCATGGGGCTGTGGGCACTGAGCAGACACAGGCAGCATGGGGTCTTCTGTGGGTGCCACGTGTCAGCAGTAAAAACCACAGAGACGCGGGAAGGCAGAGCCTGTGGGCTCCCTGTGCGCCGCCAGCCTCAGCCCAGACACCGGGAACCGCCTGGACAGACGGTTCCGAAATCAGACTAGCCTTTTGCTTCCATAGAGCGCTCTGCTGAGGGGGGCATGGTGTTGAGCTAGGTATGGGGCTTGCTGGTCAACCTCAGATTTTCTGTTTCTGTTGCAGCCTGAATAGATTCCCCCTCTCCTCAGAGTTGTCCCTGGAAAGACTTGGCGGTGAGGTTACTGTTTGTCCAGAAACAGACCAAAGGGGAGAGTTTTAGCAAACACACCAAATTCTGCTCCTGGAGCCGGTTCCATCCGCATGGGTTTCTGTTTGCAGAGGCGGCAGCCCCTTCCTGTGAGCCGGCCTCCCAGCGGCAGTGTGATTCACAGCTCAGCCTGCAGAGCGCCCTTTCCTTTCTCTTCCTTCCTGCCCGCTTCCTAGGGCGGCCGTGTCTGTCACCGGGCCTTCCTCTGGGGTGACTGTCAGCACACGCAGGTGGCACAGTGGAAGCCGTGGGGCTGACCCCGGAGCTTCGCCCCGCACACCTGCCTCGGCCGCTGAACACAGCGCTGGCTGAGGCTTCCAGAGAGAGTATTTGCAGAGCAAACCAGCCAGTTCATGGATCCACTCAAGGCACAGCTGTGGTTGGGATCTTCCTATGCTGGGAGCAGGAAAACAGTGGCTGTCCAGGGTTCCTCCCTAGGGGACGGGTTCTGGAGAAAGGACAGACTGAAGATGGTCCGATTGATATAATCAGACATGTCCGTTAGGAGCCGGCGCTCGGAGCAGCGGTGAGAAAAGGGAGAAGAAAGAAATGAGAGGTGCAGTGGGGATGTAGGCTGGGGCATGGGACACAGATGCAGAAGACAGAAAATTATCCAGACCAAGCAACACACCTGTGTATTGTAAAAAACAAAACCTCGTATAGTCCTATGAGAAGTCCCTGAGCCTAAGAAATCGGCAGAATCCCCCTCACTCCTGAGATGCCAAGACAATTACCACTTATCACCTCGACTGGCCTCAGAGGACTGAGAAAATCAGCATTCTCAGGGGCGGGGGTCAGTGGCTCCTTGTGTGTTTATAGGTTTTGCCATCATGAGAAAAACTCTAATGATTTCCAGAAATGGAAAGAGGAAGCCAGCAGACGAGTCCACGTGAGGCTTTTAAAGTGGCTTTTGACCAGGTTCCTCAGTAAACCCCTCTTAGTCATCCTGCTTACGCTCTCGAGGAGGGGACTGGCCGAGGCCAGAGAAGGAGCGCAGCCCCGAGCCTGGCGCCGGAGGTGGTCCTGGGAGAACTGACATCCCCGCGGCAGCACACATATGCAGGGGAGAGCTCAGTTTGCAGGTGACACCAAACTCTCTCCAGTGCCAGTCTTAGGAAACTGGGACACAAGTGGCCAGAGATAGACAAGTGCTGGTCCCGTCTTTGGGAGAGAAGCACAAGGGCTTGGCCTGCTGGGCAGCCCCATAGAGGAGCTGAGGAATTTGGGGGGATGTCCCAAGGAGAGCCCAGGGCCGCTACGAAGGCAGTTCAGAATGAGACCTGAGCCGCCGGCCTCCGCAAAGATGGGTGGGTGCAGCACGGGACACCGTTCGTACTTGACCTGCATCGATTCGCTGTGGTTATTGTACTTTGAGGAAAACTGTAAGTTAGAGGAAGGTCCAGGGCCGCTCACATGATTGACAAGGAGGCCAGACTGAAACTTCCGCAGAGATGGAAGGTGAGGGTTAGTATGATGAGAGTGGATAAATCATAAACTAGGAATAATGCCGAATTTTAGGATAAGAAGTCCATGGATGCCTGAGAGGGTCAGCCGGAAGAAACATGGGGGGGAATGTGTGGCTGGCAGACCCGTGGCCCTGCGTAAGGGCGGATGGCTCGGGGAAAGCCCCGCTTTGGGACATTGCGAAGGGACTGTGTTCTGGGTGTCACAGGCATGGAGGGATGCAGCCCGGGACACCATTGCTAGGGTCCTTGATGCGGCAGCACTAGGGAATTTTTTCACGTATATACCGGCATTTTCTAAAATGGATCGGAGGTGGCATATGTTCAGGCTTTGATGAGCAGTGGGGGTGAGAGAGGAGGGCTGAGGGAGGGAGTACAGGAGAAGCCTGGTTGGGGACCCCCATTGCATCGCCCCATCTTGTCATCAGGCAAGACATTGGCTCCCAAGACGAGGGGGACAGCTTACTAGCCCAGAGCTGTCAGTAGTGGGGTGCAGTCCTCCACCCCAGGGAGAGCACCAGCAGGCACTGACGAAGGATGGTGAGCCGTGAGGACACTGCTATGCTTCCAGCCTGATGGAGCACATGCGGCCACAGGCTCTCAGGCTGGGACTCCAGCACACAGGGCACTGCCCCCGAGGCTCAGCGGGCGCCAAGGAGTCACCCTTCAAAGACGCAACCTGACCCAAGTACAGAGCCCTGGATAGCCGCCAGATGGTTTGTCCCACCTAAAAATGCCAGCCGAGGGCCATACGCGGTAGTCAGTCCTGCTAGCCCACAGAGAGGGCCGCTGCAGGAGGTCACACTTAGGAAACTTCCAACACCCCCCTCCCCCACAGCATTCTGCCCCGGACAGTCCGCCCGTGGCATGGGCTGGGGGTGAACTGGGGGGCTCCGGCTCTCGGCGAGCTCAGGCAGAGGCTGTGTCTGGGGACTGAGCGTCTCAGTGCGGTGTCCAGCAGGGCCACAGTGGAAAGTCAGAGTGACGACAGCAGCAACCACAAATGAAGAGGGTCTGCAGGCCTGCGGTCAGCGCGGCCTCCAGAGCCAGGCGCCTGCTCGTGCCCACTCTCCCCACACGCCTGGGAAAGCCACTGCTCTCCGAACCCGAGGCCCACAGCTCAGCTGCAGCCTGCGCCCCGGTTTCACTTCCTGCTCCAGGAGCCGGCACAGTGGTCCGCATCTGCGCTGTCGGGGTCCGGGAAAGGCCGTCCACCTCTCGCGGGTGGCGCCCTCTGACCTCCCCCCCCCAAATTCGGCGCTGCTTTCCCTGCTCTGACTGCCTTTCTGCATACATCAGTGAGGCCACAGCACGAAGAAACAGAGGAGCAGCAGCCTGAGGAGGAGCCAGGAGGGTCACGGAGAAAGGAAGGTGTTAGAGTCTCTGAGTCCGATCGGAGCTCGTGCCTGTGTGAGGCCGTGGGACGGAGCATTTAGGCCCTCAAGGCCAGGCCCAAGCATGGCAGCTGCTGGCTTCGGCGCTGGGATGGCCCACGCCCCCCCTCCCCCTGCAGGAGCCTCTGGTGTCGTCAGAACACGAGGGGCACATGGTCGCAGCCTCGCTGTTCGTGGCCTCCAGAGAGGGCTCTGCGCTCTGAAGTGGGATTACCAGCAGTTTGAGTGGCAGGAGGAAGAGAGAGGGAAGCCTGACCGTTGGTGTCTGCACGTGCTGGTTATAACAGGAAGAGCTGGGGGGAGGGAGTGGCCGGGACAGTGCAGAGCCCCTCCTGCACCCCGATTCCAGGGGCTCTTAGCCACCCCGTGGGGCAAGGCTCGTGTCTAACACGCAGAGTGCTTTCCCCAGGGAAAATGCAGCTTTTCACAGCACGTTCAGCTTATGGGGTGAGGATGGAATAAGGGGCAGAAAGGAAATTTTTTTTTCACCTTTAAGGTAAATTAAAATTACTCTTGGAAAATGCTGCACTTGTATGCGGTGGCCTGAACGTGATAGAGCAAACTGATGTGGTGAAATGGCTGATGTTTCATAGGTTTTGATCCATGAAAATGGCCATTTTGTCGGGTCCCCAAGGCGACCTGGCCCTTTGGAGCCGCAGCTCTGAGGGGCTGAGACTGTCCTCGCACAGAGCCAGGCCAGGCACCGTGTGAGTGTAGCTATTGGGAATGAATGAGCAAGTGGGCAGATACCCATCTCGGGAGGCAGGGCCAGGGCGCCCGGCTGGCAGCATGTGCCGCCTCTGCCCGGCCCCCGCTGTGCCCGGCCCCCGCTTCGCCATGTGCTTTCCCTTCCTCGGTCCTCCCTGCCCACCCTCTGGCCCGGGCACTGGGGACTCAAGGTTGGCTTGCGTAACAGGTACTAGCAGGCATTTCCCCCTCCTGGGACAGGATATCCTGGCGCCCTTCAGTCTCTCCCTGGCTGTTTAAAACAGACCGGAGCACAGGAAAAAACCTAACTCTAAAATTAGCAGCATGATAGAAGAAAGGCCCATAGCTGCATTCTGTACTGTTTGTCAATGAAACACGTCTAAACAGGGCCAAATGCATTTCCTTTTTGGGCAAAACAGACCTGCTGGGAGTACCGGGCAGACACCAAGGGGAGAGGCTGGCTGCCTGGGGAGGCCAGAGGGACACAGGGCTGCCGCTCGCCGCCCCTGGCTTTTTCCGTCAGCCTCTGCCTGACTTTGTCAGTAGAGCCCGGTCCGACCTTTCCAGCGGCCGTGCTGGCCTGGTAATGCTCAGGAGAGGAGCGCACGCTCCCCGCCCCCCACCAGGCAGGCCCGGGGCCTCGGGCAGCCCTCCCGCTGCCAGGGCTGCTGCAGCACAACTCGGTTTTAGTTCACGGAGCTCCCCCCGCCCTTTGAGTTTTTAAAAAATGTTATTTATAAATAACACTGTCTTGTTCTAAAATAAGAGTTTGCAGGAAGATGTCAGTTTCACACCAAACCCGCAGTATTTCACCAAATATCTCTAAATGCACGTCTCAAAGAAGTTCTTGAGAAACACTGCAATTGAGTGATTTGATTATCCTGCTAAGAGTTATTTTCAGATCAGGAAATGTTACTTTCATTTCCTCCACGCCACCAAAATGTCTGTTTTTAATCTAGCTTTTCCAATCACCACTCAAAATCTTCCACTTCCTTCTAGAAGGGATGGAATGTCAGATAGTCCCACGTGATAGCGTGGTAGCGACAGGCTGATTCGCTGAGGCGAGAAACCGGTTCTGTTTCACAGCCCGGGGTTAGCAGAGGGCAAAGGGGTCCTTTTCCTCAATCACTTGGAATGCGGGGGTTTTCCCCCAGAGCCCGGAGGAGGGGGACGGGGGGCAGGAGCCGTCCTCCTGCCTCAGGAATTCTGAGTCAGTCCAGTGGGGGGCAGACTTCCTCCCTGCTTTGCAGCTGGGTGAACCCAAGTGTGGATTGGCTCACGTGGATAATAAGTGATGGAGCCAGGATGCAGTCCGGTCCCCTTCACACCAACCCTGTGCTCCCCCCTGGTCGGCCCTCCCCGGCCCCTGCTGCGTCCAGCCCCGGGGAGGTGGCCTGCGCGGGACCACACCGCCCGCCATCCGAGGGCGGGCGAGGCCCTTCCAGTCACACCCAGGCGCTTCCCAGCCCAGAACACCTCAGCCTCAGGCTGGAAATCGTGTTCCCCAGAAGGATGAGGGCTGGGACCCATTATTCCTAGAATGATTCACTCTGACTTCCCGGCGTTTCTTCTGCACCTTCCACACCGGGACAGTTCTCCGCCAAGCACGTCAGCCACTTGTCAGCCTGCCCCGGGGACCGCGGGCCGAACTCTCCCCCAGTGGGTAGTGGAAAGCCTGAGCATCCAGGTCTCCGCGGTGGCCAGCCCCGAGCCGGCAAGGAGGAGCGGAGGCCGAGAGACACCAGCAGAGCAGCCCTGGCGCTGCCTCCCCAGCCACATGTGACCTCGGAGCAGTTCATCACTTACACCGGCACTCACCCGCCAAGGCCGCACCCGCTCAGGCCCAGCCCCCAGGGGCTGCGGGGCTTCCCAGCTGTTCCAGAGGCTCACTCCCCCGCCCTGCTCCTGGCTGCCTCCCCCGCCAGGCATAGGCTCGGATGGCACTCGCCCTCCTGCCCAGGGCAGGCTCTGCACCCTCCCCGGAGGGCGTGAACCCAGCCACAGCCACACAGGCCTCGGGGGCAGAGAAGATGCTAGATGCCGGACTTTGGAAGACAGCACATCATCCCCAGTCAGCACCTTGTCTCAGAATGGAAAAGGGCCGAGGGCCACGCTAGAGATATAAAACCACTGCCGCTCGGATCCTGCGCTCCCACCCGCCCCGTGCGTGTTCCTGTTTGCTCCTGCCCCCGGGGACGGGTAGGCAGGAGGGTGGCCCAGGGGGTCGCCTGGCATTAGGAGGCCACAATGGGCCTTCCAGCCCCAACAGAAGCTGCCGCTGGATTGCCCCTCGGGGCGCGGGGTACTTACTCGCCAGCTGGAACGCAGCGGCCATGGCCTCCTCCCAGCACTGGGAGTCCGGCGACATCAGGGGCAGGCCCGTCAGCCCCAGGATGAAGGTGAGCTGGCCCGCGGCGAGGGCCACCGTGGCAACCAGGTTGCAGGCTCGCATCATGTCGAATTGCACTGGAGGGGCGAGAGGAAAGAAGGCAGGCGGTCAGCGCAGGTGGGGGCTCAGGCTGGGTCTCTCTCCTCCTGGGGCGCATCCCTCTGCTGCACTGCGGCCTCACTGATCTCCCTCTGCCCCCCAACCCAGGCTCTGTACTCTGCTCCCCACCCGCGCCCAGTCCAAGAGTGAGGTGCAAGGGACGGCCCACAGGGCAGAGGGAGGATGGAGCAGTGCTGCGGGGGAACCGCAAAGGACAGGCAGGGGCATCGGGTCCCTTCCCTGCGACCCTTCTGGACCGTTAAGGTGGCCACCACAGAGCCAAGTGAGGCCTGCCAGCCTCCTGGTCTCCCTCCCTACCCCACCCCCATGCCAGGCTGGGAGGGTTCTCTCTTGCAGCCAGAGTCGAAAGTAATGGAGGTGCCACTTCCCGCCATGGAGGGCGCGCCCCTCCTCCCCATTGTGTCTCAGCTGCTTCCTTCTTGCCATCCATCTGTCACTCTCAGCCTGAAGGACTTCCCCCTTCCCTAGTCCCAGGCCTCCTCCCAGTGTCGGTTCCAGCCTGGGGGTGGCACACTGGCTCTTGGGCCAGGATGGATGCCAGAGGACAGTAGCAGAGGCCCCGCTCCTGGGAAGTAAGAGCAGCTTCTAGGAGATCCCAGAGCCCAGGGCCAAGTGCCAGGAAAGGGGGGGGGCGGGGGGGGGGGAGAGGTAGAGAGAGAGAGAGAGAGAGAGAGAGAGAACATGGCACTAGATGCATGACAGTCACCACCAAATTAAGCCTTTCACCTTCCTGAGTGCTGTGGGTCCTGCTCTCTCAATCCCTTTTCTCGCAGGCACAGCCCCCCACCCAAGCGAGCTGTACTTCCCTGTAACGGAGCTCACAATCTGTATCCTTTAGACCCGTGGTCGGCAAACTGCAGCTTGCGAGCCACATGCGGCTCTTTGGCCCTTGAGTGTGGCTCTTCCACAAAATACCACGGCCTGGATGTGTCTATTTTGAAGAAGTGGCATTTGAAGAAGTTTAAGTTTAAAAAATTTGGCTCTCAAATTTCAATCCTTGTGCTGTTGATATTGGGCTCTGTTGACTAAGGAGTTTGCCGACCACTGCTTTAGAGTAACCATAGAAACAGCCATCGCTGTAAGCCCGGACACTCCTCTCTGACCCTTCCCAGAGCCAGAGGCAGGGCTTGGCGAAGTTGGGGGGCTCCGGGTGCCAGCGGGGCCAGGCCTGGCGTGGCGGTGGGTCCGGGCTGGGAGGAAGGAGCAGGCGCGGGGCGGAGAGAGGCAGCGGTGCTCTGAGCCTTAGCACAGGGGCGTGTGCTCCCCGGGGTGTGTGATTTCCTCCCCCCCAAGACTGAGGCTGGGGCTCCCCCTTTCTTCTTCACCCTGATTTTCTTTGCAATTATTTTTACTGTTTCTGTGACTGTACACGGGCTCTGCTTCTCTAAAAGATGTAGAACTTAGGGGGTGGAAGTGACCTCATAGATGAGGCTGTTACACACGACGGAGGTTAACAGCCAGACCCAGAGAAGCCCGTCCGGTTTCCCAAGCTCAGCCTTGCAGGTGAGGAAAGACGTGAATGAACTGCCGGCTGAGGAGGGGAGTGGCCTGGGGTGGACACGAGCACCAGGGGAGCACGTGTTGGTGCAGAGATCACGTGACCGTGGCTCCTGAGAGCCAGGGCACATCACCGGGGACCCTGGCCAATCCCTCCCGGGTCCCGCCTGCTGCCCTGCCCGCTGGGCATCCAGCTTCGTCCTTCCTAGCAGCTCTGTGCACACAGCCCTGCGCTGCACACCCAGCAGTGGCTCCATTGTGGGTCCCCAAGCTCACAAGCCGCCGCCTAGGCCCTGCCCAAGTCCTTGCAGACCCATATTGCAGCCGCCCAGAGGCTGTAAGGATGGGACTTGGTGCTCAGAGACTGGCCCTGCGCCTGAGGAGATGCCTCCCCGAGGCCGGCATTCACCACGCCCAGGCGTTTTCCAGGTTCCAGCACTGCCCGTGTGCATAGCCTGGGCAGCAGTACCTGGAATTTTTTTTAATATGTTTTTATTGATTTTAGAGAGAATGGAAGGGAGAGAGACAGAGAGAAACACTGATGTGAGAACGAAACATTGCTCAGCTGCCTGCACTTTCCACCACCACTATCACCACCACCACAGGGATCAAGCCTGAAACCCAGGCATGTGGCCGAACTGGGAATAGAACCAGCAACCTCCTGGTGGACGGGATGATGCTCAGCCAAAGGAGCCACACCAGCCAGAGCCAGGGCCTGGAGACTCAGGCCCCCACCTGGGGCCGGAGAGCACCCATCACCTATGGGCCGGGCATGTGTCCAGGACTTAATGACGTTTATTCATGATGCATCTCGCTTCAGAGAAAGAGCGTCAGGTGTCTGGCAGGATGCATGGAATATAGAAAGATGAAAAATGATGAAGAGAACAGGACCAGAGTAAGACTGACACCGGAGTTAGGTTGTGAGAATCTCTTTGGGAGCCAAAGGGGGCCCTCAAGTCTCCCATGTTCACCCCCCCGCCCCCCAAAAAAACCTCACAGCAAGGAAAAAGCCACCTGATCGCTGCATCCTGCCCAGTAAGCATCCTCAAGGCCGGCCCAGGGTACCTGGGGGCAGCGGAGGACCTGGGCTGGCCCCTGTGCCACTGCCCGCTCTGCTCAGCACACCCCGCAGCACACAATCCCTGACCAAAGTTGAGTTATGGCTCCTCGAGATGTTTGCCAGAGGGCGTCGCCAGGACCTCTGGCTCAGAGCTGGCCAGAGCCTCCTGCTGTCCCCAGCAGCTGCCCTGGCTGCCTGCTGCAAGGTCTGGAATCCCTGGGGCAGCCCGGCTCTCTGGGCAAAGCAGGGCCAGTGATGTGTGACCAGGGACATGCGCGTCCCCTTGGCATCCCTAGATGGGTACTGAGGATCGAACTGTGCACCAGACGTCAGCTCTGCAACCCAGACCCCACCGCCCTGTCACGGACGAGATGATCTGTCCGAGCGACAGCTGGCTGGTGGGAGGTGTTTGTGTAGAGGCAAGGCAGCGCACAAGGACCCCCTGCTGCTGCCTCATCTCTGTGCCCAGCCAGGGAGTGGGCACAGCGTGGGCTGGGCTTTTCCTAAGAGTTAATGAGACTGGGCACCGGCCCGATTGAAGGCGGTGGAGGAACCCCAGCTCCGGGCCCCAGGACCAGGGTCCCGACTCGCTGCTCCCTGTCCACGTCACAGGGACCTGGTGTGAAGTTGGCTCACTTTGCTCAGTTCATTGTTGCTCAAGAGAAGCTTCTGTAGACATTTCCCTTGTTCTGGATAAATATTGGATGCTTAGAGATCTATTAAGGGTAGCTGCCACAAGCACCAGAGCAATGGCGGGAGGATATTTTTAAAGTTGGTCAGGTCCTGGCAGTGTGGTTTGGTGGTTAAAGTGTCAGCCTGAATACTGAAGGTCACAGGTTCAATTCCCAGTCAAGGGCACGTACCTGGGATGCATGCCTGAGACAGCCAGTTGATGTGTCTCTCTCACATCGATGTTTCTCTCTCTCCCCCTCTCTCTACCCCCTCCTTCTCTTTCACTCTCTCTAAAAATCAATGGAAAAATACCCTCAGGTGAGGATTAACGGGGGGGGGAAAGTTGGTGAGGGAACTTAGTAGGTGGTCTGGGAAGGACAGCAAACCCGGGCGGGTGAGTGGGGATGCTCAGGACACACAGTGGGGCAGGAGGGAAGCGCAGCGTGGCTGGCTGTGTGGTGGTCAGGAGGACTCCTCCTGGCCTGAGGTGGCCAGTCCTTAGCTGGGGACAGAGGGAATGGACATACGGGGGGGGGGGCACCTGGTCAGCGTGGGGGCCGGGGCAGAGTCCTTGAGGCCCAGGGCTCCCCCTCCCATGCTGGGCCTCTGGCTCTCATTGCTCCTCAGGACAGTTCCCTACCAGAAGGCTCGATCTGGACCAGCCAGTTACAGACACCCAGTCCACCTGCATCGATCCGGTGCCCCACACGCCCCTGGGCTCTGAGAGCTCCGAGGGAAGTCTGAGGTCACTCGTGCACCTGATCCGTTAGAGAGACGTTTTGCGTCTCTGTGTGTCCGAAGCCACCCTTCGAACCGACACCCCCTCGGCTGTGGTTGGGAGTCTGAGTGGACAGAGAGGGTTACATGCCCCCAGAAACCTTGGCTGAGCCGCGTGCCTCCGGTTTCTGTCTATGAAATGGGACGACATCCTGCACCCCGGTCTCCCTCCCAGGCCAGGGTTCCCAGCCCACTGCGGCTGGGGACAGCCACACACCGGCACGTCACCTGTTGGCATTGCTTGGGGACTTGGGACCCCCTTGACAGCGTCTAGCCAAGGCCCAGCTGCAGTCTCGTGTGTGTCCCATTTCCTTAAAGGCATGCGCGGCCCTCAGAACCGAGGACGCCCACCTGCAAGTTAGAGCCTCTGGGTCATTGGGAGACTTTGCCCACCAGCCTCCATGACTGTGTAGGTGAACCCTGATCCTGCTTTCAAAGCCAGGTTCCCAGCTTCCCGAGCAGTGACAGACCTGTGCCCCTCGGGGCCAGCTGGGGCCTGCGACCCGGAGGAGGGGCAGAGGGGCCGGGCTCCCCCCGGGGCTGCGCGCCGCCTTCAGCACCCTGGCGGCTGTGGAATGAAGTCAGAACTCAGCCATGTGTTCTTGAGCTTCTTGTTTATTTTTCTTGTTAACAATCTTAATTTCCACCAGGGGAAAAAATGTTTTTTGTTTGTTTGTTTGTTTTGTTTGGCTAATGCATTTGTTCTTTAGCAAGTGTATGCCTGTGAAGAGAACTCTGTCGTGAAGGACAGAGGCAGGCTTGAGCTGAGTAGGACCGGAGTGTGCCTGAGGCTTGCCAGGGGTGGGTGGGCATGGAGCTCGGGGCCCACCTGGTTCCCCAAGAGCCAGTGCTGCCCCTCAGACCAAAGCACCCCTCACCCGTCAGCAAACACTCAACCCACGTCGTCTGCACGCCACGCAGGGCTGGCGGGCCCTCCCCGCTCTAAAGGGAGACAGAAAAGTGAGCACTTACGTTTGACGGTGCCTCTGGACTCCTGGAAGCCTGCGGCCTCAGAGCCCCAGCCCAGGGCCTCGCAGTCCCTTGTGTCCGCCTGCCCGGGCCTGGTCCCGGGGCTCGGCCCTCCCCGGGCCCTGTCCACCAGCCAGCAGGACCTCCAGAGCCCCACGCTCCGCTTGCGCCCGTCCTCCAGCGTCTGGTACACCCAGTTGGGGGTGAAGGCTGCCGCATTGTTGAGGATGAGAGAGACCAGGGCCACCAGCACGGCCGTGGCCACCAGTTTCCGGACAGTCATCGCTGACTGCTGGTGCCGGCCGCTCGTGGAGAAAGTCCCAGTCCTGGTCAGCTGCTGTGGCCCGGGAGAACCAAGACGCGGCTAGGGGCGGCTAGAGGACATCACCGCTCATTCTCGGAGGGGCGGGAAGGGCCGTGCGGCAGGTGCAGGTGAGCCCACCTCACGGTCCTCCTTACCCGCCTTCCTGCACCTGGAGCAGGGACAGACCCGGTCTGCAGGTGACCGCGTGGCCCATCCCGAGCAGGACGCAGGGCACCAGCGAGAGCCCCGGGTCCTGGATGCGCCGTCTTCCCGGGGAGCTGAGGCCGGGGGAGGCGGGCGGCCTCTCGCCCCCCACGCGGGAGAACGGAGAGTAACTGGGGAGGAGACGGGCGGCGGCGTGCCGTCAGCCGGCCTCACTCCTTAGAACCCGCTGCGCTCCGAGCACGGCCCGTGCGGGAGGCAGGCTCTGAGCGGGGCCGCGGGGAGCAGCGCGGGTTCAGCAGCCGCTGTGCTGCCTGAGCCCCTGCCTGGTGCCTCCAACACAAAACGGCTGGTCCTGGAAAGCAGCGAGCTGGCGGTGGGGAAGTGTGTGTGTGTGTGTGTGTGTGTGTGTGTGTGTGAGTGTCTATGGGAGCGCACGCGCACACGCGTGCATTTTCCCTCTGTCTCTCGGCAGAGAGGAAATGGTTGTTTTTGAGGCTGTTTTTGGTGAGCTGGAGGGCGTAGCCAACTGCAACAAATAGCTGCCTGCCGCAGCAGCCAGACACTAACAGGATGTGTTTCCTGATAGGAAAGGCAGGGGGGCCTCTGAAGTCCTGCTCCATGACCCTCCTCCCCGGCTCCTCCCCACCTTCCTCTCCGAAAGGGAGGGCTGGGGCGCCGGCCCAGAGCAGGCCCACGGGCCCACCTGTCCGCCTGGGACGTGGCCAGCCTGGCACTCGGGTGCTGCCCACAGCGCTCCCGGCGGTCTCCTGCGCCGGGTCAGGGACAGCGGCAGGACGGTCAGGGCAGGCAGCACGCTGGTGACCAGCTGCCCGCCCAGCCCAGCACAGAGGTCCTGCCAGCCCACGGTGTGCCAGGACCGCCTTGTCCTGGGAGATGCAGATGGAGGAGGGAACTGCTCAGAGGGGAGAGCAGCAGAGGAGGGGCATGTGTGGTAGACGGCCCCCTTAGACAGGCCTTCGTGTCCAGCTCAGACCACCTACTGCCAAGATCTGACCGACCCCCTTGGAGAACTACAGACCAGGGCTCCCAGCGAGGCCTGAGGGGACTGAATGTGGGGTCTGGCCTGGGCTGTTAGCCGCTGACGGGAATGTCAGTCTTCACAGCGGGTAAGGGACCAGGCCCGTCACAGTGGGGTGTGCTGGACCTCTATCTGAGCTCTCAGCTGCTGGGGCTTGGACAGGCTTCTTCTGCTCTGCTCCGAACCGGTAGACCAGCACAGCGGGGGGCTCTGTGCCACCACCTCGGAGACCCCGCCCAGCGCAGGGCAGCCAGCCAGCCGGGGCCCCAGAGCAGCTGAGGGAAAAGGAATGTCAGCAGTGTGGTCTGTGGGCCTTTGCCCACAGCGTGAAGCCCCTGAGCTCCAGGCGCTGCAGCACGCGGTGCCTTGACTGTTTGCTGTCTTCACGCGCTGCCCCAAGGTGTAGCGACCAGCACCCTCAGGAGAGAAAGCTGGGGCTCAGAGAGGTCCAGAGATGATGCGACGACCTCAGCGGGGTCAGCTGTTCTGGTCTCCTCGGTCCTCACCTATCACCTCCCCCCTTCTGGAGCGCCGGAGGGTTCCCAGCCGTGGGTACCAGACGGGCCGCCCAGCCGTGGAAGCCCTGGCCCCGAGTGCTCTCGGCCCCAGGGGTGCTCAGGCCTCTGGGCGCCGCCTGGGGCCTGTGGGTGCCGCACACAGGGAGAGGCTCCCCACGTCACTACGTCTGCATTCTTTGGAGAATCTGGGTCCCGAGACACGTCTGTCCAAATTCTCTGCGGGATTTGACCTATTTTAGGATTTTCACCACTTTCCACGGCTTGTGCCAGGAGAAAAGCGGCTGTTCCCACCCCCTCCCTGTGGTCCTGGCTCTCGGTTCCCAGGACTGGATGGGGGCGGGCCTGGTGGCTTTGTCTGCCCTCATTCCCATGGGCAGCCCCTCCTCTCGGGGCCTGGGGCGAGGGGTCCGAACACAGAGCAGTGGATAGAGGCCTCGGAAAGGCAGTTTCCCCCACGCCTCTGTTAGAAGAGGATCAGCTCCCCTCCTTGTGGATGTGAATCACTGTTTCTTAGGGAGTCTTTAATGGCTCGTTTCTGATAAAAAGCAGCTCACGGTCTCAGAAGCAAAGCTCTGGCTTTGCTTGCCTGTGGAGCAGCGACTGGGCCAGCTCAGCCAGCTGCTTCCCCAGCTGGACCGGGAAGGGCCAGGATCCCTTGGAAGTCCTCAAGGGACTCTGCGGGCCGTCAGGCCCTGCACCCCAGTCATTTCCCCGGACCCTGGCTCCCGGTGGAGGGGGCGGGGCAGGGAGAGCAGCAGGCCTGGGAGCTGCTGGGCTTGAGTTAGGAGTGACCCAGTCCTCAGAGGACAGACCCCGACATCCATTTGTCCATCCTGTGACCACGGGGGTCCCGTGGGGGATGGAAGCCGGGCCATGGGCCTTCCTGTCCTCCCGAGTTCCCGATCTTGGGTCCTGCGTGGGGTCCGGGGCAACGCCTGCGTGTGCCTCCCGTCCCCGCACACGGGCACACAGGACTGCTTATCAGCGCAGAGGCGGGAGGTTTGGCCGCAGCGTGTGCTGCTTGGTAGAATATGAGGCTGTTCATCCTCCAGTCATCCCTGCTCCGGTAGCGGGGCTGCAGGGGGCAGGCTGAGAAGAGGGGCCCCTCGGGCTGGATGCAGCCGCTTCTCAGAGGACAGGCTTTCCAGAAAGTTGGGCCGGTTTCAGGCCGGCCCCTCAGCTGCCCCGTCTGCCTCGCGCGCAGGCGCCCCTGAGTTGATGAAGTGCAGATGTGTGTGCTGTCCAAGACTGCCAGACAACAGGAAACTCTCGAGACTTGATGGAGACAGGCAGCGTTTGCTTCTTGGGAGATACATTGGACGCACAGATCCCGGAGCGCACACCGGAGCTGAAGCTGCCCGGGAGAGGCCGCTGCGCGCGGGCGGATGCTGTGCTGGAGGCCAGCCAGGGGCTCGGCCAGCCTTCGGTGGACGTTCTCGGCCGTCCTGCATTCAGCTGTGCCGGGAGGCGCCTGCCCCCCTGTGGTTGGGCAGCCCGGCCCAGCGGGAACACCCAGGAAGTGCTTTCAGCACACGCTTTCCCCGGCTCCCACTCGGCGGAGACTTAAATCCAAGGACAGAGCCCTTTGTCACATATGCACACAGCATGCCCGATGCTGCCTTCAGTGCAGGGAGGCCCAGCAAACCCCAGGCAGGTCAGCAGGGCCCTGTCCTCGTCTCCCAAGAGTGCTTGATACGGACACTGCATGGGAGACGGGGAGCCACGCAGCCCAGGGCTGCCCGCTGGAGATGCGGATAGGCGGTTCCCAGATTCCTCTGCTTGTTCAGGGTGCTTCCAGGTTAATTGGATTCCGATATCAACCATCTGCTTTCAAGACAAGGCAGAGGGAAGGGAGAGGGGACAGAAGAGGTCACCCTGAGCCCTCATCGTCGCCCTCACACTGGTCTCTCACCCCCGTGGCATAGAGTGTTTTAAATGAGGTTCCAATCGTGTGAGACCTTTTGGAAGGGGAGCATAAAGGGCCCCGTGTCGCCAAAACCGGTTTGGCTCAGTGGATAGAGCGTCAGCCTGCGGACTGAAGGGTCCCGGGTTTGATTCTGGGCAAGGGCATGTACCTTGGTTGGGGCACACCCCCAGTGAGGGGTGTGCAGGAGGCAGCTGACTGATGTTTCTCTCTCATCGATGTTTCTAACTCTCCCTTTCCCATCCTCTCCGTAAAAAAAAATAATAAAACCAGCCTGTGTGGCTCAGTGGTTGAGCCTTGACCCATGAACCAGGAGGTCATGGTTCGATTCCTGGTCAGGCTCCATCCCCAGTAGGGGCTGTGCAGGAGGCAGCCGATCAATGATTCTCTCTCCTCATTGATGTTTCTATCTTCTCTCCTCTCCTTTCCTCTCTCGGAGGGCGGGGGGGGGGGGAGGGTATGTGGCCCCTAGCTTGCCATATTTCCTATGGGCGGAGCCCATTCAACTCCCATTTGTCTCCCTTCTTAGTGACTGTGCATGTCCACCGAGGTCCCCGCACTGCCTGGCAGCGGTCGAGATGGGGCCCAGGGTTGGGGGCTGGAAGCTAACGGGGCTGCCTGTCCTCTCCGCAGTGAGGCTGTCTGGGAGAACATGGCCCGCATGTGTGTGAAGACCCAGCGGCTGGACGTCGCCAAGGTCTGCCTGGGCAACATGGGCCACGCCCGTGGGGCGCGAGCACTGCGCGAGGCGGAGCGGGAGCCAGAGCTGGAGGCCCGCGTGGCTGCGCTGGCCATCCAGCTGGGCATGCTGGTGAGTCAGGCGGCGGCCCACGGCCCGCTGCCCGCAGGGTGCCCCTTGCTCCTTTGCCGCTGGGCTCTGGGGTAGAGGACCCGGCCATAGGGGCGGGGCCCCCGCTGGCTTTCCGGGGCGCCTGCTTGGGACCTAAGAGGGAAGGCCATGGTATGGTCTTGCCTGGCCCCTTTGGTTGCCAGGAACACAAACCCTCTTAAACTAGCTTAAGTCCAAAAGGGGATGGAGTTCCCAAGGAGCCCCCTAGGCCTCTCTCCCTTCTGCCGGGTCTCCTGCCTGCCCTGCATGTTCCTGGAGCTCAGGCCCCATCTACCCCAGGAGGCCTAGAGAGACTGACAGACTGAGGAGGCAGAAGCTGAGTTGCCAGATGTGGGGGGCTGTGGCCGGGGCAGTTCAGATGGCCCGCACCACGTGGGGGTGGGGAGGCACCCCCTCTGAGAGGAGGGCTGTGGGGACCATGTGTCGGCTCCATGGAAGCTCTGAGCACGCCTGAGTGGTTGGCCCGCGGCCCCTGGTCTGCAGGGTGAGCGCAGGCTGCTCCGAGGGCATGGCAGCGAGCCGGCAGCCCGTCCCCACCGGACACAGGCCCGGGCGGGCTCAGCTCTTCGTGGCGATGGAGATGCCACATCGGCAGGTAGCATTCGTCGTGTATGTCTCAGACTACAACCTGAAGTGTCCGTCTGTCCTCGGCGCGGGGTGCGTCTTAGCCATGGCTGGTCGGCGGCACCTGCGGCGTCTGCGGTGGGTCCCATGGGGCCGGAGCAGGGGCCGCACTGACGTGCCCTCCCTTCCTCAGGAGGAGGCTGAGCAGCTGTACAAGAAGTGCCAGCGCTACGACCTTCTCAACAAGCTCTACCGGGCCTCCGGCCAGTGGCAGAAAGCCATAGAGGTCGCCGAGCACCAGGACCGCGTCCACCTGCGCACCACCTACTACAACTACGCCAAGCACCTGGAGGCCAGCGCCGACTGCAGCCTGGCCCTCAGCTAGTGAGGAGGGGGCGGGGGGGGGCGCAGCGGGAGACTCTCCCATTCACTCTGGGACAGGCCCTGGTTGCCTCTTGCTTTTCTCTCGGCCCCAGCGAGGTGGCCAAAGAGATTCTCAGAGGAAGAGTCTAGACAGAGGCACCTTCTTAGGGCAGGTGGTGGCCTCAGTGGGTGTCGTCCAAGGGGAGCTTGAGTAGTTGCTTTAAGAGAACCTCAGAGCCCTGACTGGTTTGGCTCAGTGGATAGAGCGCCGGCCTGTGGACTGAAGGGTCCAGGTTCAATTCTGGTCAAGGGCATGTGCCTTGGTTGTGGGCACATCTCCAGTGGGGGCGGGGGGAGGGGGCATGCAGGAGGCAGCTGATCCAGCTGATTGATGTTTCTCTCTCATCAATGTTTCTAACTCTCTATCCCTCTCTCTTCCTCTCTGTAAAAAGTTAATAAAATATATTGAGAGAGAGAGAGAGACAGGGCCTGGGCTTCACCTGGCTGCCTCCGTTCTGGTCATGAGAAACCTGGGCTCAGCTGGGGGCATTGCTGCAGCCCCGGTCCAGCGTGGTGCCTCCCAGGGCAGTGCTGGCTGTGGTGCCCAGGGGCCCAGCCACAGTTGAGCCCTCTCCAGGGCAGACCCAGAGCAGCGAGGAAGCCCCGCTGTCTCCTGACAGCAGGTCTACGGGCACAGAGCTATAGGTGGGGAGAGGGGCTCGGGCCTGTTTCCATGCACTCAACACGCCTGAGAGCGTGGGAACTAGCTGCTCCTTCTCTCCTCTCGCAGCTACGAGAAGTCAGACACCCACCGCTTCGAGGTGCCCAGGATGCTCTCTGAGGACCTGCAGTCCCTGGAGCTCTACATCAATAAGATGAAAGACAAGTGAGTGTCCCCCACGGGATGAGGGAACATGGCGGGGGGGGGGAGGCGGGGGGAGGCTGGGTTTGCATGTGGGGGCTGGGGGCCTGCGGCTGCTCAGGGAACCTCCTTCTGGAGCTTTGCACGTGAGAGTGCGAATCACCCTTTGGTCCCTCAGAGCCAGATCCCAGGATGCTGGGTGGAGGACGGTCGATGGGAGGGGTGGGGTTCCTCTGGCCGAGGTTCCTTCAGACCTCGGGGACCTCACTCTTGTCCACCTAGCTCCCACGCCTCCTGCTGCTGGTCATGGGAAGTGCACGCTGAGGGTGGCATTCGGGCCCCAGGGGCTCATTGCCAGCGGGAGTGGGGCCTGAGGGACGCCTGGGGCTGCCAGCAGGACCCTGTGGAGGTGGTGGGCGCAGTACCTGGAGAGCCAGGCGGAGATGGACGCCGCGCTGCGCTACTACGAGCTGACCCAGGACTACTTCTCCCTGGTCCGCATCCACTGCTTCCAGGGCAACATTCAGAAGGTAGGCGCGTCGAAACCGGCGTGGCCCAGTGGATAGAGCATCGGCCTGCAGACTGAAAGTTCCCGGGTTCGATTCCGGTCAAGGGCATATACCTTGGTTGCGGGCACATCCCCAGTATGGGGTGTGCAAGAGGTAGCTGGTCGATGTTTCTCTCTCATCGACGTTTCTAACTCTCTATCCCTCCCAATTCCTCTCTGTGTAAAATAAAATTATATATATATATATATATATATATATATATATTTTTTTTAAGAAGAAGGAGGAGGTAGGCGCGTCCTGGGGGCGGGAGTCGGCCCCGTGCGGGGATGGACTGCAGACAGACCCCCGGTCTCTCTGCTCTTTTCCCAGGCTGCCGAAATAGCCAACGAGACGGGAAACTGGGCCGCGTCCTACCACCTGGCCCGGCAGTATGAGAGCCAGGGGGAGGTGAGGCAGGCGGTGCACTTCTACACGCGCGCCCAGGCCTTCAACAACGCCATCCGGCTGTGCAAGGTGGGGGCCGCAGGCGGCACGCCCAGAGCAGCGGGAGTGTGTGTGTGTGTGTGTGTGTGTGTGTGCAGTGGAGCCCAGGCGGGTGGAACATGGAAAACGGTGCTTTGTCATCGTTTCCCACCATCGATTGCGAGATTTCCAAACAGAAAAGTTACAGAATCGTATGGTGAGCATCGCATCTCCCATCTGGCCTGGTGTCCGCCACTCAGGCCTCCCTCTGCCTGTCACACTCGTCTCTGTCCCTGCTTCCCCATCTCTGTCCCTCCTTCCCCGATCTCCCCCCCCCTCCCCGATGGGTTTGTAAACTGAGGCTGGCTCATTGCTTATGGCCTAGCCAACAGGAGGCCGTTCGCAGAGAGCACCTGCACACTGTGCGGCCACAGCGTGCTCCAGCCCAGGGCCTCGCTCCTGGAAAACCCAGCCTGTGGAAGGCCCTCAAGTAAACTAGTTCCCACCACCGTGTTCTGTGTAATAGGGGGGAGGAAATCTCTGAAAATCCTGCTGCACACACCCAGTAAGACACGACGCTCCCTGGAAACCACGATTCCGTGGACGGGTGTGTCAGACAGGGAGGACGGGCCCGCACAGCATCGCTCACAGACCGGAGCGGGGACCACTGAGCACCGCCCACCCCCTTCCCGCAGGAGAACGGCCTGGATGACCAGCTCATGAACTTGGCCCTGCTGAGCTCCCCCAAGGACATGATTGAGGCGGCGTGCTACTACGAGGAGAAGGGCGAGCAGATGGACAGGGCGGTCATGCTCTACCACAAGGTAAGGGGCAGCCCGGCCCTGGACCCGAAGGGGCGCGCACACACGGCTCCCGGGAACGGGCCTGCTTGGATGCAGGGGGACCGCCCCGGCGGCCGCTCAGAGCTCCCTGCTGTCCACAGGCCGGCCACTTCTCCAAGGCCCTGGAGCTGGCCTTCGCCACCCAGCAGTTCGGGGCCCTGCAGCTCATCGCAGAGGACCTGGATGAGAAGTCGGACCCTGCCCTCCTGGCCCGCTGCTCGGACTTCTTCCTTGAGCACAATCAGTACGAGAAGGCGGTGGAACTGCTGCTGGCCGCCAAGAAGGTAGGAGGCGGCAGGGTCCCCCCAGGCACACCGCGGGCCGAAGCCTCGGGGTCTCCATTCCCACAGCGCAGTGCGCTCGGCCTCACTGTCTGTGTTTACAGTTTCCTGAGCGCCCCCCCCCCCGCCCCGCCCCGAGCACAGGGCTGAGAATGAGCCCACCTTTATAGCCGGCCCGAGTGAGGGCTCACTGCCATTCCACCTGCGTCTTCACATTGTAACCAGGGAGTTCCGCTCATCTTGTTTGTGTGCGTGACAAATGCACGTGACAACATTTAAAATTTAGTATCTTCGCCATTTTTTAAGTGTCTGGCACAGTAGCAGGGGTGCGTGCACATTTCCATGCAGCCAGTCTCCAGGACTCTTTCATCTTAGCATCTTGTCCCCATCAAACAACTACCTTCTCCCCAGCCCCGGCCCCCTCCGTTGTGCTTGCCGCCTCTACGAACATGACTGCCCTCAGGACAGCATATGAGCGGAATTACACAGTTTTCCCCCTTCTGTGACTGGCTTATTTCTCTGAGCATAATGTCCTGGAGGTACATCCATGCTATAACATATTGAAGAATTTTCTTCCTATTTAAGACTGAACAGTATTCCTCATTTGCCTGTCAATTCACCCATAGATGGACACTTGAGTTATTTCTGTCTTTCGACTATTGTGGATAATGTTGCTATGAACATCGGTGTACAGATATCTCTTCGTGACCCTTCTTTCAATTCTTTTTGGCATTTACCCAGAAATGGAGTTACCAAAAACAGAATGGTAACTTTTAGTTTTTTTCCCACAGTGGCCGCACTATTTTACATTCCCACCAATAGTGCCGAAGGGCCCCTATTTCTCCACATCCTCACCAGCACTTGTTATTTTTCTAATTAATAGAAAATTGGTAGTAGCCATCCTCATAGGTATATGCACTAATTTTTTTAAGTAGAAAAACTCTCCTTGATAGAAACTGAATAGAGATATAAAATTTGTTAGTCATACAAATTTAGCCTATCCATTTATTATTTTTGACTTATTTTTATAATTTTTATTGATTTCAGAGAGGAAGGGAGAGATAGAAACATCAATGATGAGAGAGAATCACTGATTGGCTGCCTCCAGCATGCCCCCGATTGGGGATGCAACCCAGGCATGTGCTCTGACCGGGAACCAAACGGTGACCTAGTTCATAAGTCATCGCTCAGCCACTGAGCCATGCCCACTAGGCTAGCCTATCCATTTTTTAAAATTGATTCTAGAGAGAGAGATAGAAAGGAAGGGGGAGAAAGAGAGAGAGAAATAGTGATTTGTAGTTTCACCCATTCTTGCATTCATTAGTTGATTTTATTTGTACCCCGGCTGAGGGTTAAACCTGCAACCTTAGCATATCTGGTTGACACTAACCAACAGAACTACCGGGCCAGGGCATGCCTGTCCATTTAAAAGCTCTTTCTTCTGCCCGGCTGGTGTGGCTCAGTGGTCGAGTGTTGGCCTATGAACCAGGAGCTCACAGTTCGATCCCTTTTCAGGTCACATGCCCAGATTTCGGGCTCCATCCTCAGTGTGGGGCATGCAGGAGGCAGCCAATCAATGATTCTCTCTCATCAATGTGTTTGTATCTCTCTCTCCCTTCCTCTCTGAAATCAATAAAAATACCTTTATACCATTAAAATAAATAAGAGATCTTCCTTTCTGCAGCCAGAATTATGCAGTTTTGTCGCTCACTACTGAGTGATGAAGACATTTTTTGAACAAATGAAAAGGCACCTATTGTGTTCTTGGTTAGAAAAACCCCACAGATGTACATCTGATCCTTCCTAAGGCAGTCCCACACCTAACCTGAGAATTGAGAGAACACCACCACAGGCTCTCCGTAGCTGGATAAGTGGACTCTCTAGTTCCACAGTGAAAACAGACACACTGGAATAGCCAGGGGAAACATAGTAAAGAAGACTAATAGAGGTCATTAAACTTCCCAGCTAGAATAATTGGGGTCTGTGCTTGATCAGCAGAAAATATTAGATATCTAGAAGTAGAACCATGTATGTATGCATGTTGAGTATAAGATGCAGGGGCATTCACAACCGTGGAGAAAAGATGAGCTGTTCAGTAATGGGACTGATACAGCCAGGTAACCTCTGGGAGAAGCAAAGTTAAATCCTACTCATGTCCCACATCTGAGTAAATTCCTGTGGGTAGAAGGTGTAAGCTTGTTGGTGAAATAGCAGTAGTTCCACCAGAAGCTAAGAGGTGTCACGCGGTCTTAAAGGAGGGAAGGCATTCTCTATGATTTAAACCCAAAGCCTTAGTGGAGAAAACTCATCAGTTGGACCAAATTTGAAATTAGCACACGGAGGAAACACCATAGAAAGCAAAGATAAGTAATAAAATGGAGGAAAATATATTCTATCTAAAAGCTCATTTTCTTCATATGTATAGTTTGTATAAATCTATAAGAAAGTTACCAAAAACTCAAAGGGAAAGAACAAAGAATATGGATGGATACTCAGTATCACTCATAATAAGCTCAAAACCCAAGGAGTTTCCATTTCTCATGAATTAGGCCGGTAAAGGTAAAAAGGTTGGGAAGCCCACTAAATTGTCCTGGGAAACAAATGTACTCAGGCTGTGGGTGGGAACCCACGCAGGCCTGTCACAAGTAAAATGACATCCCCTTGACCAGCACTTCCTGTCCTCAGGAGTTACCTACCAACACATTTATACACGTGAGAGTGGCGTAAGCACAGGGCTGTACCAGCAAAAGGTAGCGCACTCCGGTTTGTCAGCAGGACGAGCTAAATCAGCTGTGGTTCTCAGTGGAGTGGATACTACACAGCTGTCAAAAGGAGGTGCAGTTCCTTGTATACTGAGGTGGAATCATCTCCAAGACACAGTTCTTTTTTCCCCCCGGGACATATTCCTGTGAAAAAATGTAAATGTTTTCTTAAATTTTAAAGACATTGAATTAACTAAACTCCTCAATTTAAAAATTTCAAAAGAATTCCAGACGAAAATGAATTTCTGGTTTCCTTTTCCTCCCACAACAAATGTAAGATTCTTTTGAGCCCCACCTTTCCTTCGCAGCATTCCAGAATGTCAGTAGCACGAGAGACAGTGGGATGCCCCCCTGAGCCTGGCCCCGGCGCCCCCTGCGGAGAGGGTGGGTGGGAGGGTGACCGCCCCGGCTCACTGTCTGTGGCCCCTTCCCAGTACCAGGAAGCCCTGCAGCTTTGCCTGGAGCAGAACATGACCATCACCGAGGAGATGGCCGAGAAGATGACCGTGTCCAAGGACTGCGCGGACCTGTCGGAGGAGTCGCGGCGCGAGCTGCTGGAGCAGATTGCCAACTGCTGCATGCGCCAGGGCAACTACCACCTGGCCACCAAGAAGTACACGCAGGCCGGGAACAAGCTCAAGGTGAGCGGGCCGGGCGGGCACTGCACTGCCCGTCAGGCGCTCGTGCCCGGGGCACGGCCTCCCTTTGGTCCTGAGTTTAACCCAATGGGACGAGCTTTCGCAGCTGGGTTTTGAAAGGTGCCTGAGGGAACCGGGAGCCCTGAGCCCGTGCCTGGCATGGACCCAGCAGGCGCCTGCTGTAGCGGGGGTGGGGGTGACAGGCCATGCTCCAAGCTCCCAGCCTCGCCCTGGCTCCTCCTCCTCCCAGGCCATGAGAGCGCTGCTCAAGTCCGGGGACACGGAGAAAATTGTGTTCTTCGCGGGTGTCTCGAGGCAAAAGGAAAACTACATCATGGCGGCCAACTACCTCCAGTCCCTGGACTGGCGGAAGGAGCCGGAGACCATGAAGACCATCATCAGCTTCTACACCAAGGGGCGAGCCTTGGACCTGCTGGCGAGCTTTTATGATGCCTGTGCCCAGGTACAGCCCCTGCTCGCAGGAGGGGGGCTCTGGGGGGGCGGGACGGTCCTCGGCCCCTGGGTCCTGACAGTCCCGTCTGCTCAGGTGGAGATCAATGAATACCAGAACTACGACAAGGCCCACGGGGCGCTCACCGAGGCCTACAAGTGCTTGTCCAAGGCCAAGACCAAGAGCCCCCTGGACCAGGAGACCAAGCTGGCGCAGCTCCAGAGCAAGATGACGCTGGTGAAGCGGTTCATTCAGGCCCGCAGGTGCATTCCTGGGGGGGGCTGGGAGGCGGGCACTGCACCTCAGGCCCCAGCGAAGCCCTGAGAAGCCCCCAGGCTCCTCCTGCTCCTGCTTCAAGACTCCCCAGCTCCCCCTCACTGCCAGGGACCAGACCCAGGTTCAATATCCAGGGAACATTCTTCAAAGGAACTTCCTGGACACCCAGACAGGAGCATGTCTGAGCTCCTCTTGGGGGTCCCCTTCGAGCCTGGGGCATGTGCTTGGGAAGACTGTTCAAGAAACAACCATAGCCAGGACCGGTTTGGCTCAATGGATAGAGCGTCGGCTTGGGGACTCAAGGGTCCCGGGTTCGATTCCGGTCAAGGGCATGTACCTTGGTTGCGGGCATATCCCCAGTAGGGGGTGTGCAAGAGGCAGCTGATCGATGACTCTCTCATTGATGTTTCTAACTCTCTACCTCTCTCCCTTCCTCTCTGCATAAAATCAATAAAATATATATTAAAAAAAAAAAAAAGAAAGAAAGAAAGAAAAGAAAAAAAGAAACAACCAGAGACCAGTCTGTGGGCGGGGGCTGTTGTACCCCGGGAGGCAGGGAGTGTGGTGATCAAACCTATGCTCCCCGCACGGAGGCGGCTCAGAGCCTGTGGGAAGGGGGCTCGGGCAGCTCGTTTTCTCTGTAATTAGAGGAGAGACCACAAATCTGGGTTTGTACATGACACCAGTTTCTACTGGCAGCTCATCCAGCTTTTCCAAGAGCCACTGTGTAAGCAGCAGCTCAGCTTCTGTCTACACTAATGAAAGCGTTTTCCTTATCGGAGAACAAGCCCCTGAAAGCGTTCCAGACGTATTTGAACGCTGCTGTGCAGAGTGGGGCTCTTTAAGGGCACCGCTCACTCGGCTGCGGACTTTCTGGAATGTCTGCTGAGTCTGAGGCTCAGGAGGGAGAAGGGAAGAGATGGGGCAGCAAGGACTGTGCAGCCACAGGACAGGACATTGTGGACGGAGTGGGGGGACTCGTGAGGGTCAGAGGGCAGCCTGCCTGGGGCGGCCAAGTCGGGGCTCGACAGGAACGGGCCACCTGGTCCTACTGAAGAGGGAGCTGAGCCCCTAGAGCAAAGGTGGGACATTATCTGCCAAGGGCCATTTGGATGTTTATAACATCATTCGCAGGCCACACAAAATTATCAACTTTAAAAAACCAGCCTGCTATATTTGGTCAAACCGTTAATTAACTCACCCCTAACGCCGCCGAGGCAGGCCAGACCCAATGATTTCCTGGGCCTTATACGGCCCGAGGGCTGGACGTTCCCCACCCCTGCCCTAGAGGCTCCAGCCAACAGCCCTGAGCCACGTCCTGCCCCGGAAGCTCATGAGGCCCTCGTGGTTCTGTCCTCACTCACATGCCACTTGCTGCTCTTCCACAAGCCACACATGTGTCACTGTACGGCCTTTGTTCATGCCAACCCCCTGCCCAATCTCCTCAGTCCCCCGCCCCTCCCCTCCCCGGGGCACCACACTGCCCCTCTGTAGACTCTTTCCTGGGCAGGGACTAGGATTGACAAATCTTACTGCCACTCTGAGCAGTCAGTAAATTTTTGTTAAGTGAGTGAGTGAATTTATAAATGAACTCCTTAGTTATTTTAATTCACAAGAACTTCCTTCACAAAAGATTTGTCCCTAGTAATCTGTGATCTCCTTTTGGGGCAGAGGGCCTGCTCTGACCTCTGACCTCTGACCTCTGACAGCCAGTCTGTGTCCCTGGCTCGGGCTCAGGCTGTCTCTGCTCTCGGCAGGACGTACAGCGAGGACCCCAAGGAGTCAGTCAAGCAGTGCGAGCTGCTCCTGGAGGAGCCAGACCTGGACAGCACCATCCGCCTCGGGGACGTCTATGGCTTCCTGGTGGAGCACTACGTGCAGGTGGAGGACTTCCAGATGGTGAGGTTCGGGGTGACGATCGGCTCAGCTTCCCACTCGCAGCTGCAGGAGCAGGGAGCTCGCACCGCTCCTGTTTTATGGTTTTTATTTATTTTAGCCTTTAAAAAATACATTATTTTTTTTATTGAGTTCAGAGAGGAAGGGAGAGGGAGAGATGGGAACATCAATGATGAGAATCATAGAATGGCTGCCTCCTGCACGCCCACACTGGGGATCAACCCGCAACCCAGGCGTGAGCCCTGACCGGCCATTGAACTGTGGCCTCCACGGCGCCACATCAACCGGACTAGCCTTTTTTATTTTGAAATAACTTCAAACTAAGAAGTTACAAGAATAATAGGATCCAAGTGTAGTTCCTTTACCAGATCATCAGTTTGTAACATTTTGCCATATTTCTTTATTCATTCTGGATGTATGAATTGTATACACGAAATGGGCATTTTTCGAGCCAATTTGAGAGGTTCGGACCTCCTGCCCCTTGGGCCCTTAGATTGCTAATACTTACGTAGACACCTGGGTGTTGAATTGCTGGGTCATAGGGTGAGTGTATGTTTAATTATCCAGGAAACTCCCAAACTGTTATTTTCTTTTTCATGAATCGTATCAGGTTATTCTAGTCTTATCGAACACTAGGAACCAGGCCATCTCCTGTACCTTCTGAGAGAGTTTATGGGAGACTTGTGTCATTTCTTCCTTACCTGATAGACAGAATGGGTTCGTGAACCTACCTGGTTTGGAGGTTTCTTTGTGGAAGGTTCTGGTAATTCAGTTTAATGGAGTGGTTCTCCAACATTTTGGACCCTTTTGCCCTAGGAAAGCTATGAGGACCCACTTTATGTGAATTATATCCACCAATATTAACTGGGAGGGGTATTTAATTGCCTTCTCGGGTATTTGCAGATCCTCTTTGGCATACACCGAGTGCTGTTTCCTAACAGTCAGTTGCAGGGAGAAACGGAAGCCCTACCGCTCGCTGTACAGCTTGTGCTCTGCGGCATCAGCCCGGGGGTTTATCTTGGATCTTGTACGCCTACACGATTTTGTAAAATCATGTCGGTCATTTGCAAAATATTGGTTCACTGAGTTAGACAAATGTCAATGCATTTCATTATACAGATTTTTAAATTCTCATTTGCTGATATCACCACCCATCTCATCAGAAAAGTCTCTTAAGTATTGTGAAAATCTCTAGCTTGTGGTGCCCTGAGATTCTAACTTTGTTCGAAACCTCACATTTTATCCTTGGCAAAAATACTGTCGGTTACTATTTTCTTTAAAGTGACAGTTCATTTTTGAAAACATGTCTGGCACATAACCAGGTCTGAGCAGCCAGTTTATCTCTCGGCCGTTTTTACAAACAAGAATGATGTTCCACGCAAATAACGAACTTCGCTCACAACCCACGCCAGCGTGTTCCCTCATCTTCACCAGCATTTGGTGTGATCAGCCTCTGCTATTTCAGCCCTCCTGGTGGGCGGCTGGTGGAATCTCATTGTGGTTTTAATGTCTTCATGACTAAGTGACTCACCGGCTGTCTGCATACCTCCTCCTGTGACTGTTCAGATCATTTCATTTGGGTGTTTGTCTTATTGTCGATTGTGGTCTTTGTAAGTTCTAGATACATTTCCTTGATCAGACACATGGTCTGCCAGCTGTGAGTCTAGGGCTGATTTCATCGCATCACCAAGGCAGTGCCTCCTGAGAACTCTCAGTGCACAGTGCTGGCAGGCTCCCCACCTGGCTGGTGGAGTGTGAACTACCGGCCTCTGTGCTCGGTCTCCGGGATGTTCCTCCCGCTCCTTTCTGGCCCGGTGCTGTCCTCACACACATGCGCTGGTCATTACTCAGATGAAGACTCAGAAGGACCCTCGGCAGGTCTGGAGCATGCGTGCTCGCTTTGTCTCTCCCCCTTCCCTGCTCCCTCGGGTTTTCTTTTTACATTTTGTTCTCAACAGTTTATGGTGATGTCCGTGGACATCATCTGGATTCCATTATGTTCCTCCAGAGAATATTACTGTTTGTTTCTTTCCCTCCCTCCCTTCCTTCCTTTCTGTAATCATCTTTGCTCAACTCAGAGTCTAAACTCTCCCCCACACTGGGCAGCTGCTAGAATCGCTGCTCAGTACTTGAGCTCTGGTCCGGCTCCTTGAAGTCTGCCCCTGTCCCCAATACTCAGAGTGCAGAGTCCGACAGAGATCCGGGTGGATGGAGTTCACACTCAGAATGTGAGCTCCCCCTCAGTGACTCTCCTTTCCAGCATTTCCTCGCATTCCAGCTGTTCAGCTTGACCCAATTCTGATGCTGGTTTTTAAGCCAGTATGGGTTAAGGGTATGGGTTTCTATGTGCCTTTTTTTTTTCTATGTGACTTTTAGCTTCTCACAGCAGCCCTGGCTGGAGCCTCGCATGTGGTACAAGTTACAATTAGATGGAAACTCGCCTCCTGCGCCTCCAGCTTCCACCTGTCAATTCCGTCTTCCTGCCGAGGCTGTTCCCAGGGCCCTTTAAGTTATTTTTGTGTGTGGGAAGGTTGGTCTGACATGAATTACTCTGCCATTACCGGAAGCTTTTCTCCTCATTCTTTTCCATCATAATCCTCTGATAGCCAACACGACAGTTATTCCTGGACGCATATTTCCTTTGTATTCCAAAGGGTGACATACAGAGTTTGCTCTGCCTGCCACATCTCCTTCAGCCACCCCCTGCATTAACTAGCTGCTAGCAGACCGTTTTTCTGGTGAGACTACAGTGGCCCCAAAGAATCTCTCGGTTCCCCTTCCTTAGTCTCACAAACTGAGTATTGACAAGTTGGTTTCAGAAATATTGCTAGTGACCTATGCCAGCCTCCTTAGGCTCAGGGTTCCAGAATTCACAGGAAATTTCCAGAATTCAGCAGCAGCTCCCTGCAGTGAGAAAGGTCAGCACCATGAAACCCGGATTTCCTAATCTGAGCACTAATTTCCTCTTTGCCCCTCACCATGTCCACTCACTCATGTTTTTGTTGGGGGAAAACAACTCTAAATCTAATCTCGACAAGAAGAAAAAAAGGGAAATAGAGATAAAATTAGACTGTGAAGATGCTCAGACTACTGCATCCTCTGCCCCCCATTCCCCGCCCCAATCATGCTGATGTGGGAGACAACTAATCAATGTGTCTCTCTCACATCAATGTTTCTCTCTCCCCCCCAAACTTCTTACACAACCAGGAAGACTCTGAAGGAAGGATGGTTCACATTTCCATCTTTTTCATATATGCTGGGGCATATGTGAGTCTGGCCAGTTTGGCTCAGTGAATAGGACTGAAGGGTTTGGTTTCAGTCAAGGACACATACCTGGTTGCAGGCTCGATCCCCAGTAGAGGCCATTTTCTTCCCACCCACTCAGTTCGCACTGCCTGTTGAGAGTCAGGTCCTGACAGTTGGACAGTAACATCCTCAGGGGTCAGATGTGTTGTCCTTCATCTGTCTTTGGTGACCATGTCTTCTTTCTAGAAACTCTTCTCCCGCCTTTATTGAAGAAATCAGCTCTGGGACCACGCAGTTACACCGCTGGGTCCTTTCTGACCACCTAGCTCTTCCCTCATCAGCTCTGCTTCCTTCCCTTCTCCTCAGTGTAGGCACTTCTTTTTAAAAAAATTAATATAGTTTTATTGATTTCAGAGAGGAGGGAGAAACATCAATGATGAGAGAGAATCATTGATCGGCTGCCTCCTGCATGCCCCCTACTGGGGATCGAGCCTGCAGCCCAGGCATGTGTCCTTGACTGAAATCAAACATTGGGCCCTTCAGTCCACAGGCCAATGTCCTATTCACTGAGCCAAACTGACCAGACTCGCATATGCCCCAACATACATGAAAAAGATGGAGGTGTGAACCCACCCTTCCTTCGGTCTCCCTGGGTGTGTTACAGACCCTGAAAGGAGCAGGGTCCCAGAACACACACGGCGCTTGCTCCCAGTGCACCCGCTCAGCCGGTCGTGTTGATCACAGCTTATAGCGCCGGCCTCAGAGCCCGTGAGGGCTGTCCCCAGAAACCACCACTCCCTCCAGAAGCAGGGACAGCTTTCCTCTGACCTCCGGGGTCGCGAAGGGCGTGGGCCTTGGTCCTGGTGTGAACTAACCCAGCGATGGCTGTTGTGTGTGACGCAGGCCTACAAGTACCTGGAGGAGATGCGGAGGCGGCTCCCGCCCGCCAAGCTGTCCTACTACGTGAACCAGCGGACCGTGGACGCCGTGCACCAGGGCCTGGGCATCCCCCTGGCGCGCATCGTGCCCGAGCGGCTCCACCACAGCAGCATGGAGGACCCCAAGGAGGTGGACGAGGAGGTGATGGAGGAGGTGGAGAACGACCCCTGAGGGGCTGCTGCTGCGACAGCTCTTCTGGAACTTCCCAGTTACCAACAGCAGCGAGAGCCAGTCTTTTTGAAAAAACTGTTTGTGTTTGAGTGCATAGCTGGAGGGCCCAGGGCCCAGGCCGCCAGCTTAGAAGGCAAGTGTGCAATTCTAAGCCATCCCTTCCATGTTTCTGGTTCTTTGGAATTTTGGTTTAGCCCCTTTACTTTGAGGGAGTTGGTTCATTTTTTCCCGTGGCATTCTCCAAGCACAGATTATGAAGCCTAGGAAACTTCTGGAACTTCGCAAACTGAAGATGTTAGTATATTCACTGTGCCTCCTCCCAGCACCCAAGAAGGCTGCTGGACATGCACCCAACAGTTTCCAGCAAGAGACACACAGTCCTGACCACAGAGCAGACAGAGCGTGGGCCAGCGGGTGGTTCTGTCAGGCAGCCTGTGCCCTGGCACCAGCTCCCACTGTGAGGGAGGAGCTGGCACCATGACATTTTGAGGGGAGGGGGACCCCGGCCTCCACCCACCGGCCGCTTAAGCTCCTAATAAAGTTTATTTCCTCAGAGGCGTGTGTCCCCGTCCTGCCCCATGTTTTCATGTCTCCCCTGCAGAGGGCTTGAGTGGGCACAGAGGTCCCTGTCCGAGCAATGAGAACCACAAAGCGTGGGTTTGAACACCTGTAGCTCCTTTTTATTCTTCTCTGTTGTTGTTGTTTAACATCACCTGCCTTAGGTGAGAGGGGGGTTGAGGATACAATGCCAAGAAGCTCACAGGGCTCAGCAGCCCGCTGCTCTGCCCATCTCGGCAGCTCCCACCGGAGCACACCCAGGCCCTTCTCAGCACCTCCCCTTCTCCCCTGCTGCCGCCTGCAGAGCCGGCTCCTTGGGAGCCCCCGCCCGGGTTCAGGGTGCTGTCGTTGGGGCAGTACCCAGAGGCCCTGGCGGGACTTCTAGCTGAGCACGCAGACCTTCTGGGCTATGAACAGCAGCACAGGCGGGGCCTCCTGCCTGCACGCTCAGGACCAGGCGGACGGCCATCCCGCGCGTGGCTGCACCATCGAGTCCACGCGTCAGCCTGGCTCCTCGGGCCTGTGCCCAGCCTCCTGGCCTTCCTCCTCCTGGTGGCGATGGTGCCCGGGGCTAAGGGGGAGCCAGTGGGAGGAGCTTGTCTCTGAGTTTCTCCAGCAGCAGCAGTGCCTTCACGGCCAGCATTCTGCAGTCGTCATCCGGGTCCTTCTCAGCCACGTCTGCCAGAGGGAAACCACAGAGCACAGCGCTGCACGGTGCCGAGCAGCCAGCCCTCTTCGGCTGTGTTTCATTAAGTCTTCCTGAAGGAGGCCCCGCTGGGGCCCGGCGTGGCCAGCTGCCCTGGGCTTCGGGCCCCTGGCACCCGACCCTTTGCTGAGGTCCCCGGTGAGGGCAGCACCTTCGATGCCACCAAGGGCCCTGCCTGGGTCCCTGAGCAGGAGCAGTGCCCCCTCCACCGGGCTGGGAACTCCAGCAGGTGGGGCGGCAGCGGGGAGGAGAAACACCCCCTCCCCAAAGCCGCTCCACGGAGGCAGCGCCCACCCCAGGGGAGGAGCCTGCACCCACGACAATGGGCGAGGGACGCTGGATGCCACACCCCTGCAGCATGAGACCCAGAGAAAGCCCCGGCACCGCCCAGAGCCGTGCAGACATGTAACGTGAGACAATCAGAGAAACCCACACGGGCTCTGCACACCGACCAACAGGACAAAGACACGGGACAGTGGACTGGAGGAGCTGGGGATGCAGGGCAGCCCGGGACCCAGGGCCGGACCTGGGAACTGGCAGAAGGAAAAAGGCCATCCTCACATCACCAGGCCTTCAAGTGTGGCCACAGACTAAATGGTCCAGTCCCAGCCCCGGGCCCTGAGGGTAGAAGTTGGTGGGCTCTGAGGCCGGCTCAGCTGGCTACGGGTGGGAGTTATACGCGTCACAACAGACTTGTTTTTCTTTACCCACCGCCACAAATTATGCAGTTGAGTTTCCCATGTTCGGGGAAATCACAGGGGTCAGTACACCGGGGTGCAATGGGTAAGCCTCGCCCTGGGAAAACCACCTTTGTGATCATGTTATCGCCCCTGCCAGGCACGTACACAACAGACTTCTTAAAAAGACCACGTAGGTAAGGAGGATGGGGCCACAATATGTCAAAACACTAATAATCGGTGACTCTAGAGAGGGTACATAGTGCTCACTGTATGAGTCTTATAGCCTGAGTTAGAGTTTTCCAGGATGAACACAGATGCCATCTCCCACACCAGGGCACCTTCTCTCAGGTACCCTTCAGGACTCCCCAAAGTGACTCCCATCCATGGCCACACTGGGGGACATGTAGTGCAGACAAGGAGGGACACGCACACAGCGGGGGACAGGGGCTCGCTCAGCTCTGGGAACCCCCACGATGTCCCCGGCACCCCGACAGCCGCCAGAGCCCCCGGCTGCCCTGGCCTCCCGCCCACCCTGCACTGCAGCCTGGGGCCCCGCGCTCACCTGCCAGCCACGCCCGGGCCTCCAGCAGCTCATCCGGTAGGTCTTCCAGCAGCCGCTCAGCCGGGACACTGAGGAGGACGGAGGAGACAGCAGACAGCAGGCCCCGGCGCACATAGCTGCTGAGCAAGGTGAGGGCTGAGCCCTGATGGAGCCACAGGCTAGCCAGGGAGACCCCGATTTTCCTCCGAGCACAGCAGCCATGCCGGCCACAAAGCATGCCTGGCCTTGCCTAGCCCCCTCCTCACTGCAGGGCCACGCTGCCTCACTGCCACACCCAGGAGCCGCCTTCAGGCTCCCAATGTCCACTCTCTAGGATTCAGAGCCCACCCGTGTCCACGTGGGGCCACTGCCCTCGGTCCCTCGGTCCCACTCACGCGTCACCATGGAAGCGAAGGGCCCACACAAACTCCAGCAGAGCCTTGCCCATGGACACAGCCACCTGAAACGGCAGAGGCCAATGGGCATGCGTCCGGGCACCCAGCAGTCCCCACCTTGGACACCTCCTCAGGTCCAAGCACTCCCGTCCCTAGGGCCACGGCGTGGGCCACGGAAGAACAAACGCTGGCGCACACTACGCACGGTGGGGGCGTCTGCTGCCATCGCCCAGCTCACCGTGGTGTTCACAGCCAGGTACATCAGGGCCCCTAAGGTGTGGGCCAGTCTCCCGAGGACCAACTGGTCATCCCCCAAAAGGTCGAAGGTCACCAGAGGCCTGCAACACAGAATGAGGTGAACGGCGCAGGTCAAACACTCGGCCAACTTCCCAACCGCCTGGGCCCATGGACATCCCTGCCCCCCTGGACGCTGGTCCTCACCGCCTGGCCCCATGTGGCACCCGGAGCCATACCCACCCACCATACCCCACACCCAGTCACCCTGCGAGGCCGCCTGGCACAAGCCCCGGCCCGGGTCAGGACCGAGGGGCCGTGCACCTGAAGGGAAGGGCTCCAGTCCCGGGCCCTCCCCACCATCGCCAGAGGGTCACACCACGCGTGGTGGCGGCCCAGGGGGCGCTCTGGCCCACTCAGGCTGCGGCTGGACCCGGAGGGGTGGACAGAGCACTCGCAGCATCGAGGCAGCACAGCAAGGCTCCGGCCCCACCACACACCCGACATCTGTGACAGGAGAGGTGACGCCCGATGCCCTTGCCACGTCATTAACTTTAAGCTCCGAACAGCCACAGCCAAAGTCCTGATCCTGCTGCTGCCTAAGCCCCAGCTCAGGCCCCACCCCGGGAAGCCGCCTGTCCTCACAGGGATCCAGGGCTCGTTCCCCAAACCACGGGCTTCCCACTCACCTGTCAAAACCCTGGATGAGCGGGAAGAAGAAGTAGCCGGCCACGGCGTTGAATTCGTTGGGGCTGCCAGCTAGCCCCTTCCTGGGAGAGCCCTGCCAATCACACAGGAGCACGTGGGTGTGGAGCACAGCCTCCCCTCCCCGAGCAGAACCCTCTCATGGAGGGGCCGCCCTGGGGGCCGTGGGACCCTACGCAGCCTCCCTGGGCCCTACGGGCGGGATGCTAGTAGCACCCAACCCCATGACAACCAAGAATGTCTCCAGCCCCAGCTGGTCTGGCTCAGGGGATAGAGCGTTGGTCTGCGGACTGAAGGGTCCTGGGTTCAATTCCAGTCAAGGGCACATGCCTGGGGTTGCAGGCTTGATCCCCAGTAGGGGGCGTGCAGGAGGCAGCCGATCAGTGGTTCTCTATCATCACTGATGCTTCTATCTCTCTCTCCCCTCGCCCTTCGTCTCAGAAATAAAAAAAAAAATTTTATTAAAAAAAATGTCTCCAGACATCTTTTGCCAAATGTCCCTGGGTCAGCCTAGCCTAGGCAGATCCCCAACACAGCCATTTCTGCTGACAGAATTCTTGGGCCCTTTTTTCATACCTAGTTCTGCGTTCGTATCTTAAAACCAGTTCAGTTTGATGCCCTACAGCATGTCACGTCACTCAGCTTGTGCCCCAAACTCTCCTTTCAGAGAACGCCAGCACTGGATCCACCCCGTCCCTGCAGACGGGGCCTCCAGCCTGCCCACAGTCCCCGCCCACGAGGTCCCGGCCCGAGTCCCGGCTGACCTTCGAAAATCGCCGGGTCTTCCTTCGGATCCTCTCGTCCACCACGGCCTGCCAGGCGGGAGCCCCGGGGCAGCTGGGCGGGCAGGTGGGGCTCGGGGAGCCACACTGGGAAGTCCTCCCGAGGCGCCCGGGCCGAGACAGCTCCTGGGCGGCCAGAGCCAGGACCTGAGGGAGAGAGAGACCCGGGCAGCCGCCGTCGCTCTGCGGAAGGGTAACACTTTCCAGCTCAAGGCAAACCGAGTTCCCCATCAGCTCCAGCAGTTCTGCGTCTTCAAGGGGGCGCTTCAGGGAACCCCGCAGAAAGTCAGTTCCAAGTATCTCAGAATCACTTCGCTTTGTGGGGGACAGGAGAGGGAGGTGGGCGTGCTCCTGGAGACCAGGCAGAGCCTTCACTCCCCTCCCGAGGGC
This sequence comes from Nyctalus aviator, assembly GCA_036971965.1. NCBI lineage: Eukaryota > Metazoa > Chordata > Mammalia > Chiroptera > Vespertilionidae > Nyctalus > Nyctalus aviator. The sequence continues at coordinate 10,201,925 of CM072926.1, read as the reverse complement.
CACTTCCCTTCCCAAAGCTCACCCGGTCCTGACCGCTGCCTCCCAGGAAAAGGGAACGAACGAAGGCTGCATGTGGGTGGGCCCCGAAAACACGCGAGGGGGAGAAGCCAGACCTAGGTGGCCGCAAGCATGATCCCCCTTATAGGAAGCACCCGGAACAGGCAAATCCACAGAGAAGAGCGCTCTGGTGGTTACAGGGGAGGAAGTGCTTGTGGGTGATGCAAGATTTTCTGAAAGCAGACCGATGTGATAGGCACACAAACGTACCAAGTGCCACTGAGTTGTAAACAGTAAAATAGTGTATTTTTTTGTGTTGTTGCCAACCTCTCAGACCAATTGGCGACGGCTGCTCTAATAGCGTGTAGCATCTTAATCAGCGTTAAGTGCACAGTTCAGTGACACCAAGTACGTGCACGTTGCTGTGCAACCATCACCACCATCCACCTCCACCCAAAATGACCCTCTGTCCCCATTAAACACTAACTCCCCAGCCCTCCCTCAGCCCATGGCACCCACCACTTACTCTGAGATTTTAACTCGTTAGGATCTCATGGGTGTGGAAACATACAGTATCTGCGCTGTGCCTGGCTTATTTCACTTAGCAAAACTACTCCCCAATGCAGCCATGCTGCAGTAGGTGTGAGAATCCCTTCCTTGGTCACACAGACGCTGGTCTCGGGCTCCGGTCCAGAGAAGCTACTCGGGAGGCCTCTGGCTCTGCCCACGTAGATTCTGACAAAACACGAGCTGCCTGGCCCGGCCCCTCCCGGGAGGGCAGCTTGGGCCTGACAAGAGGGACGGGGGGCCCAGGGCACTCACGTCCAGGATGTCCATGCGCTGCCGGAGGCTGTAGTTGACGGCGTAGAACTGTGAGGTCAGATACTCCGCCACCTGAGCCAGGCAGATGAGAGGTTGCAGTGGATCACAACTCCAGAGGGAGGGCCCCAACACAGACACTAGCTGGGGGGCACGACCCAGGCGCCCACAGCCAGTGGACTCACCCGGGCCGGGTCCGTGGCAGTGACGGCCACCAGGGCCCTCTGGCGCAGCCCCTCGAACCCCGCCACGCTCGTCTGCTCCTCCAGGTGCAGGAGCACCTGGGCCAGCTCCACGCTCACCTGCAAACGGGGACAGCCTGTTCTCCCCCTCCCATCCCAGCAGAGGCCGCAGACACAGGCCTCCTGAGGGGGCAGAGAGCCAGCGAAGCACACAACACGAGCCAAACCAGGTTCCCGGACAGTGCTCACTCCCATGACCCCGACAGCCCAGCCCTTCTACCCGCTCACCTCCCGAGTGGCAGCCGGGTTCCTGAAGACCAGCCCCTCCAGGGCCCGCAGGGCTGCCTCCCAGCGCTCCCAGTCCTCGGACGCGGTCAGGGCTGAACCCAAACAGACCTCCATCATTCCTTGGCCCTGACCTTGACCACGGCGAGAGCCTGAAGCCAGGGCCTGGGCACTGGGCAGAAGGCAGGTGAACCCCCAGAACATGAACGGGTCCCATGGACCAACCACCTCAGGGCAGGGCTGTGCTCGGGGCTGGGTCCTTGCCACGGGGCGCTCGGCGGGGGCTCATCCCATGCGGAGAGACCCACCTTCCACGCAGTCCCGGACGTACATGGGCGCCTTGGCGCTCTTCAGCTCTCGGTCCCCCGACATGTCATAGGGAACAAACTCATCATCGCTGTGGAGGAATCAGACACAAGGTGCCTGCTGGTCACCCAGGAGCAGAAAGCAGGCAGGAGGGAGGGCCTGAGAGCTGAGGCCGGGCACCCTCCACCAACGGGACACGCTCCTGAGTCACCAAAATTCACGTCCCAGGCCCTGACCAGGTAGAACAACGGGTTAGAGCGTCGTCCATCCCGACATCCCGACATCCTGACATGCCAAGGTTGTGGGTTTGATCCCGTCAGGGCACATATTAGAAGCAGCCAAGGAGTACGTAAATAAGTGAAGAAACAAACTGATGGTTCTCTCTCTCTCTTCTTTTCTCATTGTCTCTCAAAATCAAAAAATAGCCCTGGATGGTTTGGCTCAGTGGAGAGAGCATTGGCCTGTGGACCAAGGGGTCCGGGTTTGATTCTGATCAAGGGCACGCCCCTTGGCTGCAGGCTCCACCACAGTCCGGGCCCTGTGTAGGAGGCAACCAATCAATGTGTTCCTCTCACATCAATGTTTCTCTCTCTTCTACTCTCCCTAAAAACAATGAAAAAATACCCTTGGGTGAGGATTAACAAAAATAAATAATAAAGTAAAATAATAAAAAATAAGAATTTTTTTCTTATCGCGTCGCTGTCTGCCAGGCGGATACCACCCGCCTGCACCTGCATGGCCAGAGCTGCCCGGAGAGCCACGGGGTGTCTGTGCCAGATTCCCGGATCAGGAACGGGTCTGGGCTAACGGACAGGCATTTCCCAGAAAGAGCACTGTTCCGGCTACACCTGCCAGTCCCTGAAGCTTCAAGAATGACTGACGAGGTAAGGCTACAGTGAAGCAGAGGCCCTCTATGCTGGTCTCATACTGGGCGAGACTGGTGAGAGCTCAGAGCCAATACGGCACTGCGGGCTGACCCATCATTTCGAGACAAGCCCATCACTCCTGGAGTTCACCTCGTGGCTCTGACACCAGCACGGGGTTTCCCCAGGCCTCCGTGCCTCCCCTGCTCCCTACCCCCCAAGATCTCCGTCCTACCTGTCAAGCTCAGAGTCAGAGCCCTGCGGCCGCACCTGCGGGTCTCCGCCCTCTTCTGTCTGCTTGTCAGGGGTCTCTGCAGCGACTGGAGTGACGGGTGAGCTTTTGGGAAACAAGGAGGAACCCTTCAGGGACAACCTCACACGTTTCTGGTCCCAGAACCTCTGCTTCCCAAGCAAACACGCCTTCCACCCCAACCCTAGTCTTCTTAGCTTCTGTCTCAGAAACGTGGGTCCAGGATGACAAGACATCCCACCCAGCTAACCGTGCCCAGACCTCCGGGTGCGAAGAACTCACCCCGCCTCCGAGAGGCTGTCAGCAGCAGGCTGCGGGGCGGCCAAGGCCAGCAGCTCGCAGCTAAGCTCATCCTCTTCATACTGCAACAAAGATCTGGAGTCAGCTGGGGAGGGACTGGCAGGAGCAGCAGAGTCAGGGCCCCTCCCAGGCCCTCCCACAGCAGCCCCAGCCCAGCCTCTGACAGCCAGAGCCTTCCGAGAGCAGCCTGCTAAGGCTCCACCTTGCAGAGGGCCGTGCTGGGCATACGGAAGGCCAGAGGGCCCACCCGTCCTGAGGGAGCGGAGAATGAGAATTCCAGGACACAGTAAACATGGCAATGCCCCGAGGGGTCAGTGCACGGAGAGGAGGGGATGCCTAGGATGACCTGAGAGTTAAACACCCTCACATCCCCTGGGGGACCTGCTCGGGCACAGCTGAGGGGTGATACCTCCACTCGCTCTATGCTTTGACACCTCAGGAGGGCCACCAAGGCCAGTCCGCACTAACAGAGCGATGCTCCAAGAGCATAGACCCAGGAAGGTGAGGCGCTATCAAGGCTGGAGCGAGCAGCTTGGGGAGGCCACGGCCCTCGCTCGCTCACCTGGAACTTCAGGGGGGGGCCCTGAGGGTGGATCCGGGCACTGGCCACCTCAGCCACGATCATGCCCAGGCGGCGCACGGCCGGTAAACTGCTGTCCAGGCGGCACTTCACTCCTGCCATCAGGCTGGCCAGCAACTCTGGGAAGACCAACGCATCCATGCTGAACGTGCCGTGGGGAAGGGGGGCACTGGGGACAGGGTGCCCGGGCCGCCCGCTCACCGTCGCGGCTGTCCTGGAGCTCAGCGTCCGCCAGGTGCGCCAAGCAGATGAGGACGGCTTTGCTGACGTAGCGCTGCTGATCCAGGGGTGCGTGGCGGATGGCGCTGCTGCCGCCCCACGTCTCCATGAGCTCCTTCAGCGTCTGGCGGGCAGCACGACCCTGGCTTGGTCAGACAGCCCCCTGCCTCCCCTCCGGCCCGGGCAGGATGCTCCCTCTCCGTCCCACTGGGACACCGCAGGGCTGAGGGCCAGACGGGACTTGCCTGTACGAGGAGTGGGCGCCGCTGGCTGTCCATGGCCAGGTACCCCAGCAGGCTCTGCAGCGCAGGCGTCTGCAAAAGAAGCCGGGCATCGCGTCGCTGTCTGCCAGGCGGATACCACCCACCTGCCGCCTGCATGGCCAGAGCTGCCCGGGGGGCCACGGGATGTCTATGCCAGATTCCCGGAGCAGGAGCGAGTCTGGGCTAACGGACAGGCATTTCCCAGAAAGAGCACTGTTCCGGCTACACCTGCCAGTCATTTCTCTGGGGCTGGGGCCGGCGGCGGCCCACTGTGTGACACTCACCGTGTGTCGGTACTGCAGGAACAGAAGCTTCTGGGTCATCACAAACCGGGCCTTCTTACTCTTCAACACCAGGTTCCCCAGCAGCCGAGAGAGAGCGTGAGGCCTATGAGGCACAGGTGAGGGGGGAGGGAGTTTTACCGTACTGGGCTGGATCCTGGGCTCTGCACGAACCCCAGGGAGCCCGGGTGAGTGTCTCAGCTGCAAGTGGATCCTGAGTCTCCCTCTTCCTGATAAACACGGAAGCCAGGAGAGCCCAGCACCTCAATGCATCGGACTGCATCGAAGGTGAAACACTTCACCTGGAGCAGGGCTGCCAGCCTGCCCTCTGGAGGACCAGACACTGACTACACGCAAAGGGATGGCAGGTAAGGTGTCGCCGGGCCCCCACCCTCCGCCTTCTCAGAAGAGAAGCATTAACAGCGGGAAGGGCACCTTGCTTCTTACCCAGGGGCAGTCTCCACAAGCCCCGTCAGCACGGCCTCCATGGCCCGGTCGGGCACGCATTCCACCAGGCGCCAGCAGACCCGCTGCCAGAGGCAGCTGCCCTGGGTGAGTGCCGTCAGCCTGGGCACCAGCACGCCCAGGATCTCCTCTGCGGGAAAGCAGGCAGGGCCGTGAAGCGTCCAGTATCTGCAGCCCACAGGCCCACTGGTTGCACAGCCACGCCCCCACCCACCAAGGAGCCCAGCACAGCTGGCGTCAGCCCACCCACGACCAGGCCCCGGCAAGGGGACCACTGCGGCTTCAGGACACACAGCAATGCTCCCACCCTCTGTCCCCCCGGGACAGCCACCAGGAGGAAAGGGGAGGGGGCCAGGACATGCTGCGGCTTCTCCCCAGAAGGGAAACACTCACTCTGCCTCCCGTAGACACAGGCTTTCCCCACGACCTGGGACACAAAGGAGACAGAGCAGTCTAAGCCGCCTAGGACAGGAAGGAAAAGGTGGTTGTAAAGGACAGCTACGGTAAGGCTATCAAAGGATACCTGACAGGTAGGGCCAGACCTCATGCCTGGGCAGGCGGACTCCGTATTACAAACATGCCAACTCATTCGCTCTACACCAACCATAATCATAATAGGACTGTTCTAACTTGAAGAGCCAGCAATAACTTTAAAAACTGTTACAGCCGGGACCGGTTTGGCTCAGTGGATAGAGCGTCGGCCTGCGGACTGAAAGGTCCCGGGTTCGATTCCGGTCAAGGGCATGTACCTTGGTTGCGGGCACATCCTCAGTGGGGGGTGTGCAAGAGGCAGCTGGTCGATGTTTCTCTCTCATCGACGTTTCTAACTCTCTGTCTCTCTCAATTCCTCTCTGTATAAAATCAATAAAATATATTTTTTAAAAATAAAAATAAAAACCGTTACACTTCTCTGCCCACTTAGCTGTTACAAGGATCCTCCGAAGTAGGGATGAGTGTGGTAGCACCAGGAGAAGCACTGAGAGGAGCCTGGCTGAGGCGGTCAGCTACTCATGGACACAGGTAGGGTTCTGAGCCGCCCACAGAGGGGAAGGGAGGAGACAAGGAACCAAGGAGGGTGGGCAATACCGGCTCCACGAGATCAGCCAGGATGATGGAGCCGGCCAGGCTTCAGACAGGACCCACGCACAGTGGGAACGAGAGAGATTCGGAGTTTGTGATCTAGAGGGGCCACCTGAGCAGGCGGACTTCGTGTTACAAACATGCCAACCCATTCGCTCTGAACCAACCATAATCGTAATAGGATCGCTCTAGCCTGTGACCAGGGAAGTCGACCAAACGGTCTGGGTACCTTCAGAACATCCTAGTGCATCCATCACCCAGAAAAAGCAGTGGGGCTGGGAGGCCTGGCAAGATAAAAGCCTCCCCTCACTGCGGGTCCCTCCCCCCAGACACGGATGCTGAGTCCTGGGTCTCCGTGAAGAAACACGCGTGAAGGGCCTTGAGCAGCACCTGCTGTGGCACCAGCTCCACCACCTCAGCTGCTGGAGCGCTGGACACTCCTGACCCCACAAATGACGCTTCAAAGACGTTGTGATGAAGGGGTGAACAAGAACCCGGTCCCATAGCGCCCCTCCAGGCAGCCAAGATGACCAGTGACAAAGACACTGAGAGACTCCAGCTAACAAGGACAAGCAGCCCCAAGGCAACAGCCAGGTCAGATGAGCCCTTGTCACAGGAAGAAGTTTCCAGATGTTCCCACTGACACTAGGAGCCCAGCAGTGAACATCCATCTGGCTGGCTTCGCCAACGTCCACCCAAGAACTGAAGAAATCATGTCCTAGCCAGTTTGGCTCAGTGGATAGAGCATAGGCCTGCGGGCTGAAAGGTCCCAGGTTCAATTCCGGTCAAGGGCACATGCCCACATTTCGGGCTTGATCCCAGTGGGGGGTTGGGGGGGGGGTGTGCAGGAGGCAGCTAATCAGTGATTTCCTCTCATCACTGATGTTTCTATCTCTCTCCCTCTCACTTCCTCTCTGAAACCAATAAAAATGTATTAAAAAGAAAAAAGTCAGCTCTACCTCCAAAGTCAACAGCCAAGAAGTGGGTAAAGCTTCAGCATGTGGTTCATTACCCAAACGAGACCATGTCTGACCCACCAACAGCACCACCCAAAGTGCCCAGAGGCCAGGGAGATGAAGGGGATGGCAGATCCAAAAATGGTTGGAAGAGGGTCACTCTGGGGGGGCGAGGGGCCCTCACCTCGGAGAGAGTCCACGACGGCCTGCAGCACCCGCACGGCCTCCTCCCCGAGCAGCGGGAAGTAGCGCTGAGGGAAGAACTCGGCCAGGTTCTCGTGCTGCAGGCAGTTGGCCAGGCGGTCGGGCAAGCCCACCACCCTGACTAGGAGCGCCTCCTGGAGCAGAGGAAAGGCCAGCTCGGCCGGCCGCCGGCACTGCCCCTCCATCACAGCGGCCATCCTGCCCGCCTTCAGGAACCGCACCAGCAGCCTTGCCATCTTCATCAGCCGGAAGCTGGGACTGAACCAGAGCAGGTGTGATGGGTAGAACCCCAACCCCCTCCGTCCTCATCATCCTCGGCCGATGGGAGTAGCAACAGCCGTCATTGAACAGGTAGGTAATCCCAACAACTTAACTGGCCCTATTCCCTCCACATACACAGAAAGGAAGAGTATTTAAATCTCGCCAAGTAGCTGAGATTACCAGCGGGGCACAAGCCCCTGCTGGGCCCAGGGCAGCCTCCTGCCCTGGAATCACACTGGACACCGTCCCCTCTCCTGGCAGCGCTTCTCATATGGTGCCTGCTTTCTTCAGCAACCCCGCCTTCCAACCAGGCACCCCACAAGGGCTGTCCTGTGCTCCGATGTGGAATCTAGGACCCGCCCCAAGTGAGGGGTCCCATGAGCTTGCTGGGGCACCTAAGTGCCTCACTGCAAATCTGGGAGCCACGGGGTGAAGGAGAGGGCGATGGCGGTGCAATACCACCTGACACTTCCGTCTGGAGCTAACCCACGGCCTCAGCCGCGGGGACTCAAGCCCCCTCATCGCAGGGTTTTAATTTGCAGGTGCCCTGTGACTGGTTTGCAACCCTTCGGGCCTTGCTTATGCTTTGGATGGGACAAGCCACCCCGTAGTGAGCCCCAGCCCCACTCACCCCGGGGTGTCCTCTAGGACCTCCATCAGCACCAGGAAGGCTTGGTCAGCTGGGCCCTCCAGGAAGAAGCTGGCCCACAACTCCTCCAACTGGCCATCAGGCAGCAGCCCCAGCCAGTCTGGGCTCACCCTGCTGACCAGACATCTGAGAAGGGCAGAAAAGTGGGCCCTGGCAAACTCCTCCTGCTCCGCAGGGAGGGCTGGGTTCTCCGTTTCTCCGAGATAACGCTTCAGGGACTCCAGGGTGGAGAAGATGCAGCCTCCATCCTCAGAAGACGAAAGGGTGTGGACCGCCTCCCGGACAGTGAGCCGGACCGAAGACAGCACTGGATCCATCCTGTTCACAGGGAAGGACATGAAAGCGCATGGAGCCATGGGCATCCACACGGGACCCAGTCTCGGAGAAGGAAGCATCTCCCACGCGCTCTCAGACACCCCCACCCTCTGGCCTCTTATTATTAAGTAAACTTCCTGGGACCTCATTCCTCTTCACCCCTACTGTCACCCAGCAGTATCCTCTCCCTCTCACCTCTTGCACTGTTTTCACCAAGAGTTCTTTTCAGGGCCTGAGGCCCTCTATGGCACTCTCTACAGTAGCAGGTCAACCCGTATGGGGACACATGCCAGTAACTGGAGATGGCAGGGGCAGGGATGCTGGTAAACATTCCACATACACAAGACAGCCCCCACAAGAGAGGATTCTCCAAACCAAATGTCAACAGTGCTGAGGTTGGGAGACCCGGTCTAGAGGCACCCATCAGTGCACTTCCGGCTTTCATTCGTCTTCCTTTCCAGAAACCACCACCGTCTGTGAGTAGTATTTATTTCTGGTCGAGCGCCCCGGCAGGACTAAGTACCGTTAAGCAGGCGCCAGTCTGTTATGCACCCAGCCTCTTGAAAGGCTGTATTAGGGGCCCCGCGGGATCCCCCAGAGCCTGGTGTCTCCCGACCCAGCCGGGTCTGAGGGCTGCGGGACGCGGTGTGCATGTGGCTAACAGCGCAGCGACCAGCGCATCCCACGCCCCCTCCCAAGCGTGCGGCAGCAGCCCACCTCGTGGAGTGACAGGAGGGGCCTGGTGGGGCGGGAGGGGTCTCCGGGCCGGGAGGAGGGCCTCGCGGAGCGCTCAGACCCCGCGCGGCCGCTGTGGACCCGCTGCCCGTTCACTGGGGTCGCCGAGACCCAGCTCCGGCTGGTCCCCAGCGCGCGGCCCGGAGCGCGAGCTCCCAGGCCCGGGAGGCGCTGCCGCTGAACTTCTTGGAGCTCGTGGGTCAGCTGACCGGCCCCGACCAATCCGCGAAGCCCGGAAGCCAGAAGGGGCGGGAGCGGGCGCTGCATCTGCGCCTGCGCCAGACAGGGGGCGGGGCCTGTGCCTGCGGGGCGGGGCGGGGCGGGGAGGTCCCCTGTGGGTGGGGCCACGCGCCGGGACTTGGCTCGGAGCGGGGTTCCTCGGGGCGCGAGGGGGCGCCCTTCTCCTCCCAGCATGTCCTGGTTACCCGGAGTGATCTCCAGCCCTCGCTCAGCTCCGGAGCCCAGTTCCCGCCTCCACACCAGCTGGAGCACCGACCGTCCCGAGGCAAGGCCCTGCGCTCCAGGATACGACCGTGACGGGAAAACGCACTGCACACCCGGAAGCAGTAACAACCGGGGTGGGATGGGGATTCATGACTGCAGCGCTGTGAGCCAGGGCCCTGGAATAGGAGCTGCACGATCAGCCCGTGACCAGCAGCCACAGTGGCTATGGAAATGAGCTGAGATCAAATAAAAGGAGCAGGTCAGGTCCTTGGTCGCACCAGCCCCGCCTGTAGGCAGTAGCCGCCACAGTGCACAGCGCAGGTAGGCTACCTTCAGTCTGGGCAGAAGCGCCTATGGGCAGCCCCGGGGAGTGATCCGGGAAGACTTCACAAGAATGTGCCATTTCAGCCCAGATCAGTGATTTTCAACCTTTTTCATCTCGTGGTACACATCAACTAATTACTAAAATTCTGCAGCACACCAAAAAATATTATTGGCAGATCTGACAAAAATAAGTATAATTTTGATTCTTTCACACCGGATGCTATTGTGTTGACTGTTGTCGTTTTTTGTTTTTTATTTGACAGTATAAGGGAAAAGAGGTCAGTGCCCCAACTAAATAGTCAGGTATTGCATGTTTTAAAAATTGAAAATCACAGCTGTATGTCCTTGTGAAAAAATCTGGGAAACATTTATTCATTTAACTTACATTAATTAAATTGCCTGCTGTGTGCAACAAGCATTCTTCCAGGTAAGGGAATGAAGCAGATAAAGTTCCTTCTCACATATCAAGTGAGAAAACAAAGTACATGAGCAATACACCAAATAGCAAATAGTTGTAGGAAAAAGTAAGCGGGTAAGGAAATGAGTGAATTTCCATTAGGCTGAATCATTTTAAAACGTCCACTCTGGGTGCAATTGGGAGAATGGACGATAGGGGATTCAGGGAGCCAGCTGGGTGGCTGGTGGGGGCCAGGTGGTGAAAACTGGCTGTCTGGGATATTTCTGCGGAATAGAAGTGATGGATTGAATGTGAGGTGTAACAGGGAGGGAGGAGTGAGGGTGGTGACATCTTGAGACTCTCTGGAAATTCCTCCCAGTCCACTTATGGATCTCCACTTCCTACAGCAACTGCAATCATCCTCTATTCCTCTGCTTTCCTATGATTCCGTAACTTCTCACAAAACAGTGCACAGAAGATCAACTTCTTAAGACTTTACAAATCTGAAAAATGCCTTTATCCTTTTCTCCAGGTCAATTTACACTTGAGGGGGGGCCCACAATTTTAAAATTTGAAAACCATTTTCGCTCAGTAATGTTAAGGGTTGCTCCTCTTTCTCTGGCAGCCCGCACTGCTGCTGAGATGGCCAGCAGTGCTCTGCAGAAAGTCTCAGTCCTTCCTGTGTGACCAGGTGTCCTGCCTGGACACTTTTCAGATCCCCTGTCCTCAGTATCCTGGCACTTGATGAGAGGAGCTGTACTTTCTGAGCAATTGCTTTAACTTGGCCTTTCAGCTGTGTGTGGGAAGGTGGGGGTATCATAGTTTTTATTTTTATTTTTTTAGTATATATTTTTTATTGATTTCCGAGAGGAAGCGCGAGAGAGAGATAGAATCATCATTGATCGGTTGCCTCAAGCAAGCCCCACACTAGGGATCAAGCCCAAAATCTGGGCATGTGCCCTGACCGGGAATCGAACTAAGACATCCTGGTTCATAGGTTCACACTCAACCCCTGAGCCACGCTAGCTGGGCATCATCGTTTTTATTTCCAAGAGCAACTTCCTTTCTGGTTCCATTCTTCGTAGCACCCACTACCTGCCTCGTGAACACAACGCTTTTCTTGTTTTCCTAAGGGTATTGATTAGAACCTTCTTGAGCTTTTCCTTGGCCCTCTGTATGGTCTCCTGGGTCTCTTCACTGATGGGCAGATTTCTGTCACACTTTCCAGAGGTTTCCAAGTGTCTGGTGATGCTTGGCTGAGCTTTCACATTCAGCAGGAGAGAGTCAATAGGGCGACAGAAAAGGGGGACTAGCCGAAACCGGTTTGGCTCAGTGGATAGAGCATCGGCCTGCGTACTGAAAGGTCCCAGGTTTGATTCTGGTCAAGGGCACATACCTTGGTTGTGGGCACATCCCCAGTAGGGGGTGTGCAAGAAGCAGCTGACCGATGATTCTCTCTCTAATAGATGCTTTGAACTCTCTATCCCTCTCTCTTCCCCTCTGTAAAAAAATCAATAAAATATATTTTTTTAAAAAAAGAAAAGGGGAACTACATCATGCAAAGACCATTTTCCAAATAAGGTCCCATTCACAAGTACTGATATGGAGGTTAAGACTTGAACCTACATTTTGGGGGTCACCATCCAGCCCACTACACAACCTGTCCTCAGAATAAATTAGGGCAGCTCCCGGTCCCACGTCCTTTGTCTTACACGAGGGAGAGATGTCCTCATAGGACGCCCTGTTCCCGGTGCGGTGCTGGGCCCCACTACAGACTTGGGTCCAAGGACCCGCTGGCCCCGGCCAGGTCCTGTGTCCTGCGTTTACCTCCTTTGGTGGGAACATGAGTCCCTGTGCTCCTGCGAAAGCAATCACCCCGGCCGCCGCCAAGCCAGCCGGACCAGGCCCTTCACCCCATGGAGCTATTTTCCAAAGACACCGCATCTGTTTTAAGCTTGTCTCCTTGGGAACCCCTGACTCTCCCGAGCCCGTGGGCTGGGAGGCACATGCCTTTCATTTGGTGGCAGGAAGTATCTGACTCCCAGCCAGAGTCAAAAAAGGAAATTTCTCCACTGAGAGCTGGAGGGAGCACAGGCTGAGGCAGGAGCACCGGGCAGGCGGCAGCATCCTACACGTTGGTGGCAACTCCCGCTGCTCTTCTCAGAATGGGCTGCCCAGGAGGGGCCACCCTGTCTTTCCTTCTTGTTTTTGTGCCTGTCTACCTGCATGGAGCTTGGTCGCAGGAAGCCGGCCCTGCAGGGCAAAGAAAGCCGTTTTTCGAGAGGCTCCGCAGGCTGGAGGAACAGGTAAACACCCACCATGCAGGGCAGGCGGCTTTGTTTTGTTCGTTTGTTTGTTTTGTTTTCAATTGGCAACAGAAGGACAGACGTGACGGAAATGGAGTAGTGAGCCTTGGCGCTCTGTGGACACAGGCGTGGAGTTTGTAGTTCTTTTTATCAGCCGATGTTATTGTCCCCTGTGGCTGGAAGCCAGCAGAAAGTTTCCCCAGGCCCGGGTTCTGCAGACAAGTAACGGTTCTGACACATGAGGGCTGGGTGGGAGTCAGAGGCTGGGAGGGGGTAGGAAGTCCCCAGGGGTGCAACCAGGCTGTTGGATCTATGGGGGGGGGGGGGTTGAGAGAAACGGACAGGGCAGGGGAGTGGAGGAGGTAGAGAAACGGACAGGGCAGGGGAGTGGAGGAGGTAGAGAAACGGACAGGGCAGGGGAGTGGAGGAGGTAGCAGCACTGGGCAGCGGGTGAGGTCTGAAATCCATTGTGGAGCAGATACTCCCATGTGGGTCTGTAGCCAGCTCCCCGCCCCTCATGGGCCTCCAGTGCTCCCCACTTTGACCCGTGTGAGCTGTTCTCTCAGCCCATCCTGGTGTCCGCCCACCCACAGGGAGGACCCTGAGGGTCAGGGGTGAAGCGTGGGGGACCAGGCTGGTGGCCTGAAGCCCTCACCCAACACAGTGCTACCGATGACTTTGAGCTGGTCCCCCCTCGTTCTCCCCTCCTCCCTGAACCGGCTGGGATGGGGCTGGCCATGGCCGTTGACCGGCCATTGGTAGGCACCACGGAAGCATGGCAGGGAAGGCTTGTTCGGAGCCCTCCCGGGCCCTGCCCCCACCGCTGCCCTGTGCCTCTGCAGTTCCGGAGGTTCCAGGAGGTGACCTTAACACACCTGCAGGCCGTGGCCAGGAACTACAACCTGTCCTACAGCATCGACGCCCGGTTCCAGAGCTTGGCCCAGGAGAGCCAGGCCTTGGCTCTGGCGGTCAACCAGTCACAGGCCACTGTGCAGGGCGACCTGGGCCACCTCAAGACCTGGATTCGGAAGACACAACGCAGAAGCCGGAAGGTGGACTCCAGGCTGCTGGCCTTGGGTGCCGCCCTGCGGGAGAGGACCCAGCAGCTCACCCGGGAGAGGAAGGAGCAGGCGGCGCAGAGGGAGGCACTGTCCAGCCTGGCCCTGGACATGCGAGCCCTGCAGGACATGCTGGCTCGCCTGACCGGCGTTGTTCAGAGCCAGGGTGCCAGGCTGGATGCTCTCAAGGAGTGGCTTCCAGTGGCTTGCCCTGGCACCACAGACCGTGCCCAGCCTGGGCTGCCAAGCCAAACCTCCCTGGAGCTGCAGGGGGGCAGGCAGGTGCTCAGAACTTCGCCGGAGCCCCTGGGCCCACCTCGGGATTTTGCTGGCCGTCTCCAGGAGACACGGGAGCCGCCAGGCCCAGGCAGCCAGCGGGCATGGCGCCCTGAGAGCCTGGGAGAGAGTAAGTACCATGGGCCTGCCTTTCCTTATCCACCCCCACTCTCCCTCTCACTGACTAAGGCGTTGGCCTCTGTCCACTCCAGAAGCCTCTCCCCTGTCCTGTGTGGAGAGAACACTGGCTCATGCCCCACATACCCCAGCCCAGAAGAAAGGGGCCATCCCAGTGACCGCCAGTCTGTGGGTCCCCAGCAGGTCAGGCCAACCCTTGGCCTGGGCATGAGGGGTGAATGCACACGTGGGGTGCTGCCTGGCATCAGCACAGGCCACTCCACGTTAGGGGGTGGCCTCATTCGGGCTGGCAGGATCCCACCGATGCTCTCAGCTATCGCCACACGAGCCTCTGCAGGGCCCTGGCTCAGCTGCCACCCCGTGGGGCTTGTGCCCACCTGGGGAGGGCCGGGCCTTTGAAAAGCCAGTTCTGATTTCCCAGGTGAGCGCTTTTCGACTAAAGCAGTACTGACCTTTGGGGCCAGGCGGTCCTTCGCTGTGGGGGCTGCCCCAGGCTTTGTAGAGCGTTTAGCAGAACCCCGGCCTCCACCCACTAGAGCCCCTCTATCTTTGACTTGTGTTTTTTTTTTTTAATTTTTTTTATTGAATTATTATCTGTGTACATATTTTAACTCCCCCCCTCCCATACATACCCTCCCTCCCCAGAGTTTTGTGTCCATTGGTTGTACTTATATGCATGTATACAAGTCCTTCGGTTGATCTCTTATTTCCCCCTTGACTTGTATTTTTGTCTAGGCTGCTCCCGCTGTCTTGTTTAGCAGCCTCTGGGGCCCCTTAATCTGAATCAGGATTTCCCTTCACCCAGGACATGCTGGTGGCCTCGCCAGTAAGACAGGATCAACCGCTGACCTTTCAGAAACTGCTAGGGCTGCCACAAAATGGATTTGACAACCAAAACACCTTGCAGACCCTGCTCAATGTCCCTGGGGCACAGTCACCTCTGGTTGAGGACCGCTGCCCTAGATGATGACAGGAGTCCCCAAGGCAGAGGGAGGTGCTGGAGGCCCTCCATCCTCACTCAGTGGGATGATGGGCTAGAAAAGCATGTTCCCAGGCTCTGCCCCAACCTGCCAGTCAGAACCTCAGACCAGGTGCAGCAACTGGAGGCTCTCCCCGCTCCCACCCCCATCCCACACCCCACACCCCACACCCAGACAGGCAGACCTGGCAGGAAGTCTGGTGGGCAGGACGGTGCCCCCCAAAGACGTCCATGTCCTGACGCTGGGACCCTGTGGCTATGTCACCTCACGTGGCAAAGAGGACTGTGCAGTTGTGATTTTGAGATGGGAGATGACCCTGGATTATGGCGTGGCCCAGGGTCATCGCAGTGTTCCTAAATAAGAGGGCGGCGGAGCATCAGGGTTCGAGGCAGGTCGGACAACAGAAGCAGAGGGCCCAGGGATATACTTTGAAGATGGAGGAAAGGCCCTGAGCCATGAAGGTGGGCGTCTCGGGAGGCTGGAAAGGGCAGGAACGGGCTTGTCCATGGGTCCTGCAGAAGGAACCAGCTCTGCCAGCACCATGGTTCTAGCCCAGGGAGACCTGTGCTGGACTTCTGGCCTCCAGGACTGAGGTACAAGATCTGTGTTGTTTTGTGCCACGAGTTTATGGAGAATTCTCGCAGCAGCCACAGGAGACTCACAGAGAGGCTCCCTCGTGGTGAGGAGTGTGGGCGCAGGCCTGCCCCTAGCAAGGCACGTGACTGCCTGGTCTCCATCTTCCTGCCTGTCAGACGCAGCCCTCACAGTTAGTGCCTGATGAAAGCCAGCTTCTGGGGCCTTGGGAAAAGCCTTAGGAAAAGCCTGCAGCATGTATGTTTCTGGTTGTTTCTGGAAGCTTCTGGGTGTTTCTGGGTGACCTTGTGGTGCCTGAGCTGACTCTCCCGCCCCCCTCCTCTGTTTCCAGTCTGCAACGTGGGCCCTGCACTCGTCTTCCCAAACACCTCCACGGAGAACGTGGTCTTCCTGAGCCCCGGCTTCCCCTCAGGCCTGCGGGCCCTGTCTGTGTGCAGCTGGGTCCGGACGGCCTCGGGCCGCCTGGGCACCCTCCTCTCCTACGCCACCGCCGAGAACGACAACAAGCTGGTGCTGCACGGCCGGGACTCGCTGGCCCCTGGCTCCGTCCACTTTGTGATCGGAGACCCGGCCTTCAGGGAGCTGCCTCTGCAGCCGCTGCTGGACGGCCAGTGGCACCACGTGTGCGTCATCTGGACTTCCCTCCTGGGCAGGTACTGGCTCCACGTGGACCGCAGGCTGGTGGCCACCGGCTCCCGCTTCAGGGAGGGCTATGAGATCCCCCCCGGAGGGTCCCTGGTGCTGGGCCAGGAGCAAGACATTGTAGGGGGTGGGTTTGATGGCTCGGAGGCCTTCGTGGGGAGCATGGCTGGCCTCGCCATATGGGACCGGGTGCTGGTCCCCGGGGAAGTCTCACACCTAGCCACGGGGAAGGAGGTCCCGCCAGGCGCCATCCTCACACTGGCCAATGCCGCCTCGATAGGCGGATTTGTGCGGAGGGTGAACTGCACCTGCCTGGAGCTCTGCCCATGAGGTGTCACCCTCCCCCAACCCCGGGAGCTGTGGTCATGCTCTGGGCTGGCAAGAGGAGCAAGTCTCCAGCTGTGCTCAGCCACCCCTGCCCTCAGCACACTCCACGGAGGGTCCCCACCCAGCCTGGGGAGTGAGGGGCAGGATGCTGCCCCTGGGCCAGGCACACCTGGTATCTAATGTAGAATGTGGGCATTCCATGGGCCGCGGGGGGGGGCGGGGGGAATAACCTGAGCAGGGCAGAAAGGGCGGTGGCTGAGACGTGAGTCAGGGTCCCTAAGAATCGCATTCTTTCCCTCGATGCTGCAGCTGCCTCTCTGTGTTATGCCATCATTTTAACAGGCCGGGCCAGGCCGATGGGAGTGCTGGGCCCCTGCAGGGCCTCCCAGGCTGCTTCAGTGAGAACTGCTTTCCCAGAAACTGCACAGGCAGCATGTGAGCTGTCACCGCAGCCTCTCGGGGTGGCTGTGGAAGTTCCCTTTGGTGGCCCTTGTTCCAACATCTCACAAACAGTGCCGATATTCATTTCCTGGCCCCCAACAACACTGCCCCCACTCCCTGGGAGTCCCGGGGGTCCCCTCAAGGCCCTGTGATGGTGGTTGAGGTTACCTAAGCCTCTAGGAGAGCGACCCTGCAGGGAGCACAGCACTCAGAAATAAACATGAACAATGGACAGGAAATGCTTTTAAAGCAACTGTCTTGGGGTAGAATCACATCCTGTAAAAGTCACTAATTTTAAGCATACAGTTCACATATATTTAGTAAATTTGCCAAATTGTGCCACCATCCCCACAATCCAGTTTTAGAATATTTCTGTGGGCCCCGCCCCCGAAAAAGCCATGCCAATTAATGGTCACTCCTGTCTCTACCCAGCCCCTTCCCCCCAGCCCTGGCAACCCCTGATATGCTTCTGCGTCTGTGGGTTTGCCTGTTCTGGACATTTCAAGGAAATGGAATCATGCAGAGGTTGTCCTGTTTGCCTCTTTCAC
Organism: Nyctalus aviator; assembly: GCA_036971965.1. NCBI lineage: Eukaryota > Metazoa > Chordata > Mammalia > Chiroptera > Vespertilionidae > Nyctalus > Nyctalus aviator. The sequence goes on along the minus strand of CM072926.1, from coordinate 10,184,440 downwards.
ACAGCAAACGTTCCCCAGGTTCATTCATCTTATATTACGTGTGTCAATGCTTCATCCCCTCCTATGGCTCAATAACATTCTCTTGTAGTGGGCCAATTTTGCTTATCCGTTCAGCAATTGATGGGTATTTGGATTGTTTCTGGTTTGGGGCTATTGTGAATAAAGCTGCTGTATACATTCTCATATGAGTCTTTGCCTAGATATGTACTTTTATTTATCTCCAGTGGATACCTAAGGGTTAGAATTGCTGGATTATATGGTAAATGTGTGTCTACACTTTAAAGAAACTGCCAAACTGGTTTCCAAAGTGGCTGTGTCATTTCACATTCCCACCAACAGTATATGAAGGTTCCCATTTCTCCACACTCTTACCAACACTTGTTTTTGTTTGTTTGTGCTAAGTCATGTTTAAAATGTGTAGCTTTGGGACGTTGTATTACAAAAAGCTATTTTCATATACCTGACTAACAACTTAAAATTGACCAGACATTTACTTCATTTTTTGCTTGACTGTCTAGTAAATCTTTAGCTTCATTGATTTTGGCTGCTGTATAAGGAGATCCTCCCTTGTCTGAGTAATTTAACAGCGTAATTTGTCGGTGAGCATCTCTTATTTTTCCTTTATTGGCGGTAGGGCTTATACCTAACATTACTGCTGCTTCTCGTTTTGTCATTTTGGGTTCAGACCCACCTCTGTAATAGCCACCACTGAAGGCAGATTTTGGTAGACTTTGAAAAACTTGTTTTACTTGAGGCTCCATATGCTCCATGGCTTGCAAAGCATAACGGCCTGCAAATCCTGCAGCAGCAATGGTCAACCCAACTGCTCCCACTCACTGGCCATGGCTCCATGGAGAGCACGGCTCATCCCAGCCCCAAAGCCACCCGCTCCCTGCCACCCCCGGACAGCAAGGGCGCCACCAGCGGGGGCCAAAACCTCCATCTTTTGCGTAACTTTTTCTTTTGTAGAATCATTATATTAAAAAATCATACAGGGCATTACATTTAAAAAATAATGTCTTGGCAATTAGAATAGGCATGGTTTACTTTATGTTTCAGTGTAATGTAAGTTAACCCTATAATACTGGCATTTCCCCCAAGAAGACCCAAATGCAACCCTTCTCCCTGGGGGGGAAGTGCCCTAAATTAGTCCCTTGGGTCTTTGTGGCCCCAGCAATTCCAGGCCTTCAGCTGACTTAGCCCAGAGCCCCAAATCTCCTTCAATTCCATGCCCCCCACACACACACCAATGTCACTTTACATGAGTCAAGGTCAGAGGAGGCATTCTGGACCTGGAAACCCCCTAGTGGCCTCGTGAAGGCCCCCTGGGTCACTGCTTATGCTTCCCTCTGCACTGTCCCAGGACACACCGTCTCCTCTGGCCTTTTCTGGAGCCCTTACTCCATTCCAGTCTGGTATTGAGGGAGGTGGGATGACATCTTTCCTTCAGGATGACTGGCAATTTGATTACTATTTCCCAAGGGACAGAAAGGCATTAAAAGATCATACAGGGCAATACATCCATCCCTTCTCTGCCTTTTTTTTTTTTTTAATATATTTTATTGATTTTTTTACAGAGAGGAAGGGAGAGGTATAGAGAGCTAGAAACATTGATGAGAGAGAAACATCGATCAGCTGCCTCCTGCACATCCCCAACAGGGGATGTGCCTGCAACCAAGGTGCATGTCCTTGGCCGGAATCGAACCTGGGACCCTTGAGTCCGCAGGCCGACACTATCCACTGAGCCAAACCAGTTTCAGCCTTCCCCTGCTTTTGGGTGCTTACAATGCTGTGGGGGACTTATGTCACCCTTCACGGCAGCAGCATCTGAAGACCCTAAAGTCATGGGAATTTGGTGGAGGAGGTATTCACTCTGGGCTGTGCATTTGGGACATTTTGTGGGGATGGGGCCATCCAAGAGTGCAAAGTGGCTGCGGCAAGGGCTTGGGGTGAGGGTTGAGACAGCTTGGTGGGAGCTCAGATGGCTGGGAATTTGATACCAATTGGCCTGTCCAGCTAAGGGGTCTGGGCTCTGTCCAACAGGACAAGGAGAGACTGTCCAGATTTTGGAGCAGAGGAGTCTGATGAGCTCACATAATCCACCATTCCTGTGGGATCAGCAGCAAAGTCCATGTACATTTTGAAGCATGAGCCACGTCCACCTGACCCATCACATCTCACCTTTGACCCGAGTTTGTTGGGTTTCTGGGTAAGGAGGACAAGAGGACCCAATGTCCTCCTTCTCCTCCTACGGTGAACGCTGGGTCCTGACAAGATGCCTTGGCTGTGTTTTCCCTCCCCCCTCCCCTTTCCTACCCTGGCCCATTTGTCCTCTGAAAGGGCCACTTGTTCAGGCTCCTCACCTGTCTGACAGGGGCGACCTTTGGGACCAGCCCTGCCTTGTTTAGCCACAGCGATGGGCCACTCTTTCCGTACAAGTCGGCCATTCCAGTGACTGTTCTCATCCTCTACCCACCCACTCCCACCCCAACCCCCGCACTCTGCTCAGCTCTTTTGCCTGCCTGGGTGCCTTCATACAAACCACACTCAGCCACTCCAGTCAGTCGTATCAGTCGGGTCCAACCCTGCCTGCTGCTCAGGGCCTTGGGTGAACCAGCTTCCCCTCCCAGCCTCTGTGCCCTCATACACTTTGGGGGCCAGCGCTCTGGAAACCATCGCTGGAAGGGTCAAAGCCAGGTCATACTAACGAGGAAACGCCTTTTTTGAAAAAACGTTGTTTTTGGTATTTCCTAAAAAGTGTTGCCCAATAATCCTGGGGAAATGTACAAACCGGTTGGAGCTCCTTCCTCTTATTTTGGTTTTAGTTTTGGTTTTATTTTGAATTATATGGTAAAGGGGGTTCCCTTATCTTCTCAGCCCCAGAAACTAAAAAACTGTTAGATAGACAGGAGCAGAGCAGGGATGATGGACAGGTACAGAAACTCACCAGGGTAGAGGCCTAGCAAGGAGCAAAACTGGGAAAACAAGAACCTCACCCCAGGGTAAACCTATCCTCCCCTAGCATATTACTGGTCATGCAGTTTGGACCTCTGATGTTTCATATCGCTGATCAGGCGGTTTAGACCCCCTGACCTTTTCCTCCCTAAAGATAACATCTAGGCCTCAGTTGTATTTCAGCTCCAGGCCCTGAAAAGCAGCAAAACCAGGTAAGTGACACCTTGGCTGCCTCCAGACCAGTTACATGGACTAATGACCCCCTGTCCTGCCACCAACCAATCAATGAAGACCACAACCCTGAAAGAGCACAGCTGGAAAGTACTCCCATGAGGCCTCCCCTCAAATTTCCACCAGCAAGAGAGAGAAATATGCTCAGGACAAAGGATCCAGTGCATGCTCTCCCTCCAAGGAGCACACCAGGTCCATTCCCTTTCCTCTCTTCTCCCCCTCCCACAGGCACATATCCCCTAACCTCTAAGGGGCCCCATGAGGCTTGCCACCAGGGGAGCAGTGGGCAGTGGCAGCTCATCCTGGGCTGACCCTCTGAATCTGTCTCCAAGGCCCCCTTTCTCTGACTTCCCAGTGAGCCAAAGCAACCCAGCCTAGGCGCTCCTGTTACTTCTCCTATGCCCTTCATTGTTTCACTGTCCTAAGTATATTTTTGCTGTCACTCTGGACCCAATACCCTTTGGCTCAGTGCTGTGTAGTCCTTCCCTTTGGTTATCCCCAACCCCCAATCCCTTTACCTTAAATGAATTAAATTTTATTTTGGAAATTTTCAAACCTAAATAAAGTTGTGAGACAAATACATTCCATATCACATATATCTATCCTAGATTCATCGTGTTAACATTTTATCACATTTTCTCTCTCTCTGTGGGTAGCTACATGTTATGATTAATTACCTTGTCAATCACTTGAGATTAAATTGCAGATATTACATAACAACATATTCTCCCACATATTTCAGTATGTATCTCCTGAGACCAAGCTTTTCTGATACGCCCTTGACTAGAATCGAACCCGGGACCCTTCAGTCTACAGTCCAAGGGTCTATCCACTGGGCCAAACCAGCCAAGGCAGGAACGTATTTTCTACAGGAATGCCACAGGAGTGATGTTGTGCTCTGCCCAGTGCAGCACTTCTCGAGGCCTGTGGCAATGCCAGTCTATCATGGTGATGCTAAGCCTGTCCTTGCTTCAGATGGTGTCTGTCTACCAGATTTCTTACAGCAGGTTTCTTTTCCTTTCTTCACTGAAGGTAACCTGCAGGAAGATACTGTGAGACTGTGTACATCTAGTGTCCCAAAAACCTTAACCCAATGGCTTCAGCTTTCACTAACGATTCTGGCCTAAAGCAGTCCTTTCTACAGTTGGTGGCAAATGGCGATGTTTCTAATTCCATCCTTCCGTCCACACTTACTATTTGGAGACACATACTACAAAGAAGAGAGAGACCCTTATCTCTCCCCTCCCCCACTTCCTGTTTTGGGTTCTCTTTCCCTTCGCTAAGTGTTGATTGGGTCTGACAGACTGGAGCTACTAGAGGGGACTTCTGCTTCTAGACCTCGAATGCTGCAGAGCCGGGCTCCTATACCACAACTCCCAGAAGGCCCAGCGCGGCTGCCTTCCCCGCCCCCGTCCGCGGTCACGTGGACGCCACCAAAGTCAGGCGGCCGCTCTCCGGGGGTCACGTGGTATCGGCGCGGGTCACGAGAACAAACACGGGGCCGGCGCGGCACGGCGGGCCATGGCCAACGTCTCCAAGAAGGTGTCTTGGTCCGGCCGCGACCGGGATGACGACGAGGCGGCGCCGCTGCTGCGGAGGGCGGCACGGCCCGAGGCGCCGGCCGGCGAGGGCTCGCCGCTGCTGAACGGGGCAGGGCCCGCGGCCGCCCGCCAGGTGAGGAACCCCGGGTAGACTGAGGCCTCGCGCCCGGCCGGCAGAGATTTCCACACCTCCGGGCCCGCGCCGGCCGGGAGGGGCGGCCTCCTGCTGATCTGGACCAGCCCTGGGTCGGCGCCTCAGTGTTCCCTCCCGCGGGAGCCTGTCCGGGAGCCGGTCCAGCCGTGGCGGCGCACACGCTGCAGCATGGCCGTGGGCCGCTGCGAGTCGGGGGCTGGGCTCTGACGGCCAAAGGTCCTTCGACGGAGGCGCTCTGCTGGGCCGGGGGTGGCGTGGGCTGCGCAGTGCGCCATCCCAGCTGAACCTCGCGGGGACTCGGTGAGTCAGGCCTCGGTGGCTCATCCGCATTGTAAAGACAAGGAAGCTGAGCCGCCAACGGGTTCGGGAACGTAGACCCGGGTCTCCCTTGGCAAATGGTGAAGCTGGCATCATCGTAACCTAGGTCCAGAGTCTTGGGAGTAAGTTCTGGGCCAGCTGCCCAGCAGGGACCCAGGAGCAGGTGGAATTCGCCATTACACTCGGGTGTTTTATGGGCGAGGTGACATCTCCTTGACAGCACGAAGCTAATATATTTCCTGGCAGTTGACTCCAAAATGGCTTTAAAGGGAAGGCAAATGGAATTCTGCTCAGGTGAATCCGGCTCTGCAGTATTTTTTGTCTTTTAGAATTGTCATAGACGCATGAGCAACTAGTTTGACAGTTCCCAGAGTTTAACAGTTTAGGTTGCAGAGTTTTCTTTCTCAATGAAATTAACTGAGGAACTCCACCCCTCTTCTCTTCAGGGATCAGTACAGACTTCGGGGCGATCTTAGGAATGATACGTACCTGCAGTACGTTTCCCTTAGCAATTCATTGCAGCCATACACACTAAGCAACAAGTCAGGGTGGTTGAAATGTGCCCAACATGTCAGTGATGCAATTTGTGTCTTTAAATGTTTTTTCTTTTTAGTTAACTATCTTTGTTGGTTGGTCTGATTTTGTTTTGTGCTTATTCTTTACTTTTTCTCTTCCTGTTCTAGATCTGTCCTTCAAATAATTGTATAGTGTTTAAGGACTAAGAGAGACATGGGGCTATTTCTTCAGAACTCATGGTTAGGTTTCCCCAGCCCCTTAGAAATTCATTAGTGAAGGTCAGAGCCTGCCCTTTGCTGGTAGGGTGCTGCTCAGGTTCATTTGAGAGAACCCTGCTAGGATGCTTTCTGTATCAGGCCTAAAGTAGCAATTTTGCAGTGGTGGGGATGTGGGTGCTTTATTATTTTCTTGGAACATTCCTGGTCTTTTTCCCTCTTTTGAAAGAAAGTTACCTGGCTGGTGTGGCTCAGTTGGTTGGAGCGTCATCCACTGAAACAAAAGATGGCAGGTTCAATCCCTCATTAAGGCAGTGCCAGAGGCAACTGATTGATGTTTCTCTCTCACATTGGTGTTTGTCTCTCTCTCTACCCCCCTTCCTTTCTCTCTAAAATCAGTAAAAACACATCCTCAGATGAGAATTTTAAAAAGCACCACAAATAGCATAAAGTTATCTGAAGTCTACAAACAGAAGTATAAAACTGGCTTTAAGGGTTGACAGGTAAAGGGACTGGAAACTTTGAGGTTGGATTTGGGTTTATCTCGGGATTAAACAAATATGTTGGGGTTTCCCACTTCTCTTTGCAACTAGATACATGAATTGGCTTTTTTTTGAAGGAGCCTGTTGATCTCCTCGCTTTCCTTTAAGTCTATGCAAGCTTTTTTGTCTGTTTGCATTTAATAAGAACTGATGAGCTGCTCTTAAACAATTTTTAAAAAATGTATTGTGCACCTACTTTGTCCTGGCTGCGTGCAGTTTGCCTGGGACACAGAGGTGCACGAAGCAGCTTCCTACTATGATAGCTCCAGACTCACAGAGAAACAGGCCAGTGTTCCGTGAGGACTGTGTAAGGGGCCCCAAGGGCAGGAGAGGTCCTATTTGGGTACATTTTTTAAAAAAATATATATTTTATTGATTTTTTACAGAGAGGAAGGGAGAGAGATAGAGAGCTAGAAACGTCAATGAGAGAGAAACATCGACCAGCTGCCCCTTGCACAACCCCTGCTGGGGATGTGCCCGCAGCCAACATACATGCCCCTGACGGGAATCGAACCCGGGACCTTTCAGTCCGCAGACCGACGCTCTATCCACTGAGCCACACCGGTTTCGGCCTATTTGGGTACATTTTTAAAGAGTGCAAGAGCCTCAGGTGAACAGCCAGATGGGAAACAATAAGGGAATGAATGTGTGTTTGCAACCCTGCGAGAGTTTAAGGCCGGACACAGAAAACATTCTTTATTTAAAGAATCTTTAGCCCACCTTGTGCGAACAAGTGCAAAGGGTGGGGGGGACTAGAGGCATTTGTATGAGGAGCACCTCCCTGGGCCAGGTGCCCCAGCCACCACTTCTGTAAAGAAATTAATAGACGTACAGCATGAGCACAGTGCTTGTCATAAGACAGAAAACATTAGTCACTCTGGGCTGCATTGAAAACAGCTGCACAGCCCTGGCTGGGTGGCTCAGTTGGAACACCATCCCGTACACCTAAAAGGTTGCAGGTTTGATTCCTAGTCAAGATACACACCTAGGTTGTGGGTTCGATCCCTGGTTAGGGTGGATACAGGGGCAACTGATCGGTATTTTTCTCTCTCACGTTGATGTTTCTGTTTCTCTCTCTTCCTCTTCTCTAAACAACTCGTCAGGCAAGGATTAAAAAAACCCAGACAAAATAGCCAGCTGAACAAAAGTGATTGTCTTTGGGTTGCCATTCATGCGCAACTCCCCTGGCAGCTGTCCCACTCGATGCTGGCTTTCATGCAGGGAGGGCGTGCTCTGGACCAGCAGGCTGAGTTCACGGTTAGGCTCGTGCACCTTACCCGGTACTGCAGCAGAAGGCAGCTTGTAAGCTGCTCAGGCCAGGGCCACCTGAACTAAAACGAAGACCCAGGCCAACGACTGCCCTCTGGTGACCTGGACGTGAGAACTTGTCCTCATCACCTGGTCCTTAGGGTTTGTATTGCAGGATGTCCAGAGTGACCATGGTGCCATTGCCACCTTAGCACAGGCACAGCCTGCCACACTCCTGAAGTAACTTCTCCGGGCAGAGTGAGGTCAAGTGGCAGCCCTGTGTCCAGGTCAAGCCGCTAAGTGCCCAGTGAGAAGGAGCAGTCGCGACCCTGGGCATAGTGGACTGGGGACCAGCCTGTGCTCAGCCTCTGTCTGTCCAGGACCAGGCTGTTCAGAGTTAGCTGTAGGTTGCTGTCCCCTTCGTGTGGGATTTTGGTTAGCCAGTGAGTTCCTGCCTGTCTGCTGCTGGGGCACAGAGAGGGTGAGGTCAGCCAGCAAGTCATGGGCATGTGCGTGGGCAATAGGAAGTGGACGGTTTAAGAACTTATGGAAGGAAATCTGAGCCAGAAACAGACGCTCTGGGGCGGGGGCTGGGTATTTACAGTGTTGGTAAGTGCGGGACATTTCCGGGGATCTTTGCTGTGGGAAGCTGTGCCTGAGAATTCCCTGTGGGCGTTTAGAATCATTCTGGGGATCTTCTCTGGGATTTGGGGTTACCACATGAGACTGTGCCTTGCCCTGGTGGCCCAGAGCCACAGACTGACTAAGCATGCCAGGGAGGTGGGGGCTTGCAGGGAAGCTGCAGGCCCATCGTTTGTCATCCAGCTCCTTGAGTTCTGCTGATCATAAGTGAGTTCCTGTCTTTCTCTAGGTGGGTCCACCACCAGGGCATCCCCTCTAGGAGCCCTCTGCCTCACTGTCTTTGTCCTGTTGTCCTTCCTCTCCATCTGCTGACCCTCAGCCCTACTTTGTAGGGTCCCGGCTGGCCACCCTGCTTCCTCCCCAAGGGCTCCTGTCCAGGACAAGTGTGGATGGGACAGCCATGGCCTTAGGAAGCTCACGATCTGGAGAGGCAGACGAGAACACACGGACAGTGCAGAGGGCTAAGGGACAAGGGTGGCCTCAGGCCTAGCCAGAGGGCCTGGGGAGGCACCCCGCACCCCCTCTGCAGGGTTCCTACCTCAAAGCCCCTCCTCTGCACAGCTTGCTCTTTTTCTTCCTTCAGGTCTCAGCCTCAGTGCCTTCTCCTCACCCACCCATTGAGCTCAAGTCTCATAGTTTACACTTACTTGTTTATGGGAAACGTGTTTTCTCTGACTGAGAGCCCCTAGCTGTAGCGGTCTTAAGCTCTCAGTGCTGAGCATGGAGCCTGGAGGGTGTTAGAATGCAGAGCAGCAGAATAGGACAGCAAACAACCTTTAAGTTATTTTTAAGTTTTGTTGTAATTGCGGTAAAAACATACAGCAAAGATTATCATATTAACCATTTTTAAGTGTACAGTTCAGTGCTGGTAAGTACATTCACATTGTTGCACAACCATCACCACCTTCATCCCCAAAACTCTTCATCTTGCAAAACTGAAACTGTGCCCATTAAGTACTAACTTCCCCTTCACCAGCCTCTGGCAGCCACCATTCTATTTTATCTCTATATAAATTTGACTTCCAGGGACCTCAAATGAAGAGAATCACACAGTATTTGTGTTTTTGTGACCAGCTACTTTCTCCTACTATAATGTCATCAAGGTTCATCCATGTTGTGGCATATATTGTATAAGTCCCTTCCTTTTTAAGGCTGAATAATATTCCACTGTATGTATATCCTACCCCTGATTTACCCCCTCATCATCAATGGACATTTGGGTTGCTTCCACATTGCAGCCATTATGCATAATGCTATTATGAGTATGAGTGTCCAAATGCTTCTTTGAGATCCTGCTTTTAATTCTTTTGGATATCTATACAAGGGTGGAATTGCTGCATCTTGTGATAGTCCTATTTTTAACTTTTTGAGGAACTTTCATAATGTTTTCCACAGTGCCTGCACCATTTTTCATTCACACCCACACAGTGCACCAGCTTCCAGCTTCTAATCATCCTCACCAACACTTGTTATTCTGTTTGGGTTTTTATTCTGGCCAGACTCACAGCTGTGAAGTGGTATCATTCTAGTTTTCTTTTTTTAATATACTTTTACTGATTTCAGAGAAGAAGGGAGGAGGAGAGAGAGAGAGAAAGATCAATGAGAGAGAATCATTGATCGTTGCCTCCTTCATGCCCCCGACTAGGGATCGAGCCCATAATCCTGTCATGTGCACTAACCAGGAAGTCATGGTTCAAACTGTGACCTTGTTCATAGTTCAACATCCAACCACTGAGCCACCCCGGCCAGGCTCATTCAGTTTTGATTTGCCTTTCCCTAGTGATTAGTGATGCTGAGCGTATTTTCATGTGTTTATGGCCATCTGTATGTCTTTGGAGAAATATTTATTCAAGTCCTTTGTTCATTTTTTTAAGCAGATTAGGTGTGGGGGTTTTTTGTTGTTGAGTTGTACAAGTCCTTTACTAGTATATATTCTGGATATTGACTCTTTATCAAATCTATAATTTGTAAATATTTTCTCCCACTTTATGGGTTTCCTTTTTACTTTGTTAATTGTTTCCTTTGATGCACAGAGTTTTTCAGTTGGATGTCCCATTTGTATATAAATTTTAAAATGTTTTAAATAATTATGGACTTAGAGGACATTGAAAGACAGTATAGAGAGGGCCTGCATACCTTCCCCCCGTTTCATCAATGGTTCCATCTTTCATAGTGCAATACAGAAACCCGTGTTGACATCGGCACAGTGCGTGTATGTGGTTCTCTGCTGTTAGGTCATGTGTAGATTGTGTGAGCACACCACTGCAGGCAAGGCACAGAGCATGCCATTACCATGCAGATCCCTTTGTCCTCCTCTTACAGCCACCCCTCCCCCACCGAGTACTTCTCATCCCTGCAGCCTGCCATTCTGAGAGTGTCAGGTCAGTGGAACCGCACAGTACGTAAATCTTTCATCAGATCCTGTCCTGGAAGATTGCAGCCAGGCTTGTGCATGTCAGTAGTTAGAAGAATCAGTATTTAATTTAACATGTGTTTAAGAAAAGAGAAGAAAATAGATGCAACACATAATAAATAGTTGAACTTTGGGTAAATGGCCTTTTTTTTACCACAAAAAATAGTTCCTAAAAGATGCCCATAAAGTTCAGAAAAGAGGTGATGAAAACATGAAGGTGTGGACAAGGGAGAGAGCCCTGCCCGAGGCAATGACAGGGCTCAGCCCCTCCCACTCATCAGCCCTCCTGGGTCCACACGGCTCCCTCAGGGTGCCGTCCCCTGTGCTCATCTGGCATCAAGGCCAGGTGCGGAGGACTTTTGTCACCTGAGTCCTGCCCCTTCTCTCTCTGTGCTGCACGTGAGGTCACAGCCTGGCCCAGGAACGTTTAGATGTGAAAGGAAATGCTTATGGGGATCAACTCTGGGCTGCCTTGGTGTGGTGGGAATGACTGCCCGATGTAATTGAGCTGCTTTTATGATCAGTGAAAATAAGATACAAGGGCCAGACTGCCTTTCTGTGGGCTCCATCTGTCAGGTTGGATGGCAGTATCGGTTTTCCCATTCTCCTTTCACAGTCCGACTGATGCCGCCTGGGCATTGCCAGCTGAGCTTGCCCGTCTTTGTGCCCTGTCTGCTTGGCCGGTCTGCATGTGTGGACATGTCCCCAGGAAAGTGTATTTGGTGTTGCTGTGATTGGGCTTGCAGCTTGGGCATGCTTCCTGATGACTGTGTCCTGTCTGGGGTGTGGGGACTGCAGCCAGTGCCCGGCCACCTCCTGGTTCGAGTTCACTCTTAGCTGGGATCCCTTTCTGGGTCAGCACAGCCTTTCTCATAAGATTCAGCCATTTAGGGGCATTGTCAATTGTTTTTAGAAGGATACAGGCCTTTTTCTCATTAATCGCCTGTTCTGATGTTTACCATATGTACATAGAGACATGCACATTGTGCAAGTGGAGCATGATCTCAAGTAGAACACGCACCTCACATGTTACCACCCTAAATATCTGTCCACTCCTAACCCCTGGAACCTGTGCATGGGACCTCTCATGGAAATAGGATCTTCACAAACATGATCAAGTTAAAATGAGGTCGGATTTGCATAGTCTGCCACCAGTGACAGGTGTCCTCTTACGGAGAGGGAAATTCGGACAGACTACGGAAGCAGAGATTCTCTAATGATGTGGCCTGATGCCAAGGAATACTTAGATGCCATCACCCATCAGAAGCTAGAAGAGGCAGAAAGGGGCCTTGGGAGGGAGTGCTGCCTGGTGACACCTTGGCCTCTAAAGTTGGGAAGGGATATATTTCTCCTGATATAAGGCCCCCAATTTGTTGTAATTGTTTACAGTGGTGCCAGGAGATTCAGACAACTTCCAGTCAGCTGATGTCCTCTGAGCCCCCTCGTGCCCTCACTTTTCCTGTCCCCCAAAAGTAGCCACTGAGGCAGCACGGGTTGTTTTCACCTGACGTAAACTTCCTATACTGGAGTCACAGTGCACTCTTCGGCTGAATACCCCTCTGAGGTCCGTTGTTGAGTGTACAGCAGACTTCGTTCCTATGTTTTTATTGCTTTCAGAGAGGAGAAGGAGAGAGACATAGAAACATCTATATATAAAAGGCTAATATGCAAAGTGTCCCCACGGGAGTTCAACCAGGAGACTGGGAGTTCTACGGCTCACTGTGACGTGCACTGATCACCAGTTCGTGACCTGGAACAAAGGAATGCCCCAGCCGGCAACCTACAGTTGGGAAAGGGAGGCCCAATCACTGGCCAGGCCTAGGGACCCTACGCGTGCACAAATTTCATGCACTGGGCCTCTAGTCAATGATGAGAGAGAATCATTGATCAGCTGTTTCCTGCTGGGGATTGAGGCATGTGCCCTGACCAGAAATTGAACTGTGGCTTCCTGGTTCATAGGTCAGTGCTCAACCACTGAGCCACGCAGCCTGGGCTGGCTGCTTGTTTTTCCACTGCATGTGTAGCTACCAGATGAAATGCAGGGCACCTAACTGCATTTGCATTGCAGAGAAACAAAGAACCATCTTTGAGGTCAAGTATGTAATATTTGAAACATAACTTAGCTAACCCATGGTTTATTGCTTCTCTGAAATGAAAAGGTAACTGATGTATGTGTTTTGTTTCCTCGTCCAGGCCTCTGCCATGCCCCAGCAGTGGGCCTAAGAGAAGTCACGCTCCTGGTTTTCTGCGCTTTGTGGTTGACCTGCCCCCTGGGTCCCAGCATGTGGCCTCACTTCAAACTGGGAGGGTTCTGGGTTTGAGGGTATTCCTGCCCCAGGAGAGGAGGGCCTCGGATCACATGTCTGGAGAGCTGGCCTGGAGGCCTGTGGCAGACCACTTCTCATGATGGGGGAACACATGGAGAATGGGTTTTTGTTGTCCAGAGAAGGGGGCCAGGAGGGCAGCAGCAAGCTTGCCTGCAGCCCTGGGTTCTGGTGTCTAGTAGGTGTCTAATCTCCGAAGCCCATTAAAACAAGGCAGGGCAGCGTCTGCTGCGGGGAAGGCCTGGGCTTCCCATTCTGAGGCTGGACATATGGACAGGCTGTGGGTGGTGGGGACAGGCACGGGTCCAGCACTGGCCCTGCTGTCGTTCCACACAGCAGGGGTGGGTCTCTGCTCCGCTGGCAGGGCCAGATGAGGCCAAGCTCTCCTGGCCGGATGGTGATGCTTAGTGTAGCTTGGGCCTGTGGCTGAGTGCCCTGACATTTCTTTTCTGCTTCCAGTCACCCCATTCGGCATCTTTCCAGATCGGACAGATGAGCAACGTGGAGCCGGACGATGAGCTTCTGAACCCAGTGAGTGGGAGTCATTCCTGTTTATACCCAGGAAGGACAGACGAGGCCTGCTTGGTGGCATTGCAACCTAGTCCGAAGGCAGACAGTAAATGAGAAACTGGAGGATGGCGGGTTTTTCTGGGAGAGACGTGCGCAAATCTGTGCAGACCGGGCAGTTTTGTGTATGGCTCAGTGACAGACCTGGGCAATTCTGTGCAGAGCTCAGGGACAGATATGGACAGGGCCATATAGAACTCGGAGACAGAAATGGGCCGAGCAGAGCTCAGAGACAATGAGGAGCAAACATTGGGGTCCCACAGAGCTTAGGCAACCAGGGAAGGCTATTCTGAGGGGCCATGTTCCCCAAGGCCACGCCAGATAGGGGAAGTGTGTGACCGGTGTTGAATGCTGATTGAGCATGCTCTGTGCAGGCAGAGGAAGCAGGCCAGGGCGGGAGCTGTGGGTGGAAGAGGGATGCCAGGCTGGAGGAGGGCCTTGGGGCAGGACGGGCCTCTCAGGGTGGATGTCCCTGGACAGTGGTGATGTCCTCTTCTGCCCCTGTGTCAGGCTTGGATTGTCCAACAGCTCCAGGGGGACATGTCCTGACAATGTCCACCCAGACTTGCATTTGACTTCCTCCTCAGGTGCGTGGTCCTGATTTTCATTTCCCTGGTGGCCAGTGATGTTGAGCATTTTTCATGTGTTGATGGCTGTTTGTGTGTCTTCTTTGGAGAAATGTCTATTTAGATTCTATGCCCATTTGTAATCAAGTTATTTCTGTTTTAATAATTGAGCTGTAGGAGTTCTTTGTATAGCTTAGACACAAATTGCTCATCAGATGCATGATTCTGAGAAACTTTTTCCTGTTTTGTGGATATCATCTCACCTTCTGACAGTGCCCTGTGAAGCACAAAACCCTTTAATTTTGATGAATTCTGGTTTATCTATTTTCTTGTGTTTTGCTTTTGTTGTCACATCTAAAAAACCATTGCCTACTCCAAGGTCATAAAGATTCACTGCTGTGTTTTCTTCTACGAGTTCTGTAGTTTTAGGTCTTGGTTGTTTTTCACTAATTTTGTGTATGGTGTAAGGTACAGGCTCAGGTTCATAGTTTTGCATTTGGATGCCCAGTTTTCCCAGCACCATTTCATGAAGTGACTATACTTTCCCTTTTGAATTGTCTTGGCATCCTTGCAGAAAATCAATTGGCCATAAATGTGAGGTTTATTTCTGGCTCTCGATTGTCTGCCGTTAATCTCAGTCTGTTCTTGAGCCAGCCCCACCACTGTCATGACAACTGTAGCTTTATAATCAGTTTTGAAGTCAGGAAGTTTGAGTCCTCCAACTTTGCTTTTTTTCAAGATTGTTCTGGCTCTGAGACATCCCTTGCATTTCCATATTGATTTTAGGATCAGCTTGTCAATTTCTTGAATGCTTCCAGCTGGAATTTAGACAGGGATGGTGTTGGAATTTAATATTAAGTCTTCTGATGAACACAGGATGTCTTTCCATTTATTTAGGTCTCCACTTCCTTACTTTCAACAATGTTTTATAGTTTTCATCATACAATTTTTTTTTCAACTTTTGTTGAATGTATTTTATACATTTTATTTTTCATGCTGTTGTAAATAGAGTTGTTTCATATATATATATATATATATATATATATATATAAAATTACTGATTTCAGAGAGGAAGGGAGAGAGAAACATTAATGATGAGAAAGAATTATTGGTTGGATGTCTTCTGCATGCCACCTACTGAGGATTGAGCCCTCAAGCCGGGCATGTGCCTTGACTGGAAATCGAACTGTGACCTCCTGATTCATAGATCAAGGTTCAACCACTGAGCCACACTGGCTTGGCTAGAGTTGTTTTCTTAATTGCATTTCAGATGGTTCATTGCCAATGCATGGAAATAAATTTGATATTTATATACTGATCTTGTATCCTTCAGTCTTACTGAATGCATTCTAACAGTTTTTTAGTATATTCTGGAGGATTTTCTACATATAAGATCATGTCATCTGCAAGTAAAGTTTCATTTATTCCTTTACAATCTGGATGCTTTTTATGGTATTTCATTCTCTTGCCTAATTGCCCTGGTAGAACCTCCAGGAAAATGCTGAATAGCAGTGGCAAGAGCAAGCCTCTTTGTCTTGTTCCTGAGCTTAGGGGAAAGCATAGTCTTTCACCATTGAGTGTGATGTTACCTTGGGTTTTTGCTAAATGCCTTTATCAGGTTGAGGAAATTCCCTCTATTCCTAGTTGTTGAGTGTTTTAATCATGAAGAGGGGTTGGTTTTTGTTGTTGTTGTTGTTGTTGTTAGCCTCACCTGAGGATATTTTTTCCATTGCTTTTCAGAGAGAGTGGAAGGGAGGGATGGGCGGGGAGAAACGTCAATGTGAGAGACACACATCGACTAGTTGCCTCCTGCATGCACCCAGTCAGGGTTGGGAGTGAACCCACAACCCTTTGTTGACAGGGTGATGGTCTAACCACTGTGCACACCAGCCAAGGCAAGAGAGGTTGAATTTTGTCAGATGCTTTTTCTGTGTCTATTGTGGTCACATGTATTTTCTGTCCTTTACTCTATTAAAGTGGCATTACACTTGTTTCACTCACAAAACTTCTGATAACAAATATGTGGTGGGTTTTCCTCACACCAGCTAATTCTGTTTCTCCAGATACCACCTGGTTATCCTATGAGTCAGTTCATTCTGACACTAACTGCATGATGTTGGCACAGACCCCACAGTAAGGGCTCAGTCCTACAAGACTGCCCCCACTTCAGACCCCAGTCACAAGTCCAGGTTGTCATTTGTGCTTGTGAATGACCAGCTATAAATCACAGTGCCCCTGACCCCTTCCTTATGTCCATAATTGGCTAAAGGGCTCACAGAACTTAGGGAAACATTTTGCTTATGTTTACTGAATTATTATAGAGTCTACACTCAGGGACAGCAGGCAGTAGATGCACAGGGAAGGGTTCGGAGCTTCCATGCCTCTTCCAAGAGCGCCACCCCACAGCTCCTCACATGTTTGCCAACCCAGAAGTTCCCCAAACCCCTTCATTTAGGGTTTGAATGGAGGTTCCACTACAAAGGCTGATGGATTAAGTCATTGATCGTTGGTGATTAGCTCAATCTCCAGCCCTTCTCCCTCTACTGATGTTGGGACTGAAAGATCCTGTCCTCTAATCACGCCTTGATCTCTCTGGCAATTAGGCCCATCCTGAAGCCCAGGAGCCCCTATGATCCCTCCACCTCATTAGCTCACATAAGACACTACCCAGAGATGCCCAGGATTTTAGGAGCCAGGTGCTAGGAACTGGTACAAAGACCAATAATACATTCTCCAATGTACCACAGATGTTGCAGTAATTGATTTTCAGATGTTAAACTACCCTTGCATTCCTGGTGTGTTGTAGGATCTAACCCACTGGCATCTTGTTGAGGATTTTGTGTCTGAGTTCACAAAGGGTGTGCATTTGTAGTGAGTTTCCTTTCTTGTGGCATCCATATTTAGCTTTGGGGTCAGGAGAGTACTGACCTCATGAGATGAGTAGACACATGCTCTGTCCTCTCCTCATCTGCGCTTTGTTTTTCAATGTGCTGGATTGTCAGTGCGTGGCTCTGCCTCTTCCTTTGCAGGAGATGGATCCCCCTCACCCTTTCCCCAAGGAGATCCCGCACAACGAGAAGCTCCTGTCCCTCAAGTATGAGGTGGGCCTCCTCACTTGGTGCCCCTGCCCCACACCGCCTTGGGCACTTTATCCCCCCTCCAGCCTCCCCTCCACCCCTGCCCAATGTGAACCCGGGACACCGGGGTCAATCATTGTGTTGTCTGTGTAACCCTGGTCTGCAGAGCTTGGACTACGACAACAGTGAGAACCAGCTGTTCCTGGAGGAGGAGAGGCGCATCAACCACATGGTGAGTCTGGGGCCGGGCAGCCTGGACACCGCCCTGGTGACCCGCAGGCTGGGCTGGTGCTGCTCTCCCACCTCCATCTCCCTGTCCTCAGTCCTTGTGCCGCAGGTTCTGGTTTGTGTCTGGAGCAAGAGACACCCATCCAACACCTGATCCGGGAAAGGGAGTGTGTGTCATATTTCAAAAACAACAAAGAAGGCTGTTCTTAGATGTCAGCTGCAGTGGCCCCGATGTCAACAACTGATTATGGCTTTGTTGGGAAGATCCCCCCCAATGCTCCATCGTCTCTCAGACATTGACCAGAGGCTGACTTGGGGAATTCCAGGGCCAGTCATGTTGTCACTAGAGCAGTCTATAGCTGATGTCTTGCCACTGCACTCGCCTCTGACTAGTGCCTCCCCCTCAGGCCTTCCGGACAGTGGAGATCAAGCGCTGGGTCATTTGTGCCATGATAGGGATCCTCACGGGGCTTGTGGCCTGCTTCATCGACATCATGGTGGAGAACTTGGCCGGCCTGAAATACAAGGTCGTCAAGGACAGTATCCTTTCCAGAAGGGACCCAGCACAGACGGGGTGGAGCTTGGAGCAGAGCGTAGGGCCCCATGAGTGACTGTGCATCCCAGAGCGGGCCCATCAGGAGATAGCGCTGCCCTGGGTGTTTGCCCTCCCACTGGGCGAGTTGGGACTGGGCAGGGGAATGTCTCTGAGATGAGCAGTTAGCGCGTCGCCCCCTCCCCGCCTCCCACTCCCCTCCGTGTACTTGGAGGTCATGCTCGTATCAGGGTGAGGCATGCTGGGGACGTACTCAAATGGTGGAGCTGATACTCGTCCTTGATGAGCCCAGATATCGACAAGTTCACGGAGAAAGGGGGACTGTCCTTCTCACTCCTGCTGTGGGCCACGTTGAATTCTGCGTTCGTGCTAGTCGGCTCCATGATTGTTGCCTTCATAGAGGTACGGCCACCAGGGAGCCCTGGATGGTGGGAACTGCTCCAGCTCACCTACTGCAGCTTCTGCCAGTGAGGGCCCGTGGTCACACTAGTGCAGAGGTTAAATGGTTCAGTAAGAACACCCCCCCTTCCTGATGGTGTGCCCCACGCCCACCCCACACGGCAAAGACCACGGGGGAACGCGCAGCTCACTTCTAGGAGGTCCCAGTGGTCCAAATGGAGGGGACCACCCACCTGAGGGGATCAGACTCTCCTATTGTGTCCCTTCATTCCAAGACTTCTCCCAGAAGCCCTTCCTATGGCCTGCCTCTTTGTTCTTCCCTTATCATGGTAGGAAGAGGGGGAAGCACCAGAAGCTTCTGTCTGGTGTGCAGTGCGGTGCCCCCCTCCCAAGGGGGACCGAGGAACTCTGGTTCCTCTCAGCTAGTGCATGATATGTGCCTCCAGTCTGTCCTGGAGCGCCCCCACTCTGCCCCCGTTGGGGCATAGCACCTCCTTCCATTTCCACACCCAACCCCTCCCACATCTCACAGCACTTGCACCCTCGGTGGTCATTCTGCATCTGGGGAGCCCCTTCCCAGGCATCTGCCCGATCCAGTCCCATGTCATCCCCTCCCCATCCAGAGCACCACGAGGCTGAGTCTCCCTGGGCCTCCTAATCTCTGTCCATTCATTCAGCTTGGCCAGCTCCATGTTCTCTTCTCTCTCCTTCCAGCCAGTTGCTGCTGGCAGTGGGATCCCCCAGATCAAGTGCTTCCTCAACGGGGTGAAGATCCCCCACGTGGTCCGGCTCAAGGTGAGGAGGTGAACTCTGGGCTGCGAGCACGGGGCCCTTCATGGGGGTTCTTTGCTGGGTTAGAAACCTTTTGTTTGTCCGCCTGCACCTCCCAAATTCACCCAGACCGTGGTGTGTGCTGCTCACGAGCATGTGCATGGATGTGCTGGGGTTTGTATACATTTTCTTCGGAAAGGGGTGGAAACTTTCTCTGCCCGTTTTATGTAACAGAGAAAGGCTTCAGTGGTGTGCGTGCTGTGACCGCCACTCTGGCGTGTGTGTCAGTTCCTCACAGGGGTTCGCATTCCAGAGCGAGAGCCTTGCTGTGAGCTCTCTCCGTTTCTCAAAGTTTTCCTTAACACTCATGCTTCATGTTCTTGATGACACACTCATTCCGAGGGGGTGGCAAGTCAGGCTTCCTCCCATGGCCATTTCCGGTGTTTCGGTCTGCGAGCCTCAGCCGATGCGTTTCCCATATGGGGAGCAGATGCTTCTGAGGCCTGCACACACCGGGGGAGCGGAGTGACCTTGTGTGCAGTGCCGTGGTGCCATCTGTAACCAGAGACTTGATGCTCTTTCCTTTGTGTTCCAGACCCTGGTGATTAAAGTATCTGGTGTGATCCTGTCCGTGGTGGGAGGACTGGCGGTGGGAAAGGTAATGCAGCCCGAGGAGCGCTGCTTGGGCTGAGTCCTCTGCCCTCCATGCTCTCTCTGAACTGGCCTGATGGGCTGTCCTGCGCTTTCCAGGAGGGGCCGATGATTCACTCGGGCTCCGTGATTGCTGCTGGCATTTCCCAGGGGAGGTCAACGTCACTGAAGCGAGACTTCAAGGTGAGTCCTCCTGATGCAGGTGTCGACAGTGAGGGTGACCATGAATGTCCTTTGGAAAGCGGGGTCCTTCCTGCTCTGTTCCAAGACCACCCTGACATCGCATCTGCGGGTCTCCACGGTTGTCTGCTCAGAGCCTTGTTCTCAGGGCTTTGGTGGGTGTGCCTTTTTTTTTTTTAGGAAATGGCCTCAAAGGCCTGTGTGACCTCAAAAGAGGTCAGGAGTGACATGTTTACAGACTGAAGATGCTTAATTTTTAAGATATACTTCAGAATAATTTTGTCATGTTTCTCCAGAAAGCCACCAGATTTTTGATAGGCATTGCACTGCATTTATATACGAATTTGGAGACAGTTAACATCTTTTTATAGAACAGAGTCTTGTAAAATCAAGAATACACTTAAGTTTTTTGTTGTTGTTAATTCTCATCTAAGGATATTTTTCCATTTATCTTTTTTCTAGTTTTTTTCTTTTTGATTTGTTGTTGAAAGTATTACAGATATTCTCTATTGTTCCCAGTGACCCCCTCCACCCTACACCTACCCCTCCCAGGCCTTCACCAGCCTATTTTCTGAGTCCATGGGCTATCTATATCCTAACTAATAAAAGAGTAATATGCAAATTGGCCACACCCTCGCTATGCCCAAGCCACGCCCATCAACCAATCAGGGTGAGTATGCAAAATAACCCAAATCAAGATGGTGGTAAATTTGCATATCAAGACATCATAGAAAGAAGCCAAGCACTGCAGAAGAAGCGAAGCTGCGGAGAAGCAAGCAAGCGGGGCAGGGGAAAAGGAAGAGAAGCAGATGGGGTGGGGGAGAGCGCAGCAGGAAGCCCTATTGCAGGAATTTTCCTGCAGTGGGCTACTAGTCCTATATAATAAAGAGGTAATGTGCAAATTGACCATCACTCCAACACACAAGATGGCCACCCCCATGTGGACAAAAGATGGCTGCCACAATGGAATGCAGTTGTGGGGGAGGACAGTTGGGAGGGACCAGGCCTATAAGGGAGGGCAATTGGGGGTGACCAGGCTGGCAAGGGGGGGCAGTTAGGGGTGGCCAGGCTGGCAGGAGAGTGAATAGGGGGTGATCAGGCTGGCAGGCAGAAGCAATAGGGGCAATCAGGCAGGCAGGCAGGCGAGCGGTTGGGAGCCAGCAGTCCTGGATTGTGAGAGGGATGTCTGACATTGGAGAGGGTGCAGACTGGGCTGAGGGACACACACACACACACACACACACATATATATATATATATGTATGTATATATATGTATGTATATATATACACACACACAACATGCACAAATTTTGTGCACCGGGCCTCTAGTATGCATATAAGTTCTCTATCCCTCACCCCTGCCTTTTGAGATTCAGCAGTCTCTTCCATGCTCCTATGTCTCTGGATCTATTTTATTCATCAGTTTATTTCCTCCATTGATTTTTAGAAAGAGTGAAATAGAGGAAGGAAAGAAGGATAGAGATAGAAACATCAGTGTGAGAGAGACACATTGATTGGTTGCCTCTCACATGCCCCCCTAGGGCCAGGGATTGAACCTGTAACCCAGGTACGTGCCCTTGACTGGGAATGGAACCCGAGACCCTTTGGTGCATGGGCTGACGCTCTACCCACTGAGCCACGCTGGCCAGGGCCTAAAGTTTAATTCTTTTTTTTTTTTTTTAAATATATTTTATTGATTTTTCAGAGAGGGATAGAGAGTTAGAAACATCGATGAGAGAGAATCATCGATCAGCTTTCTCTTACACACCCCCTACTGGGGATGCGCCCGCAACCAAGGTACATGCCCTTGACCGAAATCGAACCCGGGACCTTTCAGTCCCCAGGCCGACGCTCTATCCACTGAGCCAAACCGGTCCCGGCCTAAAGTTTAATTCTTGTTGTGATAGAATCTTTTCATTATTTTCTCATGGTGGTTAGTATGCAAGGAAGCTCTCTTTGGTTGTCTCTTTGGATCTGCAGTCTTTGTGAATCCAGGAGTTGATAAGTAAACTGTCTAGAGACTCTCTTCCTCTCCCTCCACTTCCTCTCCCCATTCCTTTCTGAGAAGTGCCCTTGGAGAAGCTGGCCAACACCCCGTTCCTGTCTGTCCTGCCCATTTCAGATCTTTGAGTACTTCCGCAGAGACACGGAGAAGCGGGACTTTGTCTCGGCGGGAGCTGCGGCTGGAGTGTCTGCTGCGTTTGGGGCCCCTGTGGGTGAGCAGGGGCCCTGCCTGGGGGACCAGTGACTTCCTGTGTTGGGCAAGCAGGGCTGCCCGTGCCTTGAGAAGGAATAGTTATGGTGTTTGCAAACTTGGGTGCTGGGCGGTGTGAGGATGTGGGGTGCCTCCCGAAAGCCCCCAGGGCTGCCTCTGATGTGGGCTTGGTGCCTTGGGTCTGGGGTGTGAGGGGCTCTGGGGCGGGGCTCTGCGCCTGGGTAGAAACTTCAGGCTGGGCCACTGCGTTCCAGGCGGGGTCCTCTTCAGCTTGGAGGAAGGCGCCTCCTTCTGGAACCAGTTCCTGACGTGGAGAATCGTAAGTGCCCACAACGGCGCCTCTCCCCACCTCAGGCATGTCTCACCTTGTGTCCTTCGTGGACCCTGGACACCACACTCCGGGCCCACGCTTTGGTGGCCTCGCTGAGGTTCCTGTTGAGCCGTGGTTGGAGCCACGCCCCGTTGGATTTTTATGGCCCAGCTCTGTCCCTCACTTGACCCTGAAGTGTTGCCTCCTGCCCTTCCCCTGTCAGTCAGGTCACTGTTTTCACCCTGTGCTCCTTCAACTCCTCATTGGGGACCCCCTGACCTCATACTGTCCTCAGCTCTGTCCTGGCTTGACCCCAAACTCGCCTGGCTTGCCCAGCCTTGAGGGGCCCGGCCATCGAGACCCAAGCCTCCTTTCCTTTAGCCTTTGGAGGGGCTCCCGGTGCCTCTTCAGTGACAGGAGAGGCAGCCCCTTCTCCTGCAGCCCCTCCCCCGCTCCCAGGATTCCTCTCGGAGGGCACTGTTGCTCTGATGGTGTTTGTTTCTCTCTATGCCCACAGTTCTTTGCTTCCATGATCTCCACCTTCACACTGAACTTTGTCTTAAGCATTTACCATGGAAACATCTGGGACCTGTCCAGCCCGGGCCTCATCAATTTTGGCAGATTTGACACGCAGGTAACGTGGCCCATTGTCCCAGTTAATGTTTCTGGTTCTCTGTGCGGGGCCCCGGTTTACTTAAGGTTCAGCCCGAGAGCTTGGGCTTTTGGGAAACTCCATCTCTTCGCTGAGATTGAGCTCTGTTCATAAGCACTGGGCCAGAGGTGCTCTGGGGAAGCACACATCCCGCCTGGCTGTGAGGTGAGGGTGCCAGTAGACAGCCCAGGGGCACCTTCAGGGTTGTCTCCCCCACTTGCAGATTGTTAGACAGTGACACAGACTGTGGTCCTGAGTGCTCATGCACCAGCTTAGGGAGGGTGAGTGGGAGCAGGCCGGCGCCCCTAGGAAGGCCTGGACCATACACTGCAGGTGCCAGGCACTGCCAGGGGTCCTGCTCCAGGACGCCCTTGCACAGGGACACATTGGAGCTGTTGGGCTGTTTGGGTCACTAGATTGTTCCTAGGTCTCTCCTTCCTGCCCCCCTTAACTCCCCATCTGTCAAGTCTGAGTGGCAAGAAGCTGATGACACATTTCCTCACAGAACAACTGCTCTTCCTCTTTGCACAGACGATGGTGTACACGATCCACGAGATCCCCATCTTCATCGCCATGGGCGTGGTGGGTAAGGGCCATCCCAAGGACTCCAACCCACCTGGCCTCACACTCCGTCACTCGAGATGGCGGCCCCCAGCGGAACAAAGCATGTGGTGGGGTCAGGGCCCGCTTTGAAATGGCTCCTGCAGGGCCACCGAGGGGAAACCCACACCATAAAGAACCAGAGCCCATCTGAGAAGCAGACTGGCCCCTCGACATCATCCATTCCTCTCTCAACCTTTTCCCAGAAAGGAAGGCAAAGCCTTGCAGAGATAAGCCCCTCTGCCTGTCCATCAGAGTGTGGTGATGGAGCAGACCGTCTTCTCCTGTCCCCCCTTGTCCCTCTCCTGCGGGACAGCCGTTCTTACACGTGACTCCTTCCTGGTCTCAGGTGGCGTTCTTGGGGCTGTGTTCAATGCCTTGAATTACTGGCTGACGATGTTTCGAATCAGGTGAGAAACCTGATTTGTGGCTCCCGGGGCCTTTGGAAATGGACTCACTGTGGGCTGTGTGGCCACAGGGCCACGTAGAATGCCACCTGCCAGGGTGCATTCCTCTGTGCTGGCTTGTATGTGAAGGGGACAGCATGGGGCCGGGGGAGGGACGGGGAAGGGCTCGGGAAGGTCTGGCAGAGGAGGTCCTGCCTGTGGGTCCAGCAGCCCTGGGGTCAGGGTCTTTCTGGCCTCAGTCTGATCTGCTCAGGGCGATCTCGGGCCCGGACACATTTAGCTGGCATGGCTTCTCTTTCCATTTGGAGAGCCATTACTGGGGCTTTGAGGTGAGGGTTGGGGTGAGCTTGGGGTTTGGGGAAGTACCTCCTCTTGCAAAAACTTAAATGCAGTTGGAGAGCACCCAGGAGATAATCAGGACGTGCCGGAGTCTGGGTAGGTTGATGACTAAACGTGCTACATCACCCTCCTAATCAGTGTCGTATTATCAGCTCTTAGTGAGTCACAGGCTCAGGTTGCTTTGGTAACTGCCCAGGTGTCCAGAGGTCCATCCCAGTGTTTGCTCTAGGTACATCCACCGGCCCTGCCTCCAGGTGATTGAGGCCATGCTGGTGGCCGCTGTCACAGCCACTGTCGCCTTTGTGCTGATCTACTCATCCCGGGACTGCCAGCCCCTGCAGGGCAACTCCGTGTCCTACCCCCTCCAGGTAGGAGGTTGGGCCACCAAGCAGGGGGCAGGGCCGGCCTCTGAGGAGGCGCGCTCGCTCTCCCGTCCCGGCAGGAGAGCTACTGACACAGCGGAACTCCAGAGCCTGCGCAACACAGGCTGGCGTGTCCTCAGAGAGGGTCAGGCAGCCTACTGGGTGTCGGGAAAGCTGGTGCCTGTCGGGCTGGAGCCTCCCTGGCCCTCTTCCCAGCATGTGGCCTGACAAGGACCGAGGAGGACTTGAGGAGTGGGGGCTGTGGGTATGGACCCGGAAACGCAGCCTGCCTCCCCTCCAAGGCAGCAGCCTGACCTCACCCTGCCATGTGTTGGCGCTTGATGCTGGGCAGGACTACCCCATCCCACTGGCCCGTCCTCTCTCCCAACCTTGCAGCTCTTCTGTGCAGATGGCGAGTACAACTCAATGGCTGCTGCCTTCTTTAACACCCCGGAGAAGAGCGTGGTCGGCCTTTTCCACGACCCCCCAGGTGTGTGCCCGTGCTCAGTGCTGTCAGCTGCCATCGCCATGGCCCTGCCCCCATGGCCTGATCTGCAACAACCCACAGACACTGGGCACGGAACCAAAGTAGATGGCGTCAGATTCTTCCATTGTGCTACTCTGTGGTGCTACTCTGTGGCGTCATATCGCCTCTCAGGACCCTTAGGTGGTCTCTGATGGTTTTCTGTCACAAAAAAGACAGCTAGGACTTTTCTGGCCCTTGTGCGTGTGACAGGAATCCACAAATTTAACAGAAGCATTTAAATCTGGGTAGAGGCCAAGCCCTTTCTAAAAGGTGCTGAGTGACGCGAGCAGCTGGCACCAGGCCTCCTGACATGCTGGTTCGGGTTCACTGGGAGTCACCTAGTGTGGAATGTGGCTGGTGGCCTCTCTCCCCTCACCCCAGTGGTCTGCACTGCAGTGCCTACTGTTTGCACACTGACTTCAATGGCCTCAGGTCATTGTCCTGCTGGCTGCACTGGGTCCCCCTTGCCCTGGCTCCCTCCGTCCCCGGGCAGGCTGACCATCCTGCCTCCAAGGACCCAGCCCCCAAAACCCCACGCTCTGGCCTCTGAAAATGGGGAAACTTCCGGGGACTCGCGGGGGTGTCTGGGGGTCAGGATGTGACCTGGAGGTGATGACTAGCCAGCCTCTCTCTACTAGGCTCTTACAACCCTATGACCCTCGGCCTCTTCACCCTCGTCTACTTTTTCCTGGCCTGCTGGACCTATGGGCTGACAGTGTCTGCTGGCGTCTTCATCCCGTCCCTGCTCATTGGAGCTGCCTGGGGTCGGCTCTTCGGCATCTCACTGTCCTACCTCACCGGGTCCGCAGTAAGTGGGGTCTCCATGCAGCAAACATGCGGGACCAGAGCTGGGCTGGAGGGACGAGGGGCGGTCCTGGTGCCCCAGCCTCGGGGCCACTGTGAGTGAGGGCAGTGGGCTCCCAGCACGGTGGTCAGCGCCTCAGAGCCTCTGGTCATTGTACATGGCCATAGTTTTCTGGCTGTTGCTGTTTAAGAGGAACCTGCCATTAATGGAGCCATCTGTGTGTGTGGTCCAGAGACAGTGTCGGGGAGACACTCTGGCTGTCAGTGAGAGAAGGTTACAGGGAAGGATTGGGCGCCCTGGGGTGGGCACCCAGGCTGCGGATGCTGGTGACTGGCTCTGTATGTGACAGGCCTCCCTGGCCGCCTCTTTCCACCTGCCTCCATGGGCACCATGGTTTTAATTTTACATATAGTCCCTTTTTAAACTTAATTATTAAAATAGGGTTTTTTAAACTGTAAACAAGCAGGCGAGTCTCTCTCACACTGTCCCACCACCCACTCCCCTGGCCAGACGTGGGACAGGCTTTCCTCAGGTCTCAGGTTTCCTCCCACACACAATGTTTTATGGTTTTTAATTGCAACCTGATTCACATACCATAAACCCTCCCTTCAGAAGTGTAGCCCAGTGGTTCTATAGTGTGTTCAAAGTGTAATCATTGTTACTATGTCTGCTCAGGACGTTCTCATTGCCCCAGAAAGAAATCTGTCCCCCTCAGCATTCACTCCCATACCACTCCAGTCCTTGGCAACCACCATCTGCATTCTCTCAGTGGACTTGCCTGTTCTGCCCGTTTTATATACACTGAGTGGCCATATTATTATGATCTCTGAACGCATAATCTGGTCACTCAGTGTGTATATGTGATATATATCTATATATGTCTATGTGTGTGTGATATATATCTAGATATCTATATCTAGATATATATGAGGCCCGGTGCATGAATTGGTACATGGGTGGGGTCCGGCAAGCCTGGCCAGGAGGGGACATGGGTGGTTGGCCAGCCTGCCTACTGGTTGAACTCTTGATCAAGGGGACAATTTGCATATTAACCTTTTATTATATAGGATATACACTGAATGGCCAGATTATTATTGTGTTCAGAGATCATAATAATCTGGCCGCTCAGTGTAAGTGGATCACACACCAGGTGCCACCCATGTCTGGCTTCTCTCCCTGAGCGTGCAGTTTTCATCTGTGTTGTAGCGCGTGTTGGATTTTCACTCCTGGCACTCCCTCGTGTGGTGCAGGCATTTCTGCAGATGACAGCCACTGCACACATGCTGCTGGCCTCTGACCCTACACATACTTGTAGCTCCTCCTCCAAACATAAAGTGTCCTCCTTTCTCGTGCTGCCGAGTTCTCTGGCTTAAGCCGGCGGCATGATTCATTCAGGGTATCCCTGGTTGGGTCCCTCCTTGGGTATTTCTAGACTTAGTTATTACCAAGGAGGTGCAGACCATTTTGCACATGTGTGCATAAACTCTCCTGGATGTGACATTGCTGAGCCCAGGCAGCTCCTATGCATCTTGGTGGGTTTGGGTAAGGAGTGCCACCCCCAACGCCACCTCTATGTCATC
The DNA here is from genome assembly GCA_036971965.1 of Nyctalus aviator. Taxonomy (NCBI): domain Eukaryota; kingdom Metazoa; phylum Chordata; class Mammalia; order Chiroptera; family Vespertilionidae; genus Nyctalus; species Nyctalus aviator. The sequence continues at coordinate 10,156,551 of CM072926.1, read as the reverse complement.
CCCACAGATCTGGGCCGACCCCGGCAAGTACGCCCTGATGGGAGCAGCTGCCCAGCTGGGTGAGTCCTGTCTGCCACGTGGGCAACCCAGGGTCAGGAGGGGCGGGTACCTCATGGAGCTCGAAGGCTGGTGTTCAATTTAGTGTCATCGACCACTCCCTACAGGGTGTAGCTGGGCCCTGAGTGGATGGCGACAGCCCTGCATGGAGAACGTGGGCAGGCAGGGGCAGGGAGGGCCTCGAGACCACCCCTACCTCACCCAGCCCACCTCTCCCTCCCCGGGCAGGTGGGATCGTGAGGATGACGCTGAGCCTGACAGTTATCATGATGGAGGCCACCAGCAATGTGACCTACGGCTTCCCTATCATGCTGGTCCTGATGACCGCCAAGATCGTAGGAGACATTTTCATTGAGGTACAGCTGGTGGGAAAGGCCTGCCTGCCTAGCCCTCATTCTGGGTCCCATCCTTATGCCCTGGACTCAGAGCCTGAGAATGTGGGGACTGTGGCATCAGAGGAGGGAAGGGGGCCCCTGCAAAACCATCTCCCAAATAGCTCTGCCTTAGTGGTAGGCACAGTGTGCCTGGGACCCCTCCCCCAGGGACAGGCACTGTGCTCTCCCTGAATCCCCCCTTGGCAGCTGGTCATTGCACCTTGGAACCCCTCCCGCAGCCAGTCCTGTGCCTGATGCCTGTCCCCCTCCCCAGGGCCTGTATGACATGCACATCCAGCTGCAAAGTGTGCCTTTCCTGCACTGGGAAGCCCCGGTCACCTCGCACTCGCTCACCGCCAGGTACCGCCTTTCTCCCTGTCTTGGTTTTAGGCTGACGGCTTGCAGGCCTGGGCTTCCTCTCCACACGTAGGTTGAGGGCAGTGAGTGGTGCCGGCGCTCTGGCAGGGTGGGTGTGGGCAGCCAGGAGCAGGAAGGAGGCCACACGCCTGTGTGCGAACATCTGGGAGATGCTCTCCAGGTGTCGGGGCTGCTGGCACCACCCAGGATGGGTTCTCCCAGGGCAGCACCTGGGCTCTGTGGCCTCTGGGCTTCCTGCATCCCTGCTCATGGCTAACTGCATCCAGCAGCTTCCTGCCTGTTGGCTTCATTCAGGATCCCCATGGACACGTGGTTTGTGACCAAGTGGCCAACAGGGGACGCAGTGTGTGCTCTTCCCCAGGGAGGTGATGAGCACGCCGGTCACCTGCCTGCGGAGGAGGGAGAAAGTGGGCGTCATCGTGGACGTGCTCAGCGACACGGCGTCCAACCACAACGGGTTCCCTGTGGTGGAGTCCACCGACGACACCCAGGTACAGGGCCTGGGGGTGGACCTGGGTCCACTGCTGTCCCGCAGGAGCCATAGCCTCAGGCCAGGTCCTGCCTCCGTCCTCTCTCACAGGGAAGCCATACTCTTCCCCTGTACCTGTCAGGCAGGGCATGTTGGGCAGGGTTGGTTCGTAGGAACATAGTCTTGTGTCTGGGTTTATGGTAGAATCCCATTAACTGTGAAAGGAGCACTGTCCCCACGGATAGATTAGTGATGCTCCCAGTGCCATCTCATACCCACACTGCCCGTCAGCCGTGCTGTGCCTGTTGTCAGAGAGGCTGACAGCGTGTGGCCCACCCAGTACCAAGCTCAGCCGGCTCTGCATGCCCCCAGCCCATGCTGCAGCCCAGGCACTTCGTTCCTTGCTCTCCGTTGTGCGTCCCCCTGCCCCTTCCAGGTGTTTGGGCATTAGCATGCTTGTGCCTTTGGCAAAGCCAGTGCCAGTCGACAGTGACCATACGTAGATGGGTAATGTGACAGGGAGCGTGACTAGAGCCAAGGTCCCGAGCAGACGTTCTGGACCTGCTGCTCAGACACTGCCCGCCCTCCTGTTCACACCACTGAGCTTTCACAGGCCTCAGCCAGGCAGGCAGGCGCTAGGTCTGCGTTCTGCTCGCAGGCAAGCCATCTTGTCTCTTCCCTGCAGTCAGCGCGGCTCCAGGGCCTGATCCTGCGCTCCCAGCTGATTGTCCTCTTAAAGCACAAGGTAGGCTCGTCGGCCCCTCCAGGTGGTGGGAGATGCAGGCGGGAGCTGGGGTTCTGAGGTGCCTTGCCCACTGCCTGTTACCTGCTGCCCGCAGGTGTTTGTGGAGCGGTCCAACAGGGGCCTGGTACAGCGGCGGCTGAGGCTGAAGGACTTCCGGGATGCCTACCCACGCTTCCCCCCAATCCAGTCCATCCACGTGTCCCAGGATGAGCGCGAGTGCACCATGGACCTCTCTGAATTCATGAACCCCTCCCCGTACACGGTGCCCCAGGTGCCTGGTTCCCACCTGCAGGGAGGGGCCGGGGTGGAATCTGTGGGAAAACGGGAAGAGCTCCATTCTTACACCCATGACAAGGTTTGGGGGGTGGGCGTGGCTGCGGAGCCAGACCCCAGCGGCATGGCTGAGATGGGGCTGGTTGGCATGCGGGGGGAAAGATGTGCTTTAGGACACAGATTGACGTCCTGGTTGCTGTGGGTGTGATGGGAGGCAGCCAACCCTGGGCTTGGAGGGTCCTGCCTCTGCTCTTGGCTGGAGCCAGTCTGGGCCAGTAGGCAAGCTGAGGCCCTGACCACATTGCAGGAGGCATCTCTCCCTCGGGTGTTCAAGCTGTTCCGGGCTCTGGGCCTCAGGCATCTGGTGGTGGTGGACAACCACAATCGGGTGAGTAGCCAGGGAGGGCAAAGGGCCCCTTTTCCTGCTGGCCTGCCTGCCTGCCCTGGCCCTATGTCCACCTCCGGGTCTCCCCCAAACTGTGCTGCTCCCCCACATGCTTCCACAGAGGAGGAGTGGAGCCGCCGGATTCCTATGACCTGGCTTTGTTCCCACAGGTGGTCGGGCTGGTAACCAGGAAAGACCTGGCCAGGTACCGGCTTGGGAAGGGGGGCCTGGAGGAGCTCTCGCTGGCCCAGACGTGAGACCCTGGCCCTGGCACCTCACCTGGGGTCCTCAGCACGCTCCTCGGGCAGCAGCAGATCTGTTGGCCTCAGACCTCGGGATGGCCCAGCTGGTGTGTGAGCGTGACCATCGATGGGCACCTTGTCAATGTCCCCCATCCTCCCCCTTGCCTCAGCCCCTTGGATGTCACTCTCCATCCTCCTGTTTCTTCACCCTCAGGGAGCAGATAGATGTTCATGCAAATGCTCGCTTCCTCCGAGCCAGCGAGAGGTCGCGTGTGTATGTGTGTCTCAGTGCGTGTTTGTGTGTGTTCATGGTATGTTTACCTGTGTGTGAGGCAGCCAGTAAGCTGGGCCCTGTGGATTTGAGTGCTGCAGGCCCCCAGGGCAGGGCCACCCCTGCTTCTCTGCTCCTCGTTACCCTCAGTGCTGGCCCAGAAAGACAGTGCCGCCTGTACACTGTCAGCTGGAGGCCTGGGTGATGTGAGGCTGCAGCCGAGGCTTCTGGCCTTGTCCCCACGGCCCAGTGTGTGGCTGTGAGGTGATAAGCCTGTGCGGCTGCGACCTACCTGGACAGAGGCCCAGCCGGAGGACCAAAGGCCTGGCTTGGGGCAGCAGACTCTGGAGCAGGCTGTCATGAAATCGGCTGTTCTCCAGATCCCCGCATGTGCCCTCGGCCGCAACCCACTCGGGAGGCGTGGGCTTTGTGAGGAAGCCTTGGCCGAAGGAGAGCGGAGAACCACCGTGAGCCTGAACCCGAGTTCTGCCACACATGCCACCCAAGCCCTCTGGAGCCACCCCACCCTCTGGAGCTGGAGTCCAGATGAACAGCTGTTGCCACTGGGACTGAGACTGAGAAGGCGGGTCTTCTCAGCATGGGGCTGGGGGTGGAGCCTGGCCCAGGGTGATGTTCTGGGCAGCTCTGATTCCGGTCCGTGCAGCTGGGGTTTGGGCTGAGCCGCTGAGCTCTGCAGCAGGGATGCTGTTCCCTCCAAGGACTTTTTTAAAGGTGATTCCCAAGTCCCCACCCCATCTCTGATGCGGTGATCAGATGCTTTTGTGGCGAGCTGGTGGGTGCTGCGCCTTGGTTTTAGCCCCTTTCAAGGGGATGGGACCTCGAACTGCAGGTCCAGTCCTGGTGGGGAGTCCTGTGTGGAGGGAGCAGGATCTGAATGTGGGAAGTCCAAATAGGAGAAATAAAGGAATTGTTCCCAGACAACCTGCGCCGGCTTCCTGTTTCTGTTGAGCATGGACCACACTTTAGCAGCCTGGGATCCCAAGGGTGGGCGTGTCTGAGATGAGACCTCCTCAATGCGTGGTACAGAGTGGACCAGAGTGGACATCACTGGCAGGGAGACACAGATGAGAGGCCAGGAAACCAGGTGGTTGTGTGGGTGGGACCCTCACACTTCCCACAGGAGGGGACCCCCAGGCACCGACCACACATCCTCATTCGAAGGTCTGGGCAATGTTGTTCCTGGGGCAGCTACAGGGTCCAGTGGAGAGGAAGGACTCCGCATATCTATCTCTAAGCTGATCTGGTGGCCACGAGGCGTGTGGTGTGGCTCCCCCTGGAGGAGAAGTTGACTGAAGCTTCTTGTCACGGGGAATCCCCCAGCCAGGCTTAGTGGCCAGTCCAGGGGACATGGGTAGGGCGAGGGGCTAGAGGCGCCGGCTGCAGTGGCCTGAAGTGAGACGTAACCTTCACCAACCTTCAGACTCGGAGTGGAGAAAGCCAGGACAGCATTTTGCCCACTTTGTGTGGAGTACATGTTGAGATGGTATTTTAGGTGAACTGGGTTACATAAAATGGACCATTGATGTTTGCTCCACCTGGCTACTTTCTCTTTAATGAATTTTGTATTTTTTTTAAACTTTATTTTCTGCAAAGCCAATCACGTGTTGGGTGGGAAAGGTATAAAAGTTATTCTTCCATATTTAGGCACAGCAAGCACTCAGTTTCAGAAAACAAGAACTTAAAATATTTGAATCAAAGGCAGTACCCTGCTACTTGCATTTTAAAACTATCTTTCTTAGCAACAACAACAACAAAGCCTTTTTGTTGATTTCAGAGAGGAAGAGAGAGTGAGAGAGAGAGAAACATCAATGATCAAAGAATTGTTGCTCGGTTGCCTCCTGCATGCCTCCTACTGGGGATTGAGCCCACAACCCGGGCTTGTGCCCTGACCGGGAATTGAACCGTGACCTGGCTCATAGATAGATGCTCAACCACTGAGCCATGCCAGCCAGGCTCCACCTGGCTACTTACTGTGGCTGCTAAGAAAGTTAATGTCCTGGTGTAGCCCACTTATGCCAACACCCTGTTCCCTTTGATAGCCCGTCAGGGCCTGTTTTCTTGGCTGCAGGACTGGATTCAGTCCGTCAGGTCCCAGCCTTCCTGCTCTGGTTTAACGACCGTGGAGCCAGCAGTTGCTCCTTGGCATGGCTCCTGCCCAGACCAGAGAGGTCTCCTGCCCTGACCTCTATACCACCGTGGATCCTTCCAGAAACAGGCAGTTGGGAGGCCTTGCGGGAACAGGAGAGTTGATGGCTCAGGTTCCATTGGCAGTTGGGCCTGAAAATCACGACGTTCTGGTGAGGACAAGAAGGTTCCAGAAGAGCCCTCGCTGCCCTGCCTTCCTTGGTGTTGTCTTGGAAGGAGGTGAGATATGAGGACTGGAGCTCATCCCTTCACAGCCCATGTGGTCCCCCAAGGTCCAGGGCTGACTTCCCTGCCTCCCCCAGCCACCCCCCTTCTCCCCCTGCAACCACCCTGGTTCCAGCTCTGGGCGGCCACAGGGTGCTAAGCCAGGGCCCCTTGGCAGTGGCCAAAGCCAAAAGCAGTGGCTGCTGATGAAGCTGGGTCAAGTGAACCAGGTGCCAACTGGGGCAGAGCCAGGAGGATAGACCAGGGAGGAGCCTGCATAGGGGTGTGATCTCCAGGTAGCTCCCTCTGGCCTGGCCAGGCAGGACATTGTTCCACTTCGGCTGCCCAGTGCTGTGTCCTCAGGCAGGGAGTGCACCTCTGAGTCCGAGCTTCCTGCTGAGCAATGAGAACTGAGCCCTCTCTGGCTGGGCTGGGCTGGGCTGTGCGACTCGGCAGAAGGAGCCCCAGTGAGCTGGCTAGGCACACTCCATGACAGTTGCACTGATTCTGGGCCCCTGTTGCCCTAAGCTCCATCTAGAAACCAGCACCCCTTGTCAGTCCAGAGGGCCAAGTGGCAAGCTTGGAGATACCTTCTTGCAGAGCTGGCTGATTGCAGCTCCTCGTCCGGGGCTTCGCCCCCCTCTCAGCTAAGCACTACCACCCTGGAGGACCTGGGGCTCCTCCTGGAGGAAGGGCTGGAGCTCCTGAGTCTGGAGGAGATCTCAGAGAGGTATGAGCCCAGCTGCCTGGAGTCCACCACTTCCGTCCCAGAGCAGGACAGCCCCAAGCGCTGGGAGCACCTGGAGCAATGGTGAGCCCCGTGGGGGTGGAGCGGGAGAGCTACACATCAGCCCCAAGGCATGTGTGCCGACTCGGCCTGCTCCTCATCCTGGCCAGGGTGGCCGACCTGCAGGCCGAGGTGGTGTCCCTGCGGAGACACAAGGACCACTATGAGCGTGCCACATTGAGCCTGCTACGAGAGCTGCGCCAGGTGCAGGTCATCGTGCAGCTGCAAGACTCGGAGCTGAAGAAGCTGAAGCAGGAGTTACACCAGGCAGTATGGGGCCCTGAGAAGGAGGCCCTGGAGGTGAGACACCCGCCGGCTGGGAGGCAGCTCACCCCCCTCTCCCACACACACACACACAGGCCAGGCTCCCCCATTCCCAGGTGTTGGGCAGCTGCTTCCTGGACCCTGAGCCCCGCTCATCGCTGCTGCCCCGGCTGGGAGCCCAGAGAATCCCATAGGCTGTGTCTGTGCTGGTCTGGCTGCAAGGGCCCAGGCCTGCACTCAGCCCACACCCTCCTCCTTGCAGTTCCCCAGCCCCCAGAACCAGAACAAGATGCAGGTCCTGGACAAGAGGTATCCTCGCGCTTGTGGTGCAGGACTCAGCAGGGGGGAAGGGGTTGGGGAGAGCAGTGGCTGGTGCCAGACCCCTTAGAGCATCAGCCACAGGGTTTTGTTTTCCCAATTAGTTGTCTTGCCCCGGTAAGCAGGACACGCCCATGGCAGAACTCAAACGGTCTGGGTTTGTGTGTTTTCAACCTCGGTGCTCCCCTAGAGGCCTGGCAAAGGGGTGGGAGGCTTGCTGCTGGGTCCCTTGGCTAAGCTCCCAGCCCCTGAAGGCTGCCCAGCCTGCTCTGGGCTTCTCCTGGCCGCCAGGAGGGTAGCTGGACAGGCCCCAGGCAGAAGCGGCTCTTGTGTGCCAGGTTGGTGGAGGTCCAGGAGGCCCTGACCCAGATCAGGAGGAAGCAGGAACTCCAGGACTCTGAGCGGAAGGGCACCAAGCAGGAGGCCAACCTCAGGTGGGCACCTCTCGCCTCCCGCCCCTGGGGCTGGTTCCGGACATGCTGTGTGTGGCCATGTGGGTGTCACCGAGGCAGGGCAGTGTTCGCGTACCCTCGGTGCCAAGCTGCGGCTGACAGGGAGCCTCAGATCCTTGTGGATCTTCTGTGGGAAAAAAGGGACTTGAACTTGGGGCTCCAACCATCTCCTTTCCCATTGGTCCCAACCAGGACCCAGCTCTCACCACGCAGGGGGAGGAGGGGGTAAGGGAGGGTAGAGATACCAGCGTCTTGCCCCGTCTTTGTGTTCACTCAGGCGAGCTATGCACCTCCTGCTCCCAGGGCCTTAGGTCAGCCTGGGGCCCCCAGAGCAGCTTTGGCCTGAGAAGGGCCCCCAGTGCCAGCCTCCCTGTGGCTCCCCAGCTCGCCCTTCTGGCTGGCCTGGCTGCTGTGACCTTTGGCCCGTGTCCCCAGGTTAACCAAGTTGGCCAGGAAGCTGGAACAGGAGGAGCAGAACCGGGAGGTGGCCTGCAGTGCCCTGCAGAAGAGCCAGGAGGAGGCCAGCCAAAGGGTGGACCAGGAGATGGCCAGGCTGCAGGTACCAGGCAGGGCGGGCGGGCAGCTGGGCTGCCAGAGAGAAGGTCCTTCTGGAGGACCCTCCCCACTCCCAGCCCAGCCTGTGCCCTTCCCCTCACAGGTTCTCCCTCCTCCAGCTATCTTTTTAGATCCCTCCACGTGGTCAGACTTGGAGGGTGACCCCAAGGCCTGTGCTGTGGAATACAGTGGCCACTAGCCACAGGTGGCCCTGTGTATTGAAATTAGCTAACTTTTTTTTTTTTTAATCCTCACGCAAGGATATTTTTTCCCACTGATTTTTACAGAGAGTGGAAAGGAGAAGGAGAGGTGGGGAGAGAGAGGGAGAGGGGAACACTGATGTGAGAGAGACACATTTGCCTCCCACATGTCCCCTACCAGGGCCAGGAGCCTGCAACTGGGGTACATGCCCTTGACCGGAATTGAACCTCAGACCCTTCAGTCCGCAGGCTGACGCTCTATCCACTGAGTCAAACCATCTAGGGCGAAATTAGTTACCATTCTAGACAATTTAAAACTCGGTGCCTCCATCACGTGAACCAAATTTCAAGTGCTCAGCGACCACAGGAGGCAGTGGCTGCAGATGGGGCTGCACCTTCATTACAGCAAGTGTCGTCAGCACCATATCAGCCACTGCTCCTCCTCCCCTTCCTGTGCAGCCAGCACCCAAACCAAGAAACAGAACCCCAAAGCCTGAAGCCCCTTCCTCAGCCATTTTCAACCTCGGGGCTCCCCTCAGGCAGAGCAGAGGTTACCCTCCCGAAGACGTACCCACAGTTTCCCCTCCTGCGGGAGGGCCACGGGTGGGGTGGGGGCAGGGGCTCGGAGGAGGGTCAGGGGACGGGCAGCCTCTTCAGCTCTGCAAATAGAGACCGGGGACTGCGCTGCACACCAGGGCGGCCCCAGCTGCTGCCCACATAGCTTGGCTGCTCAGCTTCCGTAGCGTTTCCCTCCCGCTCGGTTCCCTCCACAGGCTGCTTGCTGCCCACTGGCCAGGAGCTCCTGTGGCCTTGGGCCTGGGGACTCCCAACACGACAGGCACCTCCATCTGATGGGATGCCCGCCTCTTCCCTCAGCCCACTCCAGGGCCCGGGTCTGCAAGCTATGGCCCATACCTGGTTTTGTCAATAAAGTTTTATTGGCAGATGGCCACCCCCATTCGTTTACTATTGTCCACAGCTGCTTCTGCGCTGGAACCACAGTGCTGAGGAGCTGTGCACAGACTGTGCCCTTCACGTTTATGTTGTCCATAAACCTGAAACATCTTCTCCCTGGCTCTTTACAGATCCTTTGCCCTGCCCTGCTCCTGGCCTCCCTGCACAGGCAGCGAAGCTGGCCAGGGCTGGGGCACACCAGCACATGCACTTGACCTCTCTTCCTAAGGCTCCCTCCCAGCTCTGGGTGTGGTTTGGTGGTAGCTGCTGTGCCTTCTTCCGATCGTCATTCCTGTGGGCACCCAGTGTGTTCTAGACCTGCCTGAGCTTGGCCTGCAGACCCCTCGGCCCTGTGCCGGCCCTCCGGGAGGACAGGGGATCCTGGCCTCTTTTCCTATGGAGGGGGTGGCAGGCCCAGCCCCGCTAGGCTCAGGGACAACCAGGGACCCGGGACCCAGGACCCCCCTGATGGAGATAGTTGGGCAAGAAAATAAGTCTGAGATGGCATGGTGGGTGGGGGGCAGCTGTGGAAGAGGGCGCCCAGCACGGTAGCAGCACGGTGCCCATGTGCTCCCTCCACAGGCCCAGGTGACCAAGCTGGGGGAGGAGATGAGCCTTCGCTTCCTCAAGAGGGAGGCCAAGCTGTGCGGCTTCCTGCAGAAGAGCTTCCTGGGCCTGGAGAAGGTGGGAGCTGGCCGCTGGTGAGGCTCCCCCGTGGCCCCCGCCCCCGGCTCACGGCAGCGGGCGGGCGGGGTCTCTCGCAGAGGATGAAGGCCTCGGAGAACACGCGGCTGAAGGTGGAGAGCAGCCTGCGGGGGGAGCTGGAAGGCAGGTGGCGGGAGCTCCAGCAGCTGGCCGAGGAGCGCCTGCGGGCCCTGCGGGGGCAGTGCAAGGTGGGCAGCTCGGGCTGGGCACAGGCGGGGCGGCGGGGGGCGGGGGGGGCGCCTGGTGGGGCACAGGTCTCAGGCCACCTCGGCACTACAGCAGGAGGAGTGCTACCTCCTGGAGCAGTGCCGGGGCCTGGACAGGGCCGTGGTCCAGCTGACCAGGTTTGTGCGCCAGAACCAGATGTCTCTGAACCGCGTCCTGCTGGCCGAACAGAAGGGCCGGTGGGTACCCAAACGGGGCAGTGGGCAGAAAACGTGGGGGGTGTCAGGCTGGGTGGGTGGAAGTGGCCTCAATCCCTGGACCCCAGCTTCCTGATCCCAGTGTCAGGCCCAGATGAGTGCCTGGCAGAGCAGCCACGCCCCCTCAGCCTGCCCCTCACAGGGGACAGAGCAGCCACGCCCCCTCAGCCTGCCCCTCACAGGGGACAGAGCAGCCATGCCCCCTCAGCCTGCCCCTCACAGGGGACAGAGCAGCCACGCCCCCTCAGCCTGCCCCTCACAGGGGACAGAGCAGCCATGCCCCCTCAGCCTGCCCCTCACAGGGGACAGAGCAGCCACGCCTCCTCAGCCTGCCCCTCACAGGGGACAGAGCAGCCACACCCCCTCAGCCTGCCCCTCACAGGGGACTCAGGGTGGCAGCGATGGACGCAGCCCTGTTCTGGTGGCCCCTGTGACGGCACTCCCATCCTCTGCTCCAGTGAGCTTCTTGGAAGGTTCTGGAGCCTGCAGCCAGGCTCCCGTCCCTGGCCCAGCTCTGAGGGGCAGGCCAGCCTCAGCTGAGGGACAGTCTCTCTCAGTGGCACCCACCCCCAGGGACACCAAGGGCCACTTGGAGGAAAACCAGGCCGGGGAGCTGGCTGCCTACTTTCAGGAGAAAATGGAAGCCATGCAGCTGGCCAGCGAGCAAGCGCAGCAGGAGACGCAGAGCACCCTGGAGCTGGTGAGGGCTGAGGCGCGGGGTCCGGTCTCCTCGTGGGATCCCCCGCCTCCCAGCACCCACACTGGGCCCACCTCCCACAGCTCCAGGAGAAGAGGCAGGCCTTGGAGGCGTCCGTGGCTGAGCTGGTCAGACAGGTGGGCGACCTGAAGGACCACTTCCTGGCCCTGAGCTGGAGGCTGGACCTGCAGGAGCAGACGCTGACCCAGAAGCTGTGTGAGGTGAGGCTGCGGGGGGGCAAAGGCCGGCCGGGGTCCTGGGCCCCTCTGGCTCCCCGAGGGTGGAGGCCTGACCAGCAGGTCCCAAGAGTGCCCGGTGACTGCCTGTAAGGCCGAGACCTCCTGCTGGGGCAGGCAGCCCAGGGCCAGCTGCTGAGACGTCCGTCCAGAGGCCCCAGAGGCCTGGCCACCCAGCGGGCTCCGCGGAGGGGCCAGCACAGCATCTGCCCCTGGGTGGTTTTTTCTCTTCTTTGAAGGTTAACCCTCACACCATACAATCCCCCCCTTTAAAGTGTATAATTCAGCGTGTTTTTCGTATAGTCAGCGTTGGACAATCACCACCACAGTCGCTGTTAGAAGGCTCTGCCCTCATTAGCAGCCACTCCCATCCCCTCCCCGGACCCTCGCCCCCACTCTCGCTTCCTGTCGGTGGGTGCGCCTTTCTGGACACGTCGCTGGCGTGGAATCACACACTGTGGCCTGCGTCTGGCTTCCCTCGCTGAGATGGCTTTTTAAAAAATATATATATATATATTTTATTGATTTTTTACAGAGAGGAAGGGAGAAAGATAGCTAGAAACGTCAATGGGAGAGAAACATCGGCTGGCTGCCTCTTGCATACTCCCCAATCGGGATGTGCCCACAACCAATGTACATGCCCTTGACCGGAATCGAACCTGGGACCTTCAAGTCCACAGACCGATGCTCTACCACTGAGCCAAACCGGCTTTGGCTGAGATGGCTTTTTTAAGTCCATCCGTGTGGTAGCATTTCATCCTTCTGGGGGCGGAGTACGATGGGCCACAGCTGTTTACCCGTCTGTCTGTGCTGAGCACTGGGCGGCTGCCCCTCTGGGTGACACGGAGGCACTGCTGTGAGCGCACACGTACAGCCCTGGCCCGCCCTGCACCTCCCCCCCGGCAGTGTGGGAGGACCGCCTTTCTCTCCGTCCCTATCCCCGCTGACTCCCCGTGGGCAGCAGGGGTGGGGACCGGCTGAGGGTGCTGGCTGGCCTGGCTGGACTGTGCGAGGCCAGTATGCATGAGCCCAGAGTGAGGGGCGTGCCCAGTCTGTCTGTCCACCCTCCCTGTCCACGCTCCGGCCTCACCGGCTGTCCGTGTCCTAGGCAAAGAATGAGTGGGAAGATGCCGAGCGGCGATCGCTGGAGGGCCTGGCCTGGTGCCACAAGGAGGCCCAGGCTTACCTGCGGGAGGTGCGGGAGACGGTGGACAGCCTGCCGCGGCAGGTGGGTGAGGCTGGGGCCGCCCCTCCCCTCCCCTGCGGTGCCCGCCCTTAGTGGCCAGCCCACCCCAGCCTCTGCTCCATTTCAGATAGAAGCTGTCTCTGACAGGTGCGTCCTGCACAAGAGTGACTCTGACCTCAAGATCTCTGCTGAGGGCAAGGCCAGGTGAGGCCCAGCGCCCAGAGCATGTTGGGCAGGCCCGCCCCCCGGGAGGGCCGTGATCGCCACCGGGCTGGCCGCCAGGGAGTGGCCGGGAGGGCTCAGCTGTCTCAGAACCGCTTGCTGCACCCACAAGCCTTCTCTCGGGTGCTCCTGCCTGAGCTCCCAGCACCGCAGCACCTAACCCCTCCCCAGCCCTGGCTTGGGGACAGTCTGCACAGATCCCGGAAGCTTTCCCTCTGTCACTCCAACCCCCCTTCCTCTGCCCAGGGTGTCCTCCCTCTCCTCACCCTGCCCCTCACCCTAGAGCGCTCCCCGCCCCGAGCCCGGCAGCCTTGGCCTCCGTACCCACAGAGAGGTGGAGGTAGAGGCCGTGCGGCGGAAGCTGGCTGCTCTGCTGTCCTCCGTGCAGCTGCTCAGGGAGGGCAACTCCGGGCGGAAGATCGCCGAGATCCAGGGCAAGCTGGCCGCGGTACCCTCTCGGGCCCCGTGCCCGTCCCGCTAAGAAGAGGGGCCGCCCTGTGGAGGGTCCTCGGGGAGGCCACAGATGTCTTAGACTTTGGGAGTTCCCAGTGGAGGCGCCTGTTGGAGCCCCAAACGTGGGGGGTGGGGTGGGGGAGGGGCGGGGAGGCATCAGCAATCACGGTGAAAGGAGCGCCCTGAGCCCGGGCTGGGTCCCACCTCAGCACCCCGCTGCGGTGCCCCCAGACCCCCTCCAGGGGTCAGTTCCCGCTCTGGGAGGGTGGGCGCGGGGTGCTTCCATGTCCACCAATGGGGGGCAGTATTTAGTTTCAGAACCAAATAATGAAATTGGAAAACAGCATCCAGGACAACAAGACCATCCAGAACCTCAAGTTTAATTCGCAAATCAAGTCGGTGAGAAGCGGCCTGGGCCGGTGCCGGGGTCTCAGGCCAGGAGGGTGGGCTGCTTTCTGTGCAGAGCCCGACTCCCAGTCCCCCGGCCCCTCCCGGCCTGCCCGCCTCTGTCTGCAGTCTCCCCGGCCATCCGTCCGTCTGTCTGCATGTCTGGCCTGAGCACCGTTTCCAGGCAGATAAGGCCCTGGTTTGCCCAGAGAAAGATAATCCTGCCTGCATCCCCCCTCAGCCCCATCCCTCAGCTCCGCCGGGCCGCCGCTGCCTCTGTCCCCAGCACAAGGAGGAGATGGCCACACGGAAGGAGTGCCTGGGGGGGCCGAGGAGCGAGGAGGGCCCGCGGGCCCTGCCGCTGGACAGCAGGAAGGTGCTCAAGCCCCTGGTGAGATGGCAGTTCGTCAAGGACGTGGCCTCTGGCGAGGTGGTCCCCGTGAACCGCTGGGGCGTGTATCAGGCCGTGAGGTGAGCCGCGGGAGCTGCCTCCGCGTCCAGGTTCCGGGCGGGGGAGGCCCCGAGGGCCGTGGGGCCTGAGCCGTGTCTCCGGGCAGGTGGCTGCAGTGGAAGGCGGTCCTCATGAAGCAGGTCGCCAGGCGGAGGCCGCGGACAATCTTGAAGAGGTCCCTTGGCCAGGAGCCTGCCCACCAGCGCCCAGACCTGCCCCTTTCCCAGAAATAAACATGCCACTCCTGTATCTGTCGGCGCCTGGCATTCCCTCCCGGGGCTCGGGAGGCCCAGGCGGCGGGAGTGACCAAGAGGCTCCATCCTTGAAGCCTGTCCATCCCCAGAATCCCAGGATGCCCTTCTCCTGCCGGAGCCCAGCGGAGCCCGGCCCGCCGTCTTCCGGGCCTTCCCCAAGAGGCCCAGCAGCCGGGCATCCACAGCCACTCGGGTCGGAGCCCCCACAGTCAGCCCAGCCTCGGGATCTGAGCCTGTCGGCCGGGCCCGCACGCCTGCCAGGTGCCTGCCCAGCAGAGAAGCGGCTCTTCCCGCCTCATGGAGGGAGCAAACAGTGTCTGTCTGTGCCCTCAGCAGCGCCCTCCTCCCGCCGCTCCGAGGAAACTGGCCCTGCCACCCGCTGGGACCGGCCAGTGCTGGCAGCAGGAGGGTTTTCCTGGGAGTCTCCGGAGCCGGGCTGGTTGGGCACAGTGTCTAGACCCTGAGCCCACAGCCTCAGCGAGGCCACAGCTCCTGTCCTGTCCTCCCTCCCCGTGGGCAGAGCTCGGAGGGCTGAAGGCCAGGATGGCCGGGTCGGGTGCCGGGCCTTCAGCCCCCGCCACTCCTGCCCGGTGGCCTCCGGCGGTGGCAGCGCCAGGTCCCCGGATGACCCCTGACCCTCTTCCTGGGCCTGGAAAGCCCCCACCTGAACTGGTGTGTCCTCCTGGTGGCCTCCCATCTTCGAGGGCCCCCCAGTGCCCCCCAGGACAGCCGTAAGGGGGCTCCAGACCCCTGCTGCCGCAGCCCGCTAGGCCTCGGCCAGCTGCACGCCCTCCAGCGCCTGGGCGCCCCTGCCCGGCAGCTCCGGGCCGGTGTCCACCGACCAGCTCGCCAGCAGGTCACTGAAGTCGGGAGTGCCGGGGTGCAGCAGGCCCAGGGGGCTGGGCGCCGGCTCCTTCCAGAAGGAGGGGGGCAGCTTCCTCTGCGCCATGGGTCTGATGTGGCCGTACTTCTGCTCCAGCCGCAGCCGCTGGCTGGCCGATGCCCGGGGCGCCGAGAACTGCCGCAGCCCGTAGTCGAACAGCTCGGCCAGCGGCCCCAGCCGCTGCGCCCTCTCTCCGCCGGGGCCGGTCTCACGCCCCCGCCCCTCAGGGCCCCTGGGGGAGTGGGCCCCAGGCTCAGCCGCCCTGTCATCGCTGGGGGACCCTCCCTGGGCCAGGGGCACCAGGTCCGCGCAGTAAAGCTCCCTGGCCGAGCTGCTGGCCGAGTGGCCGTCGGCGTAGACGTCACAGGCGTCTGGGTCCTGCCCCCCGTCCTTTCGGCCAAAGTACCTCTGGATGTCGCCGCTGATGAGCTCAGAGAACCGCAGCAGCTGCAGGGGCATCTCGGGGCTGCTGGGGCCTGGAGAGGCCTCTTCCGGGGTGACTGTGGCCCACCCTGAGCTGTGGGGGGCTGGGCTGTGGGCCCCTGGCCCGTCCCCCTCCAGGTCCTCTTCCCCTTCCTCCTCCCCCTCCTCCTCCCCCTCCTCCTCCTCCTCCTCCTCTTCCTCCTCCTCCTCCTCCGAAGTGTCCGGGGGTTCCGGGTCTGGGGGCAGGAAGGGCCGGAGGGAGGGCAGGGGCAGCTGGAAGTCACAGAGAGGCTGGATCACGCCTGCGGCCATGTCCTCCACGTTGAAGCTTCTGGGGCCTCGGGGGCAGCAGCCGCCTGGGGGGGGGGGGAAGAGGGGGCAGGTTACCAGTCAGGGCCTGCAGCCCCTGGTGGACCGGGCACTATGGCCACTCGCTCTTGGGGAGGGTGCTGAGCTCAGCAGTGGGTGAGATTTGGGGGAGGGGGGTCGGGGGCACCATGGCGGTAGCATGGCAGGAGCAGAGTGCAGGCCGAGGGGGTTAGAGCAGCAGCGGCCTGTGGACCGTCAGGTCCTGTGAGCAGCGCGTCCTGAAGGGCGGTCAGCGGGGTGGGGATCGATGACAGGGTGGTGCCATGGAACAGCGGACTTGGGGGGAGAAGTCTCAGAAGAGAGAAGCAGGGGAGGTGGGCAGCAGGCGCCCAGGGGCTGGCATGAGAGAGGGTTTGGGGCCTCGGAGAGCAGAGCCCTTGCCCCAGGATGGGTTGCTATGGTTCCTGGGGTTGCTGTGGATCACGGAGGTGGTGTCAGCCCAGGTGCTGACCAAGGGACCCCCTTGCCCCATCACAGGCGTGTTGGGTCGGGAGCATCCCACCATCCCTGCGATGCCCACACTGAGCCAGGAACTGGGCTTGGCATCCTCAGGGCTTCCCCACCCCCCATTTCTGCCGTCCCACCTAATTCTAATAAGAGCAGTCACAACGCCAGGCCTTCATTTGTCCCCCGGCTGGAGACTGCTCCGCGGGGTGGCAGGTCAGCAGGAGGCAGAAAAGGCCGGTGGGCGGGTGGGGCTTGGGAGGATGGGGCGGGGGTTTGAGGAGGAGACTGTCGGGGTGCCTCTGGCTCTCCCCTTGACCTGCAGCCAAGCAGGGGGCCGGGGCTGGTTCTGAATGCCAAAGCCCCCGCCCCCCACCCAGGGAGGGGTGGGGCCTGCCCCCTGCAGTTGGGAAGCTGATGAGTGAACCAGGAGAGAAGGAAGGAAGAAGGGGAAGGTGATGGGGGGGTGGGGGGGGAAGGGGCTCCTGGATTGTCAGAGCACACCGCCCAGGGGCCGGTGAGTCCGCAGGCATCACCGGGACGGGAATCAGGCGGGCCTGAGGAGCCCAGGCCTGCCTCCTCCCTGCAGCCACTGGCCGTGCGAGCTCCCAATCTCTCTAGTGCTGGGTCCCTCTTCCCTTTCGTGGGGGCATCCCGTGGCCCCAGCTGTGGGGCGGCTGCTCAGGGGGAGCTGGGACAGTGCCCTCTCACCCCCACCCGTGCCCCAGCCTAGATGGCCTGGCCCTGTGCAGCCCTGTTGGGGACCCTCCCGGTGGGTAGGTGGTCCCCGAATACTGCCTGGCCAGAAGGGCCCACAGCCTTCCCCGGAGGGAGACCCCACAGCCTCCCGCCCGCTGCCTGGCGCTGCTCTTACCTGCGAGGCCTGCGGCTCTGCTGGGCAGGCCCACCTCCACCTGGGCTCAAGCATTTATAGCCGGCTCTGCTGCCGGCCAGGCTGGCAAATATTTGGGGACTGCATTGTCATCGCAGACTGGGCAAATAGAATCCGTTTGCTTTAGCGCCCAGCAACCAGGGCCCAGCGAGGGGGAGCCTCGGCCTGCCCGGGGACCGTAGAGTGTTTGCTGCGCGCCCAGCTGGCTCACACCCGGCCGAGGACCCTTATCTCCGCTGCTGATTGGGGCCCCCACCAGGCCTTGTCAAATAGGCGGAAAATTAAATTTCATGCTATTTTGACTTCTGGAGTAGCCTTCTCTAGAGGACATCCTGCTTGTGCAGCGCTCTGAGCGAGCGGGGCTGGGCCAGCAGCGCACCTGAGCAGGCCGAGGGAGGAAGGCCGGGGACCGCCACCCGCCCAGGTGGGGGGCTCGTGCAGGCGGGGCCCCTGGAGCCCCTGCTCACCCTCTCCCGCCACCGCACGCCCACCCAGAGCTGCAACGAAACCCCTGCTCCTCCGCCCCAGGGCTTCCTCCCAGGGTCCGGGCTGAGATGGCACCTCCCTTCTCTGCTTTTTTTTTTGGCTCCGACACCTTCCTCTGTGTGTGTGTGTGTGGGGGGGGTACCCCCTTCCAGCCTGTGGAGCTTGCCTGGAGGGTGTACTTGCTACACCTCCCTAGTGTGTTACAGCCAGGAGCCAGACCCGAGAGGGTCTGTGTCTGTGTGTGTGTGTGTGTGTGTGTGTCCCGCCAACCTCCCGTCCTCCGGTGACCCCGCCCCTCTGCTCCGTGGTGCTGCACAAATGTCCTGAGCCACGTAACCAGCACCACAGGCAGGGCTGAGGACAGCAGAGAGGGATTCTCCCAGTCTGCAGGCCAAGCATCTAAAACCCAGAGACTCTTCAGACCCTAGCGGGGAGCTCAGTTGGTCAGAGCATCGTCCCAATACCCCAAGATTTCAGGTTCGATCCCCGGTCAGGGCACACGTAAGAATCAGCTGCCCCGGCTGGTTTGGCCCGGTGGATAAGGCGTCAGCCCAGGGACTGAAGCATCCTGGGTTCGATTCCAGTCAAGGGCACGAATCTCGACTGCAGGCTCAATCCCTGCAATCCATATGTCTCTCTCACATAAATGTTTCTGTGTGTGTGTGTCTCCCCCCACCACCGCCCCTCCCTCTCTAAAAATCAATGGGAAAATATCCTCGCGTGAGGATTAACAAACAGAAAACCAGCCAAGCAATGCATAAATAAGGGGAACAACAAATTGACCTTTCTCCTGTCCCCTCTCTCTAAAATAAATTTAAAAACCCAGGGCCTTCGGGGCTGGCTTCTTCCACAGGCTCTGGTCGGGAGGTCAGTCCCACACACACCTCTCTCCTGGGCTCCGGAGTCACCGGCCAGGATCCGTGGCATTCCTGGGTCACTCGGCTGTCCCCAGGCCAGTGCCTGTGTCCATGTTTCGCTCTGCTTACAGGGGCACCATCACCACTCCAGCCTGAACGCCTCTTCACTGGTCATATATGCAAAGACCCAACTTCCACATTAGGCCACGTTCTGAGGTCCGGGTGGACTTGAGTTTTGGGTGCACTATTCAGCCCTGTAAGGGCCCTCTATATATGACCATGCTCCCCCTCATTGTGGCCACTGCTGAGAGCCTTGCTGCCCTGGACCAGCCCCTGCATTGCTGGCTGAGAGACCCCAGAGTCCCATCCACTGTGGCTCCCAAAGCCGCCAGCGCTGTGGTCCAGGTTCTGAGGACAGGACAGCACCCCACTCCCAGCTTGGCGTGTGTCCTGCCCCTGGGCCCCATGATCTCCCTCCCTGAAGTGGGGGCCACCCATCCCATGGGGATGGGAGGGTGTCGGATGCCACCCCACTCCTCCCTGGGTCCTTGCCCTTAAGCTCCAGGCCCCACTCCCTTCAGGAGGCGATGATGCCATCCCAGCAGTGATAGCCAGGACTTTCCTGCAAATAGGGTCGAGGGGCGGGTCCGCCCTGCTGACGGCTGCCTGTCATTTTTCAGGCATCTGGAGGGTCACGTGTAGGCATGCAGTGCCACCCCAGGAACAGGCCCTGCCCAGGCCAAGTAGGTGACCTGCCGTGAGTGGGTCTTCGAAGCTGCGCTGTTGTTTGCCTGGGGAAGGACCAGGGAGGGTGGGAGGCAGGGCCACCGCAGGCCCAGGGAGAGGCTTCGGGGAGAAAGGAGGGATGTGTGACAGGCTGGGCCTCCCTAAGGACACCCCGCACCTTCAGCATGCCGGGGCGAAGCCACGCCGCCGGTGGGGTCTGGCTAGGATCTGCTGATGGGCCAGTCCATGCTTGTGCCTCAGTCCCCTGGAGGCTGACCCAGTCTTAGCCACCGCTCTCCGAGACTCCGTGCTCTGATGACACTGTTGTGCAGGCCCTGCCTGTGAGGAGGCCTTGCCCCAGGCTCTCCGGACCCACGCTGCCCAGCAGGATCGGCAGGAGGCCTTGGTTGGGGTCCCAGTGGTGCCTGGGCTGCTGGGTCCTGCTCTGCCTCCTGCTGGCCCAGGGAGCTCCCCGCTGTGACCTGCCTTGGACCCCGGTGTGCCTCGTAGCACACTGTCATGACACAAGAATTTTTAAAACATGCAAAATACCTGATAGTCAGGAGCACTGACCCCTGGTTGTCCAGTAAAAAGATGACAACAGCCAACACAACAACAGCCGCCGGTGTGAAATGGGTATTTTGTCGGATGGGCCAGAAGTATATTTTCTGGTGTGCCATGAAATGAAAAAGGTTGAAAATGGCTGCCCTCGGGCCATACTCCAGCAGCTGCCCAGGCTGTGGCCACAGTGCCCCCTGCTGCTGGTCAGGAAAGACCAGTGTCAGCCCGTGCTTCTGGCCTCCGGCCTCCTCCGGGCCAGGCCTGGGCTGGGTGCTGGGGCTACTGAGGAAGGTGAGATGCAGCCCTGCCCTCGAGAAGGTCCCTCCTAATGGCCAGAGGAGGTGGTTTTCGGGGTGCTGATGGGAGCAGGAGCTCCTCTGGCTGAACTGCAGGAAAGGGGTCCTGCAGACGGGACAGCCTGCAAAGGCCCAGTCCTCCAGGAGCTGGCATCCTGTAGTCGACTGAACGAGGGCCCCAAAGCCTCAGCGATTTTGGCCCTGGCACCTCACCGGGCAAAGGGACCCTGCAGAGGTGGCTGAGGTAAGGACCGTGACTAGGAGACGATCCTGGGTCCCTATGAAAGGGAGGCCAGAGGGCCGGCTAGAGGAGGAGAGGTGACCGCAGAAGCAGTCACTGCTGGCTTTGAAGGCGGAAGGTTGCCACGGGCCAAGGAATGGTGCAGCCTCTAGAATGGAAAGTGAAAGGAGCCAAAACCGGTTTGGCTCAGTGGATAGAGCCTCGGCCTGCGGACTGAAAGGTCCCAGGTTCGATTCCGGTCGGGGGCATGTACCTTGGTTGCAGGCACATCCCCAGTAGGGGGTGTGCAGGAGGCAGCTGATCGATGATTCTCTCTCATCGATGTTTCTAGCTCTTTATCCCTCTCCCTTCCTCTCTGTAAAAAAATCAATAGAATATATTTTTTAAAAAAGAAGAAAGAAACTGCTTCTCTGCTGGATCCTCCGCAGCGCAGCCCTGCAGCCCTTTCTTTCCGGCCAGGGAAACCCATTTCCGGGGGCCCGGTCATAAGCTCGGCTGGTGCGCCTTTGTTTCAGCAGCAAAAGGGAACTCCCGGCTGGAGGCATCAGCTGGACAGAGCGGCTGGGCGGCCGCAGGACCTCATGGCCCCGCTGCGAGCCTGGACCTGCCTCCCAGCCCCAGGGGAGCCTGGCTGCTCAGCTCTTCCCTGTCATGAACCGGATCTGAGGTCAGGGCTCTCATGGGGAGAAGGCCTATGGTGATCTGCCTGAGCCTGCTCCTTCCTCCGTGCGGCTGCACCGCCCCCACGGGGCTCCGTGCCCATCCTGGCCTCTGGCTCAGGCCCTGCTCAGAGGAGTCAATAGCTCCAGCATGTCGGCCCGGGGAGGAGATGTCCGCTCGCACCAGCCATGGGAATGCCGTGGACGGACAGCCGGACCCTGTTCTCTGCCGGCATCACCCCGGTGCTTTTCTCCGCTGGCAGAGACCAGGGAGGGAACCCGGTCTAAGACACAGGCTTCTGGAGTGGGGCGGGGGACCAGAGCACAGAGGTGTTTGGGATGAGAACCTGGGCAGTGCGTGTGGGCAGGACATCGGGACAGGAGAGGCCCGAGGCCGGGGGATGACAGTACCAGCCCCAGCAATCGGTGACGGAGCCACAAGGCGGTGCCTGAGGATCTAAGAGTGGGGGCAGGGAGGAGAGGATTTAAGAAGCAGATCTGGGGTCTCAGTTGGTGTCAAAGAAGTATCCCCTTCCTAGCCCCTGAGCCAGGTGCATAATGGACCCAGGGGTCTGGCAGGTCATTATGGTGAGGCTGGGTTGGAGTACAGCACCCTAAGGGGCCCTGGATTGGCAGAGAGACACAGTTTCCTACACATGTCCAGCCCATGTTGGGTGGCCAGCCAGGCCAAGTGGCATGGGCGTCCCAAGCCCCCGGCCGCCCACGGGGCCCCTGGAGTGGGGCTGGGGAACACGCGCTCAGGCTGCCAGGCCCGGAGCCCGAGCATATGTCTCCGCATCTGCTCCCAGCCAGCCTCCCGTGTGGGGCAGCGCCGGGCCTTGCCAGGTCTGTGCCATCCTGTCCCCACCAGCCCCCACCTGTTGTCAGGCCTCGGTCCCCAGGAGAAAGGCTCTGCCCTTCCAACGGCGGGGGACCTGCCTGCCTCCGCGCACCCCATATCGATCTCCCCCGGGAAAATCAATAGCTCCAGCATGTCAGCTCTCAAGTGGCGCTGCGAGGAATTACTCCCGGCACCGGGCACACGAGGGCTGCAGCCCTCCTGCCCATTAGTGGGGCATTAGGCCTCCTGGGAGGTTCCTCTGTGTGCTTTGAGATAATGAAGGCTGAGGTGTTAGCTTATGTCCCTGGGAGGAGGGGAGGGGACCGTGACCAGGAGCAGGCAGGGCTGGCAGTACCAGGTACCTGCCACCCTGTGCTCGGCTGGGCTTGCTGGGGCCAGGGCAGGGGGGCTGGAGGGTGGGAGTGGGGGGAGGGCCCTCGATGCACCTGGTTGTGGCTTTGCCCACTGTGGGCCCCGCTGCACCGAAGGGTCAAGTACACCACAGTAGTTGTGGCTGCCACTGCCCTCCCCCGGGAGCACACCTGTGCTGGAACAAGGTGAGTTTATGCTCCGCGCCGCCAGGAGAGTGTGCAGCGGGCCATGGGTGTCTCGGTAGAAGGGCATTAGGAAGGGCTGTGGGTTCGGGCCGGCGCTGGGGGAGGCTCAGGAAGCAGGCGCCTCCCTGAATGGGTGCCTGTCTCTGGCTCCTGGGGCCGCCGTAACAAAGGACCACCAGCCGGATGACATAAAGCAGCAGAAAAGTTGTCTCTCACCGTTCTGGGGACCAGAAACCCCAAACCATGGTGTGAGCAGGGACACTCCCTTTGAAGGCCTCAGGGGAGAGTCTCTTCCGGCCTTTCTCTGAGCTTCTGGTGTCGCTGGCGATGCTGGGCATCCCTTGGCTTCCGGCTCTTTACATGTCCTCCCCTCCCTGTGGGTTCAGTGTCTTGTCTCTTCTCCTTTTTTTTGAATTTTCTTTTTACTTATTATTTTTAATTTTTTTTTTATTGTTTGAAGCATTACAAATAGTAGTACATATGTCTCCTTTTTTCCCCCCTGGACTTCCCCCCAGCCTCCCCTATCCCCCCAACATATGGCTTCACCTGCCCCCGCCCCTGTGTCCTGTGTCCATTGGTTATGTTTATATGCAAGCATACAAGTCCTTCGGTTGATCTCTTACAGTCCCCCCTCCCCCCAACTGTCTCCTCTTCTTAGAAGGACACCAGTCATTGGGTTTAGGGCTCATCCTAGCCCAGATGACCTCGTTTTAACAAAATACACCTGCAAAGACCCTGTCTCCAAATAAGGCCACGTGCTAAGGTTCTGGGTGGATGTGAATTTGCAAGGGACACCATTCGGCCCACTACTGCCTATCTTATTTAAGTTTTTACTTTTATTTAGTTATTTAATATATGTATTGATTTCAGACAGAAAAGGAGAGGAAATGAGAGAGAGAAACATCAATGATGAGAGAGAATCATTGATTGGCTGCCTCCTGCATGCCCCCTACTGGGGATAGAGCCCATAACCCAGGCATGTGCCCTTGACCAGAATCAAACCCATGACTTCAGTCTGCAGGCTAATGCTCTATTGACTGAGCCAAATCAGTTAGGGCTACTTTATTTTTTATTTTTGACACTATTACAGATGTCCCCATTTCTTCCCCACCTCCACCTAGCACCTTGGTACAGCATCTATAATAATAAAAGTGTAATATGCTAATTAGACCGGACATCCTTCTGGACGACCTTCCAGACGAAGCCGGGCTGTGTGGGAAGCCCAGGTCCAGGGTGCCAGAGGGGAGCCGGTGCCAGCAGCCGGGGGAAGGAAGACCTACTCTTGCACAAATTTCGTGCATCAGGCCTCTAGCCTTAATATATCTTATCAAAAGGAGGACAGAAGAGGCAAGACTCCCACATGACTGGTAAAGGACAGCCTTCCTCCTTCAGCCAGAA
This sequence comes from Nyctalus aviator, assembly GCA_036971965.1. Taxonomy (NCBI): domain Eukaryota; kingdom Metazoa; phylum Chordata; class Mammalia; order Chiroptera; family Vespertilionidae; genus Nyctalus; species Nyctalus aviator. The sequence goes on along the minus strand of CM072926.1, from coordinate 10,132,811 downwards.
CAGGGCGTTTGGTGCTCTTTGAGGTTTGGGCTGTGTCCTTGTGTTCAGATGTGATTGCAAAAGGGTGTGTGTGGAGCCACCACAGTCAGGGAGCAGCCTGGCCTCCTGCTGATGTCCTCTGACAGTTTATGTCCAACAGGAGGCCCGCTGAGCACCAGGCACCCCGTGGAGGCCAGGGCTGCCATCCTCTTCAGACTTCACAAAGCTATGTTCTTTTTTTTTTTTTTTAATTGATTTTGTACAGAGAGGAAGGGAGAAAGATAGAGAGCTAGAAACATCAATGAGAGAGAGTCATCGAACAGCTGCCTCTTGCACCCCCCACCACCACCACCACTGGGGATATGCCCGCAACCAAGGTACATGCCCTTGACCGGAATCAAACCCGGGTCCCTTCAGTCCCCAAGCCAACGCTCTATCCATTGAGCCAAACTGGTTTCGGCTATGTTCTTTGCATCGGGCCTTTCCCCATGACAGAGACCAAGTGGCAGCAGGAGCTTGGGACGAAGGACGGGTCATTTAGACACTTGGGTTTGCTCATTCTTTTTTTTTTCTTTCTTTTTTTTCTTTCTTTTTTTTTTCTTTTTTTTTTTTCCTGGCTGCAAAAAGCTTTATTGTTTCATTTGGTCCAATGGGAGAGGGCTCCAGGTGGTTAAAAGAATGGCTAGTAGTTTCAGGAAGAGACTCAGGTAAAAGCCAGACACCAGGGGATGCAGGGGAGCCTCTGAAAGGCCTCTGGGCTCCAAAGGCTCCTAGTCCTGCTTGAGGGTGAGCCTGTCGAAGAGATACTCGCCCAGCCCAGCCTGGGGGGCGGCCAGTCTGTGGAGGTGAGTAATGTGGTCGCCCATCTTCTTGATCCCTTTCACATTCTCATCCAGGAAGTGGTTCTCCAGTAAGTCACAGAGCTGAGAGTCTGCACGGGTAGAAGCCAGGGCATGCAGCTCCAAAAGAGCCTGCTTCTGGCTCTTCTCCAAGGCTGGGGCGGCTTCCATGGCGCCCTGCGTTTTGCCCCGGTCATCCTGGGAAGGATTCTGCAGCCACCATGCTTGCTTTGCAACTTTAAAATGCTTAGAGCCTTCATTGCTTCTTCTCCAACTTGTGTAAGAAGTGGCCCACACCCTCCAGAGCCACATCATCACGGTCGAAACAGAAGTCCAGAGAGAGGCAGGGGTGGGCAATCCTCAGAGGCAGGCTGGCCAGGCGGCTGACTGCAGCCTCCGCCTGGGTGGAAGAATCCTGACGGATTTGGGAGCTCATGGCTGTTCGGCAATAAGGAGCGAAGGTAGAAAAACAAACGGTGTGCTGGCTGGTCCTGGGGGTGGTTCTGCAGGTGGTGACTGGATGAGACCCAGGAGAGTGGCCAGCGGCTGGGAGAAGGGCGTCCCTGGGTCTGTTCTGTCCAAACACCGTTGAAGCAAGAGACCTCCGAGTGTGCTGCTGGTTTGCTCATTCTTTGTCATGTTCATCCCAGACCCTGGCCTCAGAGTGCCCCAGGAACCCAGTGGCAGTAAGAGTGCCCTCCACTGCCTCAGGATAGGATATTTCTATGCTGCCCGGTTATTAATCATAACAGCTGTCATGGGGTCCACCGAGGCCATCCCAGAAGCAGTCCTAGCAGCAGCCTGCTGAGGAGGCGTGACATTTTACAGCTGATGAAACAGAAGCTGGAGGGGTTCAGTCGCCCATGCCAGGTGTCTTCCTTCCCTTATCCATCCAGGGCAGTCATGGAGACTGAGACTGGCTTACTGGCCCCTCAGAGTGAAGCGTGAGCCCCTGTCCTAGCCTCCCAGCTGTGCCCCTACTCTGCAGTCCCAGAGCAACTTCTGCCCTGATGCCCTAAAGCAGTTGTCGGAAAACTGCGGCTCGCGAGCCACATGCGGCTCTTTGGCCCCTTGAGTGTGGCTCTTCCACAAAATACCACGAACAGTACGATTAAAACTTTGTGGCCCTCGCGCAGAAGTCGGTTTTTGGCTCTCAAAAGAAATTTCAATCCTTGTACTGTTGATATTTGGCTCTGTTGACTAATGAGTTTGCCCACCACTGGGCTAAAGCATTCCAACCAGGTATCTCATCAGCCTAATCAGCAACTCCACACCTAACTCCAGGGCTCTTTGATCTCCACCTCCTCTTCCTCCAGAGAGATTCTGGCCCATCCTCCCATTCCCTTCCCTCTCCTCCTACCACCCACAGTGAGTGCTCCTGGGATTCCCCGGGGGGCCACTTGGTTTGGCAGAGATTCTGGGTGGGGTTCTGGGGTGGAAATGGTGGATGGAGTCCAATGAGGAGGATCTGGGTACACAGATGCCTTTCTTGACACAGCAACTTTGAACTCCTAGGTTGGGAGCTGAGCTGCTGCCAAGCATCTGGAGCCAGGCTTCCTGGGTCTATTCTGTGGGGAACATTCCCAGATGTTGCTGAGATCACAACACCTCTAGCCTGCCACCCTTGCTTTAATGTCTGGAGAGTTCCTGAGGGTGCAAAACTGGTCCTGAGTCTGGTGCTTCTGCCAGAAAGAAGGTGCAGGTGAAGGGCGCTCCAGAGGCAAAGATGCTGAGCTAGGGAGACAGCACAAGGTGACCTGATCTTTGTCACTAAGTTATCCCCCTCATACTCCCCCCCACACACACACACACACATCCCATAGAGTCTGTGATGAGGCTTGTACCTCCCTATGTGGTCTTCAGACTGAATGACTCAGACAGAGTCAGGGCCAGTTTGCCTAGAGGGTCAGAATACTCCAGCAGCTTTCCCAAGAAGCCAACTGGGGTACCAAGTAGAGCAGAAGCCCTGGGACACCCGCAGGACACCCTCCCAGCCTGACCCCAGGTGCAGGGGAGCACACTGCAGCCTCAGAGGATTAGTGCCACGCTGTGAACACGTGATTCCATTGGGCTGGAGAGGCAGATGTGTCTATGTGCAAGATGGCTTTCCCTGAGAGCTCTGGGTGTGCCCTGCTGCGTAGGGTGAGGGAATCATGCATGGCCTGCGGCAGGGCGAGCATTGCGCTTGGGCAAGGCTTGTCCGGCAGAACGGCTTGGCCGGCCGGGGACCTGAGCACCTTTGAGTTTAGATGCCTGAGGTCCCAGGGCACAGGGGTGCTCACTGCCAGGGGGAACCAGTGGGCAGGCTATGTGCTTACGGAACTTGATCCTAGTGGGGAACCCTAAAAGGGAACAAGATGACTAGGTTGACTCCAAGTCTCACAAGGAGGGCAAACTGGGGCGTCGCAAGGCTGCGAAGAGGCGTCCAGGGACTGCGCCAGCACAGCGCGAGGGATGCAGGCTCAGGGCGCCAATCTCGGGCGGTCCTGCCCGCTGGGCAACCCTCTCTGAGGCCAGTTTGTCGGAATAAGAAGCCAGTACCCTGCTCCGTCGTCTGGCCTCAATCCCAATATCGCAGGTTAGCTAGCCGCAGACTAGGTCCTCTTCGGGCCGGTAGAGAACTACATTTCCCAGCATGCCCTCGCGGCTTGTCGAAACCGACCTGCGACGGAAGAGGCCGCCGAGAGACTTGCGTTACTTCCGTTGCGCTAGTGGTCCCACGTTCTGTAGTCGTGAGCGGAGACCTGGGACTGCGTCTGGTTTCCGGTTTCGCGCGACGGAAGTGACGCGCGCGGCGCGCGACGCAGAGCCGCTTGCAGAGCTGAGGTCGCGATGAGCAGTGTCCTGTGTGCGCCGGCCGCGGGGTGAGTTCTGTGCGGGCTCGGCCGGGCGCGGGACAGGCACAGCGTGCGGCAAGCTCACTGCTCTCTTCTTCCCGCCCCTCCCCCCCAGGGCTGTCCGGGCGCTTAGGCTCGTGCGCTGGGCTTCCCGAAGCCTGCATTCGCCGTCCGGTGGCCGGGATCAGGCCCAGTCCGCAGCCAAGGGCGAGGAAGAGGACGACCCTGACCGCCCCATTCAGTTTTCCACCAGCAAAGCCAACCCGACCCACTGGACGGTGGAGCATTCCCTGGGAAAGGAGGGGCAGCGACCCTGGTGGAGGGTGCTGCCCATAAGCCTGTCCCTCATGATTCTGCTCATTTGGTGCTTCGTTAGGGAGGAGACCAGCACGGACCACTGGTTGAAACAGGTATTGGAAGAAGAGGAGCCGGAGCCTAGCGACCCTTCTGAGGAGCCTGGACCTCCAGCTGCCTATGGAGCGAGAACTTAAAGGGGCGCCCGCAGGGGCAGGTAGCGAGGGGCCTGGAAACGGCCCTTAGTTTTGACATCGCATTTGATAGTTTCTGTCGTGGATATGTGTGTCCCCAGACAGAAGGAATTGGATGGCGCACGTGGAAGGAGAGAGCAGAATGTCAGCAAACTGGACCCATTCTTTGCCTGTTACTTTGATGCCCAACGAATATGCACAAAAGACTTTTTTTTTTTAGATCCATATAAAAGGTTTTGGATTTGTGATTTTCAACATGTTTCCAAAGCAAGTCTGGTGACACTTGTAATCCAGTGTAATCTAGTTTGCGGGTCTTTTGCTTTCTGAGACAGAATAACTCAGAAGAGTTAAGTTTTTTATGTTATAATGTGCTGTGGTATGTATACATTATGTTATACAAACTAACAAATTGATTATAAATTTTAGTTAGCTAATGTGGATTTAAGCCAACCCCCACCCTTTTTGCATCTCATTAAACAAAGGGAGCCTTTTAGTCCTTTTTCAATTTCTTCTTTTTAAATTGAAGAAGAAGAGAGAGGGAGAGAGAGAGAAACATCAATGATGAGAGAGAGAGAATCACGGATTGGCTGCCTCCTGCACTGGGGATCCAGCCATACACTGGCATGTGCCTTGATCTCAATCCTGTTGACCTCTGGCTCATGGGTGGAAGCTCAACTCCTGAGCCACACTGGCAGGGCTCCTTTGTGGGTTTTTCTTTTTTCTTTCTTCTTTTTTTTTTAATCAAGGCAACAACTTTCTGAATAAAACTGATTAATTTTTCTTTTGACAAATTATAATATTTTGGCTATCTAAATTATGTTTTTCAAGTACCACTTAGGAATCCTTAATTCTGAAATACAAGATGCCTAAAAAGAAGATTTTATTTACGTAAGTTTTTAGTGAAAGGTTTTACCTTGGCATGTACTACTATCTGCTGCTGAAGTTAATTGCAGAATGTTTAAAGACACTGGCTGCATGACCGTATATCGGCGTCTCACAAGGCCTTTGCTCGAGTTCCCTAAGTGTCTGGCGCACCTTGGTAAATTATGCTTGTCAGGGAGGTGGACCAATACAAATATGTGCTTTTTCTCTGTCATTGTAATCCTCACCTGAGGATGTGTTTATTGATTTTAGACAGAAGAAGGGGGAGAGAGAGAAACATTGACCAGCTGCCTCTTGTATGTACCCTAACTGGGGATTGAACCTACAATTTTAGTTATGTCCCTGACCAGGAATTGAGCCCTCAACCTTTTGGGTTACAGGATGGCACTCCAACCAGCTGCACCACACCGGCCAGGGCAGTGAGTGCATTTTTTTTTTTTTTAAAGATGGAGGGTCCTAGTTTTGGCTCAGTGGATAGAGAGAGCATCAGCCCTCAGACTGAAGGATCCCGGGTTTGATTTTGGTCAAGGACACGTACCTCGGTTGCAGGCTTGATCCTCAGCCCTGGCCATCGTGCATACGGGAGGCAACCAATCCTTGTTTCTCTCTCATCGATGTGTTTGTCTCTCCCCTCCTTTCCACTCTCTCTAAAAGTCAATGGAAAAATATCCTGGGGTGAGGATTAATGACAACAACAAAATCTGGAAGCAGCCGGCAGCTGTTTCCACCCCCATATGCCCGTCGCCCTGGCACTTGGCTTTTTTTTTTTTTTAATATACTTTATTGATTTTTTACAGAGAGAAAGAGAGAGGGAGAGAGAGAAACATCGATGAGAGAAAAACATTGACCGGCTGCCTCCTGCATGGCCCCTACCAGGGATGTGCTCGCAACCAACGTACATGCCCTTGAACGGAATGGAACCTGGGACTCTTCAGTCCGCAGGCCAACACTCTGTCCACTGAGCCAAACCGGTTTCGGCAAAATCATCTTATTATTTAACAATTTTTGTAGTATGCTCATCTTATTTCCCCCACTGGCTGTAGCTTTTCTTTTTTCCAGGCTGCTTGGCACATTCGCTTCCCTAGATAAGCACCCGATGAGGATTGGAGAGGGAGAGGACTAGTGTAAGCATGCTATAACAGAAACAGTTGCAGTGATTCATGAGATGAGAAAGTGTTGGGCAGAAGGAGGAGAAAATTGTTTTAAAGAAAATTCAAGGAAGAGATTAACGAAATGGTCTCACATCTTTCAAGCAGCTGAGCAATTTTGAACAGTTCTGGCTGTGCATTTCTCTCAACCCCAACCCCCCCAAAAAGTAAAACACTTCTAAATTTTCAATGAAGTGTTATTTTATATGTCTAGGTACTACCCCAGCCATTTAAGAATGGCCTTCGGGCCCAGCCAGCATGACTCTGGTTGAGTGAGGACCTATGAGCCAAGAGGTCACGGTTCAATTCCCCGTCAGGGCATATGCCCAGTAGGGGGCATGCAGGAGGCAGCCAATCTATGATCCTCATGGATGTTTCTATCTACCTTTCCCTTCCTCTGAAATCAATAAAAACATTAAAAAATAAAAAAGGTCTTTGGAAGCACAAAAAATTACACTGGGTCTTTACAACCTTGCACAATTCTCTGGTTTCTTCAAAGAAAATGCCTCATGGGTAAGAAGAAATAGTAGGCACCTTTACTCCCGCCTCTACAGTAAAGATCCCCAGATTTTTAAATTTTCCTTCTTGGTATCCTGACTGGGAATCAAACCAGCAACCTTTCAGTGCATGGGACAATGCCCAACCACTCATTTTTAAACAGCCCCAACTTCATGTTTTGAGCTCAAAAGTGTCTCTACATCAGTACTGGACTTCATAGCTTTCTCAAACAGCTTAGGTGCAAAATGGAATTCATTTCTCCCTAACCCTGTTTTTTTGTTATGTATTCCTGCAAGCTAGGAACCTTGATTAAAAGACTTCTTTTTATTTCCCCACTTACTAGCAGCCTTCAAGATCTGTTCATTCCTCCTCCAACAAATTAATGAGTCCTGTCTTCTGCTTCATTCTCCTTCTTGATTTTCTTAGGAAATACGTTGATTTTTTTTTTTTGATTTTTTTTTTTTTTTTTTTTTTTTTGCCATTTTCTGGGTTTAAATGTAATGTTTGTAGAGGTAAATGTAATTCATTTGGAAAATGAATATAAAGAAAATCATTTACCCAACCAGCAAATGACAGCTGCTATTTTACTGTAATACTTGTAGTTCAAAAAATAACTTACATACTTGAGAACAACTATATGCAACTGTTATACCTTGCTTTGTTTTTAACCTAAATAGGAGCATTTTTCATGTCAATGGGACCATTGTTGAATCATGGCCTTCGAACTTAACCACATCACAATTACTATTCTGTCAGGCGCTCTCAAGCTTTTGCTAAGTGACTGATAATGATCTTTATCTGACTCTGATTTATATTTAGGTCAGTTCCTAGAAGTGGAACCTTATTTTCTGTGAAGTTCAGCACCTGTTTGTCCTCTCGGCTGTGCTTCAGCTTGCTTGTTGCAGGCCACCAACATTGCAGAATGCAGTTCAACCCACTCCAGGCTCTTGCCTTGCTTTCATTTGCATTTTGTACTAGAGAGGTTGAACATTTTATTTTTTATTTTTAATAATGTTTTTATTAATTTCAGAGAGGAAAGGAGAGAGAGAGACAGAAATATGAATGATGAGAGAGAATCATTGATCAGCTGCCTCCTGTATGCCCCGCACCAGGGCCCACAACTCGGGCATCTGTCCTGACTAGGAATTGAACTGTTACCTCTTGGCTCATAGATCGATGCTTAACTACTGAGCCACGCTGGCCTGGCAAGAAGTTGAACATTTAAAAAAATGTATCTTATGCCACATATTTACAGAATAATACACTCTGGGCCTGGGTTGTGTCTGAAATGCACGCCCTGGTTCTTACTCTAGGGCCAGCTGAGCCGGGGCAGCTGCTGCCTGCTTCCCTGAGTTCCCACCCTGTTGGTGTCCATAAGTCTCTTGGATTCTTCTTTAAAAATCAGCTTCACTCACCCATTTAAATATACTATTAAAGATATTTAGTATATTCACAGGGGGCACCCAGCACCACAATCTAATTTTAGGACATGTTCGGGCTCCCTAAAAGAAACTCCATTCAGTAGATGGAGCGTTGGCTTGCAGACGGGAGGATCCCAGGTTCGATTCCGGTCAAGGGCACGTGCCTTGGTTGTGGGCACATCCCCAGTGACGGGTGTGCAGGAGGCAGCTGATCGAAGTTTCTCTCATTGATGTTTCTAACTCCCTATCCCTCTCCCTTCCTCTCGGTAAAAACTCAAAAAGAAACTCCTTGCCCACGAGCAACATGCCGTATCCTCATCCCTCCCCATCCAGCCCTAAGCAATGGGACCCATTCTCTCAGCCTCAGCACCCAGCATGGGCTCAGAGGTAGTGAATGAGTGAAGTGTGGCTGAGCAGCCCGTGTAGGCGTCTAAATCCCAAGGACCTGTTGGCTCCAGCTCCCGGGTGCCCAGGGCGAGCAGATGCTCAGGGCAGCGGCGGGCAAGAGAACTAAAAGCCTGCAGGACGGGCGTGCAGCTGGACCGCGGGCGCCGCGGGGCGGGGGCGCCGCTCTGCACGGAGGATGCGGGAGTGGTAGCGGCGATGTCCTGGGTGTGTCCCCGGCGGGGCCTGGTCTGGGGCGCCAGAGGGTCACCGGAGAGCTCAGCCGCCCCGCCCGGGAGGCGCCGGCGGCAGCCCGGGGCCGGGGGCGTGGCCGCGGCCGGGCCGGGGGCTCCGCGGGGGCCGGGCCGAGGGGCGGGGGCGGGCCGCGCGGCGCATGCGCGCTGCATTGTTTTGACTGAAAATGCCGTCTGTTTCGAAAGCGGCGGGGGCGGCGCTGCGCGGGTCCCCCCCGCAGACGGAGAAGCCGACCCACTACAGGTCAGTGCGGGGCCGCCGCGGGGGCCGGGAGCGGGCGGGGAGCCGCCCGGCGCGCGCCTGGCGGTGCCCCCGGGGCCCGGGCCTGGCAGCCGCCGCCCGGCGCGGCCTGGGGCCCGGCGCCGCCCCCGCCGCCGCCCCCCGCGCCCTCCCGTCCCCGCCTCGCCCGGCCGCCGCCCGAGTGAGCGGCGCGGGGACTCCGGGCGGGTGGATCGCCCTCCGGCTCGGGCTGCCGCTGCCTGAGGTCGGAGTCGGCGCCCGGGGTCCGGGCGGCGCCGGGGCTCGGTGGCTGGGGAACGCCCGGGGTCCGGGGCCCGGGGTCCGCGCGCCTCGATTCGGAGGTCCGGGGGGCAGAACCCGCGGCCGGGGAGGAGGGGCGCGGAGAAGGCGCCCGGGACCCGGGGTCCGGGATCGGGGGCCGCTCCTGGGCGGGGAGGGCGGCCGTCCGGACCGCGGCTGCCTCTGCCCGCGGTCGGAGGTGTCACCGGGGCTTGGGGGTCCGGCGCCCCTGGAGTCCCGGCGTCGTGCCTGAAAGCGGGGAGTCGGGTCTGCGGTGGGGACGGGGGTCGGAGGGTCGCACCTGAGGTCTGGGAGGCGTTCCTGGCCCCGAGGTGGCGGGCGGGCGGCCGTCTGGGGTCCTCTGGCTTCCGAGCGGCGGCCGCGCGTGGGGCTCGGGGGTGGGGGTGCGCCGTGCCTGGGGGGCCCGGGCCTGGCGGGGAGGGAGTCCCAGGCACGGGCCCCCAGGGCACAACGCACCCCCATGCCTGGGGTTGAGGACCGTGTCTGGGATCGGAGAAATGCGCCCGCGCTTGGATCGAGGGGGGCGGGGGCAGTCATCCTGGGGCCCGGATGGGGGGGGGGGGCTGCACTGAGGTCGGAGATGGCACCGGGGCGCGCCCGGAGCCGCAGTGTCTGTGGCGCCTGTGGCCGGATTGGGGGGCTGTGCATGGGCCCCGGGGGCCGGCGCCTGAGATCCGGGACACGCGCCCGGGCTCACGGTGGGGGAGGGCGGCTGTCCGGGGGCCATCTGGGCTCGAAATGGGGGGTGGGAGGGTCGCCCCTGGGGTCGTGCTGCCTTGGGCCCATGGGCCAGGCCAACAACCCTTGCCCCCGCCCAAACCCACAAGCCTCCCTCCGGCTGCCTGTGGCGGCGGCAGCGGCGGAAGCGACCCGCAACACTGTTTGTCTTTTTAGGTATCTAAAGGAGTTTAGGACAGAGCAGTGCGCCCTGTTTGTGCAGCACAAGTGCGCCCAGCACAGGCCATTTACCTGTTTCCATTGGCATTTCCTAAATCAGCGTCGGCGCAGACCGCTCCGCAGGCGCGACGGCACCTTCAACTACAGCCCGGACGTCTACTGCTCCAAGTACGACGAGGCCAGCGGCGTGTGCCCCGACGGCGACGAGTGAGTGTGCGCGTGTGCATGTGTGTGTGTGTGTGTGGGGGGGTGCTGGCCTTCAGGGGCAGCACGTTCTGCTCTGCCCCTTGACCTGGCCCTGCAGGGGTGGGGCAGACCCTGCCTGTACAGGGGTCCTTTCTTTCCTCTGAAGTTTATCCTATGGCCAGGACTGGGGCGGGGGAGGGGGGGATAAAAGGGGGGAGCATTCCTATCTTTAGGCCAGTGTGGGAAGAACTGTGTGTGTCTCAGGAATAAAGCTTGCGTGATTCAAACCGAATGTGCGTCACTTCCCACTTCTGATTGCTGCAGTTCTCCAAATGTCTTGCATTAGAACCAGCTCCAAATGAGGTGCAGCTTTTAGGTGTAGGACTGATTTTGTAGCAGTATATCTGGAAGGTTACCTATTTGACTGTTTACATGTTTAGTTTTTTAAAAGCAATTTTGTTTGCAGGCTGTCATTTATGCAGCACGTTTAAAGTTTAGGAACTTGAGGTTTTGTTTGGGTTGACTTTTTCTTTTTTTTTTTTTTTTTTTTTACAAGTTTCCTGATGGTGTTATGAACACCGAGTTTATAGTTGTGAGTACATGGAGTAATGGAGATTATTCTTGTACTATGAACAACTGCCCACTTTTGCCCCACGCTGTGTACAGAATGGGAAAACGTGTATATTCACAGACAGGTGGGTAGGCAGCGGGGTTTTGCCTTTTCCTGTGGGCTGTGTGGTGGGTAGGCAGGAGATGGGGTGGCATCACCGTGCCCCAGGATCCTCTGAGAAGAGCAGCTTGTTCAGCTTCTGTCTGGAAGGGGGTCTGATGGGGGGCGGTCTTCAGGCTCCATCCCCCGAGCCCCCGAAGGGAGATGACTCTGTGGGTTTGCTCCTTCTTTAAGACAGTTTTCACTCCTCCTCCACACAGACTTGTGTGAGTCTGTTTTCCTTCATTTTCCAAAATGCTTAGGCCAGGAAGTCAATTTTTAATCTGTGGTCATTTTGTAAGCTTTATACAGTTACTGAGAGGTGTTTAGTTGAACACCATCTCATTCCATAGTGTTGTGAAGGCAGCCTGAAGCCTATTGAAATACTGTAGCCTGCTCCACCATGGTTAGGATTGCTATATTTCTGTGACGTTTGAAGAGTATCTTTTTATATGCTTCTTGAGCCTATGTTTTCTGCAAATGACTCTTCAGAAGAGAGATGTATCAGGTCCCCCAGTTCCCTTGGTCATGTCCGTCACCTCTGGACCTTGGGTCCTGAGTCGCCCTGCTGCCTATCCCTGGTTTGGGGATCCAGTCTCCTGGCATGTCTGACCCCATCTCAGAGTCCAGTATCGGGATTAAGCAGCAGTATTCATTGGTGATGCTTTTAATACATGAAAAGAAAGCATATTTTAACAGCTGTCTTGGGTCCCAGAGTCTGGATGTCTTGATGTTGATTCAGCCCCACTGCTGGGGATGGGGTCCACGTCTTATGAGAGTTCTGCAGTGAACCCCTACCTGCAGCTGGTCATTTTAAGCTGGGCTCAAATAGTAATCAAGTGATATGCAATTGTTTATTATAAAAATATAAAATATTATTGAAATAAAAGTATTAGTGTAGTCTAACCAGGTTATCATTGAGAAACCGGACCAAGGTGCTCGTTCGACATTTTCTGTTTTGGATACATCCCGTGTACATCTATGCACAGAAAGAAAGTCACGTGTCTAATTACAGATGTTTGTAACTGCTGTTGAACACGTGTGATGACTTGCCTCAGCTCTTTAGGGTGAGTTTGACAGCCAGTCATCTCCCCAGGGGCTCTCTCCTTGGCAGTTACTGCTCATTTCACTCATTCTCTGGGAAAGAGACTTTCCTATCACCTACAAATGGAATACCCCGGAGTTTGTCCTGTCAAATTACATAGTCTGGTTCACAGAGGATTTGTAAATAGATACTGCCTTTCAGAGCAAGGACAGGTAGTTTCTATTTCCTTTTTATTTCAGTTCATTGGTTCTTGAGATTTCTCTTTTGAGCAATTGTACTGTTAACCTATTATTTTAACCTATTATTTTAAAACATGACTGTGTATCAAAGAACAAGGACCCTCCAGCCAACCCTTCTGTCAGGGGGCTGCATGGGGCTGAGCCCGGGCAGGAAGGGATGGGACTGCGGGAGGGTTGACACACCTGCCATCGCCCTCCTCCAGTGGCCCCTCCCTGGCTGTCACACCCCCACTGTCACTCTTCTTCCTTGGTGGGCAGTCACATTCCCCCTCTCTCTATCACCCCACCTCCAAGGAGTCCAGATGTCACCCCTACTCCCGCTGTCAACTCCTGGAAGCCCCCTCCTCCAATCCCTCTCCATGGGCACCCGCTACTGTCATCCCCTCTTCTTTGACAGTTACCCTTCCTCTTGCTCTCACCTCTCCTCTGATGACCCCTTCTCCTGTTGTCACTTCCTTTCATTGACAGGCGGTCCGTCTCCTCTGCTGTCACACCCTCCCCTCCACGGGCATTCTCCCTGTCACCTCTGGGTGGTCTCTCGCTGTCATCTCCCCTCCCCCCACTGTCACCCCCTTTCCTTGGCAGGCAGTCACTCTCTTACCTACCTCACCCCTCCATCTGTGGCCTTCTCCACGGCCCCGCTGCCACCCCCTGTCCTCGGCGGACGGGCGAGCGGACGCCCCTTTGACAGGGAGGGTCCCCTGGGCGCCCGAGTGCAGGGTCCTCCTTTCCCTCCGCCCTTTGTTCTGTGGACACGCCCCTCGCCCGGCGCGGGCCGCGATTGGCCGTCCGGGTCACGTGCGCCGCGCCCCGCCCCCGTGGGAACCTTCTCCCGGCGCTGAGGGCTCGCCTGGGTCTGCCCTGTGTGGCTCCCTGCGACCTGGGACGGAGCTGGCTGAGCAGAAGCCGCTTCCGGGGTCGGCGCTCCCACCTGGGCGGACCCACCTCAGGTATTTCCTAGGCCGGTCTTCCAGGAAAGCCGCTTTTGTCCGGGAGTTTCCGTGGGTCCAGCCACGTATTGGGAACTGCCCTGAGAGGCACCGGGCTGGACGGCCCCGGGCCCCCTGCTGCCCTGAGAGAGGCACCGGGCTGGACGGCCCCGGGCCCCCTGCTGCCCTGAGAGAGGCACCGGGCTGGACGGCCCCGGGCCCCCTGCTGCCCTGAGAGAGGCACCGGGCTGGACGGCCCCGGGCCCCCTGCTGCCCTGAGAGAGGCACCGGGCTGGACGGCCCCGGGCCCCCTGCTGCCCTGAGAGGCTCCGGGCTGGACGGCCCCCGGCCCCCTGCTGTCCTGCTGCTCCCCGCGGGGAGAGAGTTGTCAGCCTCGGTCTTGGTTTTCGTACCTTGAACCCAGAACTGGTTGGCACCTCTGGCTACAGGACACTGCGTGTGCGGAGTTCTCAGTGCCGGTCAGGCATGTACAGATGTGGATTCTGACATTTAAAAGAAAAAGCCCTCCCCAGGAGCTGAGCGGCTCCTCCAGAAGAATGTTTTTATTGGAAAACAATTCAGGCAGTTTCCAACTGTATGTGTACTACGTAAAATTTTTTTCTCTGTTAACCCTCCTCCTGCCCTACACAGGCTGTCCCTGACCCTCACAGTTACAAGTTTCGTTGTTTTAATATGGAACTAGAGGCCTGGTGCACGAAATTTGTGCACAGGTAGGGTCCCTAGGCCTGGCCAGTGGTCAGGGCCTTCCTTCGCTCTGTGCCACCCCCTCGTGGTTAGTACACATCATAGCGAGCAATCGATCTTCCAGTCTCCTGGTCCAACTTCTGAGAGGACACTTTGCATATTAGCCTTTTATATATAAAGATGGGCCTGCTCATTATGTGGAGTAACTTCACAGGTTGATACTAGAGATCTGCCTTATTCTTTGTGGGGCTCCCTGCCATTTCTTGCCATTGATACCTCCCTACTCACTGCACTTTGGGCAGCTGGGGGTGCAGGCCTCCCAGATGGGCCAGATGTGTGATTCAGTGGGGTTTCCCTTGTGAATCCTGGTGTAGCTTTTTTATCTAAAGAAGCCTTTCTGCATATCCGAGGATCTGGTATCTCTGTTGTATCATACTTGTGTATAGTCTGACCTTTTGTTGAAAGATACTTTTGCAATGTTTAATTTTTAAAAGTTGAGTGTCTTAGTACCTGAGGCTTAGATGGAAGTTTGTTCACTCCAGGGTGGTTATAAATTGGTTGTTTAAATATTTTATGTGTGCATTCTCCTTGTGCTTTGGTGGTAAGGTGAAAGCCATGGGCAGGTGTAGAATATTAGAGCATAATATTCAATAGGGGCTATCTATAGACTAAAAAAATACACACACTTTTTTTTTTGTAATCTTCACCCCAGGATATTTTCTCAATGATTTTCAGAGAGTGGAAGGGAGGGGAGGAAGTGAGGGAGAGACAAATATCCCTGTGAGAGAGTCACATTGATTGGTTGTCTCCTCACACTCTTGACCGGGATCAGGAATGAACCTGCAACCCTTCTGTGCTCAGGACGATGCTCTAACCACTGAGTTTGTGGGTTAGGGTGAAAACACACCGTTTGGTTACAAACTAACCAGCTTAAGAGAATTGCAATTAGGTGACTGAGTTGGGTCTGTAAGAGACCCACAAAAATGTTAAAAGCACTGACTGACTGTACTCGGTTCCTTTTATAGAGCTGGGGACCAGGATGAGATGCCTGGCCTGGGAGGTCAGGGGCCCCTTGGAGGCCGGTGGAGAGCTGTTTCTGTCCTTGGGAGAGAGAGGACTAAGGGACTAAGGAGGGTGTCACTGTCCCGGCTCAGGAGTTCGGGGCAGCCCTTGGAAGCCAGAGGCTGCAGGGCCCAGGGATAAATGTGGTCAACATGGGGGCTGGCAAACCTCCATTTCCAAGGTCTGAGAGGAGAGGCAGTAAGAGGGACACATTAGCTTCTCCCTATTAGCCTCACCCTTTCACCATCCCCCATCTTGACCCCGGACCTCTGTCCCTGCCCCCCAGTTGTATGCCGCACACAGGTCTTTCTGCCATTGCTCATTTCCCAAGCCCCTATTGGTTGCTTCATTCTGTTCCCCTTGACCTCAGTCATATCTGTGCTGGGTTCTGCTCTCCCCACTGTGTCAGAGCTTCGAGGACATAGAGGGGTCATCTTGCTTGTTATTCTCAGCCCAGTGTGTCTCCTGGACCAGCAGCGGCAGCATCACCTGGGAACTTGCCCTCCCGGGGATTCTGGCCCATTTCCCAGCGTGGGAGCCGTGGTGAGGCCCAGGCTGGTGCGCAGTGGATTTGAGTTTGGTGGCTTGGCCTCACACACACGGACTGACCTTGGTGAGCAGTAGGTTTGAGTTTGGTGGGTCCAGCTTTGTTTCAGCGAGAAAGGGACAATGTCAGGCTCTCCTGGAGCCTTAGAAATAGGACAATCTGTGGTTGTTGTCCCACTTATTTATGCATTCATTGGTTGACTCTTAATGTGCCCTGACCAGGGATCAAACCCACAGACTTGGCATGTTGGACTGCCACTCCAAACAACTGAGCTACTAGGCCAGAGCTGGGGTAGGGACAACCTTGTGTCCCTCCCATCCTGGTTCAGTGGCTCCACAGCACTGTGTGGAGCTACGTCCGGCGTCTGGCATGCACCACACCACGTGCCCCTACACCATGCCGTCACGGAGCCCTGCTTTAATTACGCTATTCAGGTCACTAATTGTTGTGGGCAAGTTTGAGAACCACGGATGCCACCCTGAATTTGGCAAGTGCTACGAGGCTGGTTGTCGTTCTGGGATGCCCTCCTGTGCAGGAGGCGGCTGCAGTGGTGTCAGGCTGTCCCTTGGGGTCTCTTCCCTAGCCCCGGAGGGGCCTGGCTTTGTCACTGGGTATTCTCTGAGGTTTTCCCTTTGACCGCTTGAATGTTCTTAAGGTGAAGCTAATTTCTTCTTGGTAAATGTTCTCCGTATTTTAAGGTCAGTTCATGTTTTAATTCATGAAGGAGGTGACATGCTCTGGGTGAAATAGTAGTGTGTACTTGGTTCTCAGTGCTGGGGAACAAGAGGCCTTGGCCTGACTCTGGTTGCCATGGCAATGGTACTGGAGAAGAAACAAATGATGGGCAGAGCTACCCTGAGGGGCCGTTAGGGAAGAAATGAAATGGATTTAACATCAGGGAGATCGGGAGCCTCTGCTGTGCTGCTGTGGCTGCTTGGAGTGAGCTCTGCTCCAGCGCTGGTGCGCTGTGTCCCTTGCCCCAGACTGTGGACTCTTATGCTGGGCTTGGAGGCATGCATAGGTAGCTCTGAAAACTGGAACTGCTCTTGTAGAATGGTGGCTTTCCTAATAGCTTAAATTGTTTACTTCACAGTAAAATTTACCATCTTACCTTTTTAAAATGTACACTTTAGTGGTCTTACGTCCATAAACATTGCTGCCATCATCACCGTCCATCTCCAGATCTTTTCCATCTCCAAACTGAAATTCTCTCCCCATTAAACAGTTGCTCCTCCTTCCATAATTTTTATATAAGCATATGTATAGTATTCTTGTTCCCTATCTTCCGATGTAAACACCCATTTCTTCATGTTTTTCCCTCACAATACCTCCTCGTTGTCCATACTGCCCCCCCACCACCACCTGTTCCTCAGAGCTTCACTGCCATCCCTGTGGTTTATTCCAGGACTTTGGCTGTTTGCGGCCTCTGAGGATGGCAGACAGTCCTGCAGTGAGTGTGCTGTGGGCACGTCTTTTTCTCTCTTTGCCAGCTGTCTCTCGGGCAGGTCTCTGGAAGGGGGTTATTCGGGGAGAGTAAATGCACCTGCCGTCTCGTTCCCTGTCAGCAGGCGCCCCTCCAGAGAAGTCGCTACACTCTGGCTTTCTTCCAGCAACAGTGTCTGCTCCTCCGCAGCCCTGGAGCGGGGCTCTCAGTGGTCATGATCCACTACCTTTTCTGTCTTGTAAAGTCCTTATTTCCCTAGTCTATTGTCCTATGAATTCCTGGTCTCTTGATTCAAGTTCTTTATTTATTACTAGAGGTCCAGAGCACGAATTGGTGCACGGGTGGGGTCTGGCCAGCCTGGCCCCAATAGGGGCAGCTCAGGGTTGGGCCTGTCAGGAGGAGATGGCGGGAGGATGGCTGGCCTGTTCAGTCAGGCCGATTGGGGTTGGAGGACGGATTGGGGGCGGGGGCGGCCATGAGGAGGGGCTGTGGGTGGTGGGCCAGCTGACCCCGCCCCCAAATGGAGTAGGGGGTGCTGACCCAGGCCAGCAGCCTTGGGGAGGGGCCATGGGTGACTGGCCAGCCACCCTGCCCTGATTGGGGTGGGGTTGGCCAAGGGGAGGGGCTGCAGAAGGTTGGCTGTCTGGCCCCGCCCCCTTTTGGGGTGGGGGTGCGATCAGGGGTGGAGCCAACTGGGGGTAGGCGCTATGGGCCTATGGCGGTGGGACAGGCTGATTGCGGTGAGGCTTGCTGTGGGTTGAGGGGGGCGTTTGGCTGGCCAGCCCCATTCCTGATCAGCCAGTTCACTGGCCACAGTGGGCGTCATAGTAACCAGTCATTCCGGTTGTTCC
Source organism: Nyctalus aviator (assembly GCA_036971965.1). NCBI lineage: Eukaryota > Metazoa > Chordata > Mammalia > Chiroptera > Vespertilionidae > Nyctalus > Nyctalus aviator. The sequence continues at coordinate 10,114,926 of CM072926.1, read as the reverse complement.
TGTGTTACAGTCGCTGGCTTTGTGTGTGTGTGTGTGTGTGTGTATATATATATATATATATATATGATAGTAATCTGTATGAGTAAACTGGGAGGGGTCCTGTGTTCTGGATCAGGTTCCTTGGTGTGGCAGAGGGTTCTCTGTAACATCCTCAGGCCCTGGTGCCAGAGACTGTGTTACATGGGACTTGTAGCAACTGGCCCTGCCTTGACTCTCAGGCTGCTCGAGGTGTCATTGCCACTCAGATCCTTTGTGTTTCTCTTCCCCGTCCTGCTGAGGCCCAGTCTGGGGGACCAGCCTCGAGGCAGGCTCCGTTCCCATGGTGCACAGGGACTGAATCCTCAGCCGCTTCCGCTGCGGCTGCCGCCCTGCAGCATGAGGCCAGGTCCCTGCTCGGAGCCGCGTGTGACTCTCGCCGGGGAGCGAGCGGCTCTCAGCGGCACATGCCTGTGTGACTGCCCCCCTGTCCCTCCATCCCCATTCGCTTCTCTCCGGCCTGTCTCCCTCCAGCCTCCTCCTCCAGCCATGGCAGCTCCCATGTCTCTCCCCACACTCTTCCCCTCCCTCCCTCAGTGCCTGGATGGGAGTGGGAGCGGCCACCGCTCTTCATTTGATACCGCTTGTCAGGAAACACGAGTGACGTGGCTGAGCCCTGGAAGTGACCTTTATTACCCACACTTTGTTCAGGAAACCGTCAAGGATGGTTTTCAGGGAAATTCGGCGTTGTGTGTTGCTGCCCTGTGTAACGGAGGGACGTGTGGGAGTCTGAGTGCCTCAGGCAGGGCCTCCTGGTCGGGGACAGTGGTCTGTCCGGTGATGTAATCCTTCGAGGAGGTATCAGAGGGGAGGAGGGGAGGGCCAGCTGCAGGCCGGGCGCTGAGGAGAGGGGAGCAGGTTGGCGCTGAGGCTTGTCCCAGGTCCTAAGGTCCAGACGGCCGTGTCACCCTCTGCCTCCAGGTGCCCGTACCTGCACCGGACGACCGGGGACACCGAGCGCAAGTACCACCTGCGCTACTACAAGACCGGCACCTGCATCCACGAGACCGACGCCCGCGGCCACTGCGTGAAGAACGGGCTGCACTGCGCCTTCGCCCACGGCCCCCTGGACCTGCGGCCCCCGGTGTGCGACATCCGGTGAGTGGCAGGCGTCACCGGTCCTAAGCGGCTCTTCTCCCGGGCCTTGATTTTATTCTAAACCCTCTGACTCGTGCAGGGAGGAGCTCACTAGGGGGTGAGGGAGATGAGCGAGTCCGCTCCTAAGCTGTTAGGATTTGGGTCAAGACTGTTGTCCCAGGACAGGGGTGTGCCAGAGGGACCCAGGATGCTGTCCTGAGCCCTCCAGGCCGCCAGCCTCTCCAGGCACGTATGGGGGCTCCTTAAAGTGATAGAACCAAGTGACTCTCACCTTCGGGAAGGGCTGGGACATTCTCCAGAGCCATAATCGGTGTGTTGTTTGGTCGCAGGGAGCTGCAGGCCCAGGAAGCCTTGCAGAACGGCCAGCTCGGCGGCGGGGATGGCATCCCCGATCTGCAGCCTGGGGTCTTAGCCAGCCAGGCCATGATCGAGAAGATCCTGGGCGAGGACCCCCGGTGGCAAGGTAACCCTGTGGCCGCCCCTGAGGGTGGGCAGGGGGAGCCCTGGTCCCTGTTTGTAAAGTGACCTCCACAGAGGACCTCATTGCCCTCGTTTGTAGCTCAGGTGGGGAAACTGAGACTCACTGAGTCGAGTGCTTTACCCTCAGTCCTGGGGGTGTGGGGACTGAGCGGGTCTGCACCCAGGCATCTGGCCGCCCGGCCACTTCACACCACGGCTTCTCGGGGGGAGGCTGCTGTTCATGGCGCTCCCTGCCCTGCCCTGCGGGCCTCTGCGTGGACTTCAGCTCAGCAGCCTTTGGTCCCTGGGGGGTTGTCTGAAGTGTGGCCATGTCCTTTGGGACTATGGGACCCTGCCCCTGGCGGCCTCCACAGATGATGGCGATGAAATCTTTTTTTGTGTGGTAAAATACACGTCACATAAACTTGTCATTTTAGCCACTTTAAAGTGAACAATTCAGTGGCATTTAGTCCATTCCCAGTGTTGTGCGACCAACACTCTCTAATTCCAGAACATTCCCATCACCCTGGACGGACTCCCCATCCCCATTAAGCAGTCCCTCCCTGGTCCCTGCCACCCACTGCTCTGCGTTCTGTCTCTGGATTTGCCTGTCCAGAGCATCCCAAAGAGCAGTGAGGGTTTAAGAAAACCCCTCTAAGTAATGCTGTGATTCCCCCAACTTCCTTCACTGACTCGCACACGCATGAACCACCCTGCAGGACTGTAGTCACATGAACCGTGAGTTCCTCTGCTCACAGAGTGTCTGTGCTGGGCGGCGGTTCCAGAGATAAATTAATGAAGGTGATTGCACAGGCCTTTCCGGATCCCTCCCGCGTCCTGCTCCCCCTCTCTGGCCCTGCCATGTGTGTGGCACCCGCGTGGCCAGTGCTGAGACTCAGGACTGGGCCCCCGGCTGAACCAGCCCTGAGGACCGTGGCCTCGGCCTCTTCCGGGTGTGGAGGGGCCTGGGGACCCCTCTCCATGTTTCAGGGAGACGGCGTGTGCTCCTCCCCGGGCTGTGATGTCACTGTTCGGGGCAGAGTGTCCCCACAGAGGAGACTCTGTGTGCCCACAGCTCCCTGCCTGCCAGCATCGAGGATAAGTGCCTTACTTGGGATTTTTTTGTGTTTTTGGAAAATGCCTTTGAGAATGTCCCATTTCCTGTTTCCTAGCTGATAGGCCTTCCTGATGGGAAAATCCTTGACTTCTCCCCGCATGAAGCGGGTGCCCTGGTCCACAGCGCATGTGGGCGCAGGTCCCCGTCCCCATCAGGGTTGAGCTTAAGGGAGGAGGTGTGAATGGACTGTGGTGTATTTACCACTCACCTACGGAAGGCCGTCTGTAAGCCTGTGTCTCACAGTTATTGTCATGCGGTTCATTATGTGTGTTTCCTCCACTTAGCACAGGACCTCGTGTCTGTTCCAGGCACTCGGTCAATACTTGCCTTACCATTTTTATTTTATTAAAGTCAGCTTTCTTGTTGCCAAACCCCTCTTGTTCTCTCTCTGCCCTGTCGTGTGGCTAGCATCCTTGTCATGTAGGAAGAATGTGAAGCTGAGTATGGCCGGGCGGGTGGTATGATCCTGTAACGTGCCCTGTGCATGGCATTGCTGCTCTCACTGCACCGTGGGCAGGACTCTCCCCTCCGCCCCCCCCCCCCCCCCTCCTTTCCGCCTGCTGGTTCCTCAGCGACCAACGTTTAGTCCACTGAGCAGATGTATTTAAAAACAGCATATTAGCCAAAACCGGTTTGGCTCAGTGGATAGAGCGTCAGTCTCAGGTTCGATTCCGGTCAAGGGCATGTATCTTGGTTGTGGGCACATCCCCAGTGGGGGTGTGCAGGAGGCAGCTGATCGATGATTTTCTCTCATCAATGTTTCTAACTCTCTATTCCTCTCCCTTCCTCTCTAAAAAATCAATAAAGTATAAAAAATAAAAATAAAAAATAAAAACAGCATATTAGCCTAAACCAGTTTGGTTCAGTGGATAGAGCGTCGGTCTGCAGACTCAAGGGTCCCGGGTTCGGTTCTGGTCAAGGGCATATGCCTTGGTTGTGGGCACATCCCCAGTAGGGGGTGTGCAGGAGGCAGCTGATCGATGTTTCTCGCTCATCGATGTTTCTAACTCTCTATCCCTCTTCCTCTCTGTAAAAAAAATCAATAAAATATATATTTTTAAAATAAATAAAAACAGCATATTAGTAAGTAAGTTGGTAGTTACAAAATAGTCATGTGGATATAAAGTACAGCATAAGAAATATAGTCAAGATTATAACAACTATGTCTGCTGTCAGACTTATCGGGGGATCACTCATAAATTGTATAAATACCTAAACACTGTGCTGTACATTTGTATGAACTAATATTGAATGTCAGCTGTAATTGAAATAAAACCCAGCATATGCAGTAAGGTGTCAGTTATTAACCAAGAGAAGATAGGAGTTTTAGGAATCCTCTCATTGGTTACTGCTTTTTTAAATGTATTTTTATTGACCTAAGACAAGAAGGGAGAGGGAGAGAGAGATGGAAACATCAATGATGAGAGGGAATCATTGCTCAGTTGCCTCCTGCACGCCCCCCACTGGGGACTGAGCCCACAACCTGGGCATGTCCCCTTGGCCAGAATCGAACCCTTCAGTCCCCAGGTCAACTATCCACTGAGCCAAACCAGCTAGGGCTGGTTACTGCTTTTAAATGACCCTGGTGGCTTTTTGTGTGTTTTTGCTTTGGAAATAAAATCCAGACACATGGAGTTAATCATTTAATAAATAGACTTTAGTTTTTTGAGGAGTTTTGGGTTTGACATGAGTGGAAAGTACAGAGAGCCCCCGTATGCCGTGTGCCCCCACCTGCCCACATCCCCACCATAGGGGGACACTTGGTACAGTCTTCAACCTGTGTCAACACATGATCACCAAAGCCCATTGTTTACCATTTTAAGTGTGCATTCAGTGGTGCTTAGTATATTCAATGTGCAGCCGCCACCTTTCCCTGGTTCCACGCCCTCTCTGGTTTCCCCACAGCAGCCCCATAGCTGTCATCAGTCACTCCCCACACCCCCTCCCCAGCCCTGGCCCCCCTGGTCTGCTTCCTGTCTGTGGCGTTGCCTGTTCTCCACGTTTCCTGTGAGTGGAACACACCCGCGTGGTCCTTTGTGTCTGGCCTCCTGCACTGAGCGTCATGCTTTTGAGCTTCGGCCACACTGCAGCTGCGTCAGGGCTTCATTCCTGTGTGCGGCCGATACCATGTCTCTGTGAGGATGAGCACGCTGTGCTGGTTCGCTCCTCTGGGGACGGACACTGGGTGTTTATCCTTTTGGCTACATGACTAGAGCTGCTATGAGCACATGCACTGTGAGCACGCGTGTATTCGTTCACACGTGGACTCCTGTTTTTCAGATACCAACTTCGTGCTGGGCAGCTACAAGACCGAGCAGTGCCCGAAGCCTCCGCGCCTCTGTCGCCAGGGCTACGCGTGTCCCCACTACCACAACAGCAGGGACCGGCGGCGGAACCCCCGGAGGTTCCAGTACAGGTGAGCCTGGGAGCGAGGCCCCTGGCCTCTGCCGCCATCCTCCTCCAGGCCCCGAGCTCGTGTCAGCTTTTCCTTCGAGCAGAGCTGCTCTGCTCACCGGGTGCCACCTCCCTGGCTGAGGGGTCGGCCGTGGAGGGCTGGTTACGTCATCCTTCTTTCTGAGCCATTTCACAGGAACAGAGAGCCTAAGTGTTAGTGACCAAATACTAGCTTGAGAAGGTAAAGCGAGTTTAATGCATCTGAAAGGGTTAGAAAATAAAAATTTTAAAAAACCAAGAAAACAAAAAGTCTCATTTATTACTGGTGGTATTTTTTTTTTTTCCTATGAAACCAAGCAAGTTATAGTAATGCTGCCAAGCACATGACGAAGGGAGGGTTTGGGTTCACTTTTCACACTGGAGGGAAAAGTCTCACGTCCAATTTTGAAATGACCTCAAGAAAAGATGGGCTCGCCGCCTCCTGGCTTCAGGGGTCCGGCCGCTTCTCCGAGATGCTGTTCATGCCAGCGTGGGGACCCCGACGCAGGCCCCCTTTAATTTCTCTGGAAATTAACCCCGGGACTCCGAGCACTTTCTGCATTCGCATGGCCCTCGCCCTGCTCTCACCTGTCCTCAGAGGGAAGAGACGGTCCCTCCGGGGGCTGTGCCCGTGGGTGCCCCCTCCTGAGAGGCGGCCTGCGGCCGGCGGGCGGACCGGCACCCATGGCACGCAGAAAGCCGGTCTCCTCCAGCACCTCCTGTGCCCCTTGTCGCCCAGGTCCACTCCGTGCCCCAGCGTGAAGCACGGCGATGAGTGGGGTGAGCCCTCGAGGTGCGACAGCGGGGACAGCTGTCAGTACTGCCATTCACGCACGGAGCAGCAGTTCCACCCGGAGGTACGCGGCGGCGGGTTCCAGCTCTCCGGTCAGCATAGCCACAGCCTGAGAGGGAGGGTCTGGTGGCTCCTGGCTGTGTTTGGGGATCTCTCTAGAGAGACTCACGAGCTCAGCAAAGCCATTAGGTCTGCAGTTGGGGTTCGTTACACTGTCAGGGACGGAGTGAAATCAGCACAGGGCAGGTCCCCGGGGCAGGGCCTGGGAGGCCGGTGGGAGCTTCCAGCTGCCCTCCCTCTCCCGGTGCCTGTGGCGGCAGCACAGGGTGGCCGACCACACCTGAGCCTTGTGTTTCAGGTTTTTGTTGGAGGTCTAGCTGACCGGGGTGGAGTTGAGGCTGTGGGTCCAGGGCCCCCCCGCTAGGTCACGTGGTTATTAATTACTCAGTGTGGCCAAGGCCAGGTAAACAGACACTTACCGGGCAGACGTTCTAGGGGCACCGAGGTCACCTCCCCGGAGTTGGTCAAGGTCAGTCCTTCCTTTGGATCGTGCAGGTGTGACCAGAGCCTGCTCCGCCAGCCAGAGCTCACGTAGATTTGTGTTGAAAACGACTAAGCTGCCCAGCCCCCGTCAGAGCCTGAGTTAGCAAGGGAGCATGGGGACCAAGGAGGGAGGGGCCGAGGCTGGAGGGGGTCCACCCACAGGGGTGGTAGTGTGTGTGCTGATCCCTGTGAACTGAGGGGTGGGCTCCTTTGCTGAACTCCACGGGCCGAGAGGGGAGACGGCAATCGGGGGGCGGTGGAGGACTGCTGGGGCCTATACCTGAGGTGCCTCCTCAGGCACATGCTGCCCCGGGCTCTGGGAGGCAGGCGCCGAGCTGGAGCTGAGCAGGCTCATCGGGCTGTGTGGTGAACTTGGGTAAATTCTAGCCCTCACCTCCGGACCTTCTCTCTCAAGCCTAGGCCTGCATTTCAGGCCCCACAACAGCTGGTCTCAGGCTTTTATTTTTTCCTCTTCTAGTCACATGATCATTTACTCATTGGAGTTTTGAAACTCAGAAAAAAGTGTTGTGCTTGTTCACACCAGTAGCCTCTGAATAGAGTCTCACTTGGCCTCTGGCTCTGTGCCCTGAGGTGACTCTCCCCTTCATTTCTGTGGCTCAGCACTTGCCTGTTTCCCAAACTCACCCTCTTCTTCTTTTGTTTGTTTTGTTAATCCTCACCCAAGGACATTTTTCATTTGATTTAAATAGAAGGGAGGGAGGGAGAGAGAGAAATATCGATGTGAGAAAGGCACATTGATTAGTTGCCTCCCACACGTGCCCAGGGCCAGGGACCAAACCTACAATCCAGGTACACGCCCCTGACCAGGAATCAAACCCACAACCCTTTGGTGCATTGACCGATGCTCCAACCACTGAGCTGTACTGGCCAGGGCTCCTGCTCTTCTTTTTTAATTTTGTTTGTTTTTTAAAAAATATATATATTTTATTGACTTTTTACAGAGAGGAAGGGAGAGAGATAGAGAGTTAGAAACATCGATGAGAGAGAAACATCAATCAGCTGCCTCGTGCACACCCCCCACCGGGGATGTGCCCGCAGCCAGGGTACATGCCCTTGACCGGAATTGAACCTGGGACCCTTCAGTCTGCAGGCTGACGCTCTATCCACTGAGCCATGCTCTTCTTTTTATATGGCTCATGTAGGTGCAGAATTGGGACTTAAAACCGGTGGACACCAGTGAATTTTTACTTAACTGTGTTTACTCCTAATGTGACTTAATAGAGAAGAAAAGAGGTCAGTGGCACCCTTGGGGCCTTTGCTCCTGGCTTTATTTCAGGCCTGCCTGTGGTGTTCGCAGCCACACGGCTCTGGGTGTTTGCCCCCTGTTTTTACACACACGCCTTGGTGCATACGTTACATTTGTTGACGCTTAAGTAAGACAAAACTCAGAGTACTTAGCATGACCTTTTCTCAGGGTCATTGCACACCAGCAAGCCTAGCGCTGTGTGCACTGGAGGCTGCCCTGGGCGAGAAGGCAGGCACCGGAGTGAGGGAGCGCGTGACTGTGCCAAGGGAGGCGCCCGGGCTGCAGGAGGGCTGTCATTGCATTTGTGTCCTGAAAGTGCTGTGCTTAAGATGCACAATGACATGCAGTTTCCTGGTATTTTTAGTGGGTTTAAGACCCTTTGAACTTGTTTTTGTTGGTGTGGTTGCCTAGCAGACAGTTGAAGCAAGGCGGCTGAGCAGGTGGGGAAGGAAGGAGGGGTGGGGTCTGGGCAGGAGTGCAGAGATCCTGCTGTGGCAACGCCCACGAGGTACGTCTGCAGCCCTGAGGCTGGTCTGCTCCTCCTGGGTCCTGGGTGCTGCGGGGCCTGCCCCCGTGTTGTTGACGGCACGAGAGTATCTTCCACCCAGGTGGGGTGGATTGGGTCTGGTCATGGGGTAGACACGTGTTCGTTTAACGTGTTTCTGGAAATGCACCTGCTGTGTACCAGGCACTAAATCAGGTGGAGAAGCTGACTGTGTGACTTTAAGGACAGGTGCTCCAGGCCCTCGTTCCCGGACTGGCTGGCCCTGTGCCGAGGAGGGGATTCGGGACCATGGGCCTTGGGGGAGGGCCACGCCCATATCCCTCCCTTCTGACGACCGGACTCCCCTGGTGACGGGGCTTGTTCTCCACGGTGTGGGCATTTTCTCTGGGCTCCCATGGAAACCCACTTCCAATCGGGTCTCTCCACTTCATTTTATTTTTGCTCCTAGATCTACAAGTCCACAAAGTGCAACGACATGCGCCAAACCGGCTACTGCCCTCGTGGTCCTTTCTGCGCCTTCGCACATGTGGAAAGTAAGTGCCTGACCCTGGTGGGCTCTGGCTTAGCCGCTGTCGTAAGCCCATCAGGGGAGACAGCTCCTGGGCTCACCAGACTCAGTTCCCCCTGAGCGGGCTCCCAGGGTGGGGAGCGGGCTCCCAGGGTGGGGAGCGGGCTCCCAGGGTGGGGAGCGGGCTCCCAGGGTGGGGAGCGGCCTCCCAGGGTGGGGAGCAGGTGGGAGCGCCTGACATGCCTTTTGGGCTCCAGGGTGGGAGCTGTTGCAGGCTGGGCCTGGTGGGGCCCAGAGGACCCTGCCTCTAGTGCTCCTGAGTGCAGTGGCTGGTGCTGACATGATTTTGGGTAGTTTTTTTTTTTTTTGTGGCTGGATGGGCCCATAGAACGTTCCCAAAGGCAGAAGCGAGTCTGCAATGGGGGCTTGTCCTCCCCTTTGGTGCTCCTCGGCTTCCTCCTAAAAGCCTGTGAGGGGGGATCCGGGTGTGTGTGCCTAGTGGCCAGCCCACTTGTACTTCCTGTGTTTTCTTTGAATGGGGAGGGTGGCTGTTCTTACTGAAACTTTACTTTGTTTTCTGATACTCAAACCATTCGTGTCTCACACCGAAGACTGGAGGGTCCCGTCGCCCTGATGGCTCACATGTTGCTTCAGACGCCCTCTCATAGGCCAGCGTAGGCTCTTCCCTAATTGTGGGGATCCGTTAGCCAACGACCCTGCGGAGCCAGCAGCCACTCACTGCCTGCTTTCCCTCTTCCTCCAGAGAACCTGGGGGTGGCCAACGACTGGGGCTGCCGAGACCTCCTGCCCACCAGCAGCTCTGCGGCCAGCAGCGGCCCGCCCGGAAACGTGAGTGGATGGGTCCTGGGAGGCTGCCCGGGGGCGGCTGGGCACATTGTAAGAGGGTTGTGCTTCCTGAGTGACGCGGTTAAGACAGTCTGCTTTGGGGATGGCGGCTCCTGGAAGACTCCCGAGGATTCTGGCTGAGCTCTGGCGTGGCCTTGCCGTTGGCCAGGCCCTCACATATTGCCCCACATGAATGCACCGTCTTGGGCTGACCATAAAGAAAGGGCCCTGCTGAAGCCGGTTTGGCTCAGTGGTAGAGCATCGGTCTGCAGACTGAAAGGTCCTGGGTTCGATTCCAGTCAAGGGCGTGTACCTTGGTTGCGGGCACATCCCCGGTAGGTGTTTCTCTCTCATCGACGTTTCTAGCTCTCTATCTCTCTCCCTTTCTCTCTATTAAAAATCAATAAAAATATTTTTAAAAAAAAAAAGAAAAAGAAAGAAAGAAAGGGCCCCGTCCAGCAGGGTTTTCTCAGGGCTGACTGAGAAAACCTGGGAGGGGAGATGCTGGCTGAAGGCGAGCGTGGGCAGGTCTCAGCAGGGTGGTCCTAGACGTTTGTGGGGGCAGTGAGAGACGGGGGATCTGGCCTAGAGATGGGTTAGGACCTTCATGTCCTTGAGGACCGAGTACATTGGTGAGGACAGGGTTCCGCACTGTGTCCCGCCCTCACCGACAGGTCATGCTCCTCTTGTATGCCCTCACGTGGGGTGTTTGAGAGGGCAGAGAGGACCTCTTCCTCAGGCGAGCTCGGTGACGTGGGTGCATTTGTCCTGTTGGAGTCACCAAGAAAGTAGCATCTGTCTGCGACGAGGCCGAATCCCTTCAGCTGGGCAGCGAGCTGGCTGCTCTTGCAGGCGAGCTCATCCTCCTCCCTGGGTCAGGCCTTGCGCTCAAGGTCTGGGTTCTCGGAGCCCCTCCGGCACTTAGGAAGGGCTGCACCTGGGTTTGCCCCCCTTAGGTCTTCCGTTACATCGGGGAGAGACTCCCGTATGCAAATTAGTCATTTCAAAGTGAACAGTGGTATCTTATATTGATTTCAGAGAAGAATGGAGAGGGAGAGAGAGAAACATCAATGATGAGAGAGAATCATTGATCGGCTGCCTCCTGCATGCCCCCAACTGGGAATTGAACCGGCAATCCCGGCATGTGCCCTGACCAGGAATCCAGTCGTGCCCTCCTGGTGGACGCTCAACCACTGAGCCACACCAGCCGGGCAACAGTGGCATCTTGTGCTTTCACACATGCAGCCACTGCCTCTCTAACTAGACTCAACCCTGGTTGTCTTTCCATGAGGCAGTTCACATGGACCCGAGGGCTGGGAGTGAAAAATGAGGAAGAAGCTAAAATCCTCTAAGAAATGTTCATTAAAATGATTTGAGCCCAGCTGATTGGGCTAAGTGGTTGAGTGTTGGCTCATGCACCAAGAGGTTACTGGTTCAATTCCCAGTCAGGGCACATGCCCGGGTTGCAGGCTCAATACCTGGCCGCCTCACTCTAGCCAGTTTGGCTCAGTGGATAGAGTGTCGGCCTGTGGACTGAAGGGTCCCATGTTCGATTCCAATCAAGGGCATGTACCTTGGTTGCAGGTTCCCAGTCCTGGCGTGCAGGAGGCAACCAATCACTGTCTCTCTCTGATATCGATGTTTCTCTCTGTCTCTCCCCTCCCTTCCAGTCTCTCTAAAAACCAATGGAAAAACATCCTTGGGTGAGGATTAATTAAAAAAGAACGAAAGAAGGAGGTGGTGTTCTAGAAGGGGAGGGGAGGGGCCCCCTTCAAGTGAGGGGGGTAAAGGAGAGGAATTGCCCTAAGTCATTCTTTGCTTCAGTCTTTCCAAAACTCCCCAGCTCTTGAAGGGACCCCTGTAGAGAAAGGCTTGTCTGGGGTTTGTCTCCGTTGTGGCTTCAGGGTGCCTGGGGCTGACATGCTTCCTTCACACATCCTAGCCTGGCAGTCAAAGATCAAAGTCCAGGTGTAAGAAATGGATTCAGGAGAACCAAAGCAGAGCTAGCAGATCTGCATGCTTTTTCTGTTATGAGACTTTGGCACCTGTCAAAGCTCAGGTCTCTGTATATTTGTGTTTTTAATCCACTATGTTTTCTTCGTTCTGTTGCAGGCGAAGTGGAGGGACTCCCCTGCTGAGGGCAGCCAGAAAGCCAGTGAGCACGACAGTAAGCAGGTACATGCTCCTGGGGTGGGCTTCCCCTCGCCCTGTGGTCAGGGCCAACAGGCATGGGGGATGGCTTTCTGACTTGGTCATGCTCACTCCTGCCACAAAGTGGCCTGGTTAATGTTCACTATAATTTAACTATGTATTCACTTAGTCAGTTTATTGATGAGAGAGAGAGAGTAAGAGAGAAAGAGCAAGAGAGGAAGAGAGAGAGAAACATCAATTTGTTATTCCACTTATTTATGTGTTCACTCATTCTTTGTTTGTGTCCTGACTGGGGATCAAACCTACAACCTGGTCATTGGGATGCTGCTCTAACCAGCCAAGCTGCCCAGCCAGGGCGTTTAACTGTATTTTTCGTTATCTCCTTAAAGTCATCTGTTCCACAGGTCCTTTATTTTAATGTTTAAAACGTTGTTTTGGAGATACTGTGGTTTGGCTTCCAGACCACCGCAATAAACCACGTATGCCAGTTAGGTGAGTTGTCATCTTTTTGCTGGTGGAGGGTTTTGCCTTCAATTTGTAAAAAAATAAATAAATAAATAAATAAAGTAACACCTGCAGAGTGCAATAAAACAAGGCCTGCCTATACCTTGGAAATAATGAGACCCAAACCTTCGAAGGTTCCCCCACGGGGAAGTAGATTAGCACGACCTCGCTGGTTTGCATCGGTGACCTGGGCCGCCGTAACAGCACCGCAGATGGAGCTTAAACAGACGCTGACCCTCTCGGTGTGGAGGCTGGAAGCCAGGACACTGCCTTCTCCCGTCTCCTCAGCACCTTCCCTGAGCCCGGTGTCGTCTCCAAACCCCCCTTTTTATAAGACACCGGTCACAGTGATTAGGACCCACTCTAATTTAAACTCGATTCTCAGGGCACTAAAGTTCCCCTTCCCAAGTAACGACGTCACCCTTGGGGTTTCTGGGGTCAGGACTCCGACACGGGGGTCCGGGACACAGCTCAGCCCAGACAGCATCCAAGGTCAGGGCTCGGGCTCCAGGTCCACGGTCGCCGGCCTTTCGGACCTCACGGACCATCGGTTGGCGACTGCTGCTCTGGGCCACAGCTTATGGGCACGTCCTGAGATTCCTCGGGGTTTTGTTAACTGTTCCCTCCTCAGTGAGGCTGAGGGGAGCTCCCCGCGGAGCCCCCTGTCCGGAGGCTTCAGCAAAGTTGGGTCTTTGCTCCTGTTCTGCCCAGCCCAGCCCAGCCTTCAGGCTTGTTCAAACCTAGTCTGTTTTGAGAAACAACTTTTTTCCCCCAAAACCGATGCCCTCAGGACTCAGAACGCTTGTTTTTACCCTTCCCCGTAACGAGCAAAGCTGTAAACATCAGGAAGGCCTGGGGAGGGGCAGGCAGGCACAGGGCTCACCTCCGGCAGGACTTCACCTGCTCGTCACTGTCGGTGTTCTTAATTTATTTTTAAAAATTATTTTCATTGATTTCAGAGAGGAAGGCAGAGGGAGAGAGAGAGAAACATCAGTTATGAGAATCACCGATCGGCCGCCTCCCGCACACCCCTTACTGGGGGTAAAGCTCACGACCTGGGCATGTGTCCTTGGCTGGAACCCAGGACCCTTCAGTCCTGAGGCTGACGCTCTGTCCACTGAGCCACCTGCTAGGGCTGTCTGGTGATCTTTAAATGCCTACCTGACAACACCTCTCCTTCCCTTCTCTCCTGGTCTCCGGGACGCCCACCCGAGGGCAGGTTTTCCTCCCAGGTGTCTGTCTGAGCAGCTCATGTAGTCACGTGTGTTCTCTTCGGAGCTTCTGAAGCCCGTGTTCGAACTCAGCAGAAGGACAGCTGAAAGTAAAAATGCAACTTAGTTATCTTGTGGTGGTTTTTTCCTTGAGAGATGAAAATGGACACGCTGTTCATTACGAACCGGAAACGTGACGTGTTAGGAATAAGGAGCCAGTGGGCACATGCCTGTCTCAGGGCTTAGGAAAGGAGCCGAGGTCAGACTCGCCAAGTCGCACGGCGAGGGACCCCATGCCAGTCAGCGCCCAGAGGCCCCGGGAAGGTGGGCGGTCCCGGTGTGTGAGCCGCCCTGGGGGTCGCGCTGCCCCCACCAGCTGGTGTGTCTCACACTGTGGCTCCAGCCCTCTCTGCGCTGTGAGTAAACTGGCCAAGGCTATCTGACAGCCTTGCCTGTGCTCAGAGACCCCGTCCACTCCGTCCCGCTGGCTCCGGGGGCAGCGAGCGCCCGAGGTGGGCAGGATTATGGGCCAGCTGCCAGGGTCCCTGGGCGAGGTTAGTGTTGCCAGCCTTTCCCTGAGACCTACTCCCCGACTCCCCCCCCCCCCGCCACTCCCTGCTCTCCCCTCTCCCCCCCTCTCCCCCCCCCCCTCCTGATTCCTGCTCAGTAGAAAGGCTGGAGGGTATGCTGAGGCGGCCCAGTGCTCTCTCAGACCAGCGGCTGCCCTGGGGACCCCTTTCCTGCGCAGGTCTGTACATCCCTGGGCCCCTCCCATCTCCTCTGTGTCAGCGGCAGGCCCATGGGTCCCCGCTGTCCCTGTGTTCCCAGCCCCGACTGTGGCTCTCGTTTCTGGGGCCTCGGCCATGGAGAGCCCCCGGTGCCTCTCTGTCCAGGGTTTTTGTTGGTAAACTGAAGTGGTCCAATTCCTGCTTAGTCTGGCCCCTCCCCAGTTCCCATCTTTCTTCCTGGGTGTCTCTTCCTCAGAAGCCTGTTTCCCAGGCCACACGTGATGGAGCACGTGAAGTGGAAGGGTTGAGGCACCATCGTGGCCCAGGAGAGGATCCATGTGGCTGCAGAGGCTGGGGACGCTGTCCCCAGGGTGCCCAGAGCCCAGCACTCACTCTAGCCCCACCCGAGAGGCCCCGGGTAAGGCAGCCAGCCATGTCATCTTGCCAGCCCCAGAGCGCACACCCCTGTGCCAGCCCCGTCGCTGGACAGAGTCGTCATCCCGAGCACCTCAGGGCACTTGCTAACATGCACACTTTTCTACAGAATGTTTCTTTGTTGTTGAAAGTACTGCAGCTGTGCTGAAGCTGGTTTGGCTCAGTGGTAGAGCGTCGGTCTGCGGACTGAAAGGTTCCAGGTTCGATTCCGGTCAAAGGCATGTACATTGGTTGCGGGCACATCCCCAGTAGGGGGTGTGCAGGGGTCAGCTGGCCGATGATTCTCTCTCATCGATGTTTCTAACTCTCTATCTCTCTCCCTTCCTCTCTGTTAAAAATCAATAAAATATATTTTTTTCAAAAATTAAAAAAAGGAAGTATTGCAGCTGTCACCCTCTTCACCCCCATGGCCCCTTCCACTCGCTCCCGTCCCCTCCCACACACACATATAAGTTCATTGGTTAATTCCTCCTGTCCCCCTTCTCACTGAAATACGTTAGCCTATTGTAACTTGCACACTCTCAAGTTTATCACTTTGATGAGACCCCAAGTCACCCCAAGGTCCACTTGGCCAAGTGTCTCATGTTGGTGGAAGTTGCTCTCCTCCAGCCTGCCACTCAAAACAGGCAGACCAAAAAGCTTCAGGACCCTGGCGTTGGTGATGATTTATTAGATATGACGCCAAAAGCACAGGCAGCAAAAGAAAGTAGATGTCACACATCATCAAAATTAAGCTTGTGTGTACCCTGGCCAGTGTGGCACAGTTGGTTGTGTCATTTCATGCACCAAAAAGTCATGGGTTTAATTCCCAGTCAGAGCACATACCCGGATTGCAGGCTTGGTCCCCAGTAGGGGGCATGTAGGAGGTAGCCAATCGATTTTTCTTTCTCACATGGATGTTTCTCCTTTGTTCTCCCTTCCTCTCTCTAAAATCAATAAAATCATACTGGAAAACAAAACAAAAAAAAACTTGTGTGTCAAAAAACACTGTCAACAGAGTGAAAAGGCAGCCCACGGAATGAGAAAGAACATTTGCAAACCATGTGTCTGATATGGGGTTAATATTCACAATTTTATATATATATATATATTTTTTTTATTGATTTTGTACAGAGAAGAAGAGAGACAGAGAGTTAGAAACATCGATGAGAGAGAGTCACCGATCAGCTGCCTCTTGCACACCCCTTACCGGGGATATGCCCGCAACCAAGGTACATGCCCTTGACTGAAATCGAACCCGGGACCCTTGAGTCCCCAAGCCGACGCTCTATCCATTGAGCCAAACTGGTCTCGGCAATATTCACAATTTTTTAAATATATTTTATTGATTTTGTATGGAGAGGAAGGGAGAGAGATAGTTAGAAACATCAATGAGAGAGAGTCATCGATCAGCTGCCTCTTGTACACCCCCTACTGGGGATATGCCCGCAACCAAGGTACATGCCCTTGACCGGAATCGAACCCAGGACCTTTCAGTCCCCAAGCCGACGCTCTATCCACTGAGCCAAACCGGTTTCGGCAATATTCACAATTTATAAAGAACTCATATAACTCAGTATCAACAGAAAAATCCAAATGAAAAGTGGGTTGAGGATTTGAATAGACATTTCTCCAAAGCAGATCTCCAGAAAGCTCATAAGCACATTGAAAGATGCTCACCACCACTGGTCACTGGGGAAATACAATTCACATCTGTTACCAAACTCCAGGGGTTCACCACTGGGGGCACTCTATTTAAAAGCAAGAGGTGAGCCCTACCTGGTTTGGCTCAGTGGATAGAGCGTCGGCCTGCAGACTCAAGGGTCCCAGGTTTGATTCCGGTCAAGGGCATGTACCTTGGTTGCAGGCACATCCCCAGTAAGGGGTGTGTAGGAGGCAGCTGATGGATGTTTCTCTCTCATCGATGTTTCTAACTCACCCTTTCCCTTCCTCTCTATAAAAATAAAATATATATTTTAAAAAAATAAATAAAAGCAAGAGGTGAGCCCTGGCCAGTGTGACTCAGTCGGTTGTACATCCGTCCTCTCATGCACCAAAGAGTTGCCCAGGTTATGGGCTCGATCCCCCACGAGGGATATGCAGGAGGCAGCTGATTGATGTTTTGCTCTTACATCAATGTTTCTCTCCCTCTCTCTTATTCTCTCTCTAAAAATCAATTAAAAATCTGTAAGAAGTAAAATAAAAAGAGGCCCTGACTTGTGTGGCTCAATTGGTTGGGCACCAAAGAGTTGCTGGTTTGATTCCTGATCAAGGCAAATGTCTGGGGTTGTGGGCTAATCCCTGGTATGGAGCATATAGGAGGCAACTGATCAATGTTATGCTCTCACATTGATGTTTCTTGCTCTCCCCCTCCCTTCCTCTCTAAACATCAATAAAAATAAAGATAAAAAGACAGAGGTGACCCCTGGCAGGGTGGTTCAGTTGGTTGGAATGTCATCCCATACACCAAAAGGTTGTAGGTTCAATCTCTGGTTGGGGCATGTACAGGAGGCAGCAGATTAGTGTTTGTCATATCTATGTTTTTCTCTCACCCCTTTTTTCTCTAAAAATCATATCCTCAGGTGAGAATTAAACAACAAGAAGTGTTGTCACAAGGTAGTTTTATTTACTTGCAGCAAAGCTCTTTTGCTTGGAAGGGGGTTGGCCATAGCGCATCCACATGATTTGGTCAATTACATGTTGATTGCTTCTTTGCAGTTGGCATGTCATCTCTTGAATTCCCCTTCAGCTTATCCTATTTACTGCTGCATCTGCAAATTACTGTGCTATATTCAACATTCAGCAAGAAATAACGTTTAGCCCTAACCATTTGGCTCAGTGGATAAGAGTGTCGGCCTGCGAACTAAAGAGTCCCGGGTTTGATTCCCGTAAAGGGCATGTACTTTGGTTGTGGGCACATCGCCAGTAGGGGGTGTGCAGGAGGCAGCTGATCAATGTTTCTCTCTCATCGATGTTTCTAATTCTCTTTCCCTCTCCCTTCCTCTCTTTAAAAAATCAATAAAATATATATTTTAAAAAGAAATAACATTTAGAACTGCCCATTGAGATCCTTGTCCTATCTATCATATTCACAATTAGATATGACTTCCACACTCATTAAGTTGGCTGCTGTAAGAAAAAAAACACACACACAAAAAAAAACCCCCAGAAAATAAGAGGTGTTGGTAAAAATGTGGAAAAGTTGCAACCTTTATGCATTAGAAAACAGTATGGTAGTGCCTTGGAAAAATTGAAAATAGAACTACCATGTGATGGAGTGATTTCACCTCTGGGTATACTGTATGCCCAAGAGAATTGAAAGGAGTGTCTCAGAGGGATGTTTTCCCCCCTTGTTCATAGCAGCATTATTCAGAATTGCCAAAAGATGGAAGCAACCGGAGTGCCCATGGACAGATGAATGGATGAGCATACTGTGGTGCATACATACCGTGGAATATTATTCAGCCTTTAAAAGGCTACAACTCGGGTGAACCTCGAAGACTATTAGCTTGGCTGCCATAACAAAACACCATAGACTTGCGGCTAAACTAACAAATTCATTTTCTCTCAGTTCCCGAGGCTGGACATCCTAGATCAAAGGCTAGGCAGGTTTGATTTCTCCAAGGCCTTTCTCTCTCGGGTTACAGACTGCCCGAGTCTTGTATGTGCTCACATTCTTTGCCTGTGTGTGTGCACATCCCTGGTGTCTCTTTCTCTTTTTATAAGGATACGAATCCTACCAGTCCTATCGGATCAGGACCCCACTCTTACTACCTCATTTAACCTTAATCGCCTCTTTCACAGCCCTGTCTCCACACAGTCATCTGCAGTTAGGACTTCAACACTGGTGTCTTGGAGGGACATAGACATTCAGTCCATAAAAAAGATGGCTTTGCTAAGTGAAGTGAGCTGGACACGAAGGACCACTTATTGTATGATTTCATGCATAAGAGGCCCCTAGAAGAGTCAGATTCATACAGATAGGAAGTGGAATGGCAGTGTTAGGGGCTTGGCCCATCCTGGCACATTTGTAACAACCATGCCTCCGTGAAAGGGCCCAACAGGATGTTGTCATCGAATTTCAGGACCAGTTGTCCCTGATGTCTTTCATGGGGCATGTCCTGCAGTGTGACTTGCCTTGTGTGGGTCAGTGAAGTCACTGTGTGTGCCTCCGGCTGTGGCTCTGGGTCAGGCTGTGTGTGGGATTTAATTAGCGGCATCTGCAGTGTAACCGGTCTCCGTGGATTACAGGGAGGCCTGTGGTCACACCTCCACAGCCGGAAGGATAGGAATGCTTGCTTGTGGGTGACCTCAGGGAGCATAGGGGACACAGTTCTTTAGACTTCTGCAGTTTGAGTTTTTATTTTTAAACTAGAGGCTCAGTGCATGAAATTTGTGCACTGGGGGGGGGTCTCTTCAGCCCAGTCTGGGAGCCCTCAGGGGATGTCTGACTGCCATGGAGGTGGCTGGAGAGGCTCTCGCCACTGCTGCTGCACTTGCCAGCTGTGAGCCCAGCTTCTGGCTGAGTGGTACTCCCCCTGTGGGAGTGCACTGACCACCAGGGGGGCAGCTCTTGCATTGAGTGTCTGCCCTCTGGTGGGCAGTGTGTGTCATAGCAATCAGTCATTCTGGTGGTTGGTCAGTTTGCACATTAGCCTTTTATTATATAGGATTGTCACTTCAAACATACAGTGGTGTTCAGTTCCAGGGTCTCTGCACCAGTGACCGTGGCCTGCCAAGGAGCGCTCTCTTGAGCAAAGCCAGTGGAGGGGGTTGGGAGCCCATGAACACAGGACTTGAGCCAAGTAATAGGTACTTTGAAAAATTGTCCTATGCAGATGTCTGTCTGACAAAGTGCATAGTAACACTCCTTGTTATGGAAAACCTCCCTTAGGCTGACAAACTGGTAACACCACCTTATCGTTGACCTTGTAGCAGCTGCCCCACCCCCAGGTTAACTTCTGTATTATTTTGAGGCAGAACCTGGACATCACATCATTTTGCCTCCCTATAGCTCTGACTCGCGATGTCCTAGTAACAGGAGTCTGCCTTTAAACTCAGTGCGGTCCGGCCAGTGTGGTTCAGTGGGTGAGTGTTGACCTATGAACCAGGAGGTCATAGGCACATGCCCTTCAGGGCACATGCCCCCGGCTGCAGGCTCGATCCCCAGTAGGAGCGTGCAGGAGGCAGCTGATCAATGATTATCTCACATCATTGATGTTTCTATCTTTCTCTTTCTCCCTTCCTCTCAAATCAATAACTATGTTTAAAAATAAGTAAACAGTCAATAAAAAGAAAGAACAGCCGGGACCGGTTTGGCTCAATGGATAGAGCGTCGGCTTGGGGACTGAAGGGTCCCGGGTTCGATTCCGGTCAAGGGCATGTACCTCGGTTGCGGGCATATCCCCAGTAGGCATATCCCCAGTGCAAGAGGCGGCTGATCGATGAGTCTCTCTCATCGATGTTTCTTGCTCTCTATCTCTCTCCCTTCCTCTCTGTGTAAAATCAATAAAATATATTAAAAATAAATAAATAAATAAATAAAAAGAAAGAACAATATAAATGAACAAACGAAACAGAAATAGCCGAAAACGGTTTGGCTCAGTGGATAGAGCGTCGGTCTGCGGACTAAAAGATCCCAGGTTTGATTCCGGTCAAGGGCATGTTACCTTAGTTGCGGGCACATCCCCATAGGCGGGTGTGCAGGAGGCAGCTCATTGATTTTTCTCTCTCATCAATGTTTCTAGCTCTCTATCCCTCTCCCTCTCTGTGGAAAATCAATAAAATATATATTTTTAAAAAAGAAACAAAACAGAAGCAGACTCACAGATGCAGAGAACAGACTGATGGTTGCCAGAGGGGAGGGGTTTCGGGGACTGGGGACAAGGCTGTGTGGTGCCAGTGGGGCACTGGGCATACCAGGGGGAACACTTTGCAAAGAATACGATTGTCTAACCAATATGTTATACACCTGAAGATAATACAAAATCATACTGAATGTACCGTAAACTGTAATATAAAAATAAAAATACATTTTAAAAAAATATATTTTATTGATTTTTTACAGAGAAGAAGAGAGAGGGACAGAGAGTTAGAAACATCGATGAGAGAGAAACATCGACCAGCTGCCTCTTGCACACCCCCCACTGGAGATGTGCTCGCAACCAATGCACATGCCCTTGACCGGAATCGAACCCGGGACCCTTCAGTCCGCAGGCTGATGCTCTATCCACTGAGCCAAACCGGTTTCGGCTAAAAATACATTTTTAAAAATAAAATTAGTAAACGCAGTGTGGGCTGGCTCCCAGCTCTGTCCCAGGTCACTTTCACTGCAGCTTTTCCTGCGCACAGCGCCCTGCACGTTCTCGGCTCTTCATCCACGATGGGCCAGCTCTCTGTGTTTTTATCTGTTGCCCATTGTATAACGTGAATCTCCCCGTTTTTCACTTTTCTTCGGTAATGCGGTTATGGGACCATTTCATCCATCTTCAGAAGAGGGCTTGTTCTCAACTGCTTTTGTCTGTGGGTGTTTGTTTTCTAGTGGTGAATGCCGGCTTTCTAGCCGCTTTCTGCAGAGCGGTTCATTAGAGGAGACTTTTTAGATACATTTGTTCCCGTCCCTGGGTGATTGGCAGCTAGTGAGTCTGCCTGTCTAGGTCGTCATGAATAACTAGACCTTTGGGGGTGAAGCCCACTTCCATTGCTTTTTGCTCTGGGGTGGAAGTGAGCGGAAGCTTCTGTCTGGCCGCGGCCGCGCTCAGGTGCGCCTGCTCACCTGTTTGTGTCTCTGCACAGAACCACCTGGCGGTGTTCACAGTGGTTCACCCGCTTGCTCCCAGCGTGAGCTCCAGCGTGGCGTCCAGCCTGGCGTCCAGCGCGGGTTCCAGCGGCTCCTCCCCCACTGCTCTGCCCATTCTCTCGGCCCGTGCCCACCCACTGGACCCCACTGGCAGTGCCCTCGAGGCCATCCCAGGTAAGCCCGAGACTCTCGTTTCCCTGACTTCTCCAGCACTCACATGGTAGCGTGTGCGGAATGAGGTGGGAAACCCACCTGTGATCTGGTCGTCGGTCACCTTGGCTGCATGGCATGAGGTCGAGGTCGTGGAAACACCAGCCTCGCCAGCAGCCTGGGGCTGGGGCTGCAGATCTGATGAGCAGCCCTCAGGTGGGGCAGCTGCACAGGCCTCAGGGCAAGGCAGAGAACCGGAGGCTTTAGGGAGATGGAAGTGGGAGTTGGGGGACAGTGAGGGTGGAAGGTGGGGGACCATGACAAGGGTGGGAGGGAGTAGGGATGAGTCCAGAAGGCCGTGGGCATGCCTGCCAACTAGTTATTACCAATGACTGTGGTGGTTCCCAGCTGAGGGTTTGTGGACTGATGGGCCATGTGATTGGAGGCAGGCTGGGGGAACCTGTCTGCGGGCCCGGACGGAGGCTTGGGCTCCGGTGGGGGGGACTGGGGTGAAAATGTAGGGAAGAACAAGATGGACTTACAGCTAAAAGGGTGTTGGGGGCTGTGCCTGCCCCTTGGCCCCCACAGGCCACATCGGAGCGGTGGGGCCCCTGGGACCGGGGGAGGGTGCTCTGCATTGCTCAGCTGACCCTCACACAGGTCTCCATCCATCCTGGGACCAGGAGGTCCAGGGGAGGCCTCTGTTTGTGGAAGTTCAAAACTCTGTCTCTGGCCAGAGTTGGCTGGGAAGGTGCGACTCCCATAAGAGTCCAGCCTGGGCAGCACAAAATTTCATTGTTTTTTGTTTGTTTGTTTGTTTTTAAATATTTTATTGATTTTCCACAGAGAGGAAGGGAGAGGGATAAAGAGCTAGAAACGTCGATGAGAGAGAAACATCTACCAGCTGCCTCCTGCACACCCCCCACCGGAGATGTGCCCGCAACCAGTGTACATGCCCTTGACTGGAATCGAACCTGGGACCTTTCAGTCCGCAGACCGACGCTCTATCCACTGAGCCAAACCGGTTTTGGCACAAAATTTCATTGTTACAGATAAGCACAAACAACTCTTAAAGGAAGGCTTCTTTCCCCCAATATAAAGGTAGCAATAGTAAAATTTGGGCATATGAGAAAATTAATTAGGAAAATGAAATTCCTGCCCCTAAACAGTGAGGCTTTGCTCACCTGAGTGAAGAACAGAACTGGGTGCATCTGTGCTTTGAAAGGGGTCTCGATGGGCAGGTGATGACTTATGGGCAGGTGATGGTTGGAGTTAGCATATTTCTAGTAATTTTTGCAGTCATTATCTAACACCTAAGGGGGCATCCTCAGCCTGTGTTAGTGTGGCATTGACCATCTTGCTGTGTGCTCTTTCACTGTCTTAAATATTTCTTGAACCAACTACCAGGAAGTAAAGAGTGAATTTTTGTTCAGGATCAACATTGCCTCCATTTACAGATAATACATTTCTGTTGCTGTTGTTAAAATAATGAGCTTCTACTGTCAGTGTGATCCTCATGTTTTCTATGCTCACCCTCCTGAGATCACGTATCAAATTATAGCCTGATTCCGCCCCAGTTATGGAAGTAATGGAATCCTTGGAACTGCCCTCTGGCCCAGGAGGGCCCCCGCTGGGCAGTGTTCCCGCTGCTGAGGGCCCCCACACCGACCTGCTTTGGGGCGAACAGGTATAGACTGGATGTTTCCTCCAGTGGTACAGTTTCAGTGCCAATGCACTGAATCAGAATAATTCACTTTAAAGTTATTCATTTATTCATTTAAAGTAAACAAAAAAATAGGTGTGGTTTCTAGACTATTCTGTATTTAATGGATTTTTGTGGAATCATCTCAGGTCATTTGACAGATTTCATTTCCTTTGCCTCTCACTCCACATGAATAGGTTTCAGATGAAAACAGTGACCACTGCCCTAGCAGGTTTGGCTCAGTGGATAGAGTGTCAGCCCACGGACTGAAGGCCCTGGGCTGGATTTCAGGTCAAGGGCACATACCTGGGTTTCAGGCTCCATCCTGCCCGATGCAGGAGGCAGCCAGTCGATGTGTCTCTCTAACATCCATGTTTCTCTCTCTCTCTCTCTAAAAATCAATGGAGCCCTGACCGGTTTGGCTCAGTGGATAGAGCATCAGCCTGCAGACTGAAGGGTCCCAGGTTCGATTCCTGTCAAGGGCATGTACCTTGGTTGCAGTCTCCTCCCTTGCCCACATGGCTGTTTATGGCTCTCTCTCTCTCTCCCCAACTCTCCCTAAAAATCAATGGAAAAATATCCTCAGGTGAGGATTTAACTTAGTAAATAATGACCATTAAAATAGTAAGCAGAGGAGCTCACTGCTGGAAGTGGCCAGCGGCAAAGAGCAGGAGCTGCGAGAGCCGGCACGTTGGGGCGGTGTGGGGCGGCGCGGCCCCTTTAAGGCTTGCGCAGCCGGGGGCGGGGCCGGGGCGGGCGCGTCGGAGGTTGCGTCACTCGGGGGCGCGGCCGGCGCGCGGTGGGCGGGCCGCGGGCCGTATTTGAATCCGCGGTGGCGGCGGCGGCGGCCCGTGGCGGCGGCGGCGCGGACCGTGAGTCAGCATCCTCCGCCTGCGTCCTCCGGGGCGGGTCGTCCTTCGGCGGAGCTGCGGAGCGGACGGTGCGCCCTCAGGTGCGGTGCGGCCCTCCGCGCGCGGCTCCCCAAGTGAGGTGCGTCTCCCACCACCCCCTCCGCGCACCTTCCCCCAGGTGTGCTCCCCTCCCGGCGCCGGTCCCGGTCCTCGGCGCCCGGTGCCCGGGTGCGAGGGCAGGGGCGGCACCAGCTCTCAGGGTGCGGAGGGAGGGAAGGAGACGCCCGCCGGCGGAGCTGCTCTGCGGGGAGCCCGCTCTGCAGAGGCGCCCGCCGCGCGGTTCTCAGCGGCGCCTTCACCGCCCAGCGGAGGGGGGTCTCCTGCTGCCGGGAGAGGACGGTCTCCCGCTTCCTCCGCGACCGCCGCCTGCGCCCGCCCTGTCGGAAACGGAGCCCGCGAGGCAGCAGGTGTGCCAGGCGCTTCTCTGCCCCGTAGTTGGGGGAGGACGGCCCGGGTGGGTGGGCGCGTGGAGCTCCCCCGGCCGCGGGCCCCCCGGTTTGGCCTTTAATTCTATGCGCTGTGTGCATCGTCCCCGTGACTCCCCGCTCCGGGGACCGCGGCGCCTCTCCAGTTTGCTGTGTCACGTCAGGAGCGGGGCTCTGCCAGGGCCATTACTCGGCAGCTTTCAGCTGATTTCTCATCCACATCAGGGAGGCTCCTGGATCTTGGCAAGGCTCGTTCTGGGTCAGATGGCACAGTTTGGGTGTGTAGGTGGGTTCATCTGCATGTTGAGTGTTAAAGCCTTTAAATAAAAGTCAGTTCTTCCTTTATTCTGGGAGACCTGGGTCTGCTCTCGGGAACAGCAAGGTATGGTGGGATGGAAGAAGTCCTGCTGCTGAGTGTTGGCCGGGACACATCCTGGGCGCGGTGGTCTGCCTGTGCGCTGGAAGCAGGCTGTGGTTTGTCGGGGCGGGGTTGGTCCCTCTGATGCCACTCTGCACCTGAGGGGGCAGTCGGGGGGCACTTGGGTGCTGAGTCATAGGGTGGGGTGGGGGGAGCTTGGGAAATAAATCACTTCTAGGTGAGAAAAGACTCCAGCAGCCTAGTTTGCTTCCCCTTTTGTGCCTTTGTTATTCAAAAGGTGCTTCTGGAACTCTTATTACCTCTGGAGCTGACCATCTCTAACATGATCCTAGGACTGCAGGTGCTGAGGGCTGAACCCATGTTTTCAGGCCCAACTCCAGATCTGCTCCTGAAGGGTGCGTCTGGGCCTCCACTCTTTTGGGAGATGGAGGAGGCAGGGCAGAGCGGAAGGGGTGGGGATGAGGAGAGGGTCAGTGCTCTCGGAAGAGGAGTCGGCGCCTCAGCCAGCACTGGCTCAGGTCTAGGCTGAGGTGCAGGAATGGAGCTGGGAGGTTCTCAGAGGGTTTTGGAGCCTGGGCAGGAGTTCCCCCCAGGACTGGTGGGGCTAACGGAAGCTGCAGCCCATAGCAGCAGTGTCAGGCTTGAGGACAAAAGAGGAACCATTTTGGGGTGGGAAGGCTGCTTTGGCAGGACCGGGATGGGGCAGGGCGAGGCCGAGTCCAGCCGTGAAGTGTTGACCTGCATGCCGAGACGACGCATTCCTTTTTGGGAGGCAGGATTGGCTACTGCCAAGGCCACTCGGAGATAGTCCAGGTCAGGGTGAAGGGGCAGGGCAGCCTGCAGACATGGCTGGGGCCTGGGGCCTCTGCTGTGTGCTGAGTGGGGAGGAGGAGCTAAGGGCCCCACGGTTCCAGCGCAGTGAGTGACCCAGGTGCACCAGTTTGAGGGCGGCACCTGGGCGCCCATGGAGGCGGCAGTGCGGCTGCACTGAGGGGCGTCTGGGGCAGCTAGTGTGAGGGCTGCAGAAACCCTGTGTGCCTGAGCGTGGAGGGGCCGCTGAGCTCCCTCCCCAGGCAGAGGAGGGTGGAGAGGGCCAGGCGGCTGGCAGGGGCTGCCTTTGACCAGAGAGGTTTGGGGGCATGGCACAGGGCCAGAGGGCAAGGCCTGGGCGGCAGTTTGAAAAGTGAGTTGGAAACTGAGGATGGCAAGGAGACAGGCTTGTGTGAGGTGCTGTAGAGCCTGCAGGGCTGTAGTGTCCTGGAGAGCAGGTGCCAGCGAGAGCCTGGAATTCAGAGCAGCAGGACAGGTCTGGGGAGGGGTCCCAGCAGGGCTGGGCTCTGGCTCTGTGGGAGGTGCCCATCCAAGCACCAGAGCACAGCCTGGAGGGGATGGATCACATGGGCACGTCCCCGGGTAATCCCCTCTGTTGTGGGTTGAATTATGTTTTCCAGTCCTCCCCCCTGCCACTGACCTGGAACATGACCTTATTTGGAGATGGTCTTTGCAAAATAGGTAAAATGAGGTCATTGACAGGAGCCCTAATCCAAGATGACTGCTGTCCTTGTAAGAGGGAGGAGATTTAGACACAGACACAGAGGAGAGCAGCCATGTGATGATGGAGGGGAGAGAGGGTGATGCAGCCACCAGCCAAGGAAGGCCAAGGGTTGCTGACAAAGCCGAAGCTGGAAGAGGCAGGACGGAGCCTCCAGAGGGCACACAGCCCTGTGCCCCCTGGTCTCAGCTTCTGGCCGCAGAGCTGGGAGAATGGGTGTGTGGTGCTCGAAGCTGCCCGACCTGTGGTGCTTGCTTTTAGCAGCCCCGGACCCAGAGGCTCCTGGGGCCCTGCCTGTGAGAGGGAGGGACTGGCTGCAGAGAAGGGCGTGAGCAGCACAGCGGACGCAGAGGGAGCCCACGGAGGGAGGCTGCAGGGCAGAGGTCGGCGCTGCCCCTGTGGGTCCCTGCCTCCAGGCCTTCCTGAGGCCTGGGCTGTGGCGTTGGGCTGTTTCCACATTGCCTGTCTTGGCTGTGCCGTGCGGTGTGTCAGGGGAACCTGCTGGAGGAGCTGGTCCGGCTCAGCCTCGTGGCTGCTGCTGTCACACTCAGGAGGCCACAGTGAGGAATGTTCATTGTCTCCATCATCTTCTCGGGGACAAAAGAGCTTGTGTGGTCCTTGCACAGTTAGGCATCTGCAGGGTCAGTGTCTCCAGCTCAGCACCTTCCCGCCTCTCACAGATGGAATCTAGGGATTCCTTTGGGGGGGGGGGGGAATAGAACCCCACTTTTCCAGATAAGACCTTCAAAGTCTTTCACACCTTTGTGTCAGTAGTTCTCTTGGTACCTCCCACTGCTCCTGGTGACAGATAATAGTGGGGGATGGGGAGGGGGGGAACAGTGTTCTCCAGGTGACTTGGTAGCTTGGTCGGGATGTTCTGATGCTGGGGTTGGGGGGTCGCTCAGTGATTCCCCCAACATCATCTCTGGTCAGTGGAGCATGGTCTCCGCTCTGCTCCGGGCCCTGGTTCCCAAGCCGGGCCACGTCGGGGTGGTGCCTGCAGGCAGTGGTGATGACAAGGGTCAGATGCAGGCCCTGGGCCTCGCCAGGCAGCGCTGCTCCCTTGCATCATGGACACGAGGCCCCGTACTTTTCAGTGTGCACAACAGGCCTCACACCACGGAGGCGGGAGGCGGGAGCCAGTGGCTCCCAGATGTGCGTGCCTGAGCACCGCTCATTGGCCAGGAGCCCTCACATACCCCTCCCCCCAGGGGCTGAGGAAGGGTAGCTGGGGATGCCGCGCTGGCTGAACCCTATATCCGCTCTCTATGTGTACCACAGCTGGCTCCCCATAGATTTGCTTATCCTGAGGACTTACGTTCTTTGGAAGTCACACATCTCTTGCCCCGTATTTCCTGCTGATGACAGTAAACGCCTCTCATTAGAAAAGGCAGCAGCCCCCTCCCCAGCATAGGCAGGTTCCCCTGTTCGTTGAGTTGCACTTTGCTCAGCTCTTCCATTTGAATGCGGCGCCTCCTGCAGCCTGGGCCCCCGCTGCTCCTCCAAGGACCCTGTGCAGGAGACACGGCTGTGCTCTGGCGTGGCCTCTCCGTGGGCAGCTTTAACCTGAGGCTGCTTGTAGGACGTGGTCCAGGGGGCTCTGTGATACTTGGCACCAGGCAGCCGGGGGCGGGGCAGGGGCAGGAGCCTCCAGAAGCCCAGTTCGCTCACCCAGAGAAGCAGGTCTGACTAGGGTCCCTGTGGTAGGTCCCCTGGGCTGTGGAGATGTCTCCTAGGGGCAGGGGCAGGGTAGGGTGACTTTGTGGCTCTTGAAATGAGACCTGGTGCATCTTGCAAGACATCAAGGGAGATAGGGGACCCTCAGCCACCAGGGGGCGCAGGGCTCGGCTACATGGAAGAGGCCCACTTTGTGGGGGGGCTCCCCAGAAGTGGGGTGGCTCCCCAGAAGTGGGGTGTGGGGGGAGAAAGGTGCTTAGAGGCAGAACTCCTGAGTGCTGTGCCTTTGATGCCACCACGCTCTCCTTTGGGTTGGGAAGGCTGCTCTGGCTCACGAGGTGTGTCCCAGGGTGTTTCTGCCTGCTGCCCCCCCCCCCCCGGGCATTTCCCTAAGGTCTTGAGCTGATCCTGTGGGACCCCAGAGACTCCTGAGTCATGCTCCCGCTTAGGGGGCTGGTTGGCCCGACCTCGGCCACCCAAGGACAGCTTCCTGCTCTTGTGCTGAGACAGTGCTGCTCCGTGCAGCTCCCTCCGTCCTGCCCCTCCATCCTGCCCCCTCTGACCTGCCCCTCCATCCTGCCCCCTCTGTCCTGCCCCCTCCGTCCTGCCCCTCTGTCCTGCCCCCTCCGTCTTGCCCCCTCCGTCCTGCCCCCTCCGTCCTGCCCCTCCGTCCTGCCCCCCCTGTCCTGCCCCCTCCATCCTGCCCCTCCGTCCTGCCCCTCCGCCCTGCCCGAGAAGGGTTCTGAGGAAAGCTTTTGGGGGCGGGGGCAGTCTGAGGGCCCCACCGTTCCATTCCCGTCTTGTTGAGCAGACGTGCCTGGGGCGAATGGTGTCCTGGGGAACAGAGGGGATGGGAGGGCCCACTGAGGGTCAGGGTGGAGAACAGGGTGCAGAGCTCGGTGCTAGTGCGAGAGCAGCCGCTCGCTCGCCATGGACGGACGGCCCCCTCCTGGAATTCTCTTTCACTGGTTAAGTATGTTTACTTGGTCAAATGTCGTCCCGTGACATTGGAACCGCAGAAGCCGACTTCAGGGAGGTGAGGCCTGCTCTAGGACCACGTGGGAGCCTGGAGGCCCTGGCTGTGCGGGAGGAGAGTGAGTCCAGCTGGAAGGCGGCAGGGGTGTTCCTGGCCCCCAGCTCCGAGGCGGGGTGTCCCCGCTCCCCGGAGAGCCAGGCATCTCCCTGCTGCCGCTCCGAGTGTTTCTGAGCAGTAACAGGTGTCTTGTTGGACAGGTTCTGCCTTAGATCTCCACCTTAGTGATGTAAGCCTCGCTCCCTTGGATAAGGAGCTGGATGAGCAGGACGGAAGTGACCTGGGACCCACAGGTAAGATGGATGACGCCTGGTGCTCTTGTCAGGGTGGCTGGGCTGGCCGGGCGTTCCTTTCCAGGATCCTTAAACGGCCCTCGGGTGGGAGAGGCCCCTCCCCCTCCTCCAGGACCCTGCAGCCCTGGCAGGACCAGCCTCACAGCCCCTCAGTTTCCCTCCATTGGAGCAGAGTGGCCCCTGCAGAGACGGGCATGGGGTGTGCAGAATGGGGACACGGGCGGCCAGCCTTCACAGCCTTCTGAAAGGTTTAACCACTGCTTTGGATAAAGATGGTATAAACATGTCTGGCCTAAACGCTCATCTTTTTCTTCTTCTTTTTAAAAATGTTTTTTTATTGATTTCAGAGAGGAAGGGAGAAAGAGAGAGGTATAGAAACATCAGTGATGAGAGAGAATAATTGATGGGCTGCGTCCTGCACACCCCCTAGTGGGGATCGGAATGATGGACTGTGACCTCCTGGTTCATAGGTCAATGCTCAACCACTGAGCCACACCAGATGGGCCTGTCTTTTTCTTCCGATGTTGAAACAAATGAATGTTTCTGGGGGCCCTGAAAGTACTGGGGCCACCTTGCCGGTGGGTACGCTGGCTGCCGGGTCCTGGTGGGTGTCTGGTCTCTGGGACCCTGCTGAAACCCTCGTCCCGTGCACTTGCCTTTGGTGTGAGTGGCTGGGAGCTATGGACAAATCTCGGCCTGGGGGAGCTCTGTCTCTGCACTGCCACGTGGTTGCTGCAGGCCTGGGACCCCCCAGCATCCTCACCCTGTGCCCCCGTGCCCTGGCTGCTGCACCCCAGCTCAGAGGCAATGCTGTGCTGTTTCCTGGGCAGAGGGCTGCTGCTGCCTCTCACTAACCCGGCCCCTCCACTCTGCACAGGTCAGAGGTCGCTGGGGGGCTCAGAGCCCGTCACCATTCCTGGCTGCCTGGCCCGCTCCCCATCCCTGCAATCCTCGTCATCCCTGTCCACCTCCCCGCTCAGCTCGCTCTCCCAGTCCCTGTCGGGGCCTCTTGTCTCCTCGGCCATGACGCCCCCCCAGCAGCCGCCACCCCTCAAGTCGGAGCCCAGGGTGCTGGGCTCCTCGGCCTCGTCCTACAACTCCCTAGGTGAGCTGGGGCTTTGGGGGAGGGGCTGCCTATAGTGACAGCTTACTGCTGACTAAACAGAGGTGTGTGCGGGCGGGTGTCCCCACTTGGCTGCCCTCATTTCAGACTCCACCGTGCTGCCCTGCACGCTTCCTGCGGTGAGGGCCTTGGCGTAAATCCCAGGCGGCCCCTTGGCCCCGTGTCTGCTGCTTGGCTGGCGGGCCCCGGGGCTCTGTCAGGGGCTCTGTGTCCTGGCCACGGTTGTGACTGCGGCGCGACCTGCCGTGTGCACTCACCCGTGCAGTGGCGTTTCCGAGGCTGTGCGGGGCGATGTCACCCGAGACCCAGCACGGAGCAGGCGGATTTGCAAACACAGGAAACAGTGCCATTTATTGTTTTTCATTTTTCTTTCATTGAGAAGTGTTACTTGTTCTGTGTAATTTGTTATACTTTAAAATAATTAGTATTTTTTAAAAATATATTTTTATTGATTTTTTTACAGAGAGGGAGAGGGATAGAGAGCCAGAAACATCGAGAGAGAAACATCGATCAGCTGCCTCTTGCACCCCCCCCACCAGGGATGTGCCTGCAACCAAGGTACATGCTGTTGACCGGAATTGAACCTGAGACCCTTCAGTCCGCAGGCCGACCCTCTATCCTCTGAGCCAAACCAGTGTCGGCAAGAATTAGTATTTTTAAATATCTCTTTAATTCCTAAATGGTCATGCACCACCTAACAACTTTCTGGTCAGCAGACTTCATATGTGACGGTGGTCCTGTAGGGCTCCGATGGAGCTGAATTGCTGTAAGAAATGGAAGGCTCTGTGGCTCAGAGGAACTGTCTTCTCTGGTGGGAACAGTACATGTGGAGCTTGGCAGTAGGTTTCCTCTCAGCACCTCAGCTTAGAGTCGGTCAGTCCAGTCCGCCAGTTGCCAGCCTGTGTCAGCACAGAAGATGCTCCACCCTCAGGGCGCACTGCTGTACGTTGTTTGCTGAGGACCTAAGCTTCCGTTCCGATCCACAGGAGTGGCTTAACAAGGGCTAAGTGCCACTGCCACTTCTTTTTTCTTTTTTCAAATATATTTGTATTGCTTTCAGAGAGGAAGTGAGAGATAGAAACATCAGTGATGAGAGGGAGTCATTGATTGGCTGCCTCCTGCACACCCCCTACTGAGGATGGAGCCCGCAACCTGAGCATGTTCCCCTGACCGGAAATTGAACCGTGACCTTCTGGTTCGTAGGTTGATGCTCAACCACAGCCACGCTGGCCATGCAGCCACTTTAGAAGATGATTTCTGGCCCTAGCTGGTTTGGCTCAGTGGATAGAGTGTTGACCTGCGGACTGAAGGGTCCTAGGTTCGATTCCGGCCAAGGGCACATGACTGGGTTGTGGGCTTGATCCCCAGTGGGGGACAAGCTGGAGGCAGCCGATCAATGATTCTCATCATTGATGTTTCTCTCTCTCCCTCCCTCTCCCTCTCCTTCCCCCTTCCTCTCTGAAATCAATAAAGAAATATATTTTTTTTAAAAAAAGATTTCTATGGTAGGTAGAGCCAGCCTGTCCCTGTACTTTGGAAATTTTTCAGGTTATGATGTAAAGCATAGGTAAGGCTTTTCTTCTTCTATTAATTCAGTGCCCGTGAGAGCCCTCTATGCCAGGTGAGTCAATAGAACCCAATTCCCAAGTCAAAATATTGAGTCCTCAATTCTACCCCCTCTCCATATTACACACACTCTTTTTTCTTATTTATGAAAACCACAGGCTCTTGAATCTGACCACTGCTCCAGCATGCAGTAGCCAAACCACATGGCCATGACGATGCCATGTTCCTCTCTCTCCCCGTCTTCACTTTTACTCTGACTGATGCTCACTCCCTCCTGGCAGTTGCTGTTGTGATCTGGGTCTCAACCAGACAGTCTCTCCCTGCTACTTGCAGCTTCAGTGTTGCTGCTGACCCTGTCGGGAGGCAGCGGAGAAGGGTGTGGGACAGTGTTTGTAAAGTCTGCAGTGGTGGCAGTAATAGCCTGGGCTTCACTCAGCTCACCCAGAGCAACTGCAGGCTTGCAAGCTCAGTACTGTGTGTGCCACTCTTAACCTTTTACACTGTATTTTTACTGTATCTTTTGTATGTTTAAATACACACAATTACCATTGTGTCAGTGTCCTACAGCACTGCGTACAGTCACAGGCAGTACAGGCCTGCAGCCCAGCAGCAGTAGGTGTACCTGCGGCTACACTAAACCATTTCTGTTTGTGTAAGTGCACTCCGATGGTGCGTTTCTCAGTTTCCCCTGTTGTGAAGTGACACGTTTTCTCTTGTGGGAGTTCTTTAAACCAAAGCTCCTGAGGGCCTCAGGATCCCACATGTGTCAAGGATTCCTGGGACCAGAGTCCTGCTCCACAGGCGGCAGTCACAGGAACTTTGAATTCATTTTTTCTCTGTTTAAACCCCACAGGAGGCTGGAGGGGGCCTGGCTGGAAGGTCAGGGGCAGCAGCCTTGTCTGTGGAGTCCCAGAGGCCCAGGTCCTGCCTGGGGTGTCTGTGAAGTCCAGCACGCCTGGGCTGACCTCTGTCTCCTCCACACTCAGGTTTGAATGGCGTCCCTGGGAGCATCTGGGACTTTGTTTCCGGCAGCTTCTCTCCCAGCCCATCCCCCATTCTCAATGCCGGCCCCACATCCACTGCAAGTGCAAGTCCAAATGGCGCCGAACTGGCGCGGGTCAGGCGGCAGCTGGACGAGGCCAAGAGGAAGATCAGGCAGTGGGAGGAGTCCTGGCAGCAAGTGAAGCAGGTGAGTCCTGGGGAGGTGCCAGGCTCAGGGGAGACCAGGGTGCCCCCTGCCAGCCACTACAGCCCCCCGCGTTTCAGGCCTGTGACGCATGGCAGCGGGAAGCCAAGGAGGCGAAGGAGCGCGCGCTGGCCGCGGACAGTGCCCGGCAGCTGGCACTGCAGAAGAAGGAGGAGGTGGAGGCCCAGTTCAGGCAGCTGCAGGAGGAGCTGGAAGGCCGGGGCATGTCCACGCTGCCAGGGCTGCGAGGCTGCAGCGACATCGGTGCCATCTCGCTGCCCAAGCTACAGTCGCTGCAGAGCCAGCTCCGCCTAGATTTGGAGGCGGTGGACGGGGTGAGTCCTGGCTTCAGCTTCCGAGGTGCCCGGCGTCTGCCCCCGGCAGTGTGGGCCAGGTGATGGCTGGGACCTGGCCTACCACCCCTCCCCTCCCGGCAGTCCTTCTCATTAGCTCCTCAGATGGCAGCTCACGCTCTGCTCCCAGGAGTGTGTGCACCACCTCTCCTGCCAGTCTGGCCCTCCCCTTCCTTTCTGGAATCTGCCACGTCAGCCCCCTCCTGTGCCCTCGTGGATAGAATCATGCCCCTCTTACCCCCATACAACTGGAACCATGGTGTATGTCTGAGGCGGGTCCCTGATCACCTCTTTGCATGATTTCATTATTTTTTCTGGAGTAGCAAAAACCTGGTGTTCAGCTCAGCTAGAAACTTCTCCCACACCAGGGCATTTTATTAGAATGCCGGAGCATCTGGAAGGTTCTAAAACCCTGCCTCTTTCTCCTCTTCTGCTGACTGTGGCCAAGGTCCGGCTGCAGTGCACATACCTGATCGCTTCACCAGTCCCTGGGCTGTGGCTGTTCCCTGGTCAGAGGGCTGGGTCTCAGCTCAGGGTTCCACTGAGCCAAATCTGGACTCAACAGCCACATCCTGGCCTGGTCATTCCCACGCAGGCTTAGCCCCCCCAGGAGCCAGACTTCCACTTAAAGGTCTCCGTGTTGCCGGGGTGACCCCTGCACGGGTGTCCATCCAGTCCTGAGCCTTCTTGTGCTAGCCATTATCTCCATGTGCTCTCCATCGCCTCTGGGGCCGGGGTGGGAAGGGGCCTTCTGTGACCCGCCAACTTCCCACCCGCAGGTGATCTTCCAGCTCAGAGCGAAGCAGTGCGTGGTGTGCGGAGAGCCGGCCCGCGGCGCCGTCCTGCAGCCCTGCCAGCACCGTGTGCTCTGTGAGCCGTGTGTGGCCAGTGCGCCCGAGTGCCCCTACTGCGAGGGCCAGCCCCTCCCGTGGTGACGGCAGCCGTGGTGGCCTCACTTCCTGGTGCCACCGACGTCGGGACCCCGGCCCAGCTGCACCCAGTTCCATGGTATTCTCCTCGTAGACCTTAAGGCAAACCCATAGCACCACCTGCCCCAGCCCAGGTTTGGGTGGGCCCAGTGATTACACGGGGTTTGCGGTTCTGGCACTACTGTGACCACATCCTGGGAGTTCACGTCCCGGCCAGGCACTTTGTGAACAGGAACTGACGTGGACGGTCTCAGCTGCTATAAGCTGCTTTCTAGGTTCATGTCTTTTTAATATGCATATGAAGCTTTGTATTGTACTGTGAACTTAAAATATTTCCTATCAGTTTATTGTAATTCATATTATGGTAAATATATTAGATTTCATATTCTGAAATTAGTACTTATGAAATGAGCATTTATCTAGTAGTGAGAGAAGCCTAGGATTTTTATAGGTTTTAAATTAAGTGCAAATAGTATTTATAGCAGAGTAGTTATTGGAAGACATACTTTTAGATGTTTTTAATTTTATGAAAGGAACTGTTCCTAACCATGTGCTCGCGCACACTAATTGGAGTCTTATTCCCCAGCACCGTGCAATGAGGGCGCTCAGTCACGCACCCAGGACCCGTGGCCACTTTTTCTAAGAGCCTGTGCCTTGCAGAAGGAGGAGGGTTCCCTTGGTTTTATCTTCTCCCTTCAGCCTTTGTAAGACAATTTGATACTAGCGAAAAGTGCGACCAAGGGGGCACACCTGTTTCAGAGCCGCTTCGCACAGCTTCCTGGAGCCGGCTGCGGGCACCCGCTGGCCCGAGCTCCCCCCACCCCTGGGACCACCGGGACTCCGTAGAGCGGGACAGGCTCGCCCATCTTCAGCACACTGTTGTCTGAACTGTGTGTAGGTATTGTCAGTCATCGCGAGGACCTGGCTCTCATGCTGGTCCCTGGTCCCAGGGAGCAGCCTGGCTTCAGGCCAAGGAAGGAATGCCTGAGAACGGGTGGGGCTTCAGTGATGACCTGAACCTTCTGGTCTACAGTGAGCCATTTTGTCCCAGAGACCTGGGGGGAAGTGGAACGGTGCTCCGTGCGGCCCGCCTAGATTGCCGAGAGGAAGTCTTCACAGAACCTGCCGTTGGGAGGCAGGAGCAGGTGCCGGCCCTCTAGCCTGGAGGGAACGCTGTGTTTCTACTTGCCTGGGGCTTTGCCAAAGAGTTTTAAATGCATTTTTAAAGTGCAAAGTGACTAGGTAAAAACTTTTATCAGTGACCAAATTAGAATGTATTTACTATAAGTTTAAAACGTTTTTTAACATAAGACAAATTGATAAAAAGTTATCATTTTAAAGGTGGATCCATGACATTCCACAGCTAGTGTGCTACTAAAGGTTAACTATTGACTTGGTTTTAGTAAATCTTTGTTTTTAATTATAGTGATAATGATTTATTAGGTCTTAGAAATTACGTATATTTTGTGCTACTGTTATCATTGTTTAAAATTATTTTTTATTAATATTTATGCACTTGTTTTCCATGTTAGGCCTTCGGCCTTTTTGGGGATAACAGGACAGTGTTTATTACTGATATCTAGCCTAGACATTTTACAATTATAAACAATTAAGAACAATTAAGCTTTAGGTCTATTTATAAGCTACTCTGGTCAGTTCTGTGGAGTTTGGGGGCCACAGGTGCAGTGCTCACAGGGGTTCCACAGCTGGGGTTGGGGCGTAGCCCGTGAGCACTCACTCTTCTCAGGTCAGGACTGGCTCTGAGAACAGATGTGTGGTGGGAAGACCAAAGAACCACCCAGAATGGAGCTCCCAGGGTGCCCGGCGCAGTGAGGGCTGTCATGTGGTACGCTCCCAGCGGGCTGCTCCTTGGGGTCCCCCCCTGCAGTGGCCCTAACCTTAGGAGGGAGCCACCCTTTGCAGGCCTCACAGGCTTAGGGTGGGAGGGGAATGCTGGGTGTAGCAGTGAAAGCGTGTGGTGCTCAGTGTCTCTCAGCTCTAGTGTTCAATATTC
This sequence comes from Nyctalus aviator, assembly GCA_036971965.1. Classification (NCBI taxonomy): domain Eukaryota; kingdom Metazoa; phylum Chordata; class Mammalia; order Chiroptera; family Vespertilionidae; genus Nyctalus; species Nyctalus aviator. The sequence continues at coordinate 10,078,221 of CM072926.1, read as the reverse complement.
GCAGTAATATTCTTGTCATACTACTCGTGCAGCTGATCAGCAAACCTCAACTCAGTGTGTGGATGCTTCATGTGGACTAATTTATGAAAGCCCCCAATCTGTATGTTTGTTCTGAATATTTAGATGGGAATGTTATTGGAATGGAATTATCTTAACTCAGAAGGTAGTATTTATAAGGTATAATCATTTACTTAGTGAATTGTTTAAAGTTGTTAACACCTGTTTAAATTTTTTTACACTACAGCATTTATGCAATGGTTTACAAAATTCATGGAATTATTTTTATCAGTATGGAATTAAAAATTTGAATCTTTATTTGTCCATATCTTTGAGTCCAATCCTGAGAGCCACTGGCCTGGAAGGCCCAGAGGAAGCACCGCCTCGGCCTGGCGCATGCTTTTCTGGGACGTCTCACTCTGCACTGCGTCCTGGCCTGCTCCTCCTTCCTGCTATAGGATGCCAGTCTGGTCTGTCTTCAGCCCCATCCCAGGTCATAAGGTGTTCCCAAGCAACCCTGGGTTGCCAGGTAGCTGCTCTGCTGTCCTGTCTGTGGGTATCTTGGAGCCCAAGTGTTCAGAGCTGGAAGTTCCTAGCAAAACAGCAGGCGGTGACAGGTCAGGGTCTGGCTCACAGGCAGCAGGTCCCAGTGGGCTTGGCCCCCCAGGTGCGACTTACCCGCAGGCTTAGTGTAGGGGATGCCATGTTGGGTCAGCACACTTTGGAGTCTTTTAATCTCCTTTGATAGTTCTTTATGTGCCTGAAACAGCGAAGTTCGAAGGGCACGTCAGACCCCTTGGTGGGAGACGGTCTGTGTCCAGAGAACTCGGCTCCCACCCTCCCAATCTGTACCTTACTGCAGCTCTCCAAGGTCTCAAACACCTGACCCTGGGCACCGCCTTCCTGTGCGGATTCACTTTCTTCAGGGGCCTTTAAATAGCCAGCGTCCTGAAAGAGCGCTCTGAGCAACTTCTCATGGCCCTGCAGGTCAGAGATGGAGAGGGAGCCCCCCGTTCGTCGCTGAGCTGCACCCAGCCACGGGGTGCCCGCCAGCCGCGGGGTGCCCGCCAGCCGCGGGGTGCCCACCAGCCAGGGTGCCCACCAGCCACGGGGCGCCCGCCAGCCGCGGGGTGCCCGCCGCGGCACCTCACCTGGGAAGTGATGAGCTCGTCGGCCAGGTCCTGCTCCACCTGGTCCCACCTCTGCTGCAGGGCCGTAGGCAGGGCTGGGTACACTGAGATCCAAGAGAAGCCAGACTTAGCTGAGCCCCGCTACCCCGCCTCCCAGGCCTCCGGCAGCCTACCTAACAAGGAGTGGGGGTGGCAGACGAGGGGCGTCTCGAAGGTCAGCGCGTAGACACAGGTGCTTGGCTCCGACACATGAGCCAGTCGGTTGCTTTTCCCACAGGTAAGCTCCACCTGGGGGGAACCTCGGTTGGAAGGAGGGTAAAGCAGGCTCCCCCCTCCCCCAGGGCACACCCTACACAGCTGCACCTTGCTCTGCCGGCTCCGGGAGTGGCAGGAGTCGCCGTCCCTCATCCACATGCCGCTGAAGGTGTTATTGGCAATTTCCCACTCGTGCCAGATGCTGAGGAGGAGCAGAGCAGGAGCTGGGTTAGGTTGGGCTGGGGGAGAGCGCACCACACCCAGAAGCCTGCAGCTCCTCACTCCCGAACCAGCTCACCCGAGGATCCCGCTGTAGGCATTCCAGCGGAAGGTCTGCTCGTGCTGGGTCACGTTGTGGAACGGGCAGAACTCGTACTTGTACCTGGGGGTGCAGCTGCCGTCAGGGCTGTTCCCCGCCCCGCCCCCGCCGCCCCGCCCCGCACTCACGTGGACTCCACCAGGCTGAAGCACTTGCCAGAAAGTCTGAAGAGATGCGCAGGCCCTGGAAGGGGAAAAGCAACAGGCTGAGTCCAGTGTAAGAGCAGGCACGTGGAAAAGCAGACAACCCACAAAATGGGCCATCGGGAAAAAGGTTGGTTTAAACTTTAAAAAATGGAGCATGAGAGTTTGGGTGATGTCAGCAAAACCTTAGACTAAGCAAGCTCCAAGCTCCTTTCCCTGTGAAACATCTAAAGAGCAAGCAAAACAGGCTGGGCTACCCTCAGAGGAGCTTTGAGCAACAGGTTTACAGCAGCCAAGTAGAAGAACTAAAGCACCTTCAGGCTGGTAGCACAAGGCTTAAGGCATTTTCTCCCGTCTTGTGCCTCCACTAACCCTCCTGCCTGCTCACAAGGAGCAGGCCGACATTGCAGCATTCCAACCTGGCTGGGGGCTGCCAGAGGACTGGTCTTTGTTTTGTCAACTCAGCCCGCAGGTGGGAAAGTGGGCACTGCTCATGAAGCTGAGGGGGCCTAGAGACTCAGAAGTTTGAAGCAAGACTCTAGGAACTTAAGACATGTACACGCCTAACAGCAAGATGCCCCTCAGGCTGCTCTCTAGGCTCAGAATATGCCCAGATATTGGTGAAGACTGACCCATTAGAGAGCCAGTCTGCAAACCAACTGGCAGAGATATCGGTTTTCAAAGGCCCATTTTTCAATAAAAATTGCAAGGCATACTAAGAAACAGGAACGCATTGCCTATTCAAAGGCAAATACTGACAGAACCACTTGAGAGAAGCCCAAACAGTGGACTTATTAAAGACTTTTATTTGTTTATTTTTAAATATGTTTTCATTGATTTTAGAGAGAGAGGGAAGCACAGGAAGAGAGAGAAGCATCAATTGGCTGCCTTCTGCATGCTCCCTACTGAGGATTAATCCTTCAACCCAGGTATGTGCCCTGACCAGAAACCGGACCAGCCACCTCTTGGTACATGAGATAACACTCAACCAACTGAACCACAACACCACAGCCAGGGCTACTAAACCTTTAATAGCTATCTTAAATGTTCTTCAAAGACTATAAGAAAACACAACTAAAGGGCATCAGGAAAATGATGTGGGCAGAGGTAAACATTACAGAAACCAAAAAATTCTGGAGCTGAAAAATACAACTGAAATGAAAATCACACAAGGGATTCAACAGCAGATCTGAACAAACAATAGAAAAGAATCAGCTACCAGAGCCTAAGAAACCTGTGGTGCACATTATGGAAGTCCCCAAAGGAAAAGAGAAAGGGACAGAGATGTTAGTTGAGGAAATGACTGTCAGGAACTTCCCAATTTGATAAAAGACATGAATCTCCAAGTCCCAGAAGCTCCAAATATAATGAACTCAAAGAGACCCACATCAAGACCCAAGAGACAAATGTCAAAAACCAAGTCTTGAAAGCTATAAGAAGTAACTTGTCTTCAATAAGACTGACAGCTGATTTCTATGCAAAAACTTTGGAAACCAGAAAGCAGTGAGATGAAAACTCAACCGAGGATTTTATATCCAGGGAAAATATCCCAAAAAAATAAGGTAAACAAAAGCTGAGGAACTTCATTGTCAATTAGACCTGACCTACATGAAATGCTGACGGAGTCCTTCAAGTTAAAATGAAAGGACTTTTAATAACTTCCAGGAAAGGGCAAATTACAAAGCCAGCATTGCAATTCTGCTTTGTAAATACACAGAATTTAAAAGACAAATGCATAAAAAATTATAAATCTATGTTAGCATGTGCACAATGTTTAAAAGGTAATCTGTAAAAACAACAAGGTTAGTAGAGAAACTGTGTAGGAGTGGTTTTTATATATAATTGAAGTTAAGATAGTATAAATTCAAATAGACTCTAAACTTGAGGATGTTACATAATCCCCATGGTAACCACTGATAAAAATAACTATATGTAAAGTATACACAAAGGGGTAAGAGTGGAAAATCAGACATGTCACCTAAGAAAAAGTCAATAAAAACTAATGGGGGGGGGGCGCAATGGTAAAATATGTACACATATAATAATTTGATTTAAAAAAATAAGGGGGAAAAATTTTAAAAAAACTAAGCAGAACTGGGGGGGGGGGGGGACAACTAATGGAAGAGCCCTGGCCAGTGTGGTGCAGTGGCTAGAGCTTAGGCCAATGCTCCACAGGGCCACAAGTTTGATTCCTGTCAAAGGCACATACCTGTATTGCAAGTCCAATTCCCTGTCCAGGTTGGGGGTGTGCAGAAGGCAACCCATTGACATCAAGGTCTATCTCTCTGTGTTTGTCTCTGTCTTCCCCCTCCCTCCCTTCCACTTTCTAAAAATGGAAAAAATATCCTTGGGTGAGAATTAACAACAACAAACTAACCGAAGAAACAAGGGACAGCTGAAACCGGTTTAGCTCAGTGGATAGAGCCTTGGCCTTCGGACTGAAAGGTCCCAGGTTCAATTCCAGTCAAGGGCATGTATCTTGGTTTCGGGCACATCCTCAGTAGGGGGTGTACAATAGGCAGCTGATGGATGATTCTCTCTCATTGATGTTTCTAACTAACTCTCTTCCTCTCTGTAAAAAATCAATAAAATATATAAAAAAGAAATAAATTTATTCAAAGAGGCACAACACTTATCCACTGAAAACTACAAGCTACTGCTGAAAGAAATTAGAGATTTCCTGTGTCCATGAATAAAAAGATTTAATATTAAGATCTCAAACTACTGAAAATGACCTAGTTATTCAATGTAATCCATATTCAAATCCCAATGGTACTGGAAGTGCTAGTCACAGTGATCAGACAAAAAGAAAACATACAAAGAATCCAGCGAGGAGCAAGTAAAACTCATTAGTTGCAGATGACATGATATTGTTCACAGAAAACCCACAAAAAAACTAGATTTAATAAATGAATTCGGCAATGTACAAAATTAACACCCCAAAATTTATAGCATTTTTGTTTTTTCTAAAATATGTTTTATTTATTTTTTACAGAGAGGAAGGGAGTTAAACTGGTTTTGGCTATGGCATTTTTAAAAATATTTATTTTATTGATTTTTCATACAGAGGAAGAGCGAGGGATAGAGAGTTAGAAACATCGATGAGAAAGAAACATCGATCAGCTGCCTCTTGCACACCCCTTACTGGGGACGCGCCCACAGCCAAAGCACATGCCCTTGACTGGAACTGAACCTGGTACCTTTCAGTCTGCAGGCCGACGCTCTATCCACTGAGCCAAACTGGTTTCGGCTCGGCTATGGCATTTTTATAAACCAATAATGAATTTTCAGAAAGAGAAACTGAACAATCCTATTTACCACTGTCACACACACACAAAAAAATTAAGATACTTAGGAATAAACAATCAAGGAGGTAAAAGACTTGCACTCAGAAAACTATAGAATGTTGGAAAAAGAGACAGTAAGATATAAACAAGTGGAAGAATATACCTTGCTCATAGATTGGTAGAATCATTAAAATGTCCATACTACCCAAAGCGTCTACAGAATCAATGCAATCCTTATTAAATTACCAACGGCATATTTCACAGATCTAGAACAAGTTACTCCAAAAATTTATATGGAACCAAAACAGACACAAATAGCTTCAGCAATCTTGAATAAAACAAAAAACAAAGGATCATGATACCACATATCAAGTTATACTACAAAGCTACTTCACGTTCTCTATCCATGTTCTATGCTCTTCCTTGTTTTAAAGTTCTAAGTATGTTTTGCTGCAGTCAATACATTATTACTTGTTTTTCTAATAAATCCTATATAATAAAAGCCTAGGTGGTGACACGCCCTTATGCGACATTGCTACAAGATGACCGTGCCATGACACTGTCCCAAAATTGGCCACTCTCACGTCATCACAAGATGGCTGCCACAAGTTGGCCAGAAAGGGAGGGCAGTTGGGGGAAAACAGGCCAGCAGAGGAGGGCAATTGTGGGTGATCTGGCCGGTCAGAGAGGGTAGTTGGGGGTGATCAGGCAAGCAAGGGCAACCAGCCTGCAGGGGAGGGCAGTTGGGTATAACCAGGCCTGCAGGGGAGGGCAGTTGGGAGGGGACCAGGCTGGCAGGGGAGGGCAATTAGGAGCAATCAGGCCTGCAGGGGAGAGCAGTTAGGGGCGACGTGGCTGGCAGGGGAGGGAGGGCAGTTGGGGGGAACCAGGTCTGCAGGAAAAACAGTTGGGGGCAACCAGGCCTGCAGGAGAGGCAAGTTAAGGGTGACCAGGCCAGCAAGGGAGGGTAGTTGGGGGAGACCAGGCTGGCAAGGGAGGTAAGTTAAGGGTGACCAGGTCAGCAGGGGGCAACAAGGCCTTCAGGGGAAGACAGTTAGGGGCAATTGGGCCAGCAAGGAAGCAGTCAGGCTAGCAGAAAAGTGGTTAGGGGGTGATCAGGCTGGCAGGCGAAAGCAATTAGGGACAATGAGGTAGGCAGGCAGGCAAGTGGTTGGGAGCCAGCAGTCCTGGATTGTAAGATGGATGTCCCAGATTGGAGAGGGTGCAGGCTGGGCTGAAGGACACCCCCTCTCCCATGCATGAATTTCATGCACTGGGCCTCTAGTATAATAAAAGCATAGTATGCAATTATGCTTTTATTATACTAGAGTTGGACTGGAGTTTGACCAGAGGGCGAGGTGGGCCAGGGACAGGGAGGGAAATCCCATATGGTGGAGGCAGCAGGCGGCCAGCAGCCTCTAGAGACCCTACCAGTGCACAGATTTCGTGCACTGGGCCTCTAGTTGCTTAATAATAGCGAATGCAAAACCATCCTATGGAATACCAAGCATCAAGTGAAAAGAATGAAGACCAGCATCCACCACCATGAATACAAGACACACCGTGAATGACAACAGCAAATGCACAAACTTATACAGTGGTACTGTTTTAAAAAACAATGCAAAGACCACACAAAACACACACACACACACACACACACACACACACACACGTTTTTTGTATGCTTATGCATAAAAAAGCATAAAAGTCGTATGAGAATGTTCTGAACTATTGCGCACTCAAAAATAACTGTAAAAGGCTGACAAACCAATGCATGAGCCTCTAAACCCTAACTTCCAGGGCCCCTCATCCGACGCCGTCCTTCCCTACCTGGCCCCCCTGCAGCAAGCTCCCGAGCGCTGACCCGGTCCACCCCGGGCTCCAGGCCAGTTCCCCGCTCCCTTCCTGGCCACTACCACGCCGGGGGCCAGGGAGCGGCACTCACCAGACACGGGTGAAGGGTCCCTCTTGGGCTGCAGGCGACTGGTCTGGGGCAGGAACGGGTTGTTGAGCCTGCGGGGATTGGTAGGGTCAGGAAGAATCCGGGGCCTAGGTCGCCCCTCGGCCCGGCCCGCGGCTCCACGCAAGGCTGCTCACCCGAACGTATTGGGCTCCTCCACCACCTTCATCTTGGCGGCGTCCGTGAGCGCGGGTCCTGTGGGGAACAGGGCGTGAGGAGGCAGGAAAGGTTCGCACGGGGCTGGGGGATGCGTCGGGAAGGGGCGCGGGGTCGCCGGAGCCTGGACAGGGCGCGCCAGGGGCAGGACACTAACCATCCGCCGCGAGCGCCAGCAGCAGCAGCAGCAGGCGCACCAAGGCGGCCGCCATCACTACGGACGCCGGCTGGGCGCGCGGTCACGTGGGGCGCTGCGGGGTCACGTGGGCACTGTCGGGTCACGTGAGTGCCGGAAGTAGTAGTAGCGCCTGTCTCAGGCTTAGTGCGTGTAGCCGGGCTGCGGTGGAGGGGCTCGCCAGCGGGTCTCCGAGCCCCGGTTTCCACTATGGGCCGCCGGCGGGCAGCGCGCGGGCCGGGGGCCGAAGGCAGCCGCACTCGGCGCCCCGCAGGCCGCTCCCTGGAAGCGTTCGCCGAGGACGTGAGCGTCGCGCTGCGTGGTAGGTGGGGTGAGATCCGGCCGCGGGCCCGGGGCTGGGGTCCGAGGCCCAGGGCAGGTGTGCGGAGCCGCGCGTGATCCGGTCCCCTTCTCTGCCCGGTGCAGCGTCCGTGGAGTCAGAGACGGCCGAGGACGCGGACAGCCGGAGCCCGGCGCCGCTGCCGTGCACGCTGGCCATGTGGGAGCTGGGCCACTGCGACCCCCGGCGCTGCACCGGCCGCAAGCTGGCCCGCCTGGGCCTGGTGCGCTGCCTGCGCCTCGGTCACAGGTTCGGCGGCCTCGTGCTCAGCCCCATGGGCTCCCAGTACGTGTCCCCCGCTGACAGGTAGGCGGGAGAGGCCGGGGGTGAGAGTGGGAATGGGCGGGGTGCCTGCCTGGACCCTTATCTTAATAATCCCCCAGCTCTGGCGCATCATTCTGGTCAGGGCTCACCTATTTATACCTGTCTGTCTAGTTTGCCCCAAGTGCCTAGCGTAGAGCCCATATATAGAGAGAATAGATCTCAAATAAACGTTTGTCACGTGAAGAAACGAGCCTGTTCTAGTTCCCTAGCTGACTCAGAGTTTGGCCTATAAAGGACCCCTGGAAGTTGTTTGGGGCAGGGGAGTGATGCTATTGTATCCCTAGTGAGACCAGCCTCCAGGGACATACCTGTTCTAGGGCCGTCACCAAGGTGGTGCCGGCCCCCAGAACCCTCTGCTGCTCCTGGCAGACAGCTGGTGGCACAGTCGGGTGTGGCTGTCATCGACTGCTCCTGGGCCAGGCTGGAGGAGACGCCCTTCGGGAAGATGCGGGGCAGTCACATTCGGCTGCTGCCCCACCTGGTGGCCGCCAACCCTGTGAACTATGGCCGGCCCTGCAAACTGTCCTGCGTGGAGGCTTTCGCGGCTACCTTCTGCATCCTGGGTGAGTGTCGTGGCCTGGCGGCCTGGCTATGCTCCCAGCAGTGTGTTTTCCTACTGGCAAGTCCCAGGAGAAACGTGAGGGTGTGGGCAGAGGTGGTTGATAGGGAAAGGTGAGGGTTTCTATCCCAATTCCCACCTAAAAGTTTCCCCACTGTGGGGTTGAGGTGGCAAAATGAATAGCTGGCCTGCAAGCACTCAGGTTTGGCCTGTTATCTTGGCACCTCTGCCCTGAGAGTCCGCCATCACCCTGGAACTCATCCTCAGGGGGTTTATGGTCCAGGGGCATTCAGTGGGCTGCAGAGGCAGGCATGGGCTGTCTGGCCTGGAGGATGGTGTCTGGCGGGCACTTTGAGCTCCTGGGACTGCACTGGGGACGCTGGGGGCACGCTCAGGATTGGAAAGGTATTGACACCCTTCCTGGGTTCCCTGTTTCTGCGGCATCAGGCTTCTCAGACCTTGCTGTCATTTTGCTGCGCAAGTTCAAGTGGGGCAAGGCCTTCCTAGACCTGAACCGTCAGCTCTTGGACAAGTACGCTGCCTGCTGTGGGCCGGAGGAGGTGCTGCAGGCAGAGCGGGAGTTCCTGGCCCACGCTAAAGAGCGTCCCGAGGAAGAGATCGGTGAGGCCGGGCCTGGGTGGGAGCCCCCCGGGTGGGAGCCAGGACCCTCGATGCCTGCCACCTCTCTGAGAAGCTCTGGGGGGGGAAGGCTGGGTTCTGCTCAAAGCTCACCTACCCGTCACTGTCCTCTCTGCTCCCTCCGTTCAGATCCCTTTGATGTGGATTCAGGTCGAGAGTTTGCAAATCCCAACAGGCCCATGGCTGGCACCCGGTAGGTCCTTAGGCTTCCTAGTTCAGACCCAGGGCTGTCCTCAGCCCTTCCTGCTCTGCAGAAACGGGGTGGGAGGGTTGACTTTGGAAATGGGGGTATGGACATCCCACTAAGAGGGGTTTTGGTTTCAAGAACATGGGGCGCATGAGGAATATGGGGGCTTTTGTGGGTCAGATGGTGCCTTTTGTGAAACAACTACTTCCAGGTCGCCCAGGGACAGTGATGACACTGACAGTGAGGAGGAGTCTGAGGAACATGGGCCTGAAGCTGAGGATGGAGACTGCAGCAGCCCAGAAGAGGAGGAGACTCGGGAGCAGGGGTCAGCGGCCAGGGCCCCTGCCGAGGTTTGGAAAGGAATCAAGAAACGGCAGAGAGACTGAGGTTCCAGACTTTTATTTTTCAAGGCAGAGCGACGAGGAAACAGAGACAGCAGCAGAACTGGGGGAACGACAGGCCTGGCGGCCCTGGCTCATTGCATCTGTGAGCAGCACTGGCTGTGGGTGCTCTCCCAAGGCTCTGTCACAGCCTTGCTCTGGGTCCGGCCTCAGAGTCCCTAATGAAGCTGCAGCAGGGAGACTCCGTGAGCCGCTGTTTCTTTGCACTCGGCCTGGGCGCTTGGGGGAACTCTCCGTCTCTAGTGGAAAGGTCTGGGCAGTGGGGGTGGCGGGCCGCGGAGTAGGTCTTGTGGGGTGCTAACGTGGGGGATTGGAGACTTACAATTCTCTTAGCAAACCTCCACATGCCCTTCGTGGTGGAGGGTTCTGGAGCCCAGAGAAGCTGAGGGCACTGGCCGTCCTCTCCCTCCGCCTGGTGCCCTGGGAGCTGCTTCACTCAACGGTTCAGACTCAAACGCTGGCCTTCCTGCCTCAGCCTAGTGAGCGCCCTCCCCCCAACCCCAGCTTCTAAGACAACTCTGCTGCAGCACTGGTGACATTGGGGATGGACATTCTTAGCTGGGAGAGTACAGTCTGGTTTACTGCGGGATATTAAGCAGAACCCCTGAACCGGAAGCATCCCTCCTTCAGCCTCCATGTGTGACAAATAAAAACATCTCCAAACATGACCTAATGTCCCCTGGAGGGCAAAGCCTCTCCTCCACTGGGAATCGGGTGCCTGGAGACAAAGGGATCCCGAGGAGGCAGGTGGGGGAGCCGGTGGCCAGGCTTCCTGTATTCCCTGTCCAGGGGGAAGCTGCTGGCCAGGCCCCGCCAAGTTGGCCGCCCAGTTACAGGGCTGGGGGGGTGCTTGCTGGGAGCAGGGAGTTCATAGCACATTCCACATGGACACACCAGCGCAGACAGGAGCTGGGGGACCCAGCTATAGCACAAATGCCACATAGCAGGGGAGGGGGCACCACAGCCCTGGCTGCACTAAGCTGGTCACAGGGTGAGGTGACACTGTGGGGACTTTGGGGGGGGGTCTGGGGCTCACAGCTGCAGGGGTCTCAGGGGTCCGCCTCCATGAATTTCTCCAGCTCCCTGAGTCTCTTGACAAACTCCTGTGCCTCCCGGTTGGTACGGCCCTCCAGCATCCTCAGTGCAGACCTCACTGCAGGCGGGAGGGCAGGGGCAGCCTCAGGCCCTGCCAGCCCTTACACCCTCTGCCCCCGCCCCGGTTCCCCCCTTACCCTGGGCTCTGGGCCGGCGCAGGTGCAGGGTGATGGGCTGCCCAGTCCTCGTGCTCCCCCCGACCTGGGGCCGCACGATGCTGCCGATGCCGCCCAAGCCGAGAGCCGCCTCCCCGGCGAAGTCGTTGGTGGACAGCCAGTCGTGGTCCATGACGGTGAAGAGCACACAGGCGCCTCGGCGGCGGCACGCCTCTGCTGGCACGGAGCTGCGGGGGCACAGGGGTCACCCAGAGCCCCGCTCCCTGCTGGGCCGGGCGTGGGGCAGGCGGGCAGCACTCACAAGTAGAAGACTTCGTCATACACCGGGTGCAGCCTCCGGCTTTTGACCTGGGTCCTCTGGCTGTGGACCAGCGGGAAAAAGTGCGGGGGGCCCAGCTCCACGATCACAAAGGGGTCGCTCAGGCCTGGGGGACAGGGCTGTGAGCAGACTGCCACCGTCCCACTGGCCTGGCCTGCCTGGCCACGCCTCTGCCCCTTACCGTTAGCGTCCAGGGGCAGCAGGTCAGCGGCGTGCAGCACTTCCACCACCAGCCGCTGCTCGGCCGCCTCGTAGTAGCAGCGCACGCTCAGGCGCCCGCACCGGTTATGCTCCAGCGACCTCTGCAAGGAGACCGGGGGCCCGTGAGCTCAGCGTGGGCTCCGGGGGGGAGGGGGGGGGCGGGGGGCCGTGTGCCCGCTCCCGCACCGCCTACCTGCTTGAGCTTGTCCAGGTAATACTGCTCGATGCACTCGCGGGTGGAGCACTTGTGCAGGCGCAGCTCCTCCTCCAGCCTCTGCGGGGAGAGGAGAGAAGGTGGACACCAGCTCCTCCCCGAGGCCCGGGGGCTGGCACAGGTCAGGCCTCACCTTGTAGCTTCCGTCCCTCAGGTTCTCCAGGGGCAGACCCTGTCCATCTGCGTGGAAGAAGGTGACCAGGGCCTAGGGAGGGCAAGAAGGGAGAGACGTGAGGCTGTGGCGTGTGCTGGGGACGGAGGACCAAGACAGGTGGAGCCTGGAGTTTGCATTGCACCAGGATCTTGGGAGCCCGGGGCAGAGCCACCTGTCACACCAGAAGCTGTCACACCCGTCATAGCAAAAGCCCCCAGAAGCTTGGGGAATGCCGGTGCCGGCGGCCAGGCACTGCCTTAAGAGGTAGCGCAGGTGCCGCTGACCCAGGTGGGCTGGCAGGGGGAAATGCCCTATGGGTGCTTAGAGGAAGAGCTGTCCAGGCCTGGCAAGCCCGTGCACCTTGGCCTGGGGCAGCGGGGCCCAGGGGAGGGCGGCGGCCTTTCCCCTGCAGCCCAGCAGAGGGGGCACCTCCCCAAGGCCCTACCTCTAAGGTGAAGTGGAAGCGGCTGTAGAAGTCGGCAGAGACGTCCAGGTTGGTGCCCAGCGCCTGCAGAATGGCCTGCAAGAGCAGCTCCCAGAGGGCCTCCAGCACCCTGCAGGGACACGGCCTCGGTGACTGGCCCCTGGCCCGCCCCGCTCCCCCCGGCCCAGCCCGTACCTGTTCAGGTTCTCCTTCACCAGCAAGGCGTTCAGCAGGGCCAGCTTCTCGTCGAGGTATTTCATGAGCGGGGCCACGGCCTGCGGGGAGGGTCCTCAGGGCCAGACTGCACCTGGGTCCCCCTCCTACACACACACACACACACCCCACCGGGCAGAGCCCTCAGCCGGCCAAGCACTCACCTCGTCGTTCTGGATGGAGTCAGGCGAGAGGCTGATGTGCTGCACGTACTTCCTGATGTCACCCACCATCTGAGGGAGAGCAGCGCTCAGCACGGAGGGGAGCGGGGGGGAGAGGGGGAGCCGGTCCCTATCCCACCTTCCCTGCCCACCTTGGAGGTCAGGTGCGCGGTCACCGTGCAGGCCTCCCGCTGCAGGTCCTCGTCCAGAGCCTGCGTGCAGTTGAGCAGGGAGCGCGGCAGCCCTCCTGTGGTCCCCGCGGCCCCCTCCGGCCACGCCAGGCCTCGCAGCGCCTGGCCGACCGCCCGGCGCAGGAGCTCCACGTTGTTGAGGACCACGCAGAGCTGGAGGGGAGCCGGAGGGTGTGTGTTGGGGTGGGGGGAGGGTTGGGAGAAGGTTAGTGTTCCTGTGGTCATGTGGGGGCCCCACCCACCTCCTACCCCCATCCGCCCGCCTGCCAGCCGGCTCACCGGCTCGCTCACTGCCTCGCCCGAGGCCCGGGGCTGAGCGTCCACCTTCTTCCGCAGCAGCTGAGTGTAGAAGAGGGCGGCCTCACACAGGTCCTGGGGGGACACGGGGGCGCGAGAGCTGTGGCCACCCCTGGCCCCGCTGCCCCTGCGGACCCCGACCTGTTCTCGGGCTGCACTTCCCACCTGGCTAAGCTGGGTGCCCAGCCCCTGGGCCTGGACGGGGTCTGGCCACGCTAAGCAGGTCCACAGCTCCTGGATGTGGCTGAAGCAGAGGCTTGCAGTGGCCGCCGAGCTGCTGTGCTTGGAGTTCTCCATCGGCTCCAGCTGGAAAGGCGAAAGGCAGCCTGGGTTTCGGGGGGGAGGAGGGGGCCCTGGATGGGTCCCAGGACCCTCGAGCCAGGCGCTCACTCACTGTGTCCACGTCAACAGCTCCCTGAAGCCTCCATTTGGCCTGGTCCCGCAGCACCTGCAGCCAAAGCTTCACGGCAGGTAGGAATGGCACGTGGATGCCCACCAGGGCCAGGGAGCGGCTGTCCCTGCAGCGGGAGGCAGCCAGTCAGAGCACGCCCGCCTCAGGCACCTGAGCTGGCATAGCCGAGGGCCCTGACCTTAGGGGTACCCAGGAGAGCCTCCTGCTCCCGGGCCCTCCAGAAGGAAACTAGAGAACACGGGAGGGGAACAGGTGTAAGGAGGGGGGAAGTGGAGGGAGGGGAACAGGTGTAAGGAGGGGGGAAGTGGAGGGAGGGGAACAGGTGTAAGGAGGGGGGAAGTGGAGGGAGGGGAACAGGTGTAAGGAGGGGGGAAGTGGAGGGAGGGGAACAGGTGTAAGGAGGGGGGAAGTGGAGGGAGGGGAACAGGTGTAAGGAGGGGGGAAGTGGAGGGAGGAAGTAGGTGGTGGAGGAGGGAAGGGAGGGGTCAGGGACAGGACACCCACCGGCCCAGGATGCTGTCCCAAAAGCGCTGGATATCTGCCAGGGACAGGTAGAGCTCGAAGAGCCGGGACGCCACCTCGAGGGTCATTTTGGAGCTCAGGTCCTCCGTCAGTACCCACACCTCTTCGGCGACCTGCCCAGAACGGTGGGGTGAAGCTGCCAGCAGCAAGGAAACCAGGCCCTTCCCAGCCAGAGAGCCTCTCCCCCAACCCCCGGCCTCACCAGACGCTCCAGCTGCCGGAAGGTGAGGGTGAAGAAGTCGATCTTGATGATGCTGCAAAAGACACACCTCAGACACCCGCTCACCCGGCCCAGGCCCCAGTAGCAGCGCGTGGGGGGCTGGGTGCGGGGCTGCCGGAGGGGCCCTGGGTGCCACCTGTGGAAGAGGCTGGCGTAGATGCTGTAGCAGGACTGCAGGTCCTCATAGATGGCGTCAACCAGCTCCACCAGCCCAGCAAGTCGCTGCAGTCCCGGCTGCAAGGAAACAGGGCTCACACTGTCCACGCTGACCTTCTGGCCTGCGCCCACCTCCACCGCCCCCGCCCCCATGGCCATCCCCTCTTTGAGCGGTACCTGCTCACGAGGACTCTTGGCATTCAGGAGTCTGTCAAACCATTCCCGGTTTCCTCTCTGCAAGGAAAGCCGCCGTGGAGGCAGTATGGGGAGGGAGGAGAAGACGGGCAGGGGGCCTGGTTAGAGCAGGGCCAGGGCCAGAAGGTGGGGCACTGGCAGCGGAGGGGTGCTGGGCAGGGGCAGGCCGGGCCCGGACCAGGCTAAGACGCACTTTCAGGGCAGCGGTGATGTCCGTGTTTAGCTCCGTCTCGAAGGGGCAGACTTCAAAGGAAGGCTGGAAGAGCTGCAGCTTGTCCAGACACCTGGTGGAGGAGCCACAGCTGACTGGTGGCTGCCCCACCTGGTTCCCTACCCCACCGGCGCTGGCAGCTGCACCCACTTCAGCAGCAGCTCCAGGCGGCGGATGGCCGTGCTGTTGGTGGCGGGGAAGTAGTCCCGGAGCTGGCGCAGCAGCCGCAGCGCGAACTCGGAGAAGGCAGAGAAGCTGTCGGCCAGGCTCTCCTCCTGGGGGCGGGCACAGGGCCCTTTAGAACTAACTCCTCAGGTTCCTCCCCCCACCCCTCCACCGGGGCCGGGACACCGAGTCAGCACAGCTTTGCCCTGAGGAACAGCCTCCAGCCCGATTGACCTCATCCTGCTGCCCTCTCCCACCTCAGACTCCACCGCCTCCCCTAGCGGCACCGACGGCCTGGCGTTTGCACCACCGCTGCTCCCTTCGCTCTGTCTCTGCAGCGCCCAGAACTCCCTCTGCTCTTCACCTGCTCACAGGCATGACCCTCCAGCAACCCGTCCCTATCGCAGTATCGCACACCACTTGCTCTTTCCCAAATCAACTCCCTCTCGGGACACGAACCCAACGAAGAGAGGACTGCCCCTCCCTGCCGGTCCCAGCCCGAATAGGCCCCCAGCCCGCCCTCCAAGGACATTTTCAGGCCGCAGGGCCGAGTCCACCTGCTCCTGGGGCAGGGAGGCCGCCTCTTCCCAGTGCGCCTGCATGTCCTCCAGCAGCCCCAGCAGGTAGCCGTAGTCCAGGGTGCAGGTCTGATGGTGGCGGCTGCTGACTTGCCAGTGCCTGCGGGGCGCCCCAAGCCCAGAGCCAGGGCAGCGCCGTCGGGCAGGACCCCACGTCCAAGAGACCTCCAAGCGCCCCGCCCACTCGTGGGTGTGGCCTTCTCATGCCCAGCCCAGCCAATGGCAACACCCCGCCCAATCATGGGAGCGGTCTGCTCCTGCCCCGTCCAGCCAATGGCACCACCGCGCCCCGCCCACTCCCGGGAGTGGCCTGCCCATGCCCCGCCCAACTAATGGCCCGCCCCACCTACTGTTGTTTCGCCCCACCCATTTGTGGGAGTGGCCTGATCGTGCCCCGCCCACTCACAGCACCGCCAGTTGCAGAGCAGACAGGTCGCTTTGAGCGCCGTGCAGGCAGAGCACAGTGGCCGCAGGCGCGCTGAGCTCGCCCCGCCAGCTGCTGGAGTTGGGCTGGGGGAGGGACCGGGCGTGGGTGGAGGTGGGAGACTCCCATCCCCTCCCGCTTGCCTTCCCCAGGCCCTGCCCAGCTGCAGCGGGGACCCGAGGGCGCCTCTACCTCCTCCGCTCGGTGCTCGAACTGCAGCAGTCGGCTGAGCAGCAGCAGATAGGACAGGAAGCCCGACCGCCCGCGCTGGCTCATGCGCGTGTCCCTCTGGAACACAGGGCCCTTCATCAGGTGCCCAAGCCACGGGGCTGGGGTGCAGGGCCGGGGTCCCCACGGCTCCCCACCTGCGTGGTGATCAGTTTGAGCACGAGCTGGCAGTCTCCCTGCACGCGGGAGGCGCTGGAGCGTGGTTCCAGTTTGAACCATCGGTCCTCGCCAGCCACGGGCACCTCCTGCAGGAAGGGGAGTCAGAATGGCGATTTCTCGGATGCTGTGGGGCTGTGGGGAGAACACGGGCCTCCACACTTCCCACCCAGCGGACTGGGGTGACTAGCACAGAGTGAGCACTCGGGGTGCCCGGACAGAGTCCCAAGGAGACTGGCCCTACCCCCCCTTCAATGACGTTTCCCCCCATAGCCCAAGAAGGATGGAAGACTTGGGGGGATTACAGGACACAGCCACTGGCAGTACGCCAGGAGCAGAGGCACCCGCAAGCAGGTGTTCCGTGAGCGAAGCCTCTGCACCCACTCACCCCGATGGGTATGTTGAGGCAGCCCAGGAAGTCATCGGTGTGGTCCTCGGTGGGCCCGGCCTTCCCATTCGCACGGGCTGACTTGACAATCTGTTTGAAATACCTGAGCACAGCAGGGCGGGCATCACACGTGAGGTCTCTGGGGAACCACCACCCCTGGGAGGGCACAAGGGTCCCGCCCCGCGGTACCTGCCCATGCCCTTCAGGCCGATGACTTCATTTAGCTTCCTGCATGCCTCCACCAAGGACACGTCATCGTCATGGTCCCTGAGGAAGGGGGCACCCGGCCTGTCGAGCCCAGCCCAGCCCTGAGCGCCCCCTCCCACCACCCTCCGCCCGGAGGCACCCACACCCCTGCCTGCAGGGCCCAGGCTCTATACCAGATGTCTAGGTGCAGCTGGTCCGTGCTGACATCCTCAATCTCACTACAAGGAAAACAGAGACACCCGTGAGGGCCTGCCAGGGCTGGGCAGGGACCACCTTAGGAGACACGGGGAAGAGTCCGTGACAGGCTGGGCGACCCTGAGGACACGAATCTCTCTGAGACGTAGTTTCCCCACTAGCAAGTGGGCACGTGAGGTCCCCCTGGTTTCTAGGCGGGCACTGAGACTGCTTACGGTGGCCGCCCTCTGGCCACAGCCACCCCGTGTACCCCGGGGCTGGGCTGGCCTGCAGGCCATGCCTTCCTGACCAGCTGCTGGGGGAGGGGGCTTACAAGAGGAAGTGCTCCTTCCAGACGGGGTTCAGGGTGCTGCTCTTGACCTCGGTGACCTGGATGCACTTAGCTGGCAGCGGGCTGCCACGCTTGGCAGCCTTTCGGAAGCTGAAGCGCTGCTCCTTGTGGGGACCCGGCTCCCGGGGGGTGCCCGAGGCCGACAGGATGCCCAGCATGCAGTACGGGTCGCTGAAGCCTGGGGCACAGAGGAGCCTCAGTCCCTGATCACAGGCCCTCCTCCTCTCCGCAGTAACCGGGCCAGTCCTCACTCACCGTTGGGGTCTTTGGCCAGCAGGTTCTTGGCACGCATGACGGACACTTTCAGGGCATATGTGGGGGCCTGTGGGCAGGGAGGTGCTGGGGAGCCTCTAGGGATTCAGCCCTGCCCTGTGCCCTCCACCCAAGTCCTTGAACGTGGGCATGTGGATGGTCAGCTCTGCACAGGCAGGTGGCAGCCTCACCTTGGCCTTCTTCACCCTCTCAGTGGCCTCTGCATGCTCCTCGGTGCTGGTGCCAAACACCTGTGGAGGGCAGGCAGGGGTGAGGGCCCCGCTAGGCTGGCCCTCACCGTGGGGACTCCAGGCATGGCCCCAAACAGGAGGCCTGACTGCAAATGTCACAGGTGGAGGCAGCACACAGGTGAGAGAAAAGGGGTGTCTGCCTGTCCTTTCTACCCTTCTGTGTGTCTGTGTGTGTGGGTATGTGCCCATCCTTCTGGTGTGCCAGTCAGCCTGTATGCGTGTCTGTCTGTGCACATACACGAATGTGTATGTTGTGTACATGGTGCACATGTGTGTGCTGTTCAGGTGATTGGCAATGACATCAGCAGTGGCAGTGGTCCCATTCCTTCCCAGGGGGCTCACCTGCTGGAGGTAGCTCAGGAGGGCCTCCTGGTCGTCCACCTGGTCAGGGCCCATGGTTCCCGCTCGGTAGAGGATGGTGTACAGGGCTTCCTCATAGAGCATCTCTACCTGTGGGCGGTGCGGGGAGCACACCCTCAGTCTCCGTCTCCCTTTAGGCCCCTTGGGCCCACCCTCCATGTGTCCCGCCCCAGCCCTCAGCAGCTCATCCCGCGGACAGACATCCACTCCCTGCCTCAGGGCCTTTGCACCTGCCTAGCCCTCTGCTGGGGGCTCCCACTCATCCCTGACCTCTGCTCCTCGCTCACTTGAATGGGGAGGCCTGGCCCACCACCCCAGACACCCAGACTCTGAGCCTGGCACACACAGGTGCTCACAGCCTCACCCCATCCCTCTTACCTCCTCCTGGGTCAGGGCTCTCAGGCCACGGGCGGGGTCCGCAGGCTCGGCAGGGGCTGGGGAGTTGCTGCACAGTAGGACCTAAGAGGGGGTGCTGGGGTGAGGGTCTCCGATGGTGGGGGTCCTGTGGCTGGCTGGGTGGGGGGTGACCCAGGGAGGGAATGGAGGGATGGAGGCCAGATGTGGAGGGGGCAGGCGAGGAGGCCTGGCACATTGCCCCCCGCCCCCCCCGCACACAGCAGAGCCCAAGCTCCATCCTCACCTCAGGGCACGGCAGGCTCCGTCTGCCTTCCCCCTTCTTCAGGATGAGGCGCATCTGGGTGAAGAACTCCACCCCATCCCCCGGTTTCCTGCCGAGAAAGGCCAGGCGTGGGACCAGCAGACCCTCCCAAAGCTCAGATGACCCTCCCAAAGCCTCAAATCCCCCGGTTTCCTGCCGAGAAAGGCCAGGCGTGGGACCAGCAGACCCTCCCAACGCTCAGATGGACCAGCCACCAGCCCACACGACATCACAGCGTGATGGCCACAGGGCACCCCACGTTCTTGGGCACAGACCCTCCTGGGCTCCCTTTGGGCCCTGGGGCACCCACCAGGCCCCGGCGGCAGGCTCCTGCGGGTCGGCACCGGCGCTCCCCGGCTCCTCCTCGGTCCTCCGGCGGAAGGACGGGCAGACCTGCACCTGCCTGAGCACGCTGCTCTTGATCTCCAGCAAGGCGGACATGGCGGGCGTCTGCGGGCAGAGAGCAGGGCCGTGCCTTCCGGGCACCCGTTCCCCCATGAGTTCAGGGCATCGCCGCTCAGTCCCCAATAAGCATCTTAGCGACGACTAAATGAACCAAAAACCAACAGAAGCCAGGATCCTGGGAACGGCCTGAGGCGGGAGGCGAGGGCCCCTCTGGGAGAGATGGCCGGCACTATCGTGGCCACCAGAGGCAGGGGGTGTGAGGGCAGGGGCCCCGGAGGCCACCCCCACCCTGGACTGTGCCGAGTCACTTGGTCTGAGTCCTCAGCCCGGGCAGGGGGCCACCGTCCTTTTCGCTGGCGTGGAAGGGCTGCTCCCTCTGCAGTCCCCAAAGCCGGAGGAGCGGCCGCTGCTTGAGCTGTTGCCGGGGCAACCGCCAGCTTCGGCGTCTGCCTGACGGGGGCTACAGGGGCTCTACAGCTCAGACAAACGTGACGCAGGAGCCCAGCAGCCCGAGCTGCAGGGATGGAGGTGTCTGTGAGAACCAGACGCCCAAGGTGGCGGTGGGGAGCACCTCACTGCATGATGCTCAGCCCGGAGAGGGGTGCCCCCCAGAGGGGGGTGCCGCTCTGTTCCCCTCCTCTGGAGGAGGAAACTGAGGCCCCCGGGTGTGGAAGCTGCCAAGGCCAGCAGGTAGCCCGAGGTGGAGGCCAGGTCTCCCCGGCTTCTGTGTCCAAGCACTAAGCTCCTGGCACACCAGAGTCCTGGGGTCTCTGACCGGTACCTCCTTACTCCCTCAGCCCATGGCCAAGACGGGGCAACAGTGGTGTTTGGGCACAGGCGTCTGGGAGTGGTGGCTCATTCTGAGAGCTCGGAGACCCCGCTGCCTGGGCAGGCGATGACCTCGTGGCACCCAACAGCCTTGGCCCTGGGAGCCAGCCAGCACCTCACCCAGAGCTTCCACAGTGGGCGCGTGGCCACCCCCTCCCCCCGAAAGCACTCACTGGCTGCCAAGGCCCCACAGCCCATACGGGGCAGGAGTGAGCCTGCCATCGGAGCCTGTGTGATGGGTCCCAATGGGCCCTGGGCAGCAGCACAGAACATCCCTGCTTGTGCCCAGGCACCAGGGCCGGAGTCACAGCTCCCTCCGGTCCAACAAGCAAACTGAGGCCAGGCGTGGTGGTCCTGGGACAAGCCAAATGGTCAGGCCTGCTTTGTCCCCTGTCTTTAAGGCCCGGGTTGGCTGGGAAATGACAGTTCTGCAGTGTGGATGCCCCATTGCACGGCCCAGCCCTGCTCAGAGCCAGGATTCAAACCCAAGGCTCCGGGCCAGGCTCTCTCCCCTACCCTCAGTGGTTCTGATGCAGGTGAGTCTGGGGCAGCTGAGCTGAACCCAAAAGCCAGAAGGGTCTCCTCAGTCAGGGTCCCCAGTGGCCAGCGGGGCATCCTCAGCGGGAGGAAACACCTTCTGAGCACTGGGTGCCCTTCTCACAGTAACCAGGTCCCTGGGAGAAGGACCTAGGGGTAGGGGCAGGGAGTGGCAGGATGTCTGGCCTCACGCGCTAGTTCTCCACGCCATCTTCCTGGTCTTCTCTTCCCAGCCTGGCCCCTGCTCCCGCTTTCCCGCTTTTTCATTGATTCCTGGCTCCCCTCTCTCCCGGCCTCCGTGACTTCCCATCCCAGACAGGGCTGCCCTGCACCCCCCAGGGCAATGCCCGGTCCAAACGCTGCTCCCTGGGGACTCATCCTAACCTACTCCCCGGAGGGAGGGGCCTAGGGTCTGAATTT
This sequence comes from Nyctalus aviator, assembly GCA_036971965.1. Lineage (NCBI taxonomy): Eukaryota > Metazoa > Chordata > Mammalia > Chiroptera > Vespertilionidae > Nyctalus > Nyctalus aviator. Next base: position 10,056,865 of record CM072926.1, on the reverse strand, counting down.
TAACCAGCTCTGCAGTTGTCCTTAGAGCTTTGAAGCCTGAGACCAGCTGTCCAGGGCAGCTAGATGCTTCTGGAACGAACGCATGAAAAAATCTCACCCCGTTATTCCTTCGAGGTCCCCACTTACCCGTCCTTACTCACCTGTTGCGACGCAACGTTCTCCATGCAGCATTCCCCCCCACCCCCTTCTTCCCTCACTGACCCCCTCCCTCCTGCCCCCTCTGGGCTGCCCACGGGAGCCGGGGCCCCCACCGGTTTTGTAGGGGTCTTTCCCCCAATGGGGGGGGGGGGAGGATGGTGGTCCAGGGAGTTCGGAAGATGATCAGATGAGCATGTATATTCTTAACCCCCTAGCAGCCTGGGGTAGGTGAAAGGGATGGGGAGGCCAGGGTTCCAGAAGAAGCATGAGAGGGTGGGAGGGACGGTGTGGGGGGCGTCTTCCCTCCGGCCAGTTGCCTGGGAAACGCCGCAGAGCGTCTTCAGGGTCCTCAGCCGGACCCACCCCCGCGGCAGGCTGGCCGGCGCCCCTCCCCCGGCCCCTCCGGCTCCCGTGCTCCCCCCGGGAGGGCGCACAGCGGGCGCGGGTGGAAATGCTGGAGACCCGCTCCTGCGAGCTCGCACCGGCCTCAGTTTCCCCGGTCCGGGGGCCGCCCGGTGCCGTCCGGAGGTGCCCACGCAGGAGTTGAGGGGGTCGGCGTCCCAGGTCCATCAAGGTGGGCGCCGGCCGAGCTTCGACGGCGCGAGATGGAGCCCCAACACTCACCGTAGGCTTGGGGTCCTGCGGGCGGGGATGGGGTCCCCGGGGGCCCCCCTCTCACTCGGACACTCCGGGACGCCCGGACAGCGGCCGCTCGCAGCCAGGCGCGCCGACGACTGAGCGCAGCTGACCCACCGCGGCTGCGGCCGGGGAGGGGGCGGGACCTGGCCGCTCGCCCCGCCCCCGCGGCCCACCCCGCGCCCCCTCCCCGCCCCTTCCCTCCCTGCACCCCGCGTCCCCCGCGGTGAGCGAGGCCGGGCGAGGGCCCCTGCGGGCGAAGGTCCTGCTCCCCCAGGGCCGGGCCAGGGCGCTCTCTCCCCCAGGGACCGGGGCGCAGAGATGTCAGTCAACCCATCGGTTGGTGCCGACCTGAAAGCAGGCTCAGCTCTGCATCAGGATCTCCTCCCGAGGCCAGAGTCACCGAAACCCAACAGGAGACTTTGGGGGAAGGGCTGTGCGGCCACCTCTTGCCATCCTCCCAGCCCGGCACTGTCCCCTGGGGCCACCTGGAGCAGGCCTGGGTCTGGGGACTTGGCCACCTCGGGCCTAACAGCTCCCTCCTCTCAAAGAGCGGGAGTCCACACCAGGGGTAAGGGGTGTGCACTCATCAGCCCGGGATACCCCACAGCGACCCTGACTACCTGTTGAGGTGATTGTGCCCATGGTCCAGATGAGGCCCATGCTCCCCAGGTGGAGCCACAGTCCTGGTCACACAGCCTGTGGAAGGAACCCCAGGGCCTGCGCTGGACCCCACCCGCGCCTTTCCCAGCCCACTTTTAGGGTCCCTTTCTGGGCTCCCCACTCCATACCCACACAGCATCCTGAAACTTGACCTCAGACACCTGGGGTGCTGGTTCACACAGATTGCTGGCCCACCCCAGTGCTACTGATTCCCAAAGTCTGGGTCGGGGCAGGCCGCCTGCATCTCCACAAGCTCCGCTGCTGCCGGGCGTGGGGGCCACACGGAGGGCCGGGGGGCTGGGCAGGCGTTCTGCTCCGGAGGCGCACAGGGTCCCTGGGTCCCAGCCCTGCTCTGGGCTTACCCTGCTGGATCCTCATAGGACCTTGTCCTTGAGGATCAGACAGAGATTTGGGGTTTTCACCTTAGAGGACAGAAACACAAGCCTGGACCCACAGTTCAGGCTCAGAGCAAGGACAGTTCTCTCTGGGAAGGCCGGGGGCCAGGCAGGCTGACGGGAGACCCAAAGGCCGGAGTAATCGGGCTCCAGAGCATAGCTCACGGAGGGAGGCACCGGCCTTAACCGCGGCATCTTTCAGCGAATCGCCCACCTACAGGGTGCTTCTCCCCTTACACAGCGGAGGGGTGGGCCTCTCTCTGATGGGGCTTCCGCCTGTCGCAGCTTCCAGATCCAGACTCACACCTTGCTGCCATATACCCACCCATCCTTGTAGGATGAAACCAAGAACTACTACCGTGTGTGTGTGTGTGTGTGTGTGTGTGTGTGTGTGTGTGAGAGAGAGAGAGAGAGAGAGAGAGAGAGAGAGAGAGAGGAACAGCACTGCAGGGGATTAGACTGCTAGAGACTGCATTGCAGGGTTGGGGGGAGGGGGCAGGGGCGGACAGAATTGCAGGTTACGTTTTCCTATCAGCTCTGTCCAGAGGCCCTACTTCCACCCTGACCCAGCACAGCCAGCCAGATGAGGGCAGAGGCTGTTCAGGATATGCATGGACTGCCTGGGACAGAGATGAGTCATGGAAGCAGGAGAGAGGGCCTGCACTCCGTGCTGCCAGCTGCTACTGGGCTTCCTTCTGCAGGGTTCAGCAGTGGGTATGAGGGCAGCTCGTCCTCCCCTGGGGGACTGGCAGGTCCTGCGCCAGGATCTTGGAACTGGTGCCCCCATCCCTGCAATTGTATGTCAGATTTTATCAACCTGTTGGAACAAACACCAGTCCGGTTGCCATGGTGATTATAATGGCTTGGGAGGAAGAACTGAGACTCTGTAGCGGCCGTAAACAGGAAGTTAGGAGGGGCTGCTGCTAGGGGAGGCGGCCCCCGGCTTGCACCACCCACCCATGCCCTGGGGGATCCAGGGGTGGGGCCAGTGGCATAAGAGGCACCAGCCCTGACACTAATGAACTAGCCAGATGGCAGGAGCATCCCCTCCCCCACTCCCAGACTTCACCACCATTCTCTGTAGACAAGTGGACTGAGGCCCAGAGAGGGGAAAGGGCTAGTCTAGGGCCACACAGCAACAGGCTGGGTGCCAAGCTTAGCCCTGAGCCTGTTTCCCTCGGAAAGGATGAGCCCCAGGACTTCCCTCCACACACACACTTCCAGGGGCTGGAGCGAAGGTCCCATCTATATAGCTGATCCCTTCATTCTCCCCACCTGTTCTGAGGCTGAAGTCAGGCCCACCCGAGTCAGTGTCTCTGCCCCAGACCTGACAGGGGTCCTGGCAGCAGAGCCAGGTGCCCGGCTTTGGAGGTGGGGAGGCGGGGAGAAAGGGTCACATCACAGCAGGTGGTAGGGCACAACACTCTGCCTAGAGGTCTGGGCTTTGTGGAGCTGGTGGGGATGTGGGGGTCATACCCTCCAGGCTTCTGACAGGAAAATTCCTGGCAGGTGTGTGTTTGTGTGGGAGGGGGGGGTGGCAGCTTTCCCTCCTAGGGTCAGGAGAAAAACACGGGCTCTGGATAAGCACTATGAAGGCCAATGCAGAGCCGGGGAAGGCTGGCTGGCACAGGACACCTGTGAGTCCACCCCCTCCCCCCACTACAGGCTTAACTAAGCCACCAGCACACTCTCTGAGGGCAGTCCTAGGAATTGCAGGCCCCGCCTCCTGGCAGTCAGGGTCCTCCCATGGCCCTCTGAGCCTCAGCACCGGGCTCCTCCTCAGAACAGGCATCATTCTTTGCACAGCTGAGGGCTGAGATGCCCGGGTCCCGGGCTCTGAGGGCTCCGAGTCCTTCCTCCTTGGAGGAATGGAAGGGGCAGCAGGAGGGCATCCTGCAAGAAGGGGTGGGTGGGCACCTGGAAGGGCAGAGCCCAGGAGTGAGGAGCCCGGGTCTGTGCTCTGTGACTTTGCGGTATTTTCTTCTCGATCAGGGAAAACGGCCTAACAGAGGCTGGAGACTTTGGGCCCAACGGAGCCAGTTGTGGGGCCTGGGAGCAGCAGGGAGGATGGGACCCTGTGCTCCAGCCCCGGAGGGCCCACAGCCTCCCCAGATGGGGTCACAGTGCTGGAAGCCTGCATCTCCTGGGCCCCAGCTGCACAGGTGCCCTCAGGCTCCCAGCGGAAGATGACTCAGGACTGTGAGCCCTGTCAGTGCTGGGCCTCCAACCTGCCAACTTGTCTTCGGTCTCAAACTGGAGGCGGCTCATGGCAGGGCTCGATGTGGGAAGGCCTTGGGCCAGCAGGTCAGGGAGCAATGTGGCCTGCGTGGGCAGACAGGTGTGAGGACACAGCAGCGGCCCAGCCAGGGCAGTCCAGGAAGGACAGGGGACCCACAGCCTGGCCAGACACCTTGAGCCTCTGAGCAGTCACCCCTGGGGAGATGGAGTCTGAGGGCTAGCTAGCCGATCCCGCTGTGGTCAGGCTCCTTGCTCTGCACCCATGAGATGGCCAAACCACGCCCCCCCCCCCAGCCCTGGACACAATGTCCCAGAGGCCCCATCAGGGTGAACTGAGAGCCTGTGCGCACCTTGGCTGTGAGGATGGCGCCCTGCTCCCCCGAGGTCCATCTAGGTGACAAGCACAGCCTCAGGTCCCCAGCTGGGAGGCCATGCTCCAGCAGGCCAGGGCCCGTGGCCAGCACAGATGTGTGCCAGCCTTGCCTGCCCACGCCAGGGTCTCAGAGGGCACAGAGAGGGATCTGATCACAGCACCAGGGGACACCACCCCCACCCCTGGGTCACCGAGGGTCTAATACTGGAGCCGGGGAGAGGCCTACCTCCCTGACCACAGCAATAGTGAGCAGGGGGTGGCCTGTGTGGGAGGGGGCAGGAAAAGGACACACCCTGCAGGCAGCAGTTTGTGGAAATGTTTTAATTAGAGGATTCTTAGATACAGTGGTTAATCTATTGCCCACAATTCCTCACTAATTAGGCGCCTCATGCTGGGAACACAACTCTCTTCCCTTACAGTAGAAACAGAATGATCACATTTCAAGTTCTCCTGTTACAAGATTCACATCTTTGTTAAGCCAAGAACTGTGGCACAAAAGGACATTTCATTAGCCAAAGTCACGACAATGTGCTAGAAACATCGATTACTTTAGAATGCTTTAACTAGAAAATATATTGCATTTCCATATATATTAACCATATACATGTGTAACTATTACTAAGTGTAATTCAGTCATTACAAAATAAGACATTCTGGGAGGGGCTATACACATATGATCCACTGCACCCCCCACATAAGACCCTCTGCATCAGAAATCATCATGAACATCAAACCGAGAGCTCAGAAACCCAACAGACGTCCAGCTAAGCAAGTGAACAAGGCACTGGGCCCTCGGGCCATGCTGTCGGCTGAGGGGGCCACATCTCTTAGGGTGAACTGAAGCACCCCTTCCTGGCTGACCAGCTCTCCTTGTTCCTCATCCCTTTGGGGACCATCCCCGCCTCAGTCTGTATGCCAGAACCACAGGCAGCCTGGTTCTGACAAGGGTCCTTGGTGGGAGGGTGAGGCTGGTTGATACAGGGCCAGTTCTGGACCTCTGTACTTGTCAGCTCTGTGCTCACTGGGACCCAGAGGCCAGGTCCCCTTCTGTCACTTCGTGTCTTCACGTACGTACTTCCCCAGAGCCAGGACTCAGGACTCCTGGAAGATCCATCGTGGGCTCATGTTCCAGGGTTCTTTCTGAGGAGAGCAGCCTCCTTGGGCTACCAGGTTCAGAGCGTTTCAGGAAACAGAAAGAACAAGAGACAGTGGCCCTCGGAGCTGCTGGCTGGGGGTGGCCCGGTGCCTGAGACTACCTGCACCCAGGGGTGGGGACTAATGCAGTGAGCATGGAGGGCCAGGATGCTACATGCAGAGGCCCAAGGGCAGTGCCAGACGTGAGGCTACATGCCATGGCTCAGCCACCCTGGCCTGGGTTAGGCATCTCCTCCCGACGGCGCAGGCAGAGTGCGCTCTAGAAGAGTCTCGGCACAAATTCCAACTTGACCAGATCTGAACTCCAGTGCTCTGCAGCCCAAAGGCCCAGGTGGGGTGGACAGAAACCCCGGACACACATCAGCTCTGTACACAGCACTATTTACAAAGGACCAGGACAGGTGCCGCGCAGGACCCAGGCGGCGAGACCTGCTGGGGCCGAAGGCGGTGCTCTGTGGGGCCTGCAGCTGTGGGAGGGGGTGGGGAGACACCCCCTGAGGCTGCCTCCTCATACTTTTAATGACAATAATGCAACAAAAACCTTTATATAAACAGTTTATTTACTCTAAACAGCAACACAGACAAAACGCCATATAAACACAAAGGAAGTGATGCGAAAACAAGAGGCTGGCTGACTTTGGATCTGAGGCTTATAGCAACACAACCCGGGTTCTGCGGAGAGAAGGACAGAGGCGCGAGGGAAGGGAACAGGCCGATTTCCTGTTCTTACAGCCAGCTGGAGGGTAGTGTAGCTCTGACAGGGGAAGCATGCCGCACCCGCGAGCAAAGGGAACTAGCTCCTCAGGGACTCATTGAAGTATAAAAGTTTATCATTTTACAGCAGTTGAAATACTGACATCAATATTAAAATAAAAGCAAGTTTTACATAACAATCAAAATACAAAAGACTGAAGGAAGAGACCCTGTATGAAAAACTGGGCATTCAGCAAGTGGAGAACTGTGTACCAGTGGCGGAAATGGAAAATGGCGCCCGCCCACCTCCCCTAGGTGACTAGTAATTGAATAGAGCAACGCTAGATCTGCAGATGTTGTAAACAAGTTCTTGCCAAACCAATCCCTTCCTTTTGATGTTGCCGCAGGTCGCTGCTTATGAGGGTGCAAACTTCTTGGCTTGTGCTCGAACCCTTTTCTCATATTCCACTCTGTTTTGGCTGAGGAGGTCAAGAGAGAGACAGGTTAGAATAGCTGGGCTGGAAGTTCAGTCTCACCAGTGCCCAGCAGGTCTCTCCTGTTTGAAACAGCGTTAGTCATTCTGGAGAGAAAACACAGACTGCTCATCTAACCTTCGATAACAGACAGACAGCGGGTGGGTTTCCCCAGTCCCGGTGAAGGTGTGGAGGTGGGGCAGCCTTCGGTGGGCAGAGGGGGACCTGGCCGGGACTGGTGTGAGATGAGCTGCCGAGCAAAGGGGGCTGGTGGGCACTGCCCAGGCCAGGGGAGTGCAGCAAACCTGCCACCAGAGACAGCTGCCCCAGGGAGCACTGTGACCGTGAGGCCCTTGGGTACATGATATTGATGAACAGGGCTCCTTGACACCCAGGTCAGAGGTGTCGTCACTGCTTCAGGGGCTGGTCAGGAGCCCGCCTGGAGCTCAGGCGCAGTGCGTGCTCTCATATCCTAAGCAAGCCAGGCTCCTTCTAAGCTGTGCTCGCAGCAAGTATGGCCTCTCAGAGCCCTGGTCCATGCCCATGGCACAGGCCCCAGGGTTGAGCCACAGAGGGGCCAGCAGAATTTCTCTTAGCTCTGCCAGTGCGGATGACAGGACCCGGTACCCCAGGCTTCCTCCCTAGTCTCTCTGGGCAAAGGCGGCAATGCCAGCACCAGGAGAGGCAGAAACTTGCCTGGAGCCTGCCCTGAACTGGCACGGTGCCCAGGTGCACACGGTCCCAGGAGGCCAGTGTCAGCACCACGCCTGGCCGAGCGCCAAGAGTGAAGGCCAGAGGACAAGCTTCTACAGCCCAGGCCATGCTGTGAGCAGTCTGCGCTCCTGTGCTTCCACCCTGGCCAAGGGCCCAGACCCCCAGGGTGGAGGCAGCTAGCTAGGAAGGCTCTGGAAGGAGCTGGAGGCAATAGCAGGGGCAGCCCAGTCCAGCCCTGCCATTGACCAAGCGAGGTCTGGCACAGGGTGTCTGCCCTAGAGCACCTGCCAGTACAGGACATGCCCTGTGACCTTGCGAAAACACAAGAAAGGAGGTCTGAAAAAAGAGAGTAAGCATAGTTCACAAAAGGTGCTTTTAAACCAGATGCGTACAGGAGACATGATGTCTCATTCCTGTGAAGCAGTGTATGATGCCGTCTGGCACGTAAGGAGCCCGTAGTACAGAAAAGATGCTCCAATCCTGAATAGGCAGCAACTGGGAGCAGCCATTGGCACACAGCAGTGGCCCGCTGAGCCCATGCTGCACAGTGAGCGCCATCGAGGCACATGCACAACGTACCACCCACTCTGCCACACACCCAGCCTGGCAGGCGCTCTCTAAGTCAGCAACAAGACACTGGCTTTGTGGGCCGTGTGACCAATCGCAATGGCTCAGCTCAAATACCAAGAACTCAAGTGGCCCTAACTACACAGCATCCAGTTCAAAGGTCAAGATATGAGAACTCCTGGAGTTGCTCTTGCTCAGCAGCCAAGTAAATCCAAGGCAGCTCCATTGGAATCACTTACAGCAGTGTTTCCCAAACTTCTGACACATGTGTACTTCTCATGAGTACGAGGGGTACACATGAGGAATGAGGTAGAATTAGATGCAGCTAAGCACGGTGCAGTGCAAATCCCCACCAAACTCCGGTGCAATGCATACCCCCACCAAATTCTTCCTGTACCCCTGGGGGTACGCGCACCACACTGTGGGAAACACTGACTTACAGCAATTCCCGGGGCTGGGAGGAGAAACTCAGACCCTGCCCAGGAGCGGCTTTCCCCTCTTGACCACCAGGGAGCACCCCGGGCCAAAAGAGGGCTGGATCCAGGAACTTAAAGCCATTTGGGGGAGGGGAGGGGACACCTCTTGCAACCTGGTGTTTCTCTACAGATTAAGGCAGGCCACCTGAGCAGCGCAGAGCTGCCCACCTGTTGCAATTCCAGAAAGAGCCTGCCCACCCAGCCAGCCCCACGTACCAGGTTTAGCTCCATTGCTCACACTGAAGAATACCAGGCCCTCTTTTCCAGAGCACCCAGGTGACCAAGAGCAAGTCGGAGCGCCACTTCCCTAGTGGATCATGCCCTTGGAATTGCCATACCCAGGCTGGGCCCAAGGAGGGCAGAAGTGGGAGGTCGTTGGCCTCTTCCTCCACACCCTCCCTCTGAGCTGAAACAGGCTCCAGAGGCGCAGGGTTTGACTGGCGATATCCCATGAGGGGCAAAGCAGTCCAACAGGAGCCCATGTCATCTGACGGCCTCCTGCCAACCCCCACCAACACGCCAACCACACCAGCCCTGTCCGCCCATTCTTACCACCACAGGCCCTTTGCACATGCAGCTCCTCCTCAGAAGCCGCCTTGGCCACCTAAGTCCCTCCTTTTCCGCACTGATCCCAGGTAAGCTGCCGGGTGAGCTGTGTGTAGGCCACCCTCCTAGGCTGCTTGGAGGGTCAGGACTACCCTCCCCACCCCCAGCTCGCCTACTGCTCCCCTTCTATAGGCAGCCTAGAGGGGACTTCTGGGGAAGGCCGTGCAAGCTGATGAGAGAGGGTACGGCAAGAGGGGCCAGGGGCCAGATCACTAACCAGTAAATTGTGTAGGCCTCTGCTTGAGCTGGATCTTGAATATTTGGTTCATTTAGAAGTTCCTGTATTCCTAATAAGATCTGTGTAAGAGAAAAACAAAGCAAGGTGGGAGGTCAGCAGTTCAAAAGGCAAACTGGTCCTGAAGGAAGGTTGAGGCGAGGCCCTCAGGCTGCATACCTGCTTAATTGTGATGGCTGGCCTCCAGTCCTTGTCTTCCTCGAGGATGGACAAGCACACAGTGCCCGAAGGGTACACGTTCGGGTGAAATAATGGTGGTTCAAATTTGCCTAGACCACACGGAAAAAGGGGAAAAAAAGGGAAATGTATTTTGGTGACTGCTGACCTACAGGATAATGTCCTGATGAGCCCCCCCCCCCCCCCCCATCCTCCCTGCACTTGGAACACCTTGCTGGTCATCAGGCATTTCCCAAAAACTGCTTACAAAAACAACACTGGCCACAAGGCAGGAGGAGGTGGGAAGAGATAGGAGGAGCAAGTGTGCCTGCCAACGGATTCAGACAGCCACAGCACTCCCAGACCTGCTCAGGACAGTGAGAGTCAGAGAGAGCCCCAGGCGGCCTCCCAGCCAGGCTGGACTCGGGAAGATGGGAAGGGGCAGGTGAAGAGGTCCTAGGGAAGCAGCCAAGGTCCTTCCAAATGGGAAAGAGTTTATTTTCTTTGTAAAAATTAATACATATTTCTTTGTCCTTTTTTCTGGGTACTTTCTCTATTTAAACATTAATTTTACCTAGAAAAGTGTAGCAAGTCTAGTACAACCTGATGAATTATAATCTACTAACATCAACAGCTTCTCAGAAAACTTCACAGATCGCCCACTCCCTTGGCCCAACTAAACCAACCTGCAACCCCTGAAAGGACGCCCTGAACCGTCTGCGCACAAACCGCAGGCGGCTCTCCCCTCTCACTCATGGGCACGTCCCTCACAGGCAGTGGCGTTACTCCTGCTGCTGCACAGCATCCACTGGGAGACCGGCCGCCCACGACTTGCCCACCTCACTGCAGGTGCACATTTGAGTGACTATGAACAAAGCTGTGATTGTTCCTGGATGTGAATTCTGGTGCACACGTGCATTTCCATGTGGAGATGCGGATCACAGGTGTCTTGTGTTGAGTATGGACAGATACTGCCAGTTTCCAAAGTGGCTGTACCCACTTACAACTCACTGCTTCACAGTATTGCCAACACTTAGTGTATCAGCTTGGATTTTGGCCATTGTTTTTTTGTTTTTTTTAAATATATTTTTATTGATTCAATAGAGGAAGGGGGCAGGAGAAAGATAAAAATATCAATGATGAGAGAGAATCAATGATTGGCTGCCTCCTGCACATTCCCTACTGGGGATCGAGCCTGCAACCTGATTATGTGCCTTTGACCAGAATCAAACCCAGGACCCTTCAGCCCACAGGCTGACACTCTATCCACTGAGCCAAACTGGCTGGGGCTGAGTCGGCCATTGGTAAATGAATTGTGGTTGCCTCTCCTGGCTCTAAGGTGTATTTCCATGATGACCTCTCAGGGGGAGCACCTTTCATTTACTGGGACAAACTGGCTACTTTTTTGGAGAAGTTCTTGTTCAAGTCTCTTGCACACTTTTCTATTGGGTTGTCTCATTGATTTATAAGAGCTCTTTACTTATTCTGGATATAAGCCTTCTGTCAATTACATGTCTTACAGATATCTCCTCCCACTATGACTTCGCATTTTTGTTTTTAATTGTACATTTGGTGAACAATAGTACCTAGTTTGATTTTTTTTTTAAAATATATTTTTTTTATTGATCTCAGAGAGGATGGAGAGGAGAAAAACATCAATGATGAGAATTGTTGATCAGCTGCCTCCTGCAAGCCCCCTACTGAGGATCAAGCCCACAACCTGGGCATGTGTCCTTGGCTGGAATCTAACCTGGGACCCTTCAGTCCACAGGCTCTATCCACTGAGCCAAACCAGGTAGGGCCCTAATTGGAATTTTATCTGATTTATCAATCTTGTTTCTTAGTTAAAAAAGTGTACCAATGATGAATACAAGCATTGCCTAAGCCCCTTAGCCCCACTTCCGTCTCTCCTGGCTTTCTTCCATATGAAGCCCCCTCCTAACTCCTCACATCACTCACTGCATGGCCTGTTGACCTTCATAAAAGGACTCCAGCATAAGCTCCTGTGTCTGGCTCCTTCCACTCAACATCACATTTGGGAGACTCATTCCTGCTGAGCACTTACAGCTCCCTCATTCTTGCTGCTGCACTGATTTACCCATTCTATTCTGAATGGACACTTGGATTGTCTCCAGCTTTTAGCTTTTCAGACAGAGTTGTCATAAACATGCTTGTCCATGTCTTTTGGTGAACATGTGTATATATTTCTACTGAATATTTACTTGAGTTGAACAGCTGGGTCCTAGGATAGGGATAAGTTTAGCTTCAGTAGACATGGCAAGTAGCTTTCCAAAGGAAATATTCAAAATTTACTCTTTCTCTAGTGCACCTATGTGGGCTTCTGCTGCTCTGCAGCCTCAGTTATCTGCCTGTTCACTCTTTGGCTGTAACTGGTAATTTTCCGATAATGAAGTTAGGCACCTCTTTCTGTGCTGATTGGCCAGGTGGACAACCTCTTGTCAAGGGCCTGTTCCATCAAATGACTGCCTTTTTCTTATTGATTTGTAGAGGCTCTTGACATATACACTAATAAAAGAGAAATATGCAAATTGACCATCACTTTGCAACATCCATCAGCCAATCAGGATTGGGCATGCAAATTAACCCAACAAAGATGGTGGCAGCCACGCACCCCCACCCACCAAGCAGCTCTGAGCTGTCTGGGCAGAGCCGCTGGCTGAGTGGGGTGGGACACCTGCTATGAGGGGAAGGGCAGTGGGCCGAGGGAGCTACAGGAGCGGCACTCGGGCTGGAGAGAAGACTGAAGGCCGTTGCCAGAGCCAAGGCCTGGGTTCCTCTTCACTATCAATGGTATCTTCTGGCGAAGAGATGGTATTAATTTCAGTGTAGTCCAATCCATCATTTCCCCTCTTTGGGAGGAAAGCACTTTTTATGCTTTCCTGGTTAAGAAAGCTCTACCTACCCAAGTCATGAAGACATCCTCCTGTCTTCCTCTAAAAGCTGTACTGTCCCATCTGCCTTCCCACTGGGCAGCACAATCCACCTGGTCTATAGGGGGAAATTTGAGTTCTCTATTCTCCCACTGGGACAGTCGGCTGTCCCAGTCTGTGCGTTAGAAGACCACCCTCTCTCCCCATGCATTGCAGTGTCTCCTCTCATAAGTCACTCCACTGTACACATGCGTTTTTCTGGACTCTTTGCCATCTCAACTACTGTGTTTCCTTCGGAGATCTCAACCAGATTCATGTCTTGCCTGTCCTGCTAACGGGTCTTGGTACTTTTTACCCACTGAACCCCAACTTAAAATGCACCATCCTCGCGGCCCCCCCCTCTCCCCCCAAACTCCAAGAGCCATAGCAAGTCTTGGCACTCTGCATTTCCTACATTTTACAGCCTGTGACAATTTCCACAAAAATTTGCTCAGATTCTGACTGGGATTACACTGAATTTGTAGATCAACTTGGAGAGACCTGACATCTTCATAACAGCGAGCCTCCTGATCAATAAACTCGGCCCATCTCTCCAGTTATTTGGGAATGAATGTCCTTCATTCTCTCAGAAATGGCTTAGTTTTCAGTATAGAGGTCTTAAATGTCTTTTATTGGGTTTACTCCTAGGTACCTGATGCTACTATAAAAGGTACAGTTTAGAAACTTTCATTTGCAGCCCTAGCTATACTGTATCATGAGTGGGAGAGATTTAGTGCCTTCCCCCCCTCATCCTGAGTTTTTAAAAAATATATTTCATTGATTTTTTACAGAGAGGAAGGGAGAGGGATAGAGTTATAAGCATCGATCAGCTGCCTCCTGCACACTTCCCCCTGGGGATGTGCCTGCAACCAAGGTACATGCCCTTGACCGGAATCGAACCTGGGACCTTTCAGTCCGTAGACCGACACTCTATCCACTGAGCCAAACCGGTTAGGGCTCATCCTGAGTTCTGCTAAACTGCATCATGCTGGTCTACATGTGGCCCTGTTTTACATGGCCTTGGCGTTTTCTTTCTGCTGCCTTCTCTGTTGGCTTAAGTGTGCTATCAATCCAGGCTGTAGATGCAGGCAGAGTTGGGTGTGAAATTTTAACAGATGACAGGTTACAGCAAAAAGCCCTTTTTTTTGTAAGGTTCTGAATGGTGCTTCTCCTGCATGGCCGTCCCCATCCGGGGCAGGCATGTTGTGGCCTCATCCCTGACAGGCACTGAGGTTCAGGAGCCTCACCTGGATCTCACCAACATTCATGCCAGGGTCTGGGAGCTTCCCAGTTGTAGAGCGAAGCCTGAGGACTTGGTCTGTTAGGTGCACCTCCCACCCTGGGCTAGAAACATTCAGCTCCACAGTCAACCGAAAGGATCAGTGTGACGTGGCCACAGGGATCAGAGAAACAGGGCCACCCTGTGTGGAGCAGAGTGTGAAACGACTGACACCCCGGAGGCCAGCTCTCTGAAGAGGACTCAGATCTCTGCTGGGGCATGATCAAAGCCAAGCTTTGAGGACTTCGTTGTACTTACATTTCGGAGGTGAGGAAGGATAGTCATCTTTGAAGAGCATGCGTAGTTTAAACAAGCCTCCTTCCCAAGGGGTCTGTTGGAAATGAAGCTGTGATTAGATGTGCCGCCGCCTCTTACTGTAGGGGCCCAGGAGGAAAGGGGCAAGCTGCTGCTGCACAGCCCCCAGTAACCTGCCCAGAGCCCAACAACCCAACAGGGCTGGCGGGACCTCCATGAGCCCCACGGGCCAATGGGAAGGAGTCCTCCCTGGAGAGAGCAGACAAGCGGCCCATGGCGGGGTTCAGGGCCTGTACCTGAGCAGCCAGGGAAGGACTGAGTGAGCTCAATGCAGATCCCCTCCCCCAGGGCCACCTGTCCCTCGTCAGCCTCCAGCTCTTCAGTCCAACACTCCTTCCCAACGGGGAGGGAGCCGGCTACAGTCCACCAGCCTCACTCACCCTAAGATAAGGGGCCATGTATGGGTTCAATGGAAGCTGGGGTGCATGCTGGGCCCTCAACAGAGTCTCAGTTGAAGCAAACCCAGACCACATTTTCTTGTGGACAAAGTCCTAATCCTGCAGGTTCAATGCAAGGGAAAGGAGTCAAGAAAACACCACGGCTGAGCATCGTGGATTCTCATAAGACCATGGAGGGGGAAGTGGAGGCAATGAGGCCTCAGCAAAACCCAAAAGCCTCAGGGGTCTGTCCTTCCCTTGGAGTCACGGGAAGAGCCATACATTTGGCTGTTGGAGACCCTCACTCCCTAATGCCTCAAACGCACTGGTTCTAACTGGCCCAGAAACACTCAGCGAAGCCAAGAAGGCACACCTTGGAGGACTGGGCTGTGTGTGAAGGACATATGGGGCCCCATGCAGCCATCATAGATGGTCATGGATTTCTAACAATTCAGGCTCACATACCCAGGAGAACTGCTGTCTGGGCTGCTCCAGTCTCAGCACATCCAGGATAAACCTGAAGGCCTGCATGGCACCTACAGCCCCTTCTCCAACCTTTGCTCCCAAAGATGCAGCAGGATCTGGGCCTACTAGCCCTGTTGCAGCTCAGATCCTTCATCCAGAAAAACTGCCGGGGGTGGCGCCACATGTCATACTAACCTTGTGCCACCATTTCTTGTCCCCTGGCCTGTGTGATCATCACGTTATGCACTCTGAACCTAAGTCCTTCTGAAGGGTAGAAGTGTTCCCACAATCCACCCCACACCTGAGCATGGTGCTCCTTACCCCTTTCTTCCCTGGAATGGCACACTCCCAGTTCATGAGGTTCATCGTGCCGTCGGGGTTTTTTGTTGGGACAGCTACAAAACCCTGAGAGAAAACCACACACAAGCACATCAGCTCTGTGGCAGCTCATCTTAGCTGCCCACAGGAACCCTGTGCCTCCCACCCCCGTCAGGGAGAAGATCCACTGAGCTACATGAGGAAATGAAGCCTTCCTTACAAATGGGTGGTCTTTTCTCCAAGCTTTCCTCTCCTGGGCGAGTCTGCTGAGGGCGATCCCCGACATATTCAAAGTCCTAAAAGAGACAGCAGAAATGGGATCAGAAGGAAAACCTGGTTCCTTCAGCCCCTTCCATCACACCTGCCCAGTGAGCAGATTTGTTTCCAAGAAAAGCGGTACAGTGAAGGCTCTCACATGGCCCAGAGACCATGTATGCGCTTAGCAAGCGGCCCCTCCCAGTGTTTGGACAGGCATCAGGCCCCGACTCCGGCCTTCTACAGGCAGATCACCAGAGGGGCCTGGGCCTCCCGGACACCTCCATGTGGTACCTCACTTTGTCAGTGCCTAGCCCTGGCCTCCACGGCACACCCCTCACGCTCCGTTACACGCTGACACAGAGGTTCAGAAAGGCGAAGCCACAGGCTTGGGTCTCAGAGCTGCTAGGTGCTGTGCAGGAAGGGATGCCGAGTCCTCCCAGCAAACACCTGGCACCCGTGCCCTACACACCCCACTTTAGTCATACCCAGCAGTGGGGGTCCAGCCCTACCATCATATACACAGAATGCTGGCTTGAGACCTGGGAAGGGCAGGGATGAAAAGCTTCCCTCTCCTGGTGCACAGATGTGAGGTACTGTCAGGCCTCCAACTTAGAAGCAGGGCTCAGAATTCAGACTCAGGCCTAGCCAGGATGACCCTTATTCTTGAAGACAACCAAGTGGAGAAGTGCACCAGGGCAGAGGGCAGCTCAGCTGCATTGTGGACAAGTCCAGAGACAGCTCACCTGGCCCTGCAGCCGACAGGTCCACGTGTCACCAGTGTCCCGGCTCTTTCCTCTGTCCCCTCCACTCATCCTATCGCCCCACCCCGGCACTTCACAAACAACTAACGGATCAAGGCCCGTCTCCCATTTACGTTGGGAAAGGCAACAAAAGTGAAGCAGGCCAACAGAGCCCAGGAACTCCTCAGGAGCACCAGGCAGGAGCGAAAAGACCTCAGCAGGCCTGGACCACACACTCTGAAGGCTTAGTGCCGTTAGCCGTTCAAACTAACAGCCTGGAGCCCTCAGGTAAAGCACATCTCCGGGCACACCAGACAGACTGCAGGGCAGTGAATCTGCAGAGGTGACATGGTCACAAAACCTGCTGGAGAATTTGACCCCAAGTGTGCTTGTTGGAACTCAAAGTCCTGGAAACACTGAAGATACCTTGGATTAAGTCCATGCATTTACCATAAACAAGGCTCTCACAAGACAAATGGTGACAAGCAGCTCCCCCAAGCCTTCAGCTTTATACTGAGGCTGGCGGAGAGGTCTCCTCTCTACCCCGCAGGGAAAAGGCCCAGCACAAGTGCCCGAGTACAATGCAGGGTGCCCTCCACAACTACAACAGGGCTCTCAACCCCGTGTGGGAAAAACACCCCTCCAGCAGGACATCGCTAGACAGCAGCCATGCCTTCCTGCCCAGCCTCGCCCACTGCCCCAGCCTCCCGAGGCAGGAATGGAGGTCCAGGAACCTGCCCCTTAAGACCGGAGCCTCAATGCAAACCCAGGTGCTCTTCTGACCAGTGGGTGGGTGGCAGGGCTACTTTCTCTCCTGCGCTTAGTAACTACTATTTCAACCTTCCCTCCCACCCACCTCACCCCACCCCACCTCAGGCTGATCTACAACTGGCTCAGCAACCCAAATCTCTCCCTTCACCCCAGTATCCACATCACCTGGCTGTCCTGCCCACCCCCTGCCCCTCCCCCCCAGGCTCAAGGCTCGCACTTTGGTGGATGAGGTGTTAGGTCAGCAGGCATCAAATGCGCACCCCAGGCCTGAGCGGCCACCATGGAGACGGGAACTCTGGAAGGGCCCCAGGGCTCTGGGTTTGGGGCAGCTCTTGAACCACCCTTTTCCCAAGAAGTAGGCACAGAAGGAGGGCTTGGGATTGCAGAAAAGCGGTCGCCTCCAACCCCACCAAGGAACCCAGGTCTCAGGTTCCAGTTACTATATAAACCGCCAGACCAACTGGATGTGGTACATTTTCAAGAAACAGGTATGCTTACTAGGTTATCACAAGAAAAGTGGGGGGGGGGGATCAAAGCCCTTCAGTCAAGGGCATCAGGTGACAGATGACCAATTTGGACTGTGGTCCCTAGCTCCAGCACTGTGACTTCAGAACACACCTTTATCCAACCTCAAGATTAAGTCCAAAGTAGATTAATACCAGGCTTGCACCAATAGAACTGCTCACTGTACCACACAACCCCAAGCTCTGGTCTGCCCATTTCTTCCCCAGGGGGTCTGACCAAACCAGAGGTGAGAGCCTGACAGGAGCTGCCTGGGGTGTGGGTGTGGGCTCACAGGGGAGGAAGCGCTGGAGATGCAAACAGCGCTATGGGGACGAGAGGCACTTGCTTTCCAATAGTGGCCAACCAAGCACAGCCTCAGCGACCAGGCCGGAGACTGTTCCAGGGAACACGGTCCTGGTGGGCCCGAGGAGAGCGGGAAGGGTAGGCCTGCACGAGGCACGGGAGAGCCTCCGGGTGGTGCGCAGAGGAGCAAACCAGCAGCTTCTGCCAGAAGTGGCAGTGACAGTGATGACTGACTGGGAGGCTTGAGCTGTAGCCCTGATGTTGGAAAATTCGTCATTTCTCAGTTTCTCTAAGTCTTCCCCTCAACTGGTTCTAAATGGCAGGTTAGCCACATCCCCACCTCCAGGTTCGAGGGCACAGCACATGCCAGCCTCCAAAGTACTGCCCCCTGCCCCCGGAGGGCAGGCCCCTCATCGCAGGCCATGGCAAAGCAGACAGCACAGGCGGGCAGGACGCTTCTGCTGAATTAACACAAAAGTTCAGTGACCAAAGACAAGCAGCCTGGTAAGCACTGTTTAAGTGAGGCATAAATCTGGTTTCTGAAGTCCAGGCCAGCTCTGGACACTGAGCAGCCATGACTACTGTGCAGGGCCACACAATGCTCAGAGGGGCTGAGGCCAGCAGGGCGATCCCAAGCGCCTGCCTCCTGCTGACCCTGTGCCAGGACCCGCCTCTTCTCCGAGGATGGAACAAAGCTGCACAGGGAGACCCTGTCCTAGGGTCTCGCTGTGGCTGTCCCAGGTATGAAAGGTTAATAATGAGCAGCAGTTCCACGGAATGCCAATGCACCAGGTCAGGGACTAACAAGATTCTTTCCACCATCAGGGCAAAGAGCTACAGGTGTTTACCTGCTGTGTCCCAGGCAGACAGAGCCTTCAAGATGGTGCTTCCACTCCCGGCAGCCTTTCCCCGTTCAGGAGAAAGCAGCCAGTTTGTTACATTTTAATTACAAAACAGAAGCGCTCATTCAGAATCCCACTTAAAAACTGACTCTGCCTTCCCCAACAGAGAGAAACATAAGGAGCAGCTAAGGCAGCAACTTGCAGATGCAAAGATAAAATATCTATGAACTACCTGTGGGACAAAGGGGGCTCGCCAGGCTTAGTGGGGAGGTCTGCCTCGAACCCACGCTTCTCAGATCAGTTCTGCTGGCTGACAGCAGAGACTTCGGACCTACTTACTGGCTTCGCGAGTGCAGCAAGTTGTTCATCTCCCCCCACTTCAACTTCCTCGTCTGTAAAAGGGCGATGGTACCCTGACCCCACAGGTGGCCCAGGTTGAAATAAACACAAACTCCCTCAGGGGGAAGGTATGCGCTTTGCCAATCTAAGCACCCGGCTCTGCCCAATGCGGCACTTCCTGTTCTTTCTCGTGGAACCTCCCAGGATCCCAGGCTGTTTCGGAAGCAAGGTCCCAAACCCGGGGACTCACCAAAGACACAACAGCACGCACAATTCACCCCTCAACCACCCGAAGGGTCACAAGCAAGTCAGGACAAACTAGTACCCAGCTCCTTTGTCTGATGGGTATGTGCTCTACCCAAAGGTAATGATTCCTTACGGTTAGAGCTACATTTAGAGCTACCCACTTGAAAAAGAAACAAAGCTAACTTCGCAAACAGTACAGTTAACTTTGCAAACCGAGGAGCTAGGCATGCTTTCACAATATACAAACCAAACCACTTAAAAAAACTGATTTCGGAACGAATGCAAGCCGTGATCCTCCTCCCCTTCCTTTCCTCCTACTCACGAAAAGATCAGTTCCAAGCTCCCTTCGACAGGTACAAAGCAATCTTAAAAACAAAAGAAAACTCTCCCTCCAGTGAAGTGATGTTCAGGGTCCCACCAACGGCACAAGTGGAGCTCTCTGGAGGCGCAAGAACACTCAAGACTGGTTTTGAATTTTAGGCATCATCCCCGCCTCCCCCACCCCCAATCCAACCAGCAATTTTGCAACCCAAGACTTTTAACTCTCGCTTGCTGGGCCTCTCGGCCCGGCTGGAGAGCGCCACAGGTTTGTGAGCGGACCCGTGACCCAGGATACGCACGTCCCTCCACGGAGGGAAAGCTCCTGTCAATGCCGCCTCGCTCCCCGGCCGCACCGCGAGCCCACGCCGGAGGGGACGCCAGCACTTCCACCAGGGAAAGCGACGGGAGCCCCGAGGCCGGGCCGACGCCGAGGCCGGGCCGGCTGGGTGGCGCCGTAGCCCGCGGCGTCAACAGCTCCCAGGCGGACGGTTCCCGGGCGCGGGGTCGGGGTCAGGTCGGGGGGCGCGCAGGAGGCGCGGGTGGGGGCCCAGGGGACCGTGGGTGGAGGAGCCCGGCCCGACGGCGGCGGAGGCCCGCGCTGCCGAGGCCTGGCCCCCGCCCCGCCGCCGCCGCACCCTGTGCGCCTTCCACCCGGGCTCACCTAGGGCGGCCGCGGCCCGGCGAGCGAGGCGGACGAAGCGGCGGCGACGGAGGCGGCGCGGCACTTCCTTTGTCTCGGGACTTCCCTCCCGAGCCCGCTCCGCGCGCAGCCCGAGCGCTCCGAGGACCCCGGCGCGGGCGGGGCGCGGGCGGGGCTTGCGGGGTCTGTCCGTCGCACGCCTATATCCCGGGCCGCCGCCGCCGCCCGGTGTCCCGAACCGCCCTCGCCGCCGCATGCCACGTGCTGCCTGCGCCCCGTCACCACGCGTCCGCGCCCCAGGCTCGCTCGGGGAGCCCAGCCGGGGGGCGGCTTTCCAGTCAGGCGGCGCCCCGGACACCTGTGCTCTTAAAGGAGCCGCGTCCACAATGTGAGGGAGTGTCTGCAAATTCCCCTTTGCGATGCGCGCGTCCACTCGAGGACACGCCGGTAAGCAGCGGGGGAAGGCGGAGACCGAGATCTCCAAGGGCTCCCCGGATGCCCCGCGGGCACCTTTCCCGGCACGAGTCCCTTTGGTCTCCTTAGGGCTAAGGCCCAGCGTTGGGGGACAGAGACCACCGAGGCCTAAGGAACCCCAGAAGCGTCGCAGCACGGTGGCGATCCTCCGCTTACGGAGCCCTGTGAAACCCGTTTTAATTGGCCAGTTCGGAGCGCTGGGTGGGGCGTATATCGAATCCGTCCAATGAGCTGACCCGGTACAAACGGCCTCGAGCGGGCCTGACCGACGGGAAGAGAACTGCGGACACTCCCTAACTCTGGTGCTGGCCCGGAGGGAGGGGTTCCGGGGCTGCTGGCGGGCGGGGGAGGGGCCAGCTGGGAGGTACCCCCCTCATCTCCCCCCTCCCCCCAAAAAAAGCTGCAGTCAGGGTCTGGGCCACCCCTAGCCCCCGTGGGAACGCAGGCCCTCCCTGGCCCCGCTAGGTCCCTCCCGGTGGAACCGCCCCCAGCCTCAACCCAGCTCCCCATGCCAGCTTCGCTAGCCAAACCCCAGCTCTGGATGGGGAGAGGGCGCCTGATAGGGCAGTCTGCTCAGCCCGTCTGTGGGCGTTTTGGGATCAAGCAACAGTGGAGTCCCGAGGAGGGCTTCTGGGCACAAGAGGCGGGGGTGGGGGCCCAGGACAGCGGAGGCTACTTGCTTTCACTCATTCTTCTTTTTTATCTCCCTGCTTCCTTACCCTAGACTCTAGAGTCTCCTATTTGGTCTGTGCTGACACTGTTGACCTCCCGGGACAGGGACCACAGGTCGAATACTCTATGTTTGGCCCACATCTGGCCCAGTGCTCTTAGCAAATGCTGTGGCTGAATTCTCTGTGCTCTCAGCATTCCTGTTACTCTGGGGGAGTAAAATGAGGCTGGCGGTCTTGTGGGTGTGGTGGCTCTGCTGGGCTGAAGAGGGGGTTTGATAGGGTAATTCCTGATCAGCAGTGGCCCAGAGAGCGGGCCTGGTGGTAGTGACAGGGTCTCAGGTGACAAAGCCAAGAGGGCCTGACCCCCTTGAACATTCTGAATCCATCCCAGAGTCTCAATTCCAAAGGGGCTGCCCGCTTCTGGGGTTCCCTAGGCTGAGCCTGTGCTGGGGGACGTGGTCTCCATCCTTCCCTTCAGCCAGGAAGCTGCAGTTATCAACGTTGGGGTGCAGGATCCTCAGGGATTTGTGTGAGTCACCTGTTCTCGGGGCTCCCAGCTTTTAGTTCATCGGTGGTCCTGGACCTGGGCGTTGTAACAGTCGCCCCAGGAGGACCTACTGCACAGCACATGGCTACTGAGCTACGTTTGAAGAAAACAGCTTCCTGCTGAGGCATAAAGGTCTCTGGTTCCCCCTCTTTCTCATTCGGATTCCAGGAGGTTTGCACAGGCTGCATGGGGAATGTGCCCAGCAACTAGCAGTGGCCAGGTACAAGGTGATGGCCATTGCTGGAGTAGAGAGGAGAACCAGGCCCACCTGAGCTCAGCTCAGCTCAGGGGGCAGAGAGAGGGTGGTGCTGACCAGGTGGGAGTGGCCTGGAGGGGTAATGAGGGGTGTGTCTGTGGCATATGGCTGAGGAGGGCCAGGGCCAGATCCTGTGGGCCATGAGGAGTCACAGAAGGTGTGGAGCCAGAGATACAAAACTATGACCTGGTTCCATCTGTGGGTGGCGAGGGGATATTTGTGGCCCCTCAGCCCTGGTTCCTGAGTTCCAACCAGCAGAGAGAACTCCCATCCTGGTGGGAAGTAGTGTGAGGCCCAAAGGCCCCGACACTGGAAGGAGAGTGTTGGTACTGGTGGGAGGTGGAAGGAGCATTTACCTGGAGGGTGGGTCGGAGGAGGGCAGAAGGTGGGCAGAAGGCTACCTCAGATCTGGTGTCCTCAGCCCAGGAGCCTACTTTGAGCAGCCTGCCCCCTGGCACACATGTTCTTTTTTATTTTTATTTTTATTGATTTCAGAGAGGAAGGGAGAGGGAGAGAGAGATAGAAACATCAATAACTTTAAATAGCCGAAACCGGTTTGGCTCAATGGATAGAGCGTTGGCTTGGGGACTGACGGGTCCCGGGTTCGATTCCGTTCAAGGGCATGTACCTTGGTTGCAGGCATATCCCCAGTAGGGTGTGTGCAAGAGGCAGCTGATCGATGAGTCTCTCTCTCATCGATGTTTCTAACTCTCTATCTCTCTCCCTTCCTCTCTGTAAAAAATTAATAAAATTAATTTTATTAATTTTTTTAAAAAATTAATAAAATTAATAAAATTAATAAAATTAATAAATAATATTTGCACATCAGTTTTTTAGTTATTGGCTTACATTACTTTTAATTTTCTAAAGAACTTATTTGGAAGTTTTTATAGATCATTGATTAAAAACTGAGATTTTAATATTTACTAAAATTTAATGTTTTAAAAATAATAATAACAATACAAAAGAAACACCAGCCCTGACCAGTTTGGCTCAATGGATAGAGCATCGCCCTGGGGACTCAAGGGTTTCAGGTTCAATTCCGGTCAAGGGCATGTACCGGAGAGATCCAAGATGGCTGCTCGGGTAGACACCTAACCGCAGCAGCACACAACAATTTCAATGGAATACAACTAAAATGTAGAGTGGACATTGCCCAGAGCTACAGGTAGTCGACTGACTGAAAATGCTACAACAAGAAGGAAAGAGAAAACCAGAAGGAAAATCAGAGGAGCGGAAAAAAAGCCTAAGGTACGGAGACATGCTGCGCGCCCGCATGCGCGCGCGGAGAGGTCGCAGCCAGAGAGGAGGAGAAGGCTGGGGGCCTGCCTGGCTTTCCCTAGCAGAAAGGAAATAAAACCCCCGGCCTGGGATGAACCCCCAAACCAGCAGCGCTGAGCCCCAGTTATGGGCCAGACCCTGGGGACCCAGGCTCGGGCAGGGGGAGACGGGGCTGTGAGGCGGATTCCCGGGGGAGCGGTGAAAGGCAGGGCCCCTGGAGTGCGCGCAGAGGACTGGGTGTTGACTCTGATGCTGGATTGCCCTAGCGGGAAGAAACAAAGCCTCCGGTGGCGGTGGCGCTGAGCCCCAGTCCGGACTTTCACCATTCTGGGCCGGTCCTTGGGGACCCAGGCTTAAACAGGGGGAGATGGAACTGTGAGGTGGAGTCCTGGGGGAGCGGCGAAAAGCAAGGCCCCCGGAGTCGCGAGCGCACTGCGCACAGAGGACTGAATGTTGACTCTGATGCTGGATTGCCCTGGCGGGAAGAGGCAGGGCCTCAGGCGGCGCTGAGCCCCAGTTTGGACTTTCACCATTCTGGGCCAATCCCTGGGGACCCAGGCTTAAGCAGAGGGAGATGGGGCTGTGAGGTGGAGTCCTGGGGGAGCGGCGAAAAGCAAGGCCCCCGGAGTCGAGCACACAGTGCGCGCAGAGGACAGTCTGTTGACTCTGATGCTAGACTCCCCTAGCGGGAAGGAGAAAAAAAGCTCCAGACTGGAGGAATGCAACGAGGAGCAGGAGCCCCTGCCGGACCCCGGCCAGCCGGGCACCAGCAAGGAGCTGGGCGACGGGGACCCCAGGGGTGGGGGGTGCCCCTGAACCTTCAACCGCTGAGCGCGGGCAATGGAGCCGAGGCTGAGGGCTGCTTCCTGGGCGGCGCCCCCGGCAACAGGCTGAAGAAGTGCAGGAGCCCTCGGAGAACAAAGGGGTGCCACAGTCCAACCTGCTGAGCTTCCAGGACAAGGAGGAAGAAACCAAAGAAGTTCTCAATGTGAAGAAATCAAGTGAGAGCAAAAGACAGTAAAATTACTTAAGAAAGAATACAAAGAAGATCTTGAAAAATCAAAGACTAAGTCAGAACTCAACTCACCAGCCAACATTGCAACATAAATGCTTTTTTTTTTTTTTTTTTTTTAAAAAAAGGACAGAATGTTGGAACAGCGGCAGCCAGGCCTAGAGTGGCCAGGCACAAGGCAGTGGCAGCCGGGCCTGGAGCAGCAACAGCCAGGCCTGAGAGCAGCAGCAGCCAGAACCAGAGCAGCAACAGCCAGCACTGGAGCAGCCAGACCTAGGGCAGTGGCAGCCAGGCCTGAGGCGGAGGCGGCCAAGCCCAGGGTGGCCAATCCAGGAACACCAAGACCCGGAGTGGCCGGGCCCGGAGAAGCTGGGCCCAGAGCAGCCAGGTCGGGAACAGCCAGGCCCAGAACAGCAGTAGCCAAGATCAGAGCATCCAGGCTGGGAGCAGCCAGGCTCAGAGCGGCCTGGCCCGGAGCAACTGGGCCCAGAGCAGACGGGTCGGGTGCGGCCAGGCCCGGAGCAGCCGGGTCGGGTGCGGCCAGGCCTGGAGCAGCGGCTGCCAGGCTGGGAGCGGCCAGGCCCGGAGCAGCCGGGTCGGGTGCGGCCAGGCCCAGAGTAGCGGCTGCCAGGCTGGGAGCGGCCAGGCTCGTAACAGCAGCTACCAGGCTGGGAGCGGCCAGGCCCGGAGTGGCCGGGCCCGGAACCGCCGGGCCCAGAGCAGCCGGGTCGGGTGCGGCCAGTCCCGGAGCAGCAGCAGCCAAGTCCAGAGCAACTAGGTTGGAAGCGGCAGTGGCCAGACCCGGAGCAGCTGGTTGTGGTACGAACGAGAGCAACAGAGGCCAGGCCCGGTGCAGCCAGGCCCGAAACAGATCGCTCCTTGCCTGCCCCCGCCCCAAGGCTGCCTCTCAGACATGGCTGGAAACTTTTGCGGGAATTTGAGGGTCTGCTGAATCAAGGGATGAAGGCTTAGATCTGGATGTGTTGAGTTAGTATAGCGCTGGGGTGTTGATCTGTGAGTGCCTTGGGTGGGGCCTGGATGAGGTTGGTTGACCTATTTGGAAATGTCTTTTGTGTGAAGTGTATCATTGGGCATGTGGAGGTATTATTGATATGAGAAAATGCTAAGTATCTGATTTACTATCTGAAAAGGGATTTACTATCGAGGAAAGGGAGGGAGGAAGAGACTGAACATAAACTGCACCTATGGTTGAGGACAATGGGGGATGGGGAGGGGTTGGAGGGTGGGGTGGGAACCTGGTGGAGGGGGGAAGAAATGAGGAACCTTGTAATATTATGAACAATAAAGATTGATTTAAAAAATTAAAAAAAAAAGGGCATGTACCTTGGTTAGGGGCACATCCCCCGTGTGTGTGTGTGTGTGTGTGTGTGTGTGTGGGAGGAGGTGTGTTACAGGAGGCAGCTGATCAGTGTTTCTCTCTCATCGATGTTTCTGACTCTCTACCCCTTTTCCTTCCTCCCTGTAGAAAATCAATAAAATATATTTTAAAAAAGAAAAAGAAACACCAATGATGAGAGAGAATCATTGATTGGCCGCCTCCTGCACGCCCCCCGCAGGGGATCAAGCCCACAACACAGACATGTGCCCTTGACCAGAATCGAACCTGGGGCCTTTCAGTCCGCAGGTCAACGCTCTATCCACTGAGCCAAACCAGCTAGGGCTGCACGTATGTTCTTGGTGATGGCTTGATCATTCATTCACAAGTCAATTCACAGCATTTATCCAGCACTCACAGAAGCCTGCTGCTGTGTTGTAGATAAGCTACATGGCAGGGAGCAGGGGCTACACCCACGAGCTGAGAGCGGCCCTTTGCTGACAGCCAGTGAGGAAGCTGGGACCTTGGGCCTTCAACAGCAAGGAGCCGAATGCTGCCACCACCAGTGAGTTTGCAGAAGGTCCCTGAGCCTCAGGCGAGGCCTGGAGAATGCAACCCCAGACTTTCACTCCTAAGCCTGGGCTCCTGTGATAATAGATGTGCCTCTTTAAAAACTAAGTTTGTGGTGATTGGTTACAGGGTAATAGCTAACTAATACGCCTGGTTTAGACAGGGTGGTCAGGGAGGTCTGTGAGGGGGTGACCTCCAAACATCTGCTCCAGGGGCTGAATTAAAAAGGAACAAGATATATATATATATATATATATATATATATATATATAAATAAATATAAACGTTGGACCTCTACCCGATACCATGTACAAAATTAACAGTCTAAACATCAGAGCCAAAACTATAAAACTCTTAGAAGAAAACATAGGAGAAGATCTTCATGACACAGGATTTGACAATAATTCCTTGGTTATGACACCAAAAACATCAGCAGCTAAAGAAAAGAATAGATAAATTGGGCTTCATTAAAATAAAAAACTTGTGCATCAAAGGACACAACAGTTGTAAAAAGGGATCCCACAGAATGGAAGAAAGTATTTATAAATTACATATCTGATGAGCGGTTAATATCTGTACCATATAAAGAATCCCTTCAGCAAAAAACAAACAGCCCAGTTCAAAAATGGGCAAAGAGCCTCAGTAGACATTTCTCTAACGAATATATGCAAGTGGCCAACAAGCACAGAAAAAGATGCTTAACGCCTTTAGTCATTACGGAAATGCAAATCAAAGCCACCAAAAGATACTACTTCACACCCGTTAGGTGGTTATTATATTTAAAGATGGAGAACAATGAACTGAACGTTGGTGAAGATGTGGCGATACTAGAAGCCTGTGCATTGCTGGTGGTTACGTAAAATGGGTGCAGCTGCTGTGCAAAAGCTAGACTCATTTCCTGGAGCTTCCATCTTTGGAGGATCAAGAATCTCAACTTCCAGCTCTGGGGAGGGGGTGCAGACTGCAAGGGGCCCCTGGGGGAGACACTGGACTCGTGCCCGCTCTCCTCTCCCCGCAGCCTTCCTCTCCCCCACCCTAGCTTGGTGCCCTTGCTTCCTCCTGACTCCAGCTGCGCCTGGGACACAACCTGGGGCTCCGAGGGGCTCCCTGCCCTGCAGCCCAGCCTGGCCAGGCCACGCCGTTCACAGGGGGCTCCTGTGTAGCAGTGATTGGCTGTGACTCTGGTCCCACTGCCTCCCTTCCAGGAGGCTCTTTTTGCAAGCTCCCCAAAGGAACCCGCTCACCCCTACTTGGCTCCTCAGCCAGGGCCTGACCCCACAGGGCACATTCTGGTGGTCCCAAGCGGGATGCTGGGGTTGAGTGAAGGTATCATGCACCCCCAATCTGTGCACGTGTGAAGCTGGTCAGCTGGCCTCGGCCTTGCTCAATCCCATCCGCTGGGTGGTTCCTACATTAGACCAGAGGGAGGAGCAAAGGCTGGGGTGGGCTCTGCCTGCCTGTGCCATCACTCATGGGTTCAGTGCTTCTCCAGGCCCCCAACGAGAAAGGAAGATGGTCGTTGAATGCCATCATTGCCAACTGCCAGATCAAGTCACCAGAGAGAGAGGCTGTGACCAGGCTGAGCATCCACCACCTGGTGGCAGCCCCCCTCCTGCTGTGTGCCCTCCCAGCCACAGGGGCTGGGGACCAGGAGGGGGTGATCTCATTTCCTCTCCAGCCTGGCCGGCAGGTAACTGAGCCACCAGGGCTGGACGCAGCTGAGTGTTTCCACTGAGAGGAGAGAATAAAGGGCCTCCTGGTGGAGCTGGGATGACCCCTCACCCTGTGCAGGAAGAACCTGGTGCTAACAGTTTGGCCCCCAAAACTCCTGAAACAGAAAAAAAAAAAAAAAAATGGCTTGGAGCAGAAAGCAGGGGGTGGTGGCCTGACTTCTCTCCCAGACTCCTTCCCACCTGGTCATGCATGAGTTCATTCAGTCATCGTCTCTCCTGCTTACTGAACATGGGGCCGAGGAAGGGGTTGTTTGTTTTTATTCAATGAGAGAGGGAGGGAGGGAGAGAGAGAGAGGAGAGTAGAGGGAGAAAGGGAGAGGAGGGGAGGGAAGAGGAGGGAAGGAAAGGGGAGAGGAGGGGAGGGGAGGGAAGAGGAGAGGAGAGGAGGAGAGACCTCACGGGGCACACCTAGAAGTGCCATCATGCCCTGCAGCCGCACGTGCCATGAATGCACTCTCCCCAGAGCCCTCCGCTCAGTCCTGGCCCAGCATCTCCCCGGATGCCCCGCAGACTCAGCCCCCAGGAGTAAACGCGGCCTTCTGAGGATCCCAGAGCCGTGGGGCGAGGCAAGTCTGCTCTTCCCCGGCAGCCATCTCACCCTCAGTCCCGGAGGCGAAGGTGCAACCTCTGACTCCGCCCAGATCATTCCTCCGCCCATGCCCCCCCCACCCCCCGCCCCACCTCCCCACCGCCAGGCCTTTGCCCACCCGAGGGCTCGCCCTTCCTCCCCCAGCACTGCGGCTGGATAACTGCCCTCCCCCTGCCCCGCCTCTGGACCCCCCCTCCCCCAGCTGTTTGGGGAGAGGGGGGCTGTGGGGGTGGGTGAGGGAGTCTGCCTTCCACCTGCGCCCAGATTATAGAAGGTGTTCAGAGTATGCCCGGCGGAAAAGTGCAAGAAGCCGGAGCCTACCTGCCTGGCACGGGCTATTCTAATGTGGCATCCGCGTCTCGTGGCCCTGGCGCCTGTGGCCGCCAGGTGGCAGCAAAGCTCCCGCAGCGGCAATCAGGGCAGGTGCAGCCCAGCACCACCAGCTTCGCTTACTCATCCAGGCAAACACACTGTTAAAAGGAGGCTTTTCGTCACCACCGGGTAGGTACAGCCTTCCTATGCCTTCCTTGCACCCGCAGAAACACAGCGCGAGACTGGTCACGCTAATTTATACAAGGATAGCGTCACCTGCCCATATCCGCCGCCCCGCCCCCCTCCCCCCCCCCCCAGTTCTTTCTCGTTAGAGGTGGAAGAGGGGGAGGGAGAGAGGGAGGACGCCCAGACTTGGTAAGGTGTTACAGTAACCCCCTCGGCCCGAACAAAGCAGAGCCTTTTCATTTGCTTTAACCAGAAGGATGTTTACAAGAAACAAGAATGGCTTGCTCAGTCAAAGTTATTTCATGCAGGCTGTCTGCACCCCCAAGAAACACCTGTGGACACGTGATCTCCATGTTCCTACTCTGAACGACTGCCTAGAGTGGACAGCCACATGCAAGGTCATCGTGGCATTTCCCCTTCTGGTTTCCTGGTTGCTCTGCTTCTCCATCCTGGATTCCGGGTCCCAGTGAGGCGCAGACCTCAGGTGCCAGTCCCTGCAGCCGAGCTGGGTCTTGGTCCCTGGCTGCCTGGCCCCGAGGAGGGAGCCGGCCTCAGAGGGCAGGACACCCTGCCCAGAGCTCCGAAGCGAAGCAGGAAGGTCAGCTTAGCCACGTCAGGGATTCCTCTGCCTCAGGGCCAGCCCTGCCATCTTCCCTGTCCACCAGGGCCCCTCCCGGGAGATGACAGCCAAGCCATGTTTGCCACTTCCCTGGCCTTGCCCACTGGCTCCCCCTCCTGGCAGGCTGCGGGGCTGACTCACCTCCCATGTGCTTTCTCCAGATAATGAGCTCAAACCCCTGAGGGGTCTCCAACTCATGATATTTTTTGTTCCCTTTGAGACAACAGATTCTGACTCAATGTGTGTTTGTGCTGTGTGCCCAGCATGGAACTGGGGTACAAGAAGTCACGAGTGAGAACTCATCCCTACCACCCCCAGAGTGAACAGTCCAGAGGTGCGGTACCTGAGCAGAGCGGGGCTCGCCTTACAGTGAGAACCACATGACAAGGGGGATGGAGGAAAGGTCTCATGAGGCCTTGTCACCCAGGCTGGCAGCCTCCCAGAGGCAGTGCTGGGAGCCAGGGAGGCGTTTTCCAGAGCCAATGGCAAGGGTTGTGCAGCCAGAGGGGGAGGGCTGGAGAGCGATTCAGATGGCCAGGGGGGACAACAGAGACTGGCTCCAGCAGGGAGCTCCGATGGTGTCCTGTGGGAGGGGGAGGTGGGCGGGTTCTGGTGGATCACAGAGTGCACAGGAGGTCAGAGCCTAGAGGGAAACCAGCTGACTTTTTAAAAAAATTTTTAATTTAATTTAATTTTATTATTTATTTATTTATTTATTTTACAGAGAGGAAGGGAGGGATAGAGAGTTAAAAAACATTGATCAGCTGCCTCTTGCACACTCCCTGCTGGGGATGTGCCCGCAACCAAGGTACATGCCCTTGACCAGAATTGAACCTGGGACCCTTCAGTCCACAGGCCGATGCTCTATCCACTGAGCTAAAACCGGTCAGGGCCCAGCTGACTCCTGATGAAATTGGGGATGGGGAGGTTTGGTAGCCCAGACAGGGAAGAGGAGAGAGGTGGGTGGGTGGGAGGATAGCTAGGACTTGGGGGCTTATGGGGTGGGAGAGCAGGAGAGGTCAAGGGCGACACCCGGCCTTGAGGCTGGCTGGGAGCAGGAGGTCCCACGGGGGAGGCTGGGGTTGCAGGTCTGTGGAGCCCAGTGTGGAGCATGTTGGGTTCTGGGTGCCATGATCACCCCGTGCAGGTGCAGGCTGGGCATCCTTGCTGTGCAGGTGTAGCTGCAGCCCCAGGATGGTGGAGACCACCTGATAGATTAAATAGAGAAGGTAGACAGGAGACTGGGTCACAGGACACACAGGCTTTATTGGAGGGAAGGGTACCCCTGCCGGCTGCTTCCACGGAGAGGAGCAGAAGAGAGCAAGCAAGGGGCTTACAAGCACCTTTAAGAATAGAGGGGGGGCTTAGGGCACTCAGCACACACTGATTGATTAAGGACCTAGGGACTTAGGAATCGGGGGCTTAGGGTATTTGGCAAGTGCTGATTGGTGGTTCAGAGCTCAGGAATGTCTGGCCGCAGGTGAGGTTTATGTCTGCCATCAACTGAGGGAAGGGAGGATCTATCACCACCCAGAGGGCAGGAAGGACTGAGCTCACCAGCACTCACAGGCTGTCTGAGCTCACCAGCACTCACAGGCAGACTGAGCTCACCAGCATTCATAGGCGGGCTGAGCACACCAGCATTCACACAGGCGGACTGAGCTCACTAGCATTCATAGGCGGGCTGAGCACACCATCATTCACACAGGCGGACTGAATTCACCAGCATTCATACAGGCAGACTGAACTCATCAGCATTCACAGGCAGGCTGAGCACACCAGCACTCATAGGCAGTGGCAAGTGGCTCTGCAGAGGAGCCAACAAAGGATGCACCTGGGGCAGGTGGGAGGTGGGGCAGCACCGAGGAGAAGAGGGCAGCCGGGGGATGGCCCTGGGAGGGCAGGCGGCCTGTTCCAGTTTGGTTTTATTTTATTTTATTTTATTTATTTATTTAAAAAAATATATTTTATTGATTTTGTACAGAGAGGAAGGGAGAGAGATAGAAAGCTAGAAACATCGATGAGAGTCATCGATCAGCTGCCTCTTGCACACCCCCCCTGGGGATATGCCCGCAACTAAGGTACATGCCCTTGACCGGAATCGAACCCGGGTCCCTTCAGTCCCCAAGCCGATGCTCTATCCATTGAGCTAAACCGATCTCGGCCCAGTTTGGTTTTAATAGTGAGAGTCCCTTCCCATGTGACCCAGCAAGTCCGCCTTAGGTACATACTCAAAGGAACTGAAACCGGGACGGCCCACGGGAACATGTCAGCGAATGTTCATGGCATTACCGTTCGCTACAGCCACCACGTGGGAACAACCTGCGCGTCCATCAAGTCTGGGTCGGCCTGGGTGAGTCTGCGCTGGCCTTGAGAGGCTGGTGTGTGAGCAGGAGAGTCTGGGGAGCTAGCAAACCTAGGGAGGCAGAAGGCCACAGGGATTGCCTTCCCACACGGTTAACAAGCTGGCCCACCCACACAACCGGCTAATAGGAGGCCATAAGAAGGAAGAGCCCCCCACACATGCCACCGTATGAAGGGGCCTGGAGAACATGCCGAGTGAGAGAACCAGGCACAGAAGGTGACGTCGTGTGTGAAATGCCCAGAGCAGGCAAACCACAGAGACAGAAAGCAGCACGTGGTTCCTCTGGGCAGGGGGCGGGGAGGATGGCTCTTCACACACATAGGTTTCCTTTTGGGGCATGAAAATGTTCTGGAACGAGAGAACTATGTTCCTCATGTTGAACATAGGCTGTTCAACATGAGGAATGTTCTAATGCCACTGAACTGTTTACTTAAAAAGTGGTGACAAAGGCAAATTTAATGTTTTTTTTTAAATTATTATTTTCTAATAACTAAAGGCCTGATGCATGAATTTGTGCACCATTAGGGACCCTCATCCTGGCCTGAGGGATCAGGCCAAAACAAGTTCTCTTACATCCCCCAAGAGGTCCTGGATTGTGAGAGGGTGCAGAACATGCCGAGGGAACCCCCACCCACCCAGTGCACGATTGGGGGTGGGAAGGGACATGGGAGGTTGGCCAGCCAGGGAGGGACTGCGGGAGGACTCCAGGGTGAGTCTGGCCTGTCTTGCTCAATCCTGATTGGCCAGACCCCAGCAGCAAGCTAACCTACCAGTCAGAGTGCCTGCCACCTGGCAGTAAGTGCACGTCATAGCAACTGGTCAATTGATTGACTGTCTGCCCCCTGGTGGTCAGTGCATGTCATGGAGAGCAGTTGAGCAGCCTTAGCATCTCATTAGCATATTATGCTTTGATTGAGCAGATGACTGGACACTTAGCATATTAGGCTGTTATCCTATATAATAAAAGGCTAGCTGAAACCGGTTTGGCTCAGCGGTAGAACATGGGTCTGTGGATTGAAGGGTCCCAGGTTTGATTCTGGTCAAGGGCATGTACATTGGTTGTGGGCACATCCCTGGTAGGGGGTGTACAAGAGGCAGCTGGTCGATGTTTTTCTCTCATTGATGTTTCTAGCTCTCTATCTCTCTCCCTTCCTCTCTGTAAAAAATCAATTAAAAAAAATATATAAAAGGCTAATATGCAAATGAACCAAACAGCAGAACAACGGGTTGTGATGACCTGCACTGACCACCAGGGAGCAGATGCTCAATGCAGGAGCTGCTCCCTAGTGGTCAGTGCGCTCCCACAGGGAGAGTGCTGCTCATGGCTGTGAGCACAGTGGTGGTTGGGCAGTAACAAGTGAGGGGTCCTGGACTGCAATAGGGTGCAGACCGGGCTGAGGGACCCCCGCTCCTGAGTGCATGGATTTTGTCCCGGGGCCTCTAGTATAGGATAATAGGGCCCTGAAGTCACCTCCTGGAAACCCCTCAGTTCTGGGCAAGCCAGGATGGCAGGTCCCTACCACACAGGGCTTGTGAGGGGAGCATGTGCTTTGGTGGCTGCAGTGCAGGGCAAGACAAGAGTTGGGCTGCAGGGCGAGGGGTGGGGGGCTGTGGAGGCAGCTGGCAGGGAGCAGGGCAGACGGGAAGCTGGGAAGGTGCCCATCCAGGGGCTTTCCCCAGCAATCTGACGTGTTTTCAGTGCTGGGAGGTCAGTAAGCGCGAGGCATTAAAAAACAACTTTTTTTTTTTTTTTTCCTAAATGGGGAGAAAAAAATATTCTTGGTAAGAATGATCCAAGAGGCAGATAACCTTAACGAATGAAGCACTCACCCAATTAGAAAAACACCCGCAGCTGAAAAGCTGGTTGTCAAAAGATCAGAGGTCAGTGACTCACTGGAGAGGCGCCAGCTCAGGAATAAGAGGGCCCTCCAGGGCGAGGCCGGGGAGCCTGGGCAGGACCTGGCGGGGGGCATGCAGCAGCATTGGATGCCCATCCCTGTTGTGTTCCTGGGTCTGGGTCGGCCTGGGTGAGTCTGCGCTGGTCTTGAGGGGCTGGTGTGTGAGCAGGAGAGTCTGGGGAGCTAGCAAACCTAGGGAGGCAGATGGCCACAGGGACCGCCTTCCCACCCAGGTTTGGGGGCATCAGCTCCTCACCCTGTGCCCCTCGAGGAACCAGCTGCCCAGGGAGACCTTTACAGACCAGGACCCGCTGGCACTTGATCGCAGCCCGCCAGTGAGAAGTCCGTGTCCCTCCTTCCTGAGCTCCAGTCTGTGGTGTTGTGGTGGTGGCCTGAGCCAATGAGGACACCATCCCGGCTTCTCTGAGGCCTCAGACCACATGTGCCTGATCCACGGCCAGCTGTCCTTCCTGTGGTCCAGCCCACAGACCACCTGCCCGGACAGGGGGCTGCTGTGTAAGTGGCAGAGGGCTGAGAGCTGAGGAGAGGGTGCTGCCCAGGAGAGGAGAGAAAGCAGGGTGCCGAGGGGCAGGACAGAGCCCCGGATCCACCGCAGAGGAAGGAAGAGCAGCCCCCTGGCAGAGCACTGTATTCGGGGCCATTCTCCCAGTGCTCAGCCTGCAGCAAGCACCAGTGGAGAGGCTTAGCGAGTGAGCGAACGTGTTGAAATATAGTAGCAACCATACTTTGGTAAAGACTGCTGTTTGAATTTTAACCCTTTTAGTCTGGCTCCTGCACCTGATTAAACACAGGATATTTACCTCAGCTTCCAGGTGGAGACCTGGCAGCTAAGGCAATTTTCCCTTGCCTGGGACCAGGACCACAGGAGATTGATTCACACTGACTCAGTAGTTTCAGGGATAGAAACTGTAGATAACCTTCAGAGATAGAAACTGTAGATAACCTCTGAGCTCTGCTTCTGTATTATTGGCTATCGCAAGATAGGGCCACATTCCAATGTTCCCAGCCTTTAGAATTTAGAACAAAGGAAAATCCCTGTGGTTTGAACCTTTAAAAAGGACTGCCTAACCCTGGAACAGTTTGGTCGTGTGGAATCCACCTGAGTGTGGTGCTCTTGCGGTCGTCCTGGCCAGTTTTTCAATAAATCCTTGCCTGCTTTTTTAATCAATCATCAGCCTCCAGTGGTCTTATTTTGAACCCAGGGTTCGACCCCACAACATAATGACTGTGCTGGAGTCTGTGTGCAGGACCGTGGGGTGCCCTCTGGACAGCTGGCTTATCGGGGGCAAGACTCCGGTGCTCACTGGTATCCCCGCCAGGCGACCGCCCACTGCTGTGACCCTCCCTCTTGATGGGACTGGAAAAAACTCCGACACCAGATCAGAAGTCACCTTTCAAGAATGGGGGGCTGTGCCCATTTGGCCTAGTATAAATGCCAGCATCGGGGCCACGGCTGCTGCTCACGACACAAACCAGAACCCAGGCGGTGTCTGCAGGGAGCCTTCTGTGAATTCACTGGGCTGTGATGGGGCGCTGCCCCCCCATCCCTGACGGCTGAGTGGACGTCGCTTTTCCATTCCGCTGTGGATGTCCAGCTGCCTCTTACCTACAGACTCAGCCCCGGAGGGAGGAGGGTCCTTCCAGGGGCTTCTACCTCGCTTTCCCACCATCACGGCTCCAGGGCAAATGGAGCGTTCCCTCTGGGGAAACCGGAGTCTCACTGCGCTTTCTTCTCTCCCCGGAGCCAGAGCCGGGACTGGCCCCTCACCCTCCGTGGCCCTGGGCGTGGTGCACAGCCCGCACACTTTGTTTCTGCGGTTGTAACGTTTGTGTTGTGTCTCTGTTGATGGCGAGAGACACCGGCCTCTCATTTCTGGTAAAGCTTTACAGCTTTTTGTTTTTATTCCAGGCTTTAATGAAACACTTAAATTTAAGGAACAATCCTGGAGCCGGGACTTGGGGAGGGTCTGGGTGTGCCCCAATTAATCCATTATCTGTCTAGACTCAGTGGGACAAACGCAGGTGACCAGGAGTCAGCAATAACGGCCTATCCGCTGGTACTTCCATGACTAGGCAGTGGAACCAGAATGACAGACAGAACACATGACACATAGACAGAATGAGTGTGCAGTCACACAGGGTTTATTTCCCTATTCCTAGTGGGTCCTGGGCTCCGGCAAAGGCCACCCAGCGATGCACACTTGTTACGCCCAGACTTTGTGATCCCCAAGGACCACCAGGGAGCTGAGTCTGATGCAATAAACAAAAGAGCCTCTTCCATGCTAGCATGGGCTCTGTTCCACTCATGCCGACAGCATGGCGGAAGAGAGAGCGAACTTCGCCAAGCCCTGTGGTTTTACTCCGGTGATGTCATGCTTTGACTGATCCTGATTGGTTGGGTGAGGGCTAGGGTCCATTTACATAAAATGGAGGGTAGCTCCACCCTGCCCCACATGGAGGCAGGGTTCTAGTCAGGAGTTCGCCTCACCCTGCCCTGCTCTCTCACACTGAAGGACAAATGGTGAAGGACAGAGACAGGCAGGCGGCCGCAGTGGTTCAGGCTCACACCGCAGAGCAATCAGGGGCTTGTCTCGGAGCGACGTGGAGCCCTCCTCTATTCGGGCAGGAGACCTCGGCTGGAGCTGGTCCCGGGTTATATGGACTAGGGTAAACAACTGTGTCCTTATCAGTGTGCCAGACACTGTGCCTTATGCTGGGAGCAGGGCGTTTACACTTTAAGGGCTCAGAGCTTTCACATCAAGATAGTGGGGTGTTCACGAACTTTGGGAGTTACAGAGTATTGGGGGTTTCCCTACAGCCAGCATTTCACACAAGAATGAGAGGGGTTACATTATTATAACAGTGTGCTCTGGGCCAGGACCCTGCAGGAGCCACGGCCCCTGCTCTCTGCCGCCCCCTGCTGGCCGCCCCCTGCGGGCCTGGCTCCCTCACTTGTGCAGTTGTCTATTCACGTTTGGGGGTGCACACCCACCGAGTGCTCACTCCAAGCCATGGCCCCTCTCCCCAATGCCCCAGGGGTCCAGGGAAGGCCCGAAGACATAGCTTTGCCCTTGAAGGGTTCTCAGGACGGCGGTGCTTTTGGGGAAATGGCTGGAGCGGGGCTGGGGCGACAAAGCTGGAGCTGTTTCTGGGGGGGCTCAGCGCTGAGCCATGGGAACCCCTCAGAAGGCACAGGGGCCTGAGGCGGGAGCCGCGCCGGTAGCGGGCTGGGTGAGCTGGGCACTGGGGACCGGCTCCTGGCCAGCACCATGGGATGCTGACCTCAGCTGGTCGCTGCGCTTGCCTGCTGGGATGCTTGGAGGGGGAGGGGGAAAGGCAGAGG
This sequence comes from Nyctalus aviator, assembly GCA_036971965.1. Taxonomy (NCBI): domain Eukaryota; kingdom Metazoa; phylum Chordata; class Mammalia; order Chiroptera; family Vespertilionidae; genus Nyctalus; species Nyctalus aviator. The sequence goes on along the minus strand of CM072926.1, from coordinate 10,019,486 downwards.
GGCGCCTGCAGTTAAGCCCTGCGGCCACACGGGGGCGCTCCGGACGCATGCTCTCCGCGGAGGAGGCTGTGGCCCGGGCAGGCGCTGGTGGAGCAGGCGGCCTAACACCTGGCCACTGTGCGGAGTGTGTGTGTGTGTGTGTGTGTGTGTGTGTGTGTGTGTGTGTGTGTGTAAGGGGGGCGCCTGGGCTGCCTGGAATCCGAGGGGCGCGGTGGACAGGCGACGGTTAAACTCGAACTTCTTGGCTTTGGCCCCCGCTGCTCCAGGTGCTGCTCTCCTCCTCCGTGAGTTGGGGATCCTCGTTCAGGGGATCCCTCCGCTCACCCAACGCGGTGCCTCTGGGGGCTATGCGTCACTGAGCGAACTTCTTCTTCTTCTTCTTCTTCTTCTTCTTCTTCTTCTTCTTCTTCTTCTTCTTCAAAATATATTTTATTGATTTTTTTACAGAGAGGAAGAGAGAGGTACAGAGAGTTAGAAACATCGATGAGAGAGAAACATCCATCAACTGCCTCCTGCACCCCCCGCACTGGGGATGTGCCCGCAACCCAGGTATGTGTCCTTGACCAGAATCGAACCTGGGACCCTTTCAGTCCATAGGCCAGACGCTCTATCCACTGAGCCAAACCGGTTTCGGCAGAGTGAACTTCTGATGTGCTGCTTCCTCTTTGCGGGGCTGCTCCCCTCTCTCCAGGATCCATGCCTATATCCTTCGTGCAAGAACCTTCCCTGGTTACCTTTCCCGGGCCCGGCCTCTCGGAGGAGGGCCAGCGCGTCTCCGGACGGGATGTGTGTGCTGCACACACCGCGCTGGCGGAGCTGAGTGGCGCCCCACAGGTGGGTCTGGGTCCTCCTCTCCGGAACCAACGGATGTTCCATGACTTGGCACCTGACGTGATTAGGATCTGGGGAGGAGGAGCTTCCCCTGGATTATGGGGGGGGGGTGTCCCCCCTAATGCCAGCCACAGGGATCTTTCTGAAAGGCCCACAGAGGCACGCGGACGCGGAGCAGGAAGTGCAGTGATGAGGCCGCCACTCCACCTTATAAAAAGAGAGAAAATAAATGCATTTCTGTTGTTTCACCCGCCTGCTTTGGCCGTTTGCTGCGGCAGCCCTGCGAAATGCACACATCCCTCAGAACACGGGGTCCCGTTCCTTTAAGTCCCCCCAGCTCTCCGGGCTCCTGTGGTTGTAAGTTTCCCTTTCTGACAGCTGTGAGCTCTGGGATTCTGCTGGCCATGCCCAGCATCATGTCTGCTCTCTCCCTCCTTTTATTTTTAATTTCTGTATTGATTAAGGTATTATTCCTCCTCTTTTAATAAAGGCAGGTTTAAACGGTGTGCTTTGACAACGTTCACCAATGTAAGTGTGCCCTGCGACAGCTTTTTGACAGATGCTCAGTCTCGCAAGGCTTCCTGCGCCCCCTGGCGGCGGTGGCAGAGAATAGGGGGCAGCCCAGACTGTCACATCCTCTCCTTGACAGGCCTCCTTAGTGCCAAGAGCCATCGCCCCTCAACACCACGCCTTTGCTGTCCGTGGTCTGTCGCCAGGGGCCCCTCTGGCCTCTGACTGACACAGCTTTCACTCATGGCCAGGCTGGTGCATTCTCGGGCTGCCTACCAAAGTACCACAAACTTGGGGGCTTGAAGGAACAGACATTGATTTTCCACGGTTCCGGGAGCCAGAGATCTGAAATCAAGGTGTCAACAGCTTAGTTCTTTCCAGAAGCTCCAAGGGAGAATCTGTGACGTGCTTTTCCTGGCTTCTGGTGGGCGATTCTTGGCATCCTTTGGCCTATAGACCCATCACTCCAGTTTCCGCCTCTGTCTGCCCATGGCCTCCCCCCCCTTTCTTTTTTCTTTCTTTTTTTTTTTTTAAAAAAATATTTTTAGCCGAAACCGGTTTGGCTCAGTGGATAGAGCGTCAGCCTGCGGACTGAAAGGTCCCAGGTTCGATTCCGGTCAAGGGCATGTACCTTGGTTGTGGGCACATCCCCAGTACGGGGTGTACAAGAGGCAGCTGATCGATGATTCTCTCTCATCGATGTTTCTAACTCTCTATCCCCCTCTTTTCCTCTCTGTAAATAATCAATAAAATATATTAAAAATATATATAAACACACAATTAAAATATTTTTATTGATTTTTTTACAGAGAGGAAGAGAGAGGGACAGAGAGTTAGAAACATCAATGAGAGAGAATCATTGAACAGCTGCCTCTTGCACACCCCCTACTGTGGCTGTATCCACAACCAAGATACATGCTCTTGACCGGAATCGAACCTAGGACCTTTCAGTCCACAGGCCGATGCTCTATCCACTGAGCCAAACTGGTTTCGGCCTCCTCTTTCTTTTCTTGTAAAGGACACCAGCATGGCTTTTAGGACTCACCCTAACCCAGGATGGCCTTGACCCCATTCCATCTGCAAGGACCCGTGTGTGAGCCGTCACATTCAGAGGTTCCTGGTGGACATGGTTTTGAAGGGATGCTGTGCCAACCCTCCGTGCCCGGGGAAGGGAGCCGGGCTCTACACGGATCTGTTTCTTTAAAAAAATTTTTTTTCTTTTTTAACTTTAGAGAAAGAGAGGAAGGAGGACGGGGAGAAAGAGAGAGAAACAAGGATTTGTTGCTCCTCTTATTGATGCTTTCATGGGCTGATCCTTTATGTGCCCTGACTGGGATTGCACCCTCAACCTTAGTGTGTGGGACGATGCTGTAACCAGTGAGCTGCCCGGGGAGTTGGAGCCTCACCCAGCACCCTTTCCCAGACCCCTTTCCTACTGCAGTCGGCCAGAGCTGGTGTGGCTGGTCTCCAGGTGTCCCTGGCCCAGAAGCCAGCAGATGTGTGGCCAGGGTGCCACAGGGGCCGAGTGTGGGATGGACAAGGGTCCAGCAAGAGACCTGGCACTCCCCCGCTCCCCTCCCCCATCCTACAGGTTAGGCCTGGCTCCTGGGCGATGTATGCCATCTGACCCATACATTCTGCACATCCTCACCCAAGACACACAGCTGGGCCCTGGTTGTGGGGCAGGGAGGGCGTGTACCCATCCCTCCCTCTCCCCTGGTCCTCCCCCACCTGCAGCAAACCGTCACAGCCCGTGGCTATGTCCCTGAAAGCAGAAGGCGTTGTCATGGACACCAGACCACCCTCCCCTCCCTCCCCCAGCCCTCAGGCCCTGCTTGCCAGGGGAGCCGCCCCTCAGCCACGTGTGGAGCCACTCCTCTCACCGGTCACCGGTCACCGGTCACCGGTCACCGTGGGTGGGCGGTGAGGGCTGCTCCTCCCGCTCCTCCTCCGGTGATGGCTCAGCTGTCAGGCATGCAGCCCTGGTGCCCCTCTCCCTCTCCCCCCCCGGGGGTCTATGCACGCCTGGCAGCCCCTCTGATGGCGCCGAGCCTTCACTCCAGTTCTGCTCTGTGACTGCAGACTCTACCTCGTCACCTCATCGCCTCGTCACCTCTGCATCGGCCACCTCCCTCAGTTCCCTCTTTGCCTTGAGCCCGTCTCAGACCTCTTTGCTAATAAATGGGGAGTGTGGGGGGGATTAAAATGTATGTTTTTAGAGCAGTTTTAGGTTCATTAAAAGTGTGTAAAAGTCCGGTGTCCACTCGCAGTGTCCCTCCGCAAATGGTGGTCATTGGTGCGGCCGTTCGTTATAGCTGAGGAGCTGCTGGGGACCCACTGTTCTTCCTTGAAGCCCACGGCTCCCCACACTCGGCCCATGTAGAACCCTTGGTCAGGCCGTGTCGGGCCCACAGCTCCTGCAGGGCCACCGCTGGGCCTCCCGTGGCTTTGACAATGTGAAGGCCCCGAAGGCTTCGCTCCCATGGACCCCGGCGGCCGCAGGAGTGCTTTTCTCACCACAGCTCCCACCTAACAACCACAGAGGAGCATCTCTTTGAAAGGTCACACTCAGGTGTGGGTTTAAAAGGTCACATTCAGGCCGAAACCAGTTTGGCTCAGTGGATAGAGCGTCGGCCTTCGGACTAAAGGGTCCCCGGTTTGATTCCAGTCAAGGGCATGTACCTTGGTTGTGGGCACATCCACAGTAGGAGGTGTGCAGGAGGCAGCTGATTGATGATTCTCTCCACCAATGTTTCTAACTATCCCTCTCTCTTCCTCTCTGTAAAAAAAATCAATAAAATATATTAAAAAATATAAAAGGTCACACTCAGGTGTGGGTTTAAAAGGTCACACTCAGGCTCAATGGGGCCTCGCCTCTTCCCCAAGAAGTGACCACATGAGCTCCCTGCAGAGCCTGACAGGTGCACACAGCAGCCCTGGGGACACACACTCCCTCCCCACTCCCTCCAGCTGCCATCAATGTTCATTTAAAAAAAATAAATCTTTATTGTCCATATTATTACAAATGTTCCTCATTTTTCCCCCCTCCATTGCTCCCCTCCACCAGGTTCCCACCCCACCCTCTGCCCTTTCCCCACACCCTATTGTCCTCATCCATAGGTGCACAGTTTTTGTTCAGGCTCTTCCCACACCCCCCTCTCCCCTTTTCCCCAAGAATCGTCAGTTCACTCCTCTTCCATACCTCTGATTCTATTATATTCAACACTTAATATGTTCATCAGGTTTTTTAATTCCCTTAGCTTTTAGTTTCACTTGTTGATAGTTATGTATTTGTTGATCATAATTTTTATCTATATCTTCTTCTTCTTCCTAAAGAACCCCTTTCAGCAATTCATATAATTCTGGTTCGGCAGTGATGAACTCCTTTAGCTTTTTATTTTTTTATTTTATTATTATTTTTTATTATTGAAGCTCTTTATCTGGCCTTCGATTCTGAGTGATAGCTTTGCTGGGTAGAGTATTTTTGGCTGTAGGTTCTTGCTATTCATCACCTTGAATATTTCTTGCCATTCCCCGTCTGGCCTGCATGGTTTCTGTTGAGAAATCAGCTGACAATTGTATGGGTGCTCCTTTATAGGTAACTACCTGCTTTTCTCTTGCTGCTTTTAATATTCTCTCTTTGACTTTTGCTCTTGGCATTTTATATATTTTATTGATTTTTCACAGAGAGGAAGAGAGAGGGACAGAGAGTTAGAAACATCGATGAGAGAGAATCATCGACCAGCTGCTTCTTGCACACCCCCTACTGGGGATGCGCCCGCAACCAAGGTACATGCCCTTAACCGGAATCGAACCCGGGACCTTTCAGTCTGCAGGCCGATGCTCTATCCACTGAGCCAAACCGGTCCCAGTGCTCTTGGCATTTTAATTATGATGTGTCTTGGTGTGATCATCTTTGGATTCCTTTCGTTTGGGTTCTGTGCACTTCCTGGACTTTTTTTTTTTTTTTTTAAATATATTTTATTGATTTTTTTTACAGAGAGGAAGGGAGAGAGATAGAGAGCTAGAAACCTCGATGAGAGAGAAACATTGACTGGCTGCCTCTTGCACAACCCCCACCGGGGATGTGCCCACAACCAACACACATGCCCTTGACTGGAATCGAACCCGGGACCTTTCAGTCCTCAGACCGATGCTCTACCACTGAGCCAAACTGGTTTCGGCCACTTCCTGGACTTGTAAGTCTAATTCTTTCCCCGGGTGAGGGAAGTTTTCTGTCACTATTTCTTCCAATATGTTTTCAGTATCTTGCTCTCTCTCTTCGGCTGGGACCCCCATAATTCTGATGTTGGTTCGCTTGAAGTTGTCTCAGAGGTTTCTTACATTATCTTCAACTTTCTGGATTCTCTTGTCTTCTTGCTTCTGCAGAAGTGTCTTCAGGGTCTGTATGTTCCAAATCTTTGACTTGATTCTTGCGATCTTCCATTCTGTTTTCAGGACTCTGTATAATATTTTTATTTCAGACAATGTATTCTTTATTTCTAGTTGATCCATTTTCATATCCTCATAGGTCTCATTTATTTTATCGGCTTTTTCTAGGAAATTCTTGAAAAACCTTATAACTGTGGTTTTGAACTCTATATCCAGCAGCTTGTTGTCCTCCATTTCTTTCGTTTGTGATCTGTTTCCTTTTCTCGGCATTTTCGCAGCTTTCCTGAGTTTGTGTGCTAAGGTGTCCTATATGGTTCAGTGAGTCAGCCTCCCAATTATCTGAGGTGGACACTCTTGGTGCACCCCTTTGTGGACTGTGTGCACAGCCTTGTTGTAGTTAAGTCTTGATTGTTGTTGATCACTGGGAGGAATTGACCTCCAAGTGGCTGTGAGGATCAGCTGTGTCTATGCTGGGAGAACTTCTGTGCTGGAGACAGCCTTATGAGACAAGACTTGCAAAATTGCGAATGCCTCTGTGCTCAGCTTGGATGGGGCAGAGTCTCAGGGCTGAGCAGACAGTCTTGGCTTTCCATCATTCCTGCCCTATGAGGCCCCTGGGTCTCAGTGTCCCTCAGTAATTGCTGCAAGCACCTCTGAGAGTAAGCCACGCTTGAGTTTTTCCCACTGCCAGACAGTCCAGTTTCTTCCACAGTGAATCTGCATTCCCAGATTATCGCCTGGAACTGGAGTTTAGTGTACTGGGGGAGCTTTCATTTCTTAAGCGCTAGAGAAAGCCAGTGGCACACTCAGCAGTCAGTCATCTCTTCATGCACTCATGCACACACCTTCAGACCTCTGCCTTTCACAGCTTCCCTGTGTTTCCACCTGATAGTCCAGATTTCCCCCATAGAAGCCTGGGTCCCGAGGGTCTCGCCCAGAACTGGAGTTCAGTGCAATCATAACTGGGTTCAGTGCAGTAGAGAGTTTTTATCTCCTTCCCGGTAGAGAAATCCCTCCAGGCACTCAGTCACCCATACGCCCGTCTCAATACCTCAGCCTTTTGAGCTCCTCTGATTCTCTGTGTGCTTTCCTCTTTCCTTCTAGTTGTAGAATTTCCACTCAGTCAGCTTTCCTGTGGTTTTGGATGATGTTCATTTTGTTTTTTTAGTTGTAGTTTTGAAATTGTTGTGCGGGGCAGCAGTTTAGGTGTTTACCTCTGGTGCTATCTTCCACCTTATTTCTTTAAATGAAATCTGCCCATTCCCAAAAGACAATCATTCTAAGATATCTATGGCATCCAAACACATGGAAAACGTCCACAGGCCTCTTATATTTTTAATGTCCAAGGGCACTTGATTATTATCTGCTTGATCTGAAAAGAAAACAGTAGGTAATCCTTTTATCATGAATGCATTGTCTTCTCCTTCATCCCTGAAAACTTACTCAAACTTCTATTTCTCATCATTGCTAGTTGAATAGGTTTGAATAACCTTTTTTTTTTTCATTTGCTTTTACTTTGGTTTCTCATTTCCCAATTAAATGCTTTCCTGATCAGCCCCAACAGTTTTCATCACATGTAAGAGCAAATCATTTAAATTTTGTGCTTGTTTATGCCAAAATTTACCACCATAAACAAGTATACTTAGAAAGAGGAAAGGAGAGGTATAAAGAGATAGAAACATTGATGAGAGAGGAACATCATTGATCAGCTGCCTCCTGCATGTCCCCGACTGGGAATTGGGCCAACAACCTGGGCATGTGCCCTGATTGGAAATCAAACCAGGGACCTCTTTCAGTCCGCAGACCGACGCTCTATCCACTCAGCCAAACCGTTCTCGGCTACCCAGGGACCTCTTGGTTCCTGGGCTGACACTCACCTGCTGAGCCACACCATTGGGTGCAAAAATACTTTTCTAATAAACAGAAACAACTGTGTTTATTAACAGTTCAAATGCTACCTGGAATCTGTCAGCCTGGCTGGCTGGTGGACTATTTGATTCTGTTCTAAGGTGACTGGGTGGAAACCTGGGCTTCCCAGATGCCATTCCTCTGTTTTGCTGGGACCAAAGATTCTCTATTAATGGATCACTCCCCCTCCTCCTGGGGTGACCCCGACTGTAAGATGGATAGGAGGGCCTGGGTCCTGACCATGTTCCCAGTCTCAAGGCTCTCACCACCTTCCTCTGTGTGGGGTGACCCTCTCCAGCCCCCGCCAACATCTGAGTTGCCTGGGCCCCTCAAGTTCAAGGTGGCCCCACCTCCCTGTGTCCTGCACAGTGAGGGGATTCGCACCAAGCACCAGAGCAGTGGGCTGCACTTCTCCCCAATCCCCTCTTCTTCCTCCTCTCCATCTATTCCCAGCGGCCATCACTGATGCCAGGCCCTCCTGTTTTGCTCTGAGTTGATACCGTGCCTTTGTCTGCTGCTGTGCTGTCACCGAGGCTGGGCCTACGAGGATGGGCAGGTCGGCCGGGCCCTTCAGGCACCCCACTTCACTGGGCGGCCACTGGGTTCCCATTTCCACAATTTCTGGCACCAGCTGCCTAGTTTGCCTCCCTCTGCCCTGTGGCTTCTGGGGACATCCCCACCTGTATTTTCCCCCAGAGAAACTTGGGGGTTACTTTGAGTGTGCCAGACTTGCCTGCAGTTCACATTCTATTGGGATTTGAAGAGTTGATATATGATGACACTGTGTCTTTTTAACCTTGAATGACATTTTATTTCATGTGAGTTTCCTTGTAAGGAAGCTGGTGGTTGTTACAGACTCTGGATTAGGAATGTAAGGACCCGGCCATGAATGGAGTCTTTACCATCATGGCTTCGCATTAGTTACACTGAGAGTAACATATGAGTTTCTGCTTCCTTCTCTCCTGATTTGTGTTTGAAATATTTATTTTGCAGGTAGACACCTTGGGAAACTTAAAACAAAACCTTCTCAGGCTTTTGGCTTTTCTGAGAAGAAGATGGTATGATCTGCCAATGATAGTCATGTGATTCCCCCCGAAGACCCTCAAACCTCTTGTTTCTGTTTTGGACAGATCTGCTCGAACTAATCAAATGCTGTCTTTGTCTCAGGCCTGGTGCAGGGGGGCAGGAAGTCTGGGTCCAGCATCAGGCTGGGCGTTGAGGCCTGTGGCTTCTCGCTGATACCTCTGTGACTTACCTTCCTGTCATCTTGGCCTGGGAACCAGCCCCAAACCCACATCCACTATTGAGGTGGGTAAAGGTCAGGCCTCAGTCCAGACTAGAGGCAGGGAGGGAGGAAGCCCGCCCCTTATCACCCAACGTCTCGCACCTGGGCCTGAATGATTTGCTGTGTCTGTGAGCCCAGCTCATTCCCTCCTGGGTGCTCACTCCCCACACCAGGGGGTCCCCACCATGTGGGAACCTGGTTGTTTCCTGTGGAGATTCTCAGGATTCTGATTCTGAATGCCCCCGGACACACCAGCATCTCAGCTAGAGTGACAGGGACTCTGGCCCCAAGAGGGAATTATGGGTTTCTAGATACCTGAGCTCACCTAAGTGCTGCAACGCACCCCTCGGTGGTCTGCTCGGTGGGCTTATGGGTGAGAGAGAACCTGGTGTGGTTCAGGAGTGTGGGAACCCTTCTAGCTTCTCCTCCCAGAGCATTGTCTGGTCCTTTCCCTTGCTTGGTGGAGAATGATTCTCAGAATGTCAAAGGGAGGAAAAGCCTGTGCCTGGCGGGTGGCCGGCCTCATCCTGGGGTTGGACTTGGGGGACAGAGCTCCTCCATGCAGAAAGCAGGGAGGGTGAGAGGGAAGGTTGGCTCAACTTAGGTACGTGGCCTGACTGAGAATCGAACCTGAGACCCTTCAGTGTACAGGCTGATGCAAAGCATCTCATTTTTTTCTTTTTCATGTGCACACTGTCATCTTACGACTGAAATGTCTCCAGCACCAATATTCTTCTTCTTCTTCTTCTTTTTTTTTTTACAGTGTTTCTAAATTTATTTTATTTTTATTTTATTTTTTATTTTTTTAAAATATATTTTATTGATTTTGTACAGAGAGGAAGGGAGAGAGATAGAGTTAGAAACATTGATGAGAGAGTCATCGATTAGCCGCCTCTTGCACACCCCCTACTGGGGATATGCCCGCAACCATGGTACATGCCCTTGACCGGAATCGAACCCGGGACCCTTCAGTCCCCAAGCCGATGCTCTATCCATTGAGCTAAACCGGTTTCGGCTATTTTATTTTAAATAAATTTTTATTGTTTATATTATTACAAATGTTCCTCCCCCCCCTTCATTGCTCTCCTCCACCAGGTTCCCACCCCACCCTCTCCCCCCTCCCCACCCCCCATTTTCCTCATCCATAGGTGCACAGTTTATGTTCAGTCTCTTTCCACATCCCCTCTCCCCTTTTCCCCATGAATCGTCAGTTCACTCCCCTTCCATACCTCTGATTCTATTATATTCAATAGTTAATATTGTTCATCAGTTTTGTTTTTTTTTTATTTTCTTGGTTTTTAGATTCACTTGTTGATAGTTACGTATTTGTTGTTCATAATTTTTATTTTTATTTACTTTCTCTTCTGAAAGAACCCCCTTCAGCAATTCATATAATTCTGGTTTGGTGGTGATGAACTCCTTTAGCTTTTTTTTTATTAGTGAAGCTCTTTATCTGACCTTCGATTCTGAGTGATAGCTTTGCTGGATAGATTATCTTTGGCTGTAGGTTCTTGCTATTCATCACCTTGAATATTTCTTGCCATTCCCATCTGGCCTGCATGGTTTCTGTTGAGAAATCAGCTGACAGTCGTATAGGTGCTCCTTTATAGGTAACTACCTGCTTTGCTCTTGCAGCTTTTAATATTCTCTCTGTCTTTTGCTCTTGGAATTTTAATTATGATTTGTCTTGGTGTGGTCCTCTTTGAATTCCTTTTGTTTGGAATTCTGTGCGCTTCCTGGACTTGTAAGTCTAATTCTTTCACCAGGTAGGGGAAGTTTTCTGTCACTATTTCTTTCAGTATGTTTTTGATATCTTGCTCTCTCTCATCTTCTGGGACCCCCATAATTCTGATGTTGGTTCGCTTGAAGTTGTCCCAGAGGTTTCTTACATTATCTTCAATTTTCTGGATTCTCTTGCCTTCTATCTTCTGCGGAAGAGTGTCTTCTGGCTCTTTATGTTCCCAATCTTTTACTTGATTCTTGCGATCTTCCATTCTGTTTTTAGGACTCTGTATAACATTTTTTATTTCATACAATGTATTATTTATTTCTTGTTGATCCCTTATCATTTCTTGTTGATTTCTTATTAATTCTAGTTTCATATCCTCATAGGTCTTATCGATCTTTTCTAGGAAATTCTTGAAAAACCTTATAAGTGTAGATTTGAACTCTCTATCCTGTCGCTTTTTGGCCTCCATTTCTTTCGTTTGTGATCTATTTCGTCTCGGCATTTTCGCAGTTTCCCTGTTGGGGCAGGGTTTCAGGGTGGAGCCTACAGCTTTGGCTTCCGTCAGCCCCGCCCTATGCGGCTCCTGTGTCTCAGGGTCCTTCAGTACTCTTTGCAAGCACCTCTGAAAGAAAGGTGCCCTCGATTTTCGCCTGCTACCAAACAGTCTAGGCTCTCCTCCAACGAGCCCTGTATTGGGGTTCAGTTCAGTTGGAAGTGGAGTTGGAGGTGGCGTTCAGAGCAGTCCGGAGCCCCAGTCTCCTTCCTACCAGGGCAATCCCGCGGCACAGCCAACCGTCCCTTCTTTGCGCGCAATGTGTGCAACACAGGGACCTCCTTTAGCCGCTCTCCCGGGGTTCCGCCTTACAGCCCAGCTCTCTCTGTTAGAGCCTGGGTCTCCGGGGTCTGGCGTAGAACTGGGGTTCAGAGCAGTAGGAACTGGGGCCCAGCACAGTCAGAGCTTTTATCTCCTTCCCGCTAGGGAACGCCAGCCAGGCACTCAGCTGCCCCGCCCTTCCTCTCTGGCTCCATCCTCTCCGCAGGCGCTGCGCGTCTCCGTACCTTAGGCTTTTACAGCTCCTCTGCTCTTCCTTCTGGCCTTCTCCTTGCTTCTCGTTGTAGAATTTCCAGTCAGTCGACTTTCCTGTAGTTCTGGGAATTGTCCATTTTATATTTCAGCTGTATCTTATTGAAATTGTTGTGTGCGGTTGCGGCTAGGTGTCTACCTGTTCAGCCATCTTGGATTCTTCCCAATATTCTTCTTATTATTTTTTGTGTGAATCCTCACCCAAGGATATTTTCCCAATGATTTTTAGAGAGAGTGGGACGAAAAGGGAGAGAGAGAAACATGGTTGTGAGAGACACATTGATTGTTTGTCTCCTGCATGAACCGTGAGCAGGGCATGGAACCTGCAACCAAGGTAGGTGCCCTTGACTGGTATTGAACCTGGGACCATTCAGTCCGCAGATTGGCGACACCCTATCCACTGAGCCAAACCAGCTAGGGCTCCAGCACCAATACTGAGTGTCTTCTCAGAGAGGACCCTCCATATTTTTTTTTCTGATAGCTGGTCTGCTGGTCACCTCTGGTCCCCAAAGAGGGCAGCTTCCCCTTGGGCCAGTCTGGGCAGGAGCATAAAGGGGCTCAGAGGGGTCCAGGAGCAGAAGGCAGAGAGGCCTGGCATGGTGAGGTCGCTGCTCAAAGCCCCATCCTCTCCATTCCCAGGTTCCCGCCCCAGATTTCCTCACTGGCTCTCCCCTCCTCTCCCCACCTGCAGATGCTGTGGCTGCTGCTCCTAACTCTTCCCTGTCTGGGGGGCTCGTACCTCTGACCTCAGGTGGGTGCTTACCCCAGGCCTGGCTTGTCTCTGAACCCCTGACTCTGATCTCTCAGAGGCTGCCTGGGATGGGATGGAGATGCCCCTGAGGGTGGCTGTGGGAGGGACTGAGGATGGGGCCATGCTGAGTGCCGGACAGCAGTGCCTGGGTTCCTGATGGCTCCTCCTCTGCTTCCCCAGATCCCGGCCCAGGGAGTGAGCTGGTGGGCATCGTTGGGGGACATGATGCTTCCATTGAGAAGTGGCCGTGGCAGGTGGGCCTGTGGGTCTTTGATACAAAAAAGACAAGTGGAGTCTCAGTTGTGGGGGCTCCCTCATCCACCACCAATGGGTGCTGACCGCTGTCCAATGCATTCCAGGGTAAGTCCCTACTGTGCCAGCACCCGGGGTGGGGGTTGGGACAATATGGGGGGCATGTGATGTGTGCTGTGGGCAGATCCTGGGCTCAGAGGCTGCAGATCCCCACCAGGATTCAGCTTCCTGGAGCTCCCCTTGCCCACCACAGAGGGGAGGTCTCTGGGCTCTGAGGGGCTGGCCCACTTCCTGCCACAGCCTCTCAGAAGCCTTTGGCCTCTGTCCCCAGGGAAAACCCCTACCCTGAGCACTTTAAGGTCCAACTAGGATGAGTGAGACGTTCATTCAGTGACAGCGTGCCGGTGGCTAGGATCATCCGCCACCCGGAGTACAGGCATGGAAAGGGAGCAAAAGGTGGGGCAGACATGGCATTTCTCAAACTGGAGGCCTCCGTGCGACCATCTAACCTCACCAAGTGGATCAGCCTCCCGCCAGCCTCCTCCGCATTCCCCCCAGGCACCCGGTGCTGGGTGACTGGCTGGGGCAGGATGGGTCCTAAAAGTAAGAACCAGAACCAGGATGACAGGAGGGTGATGCATTGGGGTGGGCCAGGCTTTACCGATGGGGGCTCAGCTGGGGTCCCTTTGGGGTCTTCCTTGGGTATAGGAGGCACACAGCTCGAGAGGAGTCTGTTCACGAACAAGGACCAAAGTAGCAAGAGTGAGGCATAGACAAGAGATATTTTTCTATTGATTTTTAGAGAGAGTAGAAGGGAGCAGGAGAGAGAAACATCGATGTGAGAGACACATGTCTATTAGTTGCCTCCCCGACCGGGGCTGGGGATTGAACCTGCAACCCAGGTCCTTGTCCTTGACCAAGAATCAGACCTGGGACCCTTTGGGCCAGTGCTCTAACCATTGAGAACAGTGCCCAGGGTACCATGAGCATTTCTTTCCCTCATTCTGCACTAGGCCTGTGTGATCCTTTCTGGGAGTCCCATACTCCCTGAGTCTCCCCAGTGGGAGGGAGAGGAGGAGAGAGAACTCCAGTGACTTGCTCCAGGATTCACTGTTAAATGGACAAAGTTAAATCTGACAGGAGGGCCACTCACTCTGCATTTCTCAGGGGAAAGCACTTGCTCTGATTTTTCCCAATAAAATTGTTTGTGGATAAAAAATATATTCCTGTTTCTTTTTGGATCTTGTTGCCCCCAGTGTCAGCCTAGAGATTATCAGCCCACTGGCCTGAAATGAACCCAGAGAGTTGGGTTCTTGGGTGACTCCCAGGTTACCCCTGGGGGCGCTGAGGCTCAGTGTGAGGTTCTAGAACCTGTGGCCTGTGACTGGACGCCCCCTCAGGACAGCAGGCTCACTGGTCTTCTTCTCACAGAGCCGCTGCCAAGGCCGTACAATATGCAGGAAGTGGAAGTCCCTATCGTGGTGGATGAGACCTGTAGGCAGCAATATGGCAAACTTATCAAGGATGACATGCTGTGTGTGGGGAGCCAGGACCAGGACTCCTGCCAGGTGAGACCCCCAGACTGTGGCCTTCATCCACTGCTCCTGCCTGCAGGGACCCTGAGTATTGACCTCCTGTCTTTTCTTCCCACAGGGTGACTCTGGGGGCCCCTTGGTCTGTAAATGGAGGAACACCTGGGTCCAGGTAGGGGTGGTGAGCTGGGGGAAAGACTGCGGTCGTCCCAATTTGCCTGGAGTCTATGCCCGAGTGACATCCTACTTGCCTTGGATCTGCCATCATATTCCCTCCTCTCCTTGAGCCCGGGGCTGGGCAAGGATGTTGCCCATGTGAGATGAAGATAGTCTCTCCATGGTGTCTGAGGACCTCACTGCTCCTTCCCAATGCCAGTTCTTCACTGCACCTTGCGCCCTCCTCCACCCTCAGCCCCTCTGAGATCCTCCTGCCTCTGCCACCTCCATCAGTTTGTGACCCCTGACAGGCAAAGGGGGAGGAGGGATGTGGTCTGAGGTCAGGCGGGGCACTGCAGGCCTCCTGCCTCCTCCCCACCCTCTGTAGCTCATTAAACTGCATGAAAACTGCTCTGGTCTGAGTATACTTACCTGTGGGCGGGGCCAGAGTGCCATGGGTGGTCCGTCCTGGTGGGGAACCAGGCTCTGGAAGGTGGACCAGGTGGGGATGGGCAAGTATGGCTGCAGCGTGGAGGAGGGCCACATGGGTGGGCTCTCTTGGCTGGGGAGAGGGGTGTCCTGCCAGGGCTGGAGACCACAGCCCTGAGGGCTGCTCCCAGAGCCGCCCACACCTTCCCTCTTCCTCTTCCATCCTGGTCAGTGTGGAATGGATGCTTTGGAGAACTTGGACGTGGCAGCATACAAACAGGAAGCATAGTTTTCCACGGTCACCACTGCTCTGTCTGACCCGGCGGCCGCCAAATCCTCATTTTCCAATTTGATCAACTCCTTCGACCAAATGAAGTCCCCTCCCATTTGTATGCAGAACCTCAGTCTCCCATTCTGAGTTTGTACTGAGCAGGAGAACCTGCAGGGGCCAGGAACGAGCCCAGTCCTGCTTCCCTGCCCCTGTCCTCTGTCTCCCTTGGCTCCTGGTCCTGGTTGGTTGGAGGCTGCCAGAGAGGAGGATGGAGAGGTGGACCCCATCCTCCCAGAGGCTGCTCTCCCAGCGCTGGCGCCCCTGCTGGAGAAGCACCACAGTGCACTGTCCTCTCAGGCCCCTCAAAGCCCATCCTTTCTTCTGGAGCTGGAAGCTGCTGCCTGGCTGGCCTTGGGAAGCCAGCGCTGACAGTAGGGCACAGAGCAGGGACATTTGGGGGATGATGAGCTCAGTGTTGGCCCTTAAGATGCCAACAAGCGACATGATGGACTGGTCACTGAAGGCCACCCACAGAGCAGAAGAGCGCCTGAGGGGTGTGGGGGCAGAGGGAGTGAATGCCACCAGGACTGAGCTCTGGGACAGAGATGCTCCCTTGGGGTGAGGGATGGCCAAGGCCAGGGCGTGGCTAGAACACAGTGGTTCCTGACACGTGGAAAGATGACATTCAGTTGCTGCCCAGGAAACGTCGAGTCCCCAGATCCCTTGAGCGCCCTAATACCCCCCACTGCCCTTACTGAGACCCAGGGCACCCATCTGGTATTAGTGTCCTGTGGTTGCTGTCACAGTCACCACCGGGCACATGAATCATCTCACCGTCCTGCAGTCAGGAGACCATGGCCTCATGGGCTAAGTCCAGGTGTGGGCTGGTTCCTCCTGCAGGTTCCTGGCCCTTCCCAGCTTCTGGAACACGTCCCAGCCTTTCCTGGGACATTCCTGAGAGTCAGTGATGGCACATGGCCACCTGGATGATCCGGAATGACCCCCATCTCAAGGTCACCAGTTATTTAGTTCCATCTGCATCCTTTCTCCCTTTTGCCAGGCAACCTGATGTGTTTGCAGTTCCTGGGGATTAGGGTGGGGATGTCTTTGGGGGCCATTATCCTGCCTTCTGAACCCCATTGTAATGCATAGGCATCTCCCTGAGAAGACCTGCCCCTCATCTCCTGAGCACTGGTCTGAACCGGGTTAGTGGCAGCCCAGCCTGCAGGGCTCTGGAGAGAGGAACGTGACTGTGCTCCCAAGGAGCTGTGCAGTCTGGCCAAAAAGCTCCTGTGGGAGTGGTGAGGTCACACCAGGACTGGTGTCCAGATAGCGGAGCCATGGCTGGATGGGCCAGGAGAGAGAGAGAGAGGAAAAGAGAGAGGAAAAGAGAGAGAGAGAGAGAGAGAGAGAGAGAGAGAGAGAGAGAGAGAGAAAGAGAGAGAGAGAGAGAGAGAGATTGTTTGCTTCTTGTAATGGTCTGGGATGAACCTATAAGCAGGTTTTGTTTGAACCCTCTCCTGAGGGTAGTTTCCCAATGCTTTCAGAGAAAAGTAGGGAGAGAGGGAAGGAGAGAGAGACATATGGACTCCTCGTCTCCTGCATGCAACCCAACTGGGGGGCGGGGAGGGAAAGACAACCCAGGTGCCTGCCCTTGACTAAGAACTGAACCCGAGACCCTTCAGTGCAGGGCTGACGCTGTAACCAAGGAGCCCAATCGGCCCGGGTAGGGCTTCCCTTTCTGGCTGGACATGATGGTGAGGCGCCCTCTCACTATGAGTTGCTGCTGGCAGAGGCCCAGGCCCACTTGCTGCCATTTGCCCTCCTCCCAACTGGGACCCATGTGGCTGGTGGCCACCCAAACTGAGAGATCAGACAGAGGCCAAAAACCAGGACCACAGGCTTCATTAGAGGAGAAGGACCTGCGGGGCTGTCCCACAAGGGGAGAGTAGCAGCCCCTGCAGAGAGGAACACGCCTTTTGAGGGGAGGAATAGGGGTTTGGTGTACTGGGCACATGCTGATTGTGGCTCAATGTATGGTCCATATAAGCTGCCTAGTTAGGGGTTCAGATACCTCAAGGCCGCAGGTACTTCATACTCTGCCCACCAGTTGGGGGAAGGGAGGGTCTATTACAAACCACAGTGGTTCTCAGGCCTGTGTGGTGGCATCTTCCACGCTGGGGCTCAAGCAAAACGCCCCCCTCAAGTGGGACCTGGACAGCACAGCTGAAGCTGGAAGGTGGCTCTCTCTGGGCTAGAAGCCCATCTTCGTGGCCACAGGGTACGCTCCGCTCCAGGGGCTGTCACCTGGGCCCTGTCCCCGGAGGCAAGTGATGGTCTGGAAGGAGGAGCAGCCCTGCCTGCGTCCCTGCTGGGACCTGGGGGCGTGGCGCTTCCCTCCCTGCACAGGGGTGTCCCTCCTGGTCCTGGTCTTGGTCCCGTGAAGGGGAGGGACTCGACCAGGGGACAGGAGAGGCCCCTGAGCACCCATCACTGCGCTTGTCTCTTTGTGCTCTGGGTGCAGAGGGATGGGTGGCAGGAAGCAGAGGCACCAAGGTGGCAGGTGTTTTGGGCCCTGTGGCTGCCATAGGAATGAGCAGACACTCAGGGTCTTACCACATCGGGGATTCAGTCTCTGGGTCTGGGGCCGGGTGTCCGAAATCAGCTGCCAGCAGGGGTTCCTTCTCAGAGGCTCAGGGAGACAATGTGTCCCAGGCCCTCTCCCAGCTCCTGGGGGGGCCATCCCTCATGCTCCTGGCTGCACTGCCTGGTTCCAGTCTCCGCCTCCATGGTCACCTGGCCTTCCCTCCTATCTGTCTCTGTGCTCTTCCCACAAGGACACCAGTCATATTGGATGAGGCCTCTCCTCCATGCCCTCATCTAGCCCTGATCCCAGGGCAAAGGCTATTTCCAAAGGAGGCCCCATTCACAAATGCCAGAGGATGGACTTACACGTATATTTTGGGGACACACGTACCCCCTAACAGCAGGGTCTTTGACTCTGCTACCCCAGAGGGGGCAGAGCTGTGGCCCCCATGTTAAGGAGGAATGTGTGTACCCTGGTTGCCCCCTGGCAACCATGCTCCGTTGCCCTATTTTGATGGTAAGTGGACAAGGGTAGCAAGGCCTCTGAAAGACTTGGGACCAGGAACTAGATCCCTAAGGAGTATGAGTTAGGCCAGGCCCACAGAGGGGCGCTGATGGGGAGGGGACCTAGAATACATCATGGGGACCCCAGCAGGGACAGGGCTAGTCTCTCCCCACAAGCCCTTCCCTCTGGCTTCCCCAGGGTGTGCGGGAGCCTGAGGGGCTGCTCCCCAGCCGTGCTAGGGACAGACGGCCCTAGGGGTCAGCCCTCCTGGGAGGTAAGTGCTTTTCCTTGATCATTTTGAGGGCGGAGCTCTAGGCTCCAGCCTGTTGAGACACCTGGGGTCGCTCCTGTGGAGACCAGCAGGTGAGCCTCTGCCATCTCAGGTTTGTTCAGGGAGTGACCCCAGGAACTCTGGGGGCTGCGCACAATGACCTGCAGTAGAGCTGATGGCTCCTAGCTGCCACTTCTCCCGGAGGAGCGATTCCAAAGGCAGCTCCTCCCAGGCCGCAGGCTCCAGGCAGCGGGTCTTAGTGCACCTGAGAGAGCTGCTCCCAGCAGAGACCTGAATCTTCTTTGTCTGTGAAGCTGTCCATGCGCCTCTGGTGGCAGGGAGACAGGCGGAGTGCATGGCGCCATGACCATCCAGAGCTGGGCCAACTGAGCAAACTTTATATTTTTCCAAATTGTAAAAAGAACACAAAGGCCCATGTTTTTTTTTTTTTGTTTGTTTGTTTGTTTTGTTCTTTTGTCCTATTAAAATTTTTTTTTCCTGTTAATCCTCACTCAGGATATTTTTTTCATTGATTTCTGGAGAGAGTGGAAAGGTGGGAAAGGAAGGAGGGTGGAAGAGAGAGACACATTGGTTGCCTTCCACACATGGAAACTGCCCTGACTTTGAACATTTCCAGTCTTTGAACATTTCCTTCATCTTATTTCTTTTTAAAAAAAATTTAATAAATCTTTACTGTTCAGATGATTACATTTGTTCCTTCCCCCCCCCCCCATAGCTACCCTCCACTCAGTTCCCACCCCACCCTCTGCCTAACCCCACCCCCCACTGTCCTAATCCATAGGTGTACAATTTTTGTCCAGTCTCTTCCCGCACCCACGCACCCATTTCCCCCTGAGAATTTTCAGTCCACTCTCTTTCTATGCCCTTGATTCTATTATATTCACCGGTTTATTCTGTTCATCCGATTTTTTATTCACTTGATTTTTAGGTTCACTTGTTGATAGATATGTATTTGTTGTTCATATTTTTATCTTTACCTTTTCCTTCTTCTTCCTGTTCTTAAAGAATACCTTTTAGCATTTCATATAATACTGGGGTGGTGGTGATGAACTCATTTAACTTTTTCTTATCTGTGAAGCTCTTTATCTGACCTTCAATTCTGAATGATAGCTTTGCTGGTAGAGTGATCTTGATTGTAAGTTCTTGCTATTTATCACTGTGAATATTTCTTGCCACTCCCATCTGGCCTGCAAAGAAATCAGCTGACTATCATATGGGTGCTCCCTTATAGGTAACTAAGTGTTTTATCTCTTGCTGCTTTTAATAGTCTCTCTTTGTCTTTTGCTTTTGGCATTTTAATTATGATGTGTCATAGTGTGGTCCTCTTTATTTTTATTTTTTATTTTTAAATAAATCTTTATTGTTCATATTACTACAAATGTTCCTCATTTTCCCCCCTCCATTGCTCCCCTCCACCAGGTTTCCGCCCCACTCTCTACCCTTTCCCCACCCCCCATTGTCCTCATCCATAAGTGCACAGTTTATGTTCAGTCTCTTCCTGATCCCCCCACTCCCCTTTTCCCTGAGAATTGTCAGTTCACTCCCCTTCCATAACTCTGATTCTACCCTGTTTCCCCGAAAATAAGACATCCCCTGAAAATAAGACCTAGTGCAACTTTGGGAGAAAAAATTAATATAAGACACTATCTTATTTTTGGGGAAACAGGGTATTATATTCACCAGTTAATATTGTTCATCAGATTTAAAAAAATATATTTTATTGATTTTTTTACAGAGAGGAAAGGAGAGAGATAGAGAGTTAGAAACATTGATGAGAGAGAATCATCGATCAGCTGCCTCTTGCACACCTCCTGGGGATATGTTCACAACCCAGGTACATGCCCTTGACTCGAATCAAAACCAGGACCTTTCAGTCCACAGGCTGATGCTTTATCCACTGAGCCAAACCAGTTTTGGCTGTTCATCAGATTTTTTTTAATTCCCTTGGTTTTTAGATTACTTGTTGATAGTTACCTATTTGTTGTTCATAATTTTTATCTTTATCTTCTTTCTCTTCCTAAAGAACCCCCTTCAGCAACTCATATAATTCTGGTTTGGTGGTGATGAACTCCTTTTTAAAAAAAATTATTTATTTATTTAGCCTTTTTTATTTTTATTTATTTTTATTTTTTTTAATTAAATGATGAACTCCTTTAGCTTTTTAAAAAAAATTTTATTTGTGAAGCTCTTTGAATGGCCTTTGATTCTGAGTGATAGCTTTGCTGGGTAGAGTATTTTTGCTGTAGGTTCTTGCTATTCATCACCTTGAATATTTCTTGCCATTCCTGTCTAGCCTGAATGGTTTCTGTTGAGAAATCAGCTGACAATCGTATGGGTGCTCCTTTATAGGTAACTACCTGCTTTTCTCTTGCTGCTTTTAATATTCTCTCTTTGTTTTTTGCTCTTGGCATTTTAATTATGATGTGTCTTGGTGTGGTCCTCTTTGAATTCCTTTTGTTTGGGGTTCTGTGCACTTCCTGGATTTGTAAGTCTAATTCTTTCACCAGGTGGGGGAAGTTTTCTGTCACTATTTCTTCCAATATGTTTTTGGTATCTTGCTTTCTCTCCTCTTCTGGGACCCCCATAATTCTGATGTTGGTTCTCTTGAAGTTGTCCCGAGGTTTCTTACATTATCTTTAATTTTCTGGATTCTCTTGTCTTCTTGCTTCTGCGGAGGAGTGTCTTCGGGATCTTTATGTTCCAAATCTTTGACTTGATTCTTGCGATCTTCCATTCTGTTTTCAGGACTCTATAATATTTTTATTTCAGACAATGTATTCTTTATTTCTAGTTGATCCCTTTTCATATCCTCATAGGTCTCGTTTATTTTATAGGCCTTTTCTAGGAAATTCTTGAAAAACCATATGACTTTGGTTTTGAACACTATATCCAGTCATTTGTTTTCTTCCATTTCTTTTTTTTTTTATTTTTTATTTTTTTATTTTTTATTTTTTTATCAATCTTTATTGTTCATAATATTACAAAGGTTCCTCATTTCCTCCTCCCTCCACCAGGTTCCCACCCCACCCTCCACCCCCTCCCCTTCCCCCAATGTCCTCATCCATAGGTGCACAGTTTATGTTTAGTCTCTTCCTCCCTCCCTTTCCTCGATAGTAAATCCCTTTTCAGATAGTAAATCAGTTACTTAGCATTTTCTCATATCAATAATACCTCCACATGCCCAATGATATACTTCAGACAACAGACATTTCCAAATAGTTCAACCAACCTCATCCAGGCCCCACCCAAGGCGCTTACAGATCAACACCCCAGCGCTATACTAACTCAACACATCCAGATCTAAGCCTTCATCACTTGATTCAGCAGACCCTCAAGTTCCCGCCAAAGTCTCCAGCCGTGTCTGAGAGGCAGCCTTGGGGCGGGGGCAGGCGAGGAGCGAGCTGTTTCGGGCCTGGCTGCACCGGGCCTGGCCTCTGTTGCTCTCGTTCGTACCACAACCAGCTGCTCCGGGTCTGGCCACTGCCGCTCCCGGACCTAGTTGCTCTGGACTTGGCTGCTGCTGATCCGGGCCTGGCCGCACCTGACCCTGCTGCTCCGGGCCTGGCCGCTCCCAGCCTGGCAGCCGCTGCTCCGGGCCTGGCCGCACCCGACCCTGCTGCTCCGGGCCTGGCCGCTCCCAGCCTGGCAGCCGCTGCTCCGGGCCTGGCCGCACCCGACCCTGCTGCTCAGGGCCTGGCCGCTCCCAGCCTGGCAGCCGCTGCTCCGGGCCTGGCCGCACCCGACCCTGCTGCTCCGGGCCTGGCCGCTCCCAGCCTGGCAGCCGCTGCTCCGGGCCTGGCCGCACCCGACCCTGCTGCTCCGGGCCTGGCCGCTCCCAGCCTGGCAGCCGCTGCTCCGGGCCTGGCCGCACCCGACCCTGCTGCTCCGGGCCTGGCCGCTCCCAGCCTGGCAGCCGCTGCTCCGGGCCTGGCCGCACCCGACCCTGCTGCTCCGGGCCTGGCCGCTCCCAGCCTGGCAGCCGCTGCTCCGGGCCTGGCCGCACCCGACCCTGTTTTCTTCCATTTCTTTAGTTTGTGATCTGTTTCTATGTCTCTGCATTTTCACTGCTTCCCTGATTTGGTAGGGTAGCTTTGTGTTCTTGGTGTCCTATATGGTCTAGTGGGTTGGCCTCCCCAGTTATCTGAGGTGGACACTCTTGGTGCACCCCTTTGTGGACTGTGTGCACAGCCTTGTTGTAGTTAAGTCTTGATTGTTGTTGGTATCACTGGGAGGAATTGACCTCCAGGCCAGTTGGCCCTGCCGATCAGCTATGTCAATGCTGGGAGAACTTCTGTGCTGGAGACAGCCTTATGAGACAAGACTTGCAAATTGCGAATGCCTCTGTGCTAAGCTTGGATGGGGCAGAGTCTCAGGGCTGAGCAGACAGTCTTGGCTTTCCATCATTCCTGCCCTATGAGGCCCCTGGATCTCAGTGTCCCTCAGTAATCACTGCAAGCACCTCTGAGAGTAAGCCACGTTTGAGTTTTGCCCACTGCCAGACAGTCCAGTTTCTCCCACAATGAATTTGCATTCCCAGATTATCGCCTGGAACTGGAGTTTAGTGTACTGGGGGAGCTTTCATTTCTTAAGCGCTAGAGAAAGCCAGTGGCACACTCAGCAGTCAGTCATCTCTTCATGCACTCGTGCACACACCTTCAGACCTCTGCCTTTCACAGCTTCCCTGTGTTTCCACCTGATAGTCCAGATTTCCCCCATAGAAGCCTGGGTCCCAAGGGTCTTGCCCGGAACTGGGGTTTAGTGCAGTCATAACTGGGTTCAGTACAGTAGAGAGTTATCTCCTTCCCGGTAGAGAAATCCCTTCAGGCCCTCAGTCACCCATATGCCAGTCTCAATACCTCAGCCTTTTGAGCTCCTCTGATTCTCCATGTGTGTTCCTCTTTCCTTCTAGTTGTAGAATTTCCACTCAGTCAGCTTTCCTGTGGTTTTGGATGATGTTCATTTTGTTTTTTAGTTGTAGTTTTGAAATTGTTGTGCGGGGCAGCAGTTTAGGTGTTTACCTCTGGCGCTATCTTCCACCTTATTTCTTTAAATGAAATCTGCCCATTCCCAAAAGACAATCATTCTAAGATATCTATGGCATCCAAACACATGGAAAACGTCCACAGGCCTCTTATATTTTTAATGTCCAAGGGCACTTGATTATTATCTGCTTGATCTGAAAAGAAAACAGTAGGTAATCCTTTTATCATGAATGCAGTATCTTCTCCTTCATCCCTGAAAACTTACTCAAACTTCTATTTCTAATCATTGCTAGTTGAATAGGTTTGAATAACCTTTTTTTTTCATTTGCTTTTACTTTGGTTTCTCATTTCCCAATTAAATGCTTTCCTGATCAGCCCCAACAGTTTTCATCATATGTAAGAACAAATCATTTAAATTTTGTGCTTGTTTATGCCAAAATTTTCCACCATAAACAAGTATACTTAGAAAGAGGAAAAGAGAGAGATAAAGAGATAGAAACATTGATGAGAGAGGAACATCATTGATCAGCTGCCTCCTGCATGTCCCCAACTGGGGATTGGGCAAGCAACCGTGGCATGTGCCCTTACCAGGAATCAACCCAGGGACCTCTTGGTTCCTGGGCTGACACTTACCTGCTGAGCCACACCAGTTGGGTGCAAGAATACTTTTCTAATAAACTGAAACAGCCGGGACCGGTTTGGCTCAATGGATAGAGCGTCAGCCTGCGGACTGAAAGGTCCCGGGTTCGATTCCGGTCAAGGGCCTGTATCTTGGTTGTGGGCACATCCCCAGTTGGGGGTGTGCAGGAGGCAGCTGGTCGATGTTTCTCTCATCGACGTATCTAACTCTCTGTCCCTCTCAATTTCTCTTTGTGTAAAATCAATAATATATATATATATATTTAAAAATAAACTGAAACAACTGTGTTTATTAACAGTTCAAGTGCTGCCTGGAATCTGTCAGCCTGGCTGGCTGGTGGACTAATTAATTCTGTTCTAACGTGACTGGGTGGAAACCTGGGTTTCCCAGATGCCATTCCTCTGTTTTGCCGGAACCAAAGGTTCTCTATTAATGGACAACTCCCCCTCCTCCTGGGGTTACCCCGACTGCAGGAGGGAGAGGAAGGCCTGGGTCCTGACGGTGTTCCCAGTCTCAAGGCTCTCACCACCTTCCTCTGTGCGGGGTGACCCTCTCCAGCCCAAGCCAAGATGAGCCCCTCAAGTTCAAGGTGGCCCCACCTCCATGTGTCCTGCACAGTGAGGGGCTTTACACCAAGCACCAGAGCAGTGGGCTGCACTTCTCCCCAAGCTTCTTTTCTTTCTCCCCTCCATCTATTCCCAGCGGCCATCAATGATGCCCGATCCTCCTGTTTTGCTCTGAGTTGATACCGTGCCTTTGTCTGCTGCTGTGCTGTCACCGAGGCTGGACCTAGGAGGATGGGCAGGTCGGCCGGGCCCTTCAAGCACCCCACTTCACTGGGCGGCCACTGGGTTCCCATTTCTACAGCTTTGTGGCGCCAGCTGCTTAGTTTGCCTCCCTCCGCCCTGTGGCTTCCTGGGACATTTCCACCAGTCTTTTCCCCCAGACACACTTCGGGGTCACCTTGAATATTCCAGACCTGCCTACAGTTCACATTCTATTGGGATTTGAAGAGTTAATATTTGATGACACCGTCTCTTTTTAACCTTGAATGACATTTTATTTTTTGTGAATTTCCTTGTAAGGAAGCTCGTGGGTGTCACAGACTTTGGATTAGGAATGTAAGGACCCGGCCATGAATGGAGTCTTTACCATCATGGCTTCGCATTAGTTACACTGAGACTAACAGATGAGTTTCTGCTTCTTTCTCTTCTGATTTGTGTTTAAAATATTTATTTTGCAGGTAGACACCTTGGGAACCTTAATCTTAAAACCTTTTGAGGTGAGGCTTTTGGCTTTTCTGAGAAGATCGTATGATCTGCGAATGATAGTCAAGTGATTTCACCCCAAGACCCTCAAACCTCTTGTTTCTGTTTTGGACAGATCTGCTCGAACTAATCAAATGCTGTCTTTGTCTCAGGCCTGGTGGTGAGGGGCGGGAAGTCTGGGTCCAGCATCAGGCTGGGCGTTGGGGCCTGTGGCTTCTCGCTGATACCTCTATGACTTACTTTCCTGTCATCTTGGCCTGGGAACCAGCCCCAACCCACATCCACTTGTTGAGGTGGGTAAAGGTCAGGCCTCAGTCCAGACTAGAGGCAGGGAGGGAGGAAGCCCACCCCTTATCACCCAACGTCTCACACCTGGGCCTGAATGATTTGCTGTGTCTGTGAGCCCAGCCCGTTCCCTCCTGGGTGCTCACTCCCCCCACCAGTGGGCCCCCACCATGCGGGAACCTGGTTGTTTCCTATGGAGATTCCCAGTGTCTCCTGAGGATTCTGATTCTGGATGCCCCCGGACACACCAGCATCTCAGCTAGAGTGACAGGGACTCTGGCCCCAAGAAGGAATTATGGGTTTCTAGAGACCTGAACTCACCTAAGTGCTGGAACGCATCCCTTGGTGGTCTGCTCGCTGGGCTCACTTGGGAGAGAGGACCTGGCGTGGTTCAGGAGTGTGGGAACCCCTCTTGCTTCTCCTCTGGAAGCATTGTCTGGTCCTATCCCATGCTTGGTGGAGAATGATTCTCAGAATGTCAAAGGGAGGAAAAGCCTCTGCCTGGCGGGTGGCCGGCCTCGTCCTGGGGTTGGACTTGGGGGACAGAGCTCCTTCATGCACAAAGCAGGGAGGGTGAGAGGGGAGGTTGGCTCCCAGCGCTGTGTGGGTACAGGGAGTGTGCAGGATGTGAGGAGAGGTGAGGAGAACTAGCAGTAAATCGGCACCTCTCACACCCTTTGCCCTGCATTTTGACAAAGTTTGATCATGCATAGGAGGGATGAGGACAGCTGAGCAGAGGCCTGAGTGTCCTGGGGCGGCCGTAACAAATGTCACAGACTCAGGCCCTTAAACAAAACCTCATTCTGTCCCAGTGTTGGAGGCTGGAAGTCTACCATCAAGGTGCCAGCAGGTCCCCCTCCCTCCAAAGGCCCCAGGGCAGCTGCCTCCTCCATCTCATGGTGCTGCTGGCCATCTCTGTCTGCAGGTCCAGCGAGTATGTTCTTTTTGGGGAGCACCGTGAGCCTCAAAAGTAAGAGGGGGCAGGGGAGACTGGGCCTGCTGCTGTTCTTCACCCCCCTTTTGGCTCAGGTGCCAGCCCCCACCCCATCTGTGCCTTTGCTCTGTTTTGTTTCAGAGCATCTGACTTACTAATTATTTATTTAGTTCCTCTCCCGAGGATAGGCTTATCGATTTTAGGGAGAGGAAGGGAGAGAGAGGTGTGAGGAACATCAATAAGTGGCCTCTTGTATGTGTCCTGATTGGGGAATGAACTCTCAGCCTAGGTATGTGGCGTCACTGGGAATCGTACCCTTCAGTGTACAGGATGATGCAAAGCGTCTCATGTCTTTCTTTTTCATGTGCACTGTCATCTTACTATTGAAATGTCTCCAGAGCCAATATTCTTATTGTTTTTATTTTTTGTTTATCCTCACCCAAGGATATTTTTCCATTGATTTTTAGAGAGAGTGGAAGGGAGAGGGAGAGAGACAAGATAAACAGCAATGTGAGAGACACATTTATTGTTTGTCTCCTACATGAATCCTGAGCAGGGCCAGGGAACCTGCAACCAAGGTAGGTGCCCTTGATTGGAATTGAACCTGGGACCCTTCAGTCCACAGGCTGACGCCCTATGCACTGAGCCAAACTAACTAGGGCTTCAGCACCAATACTGAGTGTCTTCTCAGAGAGGACCCCACATATTTCTTCTTTGATAGCTGATCTGCTGGTTACCTCTGGTCCCACTGGAGGGATAAGCCCCACCTCCTCCAATGCCTCACCCCAAAAGAGGGCGGCTTCTGCTTGGGCCAGTCTGGGCAGGAGCATAAAGGGGCTCTGAGGGGTCCAGCAGTAGAAGGCAGAGAGGCCAGGCATGGTGAGGACGCTGCTCAAAGCCCCATCCTCTCCATTCCCAGGTCCCTGCCCCAGATCTCCTCACTGGCTCTCCCCTTCCCCTCCCCTCTCTCCCTGCAGATGCTGTGGCTGCTGGTCCTGACTCTCCCCGGTCTGGGGGGCTCCGTACCTGTGACCTCAGGTGGGTGCTTACCCAAGGCCTGGTTTGTCTGTGAACCCCTGATTCTGACCTCTCAGAGGCCGCCCCTATGGGGTGGAGATCCCTCCTGAGGGTGGCTGTGGGAGGGACTGTGGGATGGGGCCATGCTGAGTGCCAGGCAGAGGTGCTTGGTTCCCTGATGGCTCCTCCTCTGCTTCCCCAGATCCTGGCCCAGGGACTGAGCCTGTGGGCATCGTGGGGGGTCACGATGCTTCAAGGGGGGCGTGGCCGTGGCAGACGGGCCTGTGGTTCTGGAATCAAACTGCCTTCGACTGGGTTTTCATTTGTGGGGGCTCCCTCATCGACCCCCAGTGGGTGCTGACTGCTGCCCACTGCTTTCCAGAGTAAGTCCCTCCTCTGCCAGCACCCGGGTGGGGGTGGGGGATAATATCAGGAGGCATGTGATGTGTGTTGTGGGCAGATCCTGGGCTCAGAGGCTGCAGACCCCCCACCAGGATTCAGCTTCCTGGAGCTCCCCTTGCCCACCACAGAGGGGAGGTCTCTGGGCTCTGAGGGGCTGGCACACTTCCTGCCACAGCCTCTCAGAAGCCTTTGGCCTCTGTCCCCAGGGAAAACCTCGACCCTCAGCACTTTAAGGTCCAACTAGGACAAGTGAGACTCTCAAGCAGAAATAGAGTGCCAGTGACTAGGATCATTCGCCACCCAAAGTACAGGCATGGAAAGGGACCAGAAGGAGGGGCAGATGTGGCGCTTCTCAAACTGGAGGCCTCCGTGCGAACATCTAACCTCACCAAGACGATCAGCCTTGTGCCACGCTCCGCCACATTCCCCCCAGGCACCCGGTGCTGGGTGACTGGCTGGGGCAACATTGCTTTTAAAAGTAAGAACCAGAACCAGGATGACAGGAGGGTAATGCATTGGGGTGGGCCAGGCTTTACCGATGAGGACTCAGTTGGGGTCCCTCTGGGGTGTCCCTTGGGTGTAGGAGGCACACAGCTTGAGAGGAGTCTGTTCAGGAGCAGGGACCAAAGTAGCAAGAGTGAGGCATGGACATGAGATATTTTTCCATTGATTTTTAGAGAGAATGGAAGGGAGGGGGAAGAAAAACATCGATTTGAGACACATATCTATTAATTGCCTTCCCGCCCGGGGCTGGGGATTGAATCTGCAACCCAGGCCCTTGCCCTTGAACAAGAATCAGACCTGGGACCCTTTGGGCCAGTGCTCTAACCACTGAGAACACCAGCCAGAGTGCCATGGGCAATTTGTCTTCCTCACTCTGCACCAGGCCTGTGTGCTCCCTTCCAGGATCCCATTCTCCCTGAGTCTCCTTAGTGGAATGGAGAGGAAGAGGGAGAATTCCAGTGACCTGTTCCAGGATTCACTGTTAAATGGACAAAATCAAATCTGACATGCTCACTCTGCATTTCTTGGGGGAAAGCACTTGCTCTGATTTTTCCCAATAAAAATTGTTTGTGGATAAAAATATATATATTTCTGTTTCATTTTGGATTTTGGTGCCCCCAGGTCAGCCTACAGATTATCAGCCCACTTACAAGCCAGTGGGTGACTCCCAGGATCCCCCTGGGGGTACTGAGGCTCAGCATGAGGTCCTAGAACCTGTGGCCTCTGACTGGATGCCCCCTCAGGATAGCAGGCTCACTGGGCTTCTTCCCACAGAGCCACTGCCAAGGCCATACAATCTGCAGGAAGTGGAGGTCCCCATCGTGGCGAATGAGATCTGTAGGCAGCAATACCTCAAAATTCACGAGGATATAAAGGACGACATGCTGTGTGCGGGGAGCCAGGACCGGGACTCCTGCCAGGTGAGACCCCTAGACTGTGGCCTTCATCCACTGCTCCTGCCTGCAGGGACCCTGAGTATTGACCGCCTGTCTCTTCTACCCACAGGGCGACTCTGGGGGTCCCTTGGTCTGTAAATGGAACCACACCTGGGTCCAGGTAGGGGTGGTGAGCTGGGGGAAAGAGTGCGGTCGTCCCAATTTGCCTGGAGTCTATGTCCGAGTGAAATCCTACAAGCCTTGGATCCACCATCATATTCCCTCCTCTCCTTGACCTGGGACTGGGCAAGGATGCTGCCCATGTGAGATGAAGACAGGCTCTCCATGGTGTCTGAGGACCTCACTGCTCCTTCCCAATGCCAGTTCTTCACTGCACCTTGCGCCCTCCTCCACCCTCAGCCCCTCTGAGATCCTCCTGCCTCTGCCACCTCCATCAGTTTGTGACCCCTGACAGGCAAAGGGGGAGGAGGGCTGTGGTCTGAGGTCAGGCGGGCACTGCAGGCCTCCTGCCTCCTCCCCACCCTCTGTAGCTCATTAAACTGCATGAAAACTGCTCTGGTCTGAGTGTATTTACCTGTGGGCGGGGCCAGAGTGCCATGGGTGGTCCGTCCTGGTGGGGAACCAGGCTCTGGAAGGTGGACCAGGTGGAGATAGGCAAGTATGGCTGCAGCGTGGAGGAGGGCCACATGGGTGGGCTCTCTTGGCTGGGGAGAGGGGTGTCCTGCCAGGGCTGGATTCCACAACCTGGAAGGCGCCTCCCAGAGCCGCCCACACCTTCCCTCTTCCTCTTCCATCCTGGTCAGTGTGGAATGGATTCTTTGAAGGACGTGGACCCTACCTGGACAGCATACACACAGGAAGCATTGTTTTCCATGGTCACCACTGCTCTGTCTGACCCGGCGGCCGCTGAATCTTCATTTTCCAATTTGACCGACTCCTTGGACCTAATGAAGTCCAGTCCCATTTGTATGCAGAACCTCAGTCTCCCATTCTGAGCCTCTCCTGAGCAGGAGAACCTGCAGGGGCCAGGAACGAGCCCAGTCCTGCTTCCCTGCCTCTGTCCTCAGCCTCTCTCGGTGTCCTGGTTTGGGTTGGTTGGAGGCTGCCTGAGAGGAGGATGGAGAGGTGGACCCCATCCTCCCAGAGCCTCCTCTCCTAGCGCTGGCGCCCTTGCTGGAGAGGCACCGCAGTGCACCCTCCTCTCAGGCTCTTCAAAGCCCATCCTTTCTCCCAGAGAGTGGGAGGGGCTCCCAGGGGACAGAAGAGCTTCTGTCTCAGATGGAGGAGTGAGAAGGGGCTGGGGAGCCCCTCCTGCCCCAGGCAGTGACATGCAGGTCCTGCTGGGTTAGGGTTTGGGGGGTATGGCTGGTGCCTGGCTGGGGTGGGTGCCTGCACCTGCAGGTTTGGGCCAGGACCCAGGAGAGCCTGGGGAGCCTGAGGCGGCCTGTATGGTGGGTGAGGGGGCTCCATTCCCCGCAGCCACAAGCGGGTCCCTAGCCTGATTCTAAAATATGGTGGAGCCTTCGATCCCTGTCCAGTGCTCAGGACCTGCCCTGAGGCCAGGGGACAAGCCCTGCTCTCTCCCTGTGACCTGGTTCTTCGGGAAGGACTGCCCTCCAGTTAGGGAGAGTGGGAGCTCCGGGGTAGACGGAGCAGGAGCTGGGCGCCCCATGTGCCCGGGACTGAAGTCTGGGTTTCCTGGGTGCCAGGAGCTCTCCAGGAACTCATTTTTTCTGGGAAAATGAGGCCCGGGACTCCGCTGGAAGGCACCACTGTGCAGATGTCCCCCTTGGGGATCTGCTCTGTCCAGGGAACGAGGAGGGGCTGACCCAGCTCAGCCTGGCACTTGCCCTGGCCCTTGGGTTCTAGCACACTTTCTGCCTAAATGACTGCCCTGTCCATGGGCCTGTGGATGGGTGCTACCGGGATATCTACACGCATCCAGATCACCTCTGCACGCCAGGAGTGTGGGCTGCCTGCAGTGCCATTGGGCGCTGGAGGATGTGACTCTGTAGAGCTTCCCCCATGGGTGTGGGTAGTCAGACCTCAGTGTTTCCAGGTTAACAATGAGGGTTGAGTGACTAGAAGCCAGAGCTTCCAGGAGGGAGAGGACCTGGGACTTGGTGTGGGGGGAGGCTGGAGTGAGACACACCTGGGCCTGGGGCCATGTCTGCAGGAATGGCCACTGGGTGGCCCCACAGGGCTGATTCTCAGGAGGATGGGCTCAGGACAATTTCCCCCTTTCCCTACTTGCCTGGAATAAGCACCTGAGCACCTGGCTTCCAGGGCTGAGCAGTAAATTAAGGTTGGTGGAGCCAGATGCCTGGGCTGGAGATGCACAGGAGGTGTGTTCCTCTGGTCTCTGAAATCTGTTCTAACTGAGTCCTGGGCCAGATAAGGTGGGGACACTGAGCCAGCAGGGCTGTGTCTCCCAAAAGAGACCCTGCAGGCCAAGTCAGTGCCCATGTGGACACTAGGGAGGGCGTTGGCCTCTTCCCCTTGTCTGAAGTGACAGGAGACACCCTCAGGCTTGGAATGGAGATGCCATGCAGGGCCACACCCTTCCCTGTGGAACTCACATCTCAGTCACTGCTAGGCTCGCCCACCTGTGGTGTCCTGGAGTGGCAGTGAAAGCCCAGGACTGGGGGAAGGTGTGCGTGTGTGTGTGTGTGTGTGTGTGTGTGTGTTATTGAGTGTGTGTGTGTGTGTGTGTGTGTGCTTAAAAAACACAAATTCATTCTCTCACCGGCTGGAGGCCAGAAGCCCTCAATCAAGTTGTTCTGGGGCCACAC
The DNA here is from genome assembly GCA_036971965.1 of Nyctalus aviator. Classification (NCBI taxonomy): domain Eukaryota; kingdom Metazoa; phylum Chordata; class Mammalia; order Chiroptera; family Vespertilionidae; genus Nyctalus; species Nyctalus aviator. The sequence continues at coordinate 9,987,253 of CM072926.1, read as the reverse complement.
CTCTCCCAGGCTCCTGCCTCCTCCACTTCTATTGGTGCCGGGACCCTTGGCTTGGGAAGGAACCACTGGACGTGCCCCCCTCCCCGTCCTACCACTCCTTGTGTCTCTCTGCATCCTGCCTTCTTCCTACAAGGATACCCATCACTGGTTTAGGGCTTCCCCTCCTCCACTCTGACCTCATGTGACCCAGTTCCCTCGGCATCTGTTTCTCAGTGAGGTCAGGTGTGAGGGACAGCACTGGTCCACACTGACCTACCTCATTGGTGAGGTTCCAGCCCACCAGGCTGTGTGCTCCTGAGGGGGAGCCCCCTGAGGAGGCCAGGGGCTGGCACAAGAAAGCTTTAGGAGCCAGCACCCAGGGGCACCCCATCCAACCACAGGCCGTGAGGGCCTCTGCACCTCTCAGGGGAAGAAGCAGCGAGCTCCACACCTCCCAGTGCCCTCCAACCCGGGACCCCGGCCACACAGAGGCTGCGGCTCTGAGGCTCCCAGGGCTGGACAGGGCGCCGCTGCAGGTCCAGGCTGCACTGGCGTCACAGGAGCAGCAGACAGGATGGCGGTAAAGGTATTGGTGATGGGCCATGCAGCCGGCCCTGAGGAATGTTCCTGAGATGGAGGTACAGCTGGTGTCTGGGGACATGAAGCTCCTGTATCTGGGGCCAGGGAGCCAGCCATGCCGCCATCTTGGGGAAAATGACACTGACCACCAGGCAGAGGCAGGGCTGCTGTGTCACAAACTGGGGTAGGGGAGGAGAGTACCCTGGGTGTCTCTTGGTGACCCCTCGTCTATGTGATGGCAGGTGGACACGTGCAGACCCCCGGCCTGAGAAGTCCCTGGGCCCAGAGCTCAGCCCCTCAGGGATGGGGTCTGGGTCCTGCTTCCAGATGAGCCCCAGAGTCCTAGTTGGGAGCAAGGGGTGGGGGTCTCAGTGGACAGTGTGGGGCCTGTTGGCCTCAGTTGTGTCCTGAGCCTCTCCTTCCCAGGTTCCTGGGCAGGGACTCCTGGGTGGTTCTGCAGCCACCTCATTGGCACACGAGGCAGAAGGCGGTGGGCACTGCCGGTCACTGAGATGGGCCAGGTTCTCTCAGGTCGGGACTTGATGGCAGTGGCTGGGAGGCCTGGTAGCTCCTCTGGCTGCCTTGCCCCATCAGGTCCCGCTTGGCTGTGCAGGAAGAGGCAGGGGCTGGCCTTGTGTCCTTTGTGGGCCACAGACTGGGTCTCCTGTGTGCTGGTCAAGGGGGCACCAGCCTGCATTGTGCTCCAGCCTCTCCCTATGCCCAGCTCTGCTCTATCCTCCTGCCTCCCAGGTGCCTCTTCCTGATTTGTCCCCATGAAAGCCCGACTTGGTGCAGCACCAAAGAGCCCCCAGCAGAGGGCAGTGTGCATGCCCTCTGCTGGAAGCAATGAGGGTGGCCACAGGCCACGTGCCAGGCAGAGGGCATGCTCTAGTCAGATGGCGTGCTCCAAGCTGCCTCACAGGGCTCAGCGGATTCAGGGCCTGCCCAGTGGCTCGAGGGCCCAGCAGCAGCTCTGGGGCTCTGCCTGCCTGGGCCCAGCGCTCCCGGACTTCTGCCAGCAAACCTGCTCCTCTTGGCATGCTCTCTTTGCTCTTGCTGGGGCCTGGCTGAGTTTGTGGCTGAGATCCCTGAGGCCAGAGGGGGCTGCTGTCCAGTGACAGCCAGGGGGCACGTGCGGGGTGGCAGCGCCAGGGCCCAGCAGCAGCTCCTTGATGCCTGTTAACTGACCCCCTGATCTGGTGGCCTGAGAGAGGAGAAGCTCTCTGCCCATGGCCCAGCCAGGGGCCCCCACGTGCCCCATCCTGTGCAGGGGAAGAAGGGGTGCAGAGAGAAACCCAAGGATGGTCTCTCAGGGTGAGGATGATCCTGCCTGCACCCCGGCTTCTCCATCCACACACGGGACCCCTGCCCTTGGTGGTCTCAGCCAGGCCCCTGCCATTCCCGCAGATGCTGTGGCTGCTGTTCCTGAGCCTCCCAGGCCTGGGGGGCTCCGTGGCCTTGTTGCCAGGTGAGTCCTCACTCCCTGTTTCCATCTTCTGCTCAGGCTGCCCAGGCCCCACAGCATCAACTCAGGTGGGACTCCTTGGTTTGTTCTGGGAGACTGAGCACGAGGGGCCCTGCTGGGGTCTAAGATGGTGTCCCCTGTCCCCTTTGTTCCCAGGTCCCCGCTCAGGGAGGCAGCGGGGTGGCACTGTGGGGGCGCACAATGCCCCCGCTGGCAGATGGCCGTGGCAGGTCAGTGTGCGACGGTACAATAAGGAGCTGGAGCTGTGGCAGCACCTGTGTGGGGGCTCCCTCATCCACCCCCAGTGGGTGCTGACCGCAGCCCACTGCACCCAGCGGTGAGCCATGCAGCCTGAGGCCCCCTGGCAGGGGTGGGGTGGGAAACACACGGAGGGGTGATGGGAGGTGGGCTGTAGGCAGGGCCCTGGGTCTGGGGAAAGCCACTGTCAGGGAGCCCCACTCCTGCCGCTGTGCCCACACTGGCCCTGCCCCGCAGGCTCCTCTGAGAGGCTCCTGGTCCCTCTGCCAGGGAGGACGGGGAGGTTTATGGCCTCAAGGTTCAAGTTGGGCAGCTGAGACTCTATGACCATGACACACTGACAAATGTGAGTAAGGTCATGTGCCCCTCCAAGTTCAGCCAGAGCCTGTCTGCAGAGGGGGGTGGGGACATCGCCCTGCTGAAACTGGAGGCCCCTGTGACACTGTCTGAGCACATCATCCTGGCCCACCTGCCACCTGCCTCACTGAAGGTCCCTGAGAGGAAGATGTGCTGGGTGAGCGGCTGGGGTTACAGCAGCCTCGGAGGTGAGGCTCAGGGGGACCTGCTGGGTGTGCGGAGGGAGGCACAGGGGAGCTGCTGGAGGTGTGATTGTGGCTTTCATGTGTTTGACTTCTTTCCCCTAGCATGACACCTTCCAGGCCCAGCCATGCTGTAACCTGTGTCAGAATTGCATTTCTCTTTGTGGCCCAGTAACCTTCACTGGGTGGAGGGAGCGTTTTGTGGTCTGTTCCTGCCTGAGAGACTGGTGCCGCCTCTGGCTGTTGTCAGCCATGCTGCTGTGAACCTGTGTGTTCAAGCACCGCCAGAGCACCTGTTCTCTAGTCGTTTAGAACATGTTCCCATTGCAGTTTGTAGTCAGTATTATTTTGTATTAGTTTCAGGTGTACGCACAGTGGTTGGACAGTCATATCCTTTACAAAGTGTCCCTCCACCCCTCATAGTTCCATACCTACCTGGCAGCATACATGGCTGTGACAGTATTAGTGACTATATTTCCTAATCTGCACTCACATTCCTTGTGACTGTTTTGTAGCCACCCATGTGTATTTTTTAATCCCCTCTTCTATTTCACTTGGAGCCCCAACCCCCCACCCCTTTGGCAACTATCATCTGTTCCCTGTTCTATGAGCCTTTTTCTCTTTTGTTAGTTTGTTTATTTGATTCTTTAGATTCCACACAGAGGTGAAATTATGTGGTATTTGTCTTTCTCTGACTGACTTATTTCACTTAGCACAATGACAAGATTTTTTTTATGGCCCAGTATTTATTTCATTGTATATATAGGGTGGGGGCAATAGTAGGTTTATAGTTGTTCATGTGAAAAAAATGTAATAATTAATAAATAATAATGCAAGAATGAACTCTGTATTTCGCCTGCTCATAACCGTAAGCCTATTTTTGCTTTATGTTGTCCCAGAGCAGGGGTCACCAACCTTTCTGACTCAAAGACCACCAGTGGTCCATGGACCACCGGCTGACCACTGCTGTCCCTGAGATCCCTTAAGCTGTCCTCATTTTAAATTTTTTTCTCTCTCTGATTAGGTGTTTTCTGCCAGCATGTCATTTAAATTGAAGATTTGATTTTGTGCTTTATCTACTCTGCTCTTATTCCTTCTAGTGTAGTCATTTCAAATCTCATATCTTTCCTTTCTGACCATGTGTTCTCTTATGGTTTCTATGCCTTTTTTTAAATGCTTACTGTCTCCTATTGCAGTCCTCACTGAGTTCATCAACCCTTCCCCTATGTTCCTTGAGCATCCTTAGAACCATTGTTTTGAACTCTGAATCTGAATGCATTGCTTGTCTCCATTTCACTTAGTTCTTTTCCTGGGGATTTCTCCTGTTCTTTCATTTGGGGCATGCTTCTTGGTCTCCCCGTTTTGGCCACCTCTCTGTATGTGTTTCTCTTTGTAGTTAGATCTGCTGTGTCCCCCAATCTTGGTAGGGTGGCTTTTTGGGATACATGTCCTGTGGAGCTCAGTGGTGCAGTCTCTTTGATTCCCTAAGCGAGTTGCCCCAGGAATGTTCTTTCCTTCCTTCCTTCCTTCCTTCCTTCCTTCCTTCCTTCCTTCCTTCCTTCCTTCCTTCCTTCCTTCCTTCATTCCTTCCTTCTTTCCTTCCTTTCTTTCTTAAAGAGAACTGGGTATTTATATATATATAAATATTATTGATTTTTTTTACAGAGAGAAAGGAAGAGGAATAGAGAGTTAGAAACATCAATGAGAGAGAAATATTAATCAGCTGCCTTCTGCACACCCCCTGCTGGGGATGCACCCACATCCAAGGTACATGCCCTTGATAAGAATCCAACCTGGGACCTTTCAGTCCATAGGCTGACACTCTGTCTACTGGGCCAAACCGGTTTTGGCAGAATGTTTCTTATGTTGGTTGTGTGAACCCTGCTGTCGTAGTTGAGTACTGATTATTGTTGGCCTGTTGTAGGCAGGGTTGACCCTCAAGCTGACTGGCTGTGATATTGACCCTGATCACACTGTATGAGCTGATGCGAGTAGGCTGACCCCATGAAGCAGAATGTGCCCAGCGGGGTCGGGAGCCTGCAGAGGTCTCCCTTTGAGTATGCTGCTTGTGGAGCTAATTGGGTTGTACTTTGCTGTGGGCTGGTTGTGGGGCCTCTGGGGAGGCACTCTGGTGGAGGTCAATGTCATACCTTGCCTGTGACCAATCCTGGGCTACCTGTTAGAAGCTACAGAGTGCTCCACAGTTGGTGGCTCCCTGTGCTAGGCCTGGGTTCACATGGGAGGAGCCAAGCTGCATACTGAGGCTGATTCCCAGCAATACAGGACCTGCATCAGAACACAAAAGGCCCAAAGCACTCTAGCATCTGTCTCTTTCTGACAGTTGCCATTGGCTCTGCCACTGAAAGAGCCTCCAGCTAAGCTGGTGTCCTAGGAATGTCCATTGTGTGGGTGAGGTGAACCCTGCTGTTGTAGTTGAGTTGCATGAGTGTTGGGAGCCGAGTCCCCTGCCGACCTGAGAATCGGGGGATGGAGCAAGGGTAGGTAGCCCTGCCTGCTCTCCCCCAGGAGTCGGGTCACTTGGGGACGTGGCAAGCAACAGTTGTCCTTCGTTCTGCTGTGCGTGCAAAATTGGAATCTGCAAACATGTCCTTGAATTAACATAGCAGAGTTCGGCTGGATGAACTTTCCCAGGCAGATATCTTCCTGTGTAGGTCTTAAGGAACTGGCACGTAGCCATCATGCCCTGAGAGAAGGCCATTTGGAGGAATGCCCAGCTTCAGGGTATAAAAGAAGTTGCGCCTTTAATAAACTTGCTGCAGTGTCCTCGAGCATTCCAGCCCTCCTGAAGCCCTTCTGTCTCTTGTCTTTTATTTCTAAGCCTCCTAGCCCAATCTTCAGGACCTGCACTACTGGCTGGATCTGGTACATGATGTAGTTTCTCTATGAGTTATTGGGTTGGGGCGAGTGGTCTTCATCAGGTTGATACAGATTCAAACTCAGCACCAGTGCTGGGTCTGACACCACTCAACAGAAGCCTCAGGGCACACCAAGGCCATTCACCACCACCACCCACCACCCAGCACCACCTCCCTTCTTCAAATCTTAGCTGTGGGGTAGGGTCTCAGGGAGTTGTCAGGATGAGGCTAGTAGTGTTCATCAGGCTCAGCACATTAGGATTGGGCAGTGAGGAGGGAAGGCTCAGCACAGTGGAGCTAGTTGGGGGCTTGGGGAAAATTGCCCTTGCCTAAGATACACAGAACTCAGTCTCCTCCTGTGTGTCTCTAACATCCATGGAGTCTGCTAGGCCCCCCCTTTTTTTAATTTTTAATTTAATTTTTTTATTAAATATATTTTATTGATTTTGTACAGAGAGGGAGAGAGATAGAGTTAGAAACATCAATGAGAGAGAGTCATCGATCAGCTGCCTCTTGCACACCCCCCACTGGGGATGTGCCCGCAACCAAGGTACATGCCCTTGACCGGAATCGAACCGGGACCTTTCAGTCCCCAAGCCGACGCTCTATCCATTGAGCCAAACCGGTCTCGGCTGCTAGGCCCCCTTGTGAGCCTTCTGAGAAAGGCTATTTGGGTCCAGGCTGGTTGTAGCTAGCAGACTCCCTGCAGGACAGGAGCTTGGTAGGGCAGGACCACTGGGAGCTTGGAGGGAGGAGGTGGTCAAGTGCCTTTTCCCAGGCTGATGCCCTATGGAGTGGAGTGTTCAACTCCAGAGAGATGGCATCTGTGGGCCTGTGGCAGAGGGACTCAGCCCTGGATAATGGAGGCTGCCCCTCCAGCACCCACCCCAAAGCCATACAAGCCAATCTCTTCCTGTATGACTCCTGTCCGTTCCAGGCCGCTAGAGCCCAGGTTGAATACCTGCAAATGAGATGTTTGTGCACTGGCCCCTGAAAAGGGCATCTGGTTTTTTAGCAGTCTTCCTGTCTCACTCTGGAAAGTGCAGTCCCCACTGATGTTCACAGCCAGATGTGTAGCTATTCTTTCAGGCACTGATGTTCCAGGCGGGGAGGTCAGAAGGAGGTGGAGACCCCTACCTTCTCAGAGGGGACCTTTGCAGTTGAGGTGTCTCTCCTACTCCCAGTGTCAGACTTTTCTGTGTCTCTAACTTCCATACCCATCTCCATGTGTCCTTAATAAGACTTACTTTCAGTTGGTTATTCTGGTTGATTGTCTATGATGTAGTTATAATTCTGATTTGCTCCTGGAAGGAGATGAGTATACCTTCCACCAATTCTCTCACCATCTTGGATCCCTGTTTTCAATTAATTGGGCTATAGACTCAGAGTAGAATTTCTGGGTCATGTGCAAATTCGACATTTGGTTATTAGAGGGGGGATTTTCTTTTGAGCCCAAATGTGTGCAGACCTGTAGTTTTATGATCAGGTTCATGGACACTGAAGATATAGGTGTTTACGGTGCCAGGCCCACAGGCCCTCCCGTGGCTCTGCCTGGGTCCTCCCCACATGCTGTGTGGGTATTTGAACCTTGATTGTCCTCTTGAGTCAGTCTGGGAGCAAGAGGCAGGGCCTGTGGTGATCTCACGTGGAGAAAAATCCTGGGATAACACTCTCTCCTCAGTACCTATCCTCTGGCATGTGGAGGCCAGACTCTGGCTGACGAAGTGCTGTGTCCTTAACTAAATGGGCTCAGTGCCTGCTAGGAGGCAAAGTCCCAGGACCAAGTGTAGCTGCTTCTAGACCCGAGGGTTAGGGCCCACAGAGGGATTCCCTGTGACTTCTGCTGAAGGCCGGGATGGTTCAGAGCAGGGGAAGGAATACCTGGTTGTTGAAAAAGTGCAGAAGCCTGGACCAGCCCTGGTGCTCAGTCAGCCCCGCCCCACAGCTTTGCTGTCCTGGCCCTACCAGCTGCAGGTGATGGTTCCCATTGTGGGGAACAGGGTCTGTAACCAGCGCTACCAGAACTCTTCCAACAACGCTGGCCAGATTGTCAAGAAGGACATGCTGTGTGCTGGGAGTGAGGGCCAGGACTCCTGACAGGTGAGACACCACCTGTCCCTGTCCTCTGTCCTCCGTCCCCTCCCAGCGCAGAGGAATCTGGACACAGAAGCTCCATGCAGAGGCCCGTGTGGAGATATTCACTGAGTCCTGCCTCTCCCCACAGGGTGACTCCGGGGGCCCTCTGGTGTGCAGCTGGAAATGCACCTGGGTCCAGTTAGGGATTGTGAGCTGGGGATACCTCTGTGGTCATCGCGACTTTCCTGGGGTGTATGCCCAGGTGATGAGCTACATTTCTTGGATTCAGAAGTATGATTCTCCGCCCCCTGGCTCCTAGATGAGGCCAGGCAGGGTTCCAGTGATGGGGGACCTTTCATCTTTCTTGTTGAAACCCCTGCTTCTTTCCCAATTCCAACATCTTCCTTCCAACCTCCCGAACCTTTGTCTCACCCTCCACAGTGTCAAGGGCCTCCTGCCCTCTGGGTCACCCACCTTTCCTGACTCTAGAGTGGCTGACACAGTAATATGCTCTGAAGGCTGACACAGTAATATGCTCTGACACAGTAATATGCTCTGAAGTCTGTCACAGGAGGGTGGGCCCGGATAAGGGCCCATGCCCTCCTTCGCGCCCTCTGATTCCCATTAAACTTGGAAAAGCGAGCTCCAAACCATGGCCTGAGATGATGGTGGCATGGATTCATCATGGCATTGATTGAGGATGCAATGGGGCCTCCCTGAGAGGTCCCCGGTTCCCAGGTCTCTGTGTTTGGATGTGAGGAAGGTTTCCATGGTACAATTCCATGTGATGATATTTTTGTGAGCTCATGCGGGTTATGGTTGTCTCTGTGTCCCTCCCTCCATCCCTTCACTTTCCTCTTCCTTTCTTCCTCTTCTCCTCTTTCCTTGCTTTTTATTTTCTCTTTTGCTCTTTTGTGTTATTCTCTCTCTCTTATTTCCTACTTGTCCCTTCCCTCCTCCCAGCACTCCCTCCCTTAATTATCCTTTGTGAAGTTATGGCCCTTATGACCTCGGGTTCAAAGAGTGAGAGAAAGAGCCAATGTGTAAATTAGTCACATGAGTCAAAAAATATAAATTTAGAAACTATGGGGGAAGCCACTTGTGACCTTGGTAGAAGGAACAAAGTTCCGTTGAGTCTCTGTGCCCATCTGATTTATTTACTAAACACATAATTGCCTTTTAGGAATGCACACAGACATATCAGAGGTGATGATTGGTAAAGAGTAAGACTATCAGGTTGGAGGTGTTTGCTTTAGGCAATTGAGTCAGCAGTAGGTAATACCATGCAGATATTCATCCCTGTGAATATCTAACAGCCCCATTCAGCCTTCTGACCTGACTTCTTGCATTTATAATAATTACCGTTGATCTTGGTTCCCAGCAATCCTTGATCAAATGTGCCCAGCATGGACAAGGTCTCAGGGGAAGGAGTTTACTGAGTGGGTTTCTGGGTTCCTGAAACCTACAGGGAGGTGAGGACAGACATAAACACAGCACTGCAGTAAGTGTGGGACATGGTGTGGAGGTGAGTGCTGAAGACAGAGCTAGAGGGACACAGGGTGTGACCAGCCTGGACCTTTCAGAGGGTTTGATGGGCTGAGCTGCCAGGCTCAGCTCAGGATCCATGAGCAAGGGTGGGCATTATGGAGAAGGAGCTGCAGGCAGAGGGATAGAAGCGGTAGGGACAGAGGCATGAGCTTCGAAGGAAGTTGAGGCGGTGGAGAGCCATTCTCTGAGTGTGCTTGAATGTTCGCTTGTTTGGTTTTCAACATCAGCATATCAGAAACAGAGAAATCTTTGAAAATAGATGTCTTTAGTGATTTCAGAAAGGAGGAGAGGGATAGAGAGAATCATTGATCAACTGCCTCCTGATTGCCCCACACTGGGGATCGAGCCCACCACCTGAGCATGTGCCATGACTGGAAATCAATCCTGGGACCCTTCAGTCTGCAGGCCAATGCTCTCTCCACTGAGCCAAATCAGTCAGGGCAGAAACAGAGAAATATTAAAAAACAACAACCCATAAAATATGAAAGAGCATCTGGGTAGATGGTTTGAAAGCCTCCAATATCAGAGGCTCTTAGAGATTCAGAACCCCTTAATAGAAACTTAAAAAGATTGTCTGGAAAAACTAAAATATGGTATTGGTACAAAAATATCTGAGAATTTTCTAGGATTAAAGAAAAATGGTGAACCTTCAGTGAAAGTGCCTTTGAAAATTCAGCAGAATAAATAGCAATAAATTCTCACCTAAATCCATTTCAGTAAAACTGCACAATGTCCACATTAAAAGCCAGAGGAGACAAGGGATAGTTTAACCTGAAAAGAAATGTCTGTCAGACTCAGAGGAGTCCTGATCAGCAACAGGAGGTGGAAGGAGAACCTGGATCATTCCTTTGAAGTGGTGAGGAAAAATCACCATCAACATAAAATTTTATTCACAGATAAACTATCTCACAATAATGAGGGAAAAGTAGTGATGTTACAAAACAGAAGACATGAAGAGTGTCTTATCACCTGCAGGCAAATGAACTACTTAAGGATTTATTCCAGGAAGAAATACTAATTCAGAAGAATGGTGTGGAACAAAGGGAACAAAGCGTTAATAAAAAGAAACACACTGCATGCCATTCTCAAAAGACACACCTCAGTGGCCATAAGGATCGACCGACCTCCTTCATAATCAGAGGAATAACCAGGGAAATAAAAGGACATACAGTTTCACACTCATGAGATTGGAGAAAAGAAAAAAGTACAATAACACCACATGTTTGCAAAGATGTTGAGAAATGAGTAACTCATATGTGGAATCTAAAACAAAATAAAACAAATAAAGAAAAGAGAAACAGATCCATAGATACAGAGAACAAGTGGGTGGCGGTCCAAGGGGAGAGGGTTGAGGGGTGGGGACAAAATTAAAAAGGAAAATAACAAAGCTGTCCTATCTTTATATTTACACTAGAGGCCTGGTGCACAAAATGTGTGCATGGAGGAGGGTCCCCCCTCAGCCTAGCCTGCACCCTCTCTCAATACGGAACTCCATGGGGGATGCCCAACTGCCTGTTTAGGATTAAGCCTAAACCAGCAGTCAGACATCCTTCTCACAGTCCTGGACCACTGGCTACGAATCGCTCACCTGCCTCCCTGCCTGGTGGCCCCTAACCCCTCCTCCTCTTGCCAGCTTGATTGTTCCTCATTGCCTCTGTGTGATGGCCTGATCAACCCTAACTGCCCACCCTGGCATCCTGGTCGTCCCCCACTGCTGCCCCCTTGCTGGCCTAGTTGCCCCTAACTGCCTCCCCCCACCAGCCTGTTTGCCCCCAACTGCTCACCCCCCTTGTTGGCCTGGTTGCCCAACGTAGCCTGCTTGTTCAGTCATTAGGTATTTCTTCACTAACCCCCCTGATGGCCTGGGTGTAGGCAGCCATCTTGTGAGGGCATGAGGGTTAATTTGCATATTACCTCTTTATTATATAGGATGGCGTATTTCTGCAAATAATTAAAAAAAAAAAAGAAGAAGAAGGGGGCCCTGGCTGGTTTGCTTCAGAGTGATCAGAGCAAAGAGGCCTGGGTACGATTCCCAGTCAAGGGCACAAGCTTGGGTTGCAGGTTTGGTGCCCAGCCCCGTGTTGGGGTGCCTGCGGGAGGCAAACAATTGATATGTCTCTCACATTAATGGTTTTCTCTCTCCTCTATCTCCCATGTCCCTTCCACTCTCTCTAAAAATCAATGGGAAAAAAATATCCTCCCATGAGGATTGATAAAAAAAGATAAGAGGGATGCTGAGATAACCTGCACGTGGGCATTCAGACCAGCGGCTGTGTGTGGGAGGGAGGGTGGGCAATTCCCCGACTTCTGCTCTGAGCAGGAGTCCTTCTGGCCTCAGACTGCCATTGGAGGGCCCAGGGTGCTGGGACTGAGTGAGAGGAATGGATGCCTAGAGAGAGGGTGGGGCTGGTGGGCATCAGGGACAGGACCAAAGCCGGAACTGTGATGAGGATGTCCAAGCCCTGATAGGGGAAGGCTGAGGGCAGGTGGGCAAAAGGCACAGCTTCTGTTACCTAACAGCCCGGTTGTGCAGCACCTCAGTGGAAGCTGGACAGCGAGGGTGGGTGGGGTGCTGTGGGGGCAGCACTGTGCCAGCGTCCACGGGTCCTCACGTGTCACAGTGGAGGTCTTAGGGCCTGGGGCAGGGAGGGCTCGTGGAGGCCCTCATTCACGTCACTGGCTGTTCCATTCAGGGCCACCAAACCTCAGGATAACAGTGACCACAGTGACAATGACACTGAATCTCCATCACTCTGCCCTACTGCTCAGAGAGACACAGGCCCCAGTGCAGCCTGGTGTCCACAGGAAGGCTTTGCTCCTCACCGAGGGCAGTGCCTGGGACCTGCTTTCAGGCAGCACCAACTTCCACAGTCCCCGCCGAGTTCTGTGTGCTACTCCCTGGCATTTCTCCTGATGGCTGTCCTCCCACAACCAGGCCCCTGTCCTAGATTCGGGAGTGCCAATCTGTGATACCCAGGCTGTCCGTCACCCCACCACCCCTCCTTCTTCCTGCTTGCTTCCCAATCTCTACTCTCCCTCCTCCCTGAGGTCCAGGAATCCTGGTACCCACCGTGTTCTAATGGGTAGGAATCTTGACTGGCATCACCTGGGATCCTATCACACAGGCCCCACAGCTGGAGGTTCCCGCAGCTTCTCTGAGGGAATTTACCAGTGTCTTGGTTGGTAGTTGGTTTGTTTTCCCCTGAGGTTACCAGTTTTGCCAGAAGAGTTGGGCCAGGTGCAGTGCCCAATTCATGGCATGCTGGCTCCAGGGCATGCTGGGACAGAAGGCTGGAAGCCCAGAATCCCGCAGGCAGACTGCCACCCATGACTGAGTTCTTAGCCCCAGGCTGGTCTCCCTGCACCAGGAGCCTCCTAGGGCCTTCCTCCACGTGTGCCCATGCATCATCATCTGCATGTGTGTGGGCATATGTGCATATGTGTGTGTGTGTGTGTGTGTGTGTGTGTGTGTATGGTTGTTAAGTTGCATGGATTGGGAAGCTCTGATACATGCAGACATATGGTCACATATAACTTTGATAGACGTTGAACAGGAGCAGTTCACAGCAAACACCATGTGGCAAGGCCACTTGCCAACAAGTTCACTGTCTGAGTTCACGAGGGGCGTCTTTTAACCCATCTTTTGTTCCTGACGTTGGACATTTATTTCTCTGCCTTTGTTTTGGTCCTCGGCAAATACTGAGCCTGAATTTCTGTTCTCAGAGGTCTCTTCTAGTTGCCTTGTATTGGAAGACAACAGGCTACATTGGTATTTTAAGCTTTCTCACACTTATATCAAAAATGGGCACAAGCTCCCCTACATTTGGTAAAGTAAAAAATATTCTTCTAAGAAAATGTCAGAATGAAAATTAAAAAGTACATAAGACTCACAATGTTGACAATACCACATCCTAACATTCACAGGGACATGGAGGCTTGCACCTGGAAGGAGATGACCAGTCCTTTCTGGATTTAATAAAAATAGAACAGAGAATGTCCTGTTGAAGTTGGGAAGTGAGAAAAATGTCCAAGGAAATGGAAATAGAGCATGAGGAAAAGAATTAAAGATCGACTAACTAAAGGAAGGAATCAGAGGTGATTTAAAATGAATAAAAAAAAGCACCTGGACTAGATAATAAAGAAATTACAGGGTTGCAAAGGCAAAGTTGAGTTCCTTAAGTCTAATGAAATAGACCAACTTCTGGCAAGATTGGTCAGGCAGGAAAACTGATGCACAGATATTAGCAATAAAGAGGGGAACAGACACATTGACTGGGCAGAGATTTTTAAAAATCTGAAGAGGTTAGTTGAACAACCACATTAAACAAATTAGCCCTCAGGTGAAATGGAAAATTTTGAGGCAAGTATAACTCAGGGGAACTGACTTTAGGACAACTGGAAGCAGGACCAGATTGATAATGAGGAAAGGCCTGCTTCTGGGTGGTGAACATCTACCCAGAACTAAAATATAAAATACAACAGGGGAGAGTTACAGCACAGCATGGCTTCTTGGATAATTACACTGAGAATTAAGGCCTGAGCTCTCTTCCAGGGAACAGAAAGAGAGGCAACTCCCTGGCACAGTTTCTGCAGCACAGAACTAGGCACAGAGAATAAAGGAACATTTCAGGCAATTTTCATTCAAACACATAGAATGAAAAAATCCAAAGTAAAACCAACATTTAATGGACAAAATAATCACACACAAAAAAAAATCCAGGAAGATCTAAACCACCATGGTTTAACACCAATTAGTGCAATATGCCACATTAACAGAGCAGAAATAGATGATAAAAACCATGTGACAATCTCAATAGATATGGAAAAATAATCTTATTTTGGTTGATAAATTCAACCATAGTTTGTGATGAAACTCTTAGCAAACTTGGGCCATAGGTGACTTCCTAAAATGATAAGGGTGGCTCTCACAGAACCCTGGGCAAACATCCTGCTTGTGGGGTGGAAGGTACGCTGGCAGCCCTGCCCCTGAATGAGGGATGATGGACAGGGAGGCCCAGACTGTGCAGGTGACTCCAGGCAGCACACAGCGACCAGAAACACACAAAAGGAATGAGGATCAGAGGAGAGAGGAGGAGGCTACCAGGAACAACATGGCAGTGTACACAGAACTCCCCAGGCCATCTGCACACAACCTTAGAACTGATATGGGTGCGGAGAGGCAGCTTTGCCCACAATCAATGCAGGTCCAGTGATGAAGTCCCACAGGGCTACTAGCCACTGCCACTGGCCACTTAGAAGAGGAATCAGTATGATAGCATTGCCAATGACAACTACAATAGTCATGGCGAGTGAAATGTATTTTCTTGACACAGGGACTGAGAAAGTGCTAGACTGGCACTAGGTAGTCTCGCCTCTCCTCTCCCCAGTGTCTTCTGTTTGAGCACCTGATTTTAAGATGAACAAGATCTGAAGGGTTCACAGTGGGCCAGGTCACTCACCTATGATATGAGGCCATCATGTATAAAAAGAGCTTTTATTTTAGGCACCTGCGTGCAGTGGGGCTGAGGCCCAAAAAGCAATCAGTGGTGACTGAAGGGGAGGCAGGGTTTTTTTTTCATTTCTGCTGGCTGCAAATCGTTTTGCTGATGAAAGGGTCCGGTCCTTGGTTCCTCCCATCACCAGATCTAATGGTTGTCTAGGCTATGCGGTGTTCAAGGCTGCAGGCTTTCTGCAAGATAACTGCTAAGCACAATAAGTTTTCTCTGCCCCGTTTTATTGTGCTTAACATTTCAAGACCAAGATGCTTTCTGGACAAAGGTTCTTGGTCATGATCCAAAAGAATGCAATTCTTTATAAAGTGTAGATATGTATTTTTAATGGGAATCAGAGGGTTCTAAAATGAGTCCTCCTAGATATTAATAAATTAAGAGTAAGGAGTGTCTGAGATAAGTAAATCCTAATAATGAGGTAATAATATCTAATCTCCAGATTGTGTGAATCTCATGAAAATATTAACAATTGTATTTGTTCCAATGTTTGTCCAAGAAAAATGTCTTTGTTCACTATACTTATAAGAAATATTCACCAGGCTCTGTTAATCATGGTTGTTCTTTTCTGATTAGACAAAGCACATTCTCACCTCCTGGGACATGGAAGCAGGCAGCCGAATGCAGTCCATCCTCCTGTCCGGAGAACTGATTACCATTAATGGAGAGATTTACAACCTCGTAACTGAGATGACCTAATCTCGCTCTGTACAACCCCAGCCCTATTACCTGCAATCTGGGCCCCTGGTGCCCGAAGGCATCCAACCCGTGACCTGGCCACCCCAGCCTGCATGACGTGTAACCTGTAATAATGCCCTGGTGCCCATTTCCCTATGCCTGTCATTCCTGCTTCCCTGCACTATCTCTGCCCTCTGCCCAATGGAAGTAGTGGCTGATGGTGGGCCATGGAGCAGATTTCTCTGGCTGACCTGCTGCTCTGCCATGCTGCCAGCAGGACTGGAATAAATGCTCCCACATGATTCAAGCCTGTCTCTGCTTAATGGGCTCAAGCAGTGACAGGCAGCCGGACCCACTGGCTGTCCGGTTACAAGTTTACATAAACAGAAGCCCACACTGTGTGGCCTCTGCGCCTCGCTGATTTCACTGAACACGTTTCCAGGGAACACCGTTCTTTGTAAGTCTGCTCAGTTTCTCTTTGGCTGAGTTGGCGTCTACACCCTGAGCATCTCTTGAATCCAGAAGTATGTTCCTCCGCCCCCTGGCTCCTAGATGAGGCCAGGCAAGGTTCCAGTGATGGGGGACCCTCCATCTTCATTGTTGAAACCCCTGTTTCTTTCCCAATTCCAACATCTTCCTCCCAACCTCCTCACCCATTGTCCCACCCTCCACAGTGTCACGGGCCTCCTGCACTTTGGGTCACACACCTTTCCTGACTTTAGAGTGGGAGACACAGGACGAATCCCTAAAGGCTTGTGTCTCTCACAGGAGGGTGGGCCAGGTAACGGACCTGTGTCCATGGCCTCTTGCTCACCCTCTGATTCCCATTAAACTTGAAAAAGCCAGCTCCAAATCGTGGCTTTAGATGCTGGCATGGACTCATCGTGGCATTGACTAAGGGAACAATGGGAGCCTCCCTGAGAGGTCCCTGGATCCCTGGTCTCCGTGTTTGGGTGTGAGAAGGTTTTCCAGGGTACAGTTCCATGTGATGGCATTTCTGGGAGCTCATGCTGGTTATGCTTGTCCCAGTGTCCTTGCCTCCATCCCTCCACTTTCCTTGTCCTTTCTTCCTCCCCTCTCTCCTTTCCCTGCTTTTTAATTTCTCTTTCTGGTCTTCTATGTTCTCTCTCCCTTATTCCTACTTGTTTCTTCTTATTTCTCTTCCCTACTCCTCTCCCTTATTCCTTCCCTCCCTTTGTTATCCTTGATCAAAGGCATCCAGCATGGACAAGGTCTCAGGGGAAGGAGTTCACTGAGTGGGTTCCCGGGCTCCTGGGACCTACAGGGAGGTGAGGATGGACATAAACACAGCACTGCAGTGAGTGTGGGACATGGTGTGGAGGTGAGTGCTGAAGACAGAGCTAGAGGGACACAGGGCGTGATCCAGCCAGCCTGGTCCTGCTGGGAGGATTTGATGGACTGAGCTACTAGGCCCAGCTCATGAAGTATGAGCAAGGGTGGGTATTGGGGGACGGAGCTCCGGGCAGAGGGACAGTGGTCATGGGGACAGAGGCATGAGCTTGGAAGGGGTTTGAGGTGTGGAGGGCCATTCTCTGAGTGTGTTTGAATGTCGGCTTGTTTGGTTTTCAACATCAGCATATCAGAAACAGAGGAATCTGAAAAAAATCCCTTAAAATACAAAAGAACATGTTTGTAGATGGTTTGAGAGCCTCCAACTTCAGAGGTTTCTTAGAGATTCAGAACCCCTTATTAGGAATTAAAAAAAAAAACTGTCTGGAAAAATAAAACGTTTTTTTAAGTGGGTGGTAGCCCTGGGGCGAGGGTAGAGGGGAGGGGATAAAATTAAAGAAGAGGAAACTCAAAGGTCTTATGATCTCTATATTTATGACGTGGTGTATTTCTGTAAATAATTTTAAAAAAGAAGTGTGGGCCCTGGCTGGTTTGGTTCAGTGGTTGGAGTGTCCGACCACAGAGCGAAGAGGCCTGGGTTTGATTCCCAGTCAAGAGCATGTGCTTGGTTGCAGGTTTGATCCCCAGCAAGAAGCAATCAATTGATGTGTCTCTCACATTGGTGCATTTTTCTCTCCTCTTACTGCACACCCCCCACCTTCCTTTCCAGTCTCTCTAAAGTACAATTAAAAAATACCCTGGGGTTAGAATTAGTAAAAAAAAAGATAGGAAAGGAATGCTGAGTTACAGTGCACATGGGCATTCAGGCCAGCCGCTGTGTGTGGGATGTGGGTGGGCAGTGCCCTGCACTCCTGCTCTGGGCAGGGTTCCTTCTGGCCTCAAGCTGCCATTAGGGGTGCTGGGTCTGAGTGAGAGGAATGGATGCCCAGAGAGAGGGTGGGGCTGGTGGGCATCAGGGACAGGACCAAAGCTGGAACTGTGATGAGGATGCCTGAGCCCTGATAGGGGAAGGCTGAGGGCAGGTGGGCAAAAGGCACAGCTTCTGTTACCTAACAGCCCGGTTGTGCAGCACCTCAGTGGAAGCTGGACAGTGAGGGCGGGTGGGGGTGGTGTGGAAGCAGCACTGTGCGAGCGTCCACGGGTCCTCACATGTCACAAGGTAGGTCTTGGGGTCTCGAAGGGAGGGCTTGTGGAGGCTCTCATTCATGTCATTGGCTGTCCCATTCGGGCCCCACCAAACCTCAGAACAACTGTGAGCACACGGAGAAGGACACTGAATCTCACTCACTCTGGCCTATTGTTCAGAGGGACACAGGCCACAACGCAGCTTTGTGTCCACAGGACGGCTTTGCTCCTTACCGAGGGCAGCACCCCTCTTCATACTGCCCGCTGGGGCTCAGACCAAGGCCCCCGAGTTCTGTGTGTTGCTCCCTGGCACCTCTCCTGGTGGCTGTCTTCCCATAGCCAGGTCTCTGTCTTAGATCCTGGGGTGCCAGCCTGTGACACCCAGACTATCTGGTTCCACCTCCACCATCCACTCCTTCCTCCTGCTGGCTCTCCACTCTCCACTCTCCCTCCTCCCGAGGCCCAGGCACCCTGGTACCCACCGTGTTCTAATGGGTAGGAGACTTGACTGGCATCACCTGGGCTCCTACCACATAGGCCCCATAGCTGGAGGTTCCCACAGCCTCTCTGTGGGACGTTCCCAGTGTCTTGGTTGGTAGTTGGATTGCATTCCCCTGAGGTGACCAGTTTTTCCAGAAGAGGTGCCATTGCAGTGGCCTGGCTGCTCCCGCTGGCTCCAGGGCATGCTGGGAAAGAAGGCTGGAAGCCCAGGGTTCCACATGCAGACTGCCACCCATGACTGAGTTCTCAGCCACAGGCTGGTCTCCCTGCACCCTGAGCCTCCTAGGGCCTCCCTCCACGTGTGCCTATGCATCATCATCTTCATGTGCATGGGCATACGTGATTTTATGCTTGTGTGTGTGTATGTGTGCGTGTGTCCATGTTCCTGTGTGTGTGTGTGTGGGGGGGTTGTTCAGTTGCATGGATTGGGAAGCTCTGATACATGCAGACTTATGGTCACATATAACTTTGATGGACGTTGGACAGCAGCAGATCACAGTGGACACCATGTGACAAGGCCACTTGCCAACAAGTTCACTGACTGAGTTTACTAGGGGTGTCCTGTAACCCATCTTTTGTTCCTGAGGCTGGACATTTATTTCTCTGCCTTTGTTTACGTCCTCGGCAAATACTGAGCCTGAATTTCTGTTCTCAGAGGTCTCTTCTAGTTGCCTTGTATTGGAAGACAACAGGCTACATTGGTATTTTAAGCTTTCTCACACTTATATCAAAAATGGGCACAAGCCCCCCTACATTGGGAAATTTAAATAATGTACTTCTAAAGAAATGTCAGAATGAAAATTAAAAAGTATATATGACTCACAAATGTAAAAACACCACCTCTTAATATTCACAGGGACATGGGGTCTTGCACCAGGAGGGAGATGACCAGTCTTTTCTGGATTCAGTACAAATAGAACAGAGAATGTCTGGTTGAAGTCTAGAAGTGAGAAAAAAGATGTCAGAGGAAACTGAGAGAGAGAGCATAAGCAATGGGATAAAATATCGGCTAACTAAAGGAAGAAAGTCAGGGGTGATTTAAAACAAAAGAAGCACATGAACTAGGTAATAAAGAAATTTTAGGGTCGCAAAGCCAAAAGTGAGTTTCTTAAATCTAATGAAACTGGCAAACTTCTGGAAAGATTGATCAGGTAGGAAAACTGATGCACAGATAATCCTATATAATAAAAGCCTCAGTGGCGTCAGGCTCTCCCACGATACCCATGAGGGACACTGTCACAAGATGGCAGCCACAAAATAGCTGCCAAGGTGGCTGGCAGGAGAGGGCAGTGGGGTCAACTAGGCCTGCAGAGGTGGCAAGTTGGGGGCCATGAGGTAGTTAGGGGATGGCAATTGGGGGCAAGATCAGGGCAGGAGGGAAAGGCAGTTGGGGGTTACCTGGCCCTCAGAGGAGAGCAGTTGGGGGGGGGGACTAGACCACTGGTGAGGGCAGTTGTGGGCAACCTATCCTGCAGGGAATGGCAGTTGAGGGTGCGGGGGACCAGGCCAGCAGAAGAGGGCATTTGGGTGTGACCAGGCCTTCAGGGGAAGGCAGTTGGGGGCAAGACCAGGTCAGAGGAGGAGCAGTTAGGATGCGATCAGGGAGGCAGGCAGGCAGGCAGGTGAGTGGTTAGGAGACAGCAGTCTGGGATTGTGAGAAGGATGTTTAGACTGCCCTTTTTAGGCCTGATCTTGCAATCAGTCAAAAATGCTGCAGTCAGACATCCTCTGAAGGGTCCCAGATTGGAGAGGGTGCAGGTCCAGCTGAGGGCCACCCCTCTCACCCCGTGCATGAATTTGGTGTACCAGGCTTCTTGTATGAGTAATAAAGAGACAAATAGAAACATGGACAGGTAGAGATTTTTAGGTTAGTATGAACAACCTCAGGTGAAATGGACAAATTTTAGGCAAGTATAACTCTTGGGAACTGATTTGAAGAAAGGGAAGTGGAACCAGATTGATAATCATGAGAGGCCTGCCTCTGGGTGGGTGAACATCTACCCAGAACTAAAATATAAAGGAAAACACGGGAGAGTTACAGCACAGCATGGCTTCCTGGAGAATTACATTGAGCCTTCAAGGTCTGATGGATCTTCCAGAAAATAGAAAGAGAGACGATATACTTGCACCCTGTCTGGAGATCAGAACCTGGCACAGAGAATGAAGGAAAGTTTTAGGCCAGTTTCCATTATGAACATAGAATGAAGAAATCCAAAGTAAAACATTATCAAACAAACTCCCAACATGTAAAATAATTACCAAAGAACCCAGGAAGGTCTGAACCACCATGGTTTAACAACAATTAGTGCAATATGCCACATTAACGGAGCAGAAATAGATGATAAAAGCCAGGTGATAATCTCAATAGATATGAAAAAATAGTTTTATTTTGGTTGATAAATTCAACCATAGTTTGTGATGAAACTCTTAGCAAACTTGGCCATAGGTGACTTCCTAAAATGATAAGGTGGCTTTCCCAGAGCCCTCAGCAAACATCCTGCTTGTGGGGAGGGGGATACGCTGGCAGCCCCGCCCCTGAATGAGGGATGATAGACAGGGCAGCTCAGACTGTGCAGGTGACTCCAGGCAGCACACAGTGACCAGAAACACACAAAAGGAATGAGGATCAGGGGGGAGGGTAGGAGGCTACCAGAAACAACATGGCAGTGTACACAGAACTCTCCAGGCCATCTGCACACAACGTTAGAACTAATATGGGTGCGGTGAGGCAGCTTTGCCCACGATCAATGCAAGTCCAGTGATGAAGTCCCACAGGGCTACTCGCCACTGCCACTGGCCACTTAGAAGAGGAATCAGTAAGATAGCATTGCCAATGACTACTACCAGCCAGGACAAGTGAAATATATTTTGTTGACATAAGAACTGAGAAAGTGCTAGACTGGCACTAGGTAGTCATCCCTCCACTCTCCCCAATGTCCTCTGTTTGAGCACCTGATTTTAAGATGAATAAGATCTGAAGGGTTCCCAAGTGGGCCAGGGTCACAAACCTATGATATGAGGCCATCATTTATCAAAAGAGCTTTAATTTCAGGAACCTGGGTGCAGGTAGCTGAGTCCCAAAAGCAATCAGTGGTGACTGAAGGGGAGGCAGGGTTTTACTAACTTCTGCTGGCTACAAACCGTTCTAATGATGTGACAGTCCAGTCCTTGGTTCCTCCCATCTCCAGATCTAATGGTTGTGTTGGCTATGCTTTGCTCAAAGCTGCAGGCTTTCTGCAAGATAACTGCTAAGCACAGTAAGTTTTCTCTGCCCTGTTTTATTCTGCTTAACATTTCAAGATCAAGATGCTTTCTGGACAAAGGTTCTTGGTCATGAGCCAAAAGAACACAATTCTATATAAAGTTTAGATGTGTGTGGTTTCTTGAGAAGAAAAATGAGTCTTCTTACATGCAAATGAATTAAGAGTAAGGACTGTCTGCAACAAGTAAATTCTAACAATGAGGTTATAATATCTAATCTCCTGGTTGTGTGAATCTTATGAAAATGTCAATAATTGTATTTGTTCCAATGTTTGTCCAAGAAAAATGCCTTTGTTCACTATATTAATAAGAAATATTCACCATGCTCTGTTAATCATGGTTGCTATTTTCTGATTACCATATTTTCCGGCGTATAAGACGACCCCCTAATTTTACAGTTAAAACATAGGTTTAGGTCTACATTCGCTGTATAAGACTACCCCCCACTTCCGAGGCAACACCAGTTCTTTTATTAATAGACCGCCTCTCTGACTCTGGCCAATCCAAGCAGGCTTTTTACGTATGCAAATTATACATGTTCTACCCGAAGCTACACTGTGTTCTAGTAAAAAGCCTGCTAGGGCGGTGGTATAGTGCCATCCTAGATTTCCAAGTGAGGTGCTTTATATCTGTCCTCTTTTCTCTGTTCCCTCTGCTGAGACCTGAATTCAGACCACTAAAAAAGCCCGGTTGACTTTTTTTTCGTTTCAAAAGTCGTCTTATACGCCGGAAAATACGGTAGACAAAGCACATTCTCACCTGGCTGGGAGTTGTGAGCCCTGGGACATGGAAGCTAGCATCCGAATGCAGTCCGTCCTCCTATCTGGAGAACTGTCTATCATTAATGGAGAGATTTCCAACCTCGTGACTGAGATAACCTAGTCCTGCTCTGTACAACCCCCAGCCCTATTACCTGTTATTGGTCCCTGGTCCCCGGAGGCGTCCACCCTCACTGTTCCGGCCACCCTAGCCTATATGATGTGTAACGATGCCCCGGTGCCCACTCCCCCATGCCTGTCATTCCTGATTCCCCACACCATCTCTGTCCTTCTACTCAATAGAAGCAGTGGCTGATGGTGGGCCACAGAACTATTTCTCTGGCTGACCTGCTGCTCTCTCATGCTGCCAGCAGGATTGGAATAAACACTCCCACATGATTCAAGCCTGTCTCTGCTTAATGGGCTCAAGCAGTGACAGGCAGCCCAGACCCACTGGCTGCCCGGTTACAAGTTCACATAAACAGAAGCCCACACTGTATGGCCTCTGTGCCTTGCTGATTTCACTGAACACGTTTTCAGGGAACACTGTACTTTGTAAGTCTCCTGCTCAGTTTCTCTTTGGCTGAGTTGGCGTCTGCACCCTGAACATTTGTGGTGTGAAGGGCCCTCTATGGGAACAAGCCCCTTCACTGCCCCTCCTCCACCTTTTTCTGCCCCAGGAGGACTGATTGCAATGTTTCACTTGCTGCCACCTTCCTCCTGCCCTCTGCCCTTGGCTTTCATGTCATTGGTCCAGGAGGGAGAAGCTATGGAGGTGGTGGCTGCTCAATGAAGGTGCCACGGGGACTGTCAGGACATGGGAGAAGGCACTCACAGAAACATACACCTGTGCCCTGTTGTTTGTTAGTGTCCAGCCCCCCTGCCTTCAACAAGGGACACTGAGGGCACCTCTACTTCCTGCTGCTCTGCCACCCGCCAAGTTCCAGGTTACCTTTCTTCCTGGATCTCAGTTCCAGATGGTCATTTCCTGACCCTTGCTTCCTGTGTAGAGGCTGCCGAGCCTCTGATTGTGGGCTTCTGGGGGCCCAAACCACAGCAACTGGAGCCAGGTGTGACCGGAAGAGGAGGCCACTTTTGGATGGGGCCTTGGAGCTGGACACTGCTGCCGGGCCGGCCATGGGAAGCCAGTGCTGTCAGTGGGGGCACAGGTTAGGGACTTTGGGGGAATGCTGTGACAAGTGGCAGCCCTCGAAAAAGATGGCAACAAGCTGATAGCGATGGACTGGCCACTGAAGGCTGCACACAGAGCAGAAGGGCTCCTGGGGGACATGGGGCAGAGGAAGTGAGCGCCACCAGGACTGATCTCTGGGACAGAGACGCTGCCTTGGGGTGAGGGATGGCCAAGGCCAGGGCCTGGCTAGAACACAGCGGATCCTGACACGTGGAAAGTTGACATCCAGTTGTTGCCCAGGAAATGTTGAGTCCCAGGTCCCCTGAGCCCCCTTATACCCCCCGCTACCCTTACTGAGACCCAGGACACCCATCTGGTATTAGTGTCCTGTGGCTGCTGTCACAGTCACCACCGGGCACATGAATCATCTCACCGTCCTGCAGTCAAGAGACCGTGGCCTCATGGGCTAAATCAAGGTGTGGGCTGGTTCCTCCTGCAGGTTCCTGGCCCTTCCCAGCTTCTGGAACACGTCCCAGCCTTTCCTGGGACATTCCTAAGGGTCAGTGATGGCACGTGGCCACCTGGATGATCCAGAATGACCCCCATCTCAAGGTCACCAGTTAGTTAATTCAATCTGCATTCTTTCTCCCCTTTGCCAGGTAGCCTAAAGTGTTTGCAGTTCCTGGGGATTAGGGTGGGGATGTCTTTGGGGGCCATTATCCTGCCTTCTGAGCCCCATTGCACTACACAGGCATCTCCCAGAGAAGACCTGCCCCTCATTTCCTGAGCACTGGTCTGAACCGGGGTTAGTGGTAGCCCAGCCCGCAAGGCTTTGGAGAGAGGAACGTGAATGTGCTCTAAAGGAGCTGTGGGGTCTGGCCAAGAGGCTCCTGCAGGAATGGTGAGGACACACCAGGACCAGGACACACCAGGAATGGTGAGGCTCCACCAGACAGTGGAGCCATGGCTGGACGGGCCGGGAGCCCTGCCTGGAACCTGAGCCACAGGAGAAGGTGCCGAAAAACCTGATGGAGCTCCTGGTCTGAGGATGCCCAGGGACAAGCCCTGGGGATCCCACTGGCCAGACTCCCTGCACTGTCAGCAGCTGCATGGTGCTCGCTTTCTCTCTCTCTGTTAAGCCTCCCAGAGGGTGTTTGTTTCATTGATTTTCTGGAGAGAGTGGGAAGTGAGCCTGAGAGCAAGCGCGAGAGATTGATTGCCCCCTGCATAGTCTGGGATGAACCAAAAGCAGGTTTTGTTTGAACCTTCCCCTGAGGGTAGTTTCCCAATGCTTTCAGAGAAAATTAAGGAGGGAGGGCGAAACATTGATGTGAGAGAGACACATGGATTCCTTGTTTCCTGCACACAATCCAACTGGGGGGCGGGGAGGGAAGGCCAGCCCAGGTGCCTGCCCTTGACTAAGAACTGAACCTGAGACCCTTCACTGCGGGGCTGACACTGTATCAAAGGCGTCCAACCTACCCGGGTAGGGCTTCCTTTTCTGGCTGGACATGATGGTAAGGCGCCCTCTCAGTATGAGTTGCTGCTGGTGGAGGCCCAGGTCCACCTGCTGCCATTTGCCCGCCACCCAACTGGGATCCGTGTGGCTGGTGGCCACCCAAACTGAGAGATCAGACAGAGGCTGAAAACCAGGACCACAGGCTTCATTAGAGGAGAAGGACCTGCCGGGCTGTCCCATAAGGGGAGAGTAGCAGCCTGTGCAGAGTGGAACATGCCTTTTGAGAGGAGGTATGGGACGGAATGGGGGCTTAGTGTGCTCAGCAACGTGCTGATTGTGGCTCAATGTATGGTCCGCATAAGTTGCCCCTAGGCCGCAGGTACCTCATACACTGCCACCAGTTGGGGGAAGGGAGGATCTATCACAAACCACAGTGGTTCTCAGGCCTGTGGAGTGGCAGCTTCCTCATCGGGGCCCCAGTGGAGGCAATAAAACACCCCCCTCACGGCAGGACCTGGACAGCACAGCTGAAGCTGGAAGGTGGCTCTCTCTGGGCAAGAAGTCCGTCCTTCCGGCCACAGGGCACGCTCCCCTTCAGGGGCTGTCACCTGGGCCCTGTCCCCAGAGGCCAGTGATGGTCTGGAAGGAGGAGCAGTCTCGCCTGAGTCCCTGGTGGCACTTGGAGGCGTGGCGCTTCCCTCCCTGCACAGGGGTGTCCATCTTGGTCCAGGTCCTGGTCCTGAGAAGGGGAGGGACTCGGCCAGGGGACAGGAGAGGCCCTTGAGCACCCATCGCTGCACCTTGTCTCTTTGTGCTCCAGGTGCAGAAGGATGGGCGGTAGGAAGCAGAGGCACCGAGGTGGCAGGTGTACTGGGTCCTGTGTTTGCCATAGGAATGAGCAGACACTCAGGGTCTTACCACATCAGGGATTCAGTCTCTGGGTCTGGGGCCTGGTGTCCAAAATCAGCCGCCAGCAGGGGTTCCTTCTGGCAGGTTCAGGGAGAGAATGCAGCTGAAAATGCACCTGGATCCAGGTAGGGATTGTGAGCTGGGGATACATCTGTGGTCATCGCGACTTCCCTGGAGTGTATGCCCAGGTGATGAGCTACATTTCTTGGATCTGGAAGTATGTTCCTCCACCCCCTGGCTCCTAGATGAGGCCAGGCAGGGTTCCAGTGAAGGGGGCCCTTCATCTTCCTTGTTGAAACCTCTGCTGATTTCCCAATTCCAACATCTTCCTCCCAACTTCCTCACCCTTTGTCTCACACACTACAGTGTCAAAGGCCTCCTGCCCTCTGGGTTACCCACCTTTCCTGCCTTTAGAGTGGCTGACACAGGAAGAAGCTCTAAAGTCTGGTGTCTTTCACAGGAGGGTGGGGCAGGGTAAGGGGCCTGTGTCCATGGCCTCCTGCTCACCTTCTGATTCCCATTAAACTTGGAAAAGCCAGCTCCAAACCGTGGCTTTAGATGCTGACACGGGCTCATCATTGCGTTGACTGAGGGCGCAGTGTGGCCTCCCTGAGAGGTCCCCGGGTCCCTGGTCTCCATGTCTGAGTGTGAGGAGATTTTCCAGGGTGCAGTTCCATGTGATGACATTTTTGGGAGCTCATGCGGGTTAAGTTTGTCTCTCTGTCCCTCTCTCCATCCCTCACTTTCCTCTTCCTTTCTTTCTTCTTCTCTTCTTTCCCTGCTTATTAGGAATTTACAAAAACTGTCTGAAAAAATGAAAACGTGGTTTTGGTACAAAAATATATGGCAATTTTCTAGAATCAAGGAAAAATTGTGAAACTTCATTGGAAAGTGCCCTGTGAAAATTAGCAGAATAAATACAAATAAATTCTCACATAAACCCATTTCAGTAAAAGAGCACAATGTCCACATTGAAAGCCAGAGGAGACACATGATAGTTTAACCTGAAAAGAAAAGTCTATCAGACTCAGGGGAGTTCTGATCAGCAATAGGAGGTGGAAAGAAGACCTCAAGCATTCCTTTGAAGTGGTGAGGAAAAATCACCATCAACATAAAATGTTATTCCCAGATACTGTCTCACAATATTGAGGAAAAAATGGTGACATTAGAAAACAGAAGACATGATGAGTGTCTTATTACCTGCAGGCACTCATTAAAAGAATTACTTAAAGATTTATTCCAGGAAGAAGAAATATTAATTCAGAGGAATGGTGAGGGCCAAAGGAAACAAAGCATTAATGGAAACACACACACTGCATGCAATTCTCAATAGACACACCTGAGTGGCCATTGGCATTGACTGGTCTCCTTCATAATCAGAGGAAAATAAAAAGACATACAATTTCACATTCATCAGGTTGGAGAACGTAAAAATGTACTATAAAACTACATGTTTGCAAAGATGCTGATAAATGATCAACTCATGTATGGAATTTAAAACAAAATAAAAACAAATAAAGAAAAGATAAACAGATCCCATAGATATAGAGAACAAGTTGGTGGCATTCCAAAGGGAGTGGGTTCAGGAGTGGGGACAAAATCACAAAGGAAAATAACAAAGCTGTCTTATCTTTGTGTTTACATGGTGTATTTCTGCAAATAATTTTATAAAAGAAAAAGGGGGCCCTGGCTGGTTTGGCTCAGTGTTTGGAGTGTCAAACCGCAGAAGGAAGAGGACAGGGTTTGAGTCTCAGTCAAGGGCATGAGCTTGGGTTGCACATTTGAGGGCCAGTCCACGTTGTCGTGCCTGCAGGAGTCAACCAGTTAATATGTCTCTCACATTGATGCTCTTCTCTCTCCTCTCTCTTCCCGCATTCCTTCCACTCCCTCTAAAAGTCAATGGAAAAAAATGTCCTTGGGTGAGGATTAACAAAAAAGATAAGAAGGATGCTGAGATAATGTGCATGTGGGCATTCAGGCCAGCAGCTGTGTGTGTGGGAGGTGGGTGGACAATGCTCTGAGCTGGAGTCCTTCTGGCCTCAGGCCACCATTCAGGGCTCCAAGGAGCTGGGTCTGAGTGTGAGGAATGGATACCCAAAGAGAGGGTGGGGCTGGTGGGTATCAGACAGGATCAAAGCCGGAACTGTGATGAGGATGTCTGAGGCCTGAAAGGAGAAGGCTGAGGGCAGGTGGGCAAAAGGCACAGCTTCTGTTACCTAACAGCCCGGTTGTGCAACACCTCAGTGGAAGCTGGACAGCGAGGGTGGGTGGGGTGCTGTGGGGGCAGCAGTCTGCCAGCGTCCACGGTCCTCACGTGTCACAGTGGAGGTTTGGATACGGGGCAGGGAGGGCTCATTGAGGCCCTCATTCAAGTCACTGGCTTTTCCCATTCGGGCCCCATCTGACCTCAGGACAACTGTGAGCACACGGACAAGGACACTGAATCTCCCTCACTCTGCCCTCCTGTCAGAGCGACACAGGCCCCACCGAAGCTGTGTCCACAGGACATCTTTCTCCTCACCGAGGACAGCACCCGGGACTGGCTTCCAGGCAGCACCCAGCTCCACAGTGCCTGCTGGGGCTCTGACCAAGGCTCCCGAGTTCTGTGTGCTGCTCCCTGGCACCTTTCCTGGGGCTCTCCTGCCACAGCCAGGCCTCTGTCCTAGACGTGGGGGTGCC
Source organism: Nyctalus aviator (assembly GCA_036971965.1). Lineage (NCBI taxonomy): Eukaryota > Metazoa > Chordata > Mammalia > Chiroptera > Vespertilionidae > Nyctalus > Nyctalus aviator. The sequence continues at coordinate 9,958,553 of CM072926.1, read as the reverse complement.
AGTCTGTGACACCCAGACTGATGAGGCTCCCCCTCCACTGTCCCCTCTTTTCTCCTGCTGGCTCCCCACTTTCCACTCTCCCTCCTCCTGGAGGCCCAGGCACACTGGTACCCACTGTGTTCTAATGGGTAGGAGACTTGACTGGCATCATCAAGGCAGGCGGAGAGGGCAGTTGGGGGTAATCAGGCCTGCAAGGGAAGGAAGTTGGGGGGTACTAGGCCACAGGGCAGGGAAGTTGTGAGCAACCAGGCCTGCAGGGAATGGCAGTTGGGGAAAGAGGGGACCAGGCCAAGAGAAGAGGACATGTAGGCATGAACAGGCCTACAGGGGAGGGTAGTTGGGGGCAAGATCAGGCCGGAAGGGGAGTAGTTAGGGTGAGATCAGGGGGCCAGGCAGGCAGGCAGGCAGGTGAGCGGTTATGAGACAGCAGTCTGGGATTGTGAGAGGGATGTTTAGACTGCCATTTTTAGTGTGGCCTTGTGATTAGTAAGAAATCCTGCAGTCAGACATTCCCTGAAGGGTCCCAGATTGGAGAGATGCAGGCCGGGCTAAGGGACAGCCCTCCCATCCGGTGCATGAGTTTCCTGCACCAGGCCTCTAGTATTAGTAATAAAGAGGGGAACAGAAACATGGACAGACAGAGATGTTTAAAAATCGGAAGAGGTTAGTATGAACAACCACATTAGACAAATTTGCCCTTAGGTGAGAAGGATAACTTTTAGGCAAGTATAACCCTGGGAGCTGACTTTAGGACAAAGGGAAGCAGGGTCAGATTGATAACCAGGAAAGGCGTGCATCTGGGTGGTGAACATCTACCCAGAAGTAAAATATAAAGGAAAACATGGGAGAGTTACAGCACAGCGTGGCTTCCTGGAGAATTACACTGAGACTTAAGGCCCCAGGGTTCTTCAGGGAACAGAAGGGAGGCAGCTCCCTGGCACACTGTCTGGATAACGGAACTAGGCACATGTAATAATGGAACAATTCAGGCCACTTTCCATTAATAACATAGCATGAAGAAATGCAAAATAAAACCTTATTAAGCCAACTCCCAATGTGTGAAATATTACCAAAGAACCCAGGAAGGTCTGAACCACCATGGTTTAACACCAATTAATGCAATATGCCACATTAACGGAGCAGAAATAGATGATAAAAGCCATGTGATAATCTCAATAGATATGAGAAAATAATTTTATTTTGGTTGATAAATTCAACCTTAGTTTGTGATGAAACTCTTAGCAAACTTGGGCCATAGGTGATTTCCTAAAATGATAATGGTGGCTTTCCCAGAGCCCTCAGCAAAGGTCCTGCTTGTGGGGGTAGGAGGTACGGTGGCAGCACAGCCCCTGAATGAGGGATGGTGGACAGGGAGGCCCAGACAGTGCAGGAGACTCCAGGCAGCACACAGTGACCAGAAACACACAAAAGGAGTGAGGATCAGGGAGGTGGGAAGGAACAACATGTCAGTGTACACGGAACTCTAAGGCCATCTGCACACAATGTTAGAACTAATGTGGGTGCGGCAAGGCAGCTTTGCCCACGATCAATGCAGGTCCTGTGATAAAATCCCACAGGGCTACTGCTACTAGCCACTGCCAATGGCCACTTAGAAGAGGAATCAGTAAGATAGCATTGCCAATGATGACTACAATAGCCAGGGCGAGTGAAATGTATTTTGTTGACATAAGAACTGAGAAAGTGCTAGACTGGCAATAGGTAGTGTCCCCTCTCCCTTCCCCAGCGTCTTCTGTTTGAGCACCTGATTTTAAGATGAATAAGATTTGAAGGGTTCACAGTGTGCCAGGTCACTCACCTATGATAAGAGGCCATCGTGTATCAAAAGAGCTTTTATTTCTGTCACCTGCTTGCAGTGGGACTGAGGCCGAAAAGCAATCACTCTGCCTCCTCCCCCTACTGAAGGGGGAGGCAAAGTTTTATTCATTTCCGCAGGTTGTAAATCGTTCTGCTGATGAAAAGGTCCGGTCCTTGGTTCCTCCCATTGCCAGATTTAATGGTTTTGTAGGCTATGCCGTGCTCAAGGCTGCAGGCTTTCTGCAAGATAACTGCTAAGCACAATAAGTTTTCTCTGCCTTATTTTATTCTGCTTAACATTTCAAGATCAAGATGCTTTCTGGACAAAGGTTCTTGGTCATGATCCAGAAGAACACAATTCTTTATACAGTTTAGATGTGTGTTCTTAATGGGAATCAGAGGGTTCTAAAACGAGTCCTCTTACATGTTAATAAATTAAGAGTAAGGGGTGTCTGACATAAGTATATCCTAACAATAAGCTTATAATATCTAATCTCCAGGTTGTGTCAATCTCATGAAAATGTTAACAATTGTATTTGTTTTAATGTTTATCAAAGAAAAATTATTTGGTTCACTATACTTCTAAGAAATATTACTCATGCCCTGTAATTGTGGTTGCACTTTTCTGATTAGACAAAGCACATTCTCACCTTGCTGGGAGTCATGAGCCCTGGGACATGAAAGCTAGCATCCGAATGCAGTCCGTCCTCCTGTCCAGAGAACTGTCTATCATTAATGGAGAGATTTCCAACCTTGTGACTGAGATAACCTAGTCCCGCTCTGTACAAACCCCAGCCCAATTACCTGTTATCTGATCCAGAGGTCCCGGAGGCATCCACCATCGGTGATGCCAACATTCCAGCCTGCATGACGTGTAACCTGTAATGATGCCCCTGTTCCCACTTCCCCACGTCTGTCATTACTGCTTCCCCATGCCATCTCTGTCCCTCTGCCCAATAGAAGCAGTGGCTGATGGTGGGCCGCAGAGTAGATTTCTCTGGCTGACATGTTGCTCCCCATGCTGCCAGCAGGACTAGAATAAACACTCCCACATGATTCAAGCCTGTCTCTGCTTAATGGGCTCAAGCAGTGACAGGCAGCCCGGACCCACTGGCTGTTCAGTTACAAGTTCACATAAACAGAAGCCCACACTGTGTGACCTCTGCACCTCCCTGATTTCACTGGACATGTTTCCAGGGAGCACTGTACTTTGTAAGTCTACTGCTCAGTTTCTCTTTGGGTGAGTTGGCGTCTACACCCTGAGCATCTCTGTGGTGTGAGGGGCCTCTATGGGAACAAACCCCTTCAGCAGGCATTTGTTTGCCACTGCCCCTCCTACACCTGTTTCTGCCCCATGAAGACTGATTGAAATCTCTCACTTGCTGCCCCCTCCTTCCTGCCCTCTGCCCTTGGCTTTCATGTCATTGGTCCAGGAGGGAGATGCTATGGAGGTGGTGGCTGCTAAATCACGGGTGGCAGGGGGACTGTCAGGACATGGGAGAAGGCACTTGCAGAAACACACACCTGTGCCCTGTTGTTTGTTAGTATCCAGGCCCCCTGTCCCCAATAAGAGACACTGAGGGCACCTCTACTTCCTGCCTCCTGCCAAGTTCCAGGTTACCTTTTTCCTTGGATCTCAGATTTAGATGGTCATTTTCTAACCCCTAATTCCTGTATAGAGGCTGCAGATTCTCTGATTGTGGGCTTCTCGGAGCCCCGCCCACAGCAACTGGAGCCAGGTGTGACCGGAGGAGGGAACTTTGGGATGGGGCTTTAGAGCTGGATGCTGCTGCCTGACTGGCCATGGGAAGCCAGTGCTGACTTCAGGGGCACAGAGCCGGGACTTTTCAGGGAGGGGGATCCTGAGCTCAGTGTTGGCCCTAAAGTAGATGCCAACAAGCTGACAGGTATGGACTGGTCACTAAAGGCTGCACACAGAGCAGAAGAGCTCCTGGCTCACTGGTGGACTATTTGATTCTGTTCTAAGGTGACTGGGCAGAAATCTGGGCTTCCCAGATGCCAGTCCTCTGTTTTGCTGGGACCAAAGGTTCTCTATTATTGGATCACTCACCCTTCTCCTGGGGAGACCCCAATCACAGGAGGGAGAGGACGGCCTGGGTCCATGTTCTCAGACTCATGGCTCTCACCACCTTCCTCTGTGCGGGGTAACCCTCTCCAGCCGCCACCAAGATCTGAGTTGCCTGGACCCCTCAAGTTCAAGGTGGCCCCATCTCCATGTGTCCTGCACAGTGAGGAGCTTTACACCAAGCTCCAGAGCAGTGGGCTGCGCTTCCCCCCAAGCCCCTCTTTCTCCTCCCCTCCATCTATTCCCCGCGGTCATCACTGATGCTGGGTCCTCCTTCTGTGCTCTGAGTTGATACTGTGCCTTTGTCTGCTGCTGTGCTGTCACCGAGGCTGGGCCTAGGAGGATGGGCAGGTCAGCCGGGCCATTCAGGCACCCCACTTCACTGGGCGGCCACTGGGTTCCCATTTCCACAGCTTTCTGGCACCAGCTGCTTAGTTTGCATCCCTCTGCCCTGTGGCTTCCTGGGACATCCCCATTAGTCTTTCCCTCCAAACACTCTGGGGGGTCATGTTGAATGTTCCACACTTGCCTGCAGTTCACATTCTATTGGTATTTGAAGAGTTAATATTTGATGACACGGTCTCTTTTTAACAGATGTCTCTTTTTAACATTCATTTAACCTTGAATGACATTTTATTTCCTGTGAGTTTCCTTGTAAGGAAGCTGGTGGGTGACACGGACTCTGGATTAGAATGTAAGAACCCGGCTGAGAATGGAGTGTTCACCATCATGGCTTCCCTTTAGTTACCATTGAGAGTAACAGATGAGTTTCTGCTTCTTTCTCTCCTGATTTGTGTTTAAAACATTTATCTTGCATGCAGACACCTTGGGAACCTTCTCAGGTGAGGCTTTGGCTTTTCTGAGAAGAAGATCGTATTATCTGCCAATGGTAGTCACATGATTCCACCCAAGTCCCTCAAACCTCTTGTTTGTGTTTCAGGCAGATCTGCTTGAGCTGATCCAATGCTGTCTTTGTCCCAGGTCTGGCCCAGCTGGTTATCGCCCAGCCTGGTGGTGGGGGATGGGAAGTCTGGGTCCAGCATCAGGCTGGGCGCTGGGGCCTGTGGCTTCTCGCTGATCCCTCTGAGACTTGCCTTCCTGCCATCTGGGCCTGGGAACCAGCCCCAAACCACATCCACTGTTGAGGTTGGTAAAGGTAACTGGCAGGGAGGGGGGAAGCACACTCCTTATCACCCAAGGTATCCCCCCCGGGCCTGAATGTCCTGCTGGGTCTATGAGCCCAGCCCGTTCCCTCCTGGGTGCTCACTCCCCCCACCTTGGGGCCCCTGGCCATGTTAGAATTTGGTTATTTCCTGTGGAGATCCCCAGTGTCCCCTGAGGATTCTGAATCTGGGTGCCCCTGGACACACCAGCATCTCAGCAAAGGTTGACAGGGACTCTGGCCCCAGGAGGGAATGATGGGTTTCTAGAAACCTGAGCTCACCTAAGTCCTAAAAAGGATCCCTCTGTGGTCTCCTTGCTGGGCTCACTGGGGAGAGAGGACCTGGCGTGGTTCAGGAGTGTGGGAACCCCTCTTGCTTCTCCTCTGGAAGCATTGTCTGGTCCTATCCAATGCTTGGTGGAGAATGATTCTCAGAATGTCAAAGGGAGGAAAAGCCTGTGCCTGGCGGGTGGCTGGCCTCATCTTGGGGTTGGACTTGGGGGACAGAGCTCCTCCATGCAGAAAGCAGGGAGAATGAGAGGGGAGGTTGGCTCCCAGTGCTGTGCGGGTACAGGGAGTGTGCAGGACATGAGGAGAGGTGAGGAGAACTAGTAGTAAATCGGCACCTCTCACACCCTTTGCCCTGCATGTTGACAAAGCTTGATCATACATATGATGGATGAGGACAGCTGAGCAGAAGCCTGAGTGTCCTGGTGCGGCCGTAACAAATGTCACAGACTCAGGCCTTTAAACAAAACCTTATTCTGTCCCAGTGTTGGAGGCTGGAAGTCTACCATCAAGGTGCCAGCAGGTCCCACTCCCTCCAAAGGCCCCAGGGTAGCTGCCTCCTCCATCTCATGGTGCTGCTGGCCATCTCTGTCTGCAGGTCCAGGGAGCCTGTCCTTTGTGGGGGGGCACTGTGAGCTTCATAAGAAGCAGGGGGCAGGTGAGCACTTGGCCTGCTGCTGTCCTTTACCCCATTTTTGGCTCAGTTGCCAGCCCCCACCCCATCTATACCCTGCTCTGTTTTGTTTCAGAGCATCTGACTTACTAATTATTTATTTAGTTCCTCTCCCGAGGATAGGCTTATCAATTTTAGGGAGAGGAAGGGAGAGAGAGGTGTGAGAAGCATTGATTAGTTGCCTATTGTACGCATCCTGATGTATGAATGAATTCTCAACCTAGGTATCTGGCCTGACTAAGAATGCAACCTGAGACCCTTCAGTGTACAGGATGATGCAAAGCATCTCATTTCTTTTTCACATGCACACTGTCATCTTACTACCGAAATATCTCCAGTACCAATATTTTTACTGTTTTTATTTTTTTGTGAAATGTCACCCGAGGATATTTTCCCATTGATTTTTTGAGAGAGTGGGAGAGGCAGAGACTGAGAGAAACAGCAATGTGGAGAGACACATCGTTTGTCTCCTACATGAACCCTGACCAAAGCTGGGGAACCTGCAACCAAGGTAGGTGCCCTTGACCAGAATCACAAATGGGACCCTTCAGTCCGCAGGCTGACGATCTATCCACTGAGCCAAACCAGCGAGGGCTCCAGCACCATTGCTGAGTGTCTTCTCAGAGAGGAAACACCATATTTTTCATCTGATAGCTCGTCTGCTGGTCACCTCTGGTCCCACTGGAGGGATAAGCCCCTCCTCCTCCCATGCCCCACCCCAAAGAGGGCGGCTTCTCCTTGGGCCAGTCTGGGCAGGAGCATAAAGGGGCTCAGAGGGGCCCAGGAGCAGAAAGCAGAGAGGCCTGGCATGGTGAGGACACTGCTCAAAGCCCCATTCTCTCCATTCCCGGGTCCCTGCCCCAGATCTCCTCACTGACTCTCTCCTTCCCCTCCCCTCTCCCCCTGCAGATGCTGTGGCTGCTGGTCCTGACTCTCCCCTGTCTGGGGGGCTCCGTACCTGTGACCTCAGGTGGGTGCTGACCCCCAGGCCTGGCTTGTCTCTGATCCCTTGACTCTGACCTCTCAGAGGTTGCCCCTGGGATGGGGTGGAGATCCCCCTGAGGGTGGCTGTGGGAGGGATTGAGGATGGCAATGTTGAGTGCAGGGCAGAGGTGCCTGGGTCCCTGATGGCTCCTCCTCTGCTTCCCCAGATCCTGGCCCAGGGACTGAGCTACTGGGCATCATTGGGGGACATGATGCTTCCAATGGGGCGTGGCCGTGGCAGGTGGGCGTGTTGTGGTTCTGGTATGAAACACAGGATCTGAATCGTCCCTTTTGTGGGGGCTCCCTCATCCACCCCCAGTGGGTGCTGACTGCTGCCCACTGCATTCCAGGGTAAGTCCCTCCTCTTCCAGCACCCGGGGAGAGGGTGGGGGATAATATCAGGAGGCATGTGATGTGTGTTGTGGGCAGATCCTGGGCTGAGTTGGTGCAGACCCCCCACCAGGATTCAGCTTCCTGGAGCTCCCCTTGCCCACCACAGAGGGGAGGTCTCTGGGCTCTGAAGGGCTGGCGCACTTCTTGCCACAGCCTCTCAGAAGCCTTTGGCCTCTGTCCCCAGGGAAAACCCCGACCCTCAGCACTTCAAGGTCCAACTAGGAGGAGTGAGACCCTCATTGAGTGACAGTGTGCCGGTGGCTAGGATTATCCGCCACCCAGAGTACAGTCTTGAAAAGGGAGCACTAGGTGGAGCAGATGTGGCGCTTCTCAAACTGGGGTCCCCGGTGCGACCATCTAACTTCGTCAAGTGGATCAGACTCCCACCAGCCTCTGCCGCATTCCCCCCAGGCACCCTGTGCTGGGTGACTGGTTGGGGCAAGATTGGTCCTGAAGGTAAGAACCAGAATGAGTGGGAGGAGAAGACTGAGGGTGATGCATTGCGGTGGGCGGTAGAAGGGCAGGCTTTACAGAGGAGGCTGCAGCTGGGGTCCCTCTGGAATCTCCCTTGGGTGTAGGAGGCACACAGCCTGAGAGGACTCTGTTCAGGAGCAGGGACCAAAGTAGCAAGAGTGAGGCATGGACATGAACATTTTCTTTTTTTAATTTTCATCCAAGGATATTTTTTCCATTGATTTTTAGAGAGAGTGAAAGGGAGGTGGAGAGAGAAACATCGATGTGAGAGACATATCTATAATTGCCTTCCTGACTGGGGCTGGGGATTGAACCTACACACCAAGTCCTTGCCCTTGACCAAGAATCAGATGTGGGACCCTTTGGGCCAGTGCTCTAACCACTGAGAACACCAGCCAGGTTACCAGGGGCATTTGTTTCCCTCACTCTGCACCAGGCCTGTGTGCTTACTTCCGGGGTCCCATTCTCCCTGAGTCTTCCTAGTGGGATCGAGAGAAGGAGAGAGAACTCCAGTGACCTGCTCCAGGATTCACTGTTAAATGGAAAAAGTCAAATCTGATAGGAGGGCCGCTCACTCTGCATTTCTCGTGGGAAAGCACTTGCTCTGATTTTTCCCAATAAAAATTATTTGTGGATAATATATTTCTGTTTCTTTTTGGATCTTGGTGCCTCTAGTGCCAGCCATGAGATTATCAGCCCACTGGCCTGGAAGTAACCTGGAGAGTTGGGTTTTGTGTGATACCCTGGGTCCCCCTGGGGGTGCTGAGATTCAGCGTGAGGTTCTAGAACCCATGGCCTGTGACTGGACGCCCCCTCAGGACAGCAGGCTCACTGGGCTTCTTTTCACAGAGCCGCTGCCATGGCCCTACAATCTGCAGGAAGTGGAGGTCCCCATCGTGGCGGATGAGACCTGTAGGCAGCAATATGGCAAACTTATGAAGGACGACATGCTGTGTGCTGGGAGCCTGGGCCAGAATGCCTGCGAGGTGAGACCCCCAGGCTGTGGCTTCCATCTACTGCTCCTGCCTGCAGGGACCCTGAGTATTGACCGCATGTCTCTTCTTCTCGCAGGGTGACTCTGGGGGCCCCTTGGTCTGTAAATGGAACCACACCTGGGTCCAGGTAGGGGTGGTGAGCTGGGGGGAAAAGTGCGGTCTTTTCCGAAAACCTGCAGTCTATGCCCGAGTGACATCCTACTTGCCTTGGATCCACCATCATATTCACTCCTCTCCTTGAGCCGGGGCCCAGCGAGGATACTGCCCATGTGAGATGAAGACAGGCTCTCCATGGTGTCTGAGGACCTCACTGCTCCTTCCCAATGCCAGCTCTTCACTGCACCTAGCACCCTCCTCCACACCCAGCCCTTCTGAGATCCTCCAGCCTCTGCCACCTCCATCAGCCTGTGACCCCTGACAGGCAAAAGGGAGAGGAGGGCTGTGGTCTGAGGTCAGGCGGGGCACTGCAGGCCTCCTGCCTCCTCCCCATCCTCTGTAGCTCATTAAACTGCATGAAAACTCCTTTGGACTGAGTGTACGTACCTGTGGGCGGGGCCAGAGTGCCATGGGTGGTCCATCCTGGTGGGGAACCAGGCTCTGGAAGGTGGACCAGGTGGGAATGGGCAAGTATGGCTGCAGCGTGGAGGAGGGCCACATGGGTGGGCTCTCTTGGCTGAGGAGGAGGAGTGTTCTGCCTGGGGCTGGAGACCACAGCCCTGAGGTCTGCTCCCAGAGCTGCCCATACCTTCCCTCTTCCTCCTTCCATCCTGGTCAGTGTGGAATGATGCTTTGAAGGACTTGGTCTTGGCAGCATACAAACCGGAAGGGTTGTTTTCCATGGTCACCACTGCTCTGTCTGAGCCGGCGGCTGCCGAATCTTCATTTTCCAATTTGATTAACTCCTTTGACCGAATGAAACCCAGTCCCATTTGTATGCAGAACCTCAGTCTCCCATTCTGAGCTTCTCCTGAGCCAGGAGAACCTGCAGGGGCCAGGAACAAGCCCAGTTCCGCTTCTCTGCCCCTGTCCTCAGCCTCCCTTAGTGTCCTGGTTTCTGTTGGTTGGAGGCTGGCAGAGAGGAGGATGGAGAGGTGGACCCCATCTTCTGAGCGGTCGCTCTCCCAGCGCTGGCGCCCATGCTGGAGAAGCATCGCAGTGCACCATCCTCTCAGGCTCCTCAATGCCCATCCTTTCTCCCAGGGGGTAGGAGGGGCTCCCAGAGGACAGAGGAGCTTCTTTCTCAGACGGAGGAGTGAGAAGGGGCTGTGGAGCCCCTCCTGCCCCAGGCAGTGACATGCAGGTCCTGCTGTGTTAGGGTTTGGGGGGCATGGTTGGTGCCCGGCTGGGGCGGGTGCCTGCACCTGCAGGTTTGGGCCTGGACCCTGGGGAGCCTGAGGCGGCCTGTATGGTGGGTGAGGAAACTCCATTCACCGCAGCCACAGGCTGGTCCCCAACGTGATTCTAAAATCTGGTGGAGCCTTTGAGATCCCTGACTCGTGCCCATGACCCCTGCCCTGAGGCCAGGGGGACAAGCCTGGCTCTCTCCCTGTGACCCGGTTCTTTGGGAAGGACTGCCCTCCAGTTAGGGAGAGTGGGAGTTCAAGGGCAGACAGAGCAGGAGCCTACCAAGACTGAGGACACAGCAGATCAACCTAACACAAAGAAACACATACAGAGAGACAGACAAAATGGGGAGACAAAGAAAGATGCCCCAAATGAAAGAACAGGAGAAATCCCCAGGAAAAGAACTAAATTAAATGGAGACAAACAATCTACCAGATACAGAGTTCAAAACAATGGTTCTAAGGATGCTCAAGGAATGTAGGGGAAGGGCTAATGAACTCAGTGAGGACTGCAGTAAGGAGACAGTAAGCATTTAAAAATGGGGCATAGAAACCATAAGAGAACACATGGTCAAAAATGAAAGATATGACATCTGAAATGACTACACTAGAAGGAATAATAGTAGATTAGATAAAGCACAAAATTGAATCTGCAATTTCAATGACAAGCTGGGAGAAAATACCTAATCAGAGAGAGAGAAAAAAAAAGAATTAAAATGAGGATAGCTTAAGGGACCTCTGGAACAGCAGTGGCCAGCCAGTGGTCCATGGACCAGCAGTGATCTGAGAGGTCCGAAAGGTTGGTAATCCCTGCTCTGGGACAACATAAAGCAAAAGTAGGCTTACAGTTATAAGTAGGTGAAATTCAGAGTTTATTCTTTTTTTTTAATCAATCTTTATTGTTCCCGGGCGCTGCCCTCGGTGAGGAGCAAAGATGTCCTGTGGACACAGCTTCGGTGGGGCCTGTGTCGCTCTGACAGGAGGGCAGAGTGAGGGAGATTCAGTGTCCTTGTCCGTGTGCTCACAGTTGTCCTGAGGTCAGGTGGGGCCCGAATGGGACATCTAGTGACGTGAATGAGGGCCTCAACGAGCCCTCCCTGCACCGGATCAAAGACCTCCACTGTGACACGTGAGGACCCGTGGACTCTGGCAGATTGCTGCCCCCACAGCACCCCATCCATCCTCGTTGTCCAGCTTCCACTGAGGTGCTGCAAAAACGGGCTGTTAGGTAACAGAAGCTGTGCCATTAGCCCACCTGCCCTCAGCCTTCTCCTATCAGGGCTCAGACATCCTCGAGTTCTGTGTGCTGCTCCCTGGCACCTCTCCTGGGGCTCTCCTGCCACAGCCAGGTCTCTGTCCTAGACGTGGGGGTGCCAGTCTGTGACACCCAGGCTGATGAGGCTCCCCCTCCACTGTCCCCTCTTTTCTCCTGCTGGCTCCCCACTTTCCACTCCCCCTCCTCCTAGAGGCCCAGGCACACTGGTATCCACTGTGTTCTAATGGGTAGGAGACTTGACTGGCATCATCAAGGCAGGCGGAGAGGGCAGTTGGGGGTAATCAGGCCTGCAAGGGAGGGAAGTTGGGGGGTACTAGGCCACAGGGCAGGGAAGTTGTGAGCAACCAGGCCTGCAGGAAATGGCAGTTGGGGAAAGAGGGGACCAGGCCAAGAGAAGAGGACATGTAGGCATGAACAGGCCTACAGGGGAGGGTAGTTGGGGGCAAGATCAGGCCGGAAGGGGAGTAGTTAGGGTGAGATCAGGGGGCCAGGCAGGCAGGCAGGCAGGTGAGTGGTTATGAGACAGCAGTCTGGGATTGTGAGAAGGATGTTTAGACTGCCATTTTTAGTGTGGCCTTGTGATTAGTAAGAAATCCTGCAGTCAGACATTCCCTGAAGGGTCCCAGATTGGAGAGGGTGCAGGCCCGGCTAAGGGACAGCCCTCCCATCCGGTGCATGAGTTTCCTGCACCAGGCCTCTAGTATTAGTAATAAAGAGGGGAACAGAAACATGGACAGACAGAGATGTTTAAAAATCGAAAGAGGTTAGTATGAACAACCACATTAGACAAATTTGCCCTTAGGTGAGAAGGATAACTTTTAGGCAAGTATAATCCTGGGAGCTGACTTTAGGACAAAGGGAAGCAGGGTCAGATTGATAACCAGGAAAGGCCTGCTTCTGGGTGGTGAACATCTACCCAGAACCAAAATATAAAGTACAACCCGGGAGAGTGACAGCACAGCAAGGCTTTCTGAAAAATTACACTGAGACTTAAGGCCCCAGGGTTCTTCAGGGAAGAACCACTTAGAAGAGGAATCAGTAAGATAGCATTGCCAATAACGACTACTTTAGCCAGTGTGAGTGAAATGTATTTTTTTGACACAGGAACTGAGAAAGTGCTTGACTGGCAGTAGGTAGTCTCGCCTCTCCCCTCCCCAGTTTCTTCTGTTGAAACCCTGATTTTAAGATGAATAAGATCTGGACGGTTCACAGTGGGCCAGGTCACTCACCTATGACAAGAGGCCATTGTGTATCAAAAGAGCTTTTATTTCTGGCACCTACTTGCAGTGGGACTGAGGCTGAAAAGCAATCAGCAGTGACTGAAGGGGGAGGCAAGGTTTTATTCATTTCTGCTGGCTGTAAACCGCTCTGCTGCTGTAAGGGTCCGATCCTCCATTCCTCCCATCGCCAGATCTAATGGTTTTGTAGGCTATGCGGTGCTCAAGGCTGCAGGCTTTCTGCAAGATAACTGCTAAGCACAATAAGTTTTCTCTGCCTTATTTTATTCTGCTTAACATTTCAAGATCAAGATGCTTTCTGGACAAAGGTTCTTGGTCATGAGCCAAAAGAACACAATTCTATATAAAGTTTAGATGTGTGTTCTTAATTGGAATAAGAGTGTTCTAAAAGGAGTCCTCTTAGATATTAATGAATTAAGAGAAAGGAGTGTCTGAGATAAGTAAATCTCAACAATGAGGTTATAATATCTAATCTCCAGGTTGTGTGAATCTCATGAAAATGTCAACAATTGTATTTGTTTTAATGTTTATCAAAGAAAAATTATTTGGTTCACTATACTTCTAAGAAATATTACTCATGCCCTGTTAATCATGTGATTCCACCCAGGATCCTCAAACCTCTTGTTTGTATTTCGGACAGATCTGCTGGAGGTGATCCAGTGCTGTCTTTGTCCCAGGTCTGGCCCAACTGGTTATTGCCTAACCTGGTGCCGGGGGGTGGGAAGTCTGGGTCCAGCATCAGGCTGGGCATTGGGGCCTGTGGCTTCTCGCTGATCCCTCTGAGACTTGCCTTCCTGCCATCTGGGCCTGGGAACCAGCCCCAAACCACATCCACTGTTGAGGTGGGTAAAGGTAGGTGCTCTGACCAGAGCCCTGGCAGGGAGGGAGGAAGCCCACCCCTTATCACTCAAGGTATCCCCCCCGGGCCTGAATGTCCTGCTGGGTCTATGAGCCCAGCCCGTTCCCTCCTGGGTGCTCACTCCCCCCACCTTGGGGCCCCTGGCCATGTTGGAATTTGGTTGTTTCCTGTGGAGATCCCCAGTGTACTCTGAGGATTCTGATTCTGGGTGCCCCTGGACACACCAGCATCTCAGCAAAGGTTGACAGGGACTCTGGCCCCAGGAGGGAATGATGGGTTTCTAGAGCTCACCTAAGTCCTAAAAAGAATCCCTCGGTGGTCTCCTTGCTGGGCTCACTGGGGAGAGAGGATCTGGCGTGGTTCAGGAGTGTGGGAACCCCTCTTGCTTCTCCTCTGGAAGCATTGTCTGGTCCTATCCCATGCTTGGTGGAGAATGATTCTCAGAATGTCAAAGGGAGGAAAAGCCTGTGCCTGGCGGGTGGCCGGCCTCGTCCTGAGCTTGGACTTGGGGGACATAGCTCCTCCATGCAGAAAGCAGGGAGAATGAGAGGGGAGGTTGGCTCCCAGCGCTGTGTGGGTACAGGGAGTGTGCAGGATGTGAGGAGAAGTGAGGAGAACTAGTAGTAAATCAGCACCTCTCACACCCTTTGCCCTGCATTTTGACAAAGCTTGATCATGCATAGGATCGATGAGGGCAGCTAAGCAGAGGCCTGAGTGTCCTGGGGCAATCGTAACCAATGCCACAGACTCAGGCCTTTAAACAAAACCTCATTCTGTCCCTGTGTTGGAGGCTGGAAGTCTACCATCAAGGTGCCAGCAGGTTCCCCTCCCTCCAAAGGCCCCAGGGCAGCTGCCTCCTCCATCTCATGGTGCTGCTGGCCATCTCTGCCTTCAGGTCCAGTGAATCTGTCCTTTGTAGTGGGCACAGTGAGCCTCAAAAGAAGGAGGGGGCAGGTGAGCCCTTGGCCTGCTGCTGTCCTTCACCCCCTTTTAGGCTCAGGTGCCAGCCCCCACCCCATCTGTGCCCCTGCTCTGTTTTGTTTCAGAGCATCTGACTTACTAATTATTTATTTAGTTCCTCTCCAGAGGATAGGCTTATCGATTTTAGGGAGAGGAAGGGAGAGAGAGGTGTGAGAAGCATTCATTGGTTGCCTATTGTATGCATCCTGATCTATGAATAAATTCTCAACCTAGGTATCTGGCCTGACTGAGAATGGAACCTGAGACCCTTCAGTGTACAGGATGATGCAAAGCATCTTATTTATTTTTCACATGCACATTGTCATCTTACTACTGAACTATCTTCAGTACCAATATTCTTACTGTTTTTATTTTTTATGAGTCCCCACCCAAGGATATTTTCCCATTGATTTTTTGAGAGAGTGGGAGAGGTAGAGACTGAGAGAAACAGCAATTTGGAGAGACACATCGTTTGTCTCCTACATGAACCCTGACCAAAGCTGGGGAACCTGCAACCAAGGTAGGTGCCCTTGACCAGAATCACAAATGGGACCCATCAGCCCGCAGGCTGACCATCTATCCACTGAGCCAAATCAGCGAGGGCTCCAGCACCATTGCTGAGTGTCTTCTCAGAAAGGAAACATGGTATTTTTTTTATCTGATAGCTGGTCTGTTGGTCACCTCTGGTCCCACTGGAGGGATAAGCCCCTCCTCTTCCCATGCTCTACCCCAAAGAGGGCAGCTTCCCCTTGTGCCATCTGGGCAGGAGCATAAAGGGGCTCAGAGGGGTCGAGGAGCAGAAAGCAGAGAGGCCAGGCATGGTGAGGATGCTGCTCAAAGCCCATCCTCTCCATTCCCAGGTCCCTGCCACAGATCTCTTCACTGGTTCTCCCCTTCCCCTCCTCTCCCCCTTCAGATGACGTGGCTGCTTCTCCTCACTCTCCCCTGTCTGGGGGGCTCCGTACCTGTGACCTCAGGTGGGTACTGACCCCAGGCCTGGCTAGTCTCTGATCCCCTGACTCTGACCTCTCAGAGGCTGCCTCTGGGATTGGGTTGAGATCATCCTGAAGGTGGCTGTGGGAGGGACTGAGGATGGGGCCATGCTGAATGCCGGGCAGCTGTGCCTGGGTTTCTGATGGCTCCTCCTCTGCTTCCCCAGATCCTGGCCCAGGGGCTGAGGTGGTGGGCATTGTGGGGGGACATGATGCTTCCAATGGAGCTTGGCCGTGGCAGGCAGGACTGTGGTTCTGGAATCAAACAAAATACCTGTGGATTAACCATTGTGGGGGCTCCCTCATCCACCCCCAGTGGGTGCTGACCGCTGCCCACTGCATTCCAGGGTAAGTCCCTCCTCTGCCGACACCAGGGGTGGGGCTAGGGACAATATGGGAGGCATGTGATGTGTGTTGAGGGTGGATCTTGGGCTGAGAGGCTGCAGACCCCCACCAGGATTCAGCTTCCTGGAGCTCCCCTTCCCCACCACAGAGGGGAGGTCTCTGGGCTCTCAGGGGCTGGCCGACTTCCTTTCTCAGCCTCTCAGAAGTCTTTGGCCTCTGTCCACAGGACAAACCCCGTGCTTAAGCACTTTAAGGTCCAACTAGGAGGAGTGAGACGCTCATTGAGTGACAGTGTGCCGGTGGCTAGGATCATCCGCCACCCCAAGTACAGGATTGACAAGGGAGCACTAGGTGGGGCAGACATGGCGCTTCTCAAACTGGAGTCCTCGGTGCGACCATCTAACCTTGTCAAGTGGATCAGACTCCCACCAGCCTTCTCCTCATTCCCCCCAGGCACCCGGTGTTGGGTGACTGGCTGGGGCAGAATTGGTCCTGAAGGTAAGAACCAGAATGAGTGGGAGGAGGAGACTGAGGGTGATGCCCTGGGGTGGGTGGGAGAAGGGCAGGCTTTACAGAGGAGGCCGCAGTTGGGGTCCCTCTGGGGTCTCCCTTGGGTGTAGGAGGCACACAGCTCAAGAGGAGTCTGTTCAGGAGTAGAGTCCAAAAGCAAGAGGGCGGCATGGCCATTTAAAAAATATATATATTTCATTTTTCTTTTTCTTTCTGAGCATGGTGCCCCCAGTGTCAGCCTAGAGATTATCAGCCCATTGGCCTGGAAGTAACCCTGAGAGTTGGGGTCTTCTGTGACTCCCAAAGTCCCCCTGGGGGCGCTGAAGCTCATCTTGAAGTTCTAGAACCTGCAGCCTGTGACTGGACGCCCCCTCAGGACAGTAGGCTCACTGGGCTTCTTCTCACAGAGCTGCTGCCATGGCCCTACAATCTGCAGGAAGTGGAGGTCCCCATCGTGGCGGATGAGACCTGTAGGGAGCAATATGGCAAAATTATCAAGGACGACATGCTATGTGCCGGGAGTTCAGGACGGGACTCGTGCCGGGTGAGACCCCCAGACTGTGGCCTTCATCCACTGCTCCTGCCTGCAGGGACCCTGAGTATTGACCGCCTGTCTTTTCTTCCCACAGGGTGACTCTGGGGGCCCCTTGGTCTGTAAATGGAGGAACACCTGGGTCCAGGTAGGGGTGGTGAGTTGGGGGTACAAGTGCGGTCTTTTCAGAAAACCTGGAGTCTATGCCCGAGTGACATCCTACTTGCCTTGGATCCACCGTCATATTCGCTCTTCTCCTTGAGCTCGGGGCCGGGCAAGGATGCTGCCCATGTGAGATGAAGACAGGCTCTCCATGGTGTATAAGGACCTCACTGCTCCTTCCCAAATGCCAGCTCTTCACTGCACCTAGTGCCCTACTCCACCTCCAGTCCCTCTGAGATCCTCCTGCCTCTGCCACCTCCATCAGTCTGTGATCCCTGACAGGCAAAAGGGAGAGGAGGGGTGTAGTCTGAGCTCAGGCGGGGGCACTGCAGGCCTCCTGCCTCCTCCCCATCCTCTGTAGCTCATTAAAATGCATGAAAATTGCTCTGGTCTGAGTGTACTTACCTGTGGGTGGGGCCAGAGTGGCAGTGGGTGGTCCTTCCTGGTGGGGAACCAGGCTCTGGAAGGTGGACCAGGTGGGGGTGGGCAAGTATGGCTGCAGCGTGGAAGAGGGCCAAATGGGTGGGCTCTCTTGGCTGAGGAGGAGGAGGAGTGTTCTGTCTGGGCTGGAGACCACCACCCGGAGGGCGGACCCCGGAGTGGCCCACACCTTCCCTCTTCCTCCTTCCATCCTGGTCAGTGTGGAATGGATGCTTTGAAGGACTTGGACTTGGCAGCAAACAAACAGGAAGCATTGTTTTCTATGATCACCATTGCTGTGTCTGACCCAGCGGCCACCAAATCCTCATTTTCCAATATTTGATCAACATCTTGGTCCTAATGAAGTCCAGTCCCATTTGTATGCAGAACCTCAGTCTCCCATTCTGAGCTTCTCCTGAGCAGGAGAACCTGCAGGGGCCAGGAACAAGCCCTATACTCCCTCTCCCTGCCCCTGTCCTCTGTCTCCCTGGGCGCCTGGTCCTGGTTGGTTGGAGGCTGCCAGAGAGGAGGATGGAGAGGGGGACCCCATCCTCCCAGAGGCTGTTATCCCTGCGCTGGCGCCCCTGCTGGAGGAGCACCACAGTGCACTGTCCTCTCAGGCTCCTCAAAGCCCATCCTTTCTCCCAGGGAATGGGAGGGGCTCCCAGAGGATAGAGAAGCTTCTGTCTCAGATGGAGGAGTGAGAAGGGGCTGTGGAGCCCCTTCTGCCCCAGGCAGTGATGTGCAATTCTTGCTAGGTTAGGATTTGGGGACATGGCCAATGCCTGGCTGGGGTGGGTGCCTGCACCTGCAGGTTGGGGCTAGGACCCAGGAGAGCCTGGGGAGCCTGAGGCGGCCTGTATGGTGGGTGAGGGGGCTCCATTCCTCGCAGCCACAGGCCAGTCCCCAGTCTGATTCTAAAACGTGGTGGAGCCTTCGATCCCTGTCCAGTGCCCAGGACCTGCCCTGAAGCCAGGGTGGACAAGCCCTGCTCTCTCCTTGAGATCCGGTCCCTTGGGGAGGGCTGTCCTCCAGTTAGGGAGATTGGGAGCTCCAGGGCAGATGGAGCAGGAGCTGCGTGCCCCATGTGCCCGGGACTGAAGTCTGGGTTTCCTGGGCGCCAGGAGCTCTCCAGGAACTCCTTATTTCAGGAAAATGAGTCCTGGGAGTCAGCTGTAGGGACCACCGTGCAGATGGCCCCATTAGGGATCTGCTCTGCCCAGGGAGCGAGGAGGGGCTGACCCAGCTCAGTCTGGTGCTGGGCCCTGGCCCTCGGGTTCCAGCACACTTTCTGCCTAAGTGACTGCCCTGTCCATGGGCCTGTGGATGGGCCATTGCCATGGTGTCCACACGCATCCAGGTCCCCTCTGCCCGCCAGGAGGGTGTGGCCTACCTGCAGTGCTATTGGACCCTGGGAGATGTGACTCTGTAGGGCTTCCCTCATGGGTGCGGGTGTAGTCAGACCTCAGTGTTTCCAGGGTTAAGAATGAGGGTGAGTGACTAGAGGCCAGCGCTCCCAAGAGGGAGAGGACCTGGGACTTGGTGTGGAGGGAAGGCTGGAGTGAGACACACCTGGGCTTGGGCCCGTGTCTGTGGGCATGGCCACCGGGTAGCCCCACAGGGCTCTTTCTCAGGAGGATGGGCTCAGGGCCGATGGTCCCACCACCCATCCCTGCTATCACTTGCCTGGAATAATTAACCACCTGAGCACCTATATTCCTGGGCTGAGCTGTAAGGAGGGGTGGGTGGAGCCAGATGCCAGGGTTGGACATGGACAGGGGCTTGTTGCCTGTGGTCTCCGAAATCTGTTCTAATTGAGCCCTGGGCCAGCAGAGACAGGAACACTGAGCCAGCAGGGCTGTGCCCCCCAAAAGAGACCCTGCAGGCCAGCCCAGTGCCCATGGCCTTTTCCCCATGTCTCAGGTGACAGGAGACACACTCAGGCTTGGAATGGAGATGTTATGCAGGGGCACGCCCTTTCAGGTGGAGGTCATACCTTAGTCACTTCCAGGCTCCCCGATCTATGGTGTCCTGGAGTGGAAGTCAAAGCCCAGGACTGGGGGAAGGTGTGTGTGTGTGTGCCCGAGTTTAAACAACATAAATTCTTTCTCTTATCAGCTTGAGGCTAGAAACCCTTTGCCAAGTTGTTCTGGGACACACCTCCCCCAGGCTCCTGCCTCCTCCACGCTGTTGGTGTTGGGACCCTTGTCTTGCTGAAGAATCACTGGACAACCACCCCCCCCACCCCACCTCCACCCTACCACTCCCTGTGTCTCTCCACAATCTCACCTATTCCTACAAGGACACCCATTACGGGTTTAGGGCCTCCCCTCCTCCACTCTGACCTAATCTGACCCAGTTGCCCATCTGTTTCTCAGTGAGGTGAGGTGTGAGGGACCGCACTGGTCCACCCTGACCTACATCATTGGTGAGGTTCCAGCCCACCAGGCTGTGTGTTCCTGAGGGGGAGCCCCCTGAGGAGGCCAGGGGCTGGCACAAGAAAGCTTTAGGAGCCAGCACCCAGGGGCACCCCATCCAACCACAGGCCGTGAGGGCCTCTGCACTTCTCAGGGGAAGAAGCAGCGAGCTCCACACATCCCAGGGCCTTCCTCCAACCCGGGATTCCGGCCACACAGAGGCTGCGGCTCTGAGCTCTCCCAGTGCTGGACAGGGCGCCGCTGCAGGTCCAGGCTGCACTGGCATCACAGGAGCAGCAGACACGATGGCGGTAAACGTATTGGTGATGGGCCATGCAGCCGGCCCTGAGGAATGTTCCTGAGATGGAGGTACAGCTGGTGTCTGGGGACATGGAGCTCCTTTGTCTGGGGCCAGCGAGCCAGCCATGCCGCCATCTTGGTGGGGACACTGACACTGACCACCAGGCAGAGGCAGACCTGTTGTGTCACAATGGGGGGCAGGGACGGGGAGGGCCCTTGGTGTCCCTTAGTGCCCCCTCGTCCATGTATTGGCAGGTGGACACGTGCAGCCCCCCGGCCTGAAAAGTCCCTGTGCCCAGAGCTCAGCCCCTCAGCAATGGGGGTCTGGGTCCTGCTTCCAGGTGAGCCCCAGAGTCCCAATTGGGAGCAATGGATGGGGTCTCAGTGGAGAGTGTGGGGCCTGTTAGCCTCAGTTGTGCCCTGAGCCTCTCCTTCCCACGTTCCTGGGCAGGGACTCCTTGGTGGTCCTGTGGCCGCCTCCTCAGCACACGAGGCAGAAGGCGGTGGGCGCTGCTGGTCACAGAGGCAGGTGGGCCAGGTCCCCTCAGGTCGGGACTTGATGGCAGCGGCTGGGATGCCTGGCAGCTCCTCTGGCTGTCTCTCCCCGTCAGGTCCCACTTGGCTGTGCAGGAAGAGGGGCTGGGCTTCTGTCCTGTAGGGGGCACACCTGGGTCTCCAGTGGACCGGTCAAGGGGGTATCAGCCTGCAGTGTGCTCTAGCCTCGCCCTCTGCCCAGCTCTACTCTGTCCTCCTGCCTCCCAGGTGCCTCTCTCTGATGTGGCCCCATGAAAGCCTGTCTCGGTGCAGCTCCCGAGAGCTCCCAGCAGAGGGCAGTGTTTGTGTGACCTCTGCTGGGGGCAGTGAGGGTGGCCACAGGCCACGTGCCAGGCAGAGGGCATGCTCTAGTCAGATGGCATGCTCCAGGCTGCCTCACAGGGCTCAGCGGATTCAGGGTCTGCCCTGTGGCTCGAGGGGCCCAGCAGCAGCTCTGGGGCTCTGCCTGCCTGGGCTGCCTGCCTGGGCCCAGCGCTCCCGGACTTCTGCCAGCAAACCTGCTCCTCTTGGCACGCTCTCCTTGCTTATGCCTCTGCCTGGCTGTGTTTGTGGCTGAGATCCCTGCAGCCAGAGGGGGCTGCCGCCCAGTGACAGTCAGGGGTCAGGTGTGGCAGTGGCAGCACCAGGGCCCAGCAGCAACTCCTTGATGCCTGCTGACTGAACCCCCGACCTGTGGTGGGCCAGAGAGAGGAGAAGCTCTCTCTGCCCATGGCCCAGCCAGTGGTCCCACACCTGCCCCTTTCTGTGCAGGGGAAGAAGGGGTGCAATGAGGGTCCTAAAAATGGTCCCTCAAGTTGAGGATGATCCTGCCTGCACCCCTGCTTCTCCATCCACACATGGATCCCCTGCCCTTGGTGGTCTCAGCCAGGCCCCTGCCATCCCCGCAGATGCTGTGGCTGCTGTTCCTGAGCCTCCCAGGCCTGGGGGGCTCCGTGGCCTTGTTGCCAGGTGAGTCCTCACTCCCTGTTTCCATCTTCTGCTCAGGCTGCCCAGGCCCCACAGCATCAACTCAGGTGGGACTCCTTGGTTTGTCCTGGGAAACTGAGCACGAGGGGCCCTGCTGGGGTCTAAGATGGCGTCCCCTGTCCCCTTTGTTCCCAGGTCCAGGCTCAGGGAGGCAGCAGGGTGGCACTGTGGGGGCGCACAATGCCCCCGCTGGCAGATGGCCGTGGCAGGTCAGTGTGCGACGGTACAATAAGGAGCTGGAGCTGTGGCAGCACCTGTGTGGGGGCTCCCTCATCCACCCCCAGTGGGTGCTGACCGCAGCCCACTGCACCCAGCGGTGAGCCGTGCAGCCTGAGGCCCCCTGGCAGGGGTGGGGTGGGAAACACATGTAGGGGTGATGGGAGGTGGGCTGTGGGCAGGGCCCTGGGTCTGGGTAAGCCACTATCAGAGAGCCAACTCCTGCTGCTGTGCCCACACTGGCCCTGCCCCGCAGGCTCCTCTGAGAGACTCCTGGTCCCTCTGCCAGGGAGGACGGGGAGGTTTATGGCCTCAGGGTTCAAGTTGGGCAGCTGAGACTCTATGACCATGACACACTGACAAATGTGAGTAAGGTCATGTGCCCCTCCAAGTTCAGCCAGAGCCTGTCTGCAGAGGGGGGTGGGGACATCGCCCTGCTGAAACTGGAGGCCCCTGTGACACTGTCTGAGCACATCATCCTGGCCCACCTGCCACCTGCCTCGCTGCAGGTCCCTGAGAGGAAGATGTGCTGAGTGAGCTGCTGTGGTTACAGCAGCCTCGGAGGTGAGGCTCAGGGGGACCTGCTGGGTGTGTGCGGAGGGAGGCACAGGGGAGCTGCTGGAGGTGTGGTTGTGGCTTTCGTGTGTTTGTCTTCTTTCCCCTAGCATGACGCCTTCCAGGCCCAGCCATGCTGTAACCGGTGTCAGAACTGCATTTCTCTTTGTGGACCAATAATCTCCACTGGGTGGAGGGAGCGTTTTGTGGTCCATTCCTGTCTGAGAGACTGGTGCCGCCTCTGGCTGTTGTCAGCCATGCTGCTGTGAACCTGTGTGTTCAAGCACTGCCAGAGCACCTGTTCTCTAGTCGTTTAAAACATGTTCCCATTGCAGTTTTTAGTCAGTATTATTTTGTATTAGTTTCAGGTCTACGCACAGTGGTTGGATAGTCATTTACTTTACAAAGTGTTCCCCTACCCCTCATAGTTCCATACCTACTGGCAGCATACAGGACTGTGACAGTATTAGTGACTATATTCCGTAATCTGCACTCACATTCCTTGTGACTGTTTTGTAGCCACCCATGTATATTTTTTAATTCCCTCTCCTATTTCACTTGGAGCCCCAACTCCCCACCCCTTTGGCAACTACCATCTGTTCCCTGTTCTATGAGCCTTTTACTCTTTTGTTAGTTTGTTTATTTGATTCTTTAGATTCCACACAGAGGTGAAATCATGTGGTATTTGTGTTTCTCTGACTGAGTCATTTCACTTAGTGTAATGGCAAGATTTCTCTTATTTAATGGCTGAATAATATTTCATTGTACATACAGAGTGTGGCAAAAGTAGGTTTATAGATGTTCATATAGAAAATAGTGTACTAATTATTAAATAATAATGCAAGGATAAACTCTGTATTTCGCCTATTCATAACTGTAAGCCTACTTTTGTTTTATGTTGTCCCAGAGCAGCAGTCATCAACCTTTCAGACATCACAGACCACCAGCTGGTTATTGCTCTCTCAGAGGTCCTTTAAGTTATACTCATTTTAAAAATTCTTTTTTTTTTCATTCTCTGATTAGGTGTTTTCTGTCAGTTTGTCATTTAAACTGTAGATTTGATTTTGTGCTTCATCTAATCTGCTCTTATTCCTTCTAGTGTAGTCATTTCAAATCTCATATCTTCCCTCTCTGACCATGTGTTCTCTTATGGTTTCTATGCCCCTTTTTTAAATGCTTACTGTCTCCTTAGTGCAGTCCTCACTGAGTTCATCAACCCTTCCCCTACGTTCCTTGAGCACCCATACAACCATTGTTTTGAACTCTGTATCTGGTAGATTGCTTGTCTCCATTTAATTTAGTTCTTTTCCTGAGGATTTCTTCTGTTCTTTCATTTGGGGCATGCTTCTTTGTCTCCCCATTTTATCTGAGTCCCTGTATGTGTTTCTCTGTGTTAGGTAGATCTGCTGTCCCCCATCTTGGTAGGGTGTCTTTTTGGGGTACATATCTTGAGCTCAGTGGTACATTTTCCCTGATTCCCTAAGCTAGGTGCCCCAGGAATGTCCCTGGTGTGGTTTGTGTGAACCCTGCAGTTGTAGTTGAGTCTTGATGGTAGTTGTCCTGTTGTAGGTAGGGTTGACTCTCAAGTTGGGGTCTATGACTGTGAGTAATGACCCCGATCACACTGTATGAGCTGCTGCGAGTAGGCTGACCCCATGAAGCAAAATGTGCCCAGCAGGGTCGGGAGCCTGCAGAGATCTCCCTTTGAGTGTGCCACTTGTGGAGCTAATTGAGTTGTACTCTGCTGTGGGCTGGTTGTGGGGCCTCTGGGGAGGCACTCTGGTGCAGGTCAATGTCAGACCCTGCCTGTGACCAATCCTGGGCTACCTGTTAGAAGCTACAGAGTGTTCCACAGTTGGTAGCTCCCTGTGCTAGGCCTGGGTTCACATGGGAGGGGCCAAGCTGCATACTGAGGCTGATTCCCAGCAATACAGGACCTGTGTCAGGACACAAAAGGCCCAAAGCACCCCAACATCTGCCTCTGCCTGCCAGTTGCCATTGGCTTTGACACTGAGAGAGCCTCGAGCTATTCCAGGTTCCAAGGAAAGTCCCTTGTGTGGGTGAGGTGAGCTGCACTGTTGTAGTTGAGTTGCATGAGGTAGTTTCTCAATGAGTCATTGGGTTGGGGCGTGTGATGTTCATCAGGTTGATACAGATTCAAACTCAGCTCCAGTGCTGGGCCTGACACCACTCTACAGAAGCCTCAGTTCACACCAAGGTCATTCACCACCACCACCCACCACCCGGCACCACCACCCAATACCCATCTGGGGTCTTTACATCTTTGCAGTGGGGTAGGATCTCAGGGAGTTGTCAGGATGAGGGCAGTAGATTTCATCAGGCTCAGCACATTAGGATTTGGCAGTGAGGAGGGAGGGCTCTGCCCAGTGGAGCAAGTAGGGGTTCCTGGGGAAAATGGCCCTCACCTCAGACACACACAACTCAGTCTCTCCCTGTGTGTCTCCAACAGCCCTGGATTCTGCTCAGACCTCCTCAGGAGCCTTCTGAGAAAGACTGTATGGACCCAGGCTGGTTGCAACTAGCAGACTCCCCTGCAGGGCTTGAACTTGGTAGGGCGGGACCAATGGGAGCCTGGAGGCACGGGTTTGGGGTGTGAGGTGTGGGGTGTGGGGTTGTATGTGTGTGTGTGTGTGTGTGTGTGTGTGTGTGATGGGGCGCAAGTCTATTCCCTCAGCTTGATGCCCTATGGAGGGGAGTGTTCACCACAGGAGAGATTGCATCTGTGGGCATGTGGGAGAGGGACTCTGCCATGGATAATGGTGGCTGCCCCACCAGCCCTCTCCCCAAAGCCATACAACCCAATCTCTCCCTGTGTGACTCCTGTCCATTTGGGGCCACTTTGCCCCACTGCAGCCCAGGTTGAGTACCTGAAAATGACATGTTTGTGCTCTGGCCATTTAAAAGGGCATCTGGGTTCCTAGCAGTCTTCCTGTCTCACTCTGGCAAGTGCAGTCCCCACTGATGATCACAGTCAGATGTTGTGTGGCTCCTCTTCCAGGCACTGGTGTTCCAGGTGGGAAACGCAAGAGGGGGTGGAGACCCCTCCCTTCTTAGAGGGGACCTTTGCCGCTGCGGTGTCCCTTCTGACTCTCAATGCCAGACCTTTCTGTGTCTCCACCTTCCCTACCCATCTCCACGTGTCCTTAATGATAAGACTTCCTTTCAGCCATTCTTCACTTGGTGATTAAGTTTGCTTATCCATAAATTAGTTGTAATTGCAATTTGATCCTGGGAGGAGGTGAGTGTACCTTCCACCTACTCTGTCACCATCGTGGATCCCTGTTTTCGTTTCTTTTCTGTATAAACTGAAAGTAGAATTTCTGGGCCATGTGCGAATGCTACATTTGGTTATTAGAGGGGGGATTTCCTTTTGAGCCCAAATGTGTGCAGAACTGGGGTTTTATGATCAGGTTCATGGACACTGAGGACACAGGTGTTTACTGTGCCAGGATGACAGGCACTCCTGTGGCTCTGCGTGGGCCCTCCCCATGCTCTGTGTGGGTGTTTGGTTCTTGATTGTCCTCCTAGTCAGTCTGGGAGTGAGAGGCAGGGCCCGTGGTGAACTCACAGTGCACAGGTTTCTAAATCAGAATGAAAACCCAACCCCTCAGCGTAGAAGTGTTTCCTTCCAGTTGTGATGCATTTCTCTGGGATGAGTCCTTGATCCATTCCTTTTCAAGAAGAAAAATCCTGCGATAACACTCTCTCCTTAGTGCCTACCCTGAAGCATGTGGAGACCAGACTCTGGCTGATGAAGTGCTGAGTCCAGAACTAAATGGGCTTAATGGCTGCTGGGAGGCTAAGTCCCAGGATCAGATGTAGCTGCTTCTAGACCTGAGGGTCAGGGCCCACAGAGGGACTTCCTGTGCTTTCTAGGGATGGCTGGGGGTGGCCCAGAGAGAGGACAGAGTTCCTCATTGTTGGGAACGAGTAGAAGATTGGACCAGCCCTGGTTCTCAGCCAGCCCCTCACCACAGCTCCGCTGTTCTGGCCCTACCAACTGCAGGAGATGATGGTTCCCATTGTGGGAAACAGGGTCTATAACCAGCGCTACCAGGACTCTTTCAACAACACTGGCCAAATCATCAACGAGGACATGCTGTGTGCTGGGAGTGAGGGCCAGGACTCCTCCAGGTGAGTTCCCCCTGTGCCTGTCCTCTGACCTCCTTCCCCTCCTAACCGAGTGGAATCTGGACTCAGAAGCTCCATACAGAGATGTTCACTGAGTCCTGACTCTCCCCACAGGGAGACTCCAGGGACCCCCTGGTGTGCAGCTGGAAATGCGCCTGGATCCAGGTAGGGATTGTGAACTGGGCAGACATCTGTGGTCATCGCGACTTCCCTGGGGTGTATGCCCGGGTGAAGAGCTACATTTCTTGGATTTGGAAGTATGTTCCTCTGCCCCCTGGCTCCTAGGTGAGGACAGGCAGGGTTCCAGTGATGGGGGACCTTCATCTTCCTTGTTGAAACCCCTGCTTCTTTCCCAATTCTAACATCTTCCTCCCAACCTCCTCACCCATTGTCCCACCCTCCATAGTGTCACGGGACTCCTGCACTTTGGGTCACACACCTTTCCTGACTTTAGAGTGGGAGACACAGGACGAATCCTTAAAGGCTGGTGTCTCTCACAGGAGGGTGGGCCAGGTAAAGGACCTGTGTCCATGGCCTCCTGCTCACCCTCTGATTCCCATTAAACTTGAAAAAGCCAGCTCGAAATCGTGTCTTGAGATGCTGGCATAGACTCACCGTGGCGTTGACTGAGGGCGCAGTTGGGGCTTCCCTGAGAGGTCCTGTGTCCCTGGTCTTCTTGTCTGGGTGTGAGGAGGTTTTCCAGGGTACAGTTCTATGTGATGGCATTTCTAGGAGCGCATGCTGGTTATGCCTGTCCCAGTGTCCCTGCCACCATCCCTCCACTTTCCTTGTCCTTTCTTCCTCCCCTCCCTCCTTTCCCTGCTTTTTAATTTCTCTTTCTGGTCTTCTATGTTCTCTCTCCCTTATTTCCTACTTGTTTCTTCTTATTTCTCTTCCCTACTCATCTCCCTTATTCCTTCCCTCCCTTTGTTATCCTTGATCAAAGGTGCCCAGCATGGACTAGGTCTCAGGGGAAGGAGGTCACTGAGTGGTTTTCCGGGCTCCTGGAACCCACAGGGAAGCGAGGACAGACATAAACACAGCACTGCAGTGAGTGTGGGACATGGTGTGGAGGTGAGTGCTGAAGACAGAGCTGGAGGGACACAGGGCATGAAACAGCCTGGTCCTGCTGGGAGGATTTGATGGGGCTGAGCTGCTAGGCCCAGCTCATAAAGTATGAGCAAGGGTGAGCATTGAGGGAAGGGGCTTTGGGCAGAGGGACAGAGGTGATGGGGACAGAGGCATGAACTTGGAAGGGGTTTGAGTGGTGGAGGGCCATTCTCTGAGTGTGTTTGAATGTCATCTTGTTTGGTTTTCAACATCAGCATATCAGAAACAGAGGAATCTGAAAAAAATCCCTTAAAATACAAAAGAACATGTTTGTAGATGGTTTGAGAGCCTCCAACTTCAGAGGCTTCTTAGAGATTTAGAACCCCTTATTAGGAATTAAAAAAAAACTGTCTGGAAAAATAAAACGTTTTTGTAAGGGCGAGGGTAGAGGGGAGGGGATAAAATTAAAGAAGAGGAAACTCAAAGGTCTTATGATCTCTATATTTATGACGTGGTGTATTTCTGTAAATAATTTTAAAAAAGAAGTGTGGGCTCTGTCTGGTTTGGTTCAGTGGTTGGAGTGTCCAACCACAGAACGAAGAGGCCTGGGTTTGATTCCCAGTCAAGAGCATGTGCTTGGTTGCAGGTTTGATCTCCAGCTCCATGTTGGGGTTCCTGCAAGAGGCAATCAATTGTATGACTCTCACATTGGTGCATTTTTCTCCCCCCCTCTCTTTCCAGCCAGTCGCTCTAAAATGCAATACAAAAAAATACCCTGGGGTTAGGATTAATAAGAAAAGATAAGAAAGGAATGCTAGATACAGTGCTCATGGGCATTCAGGCCAGCCGCTGTGTGTGGGAGGTGGGTGGGCAGTGCCCTGCACTCCTGCTCTGGGCAGGGGTCCCTCTGGCCTCAGGCCACCATTAGGGGTGCTGGGTCTGAGTGAGAGGAATGGATGCCCAGAGAGAGGGTGGGGCTGATGGGCATCAGGGGCAGGGTCAAAGCCGGAATTGTGATGAGAATGTCTGAGCCATGATGGGGAAGGCGGAGGGCAGGTGGGCAAAAGGCACAGCTTCTGTTACCTAACAGCTCCATTGTGCAGCATATCATTGGAAGCTGAAGAGCCAGGGCATGTGGGGATGCTGTGTGGGCAGCACTGTGCCAGAATCCATAGTTCCTCACCTGTCACAAGGGAGGTCTTGGGGTCTCCAAGGGAGGGCGCATAGAGGTTCTCATTCATATCATTGGCTGTCCCATTCGGGCCCCACCAAACCTCAGAACAACTGTGAGCACATGGACAATGACACTGAATCTCCCTAACTCTGGCCTATTGTTCAAAGGGACACAGGCCCCAGCGCAGCGTTGTGTCCACAGGACGGCTTTGTTCCTCACCGAGGGTAGCACTTGTGATGGCTTCCAGGCAGCACCCCTCTCCACAGTGCCCGCCGGGGCTCTGACCAAGGCCCCCGAGATCTGTGTGCTGCTCCCTAGCACCTCTCCTGGTGGCTGTCCTCCCACATCCAGGCCTCTGTTCTAGATGCCGGGTGCCAGCGTGTGACACCCAGGCTGTCTGGCTCCACCTCCACCATCCCCGCCTTTCTCTTGCTTAGCTCTCCACTCTCCACTCTCCCTCCTTCCGGAGGCCCAGCCACCCTGGCACCCACCGTGTTCTAATAGGTAGGAGACTTGACTGGCATCACCTGGTCTCCTACCACACAGGCCCTACAGCTGGAGGTTCCCGCAGCCTCTATGTAGGGTGTCCCAGTGTCTTGGTTGGTAGTTGGTTTGCTTTCCCCTAAGGTGACCAGTTTTGCCAGAAGAGGCGCAGGATGCAGTGGCCTGGTTGCTCTCCCTGGCTCCAGGCATGCTGGGAGAGAAGGCTGGAAGCCTAGGACCCCGCAGGCAGACTGCCACCCATGACTGTGTTCTCAGCCCCAGGCTGGTCTCCTTGCAACCGGAGCCTCCTAGGGCTACCCTCCGGGTGTGCCCATGCATCATAATCTTTTTTTTTAATTGATTTTTTGCAGAGAGGAAGGGAGAGAGATAGAAAGCCCGAAACATCGATGAGAGAGAAACATCAACTAGCTGCCTCTTGTACACCTCCTACCTGGGATGTGCCTGCAACCAATGTACATGCCCTTGACTGGAATAGAAACTGGGACCTTTCAGTCCGCAGACGGACACTCTACCACTGAGCCAAACCGGCTTCGGCCATGCTTCATAATGTTTATGTGCGTGGGCATACCAGATTTTATGTGTGTGTGTGTGTGAGTGTGAGTGTGTGTGTGTGGGGTTGTCCTATTGCATGGATTGGGAAGCTCTGATACATGCAGACATATGGTCACATATAACTTTGATAGATGGACAGGAGTAGATCATAGCGAACACCATGAGACAAGGCCACTTGCCAACAAGTTCACTGTCTGAGCTTACTACGGGGCGTCCTGTATCCCATCTTTTGTTCCTGACACCGGACATGTATTTCTCTGCTTTTGTTTACATCCTTGCAAATACTGAGCCTGAATTTCTTCTTCTCAGGGGTCTCTTACAGTTGCCTTGTATTGGAAGACAACAGGCTACATTGATATTTTAAGCTTTCTCAAACTTCTATCGAATGGGCACAAGCCCTCCTACATTGGAAAATTTAAAAAATATACTTCTAAAGAAATGTTAGAATGAAAATTAAAAAGTATATATGACTCACGAAGGTGACAATACCACATCCTAATATTCAAAGGGACGTGATGGCTTGCACCAGGAGGGAAATGACCAGTCTTTTCTGGATTCAGTACAAATAGAACAGAGAATGTCCTGTTGAAGTCAAGAAGTGAGAAAAAAGATGTCAGAGGAAACTGAGAGAGAGAGCATAAGCAATAGAATAAAAGATCGGCTAACTAAAGGAACAAAGTCAGGGGTGATTTAAAACAAAAGAAGCACATGAACTAGATAATAAAGAAATTTTAGGGTTGGAAAGCCAAAAGTGAGTTCCTTAAATCTAATGAAACTGGCAAACTTCTGGAAAGATTGATCAGGTAGGAAAACTGATGCACAGATAATCCTATATCATAAAAGCCTCGGTGGTGAAAGGCTCTATCACGATACACTTGAGGGACATTGTCACAAGATGGTAGCCACAAGATGTTAACCACAAAATAGCTGCCAAGATGGCTGGCAGGGGAAGTCAGTGGGGGCAACCAGGCCTGCAGGGGTGAAAGTTGGGGGCCATGAGGTAGTTAGGGGATGGAAGTTAGGGGCAAGATCAGGGTAGGAGGGAAGAGCAGTTGGGGGTGACCTGGCCCACAGGGAGGGCAGTTGTGGGCAACCAGGCCTGCAGGGAATGGCAGTTGAGGGTGGGGGGGGATCAGGCCAGCAGAAGAGGCATTTGGGCGTGATCAGGCCTGCAGGGGAAGGCAGTTGGGGGCAAGATGTGTCCGGAAGGGGAGCGGTTAGGGGGTGATCAGGCTGGCAGGCAAGCGAGTGGTTAGGAGACAGCAGTCTGGGATTGTGAGAAGGATGTTTAGACTGCCCTTTTAGGCCTGATCTTGCAATCAGTCAGAAATGCTGCAGTCAGACATCCCTTCAAGGGTCCCATATTGGAGAGTGCAGGTCCAGCTGAGGGACATCCCTCACACCCTGTGCACCAATTTGGTGCACCAGGCCTCTAGTATTAGTAATAAAGAGATGAACAGAAACATGGACAGGCAGAGATTTTTAATTATCTAAAGAGGTTAGTATGAACAACCACATTAGACAAATTTGCCCTCAGGTGAAATGGACAGATTTTAGGCAAGTATAACTCTTGGGAACTGATTTGAAGAAAGGGAACTGGGACCAGACTGAAAATCATGAGAGGCCTGCTTTTGGGTGTGTGAACATCTACCCAGAACTAAAATATAAAGGAAAACGCAGGAGAGTTACAGCACAGCATGGCTTCCTGGAGAATTACATTGAGCCTTCAAGGTGCGATGGATCTGCCAGGGAACAGAAAGAGAAGTGATACACTGGCACCCTGTCTGGAGATCAGAACCAGGCACAGAGAATAAAAGAAAGTTTTAGGCCACTTTCCATTATGAAATAGAATGAAGAAACACAAAATAAAACATTGTCAAACCAACTTTTAATGTGTAAAATAATTACCAAAGAACCCAGGAAGGTCTGAATCACCATGATTTAACAACAATTAGTGCAATATCCCACATTAACGGAGCAGAAATAGATGATAAAAGCCAGGTGATAATCTCAATAGATATGAAAAAATAATTTTATCTTAGTTGATAAATTCAACCATAGTTTGTGATGAAACTCTTAGCAAACTTGGGCCATAGGTGACTTCTTTAAACAATGACGGTGGCTTTCCCAGAGCCCTCAGCAGTGGGGGTCGGGGGTACACTGGCAGCCCCGCCCCTGAATGAGGGATGATGGACAGGGAGGCCCAGACAGTGCAGGTGACTCCAGGCAGCACACAGCGACCAGAAACACACAAAAGGGGTGAGGATCAGGGGGGAGGGGAGGAGGCTACCAGGAACAACATGACAGTGTACACGGAACTCCCAAGGCCATCTGCACACAATGTTAGAACTAGTAATATGGGTGCAGCGAGGCAGCTTTGCCCACGACCATTGCAGGTCCAGTGATGAAGTCCCACAGGGCTCCTAGCCACTGCTAATGGCCACTTAGAAGAGGAATCAGTAAGATAGCATTGCCAATGACGATTACCAGCGAGGGTGAGTGAAATGTATTTTGTTGACACAAGAACTGAGAGAATGCTAGACTGGCAATAGGTAGTCTCCCCTCTCCCCTCCCCAGTGTCTTCAGTTTGAGCACCTGATTTTAAGATGAACAAGATTTGAAGGGTTCACAGTGGGCCAGGTCACTCACCTATGATATGAGGCCATCCTGTATCAAAAGAGCTTTTATTTCAGGCACCTGGGTGCAGTTGGCCCAGGCCCAAAAAGCAATCAGCAGTGACTGAAGGGGGAGGCAGGGTTTTACTAACTTTTGCTGGCTGCAAACCATTCTGCTGATGTAAAGGTCCGGTCCTTGGTTCCTCCCATCGCCAGATCTAATGGTTGTCTAAGCTATGCCGTGCTCAAGGCTGCAGGCTTTCTGCAAGATAACTGCTAAACACAATACGTTTTCTCTGCCCCATTTTATTCTCCTTAACATTTCAAGATCAATATGCTTTCTCGACAAAGGTTCTTGGTCATGAGCCAAAAGAACAATTATTTATAAAGTTTAAATGTGCGTGGTTTCTTGAGAAGATAAATGACTCCTCTTACATGTTAATGAATTAAGAGTAAGGAGTGTCTGAGATAAGTAAATCTTAACAATGAGGTTATAATATCTAATCTTCAGGTTGTGTGAATCTCATGAAAATGTCAACAACTGTATTTGTTCCAATGTTTGTCCAAGTAAAATGCTTTAGTTCACTATAATTATAAGAAATATTAATCATGCTCTGTTAATCATGGTTGTTTTTTTTCTGTTTAGAAAAAGCACATTCTCACCTGGCTGGGAGTTGTGAGCCCTGGGACATGGAAGCTAGCAGACGAATGCAGTGCATCCTCTGGTCTAGATAACTGTCTATCATTAATGGAGAGATTTACAACCTCATGACTGAGATAATTTAGTTCCATAGGCACTTGCTTTGTACAACCCCAGCCCCTATTTCCTGTTATCTGGTCCCGTGGTGCCTAGAGACGTCCACCCCGGTGACCCGGCCACCCCAGCCTGCATGACGTGTAAACCTGTAATGATGCCCCCATGGCCACTTCCTTATGCCTGTCATTCCTGTTTCCCCATGCCATCTCTGTCCCTCTACCCAATAGAAGGAGTGGCTGATGGTGGGCCGCAGAGCAGATTTCTCTGGCTGACCTGCTGCTCTCCCATCCTCCCGGCAGGACTGGAATAAATGCTCCCACATGATTCAAGCCTGTTTCTGCTTAATGGGCTCAAGCAGTGACAGGCAGCCCAGACCACTGGTTGCCTGGTTGGTTACAAGTTCACATAAACGGAAGCCCACACTGTGTGACCTCTGCGCCTTGCTGATTTCACTGAACATGTTTCCAGGGAGAACTGTACTTTGTAAGTCTCCTGCTTGGTTTCTCATTGGGTGAGTTGGCGTCTACACCTTGAACATCTCTGTGGTGTGAGGGGCCTCTATGGGAACAAGCCCCTTCAGCAGGCATTTGTTTGCACTGCCCGTCCTCCACCTGCTTCTGCCCCAGGAGGACTGATTGAAATCTCTCATGTGCTGCCACTTCCTGCCTGTCCTCTGCCCTTGGCTTTCATGTCATTGGTCCAGGAGGAAGATGCTATGGAGGTGGTGGCTGCTCAGTCACGGGTGCTGGGGGAATAGTCAGAACTTGGCAGAAGGCACTCGCAGAAACACACACCAGTGCCCTGTTGTTTGTTAGTTTCTAGCACCCTTGCCCTGATTGGTGGCTCGATGTATGGTCCATATAAGGTGCCTGGTTAGGTGTTCAGGTACCTCCAGGCTGCAGGTATGTCATACTCTGCTCACCAGTTGGGGAAAGAGAAGGTCTATCAGAAACCCAAGTGGTTCTCAGGCCTGTGACATGGCAGCTGCCACATTGGGGCCCAGTGGAGGCAATTAAACGCTCCCCTCAAGGCGGGACCTACAGCACAGCTGAAGCTGGAAGGTGGCTTTTCTGGGCAAGAAGCCCATCCTCCCAGCCACAGGGAATGCTCCCCTCCAGGGAATGTCACCTGGTCTATGTCCCCGGAGACCAGTAAAGGTCTGGAAGGTGGAGCATCCCTGCCTGCATCCCTGCTGGGACCTGGGAAGTGGTGCTCCCCTCCCTGCACAGGGGTGTCTGTCATGGTCCTGGTCCTGGTCCTGAGAAGGGGAGGGACTCGGCCAGGGGACAGGAGAGGCCCCTGAGCACCCATTGCTGCACCTTGTCTCTTTGTGCTCTGGGTGCAGAGGGATGGGTGGCAGGAAGCAGAGGCACCGAGGTGGCAGGTGTACCGGGCCCTGTGGCTGCCATAGGAATGAGCAGACACTCGGGGTCTTACCACATCGGGGATTCAGTCTCTGGGTCTGGGGCCTGGTGTCCAAAATCAGCTGCCAGCAGGGGTTCCTTCTGGGAGGCTCTGGGATACATGCAGGTGGATATGCACCTGGATCCAGGTAGGGATTGTGAACTGGGGATACATCTGTGGTCATCGCGACTTCCCTGGGGTGTACAGATGAGCTACATTTCTTGGATCTGGAAGTTTGTTACTCCACTCCCTGGCTTTTAGATTTGGCCAGGCAGAGTTCCCATGATGGAGAACCCTCTATCTTCCTTGTTGAAACCCCTGCTTCTTTCTCAATTGTAACATCTTCCTCCCAACTGCCTCACCTTTCCTCTCACCCTCCACAGTGTCAAGGGCCTCCTGCTGTAAGGGTCACCCACCTTTCCTGACTTTATTTATTTATTTATTTATTTATTTTAAAAATATATTTTATTTATTTATTTATTTATTTATTTTTTTACAGAGAGGAAGGGAGAGGGGATGAGAGCTAGAAACATCGATGAGAGAGATACATTGATCAGCTTCCTCCTGCACATCCCCTCCTGGGTATATGCCTGCAACAAATGTACATGTCCTTGATGGGAATCGGGCATGGCATCTTGGTTTGCAGACTGATCCTCTATCCACTGAGCCAAACCCGTTTTGCCTTTCTTGATTTTAGAGTGGCTGAGGTGGTGGGGACAGACATGGTGTGGATAGAGGCATGAGCTTAGAAGGGATTTGAGAGGGCAGAAGGTCATTCTCTGGGTGTACTTGAATGTCAGCTTGCTTGGTTTTCAATATCAGCATATCAGAAACAGAGGAATCTTTTAAAAAAATATATATATTTTTATTGATTTTAGAGAGGAAGAGAGAGGGAGAAAAAGACAGAAACATTAATGATGAGAGAGAATCAATGACCAGCTGCCTCCTGCACACCCCACACTGGTTCGATCCCACAACCTGGGTATTTGTCCTGACCCGGAATCAAACCTGGGACCCTTTAGTCTGCAGGCCAATGCTCCATCTACTGAGCCAAACTAGTCATGGCAGAAACAGAAGAATCTTAAAAACCCCATAAAACATGAAAGAACATTTTGTTAGATGGTTTTAAGGCCTCCAACTTCAGAAGCTTATTAGAGATTCAGAACTCCTTATCAGGAATTTACAAAAACTGTCTGAGAAAATGAAAACGTGGTTTTGGTACAAAAATATATGGTAATTTTCTAGAATCAATAAAAAAAGGTGAACCTTCAATGGAAAGTGCCCTGTGAAAATTCAGCAGAATAAATACAAATAAATTGTCACCTAAACCCATTTCAGTAAAAGTGCACAATGTCCACATTGAAAGCCAGAGGAGACACATGATAGTTTAACCTGAAAAGAAAAGTCTATCAGACTCAGGGGAGTTCTGATCAGCAACAGGAGGTGGAAGCAGAACCTGGAGCATTCCTTTGAAGTGGTGAGGAAAAATTGCCATCAACATAAAATTTTATTCCCAGATAAACTGTCCCATAATATTGAGGGGGAAAAATGGTGACATTACAAAACAGAAGACATGAAGAGTGTCTTATCACCTGCCGGCACTCATGAAAAGAACTACTTAAAGATTTATTCCAGAAGAATAAATATTAATTCAGAGGAATGGTGTGGGACTAAGGAAACAAAGTGTTAATGGAAACACACACACTGCATGCAATTCTCAGTAGGCACACCTGAGTGGCCATTGGCATTGACTGTTCTCCTTCATAATCAGAGGAAAATAAAAAGACATACAGTTTCACACTCATCAGGTTGGAGAATGTAAAAAAGTACTATAAAACCACATGTTTGCAAAGATGCTGAGAAATGAGCAACTCATGTGTGGAATCTAAAACAAAATAAAAACAAATAAAGAAAAGATAAACAGATCCCATAAATATAGAGAACAAGTTTGTGGCAGCCCAAAAGGGGTGGGTTCACAAGTGGGGACAAAATTTCAAAAGAAAATAACAAAGCTGTCCTATCTTTGTATTTACATGGTGTATTTCTGCAAATAATTTTATAAAAGAAAAAGGGGACCCTGACTGGTTTGGCTCAGTGGTTGGAGTGTCAAACCGCAGAAGAAAGAGGACAGGGTTTGTGTCTCAGTCAAGGATTGTTTCACGTTTGATGGCCAGTCCATGTTGGGGTGCCGGCAGGAGGCAACCAATTAATATGTCTCTCACATTGATGCCCTTCTCTCTCCTCTTTCTCCCATGTCCCTTCTACTCTCACTAAAAATTAATGGAAAAAAATGTCCTTGGGTGAGGATTAACAGAAAATATAAGAAGAATGCTGAGATATGTGCACCTGGGCATTCAGACCAGCAGCTGTATGTCGGAGGTGGGTGAGCAATGCTGTGAGCAGGAGTCCCTCTGGCCTCAGTTCACCATTGGAGGGTCCAGGGAGCTGGGTCTGAGTGAGAGGAATGAATGCCCAGAGAGAGGGTGGGGCTGTTGGGCATCAGGGACAGGATCAAAGCCGGAATTGTGATGAGGGTGTCAGAGCCCTGATAGGGGAAGGCTGAGGGCAGGTGGGCAAAAGGCATAGCTTCTGTTATCTAACAGTCCTGTTTTGCAACACCTCAGTGGAAGCTGGACAGCGAGGGTGGGTGGGGTGTTGAGAGGGCAGCACTGTGCCAGTGTCCATGGGTCCTCACGTGTCACAGTGGAGGTCTTAGGGCCCGGGGCAGGGAGGGCTCCTGGAGGCCCTCATTCACATCACTGGCTGTCCCATTGGGGCCCCACCAAACCTCAGGACAACTGTGAGCACAGACAATGACACTGAATCTCCCTCACTCTGCCCTACTGCTCAGAGGGACACAGGCCCCAGCACAGCTTTGTGTCCACAGGACAGCTTTGCTCCTCACCGAAAGCAGCGCCTGGGACCAGCTTCCAGGCAGAACCTCTCTCTGCAGTGCCCACTGGGGCTCTGACCAAGGCCCCCTAGTTCTGTGTGCTGCTCCCTAGCTCCTCTCCTGGTGGCTGTCCTCGCACAACCAGGCCTCTATCCTAGATGCTGGGGTGCTAGCCCTGACACCCAGACTATCCGACCCCATCTCCACCATCTACTCCTTCCTCCTGCTGACTCCCCACTCCCCACTCTTCCTCCTCCCGGAGGCCCAGGCACCCTGGTACCCACCGTGTTCTAATGGGTAGGAATCTTGACTGGCATCACCTGGGATCCTGCCACACAGGCCCCACAGCTGGAGGTTCCTGCCACCTCTCTGTGGGATGTTCCCAATGTCTTGGTTGGTAGTTGGATTGCATTCCCCTGAGGTGACCAATTTTGTCATAAGAGGCGCCAGGTCCCTGTGGCCTGGCTGCTTCCCTGGCTCCAAGGCATGCTGGGAAAGAAGGCTGGAAGCCCAGGGCCACACAGGCAGACTGCTACCCATGACTGGGTTTTCAGCCCCAGGCTGGTCTCCCTGCACCGTGAGGGCCTCTCTCCATGTGTGCCCATGCATCACTTTCTGCAAGTATGTGGGTATATGCTCGCATGTGTGTGTGTGTGTGTGTGTGTGTGTATGCGCATGCATGCATGTTCGTGTGTGAGTGTGTGTGTGTGGTTGGTTAGTTGCATGGATTGGGAAGCTTCGATACATGCAGACATATGGT
Source organism: Nyctalus aviator (assembly GCA_036971965.1). Lineage (NCBI taxonomy): Eukaryota > Metazoa > Chordata > Mammalia > Chiroptera > Vespertilionidae > Nyctalus > Nyctalus aviator. The sequence continues at coordinate 9,920,176 of CM072926.1, read as the reverse complement.
CACATACTACTTTGATAGACGTTGAATAGGAGCACATCACCGTGAACACCATGTGACAAGGCTACTTGCCAACAAGTTCACTGTCTGAGTTTACGAGGTGCGTCCTGTAACCCATCTTTGACTCCTGACATTGGACATTTATTTCTCTGCTTGTGTTTACGTCCTCGGCAAATATTGAGCCTGAATTTCTGTTCTCAGAGGTCTCTTTCAGTTGCCTTGTATTGGAAGAGAACAGGCTACATTGGTATTTTAAGCTTTCTCACACTTATATAAAAAATGGGCACAAGCCATCCTACATAGGGAAATTTAAAAAATGTACTTCTAAAGAAATGTCAGAATGAAAATTAAAAAGTTTATATGACTCACAATGGTGACAATACCACCTTTTAATATTCACAGGGACATGGGGCTTGCACTTGGAGGGAGATGATAAGTCCTTTCTGGATTTAGTACAAATAGAACAGAGAATGTCCTTTTGAAGTTGAGAAGTGCGAAGAAAGATATCAGAGGAAATGGAGAGAGAGCCTAAGGAAGAGAATAAAAGATCGGCCAACTGAAGGAAGGAAGTCAGGAATGATTTAAAAGCAAAAAAAGAGCATAACCATTATTGCTTGTCTCATTTTTGATTCTTTTTTTAAATTTTTAAATATATTTTATTGATTTTTCCCAGAAAGGAAGAGAGAGGGACAGAGAGTTAGAAACATCGATGAGAGAGATCATAGATCAGCTGCCTTTTGCACACCCCCTACAGGGGATGTGTCAGGAACCAAGATACATGCCCTTGACCAGTATCAAACCTGCGACCTTTCAGTCCATGGGCCAACACTCTATCCACTGAGCCAAATGGGTTTCAGCTCATTTTCATTTCTTATAAGTGTATTTCCAGTAGGATATGGTCTCACTCATCTAGGGGAAATGAAGAGCAACATAGACTGATGAACAAGAACAGGCCCAGAGACAAAGAGGCATGAATCAGACTGTTGGACCTCAGACAGAGGGTGGGGATAAAGGGGAGAGATCAACCAAAGGACTTGTGTGCATACATATGAGCCTAACCAGTGGTCAGGGAACAACAGAGGGGTGGGGGCATGATTGGGGAGGGGTGGGGATGGGAATGGGGGGATGAGGACAAATATGTGATAACTTAATCAATAAAGAAATTAAAAAAATAAAACAAATAAAAGTAGCACCTGACTAGATAATAAATAAATTACAGGGTTGCAAAGCCAAAGGTGAGTTCTTTAAATCTAATGAACTAGGCCAGTGGTCAGCAAACTCATTAATCAACAGAGCCAAATATCAGCAGTACAACGATTGAAATTTCTTTTGAGAGCCAAATTTTTTAAATGTAATCTATATAGGTAGGTTCATTGTTATTAACTCGCGAGCTGAAGTTTGTTGACCACTAAACTAGGTAAACCTCTGGCAAGATCGATCAGGAAGGAAAAATGATGCATAAATAATATTAATAATAAAGAGATGAACAGAAACATGGACAGGCAGAAATGTTTAAAAATCAGAAGATGTTAGTATGAACAACCACATTAGACAAATTTGCCCTCAGGTGAAATGGACAACTTTTAGGCAAATATAACTCATGGGAACTGACTTTAGGAGAACGGGAAGCAGGACCAGATTGATAATCAGGAAAGGCCTGCTTCTGGGTGGTGAACATCTACCCAGAAGTAAAATATAAAGTACAACAAGGGGGAGAGTTACAGCACAGCATGGCTTCCTGGAGAATTACCCTGAGCCTTCAAGGCCGAAGGGATCTTCAGGGAACAGAAAGGAGGCAGCTCCCTGGCACACTGTCTGAAGCATAGAACCACGCACAGAAAATAAAGGAAAATTTCAGGTAACTTTCCATTATGAACATTGAATGAACCAACCCAAAGTAAAACTTTGTCAAACCAACTCCCAAGGTGTAAAATAATTACCAAAAGACTCAGCAAGGTCTAAACCACCATGGTTTAACACCAATTAGTGCAATATGCCACATTAATGGAGCAGAAATAGATGATAAAAGCCATGTGATAATCTCAATAGATATGAGAAAATAATTTTATTTTGGTTGATAAATTCAACCATAGTTTGAGCCATAGGTGATTTCCTAAAATGATAAGGGTGGCTCTCCCAGAGCCCATGGCAAACATCCTGCTTGTGGGTGTGGGGAGTATGCTTGCAGTCCAGCTCCTGAATGAGGGATGATGGACAGGGAGGCCCAGATAGTGCAGGTGAGTCCAGGAAGCACACAGCGACCAGAAACACACAAAAGGAGTGAGGATCAGGGGGGAGGGGACGAAGCTACCAGGAACAACATGGCAGTGTACATGGAACTCCCAAGGCCATCAGCACACAACGTTAGAACTAATGTGGGTGCAGCGAGGCAGCTTTGCCCACGATCAATGCAGGTTCAGCACTGAAATACCACAGGACTTCTAGCCACTGCCAATGGCCACTTAGAAGAGGAATCAGTAAGATAGCACTGCCAATGACGGCTACCAGTGAGGGCGAGTGAAATGTATTTTGTTGACACAAGAACTGAGAAAGTGCTAGACTGCCACTAGGTAGTCTCACCTCTCCCCTCCCCAGTGTTTTCTGTTTCAGCTCCTGATTTTAAGATGAATAAGATCTGAAGGGTTCACAGTGGGCCAGATCACTCACCTATGATATGAGGCCATCATGTATCAAAAGAGCTTTTATTTCAGTTACCTGGGTGCAGTTGGCTGAGGCCGAAAAAGCAATCAGCAGTGACAGAAGTGGGAGGCAGGGTTTTACTAACTTCTGCTGGCTGCAAACCATTCTGCTGATGAAAGTGTCCGGTCCTTTGTTCCTCCCATCGCCAGATCTAATGGTTGTGTTGGCTATGCCATGCTTAAGGCTGCAGGCTTTCTGCAAGATAACTGCTAAGCACAGTAAGTTTTCTCTGCCCCATTTTATTCTCCTTAACATTTCAAGATCAAGATGCTTTCTGGACAAAGGTTCTTGTTCATGAGCCAAAAGAACACAATTCTATATGAAGTTTGATGTGTGTGGTTTCTTGAGAAGAAAAATGAGTCCTCTTTTGAGGACTCATTTATGAATTAAGAGTAAATAGTGTCTGCGATAAGTAAATCTTAAGGATGAGGTTATAATATCTAATCTCCAGGTTGTGTGAATCCCATGAAAATGTCAACAACTGTATTTGTTTTAATGTTTATCAAAGAAAAGTGCTTTTGTTCTCTATACTTATAGGAAATATTAATCATGCTCTGTTAATCGGGGTTGCTCTTTTCTGATGAGACAAAGCACATTCTCACATGGCTGGGAGTTGCGAGCCCTGGGACATGGAAGCTAACAGCAGAATGCAGTCGGTCCTCCTGTTTGGAGAACTGTTTATCGTTAATGGAGAGATTTCCAACCTCATGATGAGATAATCTAATACCACTCTGTACAACCTCCAGCCCTATCACCTGTTACTGGTCCCTGGTGCCCGGAGGCGTCTACCCTCAGTGACACTGGCACCCCAGCCTGCATGATGTATAACCTGTAATGATGCCCTGGTGCCCACTTCCCCATGCCTGTCATTCTTGCTTCCCCACACCATCTCTGTCCCTCTACCCAATAGAAGCAGTGGCTGATGGTGGGCCACAGAGCTATTTATCTGGCTGACCTGCAGCTCTCCCATCCTGCCAACAGGACTGGAATAAACACTCCGACATGAGTCAAGCCTGTCTCTGCTTAATGGTCTTAAGCAGTGACAGGCAGCCCGGACCCACTGGCTGTCTGGTTACAAGTTCACATAAACAGAAGCCCACAGTGTGTGACCTCTGCGTCTCCCTGATTTCACTGAACCAGTTTCCAGGGAAGACTGTTCTTTGTAATTCTCCTGCTCTTTGGGTGAGTTGGCGTCTATACCCTGAGCATCTCTGTGGTGTGAAGGGCCCTCTATGGGAACAAGCCCCTTCAGTAGGCATTTGTTTGCCACTGCCCCTCCTCCACCTGCTTCTGTCCCAGGAGGACTGATGGAAATCTCTCATGTGCTGCCCCCTCCCTCCTGCCCTCTGCCCTTGGCTTTCATGTCATTGGTCCAGGAAGTAGACGCTATGGAGGTGGTGGATGCTCAGTCAAGGGTTCCAGGGGGACAGTCAGGACTTGGAAGAAGGCACTCACAGAAACACACACCTGTTCCCTGTTTTTTGTTAATGTCCAGTCCCCTGCCCCCAACAAGAGACAATGAGGACACCTCTACTTCCTGCTGCTCTGCCACCCACCAAGTTTCCCATTTCCTATCTCCCTGGATCTCAGTTCCAGACCGTGAGTTCCTGACCCCTGCTTCCTGTGTAGAGGCTGCGGAGCTTCTGATTGTGGGCTTCTGGGAATTCCGCCCACAGTAGCTGCAGCCAGGTGTGACCTGAGGAGGCCATTCTATATTGGGGCCTTGGAGTGGGACACTGCTGCCTGGCTGGCCATAGGAAGCCAGGGTTGAAAATGGGGGTACAGAGCAGGGACTTGGGGGGATGCTGAGCTCAGTGTCGGCCCTAAAGTAAGATGGCAACAAGCTGACAGCGATGCACTGGTCATTGAAGGCCACACACAGAGCAGAAGAGCGCCTGGCTGGCTGGTGGAGTATTTGATTCTGTTCTAAGATGACTGGGCAGAAAACTGGACTTCCCAGATGCCAGTCCTCTGTTTTTCTGGGCTCAAAGGTTCTAGAGATGATCACTCCCCCTCCTCTTGGGGTGGCCCCAACTGCAGCAGGAGAGGAGGTCCTGGGTCCTGACCTTGTTCCCAGTCTCATGGCTCTCACCACCTTCCTCTGTGCAGGGTCACCCTCTCCAGCCCCTGCCAAGATCTGAGTTGCCTGGGACCCTCAAGTTCAAGGTGGCCCCACCTCCAAGTGTCTTGCAGAGTGAGGGGTTTCACACCAAGCTCCAGAGCAGTGGGCTGCACTCTTCCCCAAGCCTCTCTTCTTTCTCCCTTCCATCGATTCCCAGCGGCCATCAGTGATGCCGGGTCCTCCTGCTTTGCTCTGAGTTGATACCGTGCCTTTGTCCGCTGCTGTGCTGTCACTGAGGCTGGGCCTAGGAGAATGGGCAGGTTGGCCGAGCCATTCAGGCACCCCACTTCACTGGGCGGCCACTGGGTTCCCATTTCCACAGCTTCTGGCGCCAGCTGCCTAGTTTGCCTCCTTCTGCCCTGTGGCTTTCTGGGACATCCCCACCAGGTTTTTCCCCGCAGACACACTCGGGGGTCATGTTGAATGTTCCAGACTTGCCTGCAGTTCACATTCTATTGGGATTTGAAGAGTTGATGTATGATAACACTGTCTCTTTAACCTTGAATGACCTTTTATTTTGTGTGAGTTTCCTTGTAAGGAAGCTGGTGGTTGTCACAGACTGATTAGGAATGTAAGGACCCGGCTGTGAATGTTGTCTTTACCATCACGGCTTTGCATTAGTTACACTGAGAGTAACACATGAGTTTCTGCTTCTTTTTCTCCTGATTTGTGTTTAAAATATTTATCTTGCATGCAGACACCTTGAGAACCTTCATCTTAAAACATTTTCAAGTGAGGCTTTTGGCTTTTCTGAGTAGAAATCGTATTATCTGCCAATGATAGTCACGTGATTCCCTCCCAAGTCCCTGAAACCTCTTGTTTGTGTTTCAGTTAGATCTGCTGGAGCTGATCCACTGCTGTCTTTGTCCCAGGTATGGCCCAACTTGTTATCACCCAGCCTGATGCCGGGGGGAGGGAAGTCTGGGTCCAGCATCAGGCTGGGTGTTGGGGCCTGTGGCTTCTCGCTGATTCCTCTGGGACTTGTTTTCCTGCCATCCAGCCTGGGAATCAGCCCCAAACCCACATCCACTGTTGAGGTGGGTAAAGGTCGGGGCTCTGACCAGACCACTGGCAGGGAGGGAGGAAGCTGCCCCTTACCACCCAAGGTCTCACCCCGGGCCTGAATGACTTGCTGTGTCTATGAGCCCAGCCATTCCCTCCTGGGTGCTCACTCCCCCCACCATGGGGCCCCTGGCCATTTTGGAACCCATTTTGTTTTTCTGTGGAGATCCCCAGTGTCCCCTGAGGATTCTGAATCTGGGTGCCCCCAGACATACCAGCATCTCAGAAAGAGTGACAGGGACTCTGGCCCCAGGAGGGAATGATGCGTTTGTAGGGATGCGAGCTCACCTGTGTTGGAACGCATCCCTCGGTGGTCTCCTCACTGGGCTCATGAGGAGAGAGGACCTGGCGTGGTTTAGGAGTGTGGGAATCCCTCTTGCTTCTCTTCTGGAAGCATTGTCTGGTCCTTTTCCATGCTTGGTGGAGAATGATTCTCAGAATGTCAAAGGGAAGAAAAGCCTGTGCCTGGCTGGTGGCCGGCCTCGTTCTGGGTTTGGACTTGGAGGACAGAGTTCCTCCATGCAATAAGCAGGGAGGGTGAGAGGGGAGGTTGGCTCCCAGCGCTGTGTGGGTGCAGGGAGTGTGCAGGATGTGAGAAGAGGTGAGAACTAGCAATAAATCGGCACCTCTCACACCCTTTGCTGTGCATTTTGACAAAGCTTGATCATGCAAAGGACGGATGAGGACAGCTGAGCAGAGGCCCGAGTGTCCTGGAGTGGCCGTAACAAATGCCACAGACTCAGACCTTTAAACAAAACCTTATTCTGTCCCAGTGTTGGAGGCTGGAAGTCTACCATCAAGGTGTCAGCGGGTCCCACTCCCTCCAAAGGCCCCAGGGCAGCTGCCTCCTCCATCTCATGGTGCTGCTGGCCATCTATGTCTGCAGGTCCAGCGAGTCTGTCCTTTGTGGGGGGCATTGTGAGCTTCATGAGAAGCAGGGGGCAGATGAGCACTTGGCCTGCTGCTGTCCTTCACCCTCAGGTGCCAGCCCCCACCCCATCTGTGCCCTGCTCTGTTTTGTTTCAGAGCATGTGACTTACTATTTATTTATTTAATTCCTTACCCAAAGATAGGCTTATCTTTTTTTAGAGAGAGGAAGGGGGAGAGAGGTGTGAGAAGCATTGATCGGTTGCCTATTGTATGCGTCCTGATCTATGAATGAATTCTTAACTGAGATGTGTGGCCTGACTGAGAATTGAACCTGAAACCCTTCAGTGTACAGGATGATGCAAAGCATCTCATTTCTTTCTTTTTAATGTGCACACTGTCATCTTGTGACTGAAATGTAATATTTCAGCATCAATATTTTTCTTATTATTTTTGTGTGAATCCTCACCCAAGGATATTTTTCCATTGATTTTTTGAGTGAGTGGGAAAGGCAGAGACAGAGAGAAACATCGATGTGACCCATTGATTGTTTGCCTTCTGCAAGAACCTGCAACCAAGGTAGGTTCCCTTGACCAGAATCATACCTGGGACCCTTCAGTCCGCAGCCTGATGTTCTATTCACTGAATCAAACTAGCTAGGGCTCCAGCACCAGTACTGAGTGTTTTCTCAGAGAGAACCACACATATTTCCTGTCTGATAGCTGGTCTGTTGGTCATTGCTTGTCCCCTTGAAGGGATAAGCCCCGCCTCCTTCTATGCCCCATCCCCAAAGAGATTGGCTTCCCCTTGGGGCAGTCTGGGTAGAAGCATAAAGGGGTTCAGAGGGGTCCAGGAGAAGAAGGGAGAGAGGCCTGGCATGGTGAGGACACTGGTCAAAGCCCATCCTCTCCATTCCCAGGTCCCTGTCACAGATCTCCTCACTGGCTCTTCCCTTCCCCTCCCTTCACCCCCTGCAGATGCTATGGCTGCTGCTCCTGACTCTCCCCTGTCTGGGGGGCTCTGTACCTGTGACCTCAGGTGGGTGCTGACCCCAGGCCTGGCTTGTCTCTGAACTCCTGACTATGACATCTCAGAGGCCACCCCTGGGATGGGGTGGAGATCCCCCCTGAGGGTGGCTGTGGTAGGGACTGAGGATGGGGCCATGCTGAGTGCCAGACAGCTGTGCCTGGGTCCCTGATGGCTACTCCTCTGCTTCCCCAGTTCCTGGACCCATGTGGCCATTGTTGGGGGACATGATGCTTCCAAGGGAGCATGGCCGTGGCAGGTGGGCCTGTGGTTCTGGAATGAAACTGTCTTCCTTTGGGGTCTCCTTTGTGGGGGCTCCCTCATCGACCCCCAGTGGGTGCTGACTGCTGCCCACTGCATTAAAGAGTAAGTCCCTCCTCTGCAAGCACCTGACATGGGCGGGGGACAACATGGCAGGCATGTGATGTGTGCTGTGGGCAGCTCCTGGTGTGAGTTGGTGCAGACCCCCAACTTCTTGGAGCTCCCCTTGCCTTCCTGGAGCTTCCTGATTCAGCTTCCTGAAGCTCCTCTTGCCCATCACAGAGGGGAGGTCTCAGGGCTCTGAGGGGCTGGCCCACTTCCTGTCACAGCCTCTCAGAAGCCTTTGGCCTCTGTCCTTAGGACAAATCCTGACCCTGAGCACTTCAAGGTCCAACTAGGAGGAGTGACACCCTCATTGATTGACAGTGTGCCAGTGGCTAGGATCATCCGCCACCCGGAGTACAGGATTGAAGAGGGAGCACGAGGTGGGGCAGACGTGGCGCTTCTCAAACTGGGGTCCCCAGTGCGACCATCTAACCTCGTCAAGTGGATCAGACTCCCACCAGCCTCTGCCGCATTCCCCCCAGGCGCCCTGTGCTGGGTGACTGGTTGGGGCAAGATTGGTCCTGAAGGTAAGAACCAGAATGAGTGGGAGGAGGAGACTAATGGTGATGCCCTAGGGAGGGTGAGAGAAGGGCAGGCTTTACAAAGGAGGCTGCAGCTGGGGTTCCTCTGGAATCTCCCTTGGGTGTATAAGGCAGACAGCCTGAGAGGACTCTGTTCAGGAGCAGGGACCAAAATAGCAAAAGTGAGGCATGGGCATGGGCTTTTTTTTTTTTTAATTTCAAGGATGTATTTTCTATTGATTTTTAGAGAGAATGGAAGGGAGGTGGAGAGAGAAACATGGATGTGAGAGACATATCTCTTAGTTGCCTTCCTGACCAGGGCTGGGGTTTGAACCTACATTCCAAATACTTGCCCTTGACCAAGAATTAGACCTGGGACCCTTTGGGCCTGTGCTCTAACCACTGCCAAGGGCATTGGTTTCCCTCACTCTGTGATTCCTTCCGGGGGTCCCGTTCTTTCTGATCTCCCCCCAGTGGGATGGAGAGGAAGAAGGAGAACTCCAGTGATCTGCTCCAGGATTCACTGTGAAATGGACAAAGTCAAATCTGACAGGAGGTCCGTTCACTCTGGAATTCTTGGGGGAAAGCACTTGCTCTGATTTTTCCCAATAAAAATTATTTGTGGATAAATATATATATATATATATATATATATATATATATATATATATTTTTTTTTTTTTTTTGATCTTGTTGCCCCCAGTGTCAGCCTAGAGATTATCAGCCCACTGGCCTAGAATGAACTCGGAGAGCTGGGGTCTTGGGTGACTCCCAGGGTCCCCCTGGGGGCGCTGAGGCTCAGTGTGAGGTTCTAGAACTCGTTGCCTGTGACTGGATGCCACCTCAGTTCAGCAGGCTCACTGGGCTTCTTCTCACAGAGCCGCTGCCGTGGCCCTACAATCTGCAGGAAGTGGAGGTCCCCATCGTGGCGGATGAGACCTGAGGGAACAATATGGCAAAATTATCAAGGACGACATGCTGTGTGCAGGGGGCTGGGGCCAGAACTCCTGCAAGGTGAGACCCCAAGACTGTGGCCTCCGTCTACTGCTACTGCCTACAGGGACCCTGAGTACTGACCGCCTGCCTCTTCTTCCCACAGGGTGACTCTGGGGGCCCCTTGGTCTGTAAATGGAGGAACACCTGGGTCCAGGTAGGGGTGGTGAGTATAGGGTACAAGTGCAGTCTTTTCGGGAAACCTGGAGTCTATGCCCAAGTGACATCCTACTTGCCTTGGATCCACCATCATATTCACGCCTCTCCTTGAGCTTGGGGCCGGGCAAGGATGCTGCCCATGTGAGATGAAGACAGGCTCTCCATGGTGTCTGAGGACCTCACTGCTCCTTCCCAATGCCAGCTCTTCACTGCACCTAGCACCCTACTCCACCTCCAGCCCCTCTGAGATTCTCCTGCCTCTGCCACCTCCATCAGTCTGTGACCCCTGACAGGCAAAAGGGAGAGGAGGGACCTGGTCTGAGGTCAGGTGTGGCACTGCAGGCCTCCTGCCTCCTCCCCACCCTCAGTAGCTCATTAAACTGCATGAAAACTGCTCTGGACTGAGTGTACTTACCTGTGGGCAGGGCCAGGGTGCCATGGGTGGTCCATCCTGGTGGGGAACCAGGCTCTGGAAGGTGGACCAGGTGGGAATGGGCAAGTATGGCTGCAGCATGGAGGAGGGCCACATGGGTGGGCTCTCTTGGCTGAGGAGGAGGAGGAGTGTTTTGCCTGGGGCTGGAGACCACAGCCCTGAGGGCTGCTCCCAGAGCCGCCCACACCTTCTCTCTTCCTCCTTCCATCCTGGTCAGTGTGGAATGGATGCTTTGAAGTACTTGGACTTGGTAGCATAGAAAGAGGAAGCATTGTTTTCCATGGTCACCACTGCTCTGTCTGACCCTGTGGCGGCCAAATCCTCATTTTCTAATTTGATCACCTCCTTGGACCTAATGAAGTCCAGTCCCATTTGTATGCAAAACCTCAGTCTCCCATTCTGAGCTTCTCCTGAGCAGGAGAACCTGCAGGGGCTTGGAACAAGCCCTATAATCCCTCTCCCTGCCCCTGTCCTCTGTCTCCCTTGGCTCCTTATCCTGGTTGGTTGGAGGCTGCCAGAGAGGAGGATGGAGAGGTGGACCCCATCCTCCCAGAGGCTACCCTCCCAGCGCTGGCGCCTCTGCTGGAGAAGCACTGCAGTGCACCATCCTCTCAGGCTCCTCAAAGCCCATCCTTTCTCCCGGGGGTTGAGAGGGGCTCCCAGAGGACAGAGGAGCTTCTTTCTCAGAAGGAGGAGTGAGAAGGGGCTGTGGAGCCCCTCCTGCCCCAGGCAGTGACTTGTAGGTTCTGTTGGGTTAGGATTTGGTGGGCATGGCTGGTGCCCAGCTAGGGTGGTGCCTGCACCTGCATGTTTGGGCTAGGACCCAGGAGAGCCTGGGGAGCCTGAGGTGGCCTGTATGGTGGGCTCCATTTCCTGCACCCACAGGCCGGTTTCCAGCCTGATTCTAAAATGTGGTGGAGCCTTCGAGATCCCTGCCCAGTGCCCAGGACCTGCCCCCAGAGACAGGGTGGACATGACCTGCTCTCTCCCTGTGACCCGGTCGTTCAGGGAGGGCTGCCCTCCAGTTAGGGAGAGTGGGAGCTCCAAGGCAGACGGAGCAAGAGCTGCGTGCCCCATATAACTGAAAGTGAAGTCTGGGTTTCCTGAATGCCAGGAGCTCTCCAGGAGCTCCTTTTTCTGGGAAAATGAGGCCCGGGACTCAGCTGGAAGGCACCACCATGCAGATGGCCCCCTTGGGGATCTGCTCTGCCCAGGGAGCGAGGAGGGTCTGACCCAGCTCAGCTTGGCACTGTACCCTAGCCCTCGGGTTCCAGCACACTTTCTGCCTAAGTGATTGCCCTGTCCATGGGCCTGTGGATGGGTGCTGCCAGGATGTTTACACGCATCCAGGTTCCCTCTGCCCGCCAGGAGGGGTGTGTGCTGCCTACAGTGCCATTGGGCGTTGGGGGATATGACTCTGTAGGGCTTCCCCCATGAGTGTGGGTGTAGTCAGACCTCAGTGTTTCCAGGGTTAAGAATGAGGAGTGAGTGACTAGAGGCTAGTGCTCCCAGGAGGGAGAGGACCTGGGACTTGGTGTGCAGAAAAGGCTGGAGTGAGACACACCTGGGCCTGGGGCCCTGTTTGCAGGAATGGCCTAGGGGTGGCCCCATAGGGCTCTCTCTCAGGAGGATGGGCTCAGGGCTAATGGTCCCACCACCCCTCCCAGCTACCACATGCCTGGAATCATCAACCACCTGAGCACTTCCTGGGCTGGGCAATAAGGTACGGTGGGCAGAGCCAGATGCCTGTGCTAGAGATGGACAGGAGGTGTGTTGCCTCTGGTCTCTGAAATCTGTTCCAACTGAGTCCTGGGCCAGATAAGGTGGGGACTCTGAGCCAGCAGGGCTGTGTCTCCCAAAAGATTCCCTGCAGGCCAGGTCAGTGCCCATGGGAACCCTGGGGAGGGCGTTGGCCTATACCCCTTGTGTGAGGTGACAGGAGACACCCTCAGGCTTGGAATGGAGATGCCATGCAGGGCCACGCCCTTCCCTGTGGAAGTCACACCTCAGTCACTGCTAGGTTCGCCCACCTGTGGTGTCCTGGAGTGGCAGTGAAAGCCCAGGACTTGGGTGTGTGTGTTTGTGTGTGTGTGTGTGTGTGTGTGTGTGTGTGAGAGAGAGAGAGAGAGAGAGAGAGAGAGAGAGAGAGAGAGAGAGAGTATGTGTGCACGCTTAAACACCACAAATTCATTCTCTCACCGGCTGGAGGCCAGAAGCCCTCAGCCAAGTTTTTCTGGGGTCAACCCCTCTCCCCCTAGATCCTGCCTCCTCCACTTCTATTGGTGCCAGGACCCTTGTCTTGCTGAGGAACCACTGGACCTCCATCCTCCCCGTCCTACCACTCCCTGTGTCTCTCCGCATCCTCACCTCTTCCTACAAGGACACCCATAACGGGTTTAGGACCTCCCCTTCTCCACTCTGACCTCATCTGACCCAGTTCCCTCGGCATCTGTTTCTCTGTGAGGTCAGGTTTGAGGGACCGCACTGGTCCACTCTGACCTACCTCATTGGTGAGGTTCCAGGTCACCAGGCTGTGTGCTCCTGAGTGGGGATCCCTTGAGGAGGCCAGGGGCTGACACAGGAAAGCTTTAGGAGCCAGCACCCAGGGGCACCCCATCCAACCACAGGCCGTGAGGGCCTCTGCACCTCTCAGGGGAAGAAGCAGTGAGCTCCACACCTCCCATTGCCCTCCAGCCCGGGACGCCGGCCACACAGAGGCTTCAGCTCTGAGCGCTCCCAGTGCTGGACAGGACACCGCTGCAGGTCCAGGCTGTACTGGCGTCTCAGGAGCAGCAGACACGATGGCGGTAAAGGTATTGGTGATGGGCCATGCAGCCAACCCTGAGAAATGTTCCTGAGATGGAGGTACAGCTGGTGTCTGGGGACATGGAGCTCCTTTGTCTGGGGCCAGGGAGGCAGCCATGCTGCCATCTTGGTGGGACAAATACACTGACCACCAGGTAGAGGCAGGGCTGCCGTGCCACAATGGGGGGCAGGGACGGGGAGGGCCCTGGGTTTCCCTTGTGCCCCCTTGTCTATGTGATGGTAGGTGGACACGTACAGCCCCCAGGTTGAAAAGTCCCTATGTCAAGAGCTCAGCCCCTCAGGGATGGGGGTCCGGGTCCCCCTTCCAGGTGAGCGCCAGAATCCCAGTTGGGAGCAAAGACCTATGTCAAGACACAAAAGGCCCAAAGCACCCCAACATCTGCCTCTGCCTGTCAGTTGCCATTGGCTTTGACACTGAGAGAGCCTCGAGCTACTCCAGGTTCCAAGGAAAGTCCCTTGTGTGGATGAGGTGAGCCCCACTGTTGTAGTTGAGTTGCATGAGGTAGTTTCTCAATGAGTCATTGGGTTGGGGCGTGTGGTGTTCATCAGGTTGATACAGATTCAAACTCAGCACCAGTGCTGGGTCTGACACCACTCAACAGAAGCCTCAGGGCACACCAAGGTCACCACCCAATACCCATCTGGGGTCTTCACATCTTTGCAGTGGGGTAGGGTTTCAGGTAGTTGTCAGGATGAGGCCAGACCTCCTCAGGAGCCTTCTGGGAAAGATTGTATGGACCCAGGCTGGTTGTAGCTAGCAGACTCCCCTGCAGGGCATGAGCTTGGTAGGGCGGGACCACTGGGAGCCTGGAGGAATGGGCTTGGGGTGTGATGTGTGGGGTGTGGGGTTGTGTGTGTGTGTCCATGTGTGGGACAGGGGGTAAGTCTATTCCCTCAGCTTAATGCCCTAATGAGGGGAGTGTTCACCTTAGGAGAGATTGCATCTGTGGGCATGTGGGAGAGGGACTCAGGCCTGGATAATGGAGGCTTCCCCTCCAGCCCTCTTCCCAAAGCCATACAACCCAATCTCTCCCTGTGTGACTCCTGTCGATTTGGGGCCACTTTGCCCCACTGCAGCCCAGGGTGAGTACCTGTAAATGATATGCTTGTGCACTAGCCGTTTAAAAGGGCATCTGGGTTCCTAGCAGTCTTTCTGTCTCACTCTGGCAAGTGCAGTCCCCACTGATGTTCACAGCCAGATGTTGTGTAGCTCCTCTTCCAGGCACTGGTGTTCCAGTTGGGGAGCTCAGGAAGAAGCAGAGACCCTTACATTCTTAGAGGGGACCTTTGCCACTGCGGTGTCCCTACTAACTCTCAATGCCAGACCTTTCTGTGTCTCCACCTTCCCTATCCATCTGCATGTGGCTTCTTCTATGTGACCTTAATGATAAGACTTCCTTTCAGCCATTCTTCACTTGGTGATTAAGGTTGATTGTCCATAAATTAGTTGTAATTGCAATTTGACCCTGGGAGGAGGTGAGTGTACCTTCCACATACTCTGTCACCATCTTGGATCCCTGTTTTCGTTTCTTTTCTGTATAAACTGAAAGTAGAATTTCTGGGCCATGTGAAAATGTTACATTTGGTTAGAGGGGATTTCCTTTTGAGCTCAAATGTGTGCAGAACTGGGGTTTTATGATCAGATTCATGGACACTGAGGACACAGGTGTTTACTGTGCCAGGAAGACAGGCACTCCTGTGGCTCTGCGTGGGCCCTTCCCATGTTCCGTGTGGGTGTTTGGACCTTGATTGCAGGGCCCATGGTGATCTCACAGTGCACAGGTTTCTAAATCAGAATGAAAACCCAACCCCTCAGTGTAGAAGTGTTTCCTTCCAGTTGTGATGCATTTCTCTGGGATGAGTCCTTGATCCATTCCTTTTCAAGGAGAAAAATCCTGTGATAACACTCTCTCCCCAGTGCCTACCCTGAAGTATGTGGAAGACTCTGGCTGATGAAGTGCTGAGTCCAGAACTAAATGGGCTTAATAGCTGCTGGGAGGCTAAGTCCCAGGACCAGATCTAGCTGTTTTTAGACCTGAGGGTCAGTGACCACAGAGGGACTTCCTGTGCTTTTCAGGGATGGTTGTGGGTGGCCCAGAGAGGGGACGGAGTTCCTGGTGGTTGGGAAGGCGCAGAAGTTTGGACCAGCCCTGGTTCTCAGCCAGCCCCTCCCCACAGCTCTGCTGTTCTGGCCCTACCAGCTGCAGGAGGTGATGGTTCCCATTGTGGGGAACAGGGTCTATAACCAGAGCTACCAGAACTCTTTCAACAACACTGGCCAAATCATCAAGGAGGACATGTTGTCTGCTGGGAGCGAGGGCCAGGACTCCTCCAGGTGAGTTCCCCCTGTGCCTGTCCTCTGTCCTCCTTCCCCTCCTAACCGAGTGCAATCTGGACTCAGAAGCTGCATACAGAGATGTTCACTGAGTCCTGCCTCTCCCCACAGAGAGACTCCGGGGCCCCCCTGGTGTGCAGCTGGAAATGCACTTCGGTTCAGGTAAGAATTGAGCAGGGGATACATCTGTGGTCATCGCGACTTCCCTGGGGTGTATGCCCGGGTGAAGAGCTACATTTCTTGGATCCAGAAGTATGTTCCTCTGCCCCCTGGCTCCTAGATGAGGCCCGGCAGGGTTCCCATGAGGGGAACCCTTCATCTTCCTTGTTGAAACCCCTGTTTGTTTCCCAATTCCAACATCTTCCTCCCTATCTCCTCACTTTTTGTGTCACCCTCCACAGTGTCATGGGCCTCCTGCCCTCTGGGTCACCCACTTTCCCTGGCTTTAGAATGAGAGTCACAGGGAGATGCTCCAAAGGCTGGTGTCTCTCACAGGAGGGTCAGCCAGGTAAGGGACCTGTGTCCATGGCCTCCTGCTCACCCTCTGATTCCCACTAAACTTGCAAAAGCCAGCTCCAAATCGTATCTTGAGATGCTGGCATGGACTCATCGTGGCAAAAACTGAGGGCGCAGTGGGGGCTTCCCTGAGATGTCCTGAGTCCCTGGTCTTCTTGTCTGCATGTGAGGAGGTTTTCCAGGGTACAGTTCCATGTGATGGCATTTCTGGGAGCTCATGCTGGTTTTGCTTGTCCCAGTGTCCCTGGCACCATTCCTCTACTTTCCTCATCCTTTCTTCCTCCCCTCCCTCCTTTCCCTGCCTTTTTAAAAAAAAAATATATATTTTATTGATTTTTTACAGAGAGGAAGGGAGAGAGATAGAGAGCTAGAAACATCAATGAGAGGGAAACATCGACCAGCTGCCTCTTGCACACCGCCTACTGGGGATGTGCTCGCAACCAATGTACATGCCCTTGACCGGAATCGAACCTGGGACCTTTCAGTCCACAGACTGACGCTTTACCACTGAGCCAAACCGGTTTTGGCCTTTCCCTGCTTTTTAATTTCTCCTTCTGATCTTCTACGTTCTCTCTTTCTTATTTCCTAGTTGTTTCTTCTTATCTCTCTTCTCTCCTGCTCTCCTTTCCTCCTTCCCTCCCTTTGTTATCCTTGATCAAAGGTGCCCTGCATGGACAAGGTCTCAGGGGAAGGAGGTCACTGAGTGGGTTCCTGGGCTCTTGGAACCCACAGGGAGGTGAGGACAGACATAAACACAGCACTGCAGTGAGTGTGGGACATTGTGTGGAGGTGAATGCTGAAGACAGAGCTGGAGGGACACAGGGCGTGATCCAGCCAGCCTGGTCCTGCTGGGAGGATTTGATGGGGCTGAGCTACTGGGCCCAGCTCATAAAGTATGAGCAAGGGTGGGCATTGGGGAAGGGGCTCCGGGCAGAGGGACAGAGGTGATGGGGACATAGGCATGAACTTGGAAGGGGTTTGAGGTGTGGAGGGCCATTCTCTGAATTGTTTGAATGTCGGCTTGTTTGGTTTTCAACATCAGCATATCAGAAACAGAGGAATCTGAAAAAAATCCCTTAAAATACAAAAGAACATGTTTGTAGATGGTTTGAGAGCCTCCAACTTCAGAGGCTTCTTAGAGTTTCAGAACCCCTTATTAGCAATTAAAAAAAAAAACTGTCTGGAAAAAACTAAAACGTTTTTGTAAGTGGGTGGTGGCCCTAAGGGAGAGGGTAAAAGGAAGGAAATAAAATTAAAGAAGAGGAAATTCAAAGCTCTCATGATCTCTATATTTATGATGTGTTGCATTTCTGTAAATAATAATAATAAAAAAAGTGTGGGCTCTGTCTGGTTTGGTTCAGTGGTTGGAGTGTCCGACCACAGAACGAAGAGGCCTGGGTTTGATTCCCAGTCCAGAGCATGTGCTTGGTTGCAGGTTTGATCCCCAGCCCCATGTTGGGGTTCCTGCAGGAGGCAATCAATTGTATGTCTCTCACATTGGTGCATTTCTCCCTCCTCTCCCCTTTCCCTTCCAGTCTCTCTAAAATGCAATACAAAAAAATAACCTGGTGTTAGGATTAATAAAAAAACATTAGAAAGGAATGCTGAGATACAGTGCACATTGGCATTCAGGCCAGCAGCTGTGTGTGGGAGGTTGGTGGGCAGTGCCCTGCACTCCTGCTCTGGGCAGGGGTCCTTCTGGCCTCAAGCTGCCATTAGATGTTCTGGGTCTGAGAGGAATGGATGCCCAGAGAGAGGGTGGGGCTGGTGGGCATCGGGGACAGGGCCAAAGCCGGAACTGTGATGAGAATGTCCAAGCCCTGATAGGGGAAGGCTGAGGGCAGGTGGGCAAAAGGCACAGTTTCTGTTATCTAACAGCCCCATTGTGCAGCACCTCAGTGAAAGCTGGACAGCGAGGGTGGATAGGGTGCTGTGGGGGCAGCACTGTGCCAGCGTCCACGGGTCCTCATGTGTCACAGTGGAGGTCTTGGACCCGGGGCAGGGAGGGCTCATGAGGCTCTCACTCATGTCACTGTCCCATTGGGGCCCCACCAAACCTCAGGATAACAGTGAACACATTGACAATGACACCGAATCTCTTTCACTCTGCCCTACTGCTCAGAGGGACACAGGCCCCAGCGCAGCTTTCTGTCCACAGGACGGCCTTGCTCCTCACCGAGGGCAGGGCCTGGGACCGGCTTCCAGGCAGCACCCTTCTCTGAAGTGCCCACCGGGGCTCTGAGAAAGGCCCCAAAGTTCTGTGTGCTGCTCCCTGGCACCTCTCCTGGTTGCTGTCCTCCCACAGCCAGGCCAGTCTGTGAAACCCAGGCTGTCCGACTCCATCTCCATAATCCCTGCCTTTCTCCTGCTGGCTTCCCATTCTCCACTCTCCTTCCTCCTGGAGGCCCAGGCACCCTGATTCCCACTGTGTTCTAATGGGTAGGACTTTGACTGGCATCACCTGGGCTCCTACCACACAGGCCCCATAGCTATAGGTTCCTGCAGCCTCTCTGAGGTACGTTCCCTGTGTCTTGGTTGGTAGTTGGATTACTTTCCCTGAGGTGATCAGTTTTTCCAGAAGAGGTGCCAGGTGCAGTGTCCTGGCTGCTCCCCCTAGCTCCAAGGCATGCTGGGAAAGAAGGTTGGAAGCCAAGGGCCCCACAGGTAGATTGCCATCCATGACTGAGTTCTCAGTCCCAGGCTGGTCTCCCTGCACCCAGAGCCTCCTGGGGCCTCTCTCCACATGTGCCCAGGCATCATCATCTTCATGTGTGTGGGCATACGTGATTTTATGAGTGTGTGTGTGTGTGTGTGTGTGGTTGTTCAGTTGCATGGATGAGGAAGGTTTGATACATGCAGACACATGGTTACATATATTTTGATAGATGCTGGACAGGAGCAGATCACAGCGAACACCATGTGACAAGGCCACTTGCCAACAAGTTCACTGTCTGAGTTTACGAGGGGCGTCCTGTAACCCATCTTTTGTAACTGACGCTGGAGATTTGTTTCTATGCCTTTGTTTACGTTCTTGGCAAATACTCCGCCTGAATTTCTGTTCTCAGAGGTCTCTTCCAGTTGCCTTGTATTGGAAGACATCAGGTTACATTGGTATTTTAAGCTTTCTCACAGTTATGTCAAAAATGGGCACAAGCCTTCCTACATTGGGAAATTTAAAAAATGTACTTCTAAAGAATGTTAGAATGAAAATTAAAAAGTACATATGACTCACAATGTTGACAATACCACGTCATAACATTCACAGGGACATGGGGGCTTGTACCTGGAGGTAGATGACCAGTCCTTTCTGGATTTAGTACAAATAGAACAGAGAATGTCCTGTCGAAGTTGAGAAGTGAGAAAAAGATGTAAGAGGATACCGAGAGAGAGCATAAGCAATAGGAGAAAAGATGGGCCAACTAAAGGAAGAAAGTCAAGGCTGATTTAAAACAAAAGAAGCACCTGGACTAGATAATAAAAAAATTATAGGGTTGCAAAGCCAAAGGCGAGTTCCTTAAATCTAATGAAATAGGCAAACTTCTGGAAATATTGATCGGTAGGACAGTGGTCAGCAAACTGCGGCTCTGGAGCCACATGTGGCTCTTTTGCCCCTTGAGTGTGGCTCTTCCACAAAGTACCAGGTGTAAGCGCACTCGTATAGTGGGATTGAAACTTCAGGGCCCATGTGCATAAGTCGGTTTTTGGTTTTTAAAAGAAATTTCAATGGTTGTACTGTTGATATTTGGCTCTGTTGACTAATGAGTTTGCCTACCACTGAGGTAGGAAAAATGATGCACAGCTAATCCTATTAATGAAAGCCTAGTTGGCGTCATGCCGTCCCCCCTACACCTTTGCGGGACGTTGTCACAAGATGGCAGCCACAAGATGGCTGCCACAAGATGGCTGCCAGGGGAGGGCAGTGAGAGGCAACCAGGCCTGCAGAGGTGGCAAGGTGGAGGCCATGAGGTTGTTAGGGGGTGGCAGTTGGGGGCATGATCAGGGCAGGAGGGGAGGGCAGTTGGGGGTGATCAGGCTTGCAAGGGAGGGCAATTGGGGGGGACTAGGCCACAGTGGAAGGAAGTTGTGAGTGACCAGGCCTGCAGGGAATGGCAGTTGGGGAAAGAGGGGGATCAGACCAACAGAAGAGGGCATTTAGGCATGAACAGGCCTGCAGGGGAGGGTAGTTGGGGGCAAGATCAGGCCAAAGGGTAGTAGTTAGCATGGGATCAGAGGGGCAGGCAGGCAGGCAGGTGAGCGGTTAGGAGACAGCATAGAGGGATGTTTAGACTGCCATTTTAAATGTGGCCTTGTGATCAGAAAGAAATGCTGCAGTCAGACATCCCCTGAAGGGTCCCAGATTGGAGAGGGTGCAGGCCCGGCTGAGGGACAGCCCTCCCATCCGGTGCATGAATTTCCTGCACCAGGCCTCTAGTATTAGTAATAAAGAGGGGAACAGAAACATGGACAGGCAGAGATGTTTAAAAATCGGAAGAGGTTAGTATGAACAACCGTATTAGACAAATTTGCCCTCAGGTGAAATGGACAACTTTTAGGCAAGTATAACTCATGGGAACTGACTTTAAGACAAAGGGAAGCAGGACCAGATTGATAATCAGGAAAGAAGTGCTTCTGGGTGGTGAACATCTAACCAGAAGTAAAATATAAAGTACAACCTGGGAGAGTTACAGCACATCATGGCTTCCTGGAGAATTACACTGAGACTTCAAGGCCCCAGGGATCTTCAGGGAACAGAAAGGAGTTCCATGTAGACTGCCATGTTGTTCCTAATAGCCTCCTTCCCTCTCCCCAAATCCTCACCCCTGGCATACTGTCTGGAGAATAGAACCTGGCACAGATAATAAAGGAAAATTTCAGGCCACTTTTCATTATGAACATTGAATGAAGAAATGCAAAGTAAAACATTGTCAAACCAACTCCCAAGGTGTAAAATAATTACCAAAAGACTCAGGAAGGTCTAAACCACCATAGTTTAACACCATTTAGTGCAATATACCACATTAACGGAGCAGAAATAGATGATAAAAGCCATGTGATAATCTCAATAGATAAGAAAAAATAATTTTATTTTGGTTGATAAATTCAACCATAGTTTGTGATGAAACTTTTAGCAAACTTGGGCCATAGGTGATTTCTTAAAATGATAAGGTGGCTTTCCCAGAGCCCACGGCAAATGTCTTGCTTGTGGGTGTTGGGAGTACGCTAGCAGTCCTGTCCCTGAATGAGAGATGATGGACAGGGAAGCCCAGACAATGCAGGTGACTCCAGGCAGCACACAGCGACCAGAAATACACAAAAGGAGTGAGGATCAGGGGAGAGGGGAGGAGGCTATGAGGAACAACATGGCAGTGCACACGGAACTCCCAAGGCCATCTGCACACAATGTCAGAACTAATATGGGTGCGGCGAGGCAGCTTTGCCCACGATCAATGCAGGTCCAGTGATGAAGTCCCACAGGGCTCCTAGCCACTGCCAATGGCCACTTAGAAGAGGAATCAGTAAGATAACATTGCCAATGACGACTATCAGGCAGGTCGAGTGAAATGTATTTTGTTGACACAAGAACTGAGAGAGTGCTAGACTGGCAATAGGTAGTCTCCCCTCTCCCCTCCCCAGTGTCTTCTGTTTGAGCACCTGATTTTAAGATGAATAAGATCTGAAGGGTTCACAGTGGGCCAGGTCACACACCTATGATATGAGGCCATCGTGTATCAAAAGAACTTTAATTTCATGCACCTGAGTCCAGGTGGCTGAGGCCGAAAAAGCCATCAGGGTTGACTGAAGGGAGATGTAAGGTTTTATTCATTTCTGCTGGCTGCAAACAGTTCTGCTGACATGACTGTCCAGTCTTTGGTTCCTACAGATCTAATGGTTGTCTAGGCTATGCCGTGCTCAAGGTTCTAGCTTTCTGCAAGCTAACTGCTAAGCACAATAAGTTTTATTCTTCTTAACATTTCATGATCAAGATGCTTTCTGGACAAAGGTCCTTGGTCATGAGCCAAAAGAACCCAATTCTGTATAAAGTTTCTATGTGTGTGGTTTCTTGAGAAGAAAAATGAGTCCTCTTACATGTTAATGAATTAAGAGTAAGTAGTGTCTGCAATAAGTAAATCCTAACAATGAGGTTATAATATCTAATCTCCTGGTTGTGTGAATCTCATGAAAATGTCAACAACTGTATTTGTTCCAATGTTTGTCCAAGAAAAATGCCCTTGTTCACTATAATTATAAGAAATATTAATCATGCTCTGTTAATCATGGTTGATTTTTTCTGTTTAGACAAAACACATTCTCACCTGGCTGGGAGTTGTGAGCCCTGGGACATGGAAGCTAGCAGCAGAATGCAGTCCGTTCTCCTATCTGGAGAACTGTCTATCATTAATGGAGATTTCCAACTTCGTGACTGAGATGACCTAGTCCCGCTCTGTACAACCCCAGGCCTATTACCTGCAATCTGGTCCCCTGGTGCCTGGAGGCATCCACCCTGGGGGACCCGGACACCACAGCCTGTATGAGGTGTAACCTGTAATGATGCCCCTGTGCCCACTTCCCCATGCCTGTCATTCCTGCTTCCCCACACCATCTCTGCCCCTCTGCCCAATAGAAGCAGTGACTGATGGTGGGCACCAGAGCAGATTTCTCTGCCTGACCTGCTGCTCTCCTATTCTGCAGGCAGGACTGGAATAAAGGCTCTCACATGATTCAAGCCTGTCTTTGCTTAATGGTCTCAAGCAGTGACAGGCAGCCCGGACCCACTGGCTGTCCGGTTACAAGTTCACATAAACAGAAGCCCATACTGTGTAGCCTCTGCGCCTCTGCGTTTCACTGAACACATTTCCAGGGAACACTGTACTTTGTAAGTCTCCTGCTCAGTCTCTCTTTGGGTGAGTTGGCGTCTATACTCTGAGCATCTCTGTGGTGTGAAGGGCCCTCTATGTGAACAAACCCCTTCAGCAGGCATTTGTTTGCCACTGCCCCTCCTCCACCTGCTTCTGCCCCAGGAGGACTGATTGAAATCTCTCACTTGCTGCCCCCTCACTCCTGCCCTCTGTCCTTGGCTTTCATGTCATTAGACCAGGAGGGAGACACAATGGAGGTGGTGGCTGCTCAGTCCCAGGTGGCAGGGGGACTGTCAGGACATGAGAGAAGGCACTCGCAGAAACACACACCTGTGCCCTGTTGTTTATTAGTGTCCAGCCCCCCTGCCTTCAACAAGGGACACTGAGGGCACGTCTACTTCCTGCTGCTCTCCCACCCACCAAGTTCCTCATTTCCTATCTTCCTGGATCACAGTTTCAGATGGTCAGTTGCTGACCCCTGCTTCATGTGTAGATCCTCTGATTGAGCCTCTGATTGTGGGCTTCTGGGAGCCCTGCCCACAGCAGCTGGAGCCAGGTGTGACCTGAGGAGGCCACTCTGGGTTAGGGCCTTAGTTAGAGCTGGATGCTGCTGCCTGGCTGGCCATGGGAAGCCAGTGCTGACAATGGGGGCACAGAGCAGGGACTTTGGCGGGATGCTGAGCTCAGTGTCAGCCCTAAAGTAAGATGCCAACAACCTGACAGCGATGGACTGGTCTCTGAAGGCCACACACATAGCAGAAGTGGGCCTGGCTGGCAGGTGGAGTATTTGATTTTGTTCTAAGGTGACTGGGCAGAAACCTGGGCTTCCCAGATGCCAGTCCTCTGTTTTGCTGGGACCAAAGGTTCTCTATTATTGGATCACTCACCTTTCTCCTGGGGTGACCCCAACCGCAGCAGGGAGAGGAGGACGTGGGTCCTGACCGTGTTTCCAGTCTCATGGCTCTCACCACCTTCCTCTGTCCTGGGTGACTCTGTCCAGCCCCTCCCAAGATCTGAGTTTTCTGGGACCCTGAAGTTTAAGGTGGCCCCACCTACATGTGTCCTGCACAGTGAAGGGCTTAACACCAAGCTCCAGAGCAATGGGCTGCACTTCTCCCCAATCCACTCTTCTTCCTCCCCTCCATCTATTCCCAGTGGCCATCAATGATGCCCGATCCTCCTGTTTTGCTCTGAGTTGATACCGTGCCTTTGTCTGCTGCTGTGCTGTCACCAAGGCTGGGCGTAGGAGGATGGGCAAGTAGACCAGGCCATTCAGGCACTCCACTTCACTGGGTGGCCACTGGGTTCCCATTTCCACAGCTTTCTGGCACCAGCTGCTTAGTTTGCCTCCCTCTGCCCTGTTGCTTCCTGGGACATCCCCACCAGCTTTTCCCCCCAGACACACTTGGGGGTCATGTTGAATGTTCCAGACTTGCCTGCAGTTCACATTTTATTGGGATTTGAAGAGTTGATGTATGATGACACTGTCTCTTTTTAACCTTGAATGACATTTTATTTTGTGTGAGTTTCCTTGTAAGGGAGCTGGTGGTTGTCACAGACTCTTGATTAGAAATGTAAGGAGCGTGCTGTGTGAATGGAGTCTTTACCATCATGGCTTCGCATTAGTTACACTGAGAGTAACACATGAGTTTCTGCTTCTTTTTCTCCTGATTTTTGTTTAAAACATTTATCTTGCCTACAGACAACTTCAGAAAATAAACTTAATAAACTTCTCAGGTGAGGCTTTTGGCTTTTCTGAGAAGAAGATCGTATTTTCTGCCAATGATAGTCAGGAGATTTACCCCCAAGACCCTCAAACCTCTTGTTTGTGTTTTGGGCAGATCTGATCGAGCTGATCCAGTGGTGTCTTTGTCCCAGGTCTGGCCCAGCTGGTTATCACCCAGCCAGGTGGTGGGGCGGAAAGTCTGGGTCCAGCATCAGGCTTGGGCATTGGGGCCTGTGGCTTCTCGCTGATCTCTCTGTGACTTGCTTCCTGCCATCTGGGCCTGGGAACCATCCCCAAACCCACATCCACTGTTGAGGTGAGTAAAGGTGGGCTCTCTGACCAGAGCCCTGGCAATGAGGGAGGAAGCCCACCCCTTATCACCCAAGGTGTTGTCCCCAGGCCTGAAGGCTTTGTCTGTGAGCCAGCCCATTCCCTCCTGGGTGCTCACTCCCCCCACCATGGGGTCCCTGGACATGTTGAAACCTGGTAGTTTCCTGTCCAGATCCCCAGTGTCCCCTGAGGGTTCTGATTCTTGGTTCCCCCAGACACACCAGCATCTTAGCAAGGGTAACAGGGACTCTGGCCCCAAGAGGGAATGATGGGTTTCTAGAGACCTGAGCTCATCTAAGTTCTAATAAGCATCCCTCGGTGGTCTTCTCATGAGGAGAGAGGACCAGGCATGATTCAGGAGTGTGGGAACCCTTCTTGCTTCTCCTCTGGAAGCATTGTATGGCCTTTCCCACGCTTGGTGGAGAGTGATTCTCAGAATGTCAAAGAGAGGAAAAGCCTGTGCCTGGCGGGTAGGACTTGGGGGACAGAGCTCCTTCATGCAGAAAGCAGGGAGGGTGAGAGGGGAGGTTGGCTCCCAGCTCTGTGGGGGTACAGGGAGTGTGCAGGACGTGAGGAGAGGTGATAACTAGTAGTAAATAGGCACCTCTCACACCCTTTGCCCTGCATTTTGACAAAGCTTGAGCATGCATAGGATGTATAAGGACAGCTGAGCAGAGGCCTGAGTGTCCTGGGGCGGCCATAACAAATGCCACAGACTCGGGCCTTTAAACAAAACCTTATTCTGTTACAGTGTTGGAGGCTGGAAGTCTACCATCAAGGTGTCAGCAGGTCCCCACTCCCTCCAAAGGCCACAGGGCAGCTGCCTTCTCCATCTCATGGTGCTGCTGGCCATCTCTATCTGCAGGTCCAGCGAATCTGTCCTTTGTGGGGGGCACTGTGAGCGTCAAAAGAAGGAGGGGGCAGGGAGGCTGGGCCTGCTGCTGTCCTTCACCCCCTTTTTGGCTCAGGTGCCAGCCCCCACCCCATCTGTGCCCTGCTCTGTTTTGTTTCAGAGCATCAGACTTATGGATTTTAGCTAGAGGAAAAGAGAGAGAGGTGTGAGAAGCATTGATCAGTTGCCTATTGTACGCGTCCCGATCTATGAATGAATTCTCAACCTAGGTATCTGGCCTGACTGAGAATGGAACCTGAAACCCTTCAGTGTACAGGCTGATGCAAAGCATCTCATTTCTTTCTTTTTCACATGCACTGTCATCTTACTACTGAAATGTCTCCAGTACCAATATTCTTATTGTTTTTATTTTTTGTGAGTCCCCACCCAAGGACATTTTCCCATTGATTTTTTGAGAGAGTGGGAGAGGCAGAGACAGAGAGAAACAGCAATGTGAGAGAGACACATGTTTGTCTCCTACATGAACCCTGACCAAAGCTGGGGAACCTGCAACCAAGGTAGGTGCCCTTGACCAGAATCACAAATGGGACCCTTCAGTCCGCAGGCTGACGATCTATCCACTGAGCCAAACCAGCGATGGTGTTTCCTTGCTAAGTGTCTTCTCAGAAAGGAAACACCATATTTTTATCTGATAGCTGGTCTGCTGGTCACCTCTGGTTCCACTGGAGGGATAAGCCCCTCCTCCTCCCATGCCCCACCCCAAAGAGGGCGGCTTCCCCATGGGCCAGTCTGGGCAGGAGCATAAAGGGGCTCAGAGGGGTCGAGGAGCAGAAAGCAGAGAGGCCTGGCATGGTGAGGATGCTGCCCAAAGCCCATCCTTTGCATTCCCAGGTCCCTGCCCCAGATCTCCTCACTGGCTCTCCTTCCCCTCCCCTTGCCCCCTGCAGATGCTGTGGCTGCTGCTCCTGACTCTCCCCTGTCTGGGGGGCTCTGTACCTGTGACCTCAGGTGGGGGCTGACCCTAGGCCTGGCTTGTCTCTGATTCCTTGACTCTGACCTTTCAGAGGTTGCCCCTGGGATGGGGTGGAGATCACCCCCTTAGGGTGCTCTGGGAGGGACTCCGGATGGGGCCATACTGGTTTCCGGGATGTGGTGCCTGGGTCCCTGATGGCGCTTCCTCTGTTTCCCAGATCCCAGCCAAGGGACTGAGCTGGTGGGCATCATGGGGGGCCATGATGCTTACAATGGAAAATGGCCGTGGCAGGTGGGCCTGTGGTACTTGAAAGCAATAGGCCAGATGGTTCCCTTTTGTGGAGGCTCCCTCATCCACCCCCAGTGGGTGCTGACCGCTGCCCACTGCATTCCAGGGTAAGTCCCTCCTCTGCCAGCACCTGGGAGTGGGGGACAATATTGGGAGGCATGTGATGTGTGTTGAGGGCAGATCCTGGGTTCAGTTGGTACAGACCCCCCAACCAGGATTCAGCTTCCTGGAGCTCCCCTTGCCCACCACAGAGGGGAGGTCCCAGGACTCTGAGGGGCTGGCACACTTCCTGCCATAGCCTCTCAGAAGCCTTTGACCTCTGTCCCCAGGAGAAACCCCGACCCTCAGCACTTTAAGGTCCAACTAGGAGGAGTGAGACCCTCATTTAGTGACAGTGTGCCAGTGGCTAGGATCATCCGCCACCCCAAGTACAGGAATGAAAAGGAAATACCTCGGGCGGACGTGGCGCTTCTCAAACTGGAGTCCTCGGTGCGACCATCTAACCTCATCAAGTGGATCAGCCTCCCACCAGCCTCCTCCGCATTCCCCCCAGGCACCCAGTGCTGGGTGACTGGCTGGGGTAACATTGATTATGGAAGTAAGAACCAGAACCAGGATTACAGGAGGGTGATGCATTGGGGTGGGCCAGGCTTTACCGATGAGGGCTCAGTTGGGGTCCCTGCGGAGTCTCCCTTGGGTGTACGGGGCACACAGCCTGAGAGGAGTCTGTTCAGGAGCAGAGACCAAAGTAGCAAGAGTGAGGCATGGACATGGGAAGTTTTTTAAATATCATCCTTATATATTTTTTCCATTGATTTTTTGAGAGAGTGGAAGAAAGGGGGAGAGAGAAACATGGATGTGTGAGACATATCTATTAATTGCCTTCACGCCCGGGGCTGGGGATTGAACCTGCATCCCAGGTCCTTGCCCTTGACCAAGAATCAGACCTGGGACCTTTTGGGCCAGTGCTCTAACCACTGAGAACACCAGCCAGGGTGCCATGAGCATTTTTCCCCCTCACTCTGTACCAGGCCTGTGTGTTCCCTTCCAGGATCCCATTCTCCCTGAGTCTCTCCAGTGGGATGGAGACCAGGAGAGAGAACTCCAGTGACCTGTTTCAGGATTCACTGTTAAATGGACAAAGTCAAATCTGACAGGAGGGCCATTCCCTCTTCATTTCTCAGGGGAAAGCACTTGCTCTTATTTTTCCTAATAAAATTATTTGTGGATTAAAAATATATTTCTCTGTTTCTTTTTGGAGCTCATTGCCTCCAGTGTCAGCCTAGTTATTATCAGCCCACTGGCCTGGAATGAACCTGGAGAGTAGGGTTTTGTGTGACTCCCTGGGGTGTTGAAGCTCAGTGTGAGGTTTTAGAACCAGTGGCCTGTGACTCGACGCCCCCTCAGGATGGCAGGCTCATTGGGCTTCTTCTCACAGAACCGCTGCCACCACCGTACAATCTTCAGGAAGTGGAGGTCCCCATTGTGGCGAATGAGATCTGTAGGCAGCAATATGGTAAACTTATCAAGGACGACATGCTGTGTGCAGGGAGCCCAGGCCGGGACTCCTGTGAGGTAAGACCCACAGACTGTGGCCTTCGTTCACTGCTCCTGCCTGCAGGGTCCCTGAGTATTGACCACCAGTCTCTTTTTCCAACAGAATGACTCCGGGGGCCCCTTGGTTTGTAAATGGAGGAACACCTGGGTCCAGGTAGGGGTGGTGAGCTGGGGAGAAAAGTGCGGTCTTCCCGACTTTCCTGGAGTCTATGCTCGAGTGACATCCTTCTTGCCTTGGATCCGCCGTCATATTCACTCCTCTCCTTGAGCCCGGGGCCACACAAGGATCCTGCCCATGTGAGATGAAGACAGGCTCTCCATGGTGTCTGAGGACCTCACTGCTCCTTCCCAATGCCAGCTCTTCACTGCACCTAGCACCCTACTCCACCTCCAGTCCCTCTTAGATCCTCCAGCCTCTGCCACCTCCATCAGTCTGCCTCCCCCTGACAGGCAAAAGGGAGAGGAGGGGTGTGGTCTAAGGTCAGGCGGGGCACTGCAGGCCTCCTGCCTCCTCCCCACCCTCTGTAGCTCATTAAACTGCATGAAAACTGCTCTGGACTGAGTATACTTACCTGTGGGCAGGTCCAGGGTGCCATGGGTGGTGTGTCCTCATGGGAACCAGGCTCTGGAAGGTGGACCAGGTGGGGATGGGCAAGTATGGCTGCAGCATGTCTGGGCTGGAGATCACAGCCCGGAGGGCGGCTCCTGGAGCTGCCCACACCTTTCCTCTTCCTCCTTCCATCCTGGTCAGTGTGGAATGTATGCTTTGAAGGACTTGGACTTGGCAACTAACAAACAGGAGGTGTTGTTTTCCATAGTCACCACTGCTCTGTCTGACCCAGGGTGGCCAAATCCTCATTTCCCAATATTTGATCAACTCCTTTGATCGAATGAAATCCAGTCCCATTTGTATGCAGAACCTCAGTCTCCCATTCTGAGCTTCTCCTGAGCAGGAGAACCTGCAGGGGCCAGGAATGAGCCCTGTTTTCCCTCTTCCTGCACCTGTCCTCTGTCTCCCTTGGCGCCTCCCAGAGGCTGCTCTCCCAGCACTGGCGTCCCTGCTGGAGAAGCACCGCAGTGCACCCTCCTCTCAGGCTCCTCAAAGCCCATCCTTTCTCCCAGGGGGCAGGAAGGGCTCCCAGAGGAGATGAGCTTCTGTCTCAGATGGAGGACTGAGAAGGGGCTGTGGAGCTCCTCCTGCCCAGGCAGTGATGTGCAGTTCCTGCTGGGTTAGGATTTGGGGGGCATGGCTGGTTCCTGGCTGGCGTGGGTGCCTACACCGACAGGTTGTGGCCAGGACCCAGGAGAGCCTGGGGAGCCTGAGGCGGGTGAGGGGGCTCCATTCTCCTCAGCCACAGGCCGGTCCTCAGCCTGATTTTAAAATTTGTTGGAGCCTTTGAGGTCTCTGACCAGTGCTCAGGACCACTGCCCCAGAGGCCAGGGGGGACAAGTCCTGCTCTCTCCCTGTGACCTGGTCCTTCGGGGAGGGCTGCCCTCCAGTTGGGGAGTGTGGGAGCTCCAGGGCAGGCATAGCAGGAGCTTTGTGCCCCATGTGCCTGGGACTGAAGTCTGGGTTTCCTGGGCGCCAGGAGCTCTTCAGGAACTCCTTTTTTTTTCTAGGAAAATGAGGCCCAGGACTCAGCTGGAAGGCACCACCGTGCAGATGGCCCCCTGGGGCATCTGTTCCACCCAGGGAGTGAGGAGGGGCTGACCCAGATCAAACTGGCGCTGTACCCTGGCCCTCGGGTTCCAGCACACTTTCTGCCTAAGTGACTGCCCTGTCTATGGGCCTATGGATGGGTGCTGCCAGGGTGTCCACAGGCATCCAGGTCCCCTCTGCCTGACAGGAGGGGTGTGGGCTGCCTGCAGTGCTATTGGACCCTGGGGGATGTGACTCAGTAGGGCTTTTCCCATGGGTGAGGGTGTAGTCAGACCTCAGTGTTTCCAGGGTTAAGAATGAGGGCTGAGTGACTAGAGGCCAGAGCTCCCAGGAGGGAGAGGACCTGAGACTTGGTGTGGAGGGAAGGCTGGAGTGAGACACACCTGGGCCTGGGGCCCTTTCTGCAGGCATGGCCACTGGGTGGCCCCACAGGGCTCTCTCTAAGGAGGATGGGCACAGGGCTAATGGTCCCACCACTCCTACCTGCTACCACTTGCCTGGAATCATCAATCATCTCAGCATCTGGCTTCCTGGGCTGACCAGTATGTCAAGATGGGAGGAGCCAGATGCCTGGGCTGGAGATGTACAGGAGATGCGTTGCCTCTGGGTTCTGAAATCTGTTCTAACTGAGTCCTGGGCCAGATAAGGTGGGAACACTGAGCCAGCAGGGCTGTGTCCCCCAAAAGAGACCCTATAGGCCAGGTCAGTGCCCATGGGGACACTGGGGAGAACGTTGGCCTCTTCCCCTTGTCTGAGGTGACAGGAGACACCCTCAGGCTTGGAATGGAGATGCCATGCAGGGCCACACCCTTCCCTGTGGAAGTCACAGCTCAGTCACTGCCAGGCTCACCCACCTGTGGTGCCCTGGAGTGGCAGTGAAAGCCCAGGACTGGGGGAAGGTGTGTGTGTGTGTGTGTGTGTGTGTGTGTGTGTGTGAGCTTAAACAACACAAATTCATTCTCTCACCAGTTGGAGGCCAGAAGCCCTCAGCCAAGTTGTTCTGGGGCCCCACCTCCCTCAGGATCCTGCCTCCTCCACTTCTATTGGTGCTGGGACCCTTGTCTTGATGAGGAATCACTGGACCCCCCCTCCTCCCCGTCCTACCACTCCCTGTGTCTCTCTGCATCCTGCCTTCTTCCTACAAGGACACCCATCACTGGTTTAGGGCCTCCCCTCCTCCACTATGACCTCATCTGACCCAGTCCCCTCGGCATCTGTTTCTCAGTGAGGTCAGATGTGAGGGACTGCACTGGTCCACAATGACCTACCTCATTGGTGAGGTTCCAGCCCACCAGGCTGTGTGCTCCTGAGGGGGAGCCCCCTGAGGAGGCCAGGGACTGGCACAGGAAAGCGTTAGGATCCAGCACCCAGGGGCACCCCATCCAACCACAGGCCGCAAGGGCCTCTGCACCTCTCAGGGGAAGAAGCAGTGAGCTCCACACCTCCCAGGGCCTTCCTCCAACCCGGGATGCCGGCCACACAGAGGCTGCAGCTCTGAGGCTCCCAGTGCTGGACAGGGCGCCGCTGCTGGTCCAGGCTGCACTGGCGTCTCAGGAGCAGCAGACACGATGGCGGTAAAGGTATTGGTGATGGGCCATGCAGCCGACCCTGAGAAATGTTCCTGAGATGGAGGTACAGCTGGTGTCTGGGGACATGGAGCTCCTTTGTCTGGGACCAGAGAGGCAGCCATGCCGCCATCTTGGTGGGACAAATACACTGACCACCAGGCAGAGGCAGGGCTGCTGTGCCACAATGGGGGGCAGGGACGGGGAGGGCCCTGGGTTTCCCTTGTGCCCCTTCATCTATGTGATGGCAGGTGGACACGTACAGCCCCCAGCCTGAAAAGTCCCTATGTCAAGAGCTCAGCCCCTCAGGGATGGGGGTCCGGGTCCCGCTTCCAGGTGAGCGCCAGTGTCCCAGTTGGGAGCAAAGAGTGAGGGTCTCCGTGGACAGTGTGGGGCCTGTCGGCCTCAGTTGTGCCCTGAGCCTCTGCTTCCCAGGTTCCTGGGCAGGGACTCCTGGGTGGTTCTGTGGCGGCCACCTCAGCACAAGAGCCAGAAGGCGGTGGGCACTACCAGTCACAGAGGCGGGCCAGGTCCCCTCAGGGCGGGACTTGATGGCAGAGGCTGGGAGGCCTGGCAGCTCCTCTGGCTGCCCCACCCCGTCAGATCCCGCTTGGTTGTGCAGGAAGAGGCATGGGCTAGCCTTGTGTCCTTTGGGGGCGTGGACTGGGTCTCCCGTGGGCTGGTCTAGGGGACATCAGCTTGCATTGTGCTCCAGCCTCGCCCTCTGCCCAGCTCTGCTCTGTCCACCTGCTTCCCAGGTGCCTCTCCCTGATGTGTTCCCATGAAAGCCTGTATCGGTACAGCTCCGGAGAACCCCCAGGGGAGGGCATTGTGCGTGAGCTCTGCTGGGGGCATTGAGTGTGCCCACAGGCTATGTGCCAGGCAGAGGGCATGCTCTAGGCATATGGTGTGCTCCATGATGCCTCACAGGGCTCAGCGGATTCAGGGGCTTCCCTGTGGCTCTAGGGGCCCAGCAGCAGCTCTGGGGCTCTGCCTGCCTGTGCCCAGCGCTCCTGGACTTCTGCCAACAAACCTGCTCCTCTTGGCATGCTCTCCTTGCTCATGCTGCTGCCTGGCTGTGTTTGTGGCTGAGATCCCTGCAGCCAGAGCAGGCTGCTGCCCAGTGACAGTCAGGGGTAAGGTGTGGCAGTGGCAGCACCAGGGCCCAGCAGCAACTCCTTGATTCCTGCTGACTGATCCCCCGACCTGGGGTGGGTTCTGAGAGAGGAGAAGCTCTCTCTGCCCATGGCCCATCCAGGGAGCCCCCACCTTCCCCTTTTCTGTGCACAGGAAGAAGGGGTGCAAAGAGGGTCCCAAGGATAGTCTCTCAAGGTGAGGATGATCCTGCCTGCACCCCTGCTTCTCCATCCACACACAGGTCCCCTGCCCTTGGTGGTCTCAGCCAGGCCCCTGCCATTCCCACAGATGCTGTGGCTGCTGTTCCTGAGCCTTCCAGGCCTGGGGGGCTCTGTGGCCTTGTTGCCAGGTGAGTCCTCACTCCCTGACCCATCTTCTGCTCAGGCTGCCCCCATCCCTCAGCATCAACTCAGGGCGGGACTCCTTGGTTCCTCCTGGGGGAGACTGAGTGAGAGGGGCCCTGCTGGGGTCTAAGATGGCATACCCTGTCCCCTTTGTTCCCAGGTCCCAGCTCAGGGAGGCAGCAGGGTGGTACTGTGGGGGCACACAATACCCCGCTGGCAGATGGCCTTGGCAGGTCAGTGTGCGATGGTACAATAAGGAGCTGGAGCTGTGGCAGGACCTGTGTGGGGGTTCCCACATTCACCACCAGTGGGTGCTGACCTCAGCTCCCTGCACCCAACGGTGAGCCATGCAGCCTGAGGATCCCTGGCAGGGGTTGGTGGGACACACACAGAGGGTTGATGGGAGGTGGGCTGTGGGCAGGGCCCTGGGTCTGGGGAAAGCCACTGTCTGGGAGCCCCACTCCTGCTGCTGTGCCCCCACTGGCCCAGTCCCTAAGGCTCTTCTGAGAGGCTCCTGGTCCCTCCCCCAGAAAGGACGTGGAGGCTTATGGCCTCAGGGTTCAAGTTGGGCAGCTGAGACTCTATGACCATGACACTGACAAGTGTGAGTAGGGTCTTCCACCACCCCAAGTTCAACCAGAGCCTGTCTGCAGAGGGGGGCGCGGACGTCCCCCCTGTTGAAACTGGAGGCCCCTGTGACACTGTCCGAGCACATAAGCCTGGTCCCCCAGCCACCTGCCTTGCTGAAGGTCCCTGAGAGGAAGATGTGCTGGGTGAGCAGCTGGGGTTACAGCAGTCTCAGAGGTGAGGCTCAGGGGGACCTGCTGGGTGTGGGGAGGGAGACACAGGGCAGCCGCTGGAGGTGTGGTTGTGGCTTTCGTGTGTTTGTCTTCTTTCCCCTAGCATGAAGCCTTCCAGGCCCAGCCATCCTGTGAACTGTGTCAGAAATGCATTTCTCTTTGTTGCCCAGTAACCTCCACTGGGTGGAGGGAGCGTTTTGTGGTCTGTTCCTGCCTGAGAGACTGCTGCAGCCTTCTGGCTGTTGTCAGCCATGCTGCTGTGAACCTGTTTGTTCAAGTACTGCCAGAGCACCTGTTCTCTAGTCATTTAGAACATGTTCCCATTGCAGTTTATAGTCAGTATTATTTTGTATTAGTTTCAGGTGTTCGCACAGCGGTTGGACAGTCATATACTTTACAAAGTGTGCCCCCATCCCTCATAGTTCCATACCTACTGGCAGCATACATGGCTGTGACAGTATTAGTGACTATATTCCGTAATCTGCACTCACATTCTCTGTGACTGTTTTGTAGCTACCCAGGTGTATTTTTTAATCCCCTCTTCTATTTCACTCAGAACCCCACCCTTCACCCATCTGGCAACCACCATCTGTTCCCTGTTCTATGACCCTTTTTCTCTTTTTAGTTTATTTTATTCTTTAGATTCCACACAGAGGTGAAATCATGTGGTATTTGTGTTTCTCTGACTGAGTTATTTCACTTAGCATAATGGCAAGATTTCTCTTATTTAATGGCCGAGTAATATTTCATTGTCCATAGAGGGTGGGGTAATAAGGTTTATAAATGTTTATATGGAAAATAGTGTAATAATTAATAAATAAAAATGCAAGAACAAACTCTGTATTTTGCCTACTCATAAACATATGTCTACTTGTGCTTTATGTTGTCCCAGAGCAGGGGTCACCAACCTTTCGGACCACACAGACCCCCAGTTGTCCATGGACCATCGGCTGGTCATTGCTGTCCCAGAGGTCCCTTAAGCTATCCTCATTTTAAAAATTCTTTTTTTTCTTCATTCTTTGATTAGGTGTTTTCTGTCAGCTTGTCATTTAAACTGTGGATTCGATTTTGTGTTTCATCTAATCTGCTTTTATTCCTTCTAGTGTAGTCATTTCAAATCTCATATCTTTAATTTCTGACCATGTGTTCTCTTATGGTTTCTATGCCCCTTTTTAAAATGCTTACTGTCTCCTTATTGCAGTCCTCACTGAGTTCATCAACCCTTCCCCTACGTTCCTTGAGCATCTTTGGAACCATTGTTTTGAACTCTGTATCTGGTAGATTGCTTGTCTCCATTTAATTTAGTTCTTTTCCTGGGGATTTCTCCTGTTCTTTCATTTGGGGCACGCTTCTTCTCCCCCCCCGCCCCATTTTGTCTGACTCTGTATGTGTTTTTCTGTGTTAGGTAGATCTCCTATGTCCCTCTGTCTTGGTAGGGTGGCTTTTTGGGGTACATATCCTGTGGGGCTCAGTGATGCATTTTCTCTGATTCTCTAAGCTAGGTGCCCAGGAATGTCCTTGGTGTGGGTTGTGTGAGCCCGGCTATTGTAGTTGAGTCTTGATTGTTGTTGGCCTGTTGTAGGTAGGGTTGACCCTCAAGTTGGGGTCTATGACTGTGAGTATTGACTCTGATCTCACTGTATGAGCTGCTGCGAGTAGGCTGACCCCATGAAGCAGAATGTGCCCAGCAGGATCGGGAGCCTGCAGAGATCTCCCTTTGAGTGTGCCACTTGTGGAGCTAATTGGGTTGTACTCTGCTGTGGGCTGGTCGTGGGGCTTCTGGGGAGGCACTCTGGTGCAGGTCAATGTCAGACCCTGCCTGTGACCATCCTGGGCTATCTGTTAGAAGCTACAGAGTGCTCCACAGTTGGTGGCTCCCTCTGCTAGGCTTGGGTTCACATGGGAGTTGCCAAGCTGCATACTGAGTCTGAATCCCCAGCAATACCAGACCTGCTTCAGGACATAAAAGGATCAAAGCACCCCAACATCTGCCTCTGCCTGTCAGTTGCCATTGGCTCTGTCACTGAATGAGCCTCCAGCTAAGCTAGATGCCCCAGGAATGCCCATTGTGTGGGTCAGGTGAGCCCTGCTGTTGTAGTTGAGTTGCATGAGGTAGATTCTCAATGAGTCATTGGGTTGGGGCATGTGGTGTTCATCAGATTGATACAGATTCAAACTCAGTGCCAGTGCTGGGTGTGACAGCACTCAACAGAAGCCTCAGGGAACACCAAGGTCATTCACCACCACCACCCACCACCCAACACCCACAACCCACCACCCACCACCCAATACTCACCTGGGGTTTTCACATCTTTTTAGTGGTGTAGGGTCTCAGGGAGTAATCAGGATGAGGCCAGTAGAATTCCTCAGGCTTAGCACATTAGGATTTGTCAGTGAGCAGGGAGGGCTCTGCACAGTGTAGCTAGTCGGGGTACCTGAGGAAAATGGCCCTCACCTCAGAGACACACAACTGTCTCTCCCTGTGTGTCTCCACCATCCCAGGAGTCTGCTCAGACTTCCTCAAGAGCCTTCTGAGAAAGACTGTATGGATCCAGGTTGGTTGCAGCTAGCAGACTCCCCTGCGGGGCTTGAGCTTGGTTTGGCGGGACCATTGGGAGCCTGGAGGCAGGGGCAGGGGTGTGGGGTGTAGGGTGTGGGGTTGTGTGTGTGTGGTGGGGGGAACAGGGTGTAAGTCTATTCCCTCAGCTTGATGCCCTATGGAGGGGAGTGTTCACCTCAGGAGAGGTTGCATCTGTGGGCATGTGGGAGAGGGACTCAGCCCTGGATAATGGAGGCTGCCCCTGTAGCCCCTCCCCAAAGCCATACAACCCAATCTCTCCCTGTGTGACTCCCGTCCATTCCAGGATACTTGAGTACCTGTAAATGACATGTTTATGCACTGGCCCTTGCATAGGGCATGTGGGTTCCTAGCAGTCTTCCTGTCTCATTCTGGCAAGTTCAGTCCCCACTGATGTTCATAGCCAAATGTTGTGTTGCTCCTCTTCCAGGCACTGGTGTTCCAAGTGGGGAACACAGAAGGGGGTGGAGACCCCTCCCTTCCTAGAGGGGACCTTTGCCGCTGCGGTGTCCCTCCTGACTCTCAATGCCAGACCTTTCTGTGTCTCCACCCTCCCTACCCATCTCCATGTGGCTTCTTCTATGTGTCATTAATGATAAGATTTCCTTTCAGCCAATCTCCAGTTGGTGAGTTAGGTTGATTGTCTATAATTTAGTTGTAATTGCAATTTGATCCTGGGAGGAGGTGAGTGTACCTTCCACCTACTCTGTCACCATCTTGGATCCCTGTTTTCAATTCTTTTCTGTATAAACTGAAAGTAGAATTTCTGGGCCATGTGCGAATGCTACATTTGGTTATTAGAGGGGGGATTTCCTTTTGAGCCCAAATGTGTGCAGAACTGGGGTTTTATGATTAGATTCATGGACATTGAGGACACAGGTGTTTACTGTGCCAGGCCGACAGGCCCTCTTATGGCTCTGCCTGGGCCCTCCCCATGCTCCGTGTGGGTGTTTGGGCCTTGATTGTCCTCCTGAGTCAGTCTGGGAGCGAGAGGCAGGGCCCGTGGTGATCTCACAGTGCACAGGTCCCTAAATCAGAATGAAAACCCAAACGTTCAGCACAGAAGTGTTTCCTTCTGTTGTGATGCATTTCTATGGGATGAGTCCTTGGTCCATTCCTTTTCAAGGAGAAAAATCCTGGGATAACACTCTCCCCTCAGTGCCTACCCTGAAATATGTGGAGACCAGACTCTGGTTGATGAAGTGCTGAGTCCAGAACTAAATGGGCTTAATAGCTGCTGGGAGCCTAAGTCCCAGGACCAGGTGTAGCTGGTTCTCGACCTGATGGACAGGGCCCACAGAGGGACTTCCTATGCTTTCCACTGATGGCTGGGAGTGGCCCAGAGAGGAAAGGAGTACCTGGTTTTTGGGAAGGAGCAGAAGTTGGACTAGCCATGGTTCTCAGCCAGCCCCTCCCCATAGCTCCACTGTCCTGACTCTACCAGCTGCAGGAGGTGATGGTTCTCATTGTGGTGAACAGGGTCTGTAATCAGCACTACCAGAACTCTTCCAACAATGCTGACCAGATTATCAAGGAGGACATGCTGTTTGCTGGGAGTGAGGGCCAGGACTCCTGCCAAGTGAGACTCCACCTGTCTCCGTCCTCTGTCCTCTGTCCCCACCCGGCGCAGAGGAATCTGGACTCAGAAGCTCCATGCAGAAGCCCGTGTGTAGATGTTCACTGAGTCCTGGCTCTCCCCACAGGGAGATTCCGGGGGTCCCCTGGTGTGCAGCTGGAAATGCACCTGGGTCCAGGTAGGGATTGTGAGCTGGGCATACCTCTGTGGTCATCACGACTTCCCTGGGTGTATGCGTGGGTGATGAGCTACATTTCTTGCATCGAGAAGTATCTTCCTCTGCCCCCTGGATCCTAGATGAGGTCAGGCAGGATTCCCATGATGGGGAACCCTCTACCTTCTTTGTTGAAACCCCTGCTGATTTCCCAATTTTAACATCTTTTTAAATATATTTTAAAATATATTTAATTGATTTTCTTAAAGAGAGGAAGGGAAAGAGATAGAGAGCCTGAAACATCGATGAAAGAGAAACATCGACCAGCCACTTCTTTCACATCCCCCACTGGTGATGTGTCCGCAGCCAATGTACATGCCCTTGACTGGAATCGAACCTGGGTCCTTTCAGTCTGCAGACCGATGCTCTACCACTGAGCCAAACCGGTTTCAGCCCAATTTTAACATCCTTCTCCAAACCTCTTTACCCATTGTCTCACCCTCCACAGAGACATCGGCCTCCTGCCCTCTGGGTTACCCACCTTTCCTGGACTTAGAGTGGCAGACACAGGAAGAAGCTCTAAAGGCTGGTGTCTCTCACAGGAGGGTGGGCCAGGTAAGTGGCCTGTGCCCATGGTCTCCTGCTCACCCTCTGATTCCCATTAAACTTGAAAAAGCCAGCTTCACACCGTGGCCTCAGATGGTGGCATGGACTCATCGTGGCGTTGACTGAGGATGCAGTGCGGCCTTTCTGAGAGGTCCTGTGTCCCTGGTCTCCGTGTGTGGGTGTGAAAAGGCTTTCAAAGGTTTAGTTCCATATGATGGCATTTCTGGGAGCTTATACAGGTTATGCTTGTCCCAGTGTCCCTTCCTCTATCCCTCCACTTTCCTTGTCCTTTCTTCCCTCCCTCCCTCCTTTCCCTGCCTTTTTTATTTTGTCTTTCTGATCTTCTATATTCTCTCTCTTATTTCCTACTTGTTTCTTCTTATTTCTCTTCCCTCCTGCCCTCCGTTCCTCCTTCCTTCCCTTTGTTATCCTTGATCAAAGGTGCCCAGCATGGACAAGGTCTCAGGGAAAGTTCACTGAGTGGGTTCCTGGGTTCCTGGAACCCACAGGGAGGTGAGGAAAGACATAAACACAGCACTGCAGTGAGTGTGGGACATGGTGTGGAGGTGAGTGCTGAAGACAGAGCTGGAGGGACACAGGGCATGACCCAGCCTGGTCCTGCTACGAGGATTTGATGGGGCTGAGCTGCTAGGCCCAGCTCATGAAGCATGAGCAAGGGTGGGTATTGTGGGAAGAGGCTCCAGGCAGAGGGACAGAGGTGATGGGGACATAGGCATGAACTTGGAAGGGGTTTGAGGGGCGGAGGGCCATTCTCTGAGTGTGTTTGAATGTCGGCTTGCTTGGTTTTCAACATCAGCATAACAGAAACAGAGGAATCTGAAAAAAAATCCCTTAAAATACAAAAAGAACATCTTTGTATATTGTTTGAGAGCCTCCAACTTCAGAGGCTTCTTAGAGATTCAGAACCCCTTATAAGGAATTAAAAAAAAACTGTCTGGAAAAACTAAAACATTTTTTTATGTGGGTGCTGGCCCTAAGGGCGAGGGTAGAGGGGAGGGGATAAAATTAAAGAAGGGGAAACTCAAAGCTCTCATGATATCTATATTTTGACGTGGTGTATTTCTGTAAATAATTTTAAAAAAAGAAGTGTGGGCCCTGGCTGGTTTGGTTGGAGTGTCCGACCACAGAGCGAAGAGGCCTGGTTTTGATTCCCAGTAAGAGCATGTACTTGGTTGCAGGTTTGATCCCCAGCCCCATGTTGGGGTGCCTGCAAGAAGCAATGGATTGATATTCTCTATCCTCCCCCCCTTCCCTTCCAGTCTCTCTAAAATACAATAGAAAAAAAATACCCTGGGTTAGGATTAATTAAAATAGATAAGAAAAGGATGCTGAGATACAGTGCACATGGGCATTCAGGCAAACAGCTGTGTGTGGGAGGTTGGTGGGCAGTGCCCTGCACTCCTGCTCTGGGCAGGGGTCCTTCTGGCCTCAGGCCACCATTGGGGGTCCCAGAGAGCTGGGTCTGAGTGAGAGGAATGGATGCCCAGAGAGAGGGTGGGGCTGGGTGTGCATCAGGGACAGGATCAAAGCCGGAACTGTGATGAGGGTGTCTGAGCACTGATAGGGGAAGGCTGAGGGCAGGTGGGCAAAAGGCACAGCTTCTGTTACCTAACAGCCCCATTGTGCAACATCTCAGTGGAAGCTGAAGAGCCAGGGCGTGTGGGGATGCTGTGTGGGCAGCACTGTGCCAGAATCCATAGTTCCTCACCTGTCACAAGGGAGGTCTTGGGATCTCCAAGGGAGGGCTCATGGAGGCTCTCATTCATGTCATTGGCTGTCCCATTCGGGCCCCACCAAACCTCAGAACAACTGTGAGCACACGGACAATGACACTGAATCTCACTCACTCTGGCCTATTGTTCAGAGGGACACAGGCCCCAGCACAAGTTTGTGTCCACAGGACGGCTTTGCTCCTCACCGAGGGCAGCCCTTGTGATGGCTTCCAGGCAGCACCCCTGTCCGCAGTGCCCGCCGGGGCTCTGACCAAGGCCCCTGAGTTCTGTGTGCTGCTCCCTGGCTGCTCTACTGGTGACTGTCCTACCACATCCAGGCCTCTGTTCTAGATGCAGGTTGCCAGCGTGTGACACCCAGGCTGTCCGGCTCCACCTCCACCATCCCCGCCTTTCTCCTGCTTGGCTCCCCACTCTCCCTCCTCCCGGTGGCCAGGTACCCTGACACCCACCGTGTTCTAATGGGTAGGAGACTTGACTGGCATCACCTGGGCTCCTACCACACAGGCCCTACAGCTGGAGGTTCCCGCAGCCTCTATGTGGGGCGTTCCAAGTATCTTGGTTGGTAGTTGGTTTGCTTTCCCCTGAGGTGACCAGTTTTGCCAGAAGAGGTGCCAGTTGCAGTGGCCTGGTTGCTCCCCCTGGCTCCAGGGCATGCTGGGAGAGAAGGCTGGAAGCCCAGGGCCCTGCAGGCAGACTTCCACCCATGACTGTGTTCTCAGCCCCAGGCTGGTCTCCCTGCAACTGGAGCCTCCTAGATCTGCCCTCCAGGTGTGCCCAGGCATCAAAATCTTTATATATATATATATATATATATATATATATATATATATATATTTGATTTTTTTACAGAGAGGAAGGGAGAGAGATAGAGAGTTAGAAAACGTCGGTGAGAGAGAAACATTGACCAGCTGCCTCTTGCACACCCTCTACTGGGTATGTGCTGGCTACCAATGTACATGCCCTTGACCGGAATCGAACCTGGGACTTTTCAGTCCACAGACCAACGCTCTACCACTGAGCCAAACTGGCTTTGGCCATGCATCATATCATAATCTTCATGTGCATGGGCATATGTGATTTTATGCGTGTGTGTGTGTGTGTGTGGGGGGGGGTTGTCCTATTGCATGGATTGGGTAGCTCTGATACATGCAGACATATGGTCACATATAACTTTGATAGACGTTGGACAGGAGCAAATCACAGCGAACACCATGAGACAAGGCCACTTGCCAACAAGTTCACTGTCTGAGTTTACGAGGGGCGTCCTGTATCCTATCTTTTATTCCTGACACCGGACATGTATTTCTCTGCCTTTGTTTACATCCTTGAAAATACTGAGCCTGAATTTCTTCTTCTCAGATGTCTCTTCCCATTGCCTTGTATTGGAAGACAACAGGCTACATTGGTATTTTAAGCTTTCTCACACTTCTATCAAAATTGGCACAAGCCCTCCTACATTGGAAAATTTAAAAAATATACTTCTAAAGAAATGTTAGAATGAAAATTAAAAAGTATATATGACTCACAAAGGTGACAATACTACATCCTAATATTAACAGGGACGTGGTGGCTTGCACCAGGAGGGAAATGACCAGTCTTTTCTGGATTCAGTACAAATAGAACAGAGAATGTCCTGTTGAAGTCAAGAAGTGAGAAAAAAGATGTCAGAGGAAACTGAAAGAGAGAGAGCATAAGCAATAGAATAAAAGATCGGCTAACTAAAGGAAGAAAGTCAGGGGTGATTTAAAACAAAAGAAGCACATGAACTAGATAATAAAGAAATTTTAGGGTTGGAAAGCCAAAAGTGAGTTCCTTAAATCTAATGAAACAGGCAAACTTCTGGAAAGATTGATCAGGTAGGAAAACTGATGTACAGATAATCCTATATAATAAAAGCCTAGGTGGCGTCAGGCCCACCCACGATACCCTTGAGGGACATTGTCACAAGACGGTAGCCACAAGATGGCAACCACAAAATATCTGCCAAGATGGCTGGCAGGGGAGGGCAGTTGTGGGCAACCAGGCCTGCAGGGAATGGCAGTTGAGGGTTGGGGGGACCAGGCCAGCAGAATAGGCATTTGGGCGTGACCAGGCCTGCAGGGGAAGGTAGTTGGGGGCAAGATCTGTCTGGAAGGGGAGCAGTTAGGGGGCAATCAGGCTGGCAGGCAAGCGAGCGATTAGGATACAGCAGTCTGGGATTGTAAGAAGGATGTTTAGACGGCCCTTTTAGGCCTGATCTTGCAATCAGTCAGAAATGCTGCAGTCAGACATCCCCTGAAGGGTCCCAGATTGGAGAGGGTGCAGGTCCAGCTGAGGGACACCCCTCGCACCCTGTGCACCAATTTGGTGCACCAGACCTCTAGTATTAGTAATAAAGAGATTAACAGAAACATGGACAGGCAGAGATTTTTAATTATCTAAAAAAGTTAGTATGAACAACCACATTAGATAAATTTGCCC
The DNA here is from genome assembly GCA_036971965.1 of Nyctalus aviator. NCBI lineage: Eukaryota > Metazoa > Chordata > Mammalia > Chiroptera > Vespertilionidae > Nyctalus > Nyctalus aviator. The sequence continues at coordinate 9,877,035 of CM072926.1, read as the reverse complement.
TCAGGTGAAATGGACAGATTTGAGAAAAGTATAACTATTGGGAACGGATTTGAAGAAAGGGAAGTGCGACCAGACTGAAAATCATGAGAGGCCTGCCTCTGGGTGGGTGAACATCTACCCAGAACTAAAATATAATGGAAAACGCAAGACAGTTACAGCACAGCATGGCTTCCTGGAGAATTACATTGAGCCTTCAAGGTCCGATGGATCTGCCAGGGAACAGAAAGAGAGGCGATACACTGGCACCCTGTCTGGAGATCAGAACCAGGCACAGAGAATAAAAGAAAGTTTTAGGCCACTTTCCATTATGAACATAGAATGAAGAAACACAAAGTAAAACATTGTCAAACCAACTTTTAATGTGTAAAATAATTACCAAAGAACCCAGGAAGGTCTGAACCACCATGGTTTAGCAACAATTAGTGCAATATACCACATTAACGGAGCAGAAATAGATGATAAATGCCATGAGATAATCTCAATAGATATGGAAAAATAATTTTATTTTAGTTGATAAATTCAACCATAGTTTGTGATGAAACTCTTAGCAAACTTGGGCCATAGGTGACTTCTTTAAACAATAACGGTGGCTTTCCCACAGCCCTCAGCAAACGTCCTGCTTGTGGGGGTCGGGGGTACGCTGGCAGCCCCGCCCCTGAATGAGGGATGATGGACAGGGAGGCCCAGACAGTGCAGGTGACTCCAGGCAGCACACAGCGACCAGAAACTCACAAAAGGAGTGAGGATCAGCGGGGAGGGGAAGAGCCTACCAGGAACAACATAGCAGTGTACATGGAACTACCAAGGCCATCTGCACACAATGTTAGAACTAATATGGGTATGGCGAGGCAGCTTTGCCCACGACCATTGCAGGTCCAGTGATAAAATCCCACAGGGCTCCTAGCCACTGCCAGTTGCCACTTAGAAGAGGAATCAGTAAGATAGCATTGCCAATGACGGCTACCAGTGAGGGCGAGTGAAATGTATTTTGTTGACATAAGAACTGAGAAAGTGCTAGACTGCCACTAGGTAGTCTCCCTTTTCCCCTCACCAGTGTCTTCTGTTTGAGCACCTGATTTTAAGATGAACAAGATCTGAAGGGTTCACAGTGGGCCAGGTCACTCACCTATGATATGAGGCCATCGTGTATCAAAAGAGCTTTTATTTCAGGCACCTAGGTGCAGTTGGCTGAGGCCCAAAAAGCAATCAGCAGTGACTGAAGGGGGAGGCAGGGTTTTACTAACTTTTGCTGGCTGCAAACAGTTCTGCTGGTGTAAGGGTCCGGTCCTCCTTTCTTCCCATCGCCAGATCTAATGGTTGTCTAGGCTATGCCGTGCTCAAGGCTGCAGGCTTTCTGTAAGATAACTGCTAAGCACAATAAGTTTTCTCTGCCCCATTTTATTCTGCTTAACATTTCATGATCAAGATGCTTTCTGGACAAAGGTTCTTGGTCATGAGCCAAAATAACACAATTCTATATAAAGTTTAGATGTGTGTGGTTTCTTGAGAAGAAAAATGAGTCCTCTTACATGTCAATGAATTAAGAGTAAGGAGTGTCTGAGATAAGTAAATCTTAACAATGAGGTTATAATATCTAATCTTCAGGTTGTGTGAATCTTATGAAAATGTCAACAATTGTATTTGTTCCAATGTTTGTCCAAGAAAAATGCCTTTGTTCACTATAATTATAAGAAATATTAATCATGTTCTGTTAATCATGGTTGCTTTTTTTCTGTTTAGACAAAACACATTCTCACCTGGCTGGGAGTTGTGAGCCCTGGGACATGGAAGCTAGCAGACAAATGCAGTCCATCCTCCTGTCCAGAGAACTGTCTATCATTAGTGGAGAGATTTACAACCTCGTGACTGAGATAATTTAGTTCCATAGGCACCTGCTTTGTACAACTTCAGCCCCTATTACCTGTTATCTGGTCCCGTGGTGCCTGGAGGCGTCCACCCTCGGTGACCCCACCACCCCAGCCTGCATGATGTGTAACCTGTAATGATGCCCCGTGCCCACTTCCCCATGCCTGTCATTCTGCTTCCCCACACCATCTCTGTCCCTCTACTCAACTGAAGCAGTGGCTGATCGTGGGCCCCAAAGCAGATTTCTCTGGCTGACCTGCTGCGCTCCCATGCTGCTGGCAGGACTGGAATAAACGCTCCCACATGATTCAAGCCTTTCTCTGTTTAATGGTCTCAAGCAGTGACAGGCAGCCTGGACCCACTAGCTGGTCGGTTACAAGTTCACATAAATGGAATCCCACACTGCGTGATCTCCGCGCCTTGCTGATTTCACTGAACATGTTTCCAGGGAGCACTGTACTTTGTAAATCTCCTGCTCGGTTTCCCATTGGGTTAGTTGGCGTCTACACCCAGAGCATCTCTGTGGTATGAAGGGCCACTATGGGAACAAGCCCCTTCAGCAGGCATTTGTTTGCACTGCCCCTCCTCCACCTGCTTCTGCCCCAGGAGGACTGATTGAAATCTCTCATGTGCTGCCACTTCCCGCCTGTCCTCTGCCCTTGGCTTTCATGTCATTGGCCCAGGATGGAGACGCTATGGAGGTGGTGGCTGCTCAGTCATGACTGCCGGGGGAATAGTCAGAACTTGGCAGAAGGCACTCGCAGAAACACACACCTGTGTCCTGTTGTTTGTTAGTGTCCAGCACCCTTACCCTGATTGGTGACTCAATGTATGGTCCATATAAGGTGCCTGGTTAGGTGTTCAGGTACCTCCAGGCCGCAGGTATGTCATACTCTGCCCACAAGTTGGGGGAAGGGAGGGTCTATCAGAAACCCCAGTGGTTCTCTGTGACATGGCAGCTTCCACATTGGGGCCCAGTGGAGGCAATTAAACGCTCCCCTCAAGGCGGGACCTTCAGCACAGCTGAAGCTGGAAGATGGCTCTCTCTGGGCAAGAAGCCCATCTTCCCGGTCACAGGGCATGCTCCGCTCCAGTGAATGTTACCAGGACCCTGTCCCCGGAGGCCAGTAAAGGTCTGGAAGGTGGAGCAGCCCTGCCTGCATCCCTGCTGAGACCTGGGGAATTGGTGCTCGCCTCCCTGCACAGGGGTGTTTGTCCTGGTCCTGGTCCTGGTCCTAAGAAGGGGAGGGACTTGGCCAGCGGACGGGATAGGCCCCTGAGCACCCATCGCTGCAGTTGTCTCTTTGTGCTCCGAGTGCAGAGGGATGGGTGGCAGGAAGCAGAGGCACAGAGGTGGCTGGTGTACCGGGCCCTGTGGCTGCCATAGGAATGAGCAGACACTCGGGATCTTACCACATCGTGGATCCAGTCTCTGGGTATTGGGCCTGGTGTCCAAAATCACCTGCCAGCAGGGGTTCCTGGGAGGCTCAGGAAGAGCATGTAGCTGGAAATGCACCTGGATCCAGGTAGGGATTGTGAACTGGGGATACATCTGTGGTCATCGCGACTTCCCTGGGGTGTACGCCTGGGTGATGAGCTACATTTCTTGAATCTCAAAGTATGTTACTTCATTCCCTGGCTTCTAGATGAGGTCAGGCAGGGTTCCCATGATGGGGAACGCTCTATCTTCCTTGTTGAAACCCCTGCTTCTTTCCCAATTCCAACATCTTCCTCCCAACCGCCTCACTTTTCGTCTCACCCTCCACAGTGTCAAGGGCCTCCTGCTGTAAGGGTCACCCACCTTTCCTGACTTTATTTATTTTAAAAATATATTTTTATTTTTTTTTACAGAGAGGAAGGGAGAGGGGATGAGAGCTAGAAACATCGATGAGAGAGATACATTGATCAGCTACCTCTTGCACACTCCCTACTCGGTATGTGCCTGCAACTAATGTACATGTCCATGCCCCGAATCGGACATGGCACCTTTCAGTCTGCATACTGATGCTCTATCCACTGAGCAAAACCAGTTTTGGCCTTTATTGATTTTAGAGTTACTGAGATGGAGGGGACAGACATGGTGTGGATAGAGGCATAAGCTTAGAAGGGATTTGAGAGGGCAGAAGGCCATTCTCTGGGTGTGCTTGAATGTCAGCTTGCTTGGTTTTCAATATCAGCATTTCAGAAACAGAGGAATCTTTCTTTTTTCTTTTTTTTCTTTCTTCTTTTATTTATTTATTATTTATTTATTTATTACATATTTTATTGATTTTTTTTGCCCCTCTCCCTCCCTCCCACACATCCCCTCCTTCCCCAGAGTTTTATGCCCATTGGTTGTACTTATATGCATGTATAAAAGTCCTTTGGTTGATCTATTATCTCCCCCAGATCCTCCTCCCTTCCCCGCTGAAATTTGACAATCTGCTTGTTGCTTTACTGTCTGTATATCTATATTTTGGTTCATCAGTTTATAATGATCTTTATTATCCACAAATGAGTGAGGTCATGTGGTGTTTCTCTTTCGTTGATTGGCTTATTTCACTCAGATGATGTTCTCCAATTCCATCCAGGTTGCTGCAAAAGATGAGAATTCCTTCTTTTTTATGGCAGAATAGTATTCCATTGTGTAGATGTACCACAGTTTTTTGATCCAATCATCTGCTGACGGGCACCTAGGCTGTTTCCAAATTCTGGCTGTTGTAGATTGTGCTGCTATGAACTTAGGGGTGCATATATCCTTTCTGATTGGTGTTTCTAGTTTCTTGGGATATATTCCTAGGAGTGGGATTACTGGGTCAAATGGGAGTTCCATTTTCAGTTTTTTGAGGAAACTCCACACCGTTTTCCACAGTGGTTGCACCAGTCTGCATTCCCACCAGCAGTGCACGAGGGTTCCTTTTTCTCCACAACCTTGCCAACACTTGTCGTTTGTTGATTTGTTGATGTTGGCCATTCTGACAGGTGTGAGATGGTACTGCATTGTTGTTTTGATTTGCATCTCTCGGATAATTAGTGACTTTGAGCATGTTTTCATGTGCCTTTTGGCCTTCCTTCTGTCTTCCTTTGAAAATATTCTATTTAGGTCCATTGCCCATTTCTTTTTTTTTTAAATTAATTAATTTATTTATTTTTACATATTTTAATGATTTTTTTGCCTCCCTCCCTCCCTCCCACACATCCCCTCCCTCCCCAGAGTTTTCTGCCCATTGGATGTACTTATATGCATGTATACAAGTCCTTCAGTTGATCTATTATCTCCCCCAGATCCTCCTCCCTTCCCTGCTGAAATTTGACAATCTGCTTGTTGCTTTACTGTCTCTATATCTATCTTTTGGATCATCAGTTTATAATGATCTTTATTATCCACAAATGAGTGAGGTCATGTGGTGTTTCTCTTTCATTGATTGGCTTATTTCACTCAGCATGATGTTCTCCAATTCCATCCAGGTTGCTGCAAAAGATGAGAATTCCTTCTTTTTTATGGCAGCATAGTATTCCATTGTGTAGATGTACCATAGTTTTTGGACCCAATCATCTGCTGATGGGCACCTAGGCTGTTTCCAAATTCTGGCTATTGTAGATTGTGCTGCAATGAACATACGGGTGCATATATCCTTTCTGACAGGTGTGAGATGGTACCGCATTGTTGTTTTGATTTGCATCTCTCGGATAATTAGTGACTTTGAGCATGTTTTCATGTGCCTTTTGGCCTTCCTTCTGTCTTCCTTTGAGAATATTCTATTTAGGTCCATTGCCCATTTCTTAATTGGATCATTCATTTTCCTTTTATTTAGTTGTATCAGCTGTCTGTAGATGTTGGAGATTAAACCTTTATCAGTGGTGTTATTTGCAAATATGTTCTCTCACACCGTGGGCTTTCTTGTTGTTTTGTTGATGGTTTCTTTTGCTGTAAAAAAGCTTTTTATTTTGATGTAGTCCCATTTGTTTATTTTCTCTTTAGCTTCCATTGCCCTAGGGGCAGTATCAGTGAAGAAGTTCTTTTGGCATACGTCTGAGATTTTGCTGCCTGTGGATGCTTCTAGTATTTTTATGGTTTCCCGTCTGATGTTTAAGTCCTGCATCCATTTTGAGTTTATTTTTGTGTATGGTGTAAGTTGGTGATCTAGTTTCATTCTTTTGCATGTGTCTGCCCAATTTTCCCAACACCATTTATTGAAGAAACTGCCTTGACTCCATTGTATATTCGTGCCTCCCTTGTCAAATATTAATTGAGCATAGTGATTTGGGTTGATATCTGGGTTCTCGATTCTATTCCATTGATCTATATGTCTGTTCTTGTGCCAGTACCAGGCTGTTTTGAGAACAGTGGCTTTGTAATACAGTTTGAAGTCTGGTATTGAGATCCCTCCTACTTTACCCTTCTTTCTCATGATTGCTGTGGCTATTCGGGGTCTTTTATTGTTCCAAATGAACTTTTGGAGAGTTCTTTCTAGGTCAGTGAAATATGCCTCTGGTATTTTAATGGGGAGTGCATTGAACCTATAGATTGCTTTAGGAAGTATGGACATTTTGATGATGTTGATTCTACCAATCCATGAACATGGTATGTTCTTCCATCTCCTTCCATCTTCCTCTATCTCTTTTTTCAGTGTCGTGTAGTTTTCTGCATATAGGTCTTTTACTTCCTTAGTTAAATTTATTCCTAGGTATCTTAATTTTTTTGGTGCGATGGTAAATGGCATTGCTTTTTTAGTCTCTGTTTCTGTAGTTTCACTGTTGGTGTATAGAAATGCCATGGATTTCTTGGCATTAATTTTGTATCCTGCTACATTGCCAAATTCATTTATTAAGTCAATTAGTTTTTTAATGGAGTCTTTTGGTTTTTTCATGTACAATATCATGTCATCTGCAAATAAAGATAACTTTACTTCTTTTCCAATTTAGATGCCTTTTATTTCCTCCTCTTGTCTAATTGCAATGGCTAGTACTTCCAGTACTACATCAAACAGGAGTGGCGAGAGTGGGCATCCCTGTCTTGTTCCTGTTCTTAGAGGGAATGGTTTTAGTTTTTGCCCATTGAGTATAATGTTGGCTGTGGGTTTATCATATATAGCTTTTATTATGTTGAGGTATGATCCTTGTACTCCCACCTTGTTAAGAGTTTTTATCAGGAAAGGGTGTTGGATTTTATCAAATGCTTTTTCTGCATCAATTGATATGACGATATGATTTTTATCTTTCAATTTGTTTATGTGATGTATCACATTTATTGATTTGCGGATATTGAACCATCCTTGCATTCCTGGAATAAATGCTACTTGGTCATGGTGTATGATCTTTGTGATGCTCTTCTGGAGTCGATTTGCCAGAATTTTGTTGAGGATTTTGGCATCTATGTTCATGAGGGATATTGGCCTGTAATTCTCTTTCATTGAGTTGTCTTTATCTGGTTTTGGTATTAGGGTGATGCTGGCTTCATAGAAGGAGTTTGGAAGTGTTCCTTCCTCTTGGATTTTTTGGACTAGCCTTAGGAGGATAGGTTTTAGTTCTTCCTCGAATGTTTGGTAAAACTCTTCTGTGAAGCCATCTGGCCCTGGGCTTTTGTTTGCTGGAAGTTTTTTGATGACTGTTTCAATTTCTTCCCAAGTTACTGGTCTATTGAGATTTTTAGATTCTTCCTGACTGAGTTTTGGAAGTTTGTATTTTTCTAGGAATATGTCCATTTCCTCCAGGTTGTTCAGTTTGTTGGAATAGAGTTGTTCGTAGTATTTTGTAACAATCCGTTGTATTTCGGTGGGGTCTGTTGTTATTTCACCTCTTTCATTTCTGATTTTGTTTATTTGGGTCCTCTCTCTTTGTTTCTTGGTTAGCCTGGCTAGAGGTTCATCTATCTTGTTTATTCTTTCAAAGAACCAGCTCTTGGTTTTGTTGATCTTATGTATTGTTTTTTTTGGTCTCTATGTCGTTTATCTCCTCTCTGATTTTTGTTATTTCCTTCCTTCTGCTTACACTGGGCTTTTCTTGTTGCTCCTTTTCTAACTCTTTGAGTTGTAGAGTTAGATCATCTGTTACATTTTTTTCTAGTTTTTTGCAATAGGCTTGTAAGGATATGAACTTTCCTCTCAAAACTGCTTTTGCTGTGTCCCATAGATTTTGGATTGTTGTGTTTTCATTGTCATTTGTTTCCAGGATGTTTTTAATTTCTTCCTTGATTTCTCTCGTAACCCAGTCCTTGTTTAATAGCATGCTGTTTAGTCTCCATGTGTTTGATTTCTTTGGAATATTTTTATTGTAGTTAATTTCCAGTTTTATGCCATTATGGTCTGAGAAGATACTTGATATGATTTCTATCTTCTTGAATTTGAAGAGACTTTGCCTATGTCCCAAAATGTGGTCTATCTTTGAGAATGTCCCATGTGCACTTGAGAAGAATGTATACTCTGTGGCTTTGGGGTGGAGTGTTCTGAAGATGTCAATTAATTCCATCTGGTCTAGTGAGTCATTTAGGATTGATATTTCTTTGCTGATTTTTTGTTTAGATGATTTGTCGAAGGGTGACAGTGGGGTATTAAAATCTCCTACTATGATTGTATTGCTATTAATCTCACTCTTAATGTCCTCCAGCAGTTTTTTTTATGTATTTGGTTGCTCCTGTGTTGGGTGCATATATATTTACCAGGGTTATTTCTTCTTGTTGGATTGTTCCCTTTAGTATTATGAAGTGGCCTTCATTATCTCTTATTATGTCCTTCACTCTGAGATCTAATTTGTCGGATATAAGTATTGCTACCCCAGCTTTTTTTTTCATTTCCATTTGCCTGGAAAACTTTTTTCCATCCTTTCACCCTCAGTCTGTGTGCATCTTTTTTTCTGAGGTGGGTTTCTTGTAGACAACAGATGTATGGGTCTTGTTTTCTTATCCAATCTGTTACCTTATGTCTTTTGATTGGAGCATTTAATCCATTTACATTTAAGGTTATTATTGATAGGTACTCATTTGATGCCATTTTTATTCTATACCCATGTTCCTTCTTCACTTCCTATTTCTTTATTTTTACAGTAGACTCTTTAGCATTTCTTGCATTGCTGGTTTGGTGGAGATAAATTCCTTCACTCTTTTTTGTCTGTGAAGCTCCTGATTTCCCCTTCAATTTTGATTGTTAGCCTTGCTGGGTACAGTATTCTTGGATTAAGACCCTTCCTTTGCATGACTTTGTATATTTCATCCCATTCCCTTCTGGCCTGATAAGTTTCTGTGGAGAAATCAGTTGCTAGTCTGATGGGGGTTCCTTTGTATGTAACTTTCTGTCTCTCTCTGGCTGCTTTTAAGATTCTTACTTTGTCGTTGTTGTTTGCCAATTTAATTATAATGTGCCTTGGAGTCTGTCTTCTGGGATTCATTTTGCTTGGGACTCTGCAAGCATCTTGGATTTGTGTGGGTTTTTTCTTCTCTATTTCAGGAAAGTTTTCTGTCATTATTTCTTGAAATACTTTTTCCATGTCTACCCCAGTCTCCTTTCCTTCTGGAACCCCTATTATTCGAATATTATTTTGTTTTATATTGTCCCAAAGCTCCCGAAGGCTCTCCTCCTGCTTTTTAATCTTTTTTTTTTTTTTCTGGAAGCTGCTCTACTTGGGTATTTTTTTCCATCTTATCTTCTAGCTCACTGATGTGGTCTTCTGCTTCATCGAGTCTACTCTTTTTTTTTTTTTTTTTTAAACATATTTTAATGATTTTTTTTGCCCCCCTCCCTCCCACACATCCCCTCCCTCCCCAGAGTTTTCTGCCCATTGGATGTACTTATATGCATGTATACAAGTCCTTCAGTTGATCTATTATCTCCCCCAGATCCTCCTTCCTTCTCTGCTGAAATTTGACAATCTGCTTGTTGCTTTACTGTCTCTATACCTATCTTTTCGATTATCAGTTTATAATGATCTTTCTGGTCTTTCTGGTCTGTTGGTCATCGCTTGTCCCCTTGAAGGGATAAGCCCCGCCTCCTTCTATGCCCCATCCCCAAAGAGATTGGCTTCCCCTTGGGGCAGTCTGGGTAGAAGCATAAAGGGGCTCAGAGGGGTCCAGGAGAAGAAGGGAGAGAGGCCTGGCATGGTGAGGACACTGCTCAAAGCCCATCCTCTCCATTCCCAGGTCCCTGCCACAGATCTCCTCACTGGCTCTTCCCTTCTCCTCCCTTCACCCCCTGCAGATGCTGTGGCTGCTGCTCCTGACTCTCCCCTGTCTGGGGGGCTCTGTACCTGTGACCTCAGGTGGGTGCTGACCCCAGGCCTGGCTTGTCTCTGAACTCCTGACTATGACCTCTCAGAGGCCACCCCTGGTATGGGGTGGAGATCCCCCTGAGGATGGCTGTGGGAGGGACTGAGGATGGGGCCATACTGAGTGCTGGGCAGTTGTGCATGGGTCCTTGATGGCTCCTCCTCTGCTTCCCCAGATCCTGGCCCAGGGACTGAGCTTGTGGGCATCGTGGGGGGACATGATGCTTCAATGGGAGCATGGCCTTGGCATGTGGGCGTGTGGTTCTGGAATCAAACTGCCTTCCATTGGGTTCTCCTTTGTGGGGGCTCCCTCATCCACCCTCAGTGGGTGCTGACCGCTGCCCACTGCATTCCAGAGTAAGTTCTTCCTCTGCCAGAGGTGTGTGTGGGGGACAATATGGGAGGCATGTGATGTGTGTTGTGGGCAGATCCTGGGCTGAGTTGGTTCAGACCCCCCACCAGGATTCAGCTTCCTGGAGCTCCCCTTTGCCCACCACAGAGGGGAGGTCACAGGGCTCTGAGGGGCTGGCCCACTTCCTGCCACAGCCTCTCAGAAGCCTTTGGCCTCTGTCCCTAGGACAAATCCTGACCCTCAGCACTTCAAGGTCCAACTAGGAGGAGTGAGACCCTCATTGAGTGACAGTGTGCCGGTGGCTAGGATCATCCGCCACCCCAAGTATAGGATTGACAAGGGAGCACGAGGTGGGGCAGACGTGGCACTTTTCAAACTGGAGGCCTCCGTGCAACCATCTAACCTCGTCAAGTGGATCAGCCTCCCACCAGCCTCCTCCGCATTCCCCCCAGGCACTCCGTGCTGGATGACTGGCTGGGGCAACATTTCTTCTAAAAGTAAGAACCAGAACCAGGATGACAGGAGGGTGGTGCATTGGGGTGGGCCAGGCTTTACCAAGGGGGCCTCAGCTGGGGTCCCTCTGGGGTTTCCCTTGGTTGTAGGAGGCACATAGCCTGAGAGGAGTCTGTCCAGGAGCAGAGACCAAAGTAGCAAGAGTGAGGTATGGACATGTGCTTTTTTTTTTTTTTTTGTATCATCCAAGGATATTTTTTTTCCATTGATTTTTTGAGAGTGTAGAAGGGAGGGGGGAGAGAGAAACATTGATGTGAGATACATATCTATTAGTTGCCTTCCTGCCTGGTGCTGGGGATTGAACCTGCATTCCAGGTCCTTGCCCTTGACCAAGAATCAGACCTGGGACCCTTTGGGCCAGTGCTCTAACCACTGAGAACACCGGCCACGGTGCCATGGGCATTTGTCTTCCTCACTCTGCCCCAGGCCTGTGTGCTCCCTTCTGGGGGTCCCGTTCTTCCTGAATCTCCCTAGTGGGATGGAGAGGAGGAGAGTGAACTTTAGTAACCAGCTCCAGGATTCACTGTTAAATGGACAACATTAAATCTGACAGGAGGGCTGCTAGCTCTGCATTTCTTGGGGGAAAGCACTTGCTCTGATTTTTCTCAATAAGACTAATTTGTGGATAAGAAATATATTTAATTTTTTTCTTTCTGAGCTTGGTCTCCCCAGTGTCAGCCTAGAGATTATCAGCCCACTGTCCTGGAATGACCACATTGAGTTGGGGTCTTGGGTGACTCCCAGGGTCTCCCTGGGGGCACTGAGGCTCAGCTTGAGGTTCTTAGATTCCTGGGCCTGTGACTGGCTGCCCCCTCAGGACAGCAGGCTCATTGGGCTTCTTACAGAGCCACTGCCATGGCCCTACAACCTGCAGGAAGTGGAGGTCCCCATCGTGCCGAATGAGATCTGTAGGCAGCAATACCTCAGTATCAACAAGGTTGTCAAGGACGACATGCTGTGTGTGGGGAGCCCGGGCCGGGATCCCTGTAAGGTAAGGCCCCCAGACTGTGGCCTCCGTCCACTGTGCCTGCCTGCAGGATCCCTGAGTATTTACCGCCTGTATCTTCTTCCTACAGGGTGACTCTGGGGGCCCCTTGGTCTGCAAATGGAGGAACACCTGGGTCCAGGTAGGGGTGGTGAGCTGGGGGGCAAAGTGCAATCTTCCCGACTTTCCTGGAGTCTATGCCCAAGTGACATCCTTCTTGCCTTGGATCCGCCGTCATATTCACTCTTCTCCTTGAGCCCGGGGCTGGGCAAGGATGCTGCCCATGTGAGATGAAGACAGGCTCTCCATGGTGTCTGAGGACCTCACTGCTCCTTCCCAATGCCAGCTCTTCACTGCACCTGGGCCCTCCTCCACCCCGAGTCCCTCTTAGATCCTCCAGCCTCTGCCACCTCCATCAGTCTGTCTCACCCTGACAGGCAAAAGGGAGAGGAGGGCTGTGGTCTGAGGTCAGGCGGGCACTGCAGGCCTCCTGCCTCCTCCCCACCCTCTGTAGCTCATTAAACTGCATGAAAACTGCTCTGGTCTGAGTGTACTTACTTGAGGGCTGGGCCAGGGTGCCATGGGTGGTCCGTCCTGGCTGGGAACCAGGCTCTGGAAGGTGTACCAGATGGGGGTGGGCAAGTATGGCTGCAGCGTGGAAGAGGACCACATGGGTGGGCTCTCTTGCCTGGGAGAGGGGTGTCCTGCCGGGGGCTGGATTCCACAACCCGGAAGGCGCCTCGCAGAGCCGCCCACACCTTTTCTCTTCCTCCTTCCATCCTAGTCAGTGTGGGATGGATGCTTTGAAGGACTTGGACTTGGTCGCAAACAAACAGGAAGCATTGTTTTCCATGGTCACCACTGCTCTGCCTGACCCCGTGGCGGCCAAATCCTCATTTTCTAATTTGATCAACTCCTTGGATCTAATGAATTCCAGTCCCATTTGTATGCAGAACCTCAGTCTCCCATTCTTAGCTTGTACTGAGCAGGAGAACCTGCAGGGGCCAGGAATGAGCCCAGTCCTGCTTCCCTGCCCCTGTCCTCTGTCTCCCTGGGCGCCTGGTCCTGGTTGGTTGGAGGCTGCCAGAGAGGAGGATGGAGAGGGGGACCCCATCCTCCCAGAGGCTGTTATCCCTGCGCTGGCGCCCCTGCTGGAGGAGCACAGCAGTGCACTGTCCTCTCAGGCTCCTCAAAGCCCATCCTTTCTCCCAGGGAATGGGAGGGGCTCCCAGAGGATAGAGAAGCTTCTGTCTCAGATGGAGGAGTGAGAAGGGGCTGTGGAGCCCCTCCTGACCCTGGGGGTGGCGTGCAGTTCCTGCTGGGTTAGGATTTGTGTGGGGGGGTGGGCATGGCTGGTGCCCTGATGGTGTGCCTGCACCTGCAGGTTGGGGCTAGGACCCAGGAGAGCCTGGGGAGCCTGAGGCAGCCTGTATGGTGGGTGAGGGGGCTCCATTCCCTGCAGCCACAGGCCAGTCCCCAGCCTGATTCTAAAACGTGGTGGAGCCTTCGAGGTCCCTGCCCAGTGCTCAGGACCAGTGCCCTGAGGCCAGGGGGGACAATCCCTGCTCTCTCCCTGTGACCCAGTCCTTCAAGGAGGGCTGCCCTCCAGTTAGGGAGAGAGGGAGCTCCAGGGCAGACGGAGCAGGAGCTGCGTGCCCCATGTGCCCGGGACTGAAGTCTGGGTTTCCTGGGCGCCAGGAGCTCTCCAGGAACTCCTTTTTCTGGGAAAACGAGGCCCGGGATTCAGCTGGAAGGCACCACCATGCAGATGGCCCCCTTGGGGATCTGCTCTGCCCAGGGAGTGAGGAGGGGGTGACACAGCTTAGCCTGGCATGGGCCCTGGCCCTCGAGTTCCAGCACACTTTCTGCCTAAATGATTGCCCTGTCCCTGGGCCTGTGGATGGGCGGCTGCCAGTGTGTCCACACTCATCCAGGTCTACTCTGCCCACCTAGAGGGGCGTGGCCTACCTGCAGTGCCATTGGGCCTAGGGGGATTTGACTCTGTAGGGCTTCCCCCATGGGTGCGGGTGTAGTCAGACCTCAGTGTTTCCAGGGTTAACAATGAGGGTTGAGTGACTAGAGGCCAGCACTCCCAAGAGGGAGAGGACCTGGGACTTGGTGTGGAGGGAAGGCTGGAGTGAGACACACCTGGGCCTGGGGTCGTGTGTGCAGGCATGGCCACCAGGTGGCCCCACAGGGCTCTCTCTCAGGAGGATGGGCTCAGGGCTAATGGTCCCACCACCTCTCCCAGCTACCACTTACCTGGAATAATTAACCACCTGAGCACCTAGCTTCCTGGGCTGAGCAGTAAGGCACGGTGGGCGGAGCCAGATGCCTGGGTTGGACATGGACAGGGGCTTGTTGCCTGTGGTCTTGAAATCTGTTCTGTGTCCTGGTCCAGCCGAGGTGGGGGCACTGAGCCAATAGGGCTGTGTCCCCAAAATAGACCCTGTAGGCCAGGTCAGTGCCTACAGGGACCTTGGGGAGGTTGTTGGCCTCTTTCCCTTTTCTGAGGTGACAGGAGACATCATCAGGCTTGGAATGGAGATGCCATGCAGGTTCACGCCCTTCCCAGTGGAACTCATACCTCAATCACTGCCAGGCTTGCCCACCTGTGGTGTCCTGGAGTGGCAGTGAAAGCCCCGGACTGGGGGAAAGGGTGTGTGTGTGTGTGTGTGTGTGTGTTAGTGTGTGGGAGTGAGTGGGTATATGAGAGAGTGTGTGTGTGTGTGTGTGTGTGTGCACACTTAAACAACATGAATTCATTCTCCATTGGCTGAAGGCCAGAAGCCTTCAGCCAAGTTGTTCTGGGGTCACACCACCCCAGGTTCCTGCCTCCTCCACTTCTGGTGGTGCTGGAACCCTTGTCTTGCTGAGGAACCACTGGATCCCCCTCCTCCCCGTCCTTCCACTCCCTGTGTCTCTCTGCATTCTCCCTTCTTCCTACAAGGACACCCATCACTGGTTTAGGGCCTCCCTCCTCACTCTGACCTCATGTGACCCAGTTCCATTCTCATCTGTTTCTCAGTGAGGTGAGGTGTGAGGGACCTCACTGGTCCACACTGACCTACCTCATTGGAGAGGTTCCAGGCCACCAGGCTGTGTGCTCCTGAGGGGAAGATCCCTGAGTAGGCCAGGGACTAGCACAGGAAATCTTTAGCACCCAGCACCCAGGGGCACCCCATCCAACCACAGGCCGTGAGGGCCTCTGCACCTCTCAGGGGAAGAAGCAGTGAGCTCCACACCTCCCAGTGCCCTCCAGCCCGGGATGCCGGCCACACAGAGGCTGCGGCTCTGAGCGCTCCCAATGCTGGACTGGGCACCGCTGCAGGTCCAGGCTGCACTGGCGTCTCAGGAGCAGCAGACACGATGGCGGTAAAGGTATTGGTGATGGACCATGCAGCCATCCCTGAGAAATGTTTCTAAGATGAAGGTACAGCTGGTGTCTGGGGACATGGAGCTCCTGTGTCTGGGGCAAGGGACCTGCCATGCTGCCATCTTGGCAGGGACAATGACATTGACTGCCAGGCAGAGGCAGGCCTGCTGTGTCACAATGGGGGGCAGGGACTGGGAGGGTCCTGGGTGTTTCTTGGTGCCCGCTTGTCCATATATTGGCAGGTGGACACGTGCAGCCCCCCGGCCTGAGAAGTCCCTGTGCCCAGAGCTCAGCCCCTCAGCGATGGGGGTCTGGGTCTTGCTTCCAGGTGAGCCCCAGAGTCCCAGTTGGGGGCAATGGGTGGGGGTCTCAGTGGACAGTGTGGGGCCTGTTAGCCTCAGTTGTGCCCTAAGCCTCTCCTTCCCAGGTTCCTGGGCAGGAACTCCTCGGTGGTCCTGCGGCTGCCTCCTCAGCACACGAGGCAGAAGGCGGTGGGCACTGCCGATCACTGTGGTGGGCCAGGTCCCCTCAGGGCGGGACTTGATGGCAGTGGCTGGGAGGCCTGGCAGCTTCTCTGGCTGCCTCACACTGTCAGGTCCTGCTTGGCTGTGCAGGAAGAGGCAAGGGCTGGCCTTGTGTCCTGTGGGGGTGCGGACTGGGTCTCATGTGGGATGGTAAAGGGGGCATCAGCCTCCATTGTGTTCCAGCCTTGCATCTGCCCAGCTCTGCTCTGTCCAACTGCCTCCAGGTACCTCTCCCTGATGTGTCCCCATTAAAGTTTGTCTCGGTGCAGCTCCTGGGCACTCCCAGCAAAGGGCAGTGTGGGTGGTTTCTGCTGGGGGCAGTGAGGGTGGCCACAGGCCACTTGCCAGGCAGATGGCATGCTGTAGTCAGACAGCGTGCTCCACGCTGCCTCACAGGGCTCTGAGGATTCAGGGGCGGCCCTGTGGCTTAAGGGGCCCAGCAGCAGCTCTGGGGCTCTGCCTGCCTGGGTCGCTTGCCTGGATCCAGCTCCCGGACTTCTGCTAGCAAATCTGCTTCTTTTGGCACATTCTCCTTGCTCATGCTGCTGCCTTGTTGGCTTTGTGACTGAGATCCCTGCAGACTATTACAGGTGTTCCTCTTTCCCCTCTCTTCCCCCTTAGCTCCCCTCCACCTGATTCCCAACTCCACCCCATGCCCTTACCCCCGCCCCTGTCTTCATCCATAGGTGTAAGATTTTTGTCCAATCTCTTCCCTCACCCCTCAGACACCCTTCCCCCTGAGAATTGTTAGTCCAATCCCTTTCTATGTTCCTGATTCTATTATGTTCGCCAGTCCATTTTGTTCTTCAGATTTTTTATTCACTTGATTTTTAGATTCACTTGTTGGTAGGTATGTATTTGATGTTTTTTTGTTGTTTGTAATTTTTACCTTTGCTTTTCTTTTTCTTCTTTCTCTCCTTAAAGAATACCCTTCAGCATTTCATGTAATCCTGGTTTGGTGTTGATGAACTCCTTTAACTTTTTCTTGTCTGTGAAACTCTTTATCTGACCTTCAATTCTAAATGATAGCTTTTCTGGGTAGAGTAATCTTGGTTGTAGGTTCTTGTTGTTCATCATTTTGAATATTTCTTGCCACTCCCTTCTGGCCTGCATAGTTTCTGTTGAGAAATCAACTGACAGTCATATGGGTACTCCCTTGTAGGTAATAGTTGATTTTCTCTTTCTGCTTATAAGATTCTCTCTTTGTCTTTTGCCCTTAGCATTTTAATTATGATGTGTCTTGGTGTGTTCATCTTTGGATTCCTCTTGTTTGGGGTTCTGTATGCTTCCTAAACTTGTAAGTGTATTTCTTTTACCAGGTAGGGTAAGTTTTCTATCATTATTTCTTTCAATAGTCCTTCAATATCCTGCTCGCTCTCCTCTGGCACCCCAAAAATACGGATTTTGGTACGTTTTAAGCAGTCCCAGAGGCTCCTTACACTATCCTCACACTTTTGGATTCTTCTTTCTGCCTCTCAGGTTGGGTGATTTTTTCTTCCTTATATTCCAGATCTTTGGTTTGATTCTTGGGATACGTTGATCTATAGTTGAGTTTCTGTATATTCTTTATTTCAGAGATTGTATGCTTAATTTCTGACTGTTCCTTTTCCATTTTTTTTTTGGTATTCTCTTTAAGGTCCTAGAGGGTCTCACCAAGCTTCTTGGAGGTCTCATCCAGTTTCTCAAAGCTTTTAGAAGATTCTTGAGTAATCTTATAAATGTGATTCTGAACTCTGTGTCGTGCAGTAGTTTACTTTCCTCCATCTCTCCCATTCGTGACATGTTTCTGTGTCTCCTCCCTGTGTTGATGGAATGGCTTTGTGTGGTAGGTGACCTATCAGCTTTGCCAATCACCTGGAGGGGTCTCTTTTGGTATATCCCTTTGTTGGCTGAGTGCAAAGTCTTGGTCTAATTAAGCCTTGTTTGCTGTTGGTACTCTTTGAGGAATTGATCTCCAGGCCAATTGTCTGTGAGGACCCGCTGTATCTATAAAGGAAGGACAGCTGTGCTGGAGACAAGGTTTGTTTCAGTGGGGCTTTGGTGCTCACTGTGTCCGTCTCCGGAATGTGTCACTTATGGGTGTGAGTGGTTGAAATTGACCACTAGGAACACTGGCTTCTGGATCTCCAATGGGATTCAGTTCAGTTACTATCTGAAGCCACCTTGCAGGAGCTACAGGGAGAACTACAGTTTTCTCCTGTTTGCTTGGGACTTGGCTGCTTTGTTGCTGGAGCTGCAATTTATATCTGGTTAAGCTGTCTCAATACAGGCCATTCATATGTAAAAGCAGCTGTGTGGTGCCTGGGAGGGTCTGTAGAATGTGTGGGCGGGGCCTCAGGGCAGGGTCTCAGGGCGGGGTCTCAGGATGGCATTAGGTTGGGGTGTGGCTAACAGCAATGGCTGCAGTCATCAGTCCCTGCCCTTAGGTGTTTCCAAGTTCCTGCTTCCCTGCAATCCAGTGCAGTAAACAATGATGGCTGCTTGCACCTCTGCAAGAGTCGCCTTGACTTCAGACCAATGGCCAACAGACCAGCTTCTCCCCTTGGGCATCTGGGTCCCCCAGGTGACCCCAGAAACTGGATTTCAAAGTGATAGGGAACTTGTTTCCTTTCAGGTTGAAAAGAAAAGCCTCACTGTGCACCCAGTCACCCGCCACCAGCCCTATTCTCCACCAGCCCGATTCAAGTGCCTACATACCTAAGCTCCTTAGCTTTTGCGCTCTCCACTATTTCAGCCAGGCTTCCCGTGGTTTTGGGTGATAGATGTCCTTTGTATTAGTTTTAATTTTTTAAAATTGTTGTGCAAGTGGCAGACCAGCTGTTCAGCTATGATGTCATCTTGGTCTCTCCAGAGCATCAGCTCCTTGATGCCTGCTGACTGACCCCCCCGACCTGGGGTGGGCCTGAAAGAGGAGAAGCTCTCTCTGCCCACAACCCAGCCAGGGAGCCCTCACCTGCCCCTTCCTGTGCACAAGAAGAAACCCCTTCTTGAAAAGAGGGTCCCAAGAATAGTCTCTCAAGGTGAGGATGATCCTGCATGCACCCCTGGTTCTCCATTCATACACAGGTCCTCTGCCCTTGGTGGTCTCAGCCAGGCCCCTGCCATCCCCGCAGATGCTGTGGCTGCTGTTCCTGAGCCTCCCAGGCCTGGGGGACTCCGTGGCCTTGTTGCCAGGTGAGTCCTCACTCCCTGTCCCCATCTTCTGCTCAGGCTGCCCCCATCCCTCAGCATCAACTCAGGGCAGGACTCCTTGGTTCCTCCTGGGGGAGAGTGAGTGAAAGGGGCCCTGCTGGGTCTAAGATGGCGTGCCCTGTCCCCTTTGTTCCCAGGTCCAGGCTCAGGGAGGCAGCCGGGTGGCACCATGGGTGCGCACAATGCCCCCGCTGGCAGATGGCCTTGGCAGGTCAGTGTGCGACGGTACAATAAGAAGCTGGAACTATGGCAGCACCTGTGTGGGGGCTCCCTCATCCACCCCCAGTGGGTGCTGACCGCAGCCCACTGCATCCAGTGGTGAGCCATGTGGCTTGAGGCCCCCTGGCGGGGGTGGGGAGGGACACACACGAAGGGGTGATGGGAGGCTGGCTGTTGGCAGGGTCTTGGGTCTGGGGAAAGCCACTCTCAGTGAGCCCCACACTGGCCCTGCCCAGGAGGCTGCTGTGCCCACACTGGCCCTGCCCAGGAGGCTCCTCTGAGAGGCTCTTGGTCCCTCCCCCAGGGAAGATGTGGAGGCTTATGGTCTCAGGGTTCAAGTTGGGCAGCTGAGACTCTATGACCATGACACACTGACAAATGTGAGTAAAGTCGTCCGCCACCCCAAGTTCAACCAGAGCCTGTCTGCAAAGGGGGGCGCGGACGTCACCCTGCTGAAACTGGAGGCCCCTGTGACACTTTCTGAGCTTATCAGCCTAGTCCACCTGCCACCTGCCTCGCTGAAGGTCCCTGAGAGGAAGATGTGCTGGGTGAGCGGCTGGGGTTACAGCAGCCTTGGAGGTGAGGCTCAGGGGGACTTGCTGGGTGTGTGTGGAGGGAGGCACAGGGCAGCCGCTGAAGGTGTGGTTTTGGCTTTTTGGAAAATACTTTATTTTCCAAAATTTGGAGGAACCCTCCACGTTTTTACTGTGGCAAAATGTGTATAACAATGGCCACCACGTAACTGCTTTCTACTTCTGTGCATTCACCTGTTCTGGACGCTTCATATGAATGTGAAGCGTGCAACGTGTGGCCTTGGTGTGTTTGTCTTTTTCCCCTTAGCATGATGCCTTCCAGGCCCAGCCATGATGTAACCTGTGTCAGAAATGCATTTCTCTTTGTGTCCCCGTAACCTCCATTGGGTGGAGGGAGCGTTTTGTGGTCTGTTCCCCCATGAGAGACTGGTGCCGCCTTCTGGCTGCTGTCAATCATGCTGCTGTGAACCTGTGTGTCCAAGCACCGCCAGAGCAGCTGTTCTCTAGTCGTTTAGAACATGTTCCCATTGCAGTTTATAGTCAGTATTATTTTGCATTAGTTTCAGGTGTATGCACAGTGGTTGGACAGTCATATACTTTACAAAGTGTCTCCCCAACCCTCATAGTTCCATACCTACCCGTGTTTCCCCCAAAATAAGACATCCTCCGAAAATAAGACCTAGCACAATTTTGGCAGAAAAAAAATAATATAAGACACTGTTTTATTTTTGGGGAAACAGGGTAACAGGCAGCATACATGGCTGCTGCAGTATTAGCGATTATATTCCCTAATCTGCACTCACATTCCCTGTGACTGTTTTGCAGCCACCCGTGTTTATTTTTTAATCCCCTCTCCTATTTCACTCAGAGCCCCAACCCTCCACCCCTCTGGCAACTACTCTCTGTTCACTGTTCTGTGAGCCTTTTTCTCTTTTGTTTGTTTGTTTATTTGATGCTTTAGATTCCACACAGAGATGAAAT
This sequence comes from Nyctalus aviator, assembly GCA_036971965.1. Classification (NCBI taxonomy): domain Eukaryota; kingdom Metazoa; phylum Chordata; class Mammalia; order Chiroptera; family Vespertilionidae; genus Nyctalus; species Nyctalus aviator. The sequence goes on along the minus strand of CM072926.1, from coordinate 9,856,259 downwards.
CATATGGTATTTGTGTTTCTCTGACTGAGTTATTTCTCTTAGCATAATGGCAAGATTTCTCTTATTTAATGGCCGAGTAATATTTCATTGTCCATACCGGGTGGGGCTAAAGTAGGTTTACAGTTGTTCATATGGAAAGTGATATAATAATTAAAAAATAATAATACAAGAAGATGCTCTGCATTTTGCCTACTCATTACCATAAGCCTACTTTTGCCCCATCCTCTGTGTACCACCGTGCTTTTATCACACGTCTAATGATGGACACTTGGGCTGCTTCCATGTCTTGACTATCGTACATAACGCTGCAATGAACACATTGGGTTCATTGGGTGCATATATTCTTTCCAATTATGTTTTAGGTTCCTTCAGATGTATATCCAAAAGTGGAATGGTTGGGTCATAAGGGGGTTCCATTTTTCATTGTTTGAGGAACCTCCACACTGTCTCTCACAGGGCTGCACCACTCTGCATTCCCACCGACAGAGCATGAGGGCTCACCTTCTCCACATCTTCACCAAAACTTGTGGCTTGTTGATCTATTGATGATAGCCATCCTGACAGGTGGGAGGTGGTATCTCATTGTAGTCTTAATTTGCACTTCTTTAATGATTAGTGACATTGGACATCTTTTCATATGTCTGTTGGCCATCTGTATGTCCTCTTTTTGCTATTTATAGCTTATTTTCTAAAATTTATTTTATTGTGGTGACATTGGTTAGTAAGATTATAGAGGTTTAAAGTGTGCAGTTCTATGGTACATAATCTGAATGTGGCATTATGTGCCCATCACCCAAAGTCACACCTTCTGTCACCATATATTGACCCCCTTACCCTTTATCCCACCCCCTTTCCTCTGGTAACCACCACACTATTATCTGTATCTATGAGTTTTTATTTGTTTCTTTTTCTTGTTTGTTCATTTGTTGCTCTCAATTTTATATTCCACAGGTGAGTGAAATCATAATGCTTTTTCAGTTTTCTGCCTGACTTATTTAATTTGCATAATATTCTCAAGATCCATCCATTACCGGATCCAGCCGGTACTGCAGGTCCTGAAGATCAGGCTAGGAGGCTCAGGAAAAGAAAGAAAAGAAAAAAGAAAAGGACAGGACCAGAGGGGCTTCAGGAGGGCTGGAATGCTCGATGGCACTGCAGCAAGTGTATTAAAGGCGCAAACTCTCTTATACACTAAAGCTGGGCATTCCTCCAAATGGCCTTCTCTCAGGGCATGATGGCTACGTGCCAGTTCCTTAAGACCTACACAGGAAGATATCTGCCTGGGAAAGTTCATCCAGCTGTACTCTGCTATGTTAATTCAAGGACATGTTTGCAGATTCCAATTTTGCACGCACAACAGAATGAAGGACATTGTTGCTTGCCACGTCCCCAAGTGACCCGACTCCTGGGGGAGAGCAGGCAGGGGTACCTACCCTTGCTCCATCCCCCGATTCTCAGGTCGGCAGGGGACTCGGCTCCCAACAATCCATGTTTTCCTAAATGGCTGTATTTCATGTTTTCTTATGGCTGAGTAGTATTCCATTATAAATATGTATCACATCTTTATCCAATCATCTAGCAAAGAACACTACCATTGTTTCTGTGTTGGCCACTGTAAACAATGCAGCAGTGAACATAGGGCTGTGTGTGTGTGTGTGTGTGTGTGTGTATGTGTGTATTTTTTTTGAAAATATTTTTATTGATTTCAGAGAGGAAGGGAGAGCGATCAAAAGACAGAAACAACAATAATGAGAATCATTGATGGGCTGCCTCCTCCTTGTCCCTACTGGGGATTGTGTCTGCAACTTGGGCATGTGCCCTTGGACGGAATTGAACTTGGGACCCTTCAGTCTGCAGGCTGACACTTTATTTGCTGAGCCAATCCAGCTAGAAAAAAGACAGCCTTGCTGGACAAAGTAATCTTGGTTGTAGATTCTTTCAATTTATCACTTTAAATATTTCATGTCAGTCTCTTCTGCCTGAAATGATTCTGTTGAGAAATTGGTCTTAGGGGACCTTACTTGTCACTATCTTTCCCTTACCCTATTTTAAGATTCCCTCTTCATCTTTAACCTTTCCCATTTTAATTATAATGTGTCTTGGTGTGAGCCTCCTTGAGGTCATCTCGTTTGGGACTCTCTGTACTTCCTGGGCTTATATGTCTTTTTCTTCACCAGGTTTGGGAAGTTTTAAATCATTATTTCTTCAAATAGGTACTCAACCCCTTGTTCTCTCTCTTCTACTTCTGGTACCCCTATGTTGCAAACATTATACTTTATGTTGTCCCAGAGCAGTGATTGCCAACCTTTTGGACCTCAGAGACCAAAAATTGTCCTGGGACAACTGGTTGTTGACTGCTGATCCTAGAGGTCCCTTAAACTATCCTTATTTCAACCATTCTTTTTTATTTTTTCTCTCAGATTAGCTATTTTCTGCTGCCCTGAATTTAAAATTGCTGACTTGATTTTGTGCTTTTTTTAATTGGCTATTGATTCCTTCTAGTGTAGTCATTTCAGATCTCATATTTTTCATTTCTAACTGTTTTCTTTTATGGTTTTTATACCATTTTTTAATGCTTACTGTCTCTTTATTGCAGTCTTCATTGAGTTTATCAGCCCATCTCCTACGTTCCTTGAGCATCATTTGAACCATTGTTTTGAACTCTGTATCTGGTACATTGCTTGTCTCCATTTAATTTAGTTCTTTTCCTGGGGATTTCTCCTGTTCTTTCATCTGGGGCATGCTTCTTTGTCTCCCCATTTTGTCTGACTCTGCGTATTTGTTTCTCTGTGTTAGGTAGATTGGCTATGTCCCTCAGTCTTGGTAGAGTGGCTTTTTGGGGTACATGTCCTATGGGGCTCAGTGATGCAGTTTCTTTGATTCCCCAAGCTAGGTGCTCCAGGAATGTCAATGGTGTGTATTGTGTTTACCCTGCTGTTGTAGTTGAGTCTTGATTATTGTTGGCCTGTTGTAGGTAGGGTTGACCCTTAAGTTGGGGTCTATGACTGTGAATAATGACCCCAATCACAGTGAATGAGCTGCTGCGAATAGGCTCACCCCATGAAACAGAATGTGCCCAGTGGGGTCAGGAGCCTGCGGAGATCTCCCTTTGAGTGTGCCACTTGTGGAGCTAATTGGGTTGTACTCTGCTATGGGCTGGTTGTGGGGCCTCTGGGGAGGCACTCTGGTGCAGGACAATGTCAGACCCTGCCTATGACCTACCTGGGCTACCTGTTAGAAGCTACAGAGGGCTCCACAGTTGGTGGCTCCCTGTGCTAGGCCTGGGTGCACATGGGAGGGGCCAAGCTGCATACTGAGGCTGAATCCCAGCAATACCAGACCTGCATGAGGACACAAGAGGCCCAACGCACCCCAACATCTGCTTCTGCCTGCCATTGCCATTGATTCTGCCTCTGAGCGAGGCTCCAGCTATGTCAGGTTCCCAGGGATGTCCCTTGTGTGGGTGAGGAGAGCCCCGCTCTTGTAGTTGATTTGCATGAAGTAGTTTCTCAATGAGTCATTTGGTTGGAGTGAGTGGTATTTACAGTTGATATAGATTCAAATTCAGCGCCAGTGCTGAATCTGACACCACTCAACAAAAGTCTCAGGGTTCACCAAGGCTAGCCACCACCACCACCCACCACACACCACCCACCAACCAACACCCACCACTGATCACCCACCATCCACCACCCACCACCACCTGGGGTCTTCAAATCTTTGCAGTGGGGTAGGGTCTCAGGGAGTCTTCAGGATAAGGCCATTAGATTTCGTCAGGCTTACACAAATTAGGATTTGGCAGTGAGGAGGGAGAGCTCTGCATAGGGGAGCTAGTCTGGGGGCCACCTCAGTGCCTACACTCAGGCATGTGGAGATCAGACTCTGGCTGATGAATTGCTTTGTCTTGAACTGAATGGGTTTAATCACTGCTGTGAGGCCAAGTCCCAGGACCAGGTGTAGCCGCTTCTAGACCCGAGGTTCAGGGCCCACAGAGGGATTCCCTGTGCCTTCTGCTGATGAGGCCAAAGAACACCTGGTTGTTGGGAAGAAGCAAAGTCTGGACTAGCCCTGATTCTCAGCCAGCCCCTCCCCACAGCTCCGCTGTCCTGGCCCTTCCAGCTGCAGGAGGTGATGGTTCCCATTGTGGGGAACAGGGTCTGTAACCAGCGCTACCAGAACTCTTCCATCAATGCTGGCCAGATCATCAAGGATGACATGTTGTGTGCTGGGAGTGAGGGCCAGGACTCCTGCCAGGTGAGACCCTACCTGTCCCCATCCTCTGTCCCCTCCTGGCCTGTTGGAATCTGGACACAGAAGCTCCATGCAGAGGCCCGTGTGGAGATGTTCACTGAGTCCTGCCTCTCCCCACAGGGTGACTCCGGGGGCCCCCTGGTGTGCAGCTGGAAATGCACCTGGGTCCAGGTAGGGATTGTGAGCTGGGGATACCTCTGTGGTCATCGCGACTTCCCTGGGGTGTATGCCCGGGTGACGAGCTACATTTCTTGGATCCAGAAGTATGTTCCTCCGCCCCCTGGATCCTAGATGAGGCCAGGCAGGGTTCCCATGATGGGGAACCCTCCATCTTCCTTGTTTACACCCTGTTGGTTTTCCAATTCTAACATCTTCCTCCCAACCTCCTCACCCTTCGTCTCACCCTTCATACCACCACAGTTTCAAGGGCCTCCTGCCCTCTGGATTACCAACCTTTCCTGACTTTAGAGTGGCTGACACATGGTGATGGTCCAAAGGCTGGTGTCTCTCACAGGAAGGTGGGCCAGGATAATGGGCCTTGGCCCATGGCCTGTTGCTCACCCTCTGATTCCTATTAAACTTGGAAAAGCCAGCTCCAAACCGTGGCTTGAGATGGTGGCATGGATTCATCATGGCATTGACTTAGGGCGCAGTGGGGGCCTCCCTGAGAGTTCCCAGTGTCCATGGTCTCTGGGTCTGGGTGTGAGGAGGTTTTCCAGGGGACAGTTCCATGTGATGGCATTTCTGGGAGCTCATGGTGGTTATGCTTGTCCCAGTGTCTCTGCCTCCATCCCTCTACTTTCCTCGTCTTTTCTTTCTCCCCTCCCTTCTTTCCCTGCTTTTTAATTTCTCTTTCTGCTCTTCTATGTTCTCTCTCCCTTATTTCCTACTTGTTTCTTCTTATTTCTGTTCCCTCTTCCCCTCCCTCCCTCCCTTCCTCCATCCCTCTTTTAATTATCTTTGATCAAATGTGCCCAGTATGGAGAAGGTCTCAGAGGAAGGCATTCACTGAGAGGATTCCTGAGCTCCTGGAACCCACAGGGAGGTGAGGACAGACATTAAGACAGCACTGCAGTGAGTGTGGGACATGGTGTGGAGGTGAGTGCTGAAGACAGAGCTAGAGGGACACAGGGTATGATCCAGCCAGGCTGGACCTGCTGGGAGGGTTTGATGGGGCTGAGCTGCCAGGCCCAGCTCAAAAAGCATGAGCAAGGTTGGGCATTAGGGGGATGGGGCTGCGGGCAGAGGGACAGAAGTGGTGGGGACATAGGTAGTGGGGACAGAGGCTTGAGCTTGGAAGGGCTTTGAGGGGCGGAGGGCCATTCTCTGAGTGTGCTTGAATATTGGCTTGTTTAGTTTTCAACATTAACATATCAGAAATGGAGGAATCTGAAAAAATCCCTTAAAATATGAAAGAACATTTTTGTAGATGGTTTGAAAGTCTCCAACTTCAGAGGCTTCTTAGAGATTCAGAACCCCTTATTAGGGACTTAAAAAAAAACTGTCTGGAAAAACTAAAACATGCTATTGATATATTAATATCTGAGAATTTTCTAGAATCAAAGGAAAATGGTGAACCTTCAATGGAAAGTGCCCTGTAAAAAATCAGCAGAATAAATAGAAAAATAAATCCTTACCTAAATCCACTTCAATAAAACTGTACAACGTCCACAATAAAAGCCAGAGGAGACAAGGGATAGTTTAACCTGAAAAAAAATGTCTGTCAGACTTAGGGGAGTTCTGATCAGCAACAGGAGGTGGAAGGAGAACCTGAAGCAATTCCTTGGAAGTGGTGAGGAAAAATCACCATCAACATAAAATTTTATTCCCAGAGAAACTGTCTCACAATATTGAGGTAAAAGTAGTGATATTACAAAACAGAAGACAAGAAGAGTGTTTTATCACCTGCAGGCACTCATAAAAAGAACAATTTAAGGATTTATTCCCGGAAGAAGAAATACTAATTCAGAAGAATGGGGCGGGACATAGGGATCAAAGCGTTAATAAAAAGAAACACACTGCATGCCATTCTCAAAAGACACACCTCAGTGGCCATAAGGATCGACTGCCTCCTTCATAATCAGAGGAATTACCAGGAAAACAAAAGGATATACAGTTTCACACTGATGAGATTGGTAAAAATAAAAAAGTACAATAAAATCACATGTTTGCAAAGATGTTGAGAAGTGAGCAACTCATATGTGGAATCTAAAACAAAACAAAACAAAACACAAAGAAAAGAGAAACAGACCCATATGTATAGAAAACAAATGGGTGGTGGCCCAAGGGGTGAGGATTGAGGGATGGGAACAAATTAAAAAGGAAAATAGCAAAGCTGTCTCATCTTTATATTTACATGGTGTATTTCTGCAAATAATTTTTTAAAAAGAAGAGAGGGGCCCTGGTTGGTTTGGCTCAGTGTTGATCAGAGCAAAGAGGCCTGGGTTTGATTCCCAGTCAAGGGCAAGTCCTTGGGTTGTAGGTTTGATACTCAGCCCCGTGTTGGGGTGCCTACAGGAGGCAACCAATTGATGTGTCTCTCACATTGATGTTCTTCTCCTCTCTCTCCCCTCTTCCCTTCCACTCTCTCTAAAAATCAATGGGAAAAAATACCCTAGGTTGAGGCTTAATAACAAAAGATGAGAAGAGGGATGCTGAGATAATGTGCACGTGGGCATTCAGGCCAGCAGCTGTGTGTGTGGGACGGAGGGTGGGCAGTGCCCTGTCTTCTGCTCTGAACAGGAGTCCTTCTGGCCTCAGGCTGCCATTAGGAGTCCCAGGGTGCTGGGTCTGTGAGGAATGAATGCCCAGAGAGAGGATGGGGCTGATGGGCATTAGGGTCAGGATCAAAGCCGGAACTGTGATGAGGATGTCTGAGCCCTGATGGGGAAGGCTGAGGGCAGGTGGGCCAAAGGCACAGCTTCTGTTACCTAACAGCCCCATTTTGCAACACCTCAGTGGAAGCTGGACAGCGAGGGTGGGTGGGGGTGCTGTGTGGGCAGCAATGTGACAGCGTCCAATGTGCCAGCGTCCGTGAGGATGGGTCATCACATGTCCCAGTGGAGGTCTTAGGGCCGGGGGAGGGAGGGCCCGTGGATGCTCTCATTCTTATTGCTGGCTGTCCCCTTCAGGCCCCTCCTAACCTCAGGACAACTGTGACCTCACTGACAATGACACTGAATCTCTCTCACTCTGCCCTACTGCTCAGAGGGTCACAGGCCCCAGCGCAGCTTTGTGTCTACAGGACGGCTTTGCTCCTCATCGAGGGCAGCGCCTGGGACCAGCTTCCAGGCAGCACCCAGTTCTGCAGTGCCCACTGGGGCTCTGACCAAGGCCTCTGAGTTCTGTGTGCTGCTCCATGGCACCTCTCCTTGTGGCTGTCCTCCCACAGCCAGGCTTTTGTCCTAGATGTGGGAGTGTCAGCCTGTGATACCCAGGCTGACGAGTCTCCCTCTCCACCATCCCTTCCTTCTTTTTGCTGGCCTCTTCAGTTTCCACTCTCCCTCCTCTTATAGGCCCAGTCACCCTGGTACCCACCGTGTTCTAATGGGTAGGAGTCTTGACTGGCATCACCTGGGATACCTAGGGTTTGTTTACTGGGCTCCTACCACACAGGCCCCACAGCTAGAGGTTCCTGCAGCCTCTCTGTGGGACATTCCCAGAGTCTTCGTTGGTAGTTGGTTTGCTTTTTCCTGAGATGACCAGCTTTTCCAGAAGAAGTGCCAGGTGCTGTGGCTTGGCTGCCCGCCCTGGCTCCAGAGCATGCTGGGAGAGAAGGCTGGAAGCCTAGGGCCCCACAGGCAGACTGCCACCCATGACTGAGTTCTCAGCCCCAGGCTGGTCTCCCTGCACTTGGAGCCTCCTAGGGCCTCTCTCCACGTGTGCCCATGCACCATCTTCTGCATGTATGTGAGCATACATGTGCAGGAAGCTGCCCATTGTCTTCACTAGCAGAGAGGTGTGGTAAGGAGTCAGGAAGGCTGGTGACCCTTGAGCTCTGGCAAAGGTCAGAGCTGTACACCCACTGTATAGTTCAGTCAACAGTAGCTGAAGCAACTTTCCTACCAGACAGTCATGTACATCCTTACTGATAAGATAGTCTTTCTATTATTGGAAATTGCCTGCCTAAGGGCTATAGATGTATCCCAAACTGAATAAAATGAAGGCAAGGCCCGAGCAGAGTTCTTCCTCTTGATCTGGGCTCTCGCCTGGTTCTCCAATATTTACAAATTATTGTTTCTTTTTTTTTTTTTCTAGGTGTTTCTGAAAACTAGTTTCATTTAAATAACATTAAAACTACATGACTGACAATTCAGTTTGAAATTTGATCCCTTGTCAAAAGTTTAACTCAGATAGAAGATTGGCCTCAAATTATGGCTTTTGGACAACAATGAGCTAGGATATGTCCAAGTTAAAAACAGATCCCAACTGGTGACATTATACCAGCTGTGAGATTTTTAAACTTGAGACAAGGGACAGATGAGAAATTGTACTCATTGCAAAGAAATCCTCATTTAAGCTTCAGTGACCCAAAAGTTCTTCCTCTTGATCTGGGCTCTCACCTGATCCCCCAATATTTCCAAATTATTCTTTCTTTCTTTCTTTCTTTTTCTTTCTTTTTTCTTTCTTTCTTTCTTTCTTTCTTTCTTTCTTTCTTTCTTTCTTTCTTTCTTTCTTTCTTTCTTCTTTCTTTCCTTCCTTCCTTCCTTCCTTCCTTCCTTCCTTCCTTCCTTCCTTCCTTCCTTTCTTTCTTTTTCTTTCTTTCTTTTCTTTTCTTTCTTTCTTTCTTTCTTTCTTTTTTTTTTTTTAAACAAGTTTCATTTAAATAAGGGTTAGGAGGAGACAGAGGACAGAGGACGGGGACAGGTGGTGTCTCAACTGGCAGGAGTCCTGGCCCTCACTCCCAGCACACAGCATGTCATCCTTGATGATCTGGCCAGTTTTGTTGGAAGAGTTCTGGTAGTGCTTGTTACAGACCCTGTTCCCCACAATGGGAACCATCACCTGCAGCTGATAGGGCTAGGACAGCAGAGTTGTGGGGAGGGGCTGGCTGAGAATCAGGGCTAGTCCAGGCTTTTGCTTCTTCCTAACAACTAGGTACTCCTTGCCCTCCTCTGGACCACCCAGGCCATCAGCAGAAGGCGCAGGGAGTCCCTCTGTGGGCCCTGAACCTCAGGCCTAGAAGCAGCTACACCTGGTCCTGGGACTTAGCCTCACAGCAGCCATTAAATCCATTCAGTTCAGGACAAAGCACTTCATCAGCCAGAGTCTGATCTCCACATGCCTGAGTGTAGGCACTGAGGTGGCCCCAGACTAGCTCCCCTGTGCAGAGCCCTCCCTCCACACTGCCAAATCCTAATTTGTGTGAGCCTGATGAACTCTACTGGCCTCATCCTGAAGACTCCCTGAGACTCTACCCCACTGCAAAGATTTGAAGACCCCAGGTGGTGGGTGGTGGGTGGTGGTGGTGGTTGCTAGCCTTGGTGAACCCTGAGACTTTTGTTGAGTGGTGTCAGATTCAGCACTGGCGCTGAATTTGAATCTATATCAACCCTGTGAATACCAATCACTACAACCAAATGAATCATTGAGAAACTACCTCATGCAACTCAACTAAAACAGCGGGGCTCACATCACCCACAAAAGGGAAATCCCTGGAACCTAACATAGCTGGAGCCTCTCTCAGTGGTAGAATCAATGGCAATGGCAGGCAGAGGCAGATGTTGGGGTGCTTTGAGCCTTTTGTGTTCTGACACAGGTCCTGTATTGCTGGGAATCAGCCTCAGTATGCAGCTTGGCCCCTCCCATGTGAACCCAGGCCTAGCACAGGGAGCCACCAACTATGGAGCACTCTGTAGCTTCTAACAGGTAGCCCAGGTAGGTCATAGGCAGGGTCTGACATTGTCCTGCACCAGAGTGCCTCCCCTGAGGCCCCAGAACCAGGACACATCAGAGTACAACCCAATTAGCTCCACAAGTAGCACACTCAAAAGGAGATCTCCGGAGGCTCTGACCCCGCTGGGCACATTCTGCTTCATGGGGTAGCCTACTCGCAGCAGCTCATTCACTGTCATTGGGGTCATTACTCATAGTCATAGATCCCAACTTGAGGGTCAAACCTACCTACAACAGGCCAACAACAATCAATACTCAACTACAACAGCAGGGTTCACACAACCCATACCAGGGGCATTCCTGGGGCACCTAGCTTAGGGAATCAGGGAAAATATACCACTGACCTCCACAGGGCATGTACCCCAAAAAGCCACTCTACCAAGACAGGGAGACATAGAAGATCTACCTAACACAGAGAAACAAATACACAGAGTCAGACAAAATGGGGAGACAAAGAAGCATGCCCCAGATGAAAGAACAGGTGAAATCCCCAGTAAAAGAACTAAATTAAATGGAGACAAGCAATGTACCAGATACAGAATTCAAAACAATGATTCTAGATGAAACTGTTTTGGCTCAGTGGATAGAGCTTCAACCTGCGGACTGAAAGGTCCCGGGTTCGATTCCAGTCAAGGGCATGTACCTAGGTTGGGGGCACATCCCCAGTATGGGGTGTGCAAGAGGCAGCTGATGGATGATTCTCTCTCATAGATGTTTCTAACTCTCTATCCCTCTCTCTTCCTCTCTGTAAAAAATTAATAAAATACCTTTTAAAACAAAAACAAAAACAAAAACAAAAAACAATGGTTCTAAGGATGCTAAAGGAATGTAGGGGAAGGGCTGATAAACTCAATAAGGACTGCCATAAAGAGATGGTAAGTAGCTGGGACTGGTTTGGCTCAGTGGATAGAGCTTCAGCCTGCGGACTGAAAGGTCCCGGGTTCGATTCCGGTCAAGGGCATGTACCTTGGTTGAGAGCACATCCCCAGTAGGGGGTGTGCAAGAGGCAGCTGGTCGATGTTTCTCTCTCATCGACGTTTCTAACTCTCTGTCCCTCTCAATTCCTCTCTGTGAAAAATCAATAAAATATATTTTTAAAGAGACGGTAAGGATAAAATAAAGGATATAGAAACCATAAGAGAAAACAGTCAGAAATGAAAAACATGAGATCTGAAATGACTACACTAAAAGGAATCAATAGCTGATTAGATAATGCACAAAATTGAGTCAGCATTTTTAAATACACAGCACTAGAAAATACCTAATCAGAGAGAAAAAAGAAAAAAGAAAATTTGAAATAAGAATAGTTTAAAGTACAGTGGTCACCAACTGGTGGTCCATGTTCAACTTTTGGTCTGTGAGGTCCAAAAGGTTGGCAATCGCTGCTCTGGGACAACCTAAAGCATAACATCTGCATCATAGGGGTACCAGAAGGAGAAGAGAGAGAGAAAGGGGTTGAGAACCTGTTTGAAGAAATAATTATTTAAAACTTTCCCAACCTGGTAAAGTAAAAGACATATAAGCCCAGGAAGTACAGAGAGTCCCAAATGAGATGAACCCAAGGAGGCCCACACCAAGACATGCCCCGGCCCGCGGAGCAACAACGGAGGCACGCAGGAACCACCTAAGAGAATGAAACAAACAAGGAACGTGAAGAACAGAGGCAAGACAGGGTTCTGATCAAGCTTCAAACTTTATTTTTGAAATGGCAGTATATATACAGCAGGAACAAAGAGGGGCAGGGTTGCCTACGCAGCGGGGTCTTTGAAAGTATATAATTGGTTTAGGCACTGAGTGACAAGATGGTAAGGTACCTGGCAACACAGGATTGGCTAACTGCCAGGGCGGCGTAACATTCCAAGGTGCAACATTCCAAGGCTGGGCTAGCTATGGGGGAGGATCAGGAAGGGGAGTTGCAGAGATCCTCAGGGGCAAGATGTGCTAAGGGGTAGGTTAATCTTTAGCTTCCGGCCAAACCCGCAGGGCACCGCATAACTTCTGCTAGAAGGAACTTAATTCTAAGATGGAGTTGTATTTTCTTAAGACAGAGTTGCTTGTCTCAACTCTGATGGCTCCCAACAAAGACACATACATTATAATTAAAATGGGAAAGGTTAAAGATGAAGAGGAAATCTTAAAATTGGGTAAGGGAAAGATAGTGACAAGTGAGGTCCCATAAGACCAATTTCTCAACAGAATCATTTCAGGCAGAAGAGAATGACATGAATTATTTAACGTGATAAATAGAAAGAATCTACAACCAAGATTACTTTACCCAGCAAGGCTGTCTTTTGCTAGCTGGTTTGGCTCAGCAAATAAAGTATCAGCCTGCAGAGTGAAGGATTCCAAGTTCAATTCCATTCAAGGGCACATGCCCAAGTTGCAGACTCAGTCCCCAGTAGGGGACATGCAGGAGGCAGCCCATTAATGATTCTCTCTCATTATTGTTGTTTCTGTCTCTTGGTCACTATCCCTTCCTCTTTGAAATAAAAAAAATATTTTATATATATATATATATATATATATATATATATATATATATATATATTTACTAACCAATGTCACCACAATAAAATAAATTTTAGAAAATAAGTTATAAATAGCAAAAAGAGGACATACAGATGGCCAACAGACATATGAAAACATGCCCAATGTCACTAATCATTAAAGAAGTGCAAATTAAAACCACAATGAGATACCACCTCCCACCTGTCAGGATGGCTATCATCAATAGATCAACAAGCCACAAGTTTTGGTGAAGATGTGGAGAAGGTGAGCCCTCATGCTCTGTCGGTGGGAATGCAGAGTGGTGCAGCCCTGTGGGTGACAGTGTGGAGGTTCCTCAAACAATGAAAAATAGAACCCCCTTATGATCCAACCATCACACTTCTGGATATACATCTGAAGAAACCTAAAACATAATTGGAAAGAATATATGCACCCAATGAACCCAATGTGTTCAATGCAGTGTTATGTACGATAGTCAAGACATGGAAGCAGCCCAAGTGTCCATCATTAGACGTGTGATAAAACCACGATGGTACACAGAGGGTGGGGCAAAAGTAGGCTTATGGTAATGAGCAGGCAAAATCTTCTTGTATTATTATTTATTAATTATCATATCATTTTCCATATGAACAACTATAAACCTACTGCCCCACCCGTTATGGACAATGAAATATTACCCTGCCATTAAATAAGAGAAATCTTGCCATTACGCTAAGTGAAATAATCCAGTCAGAGAAACACAAATACCATATGATTTCACCTCTGTGTGGAATCTAAAGAGTCAAATAAACAAACTAATAAAAGAGAAAAAGGGTCATAGAACAGTGAACAGATAGTGGTTGCCAGAGGAATGGGGGGATGGGGCTCTGAGTGAAATTGAAGAGGGGATTAAAAAATACACACGGGTGGCTACAAAACAGTCACAAGCAATGTGAGTGCAGATTAGGGAATATAGTCACTAATACTATCACAGTCCTGTATGCTGCCAGGTAGCTATGGAACTATGAGGGGTGGGGGGACACTTTGTAAAGTATATGATTGTTCAACCACTGTGTGTACACCTGAAACTAATTCAAAATAATACTGACTACAAACTGCAATGGAATATGTTCTAAACGACTAGAGAACAGGTGCTCTGGTGGTGCTTGAACACACAGATTCACAGCCGCATGGTTGACAACAGCCAGAAGGCGGCACCAGTCTCTCAGGCAGGAGCAAACCACAAAACGCTCCCTCCACCCAGTGAAGGTTACTGGGCCACAAAGAAAAATGCATTTCTGACACAGGTTACAGCATGGCTGGGCCTGGAAGGCATCATGCTAGGGGAAAGGAGACAAACAGGCAAAAGCCACAACCATACATCCCTGTACCTCCCTCCACACACACCCAGCAGGTCCCCCTGAGCCTCACCTCCGAGGCTGCTGTAACCCCAGCCGCTCACCCAGCACATCTTCCTCTCAGGGATCTTCAGCGTGGCAGGTGGGAGGGGGGCCAGGCTGATGTGCTCAGACAGTGTCACAGGGGCCTACCTGCCTACAGTTTCAGCAGGGGGGACGTCTGCGCCCCCCTCTGCAGACAGGCTCTGGTTGAACTTGGGGTGGCGAACGACCTTACTCATATTTCTCAGGGTGTCATGGTCATAGAGTCTCAGCTGCCCAACTTGAACCCTGAGGCCATAAGCCTCCACGTCCCCCCTGGTGGAGGGACCAGTAGCCTCTCAGAGGAGCCTGCGGGGCAGGGCCAGTGTGGGCACAGCAACAGAAGTGGGGCTCACTGAGAGTGGCTTTCCTCAGACCCAAGACCCTGCCAACAGCCAGCCTCCCATCACCCCTCCATGTGTTTCCCACCCCACTCCTGCCAGGGGGCCTCAGGCTGCATGGCTCACCGCTGGGTGCAGTGGGCTGTGGTCAGCACCCACTGGGGGTGGATGAGGGAGCCCCCACACAGGTGCTGCCACAGCTCCAGCTCCTTATTGTACCGTCGCACACTGACCTGCCACGGCCATCTGCCAGCGGGGGCATTGTGCTCCCCCACAGTGCCACCCCGCTGCCTCCCTGAGCCGGGACCTGGAAACAAAGGGGACAGGGAACGCCATCTTAGACCCCAGCAGGGCCCCTCTCACTCAGTCTCCCCCAGGAGGAACCAAAGAGTCCTGCCCTGAGTTGATGCTGAGGGATGGGGGCAGCCTGAGCAGAAGATGGGGACAGGGAGTGAGGACTCACCTGGCAATAGGGCCACGGAGCCCCCCAGGCCTGGGAGGCTCAGGAACAGCAGCCACAGCATCTGCGGGGATGGCAGGGGCCTGGCTGAGACCACCAAGGGCGGGACCTGTTGTGGATGGAGAAGCTGGAGTCTGTGCAGGGGCATCCTCACCTTGAGAGACCATCCTTGGGACCATTTTTGTACCCCTTCATTCCCTGCACAGGAAGGGGCAGGTGGGGGCCCCTGGCTGGGCCATGGGCAGAGAGAGCTTCTCCTCTCTCAGGCCCACCACAGGTCCGGGGGTCATTCAGCAGACGTCGAGGAGTTGCTGCTGGACCCTGGCGCTGCATCCCCAGAACCGCCCCCTGGCTCTCACTGGGCAGCAGCCCCCTTTGGCTGCAGGGATCTTAGCCACAAACCCAGCCAGGCCGCAGCATGAGCAAAGAGAGCATGCCAGAGGAGCAGGTTTGCTGGCAGAAGTCCGGGAGCGCTGGGCCCAGGCAGGCAGAGCCCCAGAGATGCTCCTGGGCCCCTCGAGCCACGGGGCAGCCCCTGAATCCGCTGAGCCCTGTGAGGCAGCGTGGAGCATGCCATCTGACTAGAGCATGCCCTCTGCCTGGCATGGGGCCTGTGGCCACCCTCACTGCCCACAGCGGAGACCTTGCACACTGCCCTCTTCAGGGGGCTCTTTGGAGCTGCACCGCGATGGGCTTTCATGGGGAAACATCAGGGAGAGGCACTTGGGAGGCAGGTAGACAGAGTAGAGCTGGGCAGAGGGCAAGGCTGTAGCACAATGCAGGCTGATTCTCCCTTGACCAGCCCATGGAAGACCAAGGTGTGCCCCCAAAGGACACAAGGCCAGCCCCTGCCTCTTCCTGCACAGCCAAGCAGGACCTGACGGGACGAGGTAGCCTGATGAGCTGCAAGAACTCCCAGCCACTGCCATCAAGTCCCACTGTGAGGGGACCTGGCCCGCCTGCCTCTGTGATCAGCAATGCCCACCACCTTCTGCCTCGTGTGCTGAGGAGGCAGCCACAGGTCCACCTAGGAGTCCCAGCCCTGGGAAGGAGAGGCTCAGGACACAACTGAGGCCAACAGGCCCCACACTGTCCACGGAGACCCCCACTCTTTGCTCCCAACTGGGACTCTGGGGCTCACCTGGAAGTGGGACCCAGACCCCCATCCCCGAGGGGCTGAGCACTGGACACAGGGATTTCTCAGGCCGGGGGACTGCATGTGTCCACCTGCCATCACATAGACGAGGGGGCACCAAGAAACACCCAGGGTCCTCCTCGTCCCTGCCCCCCATTGTGACACAGCATTCCTGCCTCTGCCTGGCAGTCAGTGGTTTGGCCACACCAAGATGGCGGCACAGCTGGCTCCCTGTCCCCAGACACAGGAGCTCCATGTGCCCAGACACCAGCTGTACCTTCATCTCAGGATCATTCTTCAGGGCCGGCTGCATGGCCCATCACCAATACCTTTACCGCCATCGTGTCTGCTGCTCCTGAGACGCCAGTGCAGCCTGGACCTGCAGCGGCGCCCTGTCCAGCACTGGGAGCGCTCTGAGCCACAGCCTCTGTGTGGCTGGCGTCCCGGACTGGAGGGCACTGAGAGGTGGGGAGCTTGCTGCTTCTTCCCCTGAGCGGTGCAGAGGCCCTCACATTTTGTGGTTGGATGGGGTGCCCCTGGGTGCTGTGTCCTAAAGCTTTTCTGTGCCAGCCCCTGAGCTCCTCAGGTCCTCCCCCTTCAGAAGCACACAGCCTGGTGGGCTGGAACCTCACCAGTGAGGTAGATCAGTGTGGACCAGTGCTGTCCCTCACACCTGACCTCACTGAGAAACAGAAGTAGAGGGAACTGGGTCAGATGAGATCAGAGTGGAGGAGGGGAGGCCCTAAACCAGTGATGGATGTCCTTGTAGGAAGAAGTGAGGATGCGGAGAGACACAGGGAGTGGTAGGATGGGGAGGAGGGGGGCCCAGTGATTCCTCAGCAAGACAAGGGTCCTGACACTACCAGAAGTGGAGGAGGCAGGAGCCTGGGGAGGTGTGGCCCCAGAAAAACTTGATTCTGGCCTCTAGCCTGTGAGAGAATGAATTTGTGTGTTTAAGTGCACACACACACTCACATAGTCACACACCAGTCCTGGGATTTCACTGCCACTCCAGGACACCACAGGTGGGTGAGCCTGGTAGTGAGCAAGATGTGAGTTCCACCGGGAAGGGCATGGCCCTGTATCATCTCCATTCCAAGTGCTGAGGGTGTCTCCTGTCACCCTCAGACAAGGGGAAGAATCTGAGGGCACTGATCTGGCCTGCAGGGTCTTTTTGGGGGGGACACAGCCCTGCAGGCTCAGTGTCCCTATCTCTGCTGGCCCAGGGCTCAGTTAGAACAGCTTTCAGAGACCACAGGGAACAAGCCCCTGCCCATGTCCAAACCAGGCATCTGGCTCTGCCCATCTTGACTTACTTCTCAGCCCAGGAACCCAGGTTCTGAGATCGTTGATGATTCCAGGCAAGCGGTAGAGGGGATGGGTGGTGGGACCTTCGGCCCTGAGCCCATCCTCCTTAGAGAGAGCCCTGTTGGGCCACCAGGTGGCCATGCCTGCAGACCTGGCCCCAGGCCCAGGTGTGTCCCATTCCAGCCTTCCCTCCACACCAAGTCCCATATCCTCTCCCTCCTGGGAGCGCTGGCCTCTAGTCACTCAACCCTCATTCTTAACCCTGGAAACACTGAGGTCTGATTACACCCGCACCCATGGGGAAGCCCTACAGAGTCATATTCCCCAGCGCCCAATGGCACTGTAGGCAGGCCACACCCCTCCTGGTGAGCAGAGGGGACCTGGATGCATGTTGACACCCTGGCAGCCGCCCATCCACAGGCCCATGGACAGGGCAGTCACTTAGGCAGAATGTGTGCTGGAACCCGAGGGCCAGGGCACAGCGCCAGGTTGAGCTGGGTCAGCCTCTCCTTGCTTCCTGGATGGATCAGATCCCCAAGGGGGCCATCTGCATGGTGGTGCCTTCCAGCTGAGTCCTGGGCTTTATTTAAAAAAAAGAAAAGGAGTTCCTGGAGAGATCCTGGAGCTCAGGAAACCCAGACTTCAGTCCTGGGCACATGGGGCACCCAGCTCCTGCTCCATCTGCCCTGGAGCTCCCACTCTCCCTAAACGGAGGGCAGCCCTCCCCGAAGGACTGGGTCATAGGGAGATGACAGGGCTTGTCCACTGTGGCCTCACTGTGCAGGGACCTCGAAGGCTCCACCACATTTTAGAATCAGGCTGGGGACCAGCCTGTGGCTGCAGGGAATGGAGCCCCCTCACCCACCATACAGGCCGTCTCAGGCTCCCCAGGCTCTCCTGGGTCCTGGCCCCAACCTGCAGATGCAGGCACCCACCCCATCTGGGCACCAGACATGTCCCCAAATCCTAACCCAGCAGGAACTGCACATCAATGCCTGCAGCAGGAGGGGCTCCAAAGCCTCTTCTCACTCCTCCATTTGAGACAGAAGCTCCTCTGTCCTCTGGGAGCCCCTCCCATCCCCTGGGAGAAAGGATGGGCTTTGAGGAGCCTGAGAGAACAGTGCACTGCTGTGCTTCTCCAGCAGGGGCGCCAGTGCTGGGAGAGCAGCCTCTGAGAGTATGGGGTCCCCCTCTCCATCCTCCTCTCTGGCAGCCTCCAACCAACCCAAACCAGGACAGCAAGGGAGACTGAGGACAGAGGCAGGGAAGCAGGAATGGATTATTTTCTGGCCCCTGCAGGTTCTCCTGGTTCAGGAGAAGCTCAGAATTGGAGACTGAGGTTCTGCATACAAATGGGGCCGGACTTTAATTAGTCCAAGGAGATGATCCAATTGGAAAATGAGGATTTTGTGGCCGCTGGGTCAGACACAGCAATGGTGACCATGGAAAACTATACTTCCTGTTTGTTTGCTGCCAAGTCCAAGTCCTTCAAAGCATCCATTCCACACTGACCGGGATGGAAGGAAGAAGAGGGAAGATGTGGGCAGCTCTGGGAGCCGCCCGCAGGGCTGTGATCTCCAGCCCCAGGCAGAACACTCCTCCTCCTCACTAGCCAAGAGAGCCCACCCATGTGGCCCTCTTCCACGCTGCAGCCATACTTGTCCATCCCCACTTGGTCCACCTTCCAGAGCTTGCTTCCCCACCAGGACGGACCACCCATGGCACCCTGGCCCCGCCCACAGGTAAGTACACTCAGTCCAGAGCAGTTTTCATGCAGTTTAATGAGCTACAGAGGGTGGGGAGGAGGCAGGAGGCCTGCAGTGCCCCGCCTGACCTCAGACCACATCCCTCCTCTCCCTTTGCCTGTCAGGGGTCACAGACTATGGAGGTGGCAGAAGCTGGAGGATCTCAGAGGGGCTGTGGGTGGAGGAGGATGCTAGGTGCGGTGAGGAGCTGGCATTGGGGAGGAGCAGTGAGGTCCTCAGACACCATGGAGAGCTTGTCTTCATCTCACATGGGCAGCATCCTTGCCGGGCCGTGGGCTCAAGGAGAGGAGTGAATATGACGGTGTATCCAAGGCAAGTAGGATGTCACTCGGGCATAGACTCCAGGAAAGTCGGGAAGACCGCACTTTTCTCCCCAGCTCACCACCCCTACCTGGACCCAGGTGTTCCTCCATTTACAGACCAAGGGGCCCCCAGAGTCACCCTGTGGGAAGAAGAGACAGGTGATCAATCCTCAGGGTCCCTGCAGGCAGCAGCAATGGACGAAGGCCACAGTCTAGGGGTCTCACCTGGCAGGAGTCCCGGCCCAGGCTCCCTGCACACAGCATGTCGTCCTTGACAACGTCGTCAATACTGAGGTATTGCTGCCTACAGATCTCATCCGCCACAATGGGGACCTCCACTTCCTGCAGATTGTAGGGCTTTGGCAGCGGCTCTGTGAGAAGAAGCCCAGTGAGCCTGCTGTCCTCAGAGGGCAGCCAATCAGAGGCCACCGGTTCTAGAACATCACACTGAACCTCAGCGCCCCCAAAGGGACACTGGGAGTCACCCAAGACCCCAGCTCTCCGGGTTCATTCTAGGCCAGTGGAATGACAATCTCTAGGCTGACACTGGGGGCAACAAGATCCAAAAAGGAACAGAAATATATTTTTTATCCACAATTTTATTGGGGAAAATCAGAGCAAGTACTTTCCCCCGAGAAAAGCACAGTGAGTGGCCCCCCTGTTAGATTTCACTTTGTCCATTTCACAGTGAATCCCATAGCAGGTCACTGGAGTTCTCTCTCCTCCTCTCGATCTCACTGGGGAGACTCAGGGAGAACGGGACCCCGGAAGGGTGCACACAGGTCTGGTGCAACGTGAGGGAAAGAAATGCCCATGGCACCCTAGCCGGTGGTCTCAGTGGTTAGAGCACTGGCCCAAAGGGTCCCAGGTCTGATTCTTGGTCAAGGGCAAGGACCTGGGTTGTGGGTTCAATTTCCAGCCCCGGTCGGGGAGGCAACTAATAGATATGTGTCTCACATCGATGTTTCTCCTGCTACCTTCCACTCTCTCTAAAAATCAATGGAAAACTATCTCATGTCCATGCCTCACTCTTGCTACTTTGATCCCTGTTCCTGAACACACTCCTCTCGAGCTCTGTGCCTCCTACACCCAAGGGAGACTCCAGAGGGACCCCAGCTGAGGCCTCATCGGTAAAGCCTGGCCCACCCCAATGCTTCACCCTCCTGTCATGCTGGTTCTGGTTCTTACCTTCATAATCAATGTAGCCCCAGCCAGTCACCCAGCACCGGGTGCCTGGGGGGAATGCGGAGGATGCTGGTGGGAGGCTGATCCACTTGACGAGGTTAGATGGTCTCACGGAGGCCTCCAGTTTGAGAAGCGCCACGTCCGCCTGAGGTACCCCCTTTTCAATCCTGTACTCCGGGTGGCGGATGATCCTAGCCACCTGCACACTGTCACTGAATGAGTGTCTCACTTGTCCTAGTTGGACCTTAAAGTGCTGAGGGTCAGGGTTTGTCCTGGGGACAGAGGCCAAAGGCTTCTGAGAGGCTGTGGCAGGAAGTGGACCAGCACCTCAGAGCCCAGAGACCTCCGCTCTGTGGTGGGCAAGGGGAGCTCCAGGAAACTGAATCCTGGTGGGGGTTCTGCAGCCTCTGAGCCCAGGATCTGCCCTCAACACACATCACATGCCTCCCAATATTGTCCCCCACTCCCACCCCGGGTGCTGGCAGAGGAGGGACTTACTCTTCAATGCAGTGTGCAGCGGTCAGCACCCATTGGTGGTGGATGAGGGAGCCCCCACAATTGAGACTCCACTGTTCTGTATCAAGGACCCACAGGCCCACCTGCCATGGCCACTTCTCAATGGAAGCATTATGCCCTCCCACGATGCCCACCAGCTCAGTCCCTGGGCTGGGATCTGGGGAAGCAGAGGAGAAGCCATCAGGGACCCAGGCACCACTGCCCGGAAGTCAGCATGGCCCCATCCTCAGTCCCTCCCACAGCCACCCTCAGGGGAATCTCCACCCTATCCCAGCAGCGGCCTCTGAGAGGTCAGAGTCAGGGGTTCAGAGACAAGCCAGGTCTGGGGTCAGCACTCACCTGAGGTCACAGGTACGGAGTCCCCCAGACAGGGGAGAGTTAGGAGCAGCAGCCACCGCATCTGCAGGAGGAGAGAGGAGGTGAAGGGGAGAGCCAGTGAGGAGATTTGTGGCAGGGTCCTGGGAATGAAGAGGATGTGGCTTTGAGCAGCGTCCTCACCATTGCAGACCTCTCTGCCTTCTACTGCTGGACCCCTCTGGGCCCCTTTATGCTCTTGCCCAGACTGCCCCAAAGGGAAGCCAATCTCTTTTGGGGTGGGGCATAGGAGAAGTCGGTGCTTATCCCTTCAGGGGGATCAGCGATGACCAGTAGATCAGCTATCAGACAGGAAATATGTGGGGTCCTCTCTGAGAAGATATTCAGTATTGATGCTGAAGCCTTAGCTGGTCTTGCTCAGTGGATAGAACGTCAGGCTGCGTACTGAAGGGTCCCAGGTGTGATTCTGGTCAAGGGCACCTACCTTGGTTGCAGGTTCTTGCAGAAGGCAAACAATCAATGGGTCACATCAATGTTTCTTTCTGCCTCTGCCTGTCCCACACCCTCAGAATACCAATGGAAAAATATCCTTGGGTGAGGACTCACAAAAAATAAAAACAATAAGAATATTGGTTCTGGAGACATTTCAGTAATAAGATGATAGTGCATGTGAAAATGAAACAAATGAGATGCTTTGCATCATCCTGTACACTGAAAGGTCTCAGGTTCCATTCTCAATCAGGCCACAATAGGCTGAGTTCATTCCCCAATAAGGACGCATAAAAGCGGCCACCGATCAATGTTTCTCACCCCTCTCTCTCCCTTCCTCTCCCTAAAATCCATAAGCCTATCCTAGGGTGGTGAACTAAATAAATTATAATAAATGATTCAGATGCTCTGTAACAAAACAGAGCAGGGGCACAGATGGGGAAGGGGGCTGGCACCTGAGCCAAAAAGGGGGTGAAGGTCAGCAGCAGGAAAAGTGCCCCAGACCCACCTTCTTTTGAGGCTCACAGTGCCCCCCACAAAGGACAGACTCGTTGGACCTGCAGACAGAGATGGCCAGCAGCACCATGAGATGAAGGAGGCAGCTGCCCTGGGGCCTTTGGAGGGAATGGGACCTGCTGGCACCTTGATGGTAGACTTCCAGCCTCCAACACTAGGACAGAATGAGGTTTTGTCTAAAGGCCCGAGTCTGTGGCATTTGTTAGGGCCGCCCCAGGACACTCAGACCTCTGCTCAGCTGTCCTCATGATCAAGCTTTGTCAAAATGTAGGGCAAAGGTTTTGAGAGGTGCCTATTTACTGCTAGTTTTCCTCACGTTCTGCACACTCCAGGAACCTACACAGTGCTGGGAGCCAACCTCTCCTCTCACACTCCCTGCTTTCTGCATGGAGGAGCTCTGTCCCCCAAGTCCAAACCCAGGATGAGGCCGGCAACGCGCCAGGCACAGGCTTTTCTTCCCGTTGACATTCTGAGAATCATTCTCCACCAAGCATGGGAAAGGACCAGACAATGCTTCCAGAGGAGAAGCAAGAGGAGTTCCCACACTCCTGAACCACACACGGTCCTCTCTTCCCATGAGCCCAGCGAGGAGACCACCTAAGGATGCTTTTTAGCACTTAAGTGAGCTCAGGTCTCTAGAAATACATCATTCCCTCCTGGGGCCAGAGTCCCTGTCACCCTTGCTGAGATGCTGGTGTGTCCAGGGGCACCCAGAATCAGAATCCTCAGGGTACACTGGGGATCTCCACAGGAAACAACCAGGTTCCAACATGGCCAGGGGCCCCAAGGGGGTGAGCACCCAGGAGGGAACGGGCTGGGCTCACAGACCCATCAGGTCATTCAGGCCTGGGGGGGAGACCTTGGTTAATAAGGAGTGGGCTTCCCCCCTCCCTGCCAGTGGTCTGATCAGAGCCCCGACCTTTACCCACCTCAACAGTGGATGTGGTTTGGGGCTGGTTCCCAGGCCCAGATGGCAGGAAAGCAAGTCTCAGAGGAATCAGCGAGAAGCCAGAGGCCCAAATGCTGAGCCTGATGCTGGACCCAGACTTCCCACCCCCCACCACCAGGCTGGGCGATAACCAGCTGGGCCAGACCTGGAACAAAGACAGCATTGGATCAGCTCGAGCATGTCTCCCTGAAACACAAACAAGAGGTTTGACAGGCTTGGGAGGGAATCACGTGAAAATCATTGGCAGATAATGCCATCTTCTTTTCAGGAAAGCCAAAGCCTCACCTGAGAAGGTTTTAAGATTAAGATTCCCAAGTTGTCTGCATGCAAGATAAATTTTTAAAAGACAAATCAGGAGAGAAAGTAGAAACTCATCTGTTACTCTCAGTGTAACAAATGCGAAGCCATTAGGTAAAGACTCCATTCAAGGCAGGGTCCTTACATTCGTAATCCAGAGTCGGTGACAACCATCAACTTCCTTAAAAGGAAACTCACACAAAATCAAATATCATTCAAGGTTAAAAAGAGGCGGTGTCATCATATATCAACTCTTCAAATCACAATAGAATGTGAACTGCAGGTAGGTCTGGAACATTCAATGTGACCCCCAAGTTTGTCTGGGGGGAAAGACTGGTGGGGATGTCCCAGGAAGCCACAGGGCAGAGGGAGGCAAAAGAGGCAGCTGGTGCCAGAAAGCTGTGGAAATGGGAACCCAGTGGCCACCCAGTGAAGTGGGGTGCCTGTATGGCCCAGCCGACTGCCCATCCTCCTAGGCCCAGCCTCGGTGACAGCACAGCAGCAGACAAAGGCACGGTATCAACTCAGAGCAAAGAAGGAGGACCCGGCATCAGTGATGGCTGCTGGGAATAGAAGGAAGGGAGGAAGAAGAGGGGCTTGGGGAGAAGTGCAACCCACTGTTCTGGTCTTTGGTGTGAAGCCCCTCACTGTGCAGGACACATGGAGGTGGGGTTACCTTGAACTTGAGGGTTCCAGGCAACTCAGATCTTTGCGGGGGCTGGAGAGAGTCACCCGGGGCAGAGGAAGGTGGTGAGAGCCATGAGACTGGAATCACGTTCAGGACCCAAGCCTTCCTCTCCCTCCTGTTGTTGGGGTCACCCCGGAAGGAGGGGGAGTGATCCATCTCTAGAACCTTTGGTCCCAGCAAAACAGAGGACTGGCATTTGGGAAGCCCTGGTTTTTGCCTATAGGAATGTCTTTCAGGACCCACGTGGAAAGAGTTCCAATTCTGCGTTCAGATTCTGGAGAAAGGCTGCATACAAAGGAAAGGACTTGAGATTTGAAGAAATTCAATTTGGCGATATGGGGGGCCAGGCGGTAGTCCAACTCTAGTGGGAGAACTACTCACTGCTCTGGCCCTGCCATTCCTTTTATTGAGGTTTTGGGGAAAACAGGTTAGACAATATAAATAGAAATTTACATGTGGCCTTTAGGCAGGAAATCACAGAAACTTACATGGGACAAACAAGGTGGAGGCTGCTTCAGCTAACAATGTCTCAACTAAAGGGTGAGTGGTTAGAGCCATTAAGGTTGTTGACCAGCCTTCCTGGCTTCCTGTCAACATCTCTTTTTAATGAAACTGATATGTTTTCCAGCATCTTAGAACAGAATCAAATAGCCCACCAGCCAGCCAGTCCTTCAGTGACCTTCAGTGACCAGTCCATTGCTGTCAGGATGTTGGCACCTTTCTCCAGGGCTGTCACTTGGCTCAGCATCCCCCCAAAGTCAGCGCTGTGTGCCCTGTCAGTGCTGGCTTCCCATGGCCGGCCAGGCAGCAGCGTCCAGCTCCAAGGCCCCATCCCAGAGTGGCCTCCTCAGGTCACACCTGGCTCCAGCTGCTGTAGGCAGGGCTCCCAGAAGCCCACAATCAGAGGCTCCGCAGCCTCTACACAGGAAGCAAAGGTTAGGAACTGACTATCTGGAACTGAGATCCAGTGAGATAGGAAATGGGTAACTTGTTGGGTGGCAGAGATCAACAGGAAGTAGAGGTGCCCTCAGTGTCCCTGTCCTGACTGTCTCCCTGGCACCCATGACTGAGCAGACACCACATCCATAGTGTCTCCCTTCTGGATGAATGACATGACAGGTAAGGGCAGAGGGCGGGAGGGAGGTGGCAGCATGTAAGGGATTTCAATCAGTCCTCCTGGGGCAGAAGCAGGTGGAGAAGGGGCAGTGGCAAACAAATGCCTGCTGAAGGGGCTTGTTCCCATAGAGGGCCCTTCACACTACAGAGATGCTCAGGGTGTAGACGCCAACTCACCCAAAGAGAAACCGAGCAGGAGACTTACAAAGTACAGTGCTCCCTGGAAATGTATTCAGTGAAATCAGCGAGGCACAGAGGCCACACAGTGTGGGCTTCTGTTTATGTGAACTTGTAACCGGACAGCCAGTGGGTCTGGGCTGCCTGTCACTGCTTGAGACCATTAAGCAGAGAAAGGCTTGAATCATGTGGGAGCATTTATTCCAGTCCTCTGGCAGAATGGGAGAGCAGCGGGCCAGCCAGAGAAATCTGCTCTGTGGCCCACCATCAGCCACTGCTTCTATTGGGCAGAGGGCAGAGGGCAGAGGGCAGAGATGGTGTGGGGAAGCAGGAATGACAGGCATGGGGAAGTGGGCATGGGGCATCATTATAGGTTAAAAGTCATGCAGGCTGGGTGGTGGGGTCACCGAGGGTGGACGCCTCCCAGGACTTCAGGACCAGATAACAGGTAATACGGGCTGGAGTTGTACAAAGCAGGTACCTACGGAACTAGATTATCTCAGTCATGAGGGTGTAAATCTCTGCATTAATGATAGACAGTTCTCTGGACAGGAGGATGGACTGCATTTGGCTGCTTGCTTCCATGTACCAGGATGCACAACTCCCAGCCAGGTGAGAATGTGCTTTGTGTAATCAGAAAGGAACAACTATGATTAACAGGGCATGATTAATATTTCTTATAAGTATAGCGAACCAAAGCACTTTTCTTTGATAAACATTAAAACAAATAAAGTTGTTGACATTTTCATGAGATTCACACAACCTGGAGATTAGATATTATCACCTCATTGTTAGGATTTACTTATCTCAGACACTCCTTACTCTTAATTTATTAACATCTAAGAGGACTCATTTTAGAACCCTCTGATTCCCATTAAGAACACACATCTAAACTTTATAAAGAATTGTGTTCTTATGGCTCATGACCAAGAACCTTTGTCCAGAAAGCATCTTGATCTTAAAATATTAAGCAGAATAAAAGGGGGCAGAGAAAACTTATTGTGCTTAGCAGTTATCTTGCAGAAAGCCTGCAGCCTTGAGCATGGCATAGCCAACACAACCATTAGATCTGGCGATGGGAGGAACCAAAGACTGGACCCTTTCATCAGCAGAATGGTTTGAAGCCAGCAGAAGTTAGTAAACCCTGCTTCCCCCTTCAGTCACTGCTGATTGCTTTTTGGGCCTCAGCCTACCTGTACTCAGATGCCAGAAATAAAAGCTCTTTTGATATACGATGGCCTCATATCATAGGTGAGTGACCTGTCCCACTGTGAACCTTTCAGATCTTGTTCATCTTAAAATCAGGTGCTCAAACAGAAGACACTGTGGAGGGGAGAGGGGAGACTACATAGTGCCAATCTAGCACTTTCTCAGTTCTTGTGTCAACAAAATACATTTCACTCACCCTGGCTGGTAGTCATCATTGGCAATGTTATCTTACTGATTCCTCTTCTAAGTGGCCATTGGCAGTGGCTAGTAGCCCTGTGGGACTTCAGCGCTGGACCTGCATTGATCGTGGGCAAAGCTGCCTTGACCCACCCTCATATTAGTTCTATTGTTCTGTGCAAATGGCCTTGGGAGTTTTGTGTACACTGCTATGCTATTCCTGGTAACCTCATTCCATCTCCCTGATCCTAATGCCTTTTGTGTGTTTCTGGTCGCTGTGTGCTGCCTGGAGTCACTTGCACTGTCTGAGCCTCCCTGTCCATCATCCCTCATTCAGGGGTGGGGCTGCCAGTGTACCCCAAAACCCCACAAGCAGGACATTTGCTGAGGGCTCTGGGAGAGCCACCATTATCGTTTTAGGAAGTCATCTATAGCCCAAGTTTGCTAAGAGTTTCATCACAAACTATGTTTGAATTTATCAACCAGAATAAAATTATTTTTTCATATCTATTGAGATTATCATATTGTTTTTATCATCTATTTCTGCTCCGTTACTGTGGTATATTGCACTATTTGGTGTTAAACCATGGTGGTTTAGATCTTCCTGGGTTCTTTGGTAATTATTTTACACATTGAAAGTTGGTTTGACAAAGTTTTACTTTGCATTTCTTCATTCCATGTTCATAATGAAAAGTGGCCTAAAATTTCCCTTTATTCTCTGTGTCTGGTTCTTTTCTCCAGACAGTATGCCAGGCAGCTGCCTCCTTTTTGTTCCCTGAATACCCCTGGGGCCTTAAGTCTCAGTGTAATTCTCCAGAAAGCCTGCTCTGCTGTAACTCTCACATGTTGTACTTTATATTTTAGTTCATACTAAATATAGATGTTCACCACCCAGATGCAGGCCTTTCCTGATTATCAATCTGGTCCTGCTTCCCTTTGTCCTAAAGTCAGTTCCCAGGGTTATACTTGCCTAAAAGTTATCCTTCTCACCTAAGGGCAAATTTGTCTAATGTGGTTGTTCATACTAACATCTTCTGATTTTTAAACATCTCTGCCTGTCCACGTTTTGTTCGTCTCTTTATTACTAATACTAGAGGCCTGGTGCAGGAAATTCATGCATGGGATGGGAGGGGTGTCCCTCAGCTGGGCCTGCACCCTCTCAAATCTGGGGCCCTTCAGGGGATGTCTGACTGCAGCATTTCTGACTGATTGCAAGATCAGGCCTAAAAGGCCAGTCTAAACATCCCTCTCACAATCCCAGACTTCTGTCTCCTAACCACTCGCCTGCCTGCCTGCTTGTCCCCCTGATTGCACCCTAACTTCTTCCCTTCCAGCCTGATCTTGCCCCCAACTGCCCTCTCCTGCAAGCCTGTCATGCCTAAATGCCTCTTCTGCTGGCCTGGTCCCCTTCTTTCCCCAACTGCCCTTCCCTGAAGGCCTGGTTGCCCACAATTTCCCTTCCCTGTAGCCTAGTCCCCCCCAACTGCCCTCCCTTGCAGGCCTGATCACCCCCAACTGCCCTCCCCTTCTGCCCTGATCTTGTTCCCAACTGCCATCCCCTAACAACCTCATGTCCCCCAACTTGCCACTCCTGCAGGCCTGGTTGCCCCCTTCCCTCCCCTGTCAGCCATCTTGGCAGCTATCTGTGGCTGCCATCTTCTGGCTGCCGTCTTCTGGCTGCCATCTTGTGACAACTTCCCTCAAGGTTTCGGGGGAGGGTATGATGCCACCTAGGCTTTCATTATATAGGATTAGCTGTGCATCATTTTTCCTACCTCAGTGGTTGGCAAACTCATTAGTCAACAGAACCAAATATCAACAGTATAACCATTGAAATTTCTTTTAAGAGCCAAAAACCAACTTTTTCACATGGGCCATGAAGTTTCAATCCCACTATATGAGTTCGCTTACACTTGGTATTTAGTGGAAGAGCCACACTCGAGGGGCCAAAGAGCCACATGTGGCTCCAGAGCCCCAGTTTGCCGCCCACTGTCCTACTTGATCAGTATTTCCAGAAGTTTGCCTATTTCATTAGATTTAAGGAACTAATTTTTGGCTTTGCAACCCTATAATTTTTTTTATTATCTAGTCCAGGTGCTTCTTCTTCTTCTTCTTCTTCTTTTTTTTTAAATCACCCGGGACTTTCTTACTTTAGTTGGCCCATCTTTTCTCCTATTGCTTATGCTCTTTCTGTGTTTCCTCGGACATCTTTTTTCTCACTTCTGGACTTCAACAGGACAGACTCTGTTCTATTTGTACTAAATCCAGAAAGGACTGGTCATCTCCCTCCAGGTGCAAGCCTCCATTTCCCTGAGAATGTTAGGAGGTGGTATTGTCACCACTGTGAGTCTTATATACTTTTAAATTTTCATTCTGACATTTATTTAGATGTACACTTTTTAAATTTACCAATGTAGAAGGGCTTGTGCTCATTTTTGATATAAGTGTGAGAAAGCTTAAAATACCAATGTAGCCTCTTCTCTTCCAATACAAGGCAACTGGAAGTGACCTCTGAGAACAGAAATTCAGGCTCAGTATTTGCTGAGGACGTAAAAAAAGGCAGAGAAATACATGTCCAGCGTCAGTTACAAAAGATGGGTTACAGGTTGCCACTCACAAACTCAGTCAATGAACTTGTTGGCAAGTGGCCTTGTCGCATGTTGTTCGCTGTGATCTGCTCCTGTCCAACGTCTATCAAAGTTTTAAGTGACCTTATGTCTGCATGTATCGGAGCTTCCCAATCCATGCAACTGAACAACCACACACACACACACACACACACGAACATGCACACACACACACACACGCAGAAGATGATGCATGGGCACACATGGAGAGAGGACCTAGGAGGCTCCAGGTTGAGGGAGACCAGCCTAGGGCTGAGAATTAGTCATGGGTGGCAGTCTGCCTGTGGGACCCTGAGCTTCCAGCCTTCTCTCCCAGCATGCCCTGGACCCAGGGGAAGCAACCAGGCCACTCTACCTGGTGCCTCTTCTGGCAAAACTGATTACTTCAGGGGAAAGCAATCAAACTACCAACCAAGACACTGGGAACATTCCACAGAGAGGCAGTGGGAACCTCCAGCTGTGGGGCCTGTGTGGTAGGAGCCCAGGTGATACCAGTCAAGTCTCCTATCCATTAGAACATGGGGGTGCCAGGGTGCCTGGGCCTCCAGGAGGAGGGAGAGTGGGGAGTGGGGAGCCAGCAGGAGGAAGGTGGATATGGTGGAGCCAGACAGCCTGAGTGTCACTGGCTGGCACCCCCGAATCTAAGACAGAGGCCTGGCTGTGGGAGGACAGCCACCAGGAGAGGTTCCAGGGAGCAGTACTTAGAACTCAGGGGCCATGGTCAGAGTCCTGTCGGGCACTGTAGAGAGGGGTGCTGCTTGGAAACCGGTCCCGGGCGCTGCCCTGGTTGAGGAGCAAAGCCTTCCTGTGGACACAAAGCTGCGCTGGGGCCTGTGGCCCTCTGAGCAGTGGGGCAGAGTGAGTGAGATTCAGTGTCATTGTCCGTGTGCTCACAGTTTTCCTGAGGTTAGGTGGGGCCCAAATGGGGCAGCCAGCGATATGAATGAGGGCCTCCATGAGCCCTCCCTGCCCCGCGCCCTAGGACCTCCTTTGTGACACTTGAGGACCCCGGGACACTGGCACAGTGCTGCCCCCACAGCACCTCACCCTCCCTCCCTGCTTTAGCTTCCACTGAGGTGATGCAAAATGGGACTGTTAAGTAACAGAGGCTGTGCCTTTTGCCCACCTGCCCTCAGCCTTCCCCTATCAGGGCTCTGACACACTCATCACAGTTCCGGCTTTGGTCCTGTCCCTGATGCCTACCAGCCCCACCCTTCTCTGGGCATCCATTCCTCTCACTCAGACCCTCAATGGTGGCCTGAGGCTCCTGCTCAGAGCATTGCCAACCCACCTCTCACACACATCTGTTGGCCTGAATGCCCATGTGCACGTTTTCTCAGCATCCTTCTTATCTTTTCTGTTAATCCTTATCCAAGGATATTTTTTGCCATTGATTTTTAGTGAGAATGGAAGGGACACGGGAGAGAAATGAGAAAGAAGAGCATCAATGTGAAAGACATATCAATTGGTTGCCTTGTGCAGGCATCACAACACCGACTGGGCATCAAACATGCAACACAAGCTCGTGCCCTTGACTGAGACTCAAACCCAGTCCTCTTCCTTCTGTGGTTTGACACTCCAACCACTGAGCCAAACAAGTCAGGGCCCCCTTCTTCTTTTATAAAATTATTTGCAGAAATACACCATGTAAATACAAAGATAGGACAGCTTTGTTATTTTCCTTTGTAATTTTGTTCCCACCACTGAACACATCCCCTTTGGGCTGCCACCAACTTGTTCTCTCTATCTATGGGTCTGTTTCTCTTTTCTTTATTTGTTTTATATTCCACACATGAGTTGATCATTTCTCAACATCTTTGCAAACATGTGGTTTTATCATACTTTTTTACTTTCTTCAACCTAATGGGTGTGAAACTGTATGTCTTTTTATTTTCCTCTGATTATGAAGGAGACCAGTCAATGCCAGTGGCCTCTCTGGTGTGTCTTTTGAGAATTGCATGCAGTGTGTGTGTTTCCATTAACGCTTTGTTTCCTTTGTCCCACGTCATTCCTCTGAATTAATATTTCTTCTTCCTGGAATAAATCTTTAAGTAGTTCTTTTCATGAGTGCCTGCAGGTGATAAGACACTCTTCATGTCTTCTGTTTTGTAATGTCACCATTCCCCCCCCCCCCCCCCAATATTATGGGACAGTTTATCTGGGAATAAAATTTTATGTTGATGGTGATTTTTCCTCACCATTTCAAAGGAATGCTTCCACCTCTTGTTGCTGATCATAACTACCTTGAGTCTGATAGACTTTTCTTTTTAGGTTAAACTATCATGTGTCTCCTCTGGCTTTTAATGTAGACATTGTGCAGTTTTACTGAAATGTGTTTAGGTGAGAATTTATTTGTATTTATTCTGCTGCATTTTCACAGCCACTTTCCACTGAAGGTTCACCATTTTTCTTTGATTCTAGAAAATTATCATATTTTTCTACCAAAACCACGTTTTCATTTTTTCAGATAGTTTTTGTAATTTCCTGATAAGGGGTTCTGAATCTCTAATAAGCTTCTGAAGTTGGGCTCTCAAACCATCTACCCAGATGCTCTTTCATGTTTTATGGTTTTTTTTTTTTTTGTTTGTTTTTTTTTTTTGTTTTTTTTTTTAGATTCTTCTGTTTCTGCCATGACTGGTTTGGCTCAGTAGATGGAGCATTGGCCTGCAGACTGAAGGGTGCCAGGTTTGATTCCAGGTCAGGACTAATGCCAGGTTATGGGCTCAATCTCCAGTGTGGGGTATGCAGGAGGCAGCTGATCAATGATTCTCTCTCATCATTGATGTCTCTGTCTCTTTTTCCCTCTCTCTTCCCCTCTGAAATAAATAAAAAAATATGTTTTTAAAAAAATTCATGTTGAAACCTGTTTGGCTCAGTGGATAGAGCGTCAGCCTATGGACTGAAAGGTCCCAGGTTTGATTCTGGTCAAGCACATGTACCTTGGTTCTGGGCACATCCCCAAGTATGGGGGGTGCAAGAGGCAGCTGATCAATGACTCCCTCATCAATGTTTCTAACTCTCTATCTCTCTCTCTTCCTCTTTGTAAAAAATCAATAATATATATATATATATATATATATATTATATATATATATATAATATATATATATATATATATATATATATATATATATATATATATATAATTCCTCTGTTTCTGATATGCTAGTATTGAAAATCAAACAAGCTGACATTTAAGCACACTCAGAGAATGGACTTCTGCCCCCTCAAATCCCTTCTAAGCTCATGCCTCTGTCCTCACTATGTCTGACCCCACCTCTGTTCCCACCACCTCTTTCCCTACCACCTCTGTCCCTCTACCCAGAGCCCATTCCCCCCAATGCCCACCCTTGCTCATTCTTCCTGAGCTGGGCCTGGCAGGTCAGCCTCATCAAACCTTCCCATCAGGTCCAGGATGGCTCCATCACGCCCTGTGTCCCTCCAGCTCTGTCTTCAGCACTCACCTCCACACCATGTCCCACACTCTCTGCAGTGCTGTGTTTATGTCTGTCCTCACCTCCCTGTGGGTTCGAGGAGCCCAGGTACCTACTCCGTGAATTCCTTCCCCCAAGACGTTGTCCATGCTGGGCACATCTGGTCAATAATAATTAAGAGAGGAGGGGAGAGAGGGATGGAAGAAGGGAGAGAGGGAGGTGGAAGGGAGAGAGGAAATAAGGAATGGAAGAAGAAAGGGAGGGAGGGAGGAAAACAAGGGAAATTAAAGAGAAAGAACATAGAAAAGCAGAGAGAGAAAATGAAAAGCAGGGGTGGGGTGGTGGGGAGGAACAAAGGATGAGGAATGTGTAGTGATGGAGGGAGGGACACTGGGACAGGCAAAAATGCATGACCTCCCAGAAATGCCATCACATGGAACTGTACCTTGGAAAACCTCCTCACACCCAGACACAGAGAACAAGGACCCGGGACCTCTCAGGGAGGCCATACTGTGCCCTCAGTCAATGCCACGATGAGTCCATGCCAGCATCTCAATCCACGGTTTGTAGCTGGCTTTTCCAAGTTTAATGGGAATCAGAGGGTGAGCAGGAGGCCATGGGCACAGGCCCCTTACCCTGCCCCACCCTCCTGTGAGAGACACCAGCCTTTAGAGATTCATCCTGTGTCTCCCACTGTAAAGTCAGGAAAGGTGGGTGACCCAGAGGGCAGGAGACCCTTGACACTGTGGTGGGTGAGACAAAGGGTGAGGAGGTTGGGAGGAAGATGTTGGAATTGGGAAAGAAGCAAGGGTTTCAACTAGGAATAAGGAGGGTCCCCCATCATGGGAGCCCTGCCTGGCCTCATCCAAGAACCGGGGGGCAAAGGAACACACTTCCAGACCAAAGAAATGTAGCTCTTCACTCGGGCATACACTCCAGCGAAGTCACAATGACCACAGATGTTTCCCCAGCTCACAAACCCTATCTGGATCCAGGTGCATTTCCAGCTGCATTCTCTCCCTGAGCCTCCCAGAAGGAACCCCTGCTGGCAGCTGATTTTGGACATCAGGCCCCAGACCCAGAGACTGAATCCCAGATGTGGTAAGACCCCGAATGTCCGCTCATTCCTATGGCAGCCACAGGGCCCGGTACACCTGCCACCTCTGTGCCTCTGTTTCCTGCCGCCCATCCCTCCACACTGGGAGCACAAAGAGACAAGTGCAGGGATGGGTGCTCAGGGGCCTCTCGTGTTTCCTGGCCGAGTCCCTCCCCTTCTCGGGACCAGGACCAGGACCAGGACGGACACCCCTGTTCAGGGAGGGCGGGGTTAGCGGGGTGGACGCCTCTGGGACCTCGGGACCAGATTACAGGTAAAAGGGGTTGGGGCTGTACAGAGCGGGACTAGATTATCTCAGTCACAAGGTTGGAAATATCTCCATTAATGATAGACAGTTCTCCGTTTGGGAGGATGGACTGCATTTGGCTGCTAGCTTCCATGTCCCAGGACACACAACTCTCTGCCAGGTGAGAATGTGCTTTGTCTAATCAGAAAAGAACAACCATGATTAACAGAGTATGATTAATATTATTATAAATATAGTGAACCAAAGTATTTTTCTTTGATAACCATTAAAACAAATACAGCTTTTGACATTTTCATGAGATTCACACAATCCGGAGGTTAAATATTATAACCTCATTGTTAAGATTAGTTATCACAGACACTCCTTACCCTTAATTCATTAACATGTAAGAGTACTCACTTTTCTCAAGAAACTACAGACATTTAAACTTTATTTAGAATTGTGTTCTTTTGGCTCATGACCAAGAACCTTTGTCCAGAAAGCATCTTGATCTTGACATGTTAAGGAGAATAAAATGGGGCAGAGAAAACTTATTGTGCTTAGCAGTTATCTTGCAGAAAGCTGGCAGCCTTGAGCACGAAATATTCTACACAACCATTAGATCTGGCGATGGGAGGAACCAAGGACTGGACGGTCAAGTCAGCAGAACTGTTTGCAGCAAACAGAAGTTAATAAAACCCTGCCTCCCCCTTCAGTCACCACTGATTGCTTTTTCGGCCTCAGGCCCTCTGCATCCAGGTGCTTGAAATAAAAGCTCTTTTGATACAGGATGGCCTCATATCATAGGTGTGTGACCCCGGCCCACTGTGAACCCTTCAGATCATATCAATCTTAAAATCAGGTGCTCAATCAGAAGACACTGAGGAGGGGACAGGGGAGACTACCTAATGCCAGTCTAGCACTTTCTCAGTTCCTGTGTCAACAAAATACATTTCACTTGCCCTGGTTGATAGTAGTCTTTGGCAATGCTATCTTACTGATTCCTCTTCTAAGAGGCCATTGGCAGTGGCTAGTAGGCCTGTGGGACTTCATCACTGGACCTGTATTGATCATGGGCAAAGCTGCCTCGCTGCCCCCACATTAGTTCTAATGTGTGCAGATGGCCTTGGGAGTTTCGTGTACACTGCCATGTTGTTCCTGTAGCCTCTTCCCCTCACCCCTGATCCTCACTCCTTTTGTGTGTTTCTGGTCGCTCTGTGCTGCCTGGAGTCACCTGCACTGTCTGGGCCTCCCTGTCCATCATCCTTCATTCAGGGGCGTGGCTACCAACATAGAGCCCAACCCCACAAGCAGGACCTTTGCCTAGGACTCTGAGAAAGCCATCCTTATTATTTTAGGAAGTCGCCTATGGCCCAAGTTTGCTAAGAGTTTCATCACAAACTATGGTTGAATTTATCAACCAAAATAAGATTATTTTTCCATATGTATCGAGATTATCACATGGTTTTTATCATCTATTTCTGCTCCGTTAATGTGGTATATTGCACTAGTTGCTGTTAAACCATGGTGGTTCAGACCTTCCTGGCTTTTTTTGTGTGATTATTTTGCACATTGAATGTTGGTTTTACTTTGGATTTTTTCATTCCATGTGTTTGAATAAAATTTGTTCCTTTATTCCATGTGCTAGTTCTGTGCTCCAGACAGTGTGCCAGGGAGTCGCCTCTCTGTTTCCTGGAAGATCCCTGAGGCCTTGAAGGCTCAGTGTAATTCTTCAGGAAGCCATGCTGTGCTATAACTATCCCGTGTTGTATTGTATATTTTACTTCTGGGTAGATGTTCACCACCCAGAAGCAGGCCATTCATGATTATCATTCTGGTCTTGCTTCAAGTTCTCCTAAATCAGTTCCCATGAGTTATACTTGCCTCAAAATTGTCCATTTCACCTGAGGGCTAATTTGTTTAAGTGGTTGTTCCTACTAACCTCTTCTGATTTTTAAAAATCTCTGCCCAGTCTATGTGTCTGTTCCCCACTTTATTGCTAATATTATCTGTGCATCAGTTTTTCTGCCTGATCAATCTTGCCAGAAGTTTGCCTATTTCATTAGACTTAAGAAACTCACCTTTGCCTTTGCAACCCTGTAATTTCTTTATTATCTAGTCCAGATTCTTCTTTTAGTAATTTTGAATCACCCCTGACTCCCTTCCTTTAGTTGGCCGATCATTTATTCTCTTCTTTATGCTCTCTCTCGGTTTCCTCTGACATCTTTCTTCGCACTTCTCAACTTCAACAGGACATTTTTACTGAATCCAGAAAGGACTGCTCATCTCCATCCAGGTGCAAGCTCCCATGTTCCTGTGAATGTTAGGACGTGGTATTGTCACCATTGTGAGTCATATGTACTTTTTAATTTTCATTCTGACATTTTCTTAGAAGAATATTATTTACTTTTCCAAATGTAAGGGAGCTTGTGCCCATTTTTGATATAAGTGTGAGAAAGCTTAAAATACCAATATAGCCTGTTCTCTTCCAATACAAGGCAATTGGAAGTGACCTCTGAGAACAGAAATTCAGGCTCAGTATTTGCTGAGGACGTAAAAAAAGGCATAGAAATACATGTCCAGTGTCAGTTACAAAAGATGGGTTACAGGACACCCCTAGTAAACTCAGACAGTGAACTTGTTGGCAAGTGGCCTTGTCACATGGTATTTGCGGTGAACTGCTCCTGTTCAACGTCTATCAAAGTTATATGTGACCATATGTCTACATGTATCAGAGCTTCCCAATCCATGCAACTGAACATCCACACACACACACACACACACACACACACGAACATGCACACACACATTCAGATATGCACATATGCCCACACACACATGCAGAAGATGATGCATGGGCACACGTGGAGAAGGACCCTAGGAGGCTCCACGTTGAGGGAGACCAGCCTGAGGCTGAGAATCCAGTCATGGGTGGCAGTCTGCCTGCGGGACCCTGGGCTTCCAGCCTTCTTTCCCAGCATGCCCTGGAGCCAGCATGCCATGGATTGGGCACTTCACCTGGCGCCTCTTCTGGCAAAACTGGTAATCTTAGAGGAAAGCAAACTAAGTACCAACCAAGACACTGGTAACGTTCCTCAGAGAGGCTGTGGGAACCTCCAGCTGTGGGGCCTGTGTGATAGGAGCCCAGGTGATGCCAGTCAAGATTCCTACCCATTAGAACACGGTGGGTACCAGGGTGCCTGGGCCTCAGGAAGAGGGATAGTGGAGAGTGGGGAGCCAGTAAGAGGAAGGAGGGGATGGTGGAGTTGGATCCAGAAAACCTGGGTATCACAGACTGGCACCCCGGCATCTAGGCCAGAGGCCTGGCTGTGGGAGGACAGCCACCAGGAGAGGTGCCAGGGAGCAGCACACAGAACTCAGGAGGCTTGGTCAGAGTCCTAGCAGGCACTGTGGAGAGGGGTGCTGCCTGGTATCCAGTCCTAGGTGCTGTCCTCGGTGAGAAGCAAAGCCGTCCTGTGGACAGAAAGCTGCGCTGGGGCCTGTGTCCCTCTGAGCAGTGGGGCAGAGTGAGGGAGATTCAGTGTCATTATCAGTGAGGTCACAGTTGTCCTGAGGTTTGGTGGGGCCCGAATGGGACAGCAGTGACATGAATGAGGGCCTCCATGAGCCCTCCCTACTCCGGGCCCTAAGACCTCCACTGTGACACTTGAGGACCCATGGATGCTGGCACATTGCTGCCCCCACAGGACCCCACTCGCTCTCTCTGTCCAGCTTCCACTGAGGTGTTTAATAACAGGGATGTTAGGTAACAGAAGCTGTGCCTTTTGCCTACCTGCCCCCAGCCTTTCCTATCAGGGCTAGAAATCCTCATCTTAGTTCCGGCTTCGATCCTGTCCCTGATGCCCAGCCAGCCCCACCTTCACTCTCGGCATCCATTCCTCTCACTCAGTTCCAGCACCCTGGGCTCTCCAATGGCAGCCTGAGGCCAGAAGGACTCCTGCTCAGAGCAGAAGAAAGGGCACTACACACTCTCCCTCCCACACACAGCTGCTGGCTTGAATGCCCATGTGCAGGTTATCTCAGCATCCCCCCTCTTATCTTTTTTTAATTAATCCTCACGGGAGGATATTTTTTTCCATTGATTTTTAGAGAGAGTGGAAGGGACATGGGGAGAAAGAGGAGAGAGAAAACCATCAATGTGAGAGACATATCAATTGTTTGCCTCCTCAAGGCACCCCAACAAGAGGCTGGGCATCAAACCTGCAA
The DNA here is from genome assembly GCA_036971965.1 of Nyctalus aviator. Classification (NCBI taxonomy): domain Eukaryota; kingdom Metazoa; phylum Chordata; class Mammalia; order Chiroptera; family Vespertilionidae; genus Nyctalus; species Nyctalus aviator. The sequence goes on along the minus strand of CM072926.1, from coordinate 9,817,610 downwards.
CCCTAGTTTTTGCCCTTGATTGGAATACCCAGGTCTCTTTGCTCTGATCACCCTCAGGCAAACCAGCTAGTGCCCCCTTCTTCTTTTTAAAAATTATTTGCAGAAATACACCATCCTATATAATAAAGAGGTAATATGCAAATTAACCCTCATGCCCTCACAAGATGGCTGCCTACAACCAGGTCATCAGGGGGGTTAGTGAAGGAATATCTAATGACTGAACAAGCAGGCTACATGGGGCAAAGAGGCCAACAAGGGGGGGTGGGCAGTTGGGGGCAAATAGGCTGGTGGGGGGGCAATTAGGGACAACTAAGCCGGCAAGGGGGCAGCAGTGTGGGGTGACCAGGATGCCAGGATGGGCAGTTAGGGTTGATCAGGCCGGCACACAGAGGCAATGAGGAATGATCAAGCTGGCAAGAGGAGGAGGGGTTAGGGGCCACCAGGCAGAGAGGCAGGTGAGCGATTAGTAGCTAGTGGTCCAGGATTGTGAGAAGGATGTCTGACTGCTGGTTTAGACCTAATTCTAAACGGGCATTTGGATATCCCCCTTAGAGTCCTGAATTGGGAGAGGGTGCAGACTAGGCACATTTTGTGCACCAGGCCTTTAGTGTAAATATAAAGATAGGACAGCTTTGTTATTTTCCTTTTTAATTTTGTCCCCACTCCTCAACCCTCTCCCCTTGGACCGCCACCCACTTTTTCTTTATATCTATGGATCTGTTTCTCTTTTCTTTATTTGTTTTATTTTGTTTTAGAATCCACATATGAGTTGCTCATTTTGCAACATCTTTGCAAACATGTGGTGTTATTGTACTTTTTTTATTTTCTCCAATCTCATGAGTGTGAAAATGTATGTCCTTTTATTTCCCTGGTTATTCCTCTGACCATGGAGTAGGCCAGTCAATGCCAATGGCCACTGAGGTGTGTCTTTTGAGAATGGCATGCAGTGTGTTTCTTTTTATTAATGCTTTGTTCCCTTTATTCCACATCATTCCTCTGAATTAGTATTTCTCCCTGGAATAAATCATTAAGTAGTTCTTTTCATGAGTGCCTGCAGGTGATAAGACACTCTTCATGTCTTCTGTTTTGTAATATCACTACTTTTTCCTCATTATTGTGAGACAGTTTATCTGGAAATACAATTTTGTGTTGATGGTGATTTTTCCTCACCACTTCAAAGGAATTGCTCCAGATTCTTGTTCCACCTCCTGTTGCTGATCAGGACTCCTCTGAGTCCGACAGATATTTCTTTTAAGGTTAAACTATCCCTTGTCTCCTCTGGCTTTTAATGTGGATATTGTGCAGTCTTACTGAAATGGGTTTAGATGAGAATTTATTTCTATTCATTCTGCTGAATCTTCAAAGGCACTTTCCACTGAAGGTTCACCATTTATTTGATTCTAGAAAATTCTCAGTTAATTTTGTACCAATACCATATTTTAGTTTTTCCAGACAGTCTTTTTAAGTTTCTATTAAGGGGTTCTGAATCTCTAAGAGCCTCTGATGTTGGAAGCTCTCAAACCATCTATCCAGATGCTCATTCATGTTTTATGCATTGTTGTTTTTTAAGATTCCTCTGTTTCTGCCCTGACTGATTTGGCTCAGTGGAGAGAGCATTGGCCTGCAGACTGAAGGATCCCAGCATTGATTCCCAGTCATGGCACATGCTCAGGTGGTGGGCTCGATCCCCAGTGTGGGGCAATCAGGAGGCAGTTGATCAATGATTCTCTCTCTCTCCCTCTCTTCCTTTCTGAAATCACTAAAAAAATATATTTTTTAATGGTTCCTCTGTTTCTCATATGCTGGTGTTGAAAACCAAACAAGCCGACATTCAAGCACACTCAGAGAATGGCCCTCTGCCGCCTTAACTCCCTTCTAAGCTCATGCCTCTGTCCCCACCACTTCTATACCTCTGCCTGCAGCTCCTTCTCCCTAATGCCCACCCTTGCTCATGGTTCCTAAGCTGAGTCTGGCAGCTCAGCCCCATCAAACCCCCCGAAAGGTCCAGGCTGGGTCATTCCCTGTGTCCCTCCAGCTCTGTTTTCAGCACTCACCTCCACACCATGTCCCACACTCACTGCAGTGCTGTGTTTATGTCTGTCCTCACCTCCCTGTGGGTTCCAGGAGCCCAGGAACCCACTCAGTGACCTCCTTCCCCTGAGACCTTGTCCATGCTGGGCACATTTGATCAAGGATTTCTGGGAACCAATATCAATGGTAATTATTATAAATGCAAGAAGCCAGGTCAGAAGGCTGAATGGGGCTGTTAGATATTCACAGCGATGAATATCTACTGCTGACTCAATGGCCTAAAGCAAACTCCTCCAACCTATAATCTTACTCTTTATCAATCATCACCCTTGATATGTCTGTGTGCATTCCTAAAAGGCAATTGTGTGTTCTAGTAAATAAAAGCAGATGGGCACAGAGACTCGGTGGAAATTTGTTCCTTCTACAAAGATCACAAGTGGCTTCCTCCATAATTACTAAATTTGTATTTCTTGACTCATGTGGTTAATTTGCACATTGGCTCTTTCTCTGAGTCTTTGAACATGAGGCCACACGGGCCATAACTTCATGAAGGATAATTAAGGGAGGGAGGAGGGAAATAAGAGAGAGAGAGAGAAGAACACAGAAGAACAGAAAGAGAAAATAGAAAGCAGGGAAAGAGAAGAAGGAAGAAAGAGAAAAGTGAAGGGATGGAGGGAGGTACACAGAGACAAACATAACCTGCATGAGCTCCCAGAAATATCATCACATGGAACTGTACCCTGGAAATCCTCCTGACACCCAAACACGGAGACCTGGGACCCGGGGACCTCTCAGGGAGGCCTCATTGCATCCTCAATCAATGCCATGATGAGTCCACCATCATCTCAGGCCATGGTTTGGAGCTCGCTTTTCCAAGTTTAATAGAAATCAAAGGTCTAGAAGGAGGGCATGGGGTCTTATCCTGGCCCACCCATGGGGTGAGGACAGTGACAAACACTGGCCCTCAGAGCATATTACTGTGTCTGCCACCCTAAAGTCAGGAAAGTTGGGTGACGCAGAGGCAGGAGGCCCTTGACACTGTGGAGGGTGAGATAAAGGGTGAGGAGGTTGGAAGGAAGATGTTGGAATTGGTAAAGAAGCAGGGGTTTCAACAAGGAAGATGGAGGGTTCCCCATTATGGGAACCCTGCCTGGCCTCATCTAGGATCCAGGGGGCAGAGGAACATACTTCCGGATCCAAGAAATGTAGCTCAACACCTGGGTATACACCCCAGGGAAGTTGCATGACCACAGATGTATCCCCAGCTCACAACCCCTACCTGGATCCAGGTGCATTTCCAGCTGCACACCAGGGGGCCCCTGGAGTCACCCTGTGGGGAGAGGCAGGACTCAGTGAACATCTCCACACGGGCCTTTGCATGGAGCTTCTGTATCCAGATTCCTCTGTGCTGGGAGGAGATGGACAGGGCAGGTGGTGTCTCACCTGGCAGGAGTTCAGGTCCTCACTTCTAGCACACAGCATGTCCTCTGTGATAATCTGGCCAGCAAGGTTGGAAGAGCTCTGGTAGTATTGGTTACAGACCCTGTTCCCCACAATGGGAACCGTCATCTGCATCTGGTAGAGACAGGACAGCAGAGCTGCAGGGTGGGGCTGGCCGAGCACCAGGGCTGGTCCAGGTTTCTGCTTTTTTCCAACAACCAGGTATTCCTTCCCCTTCTCTGAATGACCCCGGCCTTCAGCAGAAGTCACAGGGTGTCCCTCTGCAGGCCATGACCCTCGGGTCTAGATGCAGCTACACCTGGTCCTGGGACTTTGCCTCCTAGCAGCCACTAAGACTGTTCAGTTCAGAACACAGCACTTTGTCAGCCATGGTCTGGTCTCCACCTGCCAGAGAATAGGCACTGAGGAAACAGTGTTATCCCAGGATTTTCCTCCATGTGAGATCACCACAGGCCGTGCCTCTTGCTCCCAGACTGACTCAAGAGGAAAATCAAGGTCCAAACACCCACACAGCATGTGGGGAGGACCCAGGCAGAGCCATGGGAGGGCCTATTGGCCTGGCACAGTAAACACCTGCATCCTCAGTGTCCATGAACCTGATCATAAAACTACAGGTCTGCACACATTTGGGCTCAAAAGAAAACCCCCCCTCTAATAACCAAATGTTGAATTTGCACATGACGGAGAAATTCTACTCTGAATCTGTAGCCCCACGAATTGAAAACAGGGATCTAAGATGGTGACAGAGTATTTGGAAGGTATACTCACCTCCTCCCAGGACCAAATCAGAATTATAACTACATCATAGACAATCAACCTGAATAACCAACTGAAGATTGGCTGAAAGGAAGTCTTATCATTAAGGACACATGGAGATAGGTAGGGAAGTTGGAGACAGAGAAAGGTCTAGCATTGATAGTTAGGAGAGACACCTCATTTGCAAAGGTCCCCACTGAGAAGGGAGCATTCTCTACATTCTCCCGAGTTCCCCACCTGGAACACCAGTGCCTGGAAAAAGAGCTACACACATCTGGCTGTGAACATCAGTGGGGACTGCACTTGCCAGAGTGAGACAGGAAGACTTCTAGAAAACCAGACACCCTATGCAAGGGCCAGTGCACAAACATCTCATTTGCAGGTACTCAACCTGGGCTCTAGCCGTCTGGAACGGACAGGAGTCACACAGGAAGAGATTGGATTGTATGGCTTTGGGGTGAGCGCTAGAGGGGCAGCCTCCATTATCTAGGGCTGAGTCCCTCTCCCACACTGCCCACAAATGCCATCTCTCTGGAGTTGAACACTCCCCTCCATAGGGCATCAGCCTGGGAAAAGGCACTTGATCACCTCCCCTTCCAGGCTCCTAGTGGTCCTGCCCTACCAAGCTCCTGTCCTGCAGGGAGTCTGCTAGCTACAACCAGCCTGGACCCAAATAGCCTTTCTCAGAAGGCTCACAGGGAGGCCTAGCAGACTCCATGGATATTGGAGACACACAGGAGGAGACTGAGTTCTGTGTATCTTAGGCAAGGGCAATTTTCCCCAAGCCCCCCAACTAGCTCCACTGTGCTGTGCCTTCCCTCCTCACTGCCCAATCCTAATGTGCTGAGCCTGATGAATTCTACTAGCCTCATCCTGATGACTCCCTAAGACCCTACCCCGCTGCTAAGATATGAAGAACTGAGTTGGTGTTGGGTAGTGGGTGGTGGTGGTGGGTGGTGGGTGGTAGTTGGTGAATGGCCTTGGTGTGCCCTAAAGCTTCTGTTGAGTGGTGTCAGACCCAGCACTGGTGCTGAATTTGAGTCTTTATCAACCGGTGGAACACCATTAGCCCCAACCCAATGACTCATAGAGAAACCACCTCATGCAACTCAACTACAACAGTCGGACTCACCTCACCCACACAAGGGACATTTCTGGGACAACAGCTTAGCTGGTGGCTCTTTCAGTGGTAGAGCCAAGGGCAACTGTCAGGCAGAGGCAGATGTTGGGGTGCTTTGGGCCTTTTGTGTCCTGACATAGGTCTAGTATCACTGTGAATCAGCCTCAGTATGCAGCTTAGCCCCACCCATGTGAACCCAGTCTTAGCAGAGGGAGCCACCAACTGTGGAGCACTCTGTAGCTTCTAACAAAAATCCCAGGATTGGTCAAAAGCACCCACCAGAGTGCCTCCTCAGAGGCCCCACAACCAGCCCACTGCAGAGTACAACCCAATTAGCTCCACAAGTGGCACACTCAAAGGGAGATCTCCCCATGCTCCCAACACTGTTGGGCACATTCTGCCTCATGGAATCAGTCCACTCGCAGAAGCTCATACAGTGTGATTGGGGTCAATACACACAGCCTGTCAACTTGAGGGTCAACCCTACCTGCAACAGGCCAACAACAATCAAGACTCAACTACAACAGCAGGGTTCACAAACACCACACCAGGGACATTCCTGGGGCACCTAACTTAGGGAATCAGGGAAAATGCACCACTGAGCTCCTAAGGACATGTACACCAAAAATCCACCCTACCAAGATTGGGGGACACAGCAGATCTAACTACACAGAGTAACACATACAGAGAGGTGGCCAAAATGGGGAGACAAAGAAGCATGCCCCAAATGAAAGAACAGGAGAAATCCCTAGGAAAAGAACTAAATTAAATGGCGACAAGCAATCTACCAGATACAGAGTTCAAAATAATGATTCTAAGGATGCTCAAGGAACATAGGGGAAGGGTTGATGAACTCAGTGAGGACTGCAATAAGGAGAGAGTAAGCATTTAAAAAAGGGGCATAGAAACCATAAGAGAACATATGGTCGGAAATGAAAGAGATGACATCTGAAATGAATACACTAGAAGAAATAATGGTAGATTAGATAAAGCACAAAATCAAATCTGCAATTTCAATGGCAAGCTGGCAGAAAACATCTAATCAGAGAGTGAAAAAAAAGGAATTTAAAATGAGGACAGCTTAAGGGACCTCTGGGACAGCAGTCACCACCCGGTGGTCTGTGGACCAGTGGTGGTCTGTGAGGACAGAAAGGTTGGTGACCGCTGCTCTGGGACAACATAAAGCAAAAATAGACATATGTTTATGAGTAGGCGAAATACAGAGTTCATTCTTGCATTATTATTTATTAATTATTATGCTATTTTTCACATGAACAACTGTAACCCTATTATTGCCACACCCTATATGTACAATGAAATAAATACTGAGCCAAAAAAAAAAAAAGAAATATTGTCATTGTGCTAAGTGAAATAAGTCAATCAGAGAAAGACCAATACCACATGATTTCACCTCTGTGTGGAATCTAAAGAATCAAATAAACAAACAAAAGAGAAAAAGGTCATAGAAACAGGAAGAGACTGATGGTTATCAGAGAAGGTCAGGAGTTGGGGGCGTCTAGGGGACTGAATGAAAAAGGGGAGGGGATTAAAAAAACCACATGGGTAGGTACAAAGCAGTCACAGGGAATGTGAGTGCAGATTAGGGAATATAGTCACTAATACTGTAACAGCCATGTATGCTGCCAGGTAGGTTTGGAACTATGAGGGGTGGAGGGACACTTTGTAAAGTATATGACTGTCCAACCACTGTGCATACACCTGAAACTAATACAAAATAATACTGACTATAAACTGCAATGGGAACATGTTCTAAATGATTCGAGAACAGGTGCTCTGGCGGTGCTTGAACACACAGGTTCACAGCAGCATGATTGACAGCAGCCAGAAGGCGGCATCAGTCTCTCAGGCAGGAACAGACCACAAAACGCTCCCTCCACCCAGTGAAGGTAACTGGGCCACAAAGAGAAATGCAGTTCTGACACAGGTTACAGCATGGCGGAATCCAAAGATGAACATTCCAAGACACATCATAATTAAAATGCCAAGGGCAAAAGACAAAGAGAGAATCTTATAAGCAGAAAGAGAAAATCAACTAGTACCTACAAGGGAGTACCCATATGACTGTCAGCTGATTTCTCAACAGAAACTATGCAGGCAAGAAGGGAGTGGCAAGAAATATTCAAAATGATGAACAACAAGAACCTACAATCAAGATTACTCTACCCAGAAAAGCTATCATTCAGAATTGAAGGTCAGATAAAGAGTTTCACAGACAAGAAAAAGTTAAAGGAGTTCACCAACATCAAACCAGGATTGCATGAAATGCTGAAGGGTATTCTTTAAGGAGAGGAAGAAGAAGAAGAAAAGTAAAGGTAAAAATTATGAACAACAAAAAGACATTAAATACATACCTACCAACAAGTGAATCTAAAAATCAAGTGAATAAAAAATCTGAAGAACAAAATGGACTGGTGAACATAATAGAATCAGGGACATAGAAAGGGATTGGACTAACAATTTTCAGGGGGAAGGGAGTCTGAGGGGTGAGGGAAGAGATTGGACAAAAATCTTACAGGTATGGATGAAGACAGGGGCGGGAGTAAGGGCATGGGGTGAAGTTGGGAATCAGGTGGAGGGGAGCTAAGGGGGAAGAGAGGGGAAAGAGGAACACCGATAATAATCTGAACAATAAAGATTTATTATTAAAAAAAAAAAAAAAAGAGCTGCTGCTGTGACCTGGCACTGCCATTCCCACGCCTGCCCCCTGGCTGTCACTGGGCAGCAGCCTCTTCTGGCTGCAGGGATCTCAGCCACAAACCCAACCAGGCAGTGGCATGAGCAAAGAGAAAGTGCCAAGGGGAGCAGGTTTGCTGGCAGAAGTCCAGGAGCTGGGTCCAGGCAGGCGGCCCAGGGCGGCAGAGTCCCAGAGCTGCTGCTGGGCCCCTTGAGCCACAGGGCAGCCCCTCAATCCGCAGAGCCATGTGAGGCAGCGTGTAGCATGCTCTGACTACAGCATGCCCTCTGCCAGGAGAGTGGCCTGTGGCCACCCTCATTGCCCCCAGGGGAAGCAACCCACACTGCCCTCTGCTGGGGGCGCTTAGGAGCTGCACCGAGACAGACTTTAATGGGGACACATCAGGGAGAGGCACCTGAATGTAGTTGGACAGAGCAGAGCTGGGCAGAGGGCGAGGCTGGAGCACAATGCAGGCTGATGCCCCCTTTACCATCCCACATGAGACCCAGTCCGCACCCCCACAGGACACAAGGCCAGCCCCTGCCTCTTCCTGCACAGCCAAGCGGGACCTGACCGTGTGAGGCAGCCAGAGAAGCTGCCAGGCCTCCCAGCCGCTACCATCAAGTCTCACCCCGAGGGGACCTGGCCCACCGCAGTGACCGGGAGTGCCCACAGCCTTCTGCATCGTATGCTGAGGATGTGGCTGCAGGACCACCCAGGACTCCCTGCCAAGGAACCTGGAAAGGAGAGGCTCAGGGCACAACTGAGGCTGACAGGCCCCACACTGTCTACTGAGACCTCCACCCATTGCTCCCAACTGGGACTCTGGGGCTCATCTGGAAGCAGGACCCAGACCCCCATTGCTGAGGGGCTGAGCTCTGGGCACAGGGACTCCTCAGGCCAAGGGCTGCACGTGTCCACCTGCCATCACATGGACTAGGGGCACAAGAGACACCCACGGCCCTCCCCGTCCCTCCTCCCCATTGTGACACAGCAGCCCTGCCTCTGCCTCTGCCTGGCGGTCAGTGTCATTGTCCCCACCAAGATGGTGGCATGGCTGGCTCCCTATCCCCAGACACAGGATCTCCATGTCCTCAGACACCAGCTGCACCTCCATCTCAGGAACATTCCTCAGAGCCAGCTACCTTTATTGCCATTGTGTCTTCTGTTCCTGTGACGCCAGGGCAGCCTGGACCTGCAGCGGTGCCCTGACCAGCACTGGGAGCGCTCAGAGTCGCAGCCTCTGTGTGGCCAGCGTCCCAAGCTGGAGGGCACTGGGATGTGTGGAGCTCGCTGCTTCTTGACCTGAGAGGTGCAGAGGCCCTCACGGCCTGTGGTTGGATGTGGTGCCCCTGGGTGCTGGCTCCTAAAGCTTTACTGTGCCAGCCCCTGGCCTCCTCAGGGGGCTCCCCCTCAGGAGCACACAGCCTGGTGGGCTGGAACCTCACCAATGAGGTAGGTCAGTGCGGACCAGTGCTGTCCCTCACACCTGACCTCACTGAGAAACAGATGCCGAGGGAACTGGGTCACATGAGGTCAGGGTGGAGGAGTGGAGGCCCTAAACCAGTGATGGGTGTCTTTGTAGGAAGAAGGGAGGATGAGGAGAGACACAGGGAGAGATAGGACGGGGAGGAGGGGGTCCAGTGGTTCCTCAGCAAGACAAGGGTCCCGGCACCAATAAAAGTGGAGGAGGCAGGTTCCTGGGGAGGTGTGACCCCAGAAAAAGTAGGCTGAGGGTTTCTGGACTCCAGCCAGGGAGAGAATGAATTTATGGTGTTTAAGCGCGCGCGCGCGCACTCACACACACACACACACACACACACACACACACACATGTCCTGGGCTTTCACTGCCACTCCAAGACACCACAAATGGGCAAGCTTGGCAGTGACTGAGATGTGACCTCCACTGTGAAGGGCGTGGCCCTGCCTGGCATCTCCATTCCAAGCCTGAGGGTGTCTCCTGTCACCTCAGACAAGGGCAAGAGGCCAACGCCCTCCCAAGGATTCCCATGGGCACTGACCTGGCCTATAGGGTCTATTTTTGGGGACACAGCCCTGTTGGCTGAGTGTCCCCCATCCCTGCAGGCCCAGGGCTCAGTTAGAACAGATTTTAGAGACCACAGGCAACACACCTGTCCATCTCCAGCCCAGGCATCTGGCGCTGCCCACCTTGCTTTACTGCTCAGCCCAGGGAGCCAGTTGCTCAGGTGCTGATTCCAGGCAAGTGGGGGGAGGGGGAGATTGTCCAGTGCCAATCCTCCTGAGAGAGAGCCCAGTGTGGCCACACGGTGGACATTCCTGCAGACAGGGTCCCAGGCCCAGGTGTGTCTCACTCCAGTCTTCCCTCCACACCAAGTCCCAGATCTTCTCCCTCCTGGGAGCGCTGGTCTCTAGTCACTCACCCTCATTCTTAACCCTGGAAACGCTGAGGTCTGACTACCCCCGCACCCATAGGGGAAGCCCTACAGAGTCACATTCCCCAGGGCCCAATGGCACTGCAGTCAGCCCACACACCTCCTGGTGGGCAGAGGATTCCTGGATGCCTGTGGACACCCTGGCAGCCGCCCATCCACAGGCTCATGGACAGGGCAGTCACTTAGGCAGAAAGTGTGCTGGAACCCGAGGTCCAGGGCCCAGCGCCAGACTGAGCTGGGTCAGCCTCTCCTTGCTTCCTGGGTGGATCAGATCCCCAAGGGGGCCGTTTGCAAGGTGGTGCCTTCCAGCTGAGTCCTGGGCTTTATTTTCCAAAAAAAAAAAGGAGTTCCTGGAGAGCTCCTGCTGCTCAGGAAACCCAGACTTCAGTCCCGGGCACATGGGGCATGCAGCTCCTGCTCCATCTGCCCTGGAGCTCCCACTCTCCCTAACTGGAGGGCAGCCCTCCCCGAAGGACTGGGTCACAGGAAGATGACAGGGCTTGTCCACTGGGGCCTCACTGTGCAGGGACCTCGAATGCTCCACCACATTTTAGAATCAGGCTCGGGACCAGCTTGTTGCTGCAGGATATGAAGCCCCCTCAGCCATCATACAGGCCGTCTCAGGCTCCCATGCTCTCCTGGGTCCTGGCCCCAACCTGCAGGTGCAGGTACCCACCCCATCCGGGCACCAGCCGTGCCCCCCAAATCCTAACTCATAAGGAATTGCAAGCCGCTGCCTGTGGTAGGACAACCCCTTCTCACTCCTCCATCTGAGACAGAAGCTCCTCGGTCCACTGGGAGCCCCTCCCACCCCTTGGGAGAAAGGATGGTCTTTGAGGAGCTTGAGAGGATGGTGCACTGCGGTGCTTCTCCAGCAGGGGCGCCAGCGCTGGGAGAGCAGCCTCTGGGAGGATGGGTCACCCTCTCCATTCTCCTCTCTGGCAGCCTCCATCCAACCAGCATCAGCATGCCAAGGGAGGCTGAGGACAGGAGCAGGAAGAGGGAAAACAGGGCTTGTTCCAGGCCCTTGCAGGTTCTCCTGCTCAGTAAAAGCTCTGAATGGGATACTGAGGTTCTGCATATAAATGGGACTGGACTTCATTAGGTCCAAGGAGTTGATCAAATTGGAAAATAAGGATTTGGCAGCCGCCGGGTCAGACAGAGCAGTGGTGACCATAGAAAACTATGCTTCCTGTTTGTTTGCTGCCAAGTCCAAGTCCTTCAAAGCATCCATTCCACACTGACCGGGATGGAAGGAGGAAGAGGGAGGGTGTGGGCAGCTCTGGGAGCAGACCTCAGGGCTGTGGTCTCCAGCCCCAGGCAGAACACTCCTCCACCTCCTCCCCAGCCAAGAGAGCCCACCCACGTGACCCTCTTCCACGCTGCAGTCATACTTGCCCATTCCCACCTGGTCCACCTTCCAGAACCTGCTTCCCACGAGGACGGATCGCCCATGGCACCCTGGCCCCTCCCACAGGTAAGTACACTCAGTCCAGAGCAGTTTTTCATGCAGTTTAATGAGCTACAGAGGATGGGGAGGAGGCAGGAGTCTGCAGTGCCCCGCCTGATCTCAGACACAGCCCTCTTCTCCCTTTTGCCTGTAAGGGGTCACAGACTGATGGAGGTGGCAGAGGCAGGAGGATCTGGGGGTAGGTGTTTGGGGTAGGGGAAGGTGCTAGGTGCAGTGAAAAGCTGGCATTGGGAAGGAGCAGTGAGGTCCTCAGACACCATGGAGAGCCTGTCTTCATCTCACATGGGCAGCTTCCTTGTCCGGCCTCGGCTCAAGGAGATGAGTGAATATGATGGTGGATCCAAGGCAAGTAGGATGTCACTCGGGCATAGACTCCAGGAAAGTCGGGATGACAGAACTCTTCCCCCCAGCTCACCACCCCTACCTGGACCCAGGTGTCATACCATTTACAGACCAAGGGGCCCCCAGAGTCACCCTGTGGGAAGAAGAGACAGGTGGTCAATACTCAGGGTCCCTGCAGGCAGGAGCAGTGGCCAAAGTCTGGGGGTCTTACCTTACAGGTGCCCCGGCCCGGGCTCCCCGCACACAGCATATCATCCTTGACATCCAAGTTCTTACTGAGGTATTGCTGCTTACAGATCTCATTTGGCACGATGGGGACCTCCACTTCCTGCAGATTGTATGGCCACGGCAGCAGCTCTGTGAGAAGAAGCCCAGTGAGCCTGCTGTCCTGAGGCGGCAGCCAGTCAGAGGCCATTCAGAGTTCTAGAACCTCATGCTGAGCCTCAGCGCCCCCAGGGGGAAGCTGGGAATCACCCAAGATCTCAGCTCTCCAGGTTCATTCCAGGCCAGTGGGCTGATGATCTCTTGGCTGACACTGGGGGCAACAAGATCCAAAAACAAAACAAAACGAAACAAAACAAAAAACCAAAAATATATATTTTATCCACAAATAATTTTTATTGGGAAAAGTCAGAGCAAGTGCTTTCCCCCAAGAAATGCAAAGTGAGCGGCCCTCCAGTCAGATTTGATTTTGTCCATTTAACAGTGAATCTTGGAGCAGGTCACTGGAGTTGTCACTCCTCCTCTCCATCCCACTGGGGGGAAATCAGGGAGAACGGGACCCCCAGAAGGAAGCACATAGACCTGGTGCAGAGTGAGGGTAACAAATGCCCCTGGCACTCTGGCCGGTGTTCTCAGTGTTTAGAGCACTGGCCCAAAGGGTCCCAGGTCTGATTCTTGGTCAAGGGTAAGTATCTGGAATTCAGGTTCAAACCCCAGCCCCAGTCAGGAAGGCAACTAAGAGATATGTCTCTCACATCCATGTTTCTCTCTCCACCTCCCTACCACTCTCTCTAAAAATCAATGTAAAAAATATCCTTGAATGATATTTTTTAAAAAATGCCCATGTCCATGCCTCCCTCTTGCTACTTTGGTCTCTGCTCTTGAACAGAGTCCTCTCAGGCTGTGTGCCCCCTATACCCAAGGGAGATCCCAGAGAGACTCCAGCTGCAGCCTCCTCTGTAAAGCCTGCCCTTCTCCCACCCACTCCAGGGCATCACCCTCAGTCTCCTCCTCCCACTCATTCTGGTTCTTACCTTCAAAACTGATCCTGCCCCAGCCAGCCACCCAGCACCAGGTGCCTGGGGGGATTGTGGAGGAGGCTGGCGGGAGGCTGATCCACTTGATGAAATTAGATGGTCGCACGGAGGCCACCAGTTTGAGAAGCGCCACGTCTGCCTGAGGTACTCCGTTTTCATACCTGTGTTTCCGGTGGAGGATGATGCTAGCCACTGGCACTCTGTAACTCAATGAAGGTATCACTCCTCCTAGTTGGACCCTAAAGTGCTGAGGGTCGGGGTTTTCCCTGGGGACAGAGGCCAAAGGCTTCTGAGAGGCTGTGGCAGGAAGTGGACCAGCACCTCAGAGCCCAGAGATCTCCCCTCTGTGGTGGGCAAGGGGAATTCCAGGAAGCTGAATGCTGGTGGGGGGTCTGCACACATCACATGCCTCCCATATTGTCCCCCAAACCCCTCCCAGGGTGCTGGCAGAGGGGGGACTTACTCTGGAATGCAGTGGGCAGCAGTCAGCACCCACTGGGGGTGGATGAGGGAGCCCCCACAAAAGGGAACCATCTGGCCTTTTGCTTTCAAGTACCACACGCCCACCTGCCATGGCCACATTCCATTGGAAGCATCATGCCCCCCCATGATGCCCACCAACTCAGTCCCTGGGCCCGGATCTGGGGAAGCAGAAGAGCAGCCATAAGGGACCCAGGCACCACCTCCTGGAACCCAGTATGGTCCCATCCTCAGTCCCTGTCACAGCCACCCTCAGGGGGATCTCCACCCATCCCAGGGGCAGCCTCTCAGAGCTCAGAGTCAGGGGTTCAGAGACAAGCCAGGCCTGGGGGTCAGCACCCACCTGAGGTCACAGGTACAGAGCCCCCCAGACAGGGGAGAGTCAGGAGCAGCAGCCACAGCATCTGCAGGGGGAGAAGGGAGGGGAAGGGGAGAGCCAGTGATGAGATCTGGGGCAGGGACCTGGGAATGGAGAGGATGTGGCTTTGAGCAGCGTCCTCACCATGCCAGGCCTCTCTGCTTCTGCTCCTGTACCCCTCTGAGCCCCTTTATCCTCCTGCCCAAACTGGCCTAAAGCGAAGCCGCCCACTTTTGGGTTGGGGCATGGGAGGAGCCGGGGCTCATCCCTCCAGTTGGACCAGAGGTGACCAGCACACCAGCTATCAGATAAGAAATATGGTGTTTCCTCCCTGAGAAGACACTCAGGAATCGTGCTGGAACCCTAGCTGGTTTGGATCAGTGGGTAGAGCATCGGCCTGTGAACTGAAGGGTGATAGGTTTGATTCTGGTCAAGGGCACCTATCTTGGCTGCAGATTCCCCAGCTCTGGTGAGGGTTCATATAGGAGACAAATAATCAATGTGTCTCTCTCACATGCTGTTTCTATCTCTCTCCCTTTCCCTTCCTCTCTCTCTAAAAATCAATGGGAAAATATCCTTGGGATTCACAAAAAATAATAATAATAATAATAATATTGGTTCTGGAGACATCTCAGTAGTAAGATGACAGTATGCTCGTGAAAAAGAAAGAAATGAGATGCTTTGCATCCTCCAATACACGGAACGGTCTCAGGTTCGGTTCCCAGTCAGGCTGCATACCTAGGTGAGTTCATTCTCCAACCAGGACGAATATAAGAGACCACAGATTGATGTTCCTCACACCTCCCTCTCCTTTCCTCTCCCTAAAATCGATAAGCATATACTCAGGTGAGGAACTAAATAAATAATAAATAAGGCAGGTGCTCTGAAACAAAACAGAGCAGGGGCATGGATGGGATGGGGGTCTCCACCTGAGCCAAGAGCGGGGTGAAGGACCGAGGCAGGCCCAGTCTCCCATGCCCCCTCCTTTCTTTGACACTCACAGTGCCCCCCCACAAAAGACAGACTCACTGGACCTGCAGGCCGAGATGGCCAGCAGCACCATGAGATGGAGGAGGCAGCTGCCCTGGGGCCTTTGGAGGGCGTGGGACCTGCTGGCACCTTGATGGTAGACTTCCAGCCTCCAACCCTGGGACAGAATGAGGTTTTGTTTAAAGGCCCAAGTCTGTGGCATTTGTTATGGGCGCCCCAGGAGACTCAAGCCTCTGTGCAGCTGTCCTCATCCATCCTATGTATGATCAAGCTTTGTCAAAGTGCAGGGCAAAGGGTGTGAGAGGTGCCGATTTATTGCTAGTTCTCCTCACTTCTCCTCACGTCCTGCACACTCCAGGCACGCGCACAGCACTGGGAGCCAACCTCCCCTCTCACTCTCCCTGCTTTCTGCATGGAGGAGCTCTGTCCCCCAAGTCCAACCTCAGGATGAGGCCGGCCACCCGCCAGGCACAGGCTTTTCCTCCCTTTGACATTCTGAGATCCACCAAGCATGGGATAGGACCAGACAATGCTTCCAGAGGAGAAGCAAGAGGGGTTCCCACACTCCTGAACCACGCCCGGTCCTCGGTTCCCTGTTACCCTAGCGAGACCAACGAAGGATGCTTTTTAGCTCTTAGGTGAGCTCAGGTCTCTAGAAACCCATCATTCCCTCCTAGGGCCAGAGTCCCTGTCACCCCTGCTGAGATGTTGGTATGTCCAGGGGGCACCTAGAATCAGAATCCTCAGGGGACACTGGGGATCTCCATAGGAAACAACCAGGATCCAACATGGCCAGGGGCCCCATGGTGGGGGGAGTGAACACCCAGGAGGGAACGGGCTGGGCTCACAGACACAGCAAGTCATTCAGGCGCGAGGTGGGGGGGGGAGGGAAGGGGGAGAAGATCTTGGGTGATAAGGGGCAAACTTCCTCCCTCCCTGCCAGTGGTCTGGTCAGAGCACCAACCTTCAACCACCTCAACAGTGGATGTGGTTTGGGGCTTGTTGCCAGGCCCAGCTGGCAGGAAGGCAAGTCACAGAGGTATCAGCGAGAAGCCATAGGCCCCATTGCCCAACCTGATGCTGGACCAAGACTTCCCATCCCCCACCACCAGGCTGGGCGATAACCAGCTGGGCCAGACCTGGGACAAAGACAGCATTGGATCAGCTTGAGCAGATCTGCCTGAAACACAAACAAGAGGTTTGAGGGGCTTGGGGGGAATCACGTGACAATCATTGGCAGATCATACCATCTTCTTCTCAGAAAAGCCAAAAGCCTCACCTGAGAAGGTTTTAAGATGAAGGTTCCCAAGGTGTCTGCATGCTAGATCG
The DNA here is from genome assembly GCA_036971965.1 of Nyctalus aviator. Taxonomy (NCBI): domain Eukaryota; kingdom Metazoa; phylum Chordata; class Mammalia; order Chiroptera; family Vespertilionidae; genus Nyctalus; species Nyctalus aviator. The sequence continues at coordinate 9,800,902 of CM072926.1, read as the reverse complement.
ATATTTTAAATACAAATCAGGAGAGAAAGAAGCAGAAACTCATCTGTTACTCTCAGTGTAACTAATGCGAAGCCATGATGGTAAAGACTCCATTCACGGCCGGCTCCTTACATTCCTAATCAAGAGTCTGTGAAAATCACCAGCTTCCTTACAAGGAAACTCACACAAAATAAAATGTCATTCAAGGTTAAAAAGAGACAGTGTCATCAAATATCAACTCTTCAAATCCCAATAGAATGTGAACTGCAGGCAAGTCTGGAACATTCAACGTGACCCCCAAGTGTGTCTGGGGGAAAAGACTGGTGGGGATGTCCCAGAAAGCCACAGGGCAGAAGGAGGCAAACGAGGCAGCTGGTGCCACAAAGCTCTGGAAATGGGAACCCAGTGGCTGCCCAGTGAAGTGGGGTGCCTGAATGGCCCAGCCGACCTGCCCATCCTCCTAGGCCCAGCCTCGGTGATTCACAGCAGCGGACAAAGGCACGGTATCAACTCAGAGCAAAGCAGGAGGACCCGGCATCACTGATGGCCGCTGGGAATAGATGGAGGGGAGGAAAAAGACGGGTTTGGGGAGAAGTGCAGCCCGCTGCTCTGGTGGTTGGTGTGAAGCCCCTCACTGTGCAGGACACATGGAGGTGGGGCCGCCTTGAACTTCAGGGTCCCAGGCAACTTAGATGTTGGCAGGGGCTGGAGAGGGTCACCCCACACAGAGGAAGGTGGTGAGAGCCATGAGACTAGAAACATGGTCAGGACCCCCACCCTCCTCTCACTCCTGCTGTTGGGGTCACCCTAGGAGAAGGGTGAGTGATCCAATAATAGAGAACCTTTGGTCCCAGCAAAACATAGGACTGGCATCTGGGAAGCCCAGGTTTCTGCCCATTCGCCTTAGAACAGAATCAAATAGTCTACCAGGCAGCCAGGCACTCTCCTGCTCTGTGTGTGGCCTTCAGTGACCAATCCATCGTTGTCAGCTTGTTGGCATCTTACTTTAGGGGGGACACTGAGCTCAGCATCCCCCCAAAGTCCCTGATCGGGGCCCCTGTTCTCAGCGCTGGCTTCCCATGGCCGGCCAGGAAGCAGCATCCAGCTCCAAGGCCCCATCCCAGAGTGGCCTCCTCAGTTCACACCATGCTCCAGCTGCTGTGGGCATGGCTCCCAGAAACCCACAATCAGAGGATCAGCAGCCTCTGCACAGAAAGCCGGGTTCAGGACTGAGTTCCAGGGATATAGGAAATGGTTAACTTGTTGGGTGGCAGAACAGCAGGAATAAGAGGTGCCCTCAGTGTCCCTTGTTGGGGGCAGAGGGCTGGACACTAACGAACAACAGGGCACAGGTGTGTGTTTCTGTGAGTGCCTTCTCCCAAGTCCTGACAGTCCCCCTGACACCTGGACTGAGTGGCCACCATCTCCATAGTGTCTCCCTCCTGGACCAATGATATGAAAGCCAAGGGCAGAGGGCAGGAGAGTGTTGGCAGCAAGTGAGAAATTTCAGTCAGTCCTCATGGGGCAGAAGCAGGTGGTGGAGGGGCAGTGGCAAACAAATGCCTGCTGAAGGGACTTGTTCCCATAGAGGGCCCTTCACACCACAGAGATGCTCAGCGTGTAGACGCCAACTCACTCAAAGAGAAACGGAGCAGGAGACTTACAAAGTACAGTGCTCCCTGGAAACATGTCCAATGAAATCAGCGAGGTGCAGAGGCCACACAGTGTGGGCTTCTGTTTATGTGAACTTATAACCCGACAGCCAGTGGGTCTGGGCTGCCTGTCACTGCTTGAGCCCATGAAGCAGAGACAGGCTTGAATGATGTGGGAGCGTTTATTCCAGTCCTGCCAGCAGGATGGGAGAGCAGCAGGTCAGCCAGAGACATAGCTCTGTGGCTCACCATCAGCCACTGCTTCTATTGGGTAGAGGGACAGAGATGGTGTGGGGAAGCAGGAATGACAGGCATGAAGTGGGCCTGGGGGCATCATTACAGGTTAAAAGTCATGCAGGCTGGGGTGGTAGGGTCACTGAGGGTGGAAGCCTCCGGGGACCTCGGGACCAGATAAAATATAATAGTGTTGGGGATTGTACAAGGTGGGATTATATTATCTCAGTCACGACGTTGTAAGTCTCTCCATTAATGATAGACAGTTCTTCGGACAAGAGGATGGACTGCATTTGGCTGCTAACTTCCATGTCCCAGGGCTCACAACTCCCAGCCAGGTGAGAATGTGCTTTGTGTAATCAGAAAAGAACAACCATAATTAACAGGGCATGATTAATTTTTCTTATAAGTATAGAGGACCAAAGCACTTTTCTTTGATAAACATAAAAGGAATACAATTGTTGACATTTTCATGAGATTCACACAACCTGGAGATTAGATATTATAATCTTAGTTGTTAGGATTTACTTATCTCAGACACTTCTTAATCATAATTTATTAACATGTAAGAGGACTCATTTTTCTTCTTAAGAAACCACACACATCTAAACTTTATAAAGAACTGTGTTCTTCTGGCTCATGAACAGAAACTTTAACCAGAAAGCATCTTGGTCTAGAAATGTTGAGAATAAAATGGGGCAGAGAAAACTTATTGTGCTTAGCAGTTATCTTACAGAAAGCCTGCAGCCTTGAGCACGGCATAACCTAGACAACCATTAGATCTGGCGATGGGAGGAACCAAGGACCAGACTCTTTCATCAGCAGAATGGTTTACAGCCAACAGAAGATCGTAAAACCCTGCCTCCCCCTTCAGTCACTGCTGATTGCTTTTTGGGCCTCAGCTACCTGCACCCAGGTACCTGAAATAAAAGCTCTTTTGATACAGGATGGCCTCATATCATAGGTGAGTCACCTGGCCAACTGTGAACTCTTTAGATCTTATTCATCTTAAAATCAGGTGCTCAAACAGAAGACGCTGGGGAAGGGAGAGGGGACACTACCTATTGCCAGTCTAGCACTTTCTCAGTTCCTGTGTCAACAAAATACATTTCACTCTCCCTGGCTATTGTAGTCGTCATTGGCAATGCTATCTTACTGATTCCTCTCCTAAGTGGCCATTGGCAGTGGCTAGTAGCCCTGTGGGATTTCAGCGCTGGACCTGCATTGATCGTGGGCAAAGCTGCCTCGCTGCACCCACATTAGTTCTAAGGTTGTGTGAAGATGGCCTTGGGAGTTCCGTGTACACTGCCATGTTGTTCCTGGTAGCCTCCTCCCCTCCCCCCTGAGCCTCACTCCTTTTGTGTGTTTCTGGTCGATATTATCACATGGCCTTTATCATCTATTTCTGCTCCGTTAATGTGGCATATTGCACTAATTGGTATGAAACTATGGTAGGTTAGACCTTCCCGTTTTTTGTTTTTTGTTTTTGGTAATTATTTTACACTTTGGGAGTTAGTTTAATAATATTTTACTTTGGGTTTGTTCAATCTATGTTCATAATGGAAAGTGCCTAGTTCTGTGCTCCAGACAGGGTTCCAGATAGCTGCCTCCTTTCTGTTCCCTGGAAGATCGCTGGACCTTAAGTCTCAATGTAATTTTCCAGGAAGTCATGCTGTGCTGTAACTCTCCTGTGTTGTACTTTATACTTTACTTTTGGGTAGATGTTCACAAACCAGAAGCTGGCCTTTCATGAATCTACATCTGGTCCCGTTTCCAGTTCTCCTAAAGTCATTTCCCAGGAGTTAATCTTGCCTAAAAGTTGTCAATTTCACCTGATGGCAAATTTGTCTAATGTGGTTGTCCGTACTAACCTCTTCCGATTTTTAAAAATCTCTGTCCATGTTTCTGTTCGTCTCTTTATTCTGTTCATCCCTCAGCCGGGCCTGCACCCTCTCCAATCTGGAGCCCTTCAGGGGATGTCTGACTGCAGCATTTCTGACTAATCACAAGGTCACGCCTAAAATGGCAGTCTAAATATACCTCTCACAATCCCAGACTGCTGTCTCCTAACTGCTCTCCTGTCTGCCCGCCTGCCTGATCAGCCCCGAACAGCTCCCCTTCCAGCCTGATCTTGCCCTCAACTGCCCTCCCTGTGGCCTAGTCCCTCCCACCTGCCCTGCCTTGCAGGCCTGGTCACCCCCACCTGCACTCCCCTCCTACCCTGATCTTGCCCCCAACTGCCATTCCCTAACAACCTCATGGCCCCCAACTTGCCACCCCTGCAGGCCTGGCTGCCCCCACTGCCCTCCCCTGCTAGCCATCTTGCCAGCTATCTTGTGGCGGCAATCTTGTGGCTGCCATCTTGTGGCTGCCATCTAGTGGCTGCCATCTTGTGGCTGCCATCTTGTGGCTGCCATCTTGAGGCTGCCATCTTGTGGCTGCCATCTTGTGGCTGCCATCTTGTGACAATGTCCTGCAAATGCATTGGGGGAGGGTATGACACCACCTAGGCTTTCATTATATAGGATTAGTTGTGCATCAGTTCTCCTACCTCAGTGCTCAGCAAATTCATTAGACAACAGAGCCAAATATTAACAGTATAACCATTGAAATTTCTTTTGAGAGCTAAAAACCGACTTCTGTGCATGGGTCATAAAGTTTCAATTGCACTGTACGAGTGTGCCTGCACATGGTATTTTGTGGAATAGCCACACTCAAGGAATCAAAGAGCCACATGTGGCTGCAGAGCAGCAGTTTGCCGACCACTGTTCTACCTGACCAATCTTTCCAAAAGTTTCCCTATTTCATTACATTTAAGGAACTGGCCTTTGGCTTTGCAACCCTATAATTTTTTCATTTGCTAATTCAGGTGCTCCTTTTGTTTTAAATCACCCCTGACATTCTTACTTTAGTTGGCCCATCTCTTCTCCCATTGCTTATGCTCTCTCTGTGTTTCCTCTGACATCTTTTTTCTTACTTCTGGACTTCAACAGGACATTCTCTGTTCTATTTGTACTAAATCCAGAAAGGACTGGTCATTTCCCTCCAGATGCAAGCCTTCATGTCCCTGTGAACATTAGGTGGTATTGTCATCACTGTCAGTCATATATACTTTTTATTTTTCATTCTGACATTTCTTTATAAGTACATTTTTTAAATTTCCCAATGTAGGAGGGCTTGTGCCCATTTTGGATATAAGTGTGAGAAAGCTTAAAATACCAATGTAGCCTGTTGTCTTCCAGTACAAGGCAACTGGAAGAGACCTCCGAGAACAGAAATTCAGGCTCAGTATTTGCCGAGGACATAAACAAAGGCAGAGAAATACATGTGCAGCATCAGGAACAAAAGATGGGTTACAGGACGCCCCTCATAAACTCAGACAGTGAACTTGTTGGCAGTTAGCCTTGTCACATGGTGTTCGCTGTGATCTGTTCCTGTCCAACGTCTATCAAAGTTATATGTGACCATATGTCTGCATGTATCAGAGCTTCCCAATCCTTGCAACTGAACAACCACACACACACACACACACACACACACACACACACACACACACAAATGCTAATATGCCCCCACACATGCAGAAGGTGATGCATGTGCACACATTGAGAGAGGCCCTAGGAGACTTTAGGTACAGGGAGACCAGCCTGGGTTGAGAACTCAGTCATGGGTGGCAGTCTGCCTGCGGGACCCTGGGCTTCCAGCTTTCTCTCCCAGCATGCTCTGGATCCAGGTGGAGCAGCCAGGCCACTGCATCTGGCACCTCTTCTGGCAAAACTGATCACCTCAGGGGGAAGCAAACCAAGTACCAACCAAGCCTCTAGGAACGTCTCTCAGAGAGGCTGCAGGAACCTCCAGCTGTGGGGCCTGTGTGGTAGGAGCCCAGGTGATGCCAGTCAAGATTCCTACCCATTAGAATACGGTGGGTACCAGGGTGTCTGGGCCACAGGAAGAGGGATAGTGAGAAATGGGGAGCCAACAGGAGGAAGGAGGGGATCGTGGAGTTGGAGCCAGAAAAAATGGGTGTCACAGACTGGCACCCCCACGTCTATGACAGAGGCCTGAGCTGTGGGAGGACAGCCACCAGGAGAGGAGCCAAGGAGCAGCACACAGAACTTGGGGGCCTTGGTCAGAGCCCCGGCAGGCACTGCGGAGAGGGGTGCTGTCTGGAAGCCAGTCAGAGGCGCTGCTCTCGGTGAGGAGCAAAGCTGTCCTGTGGACACAACACTGCGCGGGGGCCTGTGTCCCTCTGAGCAGTAGGACAGAGTGAGTGAGATTCATTGTCATTGTCAGTGTGCTCACAGTTGTCCTGAGGTTTGGTGGGGCCCGAATGGAACAGCCAGCAATATGAATGAGGGCTTCTATGAACCTCCCTGCCCCAAGTCCAAGAACTCCACAGTCCACGTGAGGACCCGTGGATGCCCCCACAGCACCCCACCCTCCCTCCCCGGTTTAGCTTTCACTGAGGTGTTGCAAAATGGGGCTGTTAGGTCACAGAAACTGTGCCTTTTTACCACCTGCCCTCAGCCTTCCCCTATCAGGGCTCTGACACACTCATCACAGTTCTGGCTTTGATCCTGTCCCTGAAGCCCACCAGCCCCACCCTTTCTCTGGGCATCCATTCCTCTCACTCAGACCCAGCTCCCTGTAGCCCTCAATGGTGGCCTGAGGCCAGAAGGACTCCTGCTCAAAGCATTGCCTACCATCCCTCCACACACAGTTGTTGGCCTGAATGCCCATGTACACGTTATCTCAGCATCCTTCTTATCTATTCTGTTAATCCTCACCCAAAGACATTTTTTCCCATTGATTTTTAGGGAGAGTGGACAGGAAGCGGGGAAAGAGAGAAGAGAGAAGAGCATCAATGTGAGAGACATATTAACTGGTTGCCTCCTGCAGGCACCGCAATGTGGACTGGCCATCAAACGTGCAACCCAAGCTCATGCCCTTGAATGAGATTCAAACCCTGTCCTCTTCATTCTGTGGTTTGACACTCCAACTACTGAGCCAAACCAGACAGGGCCCCCTTCTTCTTTTATAAAATTATTTGCAGAAATACACCATGTAAATACAAAGATAGGACAGCTTTGTTATTTTCCTTTTTAATTTTGTCCCCACTCCTGAACACATTCCCTTTGGGCTGCCACCAACTTGTTCTCTATATCTATGTGATCTGTTTCTCTTTTCTCTATTTGTTTTATTTTGTTTTAGATTCCACACATGAGTTGCTCATTTCTCAACATCTTTGCAAACATGTGGTTTTATCGTACTTTTTTATTTTCTCCAACCTGATGTGTGAAACTGTATGTCTTTTTATTTTCCTCTGATTATGAAGACCAGTCAATGCCAATGGCCACTGAGGTGTGTCTATTGAGAATTGCATGCAGTGCGTGTTTTTCCATTAACACTTTATTTCCTTTTGCCCACACCATTCCTCTGAATTAATATTTCTTCTTCCTGCAGAAGCCGGTTTGGCTCAGTAGTAGAGCGTCGGTCTACGGACTGAAAGGTCCCAGGTTCGATTCCGGTCAAGGGCATGTACATTGGTTGTGGGCACATCCCCAGTGGGGAGTATGCAAGAGGCAGCCTGCCGATGTTTCTCACTCATCGATGTTTCTAGCTCTCTATCTTTCTCCCTTCCTCTCTGTTAAAACTCAATAAAATATGGTATATTAAATGATAATAATAATAATAATAATAATAAAAATAAAATATTTCTTCTTCCTGGAATAAATCTTTAAGTAATTCTTTTCATGAGTGCCTGCAGGTAATAAGGCACTCGTCTTGTCTTCTGTTTTGGAATGTCACCATTTTTTTTTTTTCAATATTGTGAGACAGTTTATCTGGGAATAAAATTTTATGTTGATGGTGATTTTGCCTCACCACTTCAAAGACATGCTCCAGGTTTTCCTTCCACCTTCTGTTGCTGATCAGAACTCCCCTGAGTCTGATAGACTTTTCTTTTCAGGTTAAACTATCATGTGTCTCCATGGCTTTTAATGTGGTCATTGTGCAGTTTTATTGAAATGGGTTTAGGTGAGAATTTATTTGTATTTATTCTGCTGAATTTTCAAGGGCACTTTCCACTGAAGTTTCACCATTTTTCTTTGATTCTAGAACATTACGATATATTTTTGTACCAAAACCAAGTTTTCATTTTTTCAAACAGCTTTTGTAAATTCCTGATAAGGGGTTCTGAACCTCTAATAAGCTTCTGAAGTTGGAGGCTCACAAACCATCTAACAAGATGCTCTTTCATGTTTTATGTTTTTTTTTTTTTTTTTTTTTGATTCTTCTGTTGGAGTGTTGGCCTGTGGACTGAAGAGTCCCAGGTTCGATTCCAGGCCAGGACAAATGCCCAGGTTGTGGGCTCCATCCCCAATATGGGGCATGTAGGAGGCAGCTGATCAATGATTCTCCCTCATAATTGATGTTTCTGTCTCTCTCTTCATCTCTCTTCCTCTCTGAAATCAATAAATATGTACTTTTAATAAGATTCATTTGTTTCTGATATGCTGATATTGAAAACCAAACAAGCTGACATTAAAGCACACCCAGAGAATGGCCTTCTGCCCCTTCAAATCCCTTTAAGCTCTCGCCTCAGTACCCACCAGGTCTATCCCCACCACCTCTGTCTCTCCCATCTCTGTCCCTCTGGTCAGAGCCCCTTCCCCTCTATGCCCACCCTTGCTCATGCTTCCTGAACTGACCCCTGGCAGCTCAGCTCCATTAATCCCTCCCAGCAGGATCAGGCTGGCTGGATCATGCCGTGTCACTCCAACTCTGTTTTCAGCATTCACCTCCACACCATGTCCCACACTCACTGCAGTGCTGTGTTTATGTCTGTCCTCACCTCCCTGTGGGTTCCAGAAGCACGGGAACCCACTCAGTGAACTCATTCCCTTGAGACCTTGTCCATGCTGGGCACATTTGGTCAAGGATAATTAAGGGAGGGAGAGAGGGAGAGAGAGAAAGAGAGGGAGGGAGGCAGGAAGAGAAAGTGGAAGAGAAGGGAAGAAGGAAGAGTCAAGTAGGCAATTAGAAAGAACATAGCAAAGCAGAGAGAGAAAATAAAAAGCAGGGGTGGGGTGGAAGGGAGGAACAAAGGGTGAGGAAAGTGTAGGAATAGAAGGAGGGACACTGGGACAGGCAAAAATGCATGAGCTCCCAGAAATGCCATCACATAGAACTGTACCCTGGAAAACCTTCTCACACTCAGACACGGAGACCAGGGACCTGGGGACCTCTCAGGGAGGCCACACTGCGCCCTCAGTCAACGCCACCATGAATCCATGCCAAGATCTCAAGCCACGGTTTGGAGCTGGGTTTTCCAAGTTTAATGGGAATCAGAGGGTGAGCAGGAGGCCGTGGCCACAGGCCCCTTACCTGGCCCACCCTCCTGTGAGAGACACCAGCTTTTAGAGCTTCTTCCTCTGTCAGCCACTCTAAAGTCAGAAAAGATGGGTGACCCAGAGGGCAAGAGGCCCTTGACACTGTGGAGGGTGAGACAAAGGGTGAGGAGTTTGTGAGGAAGATGTTGGAATTGGGAAAGAAGCAGGGGCTCCAACAAGGAAGATATAGGGTTCCCCATCACTGGAACCCTGTCTGGCCTCATCTAGAAGCCAGGGAGTGGAGGAACAAACTTTTGGATCTAAGAAATGTAGCTCATCACCTGGGCATACACCCCAGGGAAGTCGTGATGACCACAATGTATCCCCAGTTCACAATCCCTACCTGGACCCAGGTGCATTTCCATCTGCATTCTTTCTCTGAGCCTCCCAGAAGGAACCCCGCTAGTGGCTGATTTCGGACACCTGGCCCCAGACCCAGAGACTGAATCCCCAATGTTGTAAGACCCCGAGTGTCTGCTCATTCCTAGGGCCCAGTACACCTGCCACCTAGGTGCCTCTGCTTCCTGCCACATGTCCCTCCGCACCTGGAGCACAAAGAGACAAGGCACAGTGATGGGTGCTCAGGGGCCTCTCCTGTCCTGTAGCCTAGTCTCTCCCCTGTGCAGGGAGGGAAGCACCACGCCCCCAGGTCCCAGTAGGGACGCAGGCAGGGCTGCTCCTCCTGCCAGACCATCAGTGGCCTCCGGGAACAGGGCCCAGGTGAGAGCACCTGGAGGGGAGCGTGCCCTGTGGCAGGAAGGACGGACTTCTTGCCCAGAGAGAGCCACCTTCCAGCTTTAGCTGTGGTGAAGGTCCCACCATCAGGGAGGCATTTTACTGCCTCCACTTGGGCCCCAATGAGGAAGCTGCCACTCCACAGGCCTGGGAACCACTGTGGTTTGTAATAGATCCTCCCTTCCCGCAACTGGTGTCAGAGTAAGAGGTACCTGCGGCCTGGAGGTATCTGAGCACCTAACCAGGCACCTTATATGGACCATACATTAAGCCACAATCAGCGCGTTGCTGAGCACACCAAGCCCCCATTCCATCCCATTCCTCCTCTCAAAAGGCGTGTTCCCCTCTGCAGGGGCTGCAGCTCTCCCCTTGTGGGACAGCCCGGCAGGTCCTTCTCTAAGGAAGCCTGTGGTCCTGGTTTTCGGCCTCTGTCTGATCTCTCAGTTTGGGTGGCCACCAGCCACATGGGTCCCAGTTGGGAGGAGGGCAAATGGCAGCAAGTGGGCCTGGGCCTCTGTCAGCAGCAACTCATAGTGAGAGGGCGCCTCACCATCATGTCCAGCCAGAAAAGGAAGACCAACCTGGGCAGGATGGAGGCCTTTGATACAGTGTCAGCCCCCGCACTGAAGGGTCTCAGATTCAGTTCCCAGTCAAGGACAGGTACCTGGGTTGTAATTCCCTCCCCGCCCCCTAGTTGAATTGTGTGCAAGAGGCAAAAACTCCATGTGTCTCTCTCACATCAGTGTTTCTCTCTTCCTCCCTCTCTCCCTACTTTTCTCTGAAAGCATTGGGAAACTACTCTCATGGGAGGGTTCAAACAAAACCTGCTTTTGGTTCATCCCAGACTATGCAGGAAGCAACCAACATCTCTCTCTCTCTCTCTCTCTCTCTCTCTCTCTCTCTCTCTCTCTCTCTCTCTTTCCTCCCTTTTTCCCACTCTCTCCAGAAAATCAATGGAACAAACACCCTTTCTCCCAGGGTAACAGAGAGAGAAAAAGCAAACCCCATGCAGCTGCTGTCAATGCAGGGCCCTTGGCCAGTGGGATCCTCAGGGCTTGTCCCTGGGCACCCTCAGACCAGGATCTCCATCAGGTTTTCCAGCACCTTCTCCTGGAGCTCAGGTTCCAGGAAGGGCTCCTGGTCCGTCCAGCCATGGCTCCGCTGTCTGGACACCAGTCCTCACCACTTGCACAGGAGCTTCTTGGCCAGACCGCACAACTCCTTGGGAGCACAGTCACATTCCTCTCACCAGGGCCCTGCAGGCTGGGCTGCCACTAACCCTTGTTGAGACCAGTGCTCAGGAGATGAGGGGCAGGTCTTCTCAGGGAGATGCCTGTGCATTACAATGGAGTTCAAAGGGCAGAATAATGGCCCCAAAGACATCCCCACCCTAATACCCAGGAACTGCAAACATGTCAGGCTTCCTGGTAAAGGGGAGAAAGGATGCAGATGGAATTAACTAACTGGTGACCTTGAGATGGGGGTCATTCAGGATCAGCCGGATGGCCACATGCCATCACTGGCCCTCAGGAATGTCCCAGGAAAGGTTGAGACGTGTACCAGAAGCTGGGAAGGGCCAGGAACCTGCAGGAGGAACCAGCCCACACCAGGATTTAGCCCATTAGGGCATGGTCTCCTGACTGCCGGATGGTGAGATGATTCCTGTGCCCGGTGGTGACTGTGACAGCAGCCACAGGACACTAATACCAGATGGGTGCCCTGGGTCTCATTAAGGGGGTATTAGGGGGCTCATGAGACATGGGGACTCGACATTTCCTGGGCAGCAACTGTGACCTAGCCAGGCCCTGGCCTTGGCCATCCATGGCCCCAAGGGAGCATCTCTGTCCCAAAGCTCAGTTCTGGTGGGAACTTCCTCTGCCCCACGCCCCTCAGGCACTCTTCTGCTCTGTGTGCGGCCTTTAATGGCCAGTCCATCACTATCAGGTTGTTGGAATCTTTCTCCAGGACCGACATTGAGCTCAGCATCCCCCCAAAGTCCCTGATCTGGGCCTCCATTGTCAGCGCTGGCTTTCCATGACCGGCCAGGCAGCAGCGTCCAGCTCCAAGGCCCCATCCCAGAGTGACCTCCTCCAGTCACACCTGTCTCCAGCTGCTGTGGGCAGGGCTCCCAGAAGCTCACAATCAGAGGCTCAACTGCTTCTACACAGGAAGCAGGAGTCAGCAACTAACCATCTGGAACTGAGATCCATGGAGAAAGGTAACCTGGAACTTGGCTGGTGGCAGAGCAGCAGGAAGTAGAGGTGCCCTCAGCGTCCCTTGTTGGGGGCAGGGGGGCTGGACACTAACAAACAACAGAGCACAGGTGTGTGTTTCTGCGAGTGTCTTCTCCCATGTCTTTACTGTCCCCCTAGCACCTGTGACTGAGCAGCCACCAACTCCACAGTGCCTCCCTCTTGGATCAATGACATGAAAGCCAAGAGCAGAGGGCAGGAGGGAGGTGGCAGCAAGTGAGAGATTTCCATCAGTCCTCATGGAGGACGGGCAGTGGCAAACAAATGCCTGCTGAAGGGGCTTATTCCCATAGAGGACCCTTCATACCACAGAGATGCTCAGCATGTATAAGCCAACTCAGCCAAAGAGAAACTGAACAAGAGACTTACAAAGTACAGTGCTCCCTGGAAACACGTTCAGTGAAATCAGTGAGTCGCAGAGGCCACACAGTGTGGGCTTCTGTTTACGTGAACTTGTAACCAGACAGCCAGTGGGTCTGGGCTGCCTGTCACTGCTTGAGCCCATGAAGCAGAGACAGGCTTGAATCATGTGGGAGTGTTTATTCCAGTCCTGCCGGCAGGATGGAAGAGCAGCAGGTCAGCCAGAGAAATCTGCTCAGCGGCCTACCATCTGCCACTGCTTCTACTGGGCAGAGGGCAGAGATTGCGTGGAGAAGCAGCAATGACAGACATGGGGAGTGGGCACAAGGGCATCATTAAAGGATATACGTCATGCAGGCTGGGTGGTGGGGTCACCGAGGATGGACGCCTCCGGGGACCTTGGGGGCAGATAACAGGTAATAGGGGCTGGGGCTGTACAGAGCCTGACTAGATTATCTCAGTCACGAGGTTGTAAGTCTCTCCATTAATGATAGACAGTTCTCCGGACAGGAGGATGGACTGCATTCGGCTGCTAGCTTCCATGTCCCAGGGCTCACAACTCCCAGCCAGGTGAGAATGTGCTTTGTCTATTAAGAAACGAACAACCATGATTAACAGGGCATGATTAATATTTCTTATAAGTATAGTGAATGAAAGCATTTTTCTTTGATAGTCAGTAAAACAAATACAGTTGTTGACATTTTCATGAGATTCACAAAACCTGCAGATTAGATATTATTACCTCATTGTAAGGATTTACTTAAATCAGACACTCCTTTTTAAAAAAATATATTTTATTGATTTTTATAGAAAGGAAGGGAGAGAGATAGAGAGCTAGAAAGATCATTGATAGAGAAACCTCGACCAGCTGCCTCTTGCACAACCCCTAACGGGGATATGCCCACAAGCAATGTACATGCCCCTGACCAGAATCAAACCCGGGACCTTTCAGTCCACAGACCAACGCTCTACCACTGAGCCAAACGGGTTTCGGCTCAGACACTCCTTACTCTTAATTTATTAACATCTAAGAGGACTCATTTTAGAACCCTCTGATTCCCATTAAGAACACACATCTAAACTTTATAAAGAATTGTATTCTTTTGGATCATGACCAAGAACCTTTGTCCAGAAAAAATCTTGATCTTGAAATGTTAAGCAGAATGAAAAGGGGCAGAAAAATCTTATTGTGTTTAGCAGTTATCTTGCAGAAAGCCTGCAGCCTTGGGCAGGGCATAGACTAGACAACCATTAGATCTGGCCATGGGAGGAACCAAAGACTGGACCCTTTCATCAGCAGAATGGTTTGAAGCCAGCAGAAGTTAGTAAACCCTACCTCCCCCTTCACTCACTGCTGATTGCATTTTGGGCCTCAGCCCCACTGCACTTAGGTGCCAGAAATAAAAGCTCTTTTGATACAGGATGGCCTCATATCATAGGTGAGTTACCTGGCCCACTGTGAACCCTTCAGATCTTACTCATCTTAAAATCAGGTGCTCAAACAGAAGACGCTGAGGAGGAGAGAAGGGAGACTATATAGTGCCAGTCTAGCACTTTCTCAGTTCTTTTGTCAATAAAATACATTTCACTCACCCTGGCTGGTAGTCATCATTGGCAATGCTATCTTACTGATTCCTCTTCTAAGTGGCCATTGGCAGTGGCTAGTAACCCTGTGGGATTTCAGCGCTGGACCTGCATTGATCGTGGGCAAAGCTGCCTCACCACACCCACATTAGTTCTGACATTGTGTGCAGATGGCCTTGGGAGTTATGTACACTGCCATGTTGTTCCTGGTAGCCTCCTCCCCTCCCCCTTGATCCTCACTCCTTTTGTGTGTTTCTGGTTGCTGTGTGCTGCCTGGAGTCACCTGCACTGTCAGGGCCTCCCTGTCCATCATCCCTCATTCAGGGGTGGGGCTGCCAGCGTACCCCCAAACCCCACAAGCAGGACCTTTGCCGAGGGCTCTGGGAGAGCCACCATTATCATTTTAGGAAGTCATATATGGCCCAAGTTTGCTAAGAGTTTCATCACAAACTGTGGTTGAATTTATCAACCAAAATAAGATTATTTTTCCATATCTATCGATATTATCACATGGCTTTTATCATCTATTTCTGCTCCGTTAATGTGGTATATTGCATTAATTGCTGTTAAATCATGGTGGTTTAGAGCTTCCTGTGTTTTTTTGTGATTATTTTACACATTGAATGTTGGTTTTACTTTGGATTTTTTCATTCTATGTGTTTGAGTGAAATTTGCCTGAAATGTTCCTTCATTCCTGTATGTGCTAGTTCTGTCCTCCAGACAGTGTGCCAGGGAGTCGCCTCTCTGTTCCCTGGAAGATCCCTGGGGCCTTAAGTCTCAGGGTAATTCTCCAGGAAGCCATGCTGTGCTGCAACTCTCCCGTGTTGTACTTTATATTTTGGTTCTGGCAACATGTTTACCACCCAGAAGCAGGCCATTCATGATTATCAATCTGGTCTCGCTTCCAATTCTCCTAAATCAGTTCCCATGAGTTATACTTGCCTCAAATTGTCCATTTCACCTGACGGCTAATTTGTTTAAATGGTTGTTCATACTAACCTCTTCTGATTTTTAAAAATCTCTGCCCAGTCTATGTGCCTGTTCCCCACTTTATTGCTAATATTATCTGTGCATCAGTTTTCCTGCCTGACCAATCTTGCCAGAGGTTTGCCTATTTCATTAGACTTAAGAAACTCACCTTTGGCTTTGCAACCATGTAATTTCTTTATCATTTAGTCCAGATGCTTCTTTTACTCATTTTAGATCACCCCTGACTTTCTTCCCTTAATTAGCAGATCTTTAATTCTCTTCCTCATGCTCTATTTCCATTTCCTCTGACATCTTTTTTCTCACTTCCCAAATTCAACAGGACATTCTCTGTTCTATTTGTACTAAATCCAGAAAGGACTGCTCATCTCCATCCAGTTGCAAGCCCCGATGTCCCTGTGAATGTTAGGACGTGGTATTGTCACCATTGTGAGTCATATGTACTTCTTAATTTTCATTCTGACATTTTCTTAGAAGAATATTTTTTTACTTTTTCAAATGTAGGGGGGCTTGTGCCCATTTTTGATCTAAGTGTGAGTAAGCTTAAAATATCGATGTAGCCTGTTGTCTTCCAATACAAGGCAACTGGAAGAGACCTCTGAGAACAGAAATTCAGCCTCAGTATTTGCCGAGGACGTAAGCAAGGGAGAGAAATAAATGTCCAGCATCAGTTACAAAAGATGGAATACAGGACGCCCCTCGTAAACTCAGAGAGTGAACTTGTTGGCAAGAGGCCTTGTCACATGGTGTTCGCTGTGATCTGCTTCTGTCCAACGTCTATCAAAGTTCTATGTCACCATATATCTACATATATCAGAGCTTCCCAATCCATGCAACTGAACAATCACACACACACACACACGAGCATGCACACACACATGCATATATGCACATATGCCCACACACACAAGCAGAAGATGATGCATGAGCACATGTGGAGGAGAGCCCTAGGAGGCTACAGGTGCAGGGAGACCAGCCTGGGGCTGAGAACCCAGTCATGGGTGGCAGTCTGCTTGTGGGACCCTGGGCTTCCAGCCTTCTCTCCCAGCATGCCCTGGAGCCAGCATAACATGGATTGGGCACTTCACCTGGCGCCTCTTCTGGCAAAACTGGTCACCTCAGAGAAAAGCAAACCAACTACCAACCAAGACACTGGTAATGTCCCTCAGTGAGGCTGCAGGATCCTCCAGCTGTGGGGCCTGTGTGATAGGAGCCCAGGTGATGCCAGTCAAGATTCCTACCCATTAGAACACGGTGGGTACCAGGGTGCCTGGGCCTAAGTAGGAGGGAGAGTGGAGAGTGGTGAGCTAGCAGGAGGAAAGAGGGGATGGTGGAGTTGGAGCCGAACAGCCAGGGTGTCACAGACTGGCACCCTGGCATCTAGCTCAGAGGCCTAGCTGTGGGCGGACAGCCACCAGGAAAGGTGCCAGGGAGCAGCTCACAGAACTCAGGGGCTTGGTCAGAGTCCTGGTGGGAACTGCGGAGAGGGTGCTGCCTGGTATCTGGTCCCAGGTGCTGCCCTTGGTGAGGAGCAAGGCCGTCCTGTGGACACAAAGCTGTGCTGGGGCCTGTGTCCCTCTGAGCAGTGGGGCAGAGTGAGGGAGATTCAGTGTCCTTGTCTGTGTGGTCACAGTTGTTCTGAGGTTTGGTGGGGCCCGAATGGGACAGCAGTGACATGAATGAGGACTTCCACAAGCCCTCCCTGCCCCAGGCCCTAAGACCTCCACTGTGGCACGTGAGGACCCGTGGACGCTGGCACAGTGCTGCCCCCACAGCACCCCACCCGTCCTTGCTATTTGGCTTCCACTGAGGTGCTTCACAACCGGGCTGTTAGGTAACAGAAGCTGTGCCTTTTGCCCACCTGCCCTCAGTCTTCCCCTATCAGGGCGCAGATATCCTCATCACAGTTCCAGCTTTGGTCCTGTCCCTGATGCCCAGCCAGCCCCACCGCCACTCTGGGCATCCATTCCTCTCACTCAGTCCCAGCACTCTGGGCCCTCCAGTGGCAGCCTGAGGCCAGAATGACTCCTGCTCAGAGCAGAAGTCAGGGGAACTGCCACCCTCCCTCCCACACACAGCCGCTGGCCTGAATGCCCACGTGTAGGTTATCTCAGCATCCCTCCTCTCATCTTTTTTTTATTAATCCTCACTGGAGGATATTTTTCTCCCCCATTGATTTTTACAGATAGTAGAAGGTACATGGGAGAGAGAGGAGAGAGAAAACAATCAATGTGAGAGACATATCAATTGTTTGCCTCCTGCAGGCACCCCAACACGGGGCTGGGCATCAAATCTGCAATCCTAGCTCATGCCCCTGACTTGGAATACCCAGGTCTCTTTGCTCTGATCACCCTCAGGAAAACCAGCTAGGGCCCCCTCCTTCTTTTTTTAAATTATTTGCAGAAATACACCATCCTATATAATAAAGAGGTAATATACAAATTAACCCTCATGCCCTCACAAGATGGCTGCCTACAACCAAGAAATAAGGGGGGTTAGTGAAGGAATACCTAATGACTGAACAAGCAGGCTACATCGGGCAACCAGGCCAACAAGGGGGGTGGGCAGTTGGGGGCAAACAGGCTCGTGGGGGGGACAGTTAGGGACAACTAGGCCGGCAAGGGGGCAGCAGTGGGGGGGTGACCAGGATGCCAGGTGGGCAGCTAGGGTTGATTGGGCCAGCACACAGAGGCAATGAGGAACGATCAGGGTAGAGGAGGGGAGGCCGTAAACCAGTGATGGGTGTCCTTGAAGGAAGAAGGGAGGATGCGGAGAGACACAGGAATTGGTTGGGCAGGGAGGGGGGAAGTCCAGTGATTCCTCAGCAAGACAAGGGTCCCAGCATCACCAGAAGTGGAGGAGGCAGGAGCCTGGGGGAGTTCTGGCCCCAGAAAAACTTGGCTGAGGGCTTCTGGCCTCCAGCTGGTGAGAGAGTGAATTTATGTTGTTTAAGCACCCTCTCTCTCTCTCTTTCTCTCTCTCTCTCTCTCTCTCTCTCTCTCTCTCTCTCTCTCTCTCTCTCTCTCTCTCTCCCCCTCTTTCACACACACACACACACACACACACACACACACACACACACCAGTCCTGGGCTTTCACTGCCACTCCAGGACACCACAAGTGGGCGAGCCTGGCAGTGACTGAGATGTGAGTTCCACTGGGAAGGGCATGACCCTGCATGGCATCTCCATTCCAAGCCTGAGGGTGTCTCCTGTCACCTCAGACAAGGGGAAGAGGCCAATACCCTCCCCAGGGTAACCTTGGGCACTGACCTGGCCTGCAGAGTCTCTTTTTGGGGGGCAAAGCCCTGCTGGCTCAGTGTCCCCCATTTCTGCAGGCCCAGGGCTCAGTTAGAACACATTTCAGAGACCAGAGGTAACACATCTCCTGTCCATCTCCAGCCCAGGCATCTGGCGCTGCCCACCTTGCTTTACTGCTCAGCCCAGGAAGCCAGTTGCTCAGGTGCTGATTCCAGGCAAGTGTGGGAAAGGGGAGATTGTCCTGAGCCCATCCTCCTGAGAGAGAGCCCAGTGGGGTCACCCGCTGGCCATTCCTGCAGACAGGGCCCCAGGCCCAAGTGTGTCTCACTCCAGTCTTCCCTCCACACCAATTCCCAGGTGCTCTCCCTCCTGGGAGCGCTGACCTCTAGTCACTCAGCCCTCATTCTTAACCCTGGAAACACTGAGGTCTGATACACCGGCACCCAGGGGGGAAGCCCTACAGAGTCACATTCCCCAGGGCCCAATGGCACTGCAGGCAGCCAACACCCCTCCTGGTGGGCAGAGGGGACCTGGATGTCTGTGGACACCCTGGCAGCCGCTCATCCACAGGCCCATGGACAGGGCAGTCACTTAGGCAGAAAGTGTGCTGGAACCCGAGGTCCAGGGCACAGCACCAGTCTGAGCTGGGTCAGCCCCTCCTTGCTCCTTGGGTGGATCAGATCCCCAAGGGGGCCATCTGCACGGTGGTGCCTTCCAGCTGAGTCCTAGGCCTCATTTTCCCAGAAAAGCCCTTGGCGCCCAGGAAACCCAGACTTCTGTCCCAGGCACATGGGGCACGCAGCTCCTGCTACTCCCGCCCTGGAGCTCCCACTCTCCCTAACTGGAGGGCAGCCCTCCCCGAAGGACTGGGTCACAGGGAGAGAGCAGGGCTTGTCCACCCTGACCTCAGGGGTAGGGTCCTGGGTACTGGGCAGGGACCTCCAAGGCTCCACCACATTTTAGAATCAAACTGAGGACTGGCCTGTGGCTGGGAGGAATGGAGCCCCCTCACCCACCAT
The DNA here is from genome assembly GCA_036971965.1 of Nyctalus aviator. Classification (NCBI taxonomy): domain Eukaryota; kingdom Metazoa; phylum Chordata; class Mammalia; order Chiroptera; family Vespertilionidae; genus Nyctalus; species Nyctalus aviator. Next base: position 9,781,449 of record CM072926.1, on the reverse strand, counting down.
ACAGGCCGCCTCAGGATCCCCAGGTTTCCCTGGGTCCTGGCCCCAACCTGCAGGTGCAGGCACCCACCCCAGCCAGGCACCAGCCATACCCCCCAAACCCTAACCCAGCAAGACCTGCATGTCACTGCCTGGGGCAGGAGGGGCTCCACAGCCCCTTCTCACTCCTCCATCTGAAACAGAAGCTCCTCTGTCCACTGGGAGCCCCTCTCAACCCCTGGGAGAAAGGATGGGCTTTGAGGAGCCTGAGAGGATGGTGCACTGCGGTGCTTCTCCAGCAGGGGCGCCAGCGCTGGGAGAGCAGCCTCTGGGAGGATGAGGTCCCCTCTCCATTTTCCTATCTGGCAGCCTCCAAGCAACCAGGATCAGGATGCCAAGGGAGGCTGAGGACAGGGGCAGGAAGAGGGAAAACAAGGCTTGTTCCAGGCCCCTGCAGGTTCTCCTGCTCAGTAAAAGCTCCGAATGGGAGACTGAGGTTCTGCATACAAATGGGACTGGACTTCATTAGGTCCAAGGAGTTGATCAAATTGGAAAATAAGGATTTGGCGGCCGCCGGGTCAGCCAGAGCAGTGGTGACCGTGGAAAACTATGCTTCCTGTTTGTATGCTGCCACGTCCAAGTTCTCCAAAGCATCCATTCCACACTGACCAGGATGGAAGGAGGAATGGGGAAGGTGTGGGCCACACTGGGAGCAGACCTCAGGGCTGTGGTCTCCAGCCCCAGGCAGAATACTCCTCCACCTCCTCCCCAGCCAAGAGAGCCCACCCACGTGACCCTCTTCCACGCTGCAGTCATACTTGCCCATTCCCACCTGGTCCACCTTCCAGAACCTGCTTCCCACGAGGACGGATCGCCCATGGCACCCTGGCCCCTCCCACAGGTAAGTACACTCAGTCCAGAGCAGTTTTTCATGTAGTTTAATGAGCTACAGAGGATGGGGAGGAGGCAGGAGTCTGCAGTGCCCCGCCTGATCTCAGACACAGCCCTCTTCTCCCTTTTGCCTGTAAGGGGTCACAGACTGATGGAGGTGGCAGAGGCAGGAGGATCTGGGGGTAGGTGTTTGGGGTAGGGGAAGGTGCTAGGTGCAGTGAAAAGCTGGCATTGGGAAGGAGCAGTGAGGTCCTCAGACACCATGGAGAGCCTGTCTTCATCTCACATGGGCAGCTTCCTTGTCTGTCCTCGGCTCAAGGAGATGAGTGAATATGATGGTGGATCCAAGGCAAGTAGGATGTCACTCGGGCATAGACTCCAGATTTTCCGAAAAGACCGCAATATTCCCCCCAACTCACCACCCCTACCTGGACCCAGGTGTTGTTCCATTTACAGACCAAGGGGCCCCCAGAGTCACCCTGTGGGAAGAAGAGACAGGAGGTCAATAGTCTGGATCCCTGCAGGCAGAAGCAGTGGACAGAGGCCACAGCTTGGGGTCTCACCTTGCAGGCTTTCTGTCTCTGGCTCCCTGCACACAGCATGTCGTCCTTGATAAGTTTGCCATATTGTTGCCTACAGGTCTCATCCGCCACGATGGGGACCTCTACTTCCTGCAGACTGTATGGCCACGGCAGCGGCTCTGTGAGAAGAAGCCACAGGATCAGCCTGTGGTCCTGATGGGGCGTCCAGTCAGAGGCTACGGGTTCTAGAACCTCACGCTGAGCTCAGCGCACCCAGGGAGTCACACAAAACCCAACTCTCCAGGTTCATTTCAGGCCAGTTGGCTGATAATCTCTAGGCTGACACTGGGTGCTGACACGAGCTCCAAAAAGAAACAGATAAATATATTTTGTATCCACAAATAATTTTATAAGGAAAAATAAGAGCAAGTGCTTTCCCCTGAGAAATGCAGAGTGAGCGGCCCTCGGGTCAGATTTGTCTTTCTCTCGTTAACAGTGAATCCTGGAACAGGTCACTGGAGTTCTCTCTCCTCCTCTCAATCCCAATGGGGAGACTCAGGGAGAACGGGACCCTGGAAGGGAGCACACAGGCCTGGTGCAGAGTGAGGAAAAGAAATGCCCATGGTACCCTGGCCGGTGTTCTCAGTGGTTAGAGAACTGGCCCAAAGGGTCCCAGGCCTGATTCTTAGTCAAGGGCAAGGACTTGGGATGCAGGTTCAATCCCCAGCCCCAGTCAGGAAGGCAACTAATAGATATGTCTCTCACATCCTTATTTCTCTCTCCCCCTCCCTTCAACTCTCTAAAAATCAATGGAAAAAATATCCCAGGATGATATTAAAAAAAAAAGTGCCCATGTCCATGCCTCACTCTTGATACTTTGGTCCCTGCTCCTGAACAGAGTCCTCTCAGGCTGCATGCCTCCTACACCCAAGGGAGACCCCGCAGGGACCCCAGCTGAGCCCTCATCGGTAAAGCCTGGCCCACCCCAATGTGTCACCCTCCTGTCATCCTGGTTCTGGTTCTTACTTTTATAATCAATGTAGCCCCAGCCAGTCACCCAGCACCGGGTGCCTGGGGGGAATGCGGCGGAGGGTGACGGGAGTCTGATCCACTTGATGAGGTTAGATGGTTGCACAGAGAACTCCAGTTGGAGAAGTGCTACGTCTGCCTGAGGTACTCCGTTTTCATCCCTGTGCCCCGGGTGGCGGATGATCCTAGCCACTGGCACACTGTCACTCAATGAGGGTCTCACTCCTCCTAGTTGGACCTTAAAGTGCTGAGGGTCAGGGTTTGTCCTGGGAACAGAGGCCAAAGGCTTCTGAGAGGCTGTGGCAGGAAGTGGGCCAGCCCCTCAGAGCCCTGAGACCTCCCCTCTGTGGTGGGCAAGGGGAGCTCCAGGAAGCTGAATTCTGTTGGGGATCTGCACCAACTCAGCCCAGGATCTGCCCACAACACACATCACATGCCTCCTGATATTATCCCCCACCCCGGGTGCTGGCAGAGGAGGGACTTACCCTGGAATGCAGTGGGCAGCAGTCAGCACCCACTGGGGGTGGATGAGGGAGCCCCCACAAAAGGGAACCATCTGGCCTATTGCTTTCAAGTACCACACGCCCACCTGCCATGGCCACATTCCATTGGAAGCATCATGGCCCCCCATGATGCCCACCAGCTCAGTCCCTGTGCTGGGATCTGGGGAAGCAAAGGATGAGCCATCAGGGACCCAAGCACCACTTCCTGGAACCCAGTGTGACCCCATCCTCAGTCCCTGCCACAGCCACCCTCAGGGGGATCTCCACCCCATCCCAGGGGAGGCCTCTGAGAGGTCAGAGTCAAGGGGTCAGAGTCAAGGCCAGGCCTGGGGGTCAGCACCCACCTGAGGTCACAGGTACAGAGCCCCCCAGACAGGGGAGAGTCAGGAGTAGCAGCCACAGCATCTGCAGGGGGAGAAGGGAGGAGAAGGGGAGAGCCAGTGAGGAGATCTGGGGCAGGGACCTGGGAATGGAGAGGATGGGGCTTTGAGCAGCGTCCTCACCATGCCTGGCCTCTCTGCCCTCTGCTGCTGGACCCCTCAGAGCCCCTTTATGCTCCTGCCCAGACTGGCCCAAGGGAAGCCACCCTCTTTGGGGTGGGGCATGGGAGGAGGTGGGGCTTATCCCTCCAGTGGGACCAGAGGTAACCAGCAGACCATCTATCAGATAAAAATATGGTGTTTCCTCTCTGAGAAGACACTCAGCAATATTGCTGGAGCCCTCACTGGTTTGGTTCAGTGGGTAGAGCATGGGCCTGTGTACTGAAGGGTGATAGGTTTGATTCTGGTCAAGGGCACCTACCTTGGTTGCAGGTTCCCCAGCTCTGGTCAGGGTTTATGTAGGAGACAATGTGTCTCTCTCACATTGCTGTTTCTCTCTATCTCTCTCCCTCTCCCTTTCACTCTCTCTAAAAATCAATGGAAATATATTCTTGGGTGATGATTCACAAAAAATAAAAACAATAAGAATATTGGTTCTGGAGACATTTCAGTAGTAAGATGACAGTCTGCACATGAAAAAGAAAGAAATAAGATGCTTTGCATCATTCTGTACACTGAAGGGTCTCAGGTTCGATTCCTAGTCAGGTTGCATACCTAGGCTGAGTTCATTCCCCAACTAGAACGATTATAAGAGGCCATGGATCAATGTTTCTCACACCTCTCTCTCCCTTCCTCTCCCTAAAATCAATAAGCCTATCCTCCGGTGAGGAACTAAATAAATAGTAAGTCAGATGCTCGTCATCATGGGCAATGCTATCTTACTGATTCCTCTTCTAAGTGGCCATTGGCAGTGGCTAGTAGCCCTGTGGGATTTCAGCGCTGGACCTGCATTGATCGTGGGCAAAGCTGCCTCACCCATATTAGTTCTGACATTGTGTGCAGATGGCCTTGGGAGTTATGTGTACTCTGCCATGTTGTTCCTGGTAGCCTCCTCCCCTCCCCCTTGATCCTTACTCCTTTTGTGTGTTTCTGATCGCTGTGTGCTGCCTGGAGTCACCTGCACTGTCAGGGCCTCCCTGTCCATCATCCCTCATTCAGGGGCGGGGCTGCCAGCGTACCCCCGACCCCCACAAGCAGGACCTTTGCTGAGGGCTCTGGGAAAGCCACCATTATCATTTTAGGAAGTCATATATGGCCCAAGTTTGCTAAGAGTTTCATCACAAACTGTGGTTGAATTTATCAACCAAAATAAGATTATTTTTCCATATCTATCGATATTATCACATGGCTTTTATCATCTATTTCTGCTCCGTTAATGTGGTATATTGCATTAATTGCTGTTAAACCATGGTGGTTTAGAGCTTCCTGTGTTTTTTTTGTGATTATTTTACACATTGAATGTTGGTTTTACTTTGGATTTTTTCATTCTATGTGTTTGAGTGAAATTTGCCTGAAATGTTCCTTTATTCCTGTATGTGCTAGTTCTGTCCTCCAGACAGTGTGCCAGGGAGTCGCCTCTCTGTTCCCTGGAAGATCCCTGGGGCCTTAAGTCTCAGTGTAATTCTCCAGGAAGCCATGCTGTGCTGTAACTCTCCGTGGTGTACTTTATATTTTGGTTCTGGGTAGATATTCACCACCCAGAAGCAGGCGTTTCGTGATTATGAATCTGGTCCTGCTTTCAGTTCTCCTAAAGTCAGTTCCCATGAGTTATACTTGCCTCAAAATTGTCCATTTTACCTGAGGGATAATTTGTTTAAATGGTTGTTCATACTAACCTCTTCTGATTTTTAAAAATCCCTGCCCAGTCTATGTGTTAGTTCCCCTCTTTATTGCTAATATTATCTGTGTATCAGTTTTCCTGCCTGATCAATCTTGCCAGAGGTTTGCCTATTTCATTAGACTTAAGGAACTCACCTTTGGCTTTGAAACCCTGTAATTTCTTTATCATCTAGTCCAGATGCTTCTTTTATTCATTTTGAATCACCCCTGACTCCCTTCCTTTAGTTAGCCGATCTTTAATTCTCTTCCTCATGCTCTATTTCCATTTCCTCTATCATTTTTCTCACTTCCCAACTTCAACAGGACATTCTTTGCTCTATTTGTACTGAATCCTGAAAGGACTGCTCATCTCCATCGAGGTGTAAGCTCCCATGTCCCTGTGAATTTTAGGACTTGGTATTGCCACCATTGTGAGTCTTATGTACTTCTTAATTTTCATTCTGACATTTTCTTAGAAGAATATTTTTTACTTTATCAAATGTAGAGGGGCTTGTGCCCATTTTTTATATAAGTGTGAGAAAGCTTAAAATAACAACGTAGCCTGTTTTCTTCCAATACAAGGCAACTAAAAGAGACCTCTGAGAACAGAAATTCAGGCTCAGTATTTGGTGAGGACATAAATAAAGGCAGTGAAATAAATGTCCAGCGTCAGTTACAAAAGATGGGTTATAGGTCGCCCCTCATAAACTCAGACAGTGAACTGGTTGGCAAATGGCCTTGTCACATGGTCCAACGTCTATCATAGTTATATGTGACCATATGTCCACATGTATCAGAGTTTCCCAATCCATGCAACTGAACAAACACACACACATGCGCGAACATACACACACACACACACACATGCATATATGCCATATGCCCACACACACATGCAAAAGTGATGCATGGGCACACGTGGAGGAAGGCCCTAGGAGGCTCCAGGTGCAGGGAGACCAGCCTGGGGCTGAGAACCCAGTCATGGGTGGCAAGTCTGCTTGTGGGACCCTGGGCTTCCAGCCTTCTCTCCCAGCATGCCCTGGAGCCAGCATGCCATGGATTGGGCACTGCACCTGGCGCCTCTTCTAGCAAAACTGGTAACCTCAGGGAAAGCAAAGCACTACCAACCAAGACACTGAGAATGTTCCAAGGAGAGGCTGTAGGGAACCTCCAGCTGTGGGGCCTGTGTGGTAGGAGCCCAGGTGATGCCAGTCAAGATTCCTACCCATTAGAACACGGTGGGTACCAGGATTCCTGGACCTCGGGGAGGAGGGAGAGTAGAGATTGGGAAGCAAGTAGGAAAAAGGAGGGGGTGGTGGTGGGGTGCTGAACAGCCTGGGTGTCACAGGCTGGAACTCCCGAATCTATGATAGAGGCCTGGCTGTGGGAGGACAGCCACCAGGAGAGGAGCCAGGGAGCAGCACACAGAACTCGGGGGCCTTGGTCAGAGCCCCGGCGGGCACTGTGGAGCTGGGTGCTGTCTGGAAGCCGGTCCCAGGTGCTCTCCTCGGTGAGGAGCACAGCCATCCTGTGGACACAAAGCTGCGCTGGAGCCTGTGTCCCTCTGAGCAATGTGTGAGGGAGTGAGGGAGATTCAGTGTCATTGTCAGTGAGGTCACAGTTGTCCTGAGGTTTGGTGGGGCCCGAATGGGGCAGCCAGCGATATGAATGAGGGCCTCCACAAGCCCGCCCTGCCCCGGGCCCTAAGACCTCCACTGTGACACGTGAGGACCCATGGACGCTGGCACAGTGCTGCCCCCACAGCACCCCACCCACCCTCACTGTCCAGCTGCCACTGAGGTGCTGCACAATGGGGCTGTTAGGTATCAGAAGCTGTGCCTTTTGCCTACCTGCCCTCAGCCTTCCCCTAACAGGGCTCTGACACCCTTGTTACAGTTCCGGCTTTGATCCTGTCCCTGATCAAACAACCCTCGTCCACTGCTGGTGGTAATGCAGACTGATGCAGCCACTGTTGAAAACAGTATGGAGTTTCCACAAAAAACTAAAAATGGAGCTGCTATATGACCCAGTAATCCCACTTCTAGGAATATATTCCTAGAAGGGGAAAGCGCCCTTTCTGTCCAGCTCAGGGAGTGGGGCTGCAGCCAAGGCCGGCCCTGCCAGGCCCCAGGGGCCGGATGCTGCCCAGTGTGGGGCGCTGCAGGTTGGGAAGGACCCAGTCCTCTGCCCCCTGGACCACCAGGGCCTTCCCTGGTTCCCACATGATGGGCCTTCAGGGCTGTCACCTGTTTTAGCTCATTTGCCTCCAGCATTGAATCCCCTCATTCCACCCGCACCGCATACATGGTTTCCCGCAGGACCCCCACACCCCCAGATGGCAGGCCTGCTCTCCAACAAGAAACTGATCACTATGGGTGTGGCCCCTCGATGACTCTGATGGGAGTCGGTTCTGTGTCCGTTTTCCAGGAGAGAACAGGGAGGGATGGCGCACCCCAGAGTGCCACCCTCGCCTGGACCTGGGGTGTGGGTCACCAGCAGCCAGTGACCATGTGCCTGCATGGAGCACCCTCAGGAGGACCCATGTGGGCACAGAGGAAGGGCTGCCCCCTCACAGCCCCTTGGCCCAAAGGAAGGCCCGCTGACCCTCCCTGATAGGCCAGCACTCACTGTATCTGTCACTGCCGCTGGCTGAGTGCCTGGAGATCCCAGGGCCAGACAAGGGGAAGCGGGCTGCCTGGCCTTCTCCCTGCTCCCCCAGTGTGGGCATCTCAACCCCAGGCCCCTCATGTCCCTTTCCTTCCTTGCACCCCCACCAGAGGAGCCCTTGTCCCTTAGTGTCCACAGTCTGCACTGGGAACGTGTAGCTGCGCTTGTGCAAAGTGAGCAATCAAGGGAGCTCAGCCCCCAACCACAGAGGCAACCCAGAGAGTGTGGGGCAGAGAGGGAGGGAGGAGGGCGCTGGCCGGCCCCTCTCTGCTCTCACACGGAGGAAGGGCAGAATTCTGGCTGCAATCAGATGGTTAAGGGTGACAGGGAAGGAGGAGGTGAGCTCCTTCTATGGTGTTCACAGCGGGGAGGCTCAGGTGAGTGGGCAGAGGCCCTCCCACACGGACCTGCCAGTGGGCAGCGGAGCTTGGGCATGGACGCTGTGCCGAGGATACAAGCCGCACGCACAGCAGCTGGAGACACAGAACCAGCAGTCCCCGGACCTGAGCGGTGACAGGAAGCTCGCTCGGCCACCACTCATCCAAGAGGCAGACACATTGGACGAGGGCCTGGTGCCGTCAGTGTTGCAGGTGGACAACTGTCCCCTGAGAGTCTCCCAATGTCCACATGTGTGTGCGCAGTGCAGCCTGAGGCTGAGGACGGGGCTGGGGAGGGCAGGCACTGCGTGGTCAGAGGGCCCCAGGTTGTGGGGCCAAGGCTCTATCTACATTGTGACCCCGATGCTGGGTACCTGGCTGCCCCTAGAATTATCCTGGCTTATAGGTCAATGCTCAACCGCTGAGCCGCTCTGGCTGGGTTAGTCGTCTTTTAAATGCTCTGTGTTGCTTTCTGTGTCCTGAATTCCCATGACCACTCCCCAGGGAGACACAGCCCCTGGCACCAGGGGCTGGGAAGGGGGTGTCCCCACAGCCAGAACAGTGCTCAGGGCCGGGTCCCCACAATGACACACAGTGGCTGCGTGGCTGCCCCTGGAGCCCTCCCTCCCCCTCGGTTAGGCCCACAGCGGGACACACGGCCACAACAACATGTGCTCTCCACACAGTTTAATGAGGGGCAGTGCCCACCACCACCCCCTGGGCTGGAGAGGAGTTAGTTGGTGAGCTGAGGGCAAGGAGTATGGGAGGTGGAAAGGGCAGACACTGGGCAGGAAGCCGTGGTCTGGGGACAGGAGGGGGCTGGATTCTCCTTGGCCCCAGGTGGCAGCCGGAGGGATAGGATCAGGGCTCCTTGGGGATGTGCTGGTGGATCCAGTGCAGGTAGGATGTGACGCGGGTGTAGATTCGGGGCCTGTTGGGGTCACCACAACCATCACCCCAGCTGACCACACCTGCCTGCATCCAGGTGCCGTTGACCTTGCAGACCAGGGGCCCTCCAGTATCGCCCTATGGAGGAGAGGAGTCAGCAAGGGGCTGGAGAGGCTGAGGGGGTGGGCCTTGGGGGAGGACACAGGTGCACCTTGCAGGAGTCCATGTTCGTGGTCCCGGCACAGATCATGTCCTTAAGGATGATCCGGACGTTGTCCCCCGTGTAGAGGCCAGCATGGTATTTGGAATCACATTCGCTGTTTTCCACGATGGGGCCCTTCACCTGCTTCATGGGATATGGCGGGGGGAGGGGCACTGAGGCGAGAGGAGAGCATTCAGCACCAGGGAGGAGGCCAGCACTGACCTAGCCTGCTGACAGGACCCCTCCCCCAATAGAAACCCAGAGTTGGGTCTTGGGTGTGACTGGTCCCCACTCCCCCAAGCCCTCCAACTATTGCTGACACTCACCTTCCTCTTGCACATCACCCCAGCCTGTCACCCAGCAGGGGGTGCCAGGAGGGAATGTCTCCAAGGCAGGGGGCAGAGCCACCCTCTGTAGTTTGCAGGAAACCCTCACAGGTTCCTCCAGCTCCAGCAGGGTGATGTCTGCCCCGTTCTTGACGGTGAAGTATTTGGGGTGCACGATGACCTGGTTGACAGGCAGCAGCTTGTCCCGGTAATAGAGGTGCTGCTCCCGCAGCTGCACCCTCAGGTCCGCAGGATCTTTGATTTCCCTGGAGGGAGGGGCACTTACTCAGGGGACTGAGCGGTGTCCTGTCCACCCAGGAGGGAGTGAGGATGCAGTCCCAGCCCCAGCCCCCACCCATCAGGCCCCATGGGCACTCACGGTCCCACGCAGTGCGCAGCGGTCAGCACCCAGTGGGGGTGGATGAGGGAGCGTCCGCAGAAGTGTATCCAGAATTCCTCTTTACGTCTCAGGCTCACCTGCCAGGGCCACTTGCTTCCAGGGGCCTCCTGCCCCCCCACGATGCTCATTCTCTCCAGGTCCTGGCTCGGAACTGGGGCAGGAAACATCCTCAGGGCAGCACAGGACACAGCCCGGCCCCAGTGCCCACACAAACCTGGGCTTCTGTGAGTCCACCACCCCTTGTGGAGCCTGTGGGGGGCAGGGGAAGTGGAGGGACAGGACTGAGCAGGGTCAGGACTCACCAGGGGCCGCGTTGCCCGGGCTTAGCAGGAGGGGCAGTGCCAACACCAGCAGCCTCAGCATCTGGAAGGAGCCAGGAGGGGCTGCTTGACCCAGGGGGACGGAGCCCAGCTGGGGTCTGCAGGGTGTGGGTACAAATTGAGTCGGGGACCCCGGGATGAGGGGTCAGTTCAGACCCGGAGTCTGAGGTCTTGCTGCTCCAGATGTGAGGCTCAGCTACTCAGTGCACTAACCCTATGAGGCGGGGTCTGCTGGGGTGCTTACCTTGACAGGTTGCTGCTGCTATTGCCCCAGCCCACTCTCCCCTCCCATTTATCCTTCCAGATGGGGTGGGGGTCAGAGGAGGGTTGCTGGATCCTCCAATCCAGGGTAGAGGAAGTGGATGATTCAGACCAAGGCTTCCATGTGACCTCTACCCCCACCAGCAGGCACCCATCTGGTGTCACATGAGGAGGGCACACAGCCAACTAGAGGCCAAGCCACCATCACTCCACCCTGAGGTGGGCCCAGCCTTCCTGGACTCTGGAGGCTGAGATGCCTAGTCCACTCGGAGGACGGGGGGGTGGGGTGGGAGCTCTAGCATCCATGTGTGTCTCTATGTATCATGGCTTCCTGATCCTGCCATGGATTCAGAGCTGGACATTTGAGTGAACCTCTCTGTCAACCAGCTGAGCCCTGGCACGGAAATAGCTCCCCTTCCAGCTGCTGGGGTGACATTCCTCTCCTCTGCCAGCAGAGGCTGAGGGGGTGGGCCTTGGGAAAGGACATGGGCGCACCTTGCAGGAGTCGATGGGTGGAGGGCAGTGAGAAGCCCTCCACCAGGCCTCCAGGCACAGGTGCGCCCAGGAACCATGGTGCTGTCCGGCTAAGCAACCAGCTGCTCCCACCCTGCCTGTTTCCAGAAGAGGAATCCTGTCTGAGGGCCACCCTCAGAGAAGCAGGGAGGTGCTCATGGGGCAGTGCCACCGACCGTGGTCACTCCTCTCCACCCCTCTGTATTCACAGGGCTCAGCCCTCCCCCCTCACCGCCAGGGAGGGGCTGGCAGACTCCTTGTGAGCTCTGGGAGGGAACAGCCCCACGTCCTCACCCTGCTGCCCCCAGGCCCCAGGATGGCAGATCCCATTCCAACATCCAGGTCTGGATGCCACCTGAGCAGTTCCGCTGATCACAGTGGAGTCTATTTGGGATCTGAGTGCCATTATCCTGGGACAGGCAGAGGGAAGTGACAGTGAGATAACAAATCCTTATGCCAATTCCCTCTGGCCACTCCCCCAACTAGGCCCCACTACTCCTGGTCCCCGGTTCATCCATCCCACCTCCTCACTCTCCCCTCGGCCTACTGGTCACAGGTTCCCCAGCCAGCCTCCCCGCTCATGGCATTCCGGAACTGCCTGCATTCTCCACTCCATCCAGGTCACCATCAGGGAAGAGGTGAGAACAAGAACCATCGACTGACAGAGGGTTCCCAGGCAGAGGGTTCCTAGAGCTCACACAGGGCATGGGCTGCTTCATGTTCCTCCCAGCCAATCTTTATTTGAGTTGCCTGCTTTCTTATTGTGGAGGTGAAGAGTTCTTTTTATATTTGGACTAGAGGCCCAGGGCAAGAAATTCATGCATGATGGGGTGTCCCTCAGCCCAGTCTGCACCCTCTCCAATCTGGAACCCCTTGAAGGACGTCCAACCATCAGTTTAGGCCCGATCCCACAGGCAGTCAGACATCCCTCTCACAATCCAGGACTGCTGGATCCCAACCACTCACCTGTCTCTGCCTGATTGCCCCTAACCACTTCTGCCTGCCAGCCTGATCACCCCCTGATCACTCCCCTGCCAGCCTGATTGATGCCTAACTGCTCCCCAGCCAGCCCGATTGCCCCTAACTGCCCTTCCCTGCCAGCCTGGATATCCTCAACTCTCCTTCCTTGATGGCCTGGTCTCCTCCAACTGCCCTTCCCTGCTGGCCATCCTGTGTTGGCCATCTTGTGTCCACATGGGGGCAGCCACCTTGTGTCTTAGAGTGATGGTCAATTTGCATATTATTCTTTTATTAGATAGGATAATAATCCTTTATCGGATATGTGTTTTACAAAGATTTTCTCCCACTCAGGCTTATCTTTTCATTCTATTAACAGTATCTTTCACAAAGCAGAAGTTTCTCATTTTTATGAAGTGCAACTTAATATTTTTTTCTTTCATGGATCATGTCTTGGGTGGTGTATCTAAAACTTATCATCACATACTGACTTTGGCAACACACATACTAGTACTAACACTCATCACCAAACTCAAGGTCATCTAGATTTTCTTCTATATTATCTTCTAGAGGTGTTATAGTTTTGCATTTCATACTCAGGTTTATTTTGTATTAATCTTTGTGAAAGGTCTGTGTCAAGATTCACTTTGGCAGGTGGCTATATACTTGCTGGTTACTCTTGGTTGAAAAGACTATCTTTCCCCCCATGGAATTGCCTTTGCTTCTTTGTCAAAGGTCAGTTGACTATTTGTATGGGTGTATTTCTGGGCTCTTCATTCTAGTCTAATGATTTGTGTGTCTCTTCTTTCATCAATATTATTACAGTTCTGTAGTAAGTCTTAAAGTTAGTCCTCCAATTTTGTTTTTTGTCTTCAATATCATGTTGGCTTTGCCCAAGCCAGGTGGTTCAATTGGTGGGAGCATTGTCCCTTACACAAAAAGGTGGCAGGCTTGATTCGGATCAGGGCACATACCTATATTTTGGGTTTGATTCCCAGTCGGGGCCCATATGGGAGACAACCGATCCATGTTTCTCTCTCACATCAATGTTTCTCTCTCTCCCTTCTTCCTTTTTTCTAAAAAATAAAATCAACAAAAACATATCTCAAATGAGGATTAAAAATTGAATATCAAGTTGGCTTTTCTGTGTCCTTTGCCCTTCTACATAAACTTTAGAATCAGCTTGTTGACATCCACAAAATAGCTTGCCAGGGTTTTGATTGGGGTTGTATAGAATCTCTGATCAAGATGGGAAGATATGGCATCTTAATAAAATTGTCTTTCTATCTATGAACATGGCTATCTCTCCTTTCATTTAGATCTTTGATTTCTTTCATCAGAGTTATGTAGGTAGATCTTGTACATATTTTGTTAAATTATTCTTAAGTACTTCATTTTGGGGATGCTAAAGTGAAAGGTGTTGATTTTAATTTCAAATTTCAATTTTCCATTATTGGTATATAGCAGTATATAACAATCTATAGTAATAAAAGGGTAAGGTCAGAGCCATCTCCATAGCAGCAGCCACAGCAGCGGGGGGCCTCTCTGTGGGGGGCCTCGCCTTGGGCCTGGCCTGGCTCCTCCCGGCCATGGCACTGCTTCAGGCGGCCGCACAGGTGGCAGGTGAGGGCCGAGTAGACGATGCCACTGCCCAGGTCGTCCCCGAAGGGGGCTGTGGCCTGCTCCAGGGCGAGCGGGCACTTCTGGCTGTCCGTTCCCCGTGCCCCTGGCTCCAGACTGGGGCGCTCCAGGGAGCCAGTGAGGGGGAGCGAGTTCTGAGGGTTGGGTGATGGCCCCGTGTCCAGCCCAAAGGTGAACAGGGGGAGAGGGGCAGGGACCCCAGGGCTGCCAGCAGTGAGGTCCTGGAAGGGCCTGTAGCCCCCCTCCCCGTTGCTGGCCTCAGCCCCAGGAGGCCCTGGGCACGCAGCCCCGCTGGCCAGCAGGGTGGAGAAGGCCTTGTACCCGGCTTCCCCGGGAGGGCCGCCCGCCTGGCTGCCCCGGGCACCGCCCTGCCGCACTGCCGATGCGAACTGCCGGTAGCCCCCGGGGGCCGAGGGGGCGGCTGCCCAGAGCCAGAGGACGCTCTGCCAGAGGCCCTGCTCCCAGGTCTCTGGCTCAGGCTGGAGCGCAGCGGGCGGACAGGAGGGCAGGGGGGCAGGGAGGACGCTGGGGTCCCTGTCTCCCTGGTCCTCGGCCAGCTGCGGGTCCGAGGGCGGGCGCAGCAAGCTGCGGAAGCTGCGGTAAGCGGGGTCGTAGGCGATGACAGTGACAGCCAGGCGGGCGGGGCTCTGCGTCCAGGTGGCCTGAGGGCGCTCTGGGTCAGAAGGCTGCTCCCTGCCCTGAAGGGCAGCCTCCTGAGTTGCCTCACCTGGCAACTCAGCCCCAGGCACGTGAGCACTGGCACCTGCCGAGGGCGGGAGAAGACAGGGCTCCCCCGAGCCTGGCGGGCAGGAGCCCCCCTCCACACCCCCGGGGAGGTCCAGGAGCAGGTGCTCCGTCATTCGGGCTGCGATGCCCACCCTCCCCTCCTGGAAGCCGGCCCCGCTGCTCTCGGGCGAGGGACAGAGGCTCCCTCCATCTTCCTCTTCCTGCTCCTCCTCCTCACTCTCCACCGGGGCCTTCAGCAGCTCCATGCAAGTCACCCCAGGGCTCTTCCCCCACATGGGCACCTGGAACAGAGAGACACCGGTGAGCAGAGCGGAGAGGCCTCAGTGAGCTGTGGGAGGGCTGTGGGCCCTGCTGTCACCTGCCGGAGTCAGACCAGCCACTGCGGCTCCTGGAGCCTCAGCCCCTGGGACAGAGTGAGGCCGCCATGAAGCTAAGCTGCTGAGGCTGAAGGCAAAGTGGCCGCTGTCGTCTGCAGCTCCTCCACCCCATGGGTCTGGCCCGGCCTGTGACTTGCTTTGGGCACAGAAAGTGGCACAAGTGACACTGTGCCAGCGGGCCAGCCCGCGGGAGGAGGACAGGCTCAGTCACTCCAGGGCCGGGCGAGAGCCAGACCACCGCTGAACACACAGGCCGAAACCGGTTTGGTTCAGTGGATAGATCGTCGGTCTGCGGAATGAAAGGTCCCGGGTTCGATTCCGGTCAAGGGCATGTACATTGGTTGAGGGCACATCCCCAGTTTCTCTCCCATCGACGTTTCTAGCTCTCTATCCCTCTCCCTTCCTCCCTGTAAAAAATCAATAAAATATATATTTTTTTTAAAAAGAAAAGAAAAAAAGAGGAACACAAAAGAGCCGAGTCCCCTCTCCCTGGTCTCCTGGCCTCCTGGCCTCCTGCCCGGGTGCAGGCATCTCCCTAGGGATGACAATCAGGTGACTGCAGGGGCCATCTCCTCCCAAGGGAGGGACCCCGCCCACGGCTGAAAGTGGCTCTGAAAGCCTGGGGGAGGGGGTCGCCTCAGGCCCCCGATGACCACACTGGGCTGCAGAAGCCGCCTGTGCTGGGGCCTTCCTGACGCTCAGGTGCACATCTAAAGCCCGTGAGCATCTAACGCCCAGACGCAGGAATGCTGGTTCCTGCCAGGAGCTCCACAGCACCGGACCGGCCACGCCTACCTGGGCCTCCCGGATGACCACCGCCACGACGGGGCTGCGGGCCGGGCTGGGGATCCGGTCCCACCACTCTTTCTTGATCCTGGAAAAGAGAAGGGAAGCGCGCTGGTCTCTCCTCCCGTAGAAATGACCACATCGCCAGTTCCTCCCAGGGGCCAGGACCATGCGGGTTGGTTTGGGATGTCTCGTGGAACAGGGCCTCCTGCCAACCCCATTCACAGATGAGCAGACTGAGGCTCCCGGGGCTGAAGGGACAGCTGGCGGCAGAGGAGCCGGTTGGTGCCCCAGCATTCTGCTCCCGACTCGCCGCCGCCTCTGTGCTCAGTGGGAACAAGCCCAGGGAAGCAGGAGGCACTCAGGCTGCAGAGAATTCGGGTGCTCCCATCAGCAGTCCTGGGAGAAACAGGTTCCTTCCTCCCCCGGTCGGCCTGGAGCCATGGCGTGTCAGCTCTGAGGGAAGGTCCTCAGATGCCCTGGGTCAGCCTCCGCTGACTCCACTCAGTCAGTCAGCATGCCATGCTGAGCCCCTACAGTGTACACTCCCTGTGCCAGGCCCCGGGGACACAACAGTGAACAAGACAGACAAAAGCCAAGACCAGTTTGGCTCAGTGGATAAAGCTTCAGCCTGTGGACTGAAAGGCCCCAGGTTCGATTCCAGTCAGGGGCATGTACATTGGTTGCGGGCACATCCCCAGTAGGGGGTGTGCAAGAGTTTCTCTCCCATCGATGTTTCTAACTCTCTATCCCTCTCCCTTCCTCTCTGTAAAAAATCAATAATATATATATATATATATATATATATATATATATATATTTTTTTTTTTTTTTTAAAGCCCTGCCCTCATGTAGCTGACCTCCAAGAAGAGGAGTCAGACAGAAATAACCACAGGACACGAATGACGGCATCCAGCGCCACGAGTGAAAACGGAGAAGATAAAGGAATAGAGAGGAATGGGGGGTGGTCCCGGAGGGCCCCTGAGGAGGCGGCCTCTGAGTGGGACTGAGAGTGGAAGAGGAGGGAGCCAGGACGATGCCGGAGAAAGGGCTTGCAGGCAGGGGCACAGCGAGTGAAAGGTTTGGAGGGAACCTGCTTGGTGCGTTCACAGAACAGCGAGAGGCTGGAGTGCTGGACAGTGAGCGGGTCTGGGAGGACAGGCGATGGGGAAACTGTGGCTCAGAGGAGGGAAAAGGCCAGCCCCACGGGGGCTGGGAGGTGTCAGGGACAAGACACAGAGAGGAAAGCCTGCAACCCCTGCCCACTCACTGTGCGCCCAGTCAATCCTCGGCCGTCACTAATCCTCACATGGCGAGGGAGGACTCGCTAGTCCCATTTCAGAGAGGGGAGGACTGAGGCTCTGAGGCACCATGTTTCCTGAAAACCAGGCTCCTTCTGCCCCCACGCCACTGTGATCCAAGACTCTCTCAGACTCTTAGGACTGAACACATTCCCGCTCTCTCAGCCCACGGAGGAGGAGCCAGTCACACAGCTGCCAGCGCCAAGGCCAGACCAGAGCCCAGGTCTCCCACTGCAGGGCAATTGGCTAGAATTCCTCAGTCTATTGTCAGCCCCCAACTGCCTGGACCACACCCCGGGGAGATCCACCTCCCTCTCCCAAGAGAAGGCCCCTCCCAGCCCCTCCATGTCCAGCACCTTCCCCAGGCAGGCCTCAGCTCCAACATCCTCTCCTCCTTGCAACTCCCCACCTCTGACACAACCCCTAGGACATCTGGGCCTGCCCCAGCTCATCTTCTTATGCGCTGGGGCTGCGGGGGAAATGCCAGGCTCTCTGCAGGCCTGACATGGGGCTCCCACAGGCTCACAGAGGCCGAGGGTTGGTTTCAGCCGCTGCCTCAGAGCTTCACTCCATAAACACTTATGGTTGAATGAAGACTGCAAGCCAGCAGGTGAGAGGAGGGACTCCTGCCAGCTCCCCACCCCGGGGGCCGGCCCAGGACTCACTTGAGGATGCTGAAGTAGCAGGACAGGCAGATGGCAATGATGATGATGCAGGAGATGCCCACAGCCAGTGGGAGGTGCTGTTCCCAGGGCCACTGGTAGTCTGGAAGGGGAAGGGAACTGTGAGCCAGCATCATGCTAGGTACAGCCTGGTCTCCATTTCCCCAGACAGAGACCGGAGCCTCAGCCAGTGGCTCCCAGATCCCACATGATCGGCCACACCTAGTCCTCCCGCCCCAGCCCATGCTGCCCTCCCCTGGCACCCTGAGCCCTTGCCACACTGGCCCCCTTGCTGCCCCTGCTCCTCCACGCTCAGTGCCAGCTCAGGATCATGAAATGCTGCTCTTTCCTGAATCACAGAGGTCAAGGGCAGTGACTCTGGCCCTGGACGACCTGAGTTCAAAGCCTGGCTCTGTTGTACCCTCACTGGTGACCCAGGACACATCCCTCACCCTCTTGGTGCTTCGGGTTCCTCACCGGAACAATGGGGTTAAGAACAGTGCTCATCTCACGGGGAGCTGTGAGGGTCACACGAATTACCACCCACCGCACTCAGAACAGCGCCTGCACCCCATCCTGCTATCCCCTTCGCACAGGGCTCCTCTCCTCCCTCACTGCACCCTCTCCAGCTCCCAAACTCCCCCACGCCTTCTCTGCCATCACTCCGCCCCTGTCCCTGCTTTACTGCCTCCAGACCCACTGCCCCTGGGTCTGGGTTGATCTGATTTCCTCTTTTCTGGATATTTATTTTCTCTCCCCTTCCCCCGAGGGCCGGTTCCAGAAGGCAAGGATTTCTGTCTGCTTTGTTCCCTGAGCTGCCATATGAACCTGGGAAGGTCCACGTGTAAGACTCCATTTTATGTGAGATAATTCAACATTTCTATTGCAAAACCCATGGTAAAGTTGAAAAGAGTTGCTTTGGGGAATGCAGCTACAAGTAATGGCTACATTCCCCAGAATCCCATGCAGCTACGTGTGGCCATGTGGCCAATTTCACCAATAGAACTTGAGAAGGAATGATGTGTCATTTCAGGCTAAGGCTTTTTTTTTTTTTTTTTTTTTTAATGTATAGGTTTTAATTGATTTTAGAAGGAGATGGAGAGAAAAAAGAGACAGAAACACTGATGTGAGAGAGACATTGATCAATTGGCCACCTTCTGCAGGTCCCCCGCTGGGGACTGAGCCCACAATTGGGCTTGCATGCAGGCCAGGAATTGAACCAGTGACCTCCCGGTGCATGTTACAATGTTCAACCAGCCAGGCTTTTAAGAAGCAAGGAGGTCTCCCTGTTCTCTTTCCCCTTCTGGCTGGATGCAGACAATGACAGGGCCCTAAGAGATCCTTCACTTGGGGTCCACAGACCTCCACCGAGGTTGCTGACAGAATTCAGAGGCCTGGGACTTGGATGGGGAGGAAATGGCATCTTCACTTTCACTCACTCTGACACCTCGCATTTCCTCCCGTTAGGCGGGGATGGAGCCTCAGCCGTCACCCAGCTGCCCACAGACATCACAGCTGCGCTCCTACCACATGCCACCGCCAGATCACAGAATGTCACTGACCTCATCCGCTTACTGGGGACAGTGTTTATGAGAACTGCCCTTGCTCCTGTTTCTACTGTGTTAACGGAGAAGCAGATATCCCAGATCACAAACATATTTAAGATATTTTATAATTGCATTTCAGTAAAACTAGTTTCTCCTGTAAGCCTCTGTGCTTTATTTTATGCCTGTAGAAACATTGTTCTGAATGGATCCTCAGGCCTCCCTCACTGCGAAAGGGCCCAGCACTCACAGGTTAATCATCTCTGTCCCAGAGAGAGATGAGCACGGGAGGAAGACCACCCACAGGCCGGCACAGTCACACTGGACTGTCACACACACAGAAGCACGTTTCCATGCGGGAAAGCTCGGGCCCCGTGGGCACCTGTCACTCAGCCCCGCCTGCCCGCCTGTGGCATGCCAGCTGCTCCTCTGTTACCTGCGTGGAGGTGTCCTCAGACTGAGACCCGGGTGCTTGGTCAGGGCAGAGTCTGGGCCCAGCGTGAAGGGGGGAGGACTAACCGCTCAGCACTGACCGGATACTCACCGTGAAGCCACTTGTCAGGTGGGCTCCACTCGCTCCACAGGCTGTTGTAGCTCGGGGCCCAGGGCCTCACCCGCGCACTGTAGCGGGCCCCGGGCTTCAGGGCACTGGCCCGGAAGCAGAGGGTGGGCTCCTGGTAGGTCACATTGCGGACTAGGAACTGGGGGAGGAAAGGAAGGCATCACCGCACAGCTGGGGCCGGGGTACCATCCCTGTCCTTGGCTGACCCCACGGCGTGTAAGAGCCACCAGCCTGGTATCTGGTCATTCCGCCAGCCCAGGCAGTTTGGCACCTCCGTGGCTGTGACGGGGCTCCAGTGAGATGGGTCAGAATACCAGCCCGCCCCACCCCCACTGAACAGGCCTATGGCAGGACTGGGGCAAGTCGGAACCTTTCTGAGCTTTAGTTTCCTCATCTGAAGTTGAGACGTGGGGATGGGTTTCTCAGCAGCCTCTGCCCCAACAACAAGAAGCTGGACCTGATTTCTGAGGCATGCGACAGCCCTAGCTTCTACGTGCCCATGAGTCCCAGCCCAGGCACCCTGACCAACTCTGTCCACTGCCAGAACCCGGCCAGGCCTTTTCCCATTCCCAGTCTCCTTTGGGGAGCCACCCCCCACCCCCTACCTGCTTCCCTACCCTCTGGTTCATACCCAGCCCATCAGGCCTGGGTGAGGCTGACCCCACCTGCAGCTCCAGAGGTGAGCATGTGACCAAATCTCTCATGTTTAGCCTGGGGGGGAGGGGGAGGAGAGCTTATTTTCGGGGGATGCCTTATATTTTACTCAGAAGGAAATCTGCAAGTAGGTCTTATTTTTGAAGGATGTTTTATTTTCGGGGAAACACGGTAGTGCCAAGACAACACTAAAGAGACACTTGCAGAGTCCAGTGCTAAGTTATAAATGAATAACACTGAGAAAAGTAGAAGAGCCTGGAAGTAACAAAATACTCTGAAAACTATTTCTATTATAGTTTATTTGTATTGAGATTACTGGAGTCATATTGGTTACAAAATATAAATGGTAAGGGTACAATTCCATAACACATCATCTCTACTGTGTTCACCACCCAAGTGCAGTCTCTTTCCACCTTCCACAACAATTTATACTAGTGTGCTGGAGATACCGTGTTTACCCGAAAATAAAACATCCTCTGAAAACAAGACCTGCTTACAGGTTTCCTTCTGAGTGAAATATAAGGCATCCCCCCGAAAATAAGTCCCCCCCCCAGGCTCTGTCTCAGAAATTTTGTGAAACCTAAACTGCAAGAAGTTGTGACTTGGGTGAAGAATTCATGAGAGAAAATCACTGACAGTTGTATTGCAAATGCACTGCGAGCAGGCTACCTTGACAAGAAGTACTCATTTAAAGACAGTGCTATTGCTAAACATGAGAGATTTGGTCCACTGATTCTGAAAGCAATGGAGTCACAAGAAATTCACCAGGAAATTCAGGAATTGGATTCTTATGATGATGTTGCAGAAGATGATGACATGATTGTCATTGAATAAATGAGTAAATTTTTGATACTGTAGG
The DNA here is from genome assembly GCA_036971965.1 of Nyctalus aviator. Classification (NCBI taxonomy): domain Eukaryota; kingdom Metazoa; phylum Chordata; class Mammalia; order Chiroptera; family Vespertilionidae; genus Nyctalus; species Nyctalus aviator. The sequence continues at coordinate 9,760,287 of CM072926.1, read as the reverse complement.
ATTCACACTTTGTCTGGTTTGTGTTGACAACTACCATACTACCAGACCATATACAGGTAATAAATTTCCTTTATTTTCATTTAACAATAAATGTGTATTGTATTCTTTTTCATGGAAAAATAAGACATCCCCTGAAAATAAGACCTAGCGCATCTTTGGGAGCTAAAATTAATATAAGACATTGTCTTATTTTTGGGGAAACAGGGTAGCATTGGAAAATAGTGCCCATTGTTGCCTGAAACCAATCACTGTCTCATTAATAGAAAGATGTAAAAGGCTGGTCAACCTTGAAGCTCTGAAAGGTCAGAGCCAACCACTCCCTACCTAATTGAGACAATGGTAACTAACTGAGGCAACTTCCCCATCTTGTAATCATGTAAATCCTTACTGATATGATAATCTGCTTATTACCTGTCTAAGGGCTATGGGTGTCTCCCAAATCTGCTTAAGGGTAATGGGTGTATCCCATAGCCTCAATAAAAGGGATAGCAAGGCCAGAGCCTAGTGGAAGTCTTCCCACTAGAAGTGGACTCCTGCCTGGTCCCCCATTTTCCCAAATTAACTCTTTTCCAGTCTCTCTCTTCATGTTAGTGTGCGGCCTTCTCCAGAAACCGGACCCTGAGTGGGCCCTGAACCACGTGGGTCGTGTGAAGGGATCCCACACATGGTTACATGAGGAAAGACCCAGAGGCAGGGCCTACTGGGCATAAAGAATACTGAGAAGGCTAAATCATGGCCAGACTCTAACGTAACTGCTAAGGTTTGGAAGTAAATACATATTGCTCTTAAGGGAGGAGGCATAGTCTGTGGTGGGTGAGATATAGAATGGAAAATGCCTATAGAGTTCAAACCCTGGTGAGAGTCCAGCTGTTTCCAGAAGATATAGCTGGGGCTCTACAACAAGCCTAGAAATGAGGCCTTCTGGCTTGACAGGAGCAGGATTCATGACAAAGGCCAGAGGCTCCCTCTTTTCCCAAGCCTCTGGGGACATAATAAGGAAAAGCGTAGCCAAAGAGAAACTGGCTTGTTGTAAAAATGCAGAAGACTATTCCCCATAATGGAGGGTACTCGATAAATGATATAGAGTTGTATGCAATTTTCAAATCCAAATACATGCACCAATATATACTTCACATATAACTCATGTTTACACACCAGTTAAACAGGACTGCCAATAACATATATATAAACAATACCGCTTTCTGTAAGATGTAAATGTGAGCCTCTTATGTGAAATGTAAGCCTGATTCTATCTAAGCCTAATTTTCTCAGGTATTGCTTAGCCTCACCACTGGAGAGTATTAGGAATGTGCTTATCCTCAACATGAAATCATTGCCTTTTTTCATTCAAGTCACCTAACCTCTAGTGTTGATATGAAGTAAACAACTTAAAAAATTCAAGTTAATGGTGGAGCTTCCATTGGATAAAGGGATCACTCTGGCCAGTGTGTGTGGTGGCCCTGCAGGCCTGTGAACACTAGCTGGGTGCAGGCGGTGCGCTGATGTCACGCACTGGTCATAGAACACCACTGAAACCATGGCGACAACCCGCATCATAACTGCCCTGGTGGTGTCCTAAGCCCTGGTCAGAACAGTGAGTTGGTGAGAGAGGAGAGGTCTCTCAAGTGTCTTGTTATTGATAGTGATTTGTTCATATTGATTGTATTTGTTAATTTGATTCTTTGTCACCACCATCTGACACACTGAGAGCAGAGTTTGGGGGGGAAAAGGTATCTGATTTCAGTGACTCTTTAAAGAGTTGAACCATGAAGCATAAAAAAAAGCAGAAACATCTGGAAGACAAGTATTCCATCAAAACTTCAAGAATGTCAAGAGGTATGTGTTACACACATTCAGGCACTGTTTTATAAAGAGAGAGAGAGAATTCCTAGTTTTGATGATGGAGGGAAAGAGTGAGCAAGTGTGGAAGGAAGAGGGAGGATGGGAAGAGAGAGGAAGTGGAGTGAGGGGTGGGTGGGAGAGAGAAGAAAAGAGAGAATGAAAGAGATAGAATGGGAAGAGAGTGGGTGGTGGAAGGGAGGGAGAAAAGAAGGGAGAAAGAAAAGGAAGGGAGGGAGGTTGGAAGGGAAAGAGGAAGAGAAGGAGGGAAGGAGGAAGAAAGGAAGGGAGGGTGGGAAACAATAAGAGACTGAGATGGATGTTTGCATGTTGAGGGCCCAGGGAGTCTGAGAGTAAACTCAGCTGCCCGAGTCCTTGACACTATGGTTTAGGACGTGTGCTACCTAACCTTGTCCCTTTGGGTTATTCCGTTAGAGACATAGTGGTTGATTAATATAATATTTCTTAGAAAATTTATTTCCCTGTATTTGATTTCTACCTAAAGGCACTGGTAAAGTAAGTGTTGTTACTAGTTTTCTAATAGTATATTCTCCTGCTAATAAAGAAGAAAGTCTGGCTCTTAGAGGTGAGGAATAACTTGGGGGGTGGGGTGGACTTTGAACACTTAAACTCATTGTGTAGGGATGAGAGTTTAATGTCAGAAATTATTTACACAGAAGTAAAAAAAAATTTTTGTTTTAGATTATGAAGATGTAAATGTGGGTCTCTTATGTGTAATGTAAGAAAAAATGGTATACACACACGCAACACACAGACACAAATAAGAGCAACCATTAACAATGATGGTTAAATTAAGGAGAAAGTTTGGCTCTTCCTGAAAACTGGAAAACTGGAATATTTTAGTTACTATGGAGATACAAGTAAATAAGTAACCAGTATATGGAAGAACCGTTGGGCAGAGGTGGGAGGGGGATGAATGGGAGCCAGCCCCAAAGTTCCAATGGTAGCTCACATTACTCATGAGGACTGATATTTCCAACTTTGGGATTTATGCATTCTCTAGGGAACTTTTGAAAAAGGCTGATTTCATTTCACTTTCAAAAAAGAATTGAACATATTTAGAAATGTTATTGAGCATAAACTATGAGACAAGCAAATGTACATTCACACCTTTTCATATACACAAACACACATATAATATAAATAAGCCAGGGAAAGTGTAAATAAGCACAGGGGTGGGACGGGGGGGTATCCCTCAGCCCAGCCTTCTCCCTCTCCAATCTGGGACCCCTCGAGGGATGTTAAACTGCCTGTTTAGACTCTTATCCCTGGAATAGGGTCCAAATGAGCAGTTGGACACCCTTTTCACAATCCATTACTGCTGGCTCCCAACTACTTGCCTGCATGCCTTCCTAATTGCCCCTAACCGCTTCTGCCTGCCAGCCTGATCACCCCCTAACCACTACCCTGACAGCCTGATTGCTGTCTAACTACTCCCCTGCCTGCCTGTTTGCCCCCAACTTTCCTCCTCTGCCCTCCTGGCCACCCCTCCAGGGTGATTGCCCCCAACTGCCCTCCCTTGCAGACCTGGTCCCTCTCAATAGCCATCCCCTGCTGGCCATCTTGTGGTGGCCTCTTGGGTCCACATAGGGGCAGGATCTTTGACCACATTGGGGAAGCCATCTTGTGTGTTGCAGTGATGGTCAATCTGCATATTACTCTAATTAGATAGGATAGAGGCCTGGTGCACGGGTGGGGGCCAGCTGGTTTGCCCTGAAGGGTATCCAGGATCAGGGTGGGGCATTCCCTTGGAGTATTGGGTGGCCTAGATGAGGGGCCTGTGGTGGTTTGCAAGCTGACCATGCAACCCTGGCAACTCAAGTGGAGGCTCTGGTACCTGGAATTTATTTATATTCTACAATTGAAACTTTGTAGCCTGGACCCAAGCCAATTCTCCTGCTTGCTCCATGGCTGCAGCCATTTCTTTTAGGATTTCTTAATTGAAACTTTGTATCCTTGAGTGGAGACCTAGGCCAGCCAGGGCAGGTGGAAAGCATGGGTTCCGTTGCCAGGGGCAACCCTAGTTTCTCAACTGCTGTCTGTGGCTGCAGCCATCTTGTTTGAGGTTAATTTGCATAGTCACTCTAATTGGCTGGTGGGCGTGGCTCGGGGGTGTAGCTTTGGGCAGGGTTAGGGTTAATTTGCATATTAATATTTTATTATGTAGAATTGTGTAAATGTACCACATAGTTATTTAATTCATCTGTTGATGTGAACTTGGGATGTTTCCAGATCTAGGCTATTGTAAATGATGCTGCAGTGAACAATAGCGCATCAGGGTGCCCTTTTCTCCACATCCTCACCAGCACTGGTTGTTTGTTGATTTATGAATGGTTGTCATTATGGCAGGTATGAGGTGATACCTCATTTAGGTTTTTTAAAATTGATTTTTAAACAAAGGAAGAGAGAGAGAGAGAGAGAGAGAGAGAGAGAGAGAGAGAGAGAGAGAGAGAAGAGAAAGAAACATTGATAAACTGCCTGCTACTTGAGCTCAAACCAGCATGAAACCCCCAACATGGGTATGTTTCCAACCAGGAATCAAATCCAGCCAACTGAGCCACACCAGCCAGGACTCCTTGTGGCGATTGTGCACTTCTCTGATGATTAGTGATGTTGAGCATTTTTCTTATCTGATCCTGGTAACATGACATGCCCTTGTCTGGCTCATAGGGACATACTCTTCTATGGTTTTTTTTTGTTTTGTTTTGTTTTGTTTTGTTTTGTTTTTCTTTCTTAAATTGGGTGGTTCTTCTCCTAGTGCTGAGTTTTATAACTTCTTTATACATCTTGGAAAACGAAATCCTTTATGGTGTATCATTGGCAGATAAATTCTCCAAGAGAGTGAATATATCTCTTCCTTTTGCTAATGTTTCTTTTGCTATGCAGAACCTTTGTGTTTGGTTAATGGGCAGATAAATAAACAAATAACAAACGTGGACCACACCTCTATCATGTTTAATTTTCCAGTAAGGCTGAATTTACAAGAAGATGCTTTGCAGCATAGAAATAATGCAGTGGCTCTAACTGAGGGCCAGAAAACGTGGGCGCCTCCTTCTTCCTCTGATGATTTATCCTGCATCCCACCTAAGGACAAGCTAAATGGTGCTAAAAGGGGACAGAGTGGGGTGGGGGGGATTACTGAATAGGATACGAAGGGAGGGTGGCATCTAGACAAACTCCGAGTTGAGCTAAGTGGTTCTAGCCCTTAGTGGACATAGGGCTGCTCAGTACAAACCTCAAATGCTTCTGCATCTTCTTTAATGTAATCATCAGGGGGAGGAATATATTCCAAGGGAAAAACACTGAATAGGAATGGAACAAGTCCAAGGAGATCACTGGAGAACAGTGTTCTGTTTGAGGGTATAATGGGAGAGGGGCTAAGTGAAGAGAGGTTTAATCAGAGAATCAGAAGAATATGTCCCTATGAGCCAGACAAGGGCATGTCATGTTACCAGGAACATGTGAAAGCACCAACAACTTAAAACTCACCAAAAATGGTAGGATCCCCCAAAACTGAACTTTGGATGGAGTAGAGATATCCAGTTGAAGACCCCATCACGTCCATATATTTTCATAGCTCTTGCTTTCACATTCAGACCCCTTTGCACTCACTGTCCTATCATTCATTTCATTGAAGTCATCCACATGCATCTGAGTTCTCCACACTCTCTACCATGCAAAGAGTTATAATTTATCTGACTCCTAACCCGCTAGATTGGTATCCCTGTTTTTAAATTTTAGGTAAACAGAAGTGCACAATATATACTTTGTGTCTGGTTCCTTTCCTTCTTTGTTATAATTGTGATATTCATACATGTAGCATCTGACTTTAGTTTTTTAATTCTCAGTATCTGTATATCTGTATAGCATTGCATGAATATGATTTTTTCATTGATTATACTTCTCTGAGTATTTTGAATTACATGAAAAGGTGATGTTCTGGGCATTCGATTGCAAGTATTTTTCAGTATAGACACATTTCTACTTGGTGAATGCTGAAGAGCTTGACCACTGGGCCTAAGTTGCCATATTCTATCTTAACCACTTCATAACTCAATCTTTCATACTTTTAACTTCTAAGGCAATTACATGTTATTGGCCTCCTAATTTACACGCGCTATTTTTATACTCTTTGCCATCTTTTTAACAGCAAAGGTATTCTTTCTCTTATACACCTTCATTTTCACATCTTCACATTCTTTAATTATGCCCTCATATTTTGCAATTCCACTAGTTTCATAGACAAAATTCACAGTAATATTTATGTGTGTATACTACATTTTCTATAATGAAGGATGTGTGTATTTTTCATATCGAAAACCACATGATATGAAAAACACACACATCCTTCATTATAGAAAATGCAATATACACACATAAAATATGTGCTGAACTAGCACACAAAGTGCACATACACCCTCCTCAGTCACACAAAGCCCAACCCATATTCAGATTTGCAAATGCCAAATCAATCACACATTAAACCTTAACCCACAGTTAACCAACACATTATAAACTTAAACACCACACATATTACCATCACCTTAGCATTTTGCTACAAATATGGTTAATACAAATAGCATACATATTCATGAGATCTGGTGATAATAATGAGAATTAAGCATGGCTGACATTGAAACTGGAACAGTGACATAATTATATAAAATAATTTCTTCAAAAAAATTCATCTTATGTATCTCTGTCTGTTTAGCAACATCACTATAGGTAGCAATATACAATATGTAGGTACATGCACAATGTTTCATGAAACTCACACCACAAACTTCCAAATTGTACACTTTTTCATGAGGAAATTGGATTAATACCCAGTGTTTAGTTGATGCAAACTGTCTTTCAGACATGATATTAAGTTGTTCATAATCCTTATAGATCTCCAGAAATATCCTATGTAAAATACCCGATCACATTGATATCCACCAAACGTACCATATAACAACTATTCACTAATAGTTTGGAGTACATGGAATTTTAAGTGTGATAGTAATTTTAATTTCTGTGAGAGCAAGTGTCATTTGAATTGATCATGCCTGACATGTAATATCCATTCAACATGTAGTTGTTGAATTGACACAGGCCCCAGAAAATGCCGCATGTCAATGTTCTCCTTTATTCCATTGCCCAGGAGCATGCAACACCCAAGAGGACACACCTCAGCGTCAGTCACCTGCGGAGGCCGCAGCCCCCAGTCAGGCAGCAGGAGAAAGTCCTGACTTCTCTCAATGTGTCATCCTTGTCTTCCCCCCACTGAAGCATCCCGGTCTTGATAAGGAAGGTGAGAAATACACAAAGATGGGAACTGAGCTTGGTCATGAGATGTAGCTCAATTCGTCAGACTATTCTCTACTTAGTTCACTTTCCTCTCAAAAACAGGAAAGGGCTTCAGGGATGAAGGACTATTACTAATTCTTCTATGGAGGAATGAGTAGGGAGTGTGCCTTCCAGAACTGGGAAAAGTCCTTCAGCATCAATCCCCAACAAACCTTACTGGGACAGCTGGGGCTAAGGTAGAGGAGCATGCCAAGAGGTACAAGACAGTTTACTTAGAACCTACGAATCAAATGAGTACAAACAAAGATTCTCACAAACTCACATATCTGTCCTCTTTCATATCCAGTTAGGCTCCATGCTCTTTTTCCCCCCTAGTTCTCTCATATACACAGGCCTTCGCTGATCATCTATTTCCCCAACTATCTAGCAGCATTACCTAGATACACTCTTCATTCCTTCAAACAATCATTTTCAGACTCACCCATTTGCACATTAATTCCATAAACTATCCACACAGGTAACCTAACATGCCCTGAAGGAAATGAAATTTCATCTGCTGTGTCTCTAACCATAAGGCCTTCAGGCCTTCATAGAGCTGAGCATTCTGAGAATGCACACAGATGTCCTCTAACACCATCCCTCTCAAAATATCAAGTAAGAACAGGTACCACTCAAGCACATGTTTACATGTGCTGTCATACAACATAGCAAAGATGCATACCCTCAGTCAACATCCCCGTTTACAGACATGGAAAACACCCTCAGATAAGTCCCAGAATATGCATACCACCCTGCAAAAACTTGCACACAAACTACATTCTCATCCACACATTGTTATACCATGTAATCACATCAAACAAAGTGACCCACACACAGGATTCTGAAATAAAATATATATATGAACTTTCACTCCACATGCTCACGTAGGTCATGTCCATCATAACTCCTACCACCTTCAAATGCATCTTTCAGTTTTCTTATGTTTGAAAATTTCTTTGAGCATTCCAACAATCACGTTGAAATATTGCCTGTCCTGGACCTTTATTATGCCTGCATCCCAGTCAGCTAGGAAGCAGAAGAGCCCGGAGGAGCACAAAGGAGGATTGTACAGTGATGCCTGGAAGAGGAATCTGTCATTACACACCATCTCCTCTTTTAGAAATGTAATCTCATGGTCAGAACTACCTGCAAGGGAAGCTCATAAATACAACATAGTAGTATGTCCACGTTGTAAGGAGACGGCAATTTCTGTCCATTTTCAAAGAACTATTGGTGCAAACTCAGTGGTCCATGACATATATCAACACAATAAATATTTCTGTGCATTTAATAGTTTTACAGAAATCATATTACACTATCAATGAAGATGAAGGCCATGTGTGCTCACTGAACATGGCACATAGTAGAGTCTCCTTGTTTGTTAAATGGACAGGTAAATACTCGAATAACAAACATCAACTACATCTCTATTATTTTTATTTAATTTCTCAGCAAAGCTAAACATGCACACGAGAAGATGCTTCACAGCACAGAACAAGGCCGTGGCCCTGACTCAAGGCCAGAAAGCAGGCGAGGCCTCTCCTTCAGGCAGTTTACCCTGCAGCTCTTCTAAGACAAGCTCAATGGTGCTTCTAAGGAGGGACTGTCCAGTAGGATGCAAAGGGAGGTTGGGATCTAGACAGAACCCAGGGTTGAGCTGAATAGTTCTGCCTATTAGTCCACACGAGGATGCTAAGGGCAAAAAACAGGAATGCTTCTGCATCGCCTTCCATAGGATTAACAGTGGGAGCAATAGATTCCAAGGGAAAAGTAAGTAATAGGACTGGAGCAAGCCCAAGCAGATCGGAGGAGAACAGTGTTCTATTTGAGGAAAGAGTAGGAAAGGGCCTGTCAGAGAAACATGGAAGAATATTTTTATATGAGCTGGACAAGGGCACATTGTGCTACCAGAAATATGTGAAGCACTAATAATTTGACACTAGTCCAAAGTGGTAGGATCCTCCAGAACTGAACTTGAGGTGGAGTGTAGAAATAAACAAGCAAAGACCCCATCACATTTATATATTTTCATAGACAATCTTTACCATTCCCATTCATTCCATATCAAACTCCTTTGAACTCACTTTCCCCATCATCTATTTCATTGTAATATTCCCCAAAGATCAAAATTTCTTACCATGAGAGGGGTCTTGACGGAAGTGGGGCCTGTCGAGTTTGGGTCTTGTGCGATTTCAAGGCACAAGAAGGTAGGTGGGGACTTGACTCTGGGTCCCAGGGCAAGCCCCAGACTCTGACAGGAGGGAGATTTGCATGTACATTTTACTAATTTTCTTTCATCTCTGATACTTCTATTATAGAGAAAGGGCAAATAGCAATATTAAAATGTTTCCTCTAATTAATTCCCTTTTAATGTGCATGCATTTGTGAACTGGGCCAATAGTATTACAAAATATTCTCTGCATTCTCTGCCATTATTTTCAAAGCATAGCTATTCTTTCTCTTATACACTTTCATTTGCATATCCCCAAAGTCTACACTTATTCTCTCACATTTTGGAAATACAGTAAGTGCTCTAGTCTCAAAGAGAATATTTTTAGCAATAACATTCCTTATCTAAACAACTTAAGATGTAAAGCAGATAAGTCCATTATTATTGACAATGCAATGTACACACATAAATATGTGCTGAACTAACATGGAGACAAAAAGCACACATACCCTCCTCAGTCACACAAAGCTCATCACACATTTACATTTGCAGCACCAAATAATAACATTATACCTCAACCCGGTTTTAACCAACACATTATAAACTTAAACACCAAGTACATTTCATTCACCATGGCATTATGCTAAAAATGTGAATAATTTGATAGCACACACAATCCTGAGGCATGATGATAATCTTAAACAGTGAATTAAGGAGCAGTGATCTTGGCTAAGATTGAAACAGACAGTGACACAATAGTGAATAATATTTTCAAAAATAAAAATTTATCCTTTTGCAGCTATGTCTGTATATCTATATCAGTATAGATAGCAATGTAAATATGTCGATATTCATTAAGAACTTCATGAAAGTCACTGGTATATCTTTAAAATGCATAATTTTTCATGAAGAAATGGAGTTGATATCCTCCTTTTAATCCTTGCATACTGTCTTTCAAGCATAATTCAAAGTTGTTGATAATCTATATCGATAGAGTTCCAGAAATATCACATGCAAAATGCCCAATCCCATTGACATCCATCAAACATACCATATAACAACTGTTCACTAATAGTTTGGAGTATATGGAATTTTAAGTGTGATAGTCACTTTAATTTCTGTGAGAGCAAGTGTCATTTGAATTGATCATGTCTGACAAGTAATATCCACTCAACGTGTAGTTCTTGAATTGACACAGACCCCAGTAATTGCCGCATGTCAATGTTCTCCTTTATTCCATTGCCCAGGACCATGCAGCACCCAAGAGGACACACCTCAGCGTCAGTCACCTGCAGAGGCCGCAGTTCCCAGTCAGGCAGCAGGAGAATGTCCTGACTTCTCTAAATGTCCCATCCTTGTCTTTCCCCCACTGAAGCGTCCCGGTCTTGTTAAGGAAGGTGAGAAATGCACAAAGATGGGAACTGGCTTGGTCATGAGATGTAGCTCAATTCTTCAGGCTATTCTCTACTTAGTTCACTTTCCTCTCAAAAACAGGAAAGGGCTTCAGGGCAGAAGGACTACTACTAATTCCGCTGTAGGGGGACAAGTAGGGAGTGTGCCTTCCAGAACTGAGCAAAGTCCTTCAGCATAAATCCCCAACAAACAGCACTGGTACATGCGAAGAGGTATAAGAAAGTTCACTTACAACCTAAGAATCAAATGAGTATAAAGATTCTCACAAACTCACACAAACTACATTCTCATTCGCACATTGTTATACCATGTAATCACATCAAACAAAGTAACCCACACACAGGATTCTGAAATAAAACATATACATGCTCACTTAGGTCATGGCCATCTTAACTCCTACCACCTTCACATGCATCTTTCGGTTTTCTTATGTTTGAAAATTTCTTTGAGCATTCCAACAATCACATCAAAATATTGCCTGTTCTGGAACCTTTAAAATGCCTGCATCCCAGTCAGCTAGGAAGCAGAAGAGCCCAGAGGAGCATAAAGGAGGATTGTATGGTGATGTCTAGAAGGGGGAACCTGTTATTTCCCACCGTCTCCTCTTTTAGAAATGTAATCTCATGGTCAGAACTACCTGCAAGGGAAGCTCATAAATACAACATAGTAGTATGTCCAGGTTGTAAGGAGACGGCAATTTCTGTCCATTTTCAAAGAACTCTTGGTGCAAACTCAGTGGTCCATGACATATATCAACACAATAACTATTTCTGTGCATTTAATAGTTTTATAGGAATCATATTACACTATCAATGAAGATGAAGGCCATGTGTGCTCACTGAACATGGAACGTAGTAGAGTCTCCTAGTTTGTTAAATGGACAGATAAATACACCAATAACGAACATCAACTACCCTGCTTCCCCAAAAATGAGACAGTGTCTTATATTAATTTTTCCTCCCAAAGTTGTGCTAGATCATATTTTCAGGGGATGTCTTATCTTTTCACACACTAGGTCTTATTTTCGGGGAAACACGGTACATCTCTATTATTTTTATTTAATTTCTCAGCAAAGCTAACATACATATGAGAAGATGCTTTACAGCACAGAACAAGGCCGTGGCCCTGACTCAAGGCCAGAAAGCAGGCGAGGCCTCCTCTTCAGACAGTTTACCCTGCAGCTCTTCTAAGACAAGCTCAATGGTGCTACTAAGGAGGGACTGTCCAGTAGGATGCAAAGGGAGGTTGGGATCTAGACAGAATCCCGGGTTGAGCTGAATAGTTCTGCCTATTAGTCCACACGAGTTTGCCAAGGGCCAAAACAGGAATGCTTCTGCATCGCTTTCCATAGGATCAACAGCAGGAGCAATACATTCCAAGGGAAAAGCAAGTAATAGGACTGGAGCGAGCCCAAGCAGATCGGGGGAGAACAGTGTTCTATTTGAGGAAAGAGTAGGAGAGGGCCTGTCAGATAAACATGGGAAAATATTTTTATATGAGCGTAAAAGGGCACATTGTGCTACCAGAAACATGTGAAGCACTCATAACTTAAGACACGTCCAAAGTGTTAACAGAACTGAACTTGAGGTGGAGTGTAGAGATAAACAAGCAAAGACCCCATCACATCTATATATTTTCATAGACAATCTTAAACATTCCCATTCATTCCATATGAAACTCCTACGAACTATTTCCTTATAATATTCCACAAAGATCAAAATTTTATACCATAAAAGGGGCCTTGATGGGGGTGGGGCCGGTCGAGGTTGGGTCTTGAGCGATTTCAAGGCATAAAGAAGGTAGGTGGGGAGTTGACTCTGGGTCCGAGAGCACACCCCAGACTCTGACAGGAGGGAGATTTTCATATACATTTTACTAATTTTCATTCATCTCTGACACTTCTATTTTTGAGAAAGCGTAAATAGCAATATTACAATATTTCCTGCCGAAACCCTTTTGACTCAGTGGATAGAGTGTCGGACTGAAAGGTCCCAGGATCGATTCCATTAAAGGCCATGCACATTGGTTGCTGGCACATCCCCAGTAGGGGTATGCAGGAGGCAGCTGGTCATTATTTCTCTCTCATCGATGTTTCTCGCTCTCTATTCCTCTCTCTTCCTCTCTGTAAAAAATCAATAAAATATATCTTTTAAAAAAAGAAGTCCTTCATAAAAGAAGGATTAGAACTAAGGCTCTTGCAGAGGGATAAGTAGGCAGTGTGTCTTCAAGGACAAGGCCAGGTCGGTCGCTCAGCACAAATTTCCAAAATAGCAGGACAGGGACAGCTGGAACTGAGGCAATGGACAGTGCTGACCAGTGTGTATAATATTTTTTTCAGACCTTACCCTCAGAGAAGCACGAACTGAGATCCTCACACACTGACTCACACTTCCGTCCTCCTTCATACCAGCTAGGGCTCTGTATGTTCTGCATTTCTGTTGCTCTCTCATGTACACAGCTTTCACTCTTCATCTGTCTTTCCCATTCCCTAACAGCATTGCAGACTATATGCTTACTTTCATTTCATCACATAATCATTATCAGATTCACCCATGCAGATGCATTAATTCCATGAATAATCCACATCCCCTCACACAGATAACCTTTTTAGGTCCAATTCTAATAAAGTTATATGCCCTGAAGAAAACTTGCTTTCATCTGTTGCCTTTCTAATCTATATGGCACTTCAGATACCAGGCCTTCAGATCTTCACTGAACTGAACATTCTGAGTCTCATAAACACCTCCCCTAATACTCTCAGTCTCACGGTCTTACAGTAAGATCAAGGACCCGTCCTGCACCATTTACCAGAAATATATGGTGTCATATCACATGGCAAACATGCAGATACTTTTCCTTATTCACCATTCCCATTATCAACATGAAAAGCACTCACCAGAATTATTCTAATACATACAAACAACTCCCAAAATACTTGCATACTAAACTACATCCGCATTCATATATTCTTATACCATGTAAACACCTCAAAGTATCCCACACACTGAACTCTGAAGTATAATATGTACATGAACTTTCACTCCAAATTCTCATGTGGGTCATGGACATCTTAATCCCTATAGCCTTCACAGACCTCATCTACCTTTCTTATGTTAGAAATTTTATTTCCCAGTGTCCCAACAGCCAGATGGAAAAGTTTCCGGTACTGGAGCCTTTGAGAAACCTGCAAGCCAGTCAGTTAGGAAACAGAAGGGCACCAAACGACACTTACGAGGTTTGTATGGAAAAGCCTGAAATGGCATATGTCATTTCCATTCATTTTCCATTGTAGAAATGAAATCTCATGGTCAGAACTGCATGCAAGGGAAGCTCACAAAGATAAGAGAGTTGTATGTCCACATTGAATGAAGACAGCAATCTCTGTCCCATTTTCAAAGAAGCCACGTTGAACAAACCAATTTACTGGCACAGCAACTACTTCAGTGAACATAACAGTTTCAAAAGAACCACATGACACTATCCATCCTGCCTACATGTGCTCAATGAATGTGGTACATAGTAGGCTCTTTGATTAAAGGATAGATGAATACACAAATTACAGTCATGAACTGCATATCTGTTATTTTAATTTCTCAGGAAAGCTGGATTCACCAGAAGATGCTTGGCAGCACAGACACAAGGCAGGGGCCATAACTCAACCCAAGAAAGAATTGAAGGCGTCTTCTTCAGACAGTGTAATCTCCATCTCATCCAAAGACACGGAGAATGGTGCTGGTAAGGAGGGACTAGTGAATAGGATGCAAAGGGAGGTGTGATCTAGACAGAAACCACACTTGAATTGAACATTTCTGCCCATTAATGGACAACTGGCTACCCAGTACAAACTGATACTCCAGTGATTCTCATCTTCTTAGTGGGGTGAGCGTGGAAACAATACTTTCCAAGAGGAAACACTGAAAACAGCTGGAATGAGCCCAAAGAGATCAGTGGAGGATGGTGTCCTATTTGACGAAATATGGGGGGGCCTAAGAGGATGAGAGTTTTATCAAAGAAACACGGAAGGATATGTTCCTGTGAGCTGGCCAAGGGCATGTCATATTACCAGGAATGCGTGAAGCACTAACTTATCAAAGGCCCAATGTGGTAGAATCCTCAAGAACTGAACTTGAGGTAGAGTGCAGACAAAGACACCATCACATCCATATGCTTTCATAGCCAGTTTCAATTCATATTCATCCCATATAAGACCCCTTTGCTGTCATTGTCGCGTCATTCATTTCCCTATAATCTTCCACATGCATCTAAATTCTCCATGCTGGATTTTTGTCCATACCATGCAAACAGGTCTAATTTCTCTGACTCCTAAGACCCTACATTAGTATCTTTTTTTTTTTGCATTGTATGGAAATACAAGGGCATAATATATACTTTATGTCTAGCTCCTATCACTAATCACTATATGTCTGGAATTTATCCATGTATGTTCGACCTAAAAAGGTTATCTGTGTGAGGGAATGTGGATTATTTATGGGGAGAGTGAACTAAGTAGAGAGTGGGATGAGCCATTGAGCTACATCTCTTGATTAAGTTCAGATCCCAGCTGTGCATTCCTGGGATCTGAACTTAATCAAGAGATATGGCTCAATGGCTCAACCTTACATTAAACCTTAACCCAGTTTTAACCAACAGAGCAAGCACATTACTTTCAAATAAGACTTTGATACCAAATCCCACTGATAATCACAAAACACACCATTCAGCAAGTTTATTTATTATTTAGATCTAATGGAATTTGAAATGGAAAACTCGTATTAATTTCTATGAGAAGAGGTGTCATGTGAAGCAATGATGCCTCACATGTCATGTGCTCTCAACATGTAATTTTTGAATTGACATAGGCCTTGGCAAATGCCTCATCTCAACGTTCTATTTTATTCCATTGCCCAGAACACTGCATCAGCCAAGATAACATGCCTCAGCCTGACTCAATCGTGGAGGCCCCAGCCTGTGGTTGGCCAACAGCAGCAGAAGAATCTGACTCCTCAGAACATCTTACCGGTGTCTCCATCACAATCAAGTGTCCCCGTCTTGATAAGGATGGTAAGGAATGCACATCTGGGATCTGAACTTAATCAAGAGATGTACCTCAATGGCATTAATTTTGTGTGACATTAATTTTGCTCTTTTTTAGTACACATATATCACTGCATGAATATTATATTTCCATTGACTGTAATTACCTGATCAATAGGGTTGCTTTCAGTCTGAATGGCTTGAAAAAGTGATATTGTGTGTATTCTCCTGCATATATTTTTCACATATTTCTATTTGGTGAATGCTTAAGAGTTAGACTGCTAGGCCATAGTTCCCATATTTTATCTTAATCAATACAGAAGTCAATCTTCATACTTTTTGATTTCTAATGCAATCACCTGTTACCACACATCTAATGTTACACAAACTTATCTGAACTCTATGCCATTTTTTTCAAAGCACAGGTATTATTTCTTTTATTTGCCTTCATTTTCACATCCCCTTTAATTATTCCCTCACATTTTGCAAATATACTATCTGCTCTTAGTCTCAAAGAGTATATTCTCAGCAATTACATTCCTTATCTAAACAACATAATATATAAAACACACAAATGTATCATTATTGATAATGCAATCAACATACATAAATGTGTGCTGAACAGACAGACAGAAAGCACACACAACCTTAAACTTCTCAGTCACATGAAGTTCATCCCATATTCACTTTAGCAAATACCAAATCAACCTTACTTTAAACCTTAACCCAGTCTTAACCAACACAGCAAGCACATTACATTCAAATAACACTTTGATACCCAATCCCATTGATACTCACAAAACACACCATTTAGCAAGTTCATTTATAATTTGGAGTTAATGGAATTTGAAATAGAAAACTCGTATTAATTTCTATGAGAAGAGGTGTCATGTGTAGTAATGATGCCTCACATGTCATGTGTTCTTAAGATGTAATTTTTGAATTGACACAGGCCTTGGCAAATGCCTCATCTCAATGTTCTATTTTATTCCATTGCCCAGAACACCGCATCGGCCAAGACAACGTGCCTCAGCCTGACTCAACCGTTGAGGTCCCAGCCTGTAGTTGGGCAACAGCAGCAGAAGAGTCTGGCTCCTCAGAACATCTTATTGATGCCTTTACCATAATGAAGCGTCTCCTTCTGGATGAGGATGGTAAGGAATGCACAGCTGGGATCTGAACTTAATCAAGAGATGAAGCTCAATGGCTCATCCCACTCTCTACTTAGTTCACTTTCCCCTCAAAAACATAAAAATGGCTTCAGCAAAGAAGGACTAGAACTAAGGCTCTGCAGAGGGATAAGTAGGCAGTGTGTCTTCAAGGACAGGGTCAAGTTGCTCAGCACAAATTTCAAAATAGCAGGCCGGGGAAAGCTGAACCTGAGGCAATAAACAGTGCTGACATGTGTGTGTATGATATTTTACTCAGACATTACCCTCAGAGAAGCACAAACTGACATCCTCACACACTCACTCACACATCCATCCTCCTTCAGACCAGCTAGGGCTCTGTATGTCCTGCATATCCCTTCTTCTCTCATGTACACAGCTTTCACTCTTCATCTGTCTTTCCCATTCTCTAACAGCATTATGGAGTATAGGCTTACCTTCATTTCATCACATAATCATTATCAGATTCACCCATGCACATGCTAATTCCATAAATAATGCAAATTCCCTCACACAGATAACAGTTTTAGGACCAAGTCTAATAAAGTTATATGCCCTGAAGAAAATTTGCTTTCATCTGTTGCCTTTCTAATCTATATGGCACTTAACATATCGGACATCAGATCTTCACTGAACTGAACATTCTGAGCTCTCATAAACACCTCCTCTAATATTCTCAGTCTCATGGTCTTACAGTAAGATCAAGGACCATTCTTGCACCATTTACATGTGCTGTCATACCACATGGCAAACATGCACATACTCATTCCCTTTCCCCCTCATCAACATGGAAAACACTCACCAGAATTATTCAAATACATACATACAATTCCAAAAACACTTGCATACAAAACTAACTCTGCATTCCCACATTGTTATACTATGCAAACACCTCAAAGTATCCCACACACATTTTTGTGAAATATAATATGTACATGGACTATCACTGCAAATTCTAATGTGGGTCATGGACATCTTAACCCCTATAGCCTTCTCATACCTCATCTACCTTTCTTATGTTAGAAATTTATTTCCCAGGATCCCAACAATCAGATGGAAAAGTTTCCGGTACTGGAGCCTTTGAGAAACCTGCAAGCCAGTCAGTTAGGAAACAGAAGTTCACCAAGGGACACTTACGAGGTTTGTATGGCGAAATCTGAAATGGCACATGTCATTTCCATTCATTTTCCAGTGTAGAAATGTAATCTCATGGTCAGAACTGCCTGCAAGAGAAGCTCACAAAGATGAGAGAGTTGTATGTCCACATTGAATGAAGACAGCAATCTCTGTCCCATTTTCAAAGAAACCACTTTGAACAAACACAGTTACCCAGGACATATACTGGCACAGTAACTACTTCAGTGCACTTAATAGTTTAATAGGAACCACATTACACTATCCATGTGATCAATGAATGTTATACATAGTAAACTCTTTGATTAAAGGATAGATGAATGTGATCAATGTGATCAATGAAAGTTATACATAGTGGACTCTTTGATTAAAGGTTAGATGAATACACAAATTACAGTCATGGACTGCATATCTTTTATTTTTATTTCTCAGCAAAGCTGGATTCACCAGAAGAAGCTTTGCAGCGCCGACACAAGGCAGTGGCCATAACTCAACCCGAGAAAGAATCGAAGGCGTCTTCTTCAGACAGTGTAATCTCCATCTCATCCAAAGACACGGAGAATGGTGCTGGTAAGGAGGGACTAGAGAGTAGGATACAAAGGGAGGTGGGATCTGGACAGAAACCACACTTGAACTGAACATTTCTGCCCATTAATGGACAACTGGCTGCCCAGTACAAACTGATATTCCAGTGATTCTCATCTTCTTAGTGGGGTGAGCGTGGAAATAATACTTTCCAAGAGGAAACACTGAAAACAGCTGGAATGAGCCCAAAGAGATCAGTGGAGGATGGTGTCCTATTTGACGAAATATGGGGGGGCCTAAGAGGATGAGAGTTTTATCAAAGAAACACGGAAGGATATGTTCCTGTGAGCTGGCCAAGGGCATGTATATTACCAGGAATTCGTGAAGCACTAACTTATCAATGGCCCAATGTGGTAGAATCTTCAAAAACTGAACTTGAGGTAGAGTGCAGAGATACCCAGACAAAGACACCATCACATCCATATGTTTTCATAGCCAGTTTCCCATTCACATTCATCCCATATAAGACCCCTTTGCTATCACTGTCCCATCATTCATTTCCCTATAATCTTCCACATGCATCTAAATTCTCCATGCTGGATTTTTGTCCATACCATGCAAACAGGTCTAATTTCTCTGACTCCTAAGACCCTACATTAGTATCTTTTTTTTTGCATTGTATGGAAATACAAGGGCATAATATATACTTTATGTCTAGCTCCTATCACTAATCACTATATGTCTGGAATTTATCCATGTATGTTCGACCTAAAAAGGTTATCTGTGTGAGGGAATGTGGATTATTTATGGGGAGAGTGAACTAAGTAGAGAGTGGGATGAGCCATTGAGCTACATCTCTTGATTAAGTTCAGATCCCAGCTGTGCATTCCTGGGATCTGAACTTAATCAAGAGATGTAGCTCAATGGCTCAACCTTACATTAAACCTTAACCCAGTTTTAACCAACACAGCAAGCACATTACATTCAAATAACACTTTGATACCCAATCCCACTGATAATCACAAAACAAACCATTCAGCAAGGTTATTTATAATTTGGAGCTAATGGAATTTGAAATGGAAAACTCATATTAATTTCTATTAGAAAAGGTGTCATGTGTAGTAATGATGCCTCACATGTCATGTGTTCTCAAGATGTAATTTTTGAATTGACACAAGCCTTGGCAAATGCCTCATCTCAATGTTCTATTTTATTCCATTGCCCAGAACACTGCATCAGCCAAGACAATGTATCTCAGCCTGACTCAATCATGGAGGCCCCAGCCTGTGGTTGGCCAACAGTAGCAGAAGAGTCTGGCTCCTCCGAACATCTTACCGGTGTCTCCATCACAATCAAGTGTCCCCGTCTTGATAAGGATGGTAAGGAATGCACACCTGAGATCTGAACTTAATCAAGAGATGTACCTCAATGGCATTAATTTTGTGTGACATTAATTTTGCTCTTTTTTAGTACACATATATCACTGCATGAATATTATATTTCCATTGACTGTAATTACCTGATCAATAGGGTTGCTTTCAGTCTGAATGGCTTGAAAAAGTGATATTGTGTGTATTCTCCTGCATATATTTTTCACATATTTCTATTTGGTGAATGCTTAAGAGTTAGACTGCTGGCCATAGTTCCCATATTTTATCTTAATCAATACAGAAGTCAATCTTCATACTTTTTGATTTCTAATGCAATCACCTGTTACCACACATCTAATGTTACACAAACTTATCTGAACTCTAAGCCATTTTTTTCAAAGCTCGGGTATTATTTCTTTTATTTGCCTTCATTTTCACATCCCCTTTAATTATTCCCTCACATTTTGCAAATACACTATCTGCTCTTAGTCTCAAAGAGTATATTCTCAGCAATTACATTCCTTATTTAAACAACATAATATATAAAACACACAAATGTATCATTATTGATAATGCAATCAACATACATAAATGTGTGCTGAACAGACAGACAGAAAGCACACACAACCTTAAACTTTTCAGTCACATAAAGTTCATTGCATATTCACATTAGCAAATACCAAATCAACCTTACTTTAAATATATTTTATTGATTTTTTACAGAGAGGGAGAGAGATAGAGAGCCAGAAACGTCGATGAGAGAGAAACATTGACCTGCTGCCTCTTGCACAACCCCTACTGTGGATGTGCCCACAACCAATGTACATGCCCTTGACCATAATTGAACCTGGGACCTTAAAGTCCGCAGACCAATGCTCTACCACTGAGCCAAACTGGCTTTGGCTAAATCAACCTTACTTTAAACCTGAACCCAGTCTTAACCAACACAGCAAGCACATTACATTCAAATAACACTTTGATACCCAATCCCACTGATATTCACAAAACACACTATTTAGCAAGTTCATTTATAATTTGGAGTTGATGGAATTTGAAATGGAAAACTCGTATTAATTTCTATGAGAAGAGGTGTCATGTGCAGTAATGATGCCTCACATGTCATGTGTTCTTAAGATGTAATTTTTGAATTGACACAGGCCTTGGCAAATGCCTCATCTCAATGTTCTATTTTATTCCATTGCCCAGAACACTGTATCAGCCAAGACAACATGCCTCAGCCTGACTCAACCGTTGAGGTCCCAGCCTGTAGTTGGGCAACAGCAGCAGAAGAGTCTGGATCCTCAGAACATCTTATTGATGCCTTTACCATAATGAAGCGTCTCCTTCTGGACGAGGATGGTAAGGAATGCACAGCTGGGATCTGAACTTAATCAAGAGATGTAGCTCAATGGCTCATCCCACTCTCTACTTTGTTCACTTTCCCCTCAAAAACATAAAAATGGCTTCAGCAAAGAAGGACTAGAACTAAGGCTCTGCAGAGGGATAAGTAGGCAGTGTGTCTTCAAGGACAGGGTCAAGTTGCTCAGCACAAATTTCAAAATAGCAGGCCGGGGAAAGCTGAACCTGAGGTAATAAACAGTGCTGACATGTGTGTGTATGATATTTTACTCAGACATTATGCTCAGTGAACCACAAACTAACATCCTCACACACTCACTCACACATCCATCCTCCTTCAGACCAGCTAGGGCTCTGTATGTCCTGCATATCCCTTCTTCTCTCATGTACACAGCTTTCACTCTTCATCTGTCTTTCCCATTCTCTAACAGCATTATGGAGTATAGGCTTACCTTCATTTCATCACATAATCATCATCAGATTCACCCATGCACATGCTAATTCCATAAATAATGCAAATTCCCTCACACAGATAACAGTTTTAGGACCAAGTCTAATAAAGTTATATGCCCTGAAGAAAATTTGCTTTCATCTGTTGCCTTTCTAATCTATATGGCACTTAACATATCAGACATCAGCTCTTCACTGAACTGAACATTCTGAGCTCTCATAAACACCTCCTCTAATACTCTCAGTCTCATGGTCTTACAGTAAGATCAAGGACCAGTCCTGCACCATTTACATGTGCTGTTATACCACATGGCAAACATGCACATACTCATTCCCTTTCCCCCTCATCAACATGGAAAACACTCACCAGAATTATTCAAATACATACATACAATTCCA
Source organism: Nyctalus aviator (assembly GCA_036971965.1). Taxonomy (NCBI): domain Eukaryota; kingdom Metazoa; phylum Chordata; class Mammalia; order Chiroptera; family Vespertilionidae; genus Nyctalus; species Nyctalus aviator. Next base: position 9,738,076 of record CM072926.1, on the reverse strand, counting down.
AAAACACTTGCATACAAAACTAACTCTGCATTCCCACATTGTTATACTATGCAAACACCTCAAAGTATCCCACACACATTTTGTGAAATATAATATGTACATGGACTATCACTGCAAATTCTAATGTGGGTCATGGACATCTTAACCCCTATAGCCTTCTCATACCTCATCTACCTTTCTTATGTTAGAAATTTATTTCCCAGGATCCCAACAATCAGATGGAAAAGTTTCCGGTACTGGAGCCTTTGAGAAACCTGCAAGCCAGTCAGTTAGGAAACAGAAGTTCACCAAGGGACATTTACGAGGTTTGTATGGCGAAATCTGAAATGGCACATGTCATTTCCATTCATTTTCCAGTGTAGAAATGTAATCTCATGGTCAGAACTGCCTGCAAGAGAAGCTCACAAAGATGAGAGAGTTGTATGTCCACATTGAATGAAGACAGCAATCTCTGTCCCATTTTCAAAGAAACCACTTTGAACAAACACAGTTACCCAGGACATATACTGGCACAGTAACTATTTCAGTGCACTTAATAGTTTAATGGGAACCACATTACACTATCCATGTGATCAATGAATGTTATACATAGTAAACTCTTTGATTAAAGGATAGATGAATGTGATCAATGTGATCAATGAAAGTTATACATAGTGGACTCTTTGATTAAAGGTTAGATGAATACAGAAATTACAGTCATGGAATGCATAACTGTTATTTTAATTTCTCAGCAAAGCTGGATTCACCAGAAGATGCTTTGCAGCGCCGACACAAGGCAGTGGCCATAACTCAACCCGAGAAACAATCGAAGGCGTCTTCTTCAGACATTGTAATCTCCATCTCATCCAAAGACACGGAGAATGGTGCTGGTAAGGTGGGACTAGAGAGTAGGATACAAAGGGAGGTGGGATCTGGACAGAAACCACACTTGAACTGGACATTTCTGCCCATTAATGGACAACTGGCTACCCAGTACAAACTGATACTCCAGTGATTCTCATCTTCTTAGTGGGGTGAGCGTGGAAATAATACTTTCCAAGAGGAAACACTGAAAACAGCTGGAATGAGCCCAAAGAGATCAGTGGAGGACAGTGTCCTATTTGACGAAATATGGGGGGGCCAAGGGGGATGAGAGTTTTATCAAAGAAACATGGAAGGATATGTTCCTGTGAGCTGGCCAAGGGCATGTCATATTACCAGGAATGCGTGAAGCACTAACTTATCAATGGCCCAATGTGGTAGAATCTTCAAGAACTGAACTTGAGGTAGAGAGCAGAGATACCCAGACAAAGACACCATCACATCCATATGTTTTCATAACCAGTTTCCCATTCACATTCATCCCATATAAGACCCCTTTGCTATCACTGTCCCATCCTTCATTTCCCTATAATATTCCACATACATCTAAATTCTTCATGGTGGACTTTTTAACATACCATGAAACAGGTCTAATTTCTCTGACTCCTAAAACCCTAGAATAGTATCTTATTTTTACATTGTATGGAAATAGAAGGGCATAACATAGACTTTGTGTCTAGCTCCTATCACTAATCACTATATTTCTGGAATTTATCGATGTTATGTTCGACCTGAAAAGGTTATCCATGTGAGGGAATGTGGATCATTTATGGGGAAAGTGAACTAAGTAGAGAGTGGGATGAGCCAATGAGCTACATCTCTTGATTAAGTTCATATCCCAGCTGTGCATTCCTGGGATCTGAACTTAATCAAGAGATGTAGCTCAATGGCTCAACCTTACATTGAACCTTAACCCAGTTTTAACCAACATAGCAAGCACATTACATTCAAATAACACTTTGATACTCAATCCCACTGATATTCACCAAAAACACACCATTTAGCAAGTTTATTTATAATTTGGAGTTAATGGAATTTGAAATGGAAAACTCATATTAATTTCTATGAGAAGGGGTGTCATGTGTAGTAATGATGTCTCACATGTCATGCGCACTCAACATGTAATTTTTGAATTGACACAGGCCTTGGCAAATGCCTCATCTCATTGTTCTATTTTATTCCATTACCCAGAACACTGTATCAGCCAAGACAATATGCCTCATTTTGACTCAACTGTGGAGGCCCCAGCCTGGAGTTTGGCAACAAAAGCAGAAGAGTCTGGATCCTCAGAACATCTTACCGGTGTCTCTACCACAATCAAGCGTCCCCGTCTTGATGGGGATGGTAAGGAATGCACAGCTGGGATCTGAACTTAATCAAGAGATGTAGCTCAATGGCTCATCCCACTCTCTACTTAGTTCACTTTCCCCTCAAAAACATAAAAATGGCTTCAGCAAAGAAGGACTAGAACTAAGGCTCTGCAGAGGGATAAGTAGGCAGTGTGTCTTCACGGACAGGGTCAAGTTGCTCAGCACAAATTTCCAAAATAGCAGGCCGGGGAAAGCTGAACCTGAGGCAATAGACAGTACTGACCAGTGAATATATATTTTATTCAGACATTACCCTCGGAGAAGCACAAACTGACATCCTCACACACTCACTTGCACATCAGTCCTCCTTCATACTAACTAGGGCTCTGTATGTCCTGCATATCCCTTCTTCTCTCATGTACACAGCTTTCACTCTTCATCTGTCTTTCCCATTCTCTAACAGCATTATGGAGTATAGGCTTACCTTCATTTCATCACATAATCATTATCAGATTCACCCATACACATGCTAATTCCATAAATCATCCACATCCCCTCACACAGATAACCTTTTTAGGTCAAACTCTAATAAAGTTATATGCCCTGAAGAAAATTTGCTTTCATCTGTTGCCTTTCTAATCTATATGGCACTTAACATATCAGACATCAGCTCTTCACTGAACTGAACATTCTGAGCTCTCATAAACACCTCCTCTAATACTCTCAGTATCTTGGTCTTATAGTAAGTTCAAAGACCAGCCCTAGACCATTTACATGTGCTGTCATACCACATGGCAAACATCCATATACTCATTCCCTTTCCCCCTTATCAACATGGAAAGCACTCACCAGAATTATTCTAATACATACATACAATTCCAAAAACACTTGCATACAAAACTACATCCGCATTCCCACATTGTTATACCATGCAAACACCACAAAGTATCGCACACACTTTTTGTCAAATAGAACATGTACATGGATTATCACTCCAAATTCTCATGTGGGTCATTGACATCTTAACCCCTATAGCCTTTACATATCTCATCTACCTTTCTTATGCTGGAAACTTTTTTCCCAGTATCCCAACAACCAGATGGCAAAGTTTCCGGTACTGGAGCCTTTGAGAAACCTGCAAGCCAGTCAGTTAGGAAACGGAAGAGCACCCAGTTACGAGGTTTGTATGGCGAAATCTGAAATGGCACATGTCATTTCCATTCATTTTCCAGTGTAGAAATGTAATCTCATGGTCTGAACTGCCTGCAAGGGAAGCTCACAAAGATAAGAGAGTTGTATGTCCACATTGAATGAAGACAGCAATCTCTGTCCCATTTTCAAAGAAGTCACTTTGAACCTACCCAGTCACCTAGAACAGTTTTTCCCAAACATTTGTCATATCTGTACCCCTTCTATAATTTTTGTACTCCTAAGAACGTAGAATTATCCTCAGGTAAGCACGGTGCAGTGCATATCCCCAGCAAACTGCTGTGCAATGTGTACCCCCACCAAACTCTTCTCATACATCTGAGGGTATGCATACCACACTTTGGGAAACACTCACCAAGGACATACCTATATTGGCACAATAACTACTTCTGTGCACTTAATATTTTCATAGGAACCACATAACAATATTAATCATCCAGGCCACGTGTGCTCATTTAATGTGGAACATTGTAGAGCCCTTGATGGACTGCATAGCTATTATTTTTATTTAATTTCTCAGCAAAGCTGGATTCACCAGAAGATGCTTTGCAGCACAGACACAAGGTAGTGGTCATAACTCAACCCGAGAAAGAATCGAAGGCGTCTTCTTCAGACAGTGTAATCTCCATCTCATCCAAAGACACGGGGAATGGTGCTGGTAAGGAGGGACTAGTGAGTAGGATACAAAGGGAGGTGGGATCTAGAAAGAAACCATAGTTGAGATGAACATTTCTGCCCATTAATGCATAACTGGCTGCCCAGTACAAACAGATACTCCAATGATTCTGCATCTTCTTAGTGGGGTCAGCATGGAAGCAATGCTTTCCTAGAGAAAACACTGAAAACAGCTGGAATGAGCCCAAAGAGATCATTGAAGGACATGTTCTATTTGACAAAATATGGGAGGGCTTAACAGGATGAGAGTTTTATCAAAGAAACATGGAAGGATATGTTCCTGTGAGCTAGCCAAGGGCATGTCATATTACCGGGAATGCGTGAAGCACTAACTTATCAAAGGCCCAATGTGGTAGAATCCTCAAGAACTGAACTTGAGGTAGAGTGGAGAGATACCCAGACAAAGACACCATCACATCTATATGCTTTCATAGCTAGTTTCCCATTCACATTCATCCCATATAAGACCCCTTTGCTGTCATTGTCCCGTCATTCATTTCCCTATAATCTTCCACATGCATCTAAATTCTCCAGGCTGGATTTTTGTCCATACCATGCAAACAGGTCTAATTTCTCTGACTCCTAAAACCCTAGATTACTATCCTTATTTTTACATTGTATGGAAATACAAGGGCATAATATCGACTTTGTGTCTAGCTCCTATCACTAATCACTATATTTGTGGAATTTATCCATGTTATGTATGCTGTTAATTTTGTTCTTTCTTGGTACAAGTATATCATTGCATGAATATTATATTTTCATTGCCTATAATTACCTGATCAATAGGGTTGCTTTCAGTCTGAACTGCTTGAAAAAGTGATGTTGTGGGTATTCTATTGCATGTATTTTTCACTATGGACACATTTCTACTTGCTGAAAGCTTAAGCGTTAGACTGCTAGGACATAGTTCTCATATTATATCTTAATCCCTTCAGAACTCAATCTTTCATACTTTTGATTTCTAAGACAATCACATGTTACCCCACACATAATGTTATACACCCTTCTCTGAACTCTATGCCATTTTTTCAAAGCACAGGTATTATTTCTTTTATATGCCTTCATTTTCAATCCCCTTTAATTATTCCCTCACATTTTGCAAATACACTAACTGCTCTTTGTCTCAAAGACTATATTCTCAGTAATAGCATTCCTTACCTAAAACACTTAAATGTATTATTAATGATAATTAAATCTACATACATATATGTGTACTAACTAACACACAGACAGAAAGTACACATAACCTTAACCTTTTTAGACACACAAAGTTCATCCAGATTCACATTAGCGAATACCAAATCAACCTTACATCAAACCTTAACCCAGTTTTAACCAACACAGCCAGAACATTACATTCAAATAACACTTTGATACCCAATCCCACTGATATTCATAAAACACACCATTTAGCAAGTTTACTTATAGTTTGGAGTTAATGGAATTTGAAATGGAAAACTCATATTAATTTCTATGAGAAGAGGTGTCCTGTGTATTTATGATGCCTCACATGTCATGTGCACTCAAGAAGTAATTTTTGAATTGACACAGACTTTGGCAAATGCCCCATCTCAATGTTCTATTTTATTCCATTACCCAGAACACCGCATCAGCCAAGACAAGGTGCCTCAGCCTGAGTCACCCGTGGAGGCCCCAGCCTGTAATCAGGATGCAGGAGCAAAGTCTGACATCTCAGAACATCTTACCGGTGTCTCCATCACATCCAAGCGTCACCGCCTTGATGAGGATGACAAGGAATACACAGGTGGGATCTGAGTTTGGTCAAGAGATGTAGGTCAGTTCCTCAGTCTACTCTCTGTTAGTTCACTTTCCCCTCAAAGACAGGCAAGAGGCTTTAGGGCAGAAGGACCATTACTAAGGCTTCTGCAGAGGGACAAGGAGGGAGTGTGCCTTCCAGAACTCAGCTAAGTCCTTCAGCACAAATCCCCAACACAGCAGCACCAGGACAGCGGTGGCTGAGGTAGAGAACAGTGCTGACATATGCATGGGAGTTTACTCAGAGCCTTCCCCTCAGATGAGCACAAACTCAGATCCTCACACTTTCTCACATATCTGTCCCCCTCCATACCAGGTAAGGCTCCATTTCTGCTGCTTTCCCCTAGTTCTCTCTTATACACAGGACTTCCCTTCTCATCTATCTTTCCCTTTCTCTAGCAGCATTACCTAGATACACTCTTACTTTTATTTCTTCACCCAATCATTTTCAGACTCTCCCATTTATACATTCATTACATAAATGATCCCCGTACCCTCAGACAGATAACCTCTTTAGGTCAAACTCACATGCCTGAAAGGAAAGGAACTTTCATGTCTTGTGCCCCTAACTAATCATATGTCACTTCATGCACCAGGCCTGAGACCTTCATAGAGCTGCACACTCTGAGAGCTCAGACACACACCCCCTAATGCTCTCAATCGCACTGTCTCACAGTGAGAGCAGGCACCACTCCTGCACTGTTCATGTACGCTGTCACTCCACATAACAAGCATGTACTCACCCATTTGCCATCCTCTTTTAGCAACATGGAAACACTTCCCAGCTATGTCCAAAACTCTACATGAATGTGCTAATCATCCTCATTCTTACATACTTCTACCATGTCAATACCTCAGATACAGCACACCACACACAGAATTCTGAAATATCACATATATATCTATTTTTACTTCACATGGTCACATACTGCATGGGTACCTTAAATCCTACAGTCCTTGCATATATTTTCTAATCATTTTATGTTTCAAATTTTCTTTCCTAGAAATCAAGGAGATGCCTGTGTCCCAGGTCTCAGAGCAAACGAAGGACTCCTCTGATGATTCACCTAGCAAAATTCCTTCCCGTGCACTTGATAATACCGAGCCCGTTATGTCCCCAGTACCTGGGACAGAGCAAAGGCTCAAGAAAATTTACTACATGCATGTAGAATTGAAAAGGGGTTTGGCCGTCTCATACCATACAAAGGAAGGGTGGGTGCCTCCCTCAAAAAAGATCAAAATGGACGAAATGCTCTATATTGGAAAGGTCCATAAAAATGTCCCCATTTCTCACATGTCTGAGGATAAACACCAAATTGCCCCTGAGCCGATGTTAGACAGCAGAGCCCAGGAGAAAAGGGGGGAGGCTGACAGTCCAGCACAGCCTCCTGCTCAGAGCTGGTATCCCAGCGCTAAGACGCCTGAGTGGCTGGTGGCCCAGCACACTGGGTTCAGGTGCATGGCCTGCTGCCGGGTGTTCCCGAGCTTGGAAGTCCTCCAGGAGCATGTGGAGTTCGGGGTCAGGGAGGGCTTTAGCTGCCACGTTTACCATGATGCCATGACTATTCTAAAGTCCGAAGAGCGTCAGAGGAAGAAGAGAAGAGAATAAAGCAATGTTTAGATGATGCCGGAAGGAAAAACATTTTGGCACGAAGACAAACTAGTACAACTAAGTAGGCTGTTTTTCAGCCCTTACAAGAGAGGAAGTGAAGGTTAGACTCCATTCTCAAGCAGACCTAGTATACAACCTTTTTACTCAGACCTACCACCACCATCTCTACACCCTACCACCTGTCTCAGCAGACAGCCCCTTGTAATACCACCTACCACTTTCCTGAGGGGCAGGAAGGCAGCACACATCATCCAGATACTGCCCTTTCTCTATCCAAGTTTATTATATACCATCCTTATGCAAAAGACTATAAACACCCTACCACCTGTCTCAGCAGACAGCCCCTTGTAATACCACCTACCACTTTCCTGAGGGGCAAGAAGGCAGCACACACCATCAGATACTGCCTTTCCTCTATCCAAGTTTCTTATATACCATCCTTGATGCATGCTTGATGCAAAAAACTATAAACACCATAAAATTTTGATAGTACAGATTGAAATTCCCCTCCCCTACACCCACCCACACTTTTTCATGAAATTGGCCTTTGTTAAAAAAATTTACATATTTTCCTATATCCCTTTCTTTAAACGAAGATATACGGTTTTTTCCAGTATCTCCCTGTAATGTATTAACCTTCACAATGATTTGGCTGGAAGACAGACATTATGGAGGTACAAAAAGGTATGTATGAGTGAAAGCAAAAGCAACTATAATCCACCTCTAACCTCCTATGAACTTGTGGAATCACAGGTGCATATACACTTCTTATACATACAAATCCTTGGGGAAGCATGCAGCACACAATGAACAATTACAAGATACTCTAATATTTATATTAATATATGTGTATAAATATAAATATTTATACACATACGTTATAGGTTTCCAAAATGTCATAGTGCATATTTAAGGTTAATTTAATTTTAGAAGGGTGACAGCTACCAACTTGAAAAACACTATTTCCATTTTTATTTACATGCATGTCATTTATAAATGACTTTGTACATTTTTAAATGTCAGTGTTAATATTTCTCTCCCTACCATCTTCAGAGGGTAAGAAAAAAATGAAAATTCAAAAATTATTATTTCTAATTCCCAATACTATAAAGGAGAATGGAAATTAAAATAGATGCACGTTTAAATGATCTTTATAATTTGTAGCTTTTACCCTTATGAAATTATTAAATCTTAAACCTGTACTATGACAATTTGGATACCCTTATGTATTCATATTAGATTGTCTTGTAACTTTTCATTTTGTGCTGCATCCTTCCCCATAAAAACACATGTATGAGAACTATATATCCACCCGTGTGTCCACAAGTGCACAGAAGCTAAGAGATGGATTACAGTTGCTGCTGTTTTTTCCTGAGTATTTTCTACTTATTCCGTTAAAAAGAGAGTCTGTTTTCTGCCAAAAATGTGGGCAAGTCAGACCAATCAAGTGAAGTCATTACTTCTCTGCCTTCCTATCCTCATCCGACCCAGTTACCCCCAGTGAACATCTATCCCTGACCAATTTATACTGATAACTTGGAAGGAAAAACAGGAGAGACATCGGGGTGGTAGTGGTGGTGGTGTTAGTGCTGAGTTATTCCTTGTCTGCAACTCAAATGATAGTTTTCCACGCTTCAATTCCTCTCTTTTGGAAGATCGGGCTGTTTAAACTGTTACTTTAAGCCATTGATACTCAGCTCTAGCTCTTCAATAAGTTCTTAGATTGTTTTTCCTCGATTAGCCTAAGCCATTGCCTGTTGTTTGTAACATGTTCTCTAACTAATGCAAATTAGCTTCAACATCATAATTTCTTCCATTTTAATAGCTGAAATGACATAACCTAGAAAGGACCACATTATATTCCTCTGACATCATATTGAAACACTAAGGGATATACTGGTAGCCATTACATATAGGACATCCTTGATTAATTAGGAAAGTGCTTTAGCATAGTAGCCAATATTTTAATGCACATCTACCACCTCATTCTTTACAACCATCTCAGCAATGTGAGCAAACGGCCACTTTTAATACCACCTAGCACTTTCCTGAGGAAGAAGGCAGAGCACACATCCCAGATACTGTGCTACATCTATCCAACTTTATTATACCCCGCACATATGCCATCTATGAATACATGCATGGTTCAAAAGACTAAGAAACTTAGAAATTTAATAATATAGATTGGTTTTAATATTGGCTTTAATATACCCCTCCCCTGTCCTCGGCCCTCATATTTCAATGAAAGTGCTTTGTTAGGATAACATGTACTGGAGTCTAGAATGTATTTATACCACCTAGCACTGTCCTGAGGAAGAAGGCAGACGGCACATCCCAGATACTGTCTTACCCTCTATCCAACTTTATTATACCTCCTGCATATGCCACCTATGAATACATGCCTGATGCAAAAGACCGTAAGCACCTTAGAAATTTAATAATACAGATTGTAATACCCCTACCCTGTACTCAGCCCTCATATTTCAATGAAAGTGTTTTGTTCAGATAGCATGTACTGGAGTCTAGAATGTATTTGCAAAGTAACATATATTCATCTGTTCCTTTGGGAATTTTGTTAAATGGATAAAGCAAATAAAATTTCTTACATGCTACCAATTCCATTTTTAGCATTCACTGTGTGTCCTTATCTTCTATATGATGGCTAATAAGTCTTTTATGTATATATGTTACATTAAGTTATTTTCCCCATTTTCTAAAAAAAAGAAAATGCAAGTAAATATCCTGTTGAGATTCAAAATCCTCTCTATGCTCCTCATCATTTTCTGCCTCATTCCAGTACATCTAATACTAAGTACACTATAAAATACATCTTAAAAAGTCTAGTACTTTCTACAGTGTCTACCCAAGAATGATTCAGTATCTGAAATTATGTTTTGTATTATAAGATAGCTTTTAATTATCTACAGGTTAAAAATTGAGGACACTGAAAAAAAACACATTTGTTCCTTTGTTTTTTTATTTTTTTAATCAATCTTTATTGTTCATATTATTACAAAGATTCCTCATTTCTTCCCCACTCCACCAGGTTCCCACCCCACCCTCTCCCCCCTCCACATCCCCCATTGTCCTCATCCACAAGTGCACAGTTTATGTTCAGTCTCTTCCCTCCCTCCCTTTCCCTGAGAACAGTCAGTCCACTCCCCTCCCAGATCGCAGACTTTACTACAATGAACAGCTATTATTGTTCATCAGGTTTTTCAATCTCCTTTTTTTTGTTGTTTTTTTTTTAATTAATAAACTTTTACACTTCTAAGAATAAATTTTAAAATCTAATAATTTTAAAACTTGTTTTTTGGTTTTTTGTTTTTTTTTTTTTCTGCCCTGGGAATTGAGAGCAAACTTGTTTACATGTAAACTTGCCCTTAGGCTATCAAAGGGTGTAGCCATTAAAGTGTAAATGGACACATTGTTTAAACATAGCTGCTGGTTGGAATTGGATTACCTGTTCTGGGTGGGAAGGGCTTGTCATTCCCTTTCTCCATTAAAATTAAGGTGATAGCTTTAAAACCTCTTTTTGTCAAGAGACCTTAAACTTTTGGAACTTTAAATTTTTCAAATAGTAAATCAGTTACTTAGCATTTTCTCATATCAATAATACCTCCACATGCGCAAAGCTTCACTTCACACAAAAGACATTTCCAAATAGATCAACCAACCCCATCCAGGTCCCACACAAGGCACTCACAGATCAACACCCCAGCGCTATACCAACTCAACACATCCAGATCTAAGCCTTCATCACTTGATTCAGCAGACCTTCAAGTTCCCGCAAAAGTTTCCAGCCATGTCTGAGAGGCAGCCTTGGGGCGGGGGCAGGAGAAGAGCGAGCTGTTTTGGGCCTGGCTGCTCTGGGCCTGGCCACTGTTGCTCTGGTCCGTTCCACAACAAGCTGTTCCAGGTCTAGCCACTGCCGCTCCTGACCTGGTTGCTCCGGGCTTGGCTGCTTCTGCTCTGGGCCCGGCTGCTTCTGGCCTGAACGCTCCGGGCCTGGCCGCTCCCAGCCTGGCAGCTGCTGCTCCAGGCCTGGCCACACCTGACCTGGCTCCTCCCGACCCAGCTGCTCTAGGCCTGGCTTCTCCAGGCCCAGCCACTCCGGGCCTAAGTGTTCCTGGACTGGCCACCCTGGGCTTGGCCGCCTCTGCCTCAGGCCTGGCTGCCACTGCTCCAGGTCTGGCTGCTCCAGGCCTGGCTGTTGCTGCTATGGTTCTTGCTGCTGTTCTGGTGCCTGGCTATTGTTGCTCTGGGGCCTGGCTGTTGCTGCTCTGGGGCCTGGCTGTTGCTGCTCTGGGGCCTGGCTGTTGCTGCTCCGGGACCCGCTGCCAATGCCTTGTGCCTGGCCACTCTAGGCCTGGCTGCCGCTATTCCAACATTCTGTCCTTTTTTTTTTTTTTTTTTTTTTAAACACATTTATGTAGCAATATTGGCTGCTGAGTTGAGTTCTGACTTAGTCTTTGATTTTTCAAGATCTTCTTTGTATTCTTAAGTAATTTTACTATCTTTTGCTCTCACTTGATTTCTTCACATTGAGAACTTCTTTGGTTTCTTCCTCCTTGTCCTGGAAGCTCAGCAGGTTGGCCTGTTGGCACCCCTTTGTTCTCTGCGGGCTACTGCGCTGCTTCAGCCTGTTGCTGGGGTCAGCACCACCCAGGAAGCAGCCCTCGGCCTTGGCTCCATTGCTTGCGCTCAGCAGTTGAAGTCTCAGGGACACCACCCGCCCCCGGGGGCCCTGTTGGCCTTGCTGGCTGCCAGTGTCCAGCAGGGGCTCCTGCTCCTCGTCGCATTCCTCTAGTCTGGAGTTTTTTTCTCCTTCCCTCTAGGGGTGTCTATCATCAGAGTCAACAGACTGTTGTCTGCGCACAATGTGCGCAACTCCGGGGGCTCCGCTTTGCCACTCCCCCAGGACTCCAACTCACAGCCCCGTCTCCCTCTGCTTGAGCCTGGGTCCCCAGGATTGGCCTAGAACTGGAGTTCAGGGCAGTCTGGAGTGGGGCTCAGCACCGCCCGAGGTTTTGTTTTTCCCCGCCAGGGCACTACAGCATCAGAGTCCCGTGCCTTTGTTTTAAATTCATAGTAATTTTATATTGTATAACTTTTACTTAATCGTAGTATAGTAATGTTTTAAAAGTTTTCTCTTGAAAGATAAGAGTGACTTAAAAAGTTTGCTATTTTTATTAATTTTTAAAAAATTTTATTTTTATTGATTTTCAGAGAGGAAGGGAGAGATAGATGAAGACAGAGTGACTTGGAAAGAGTTTGCTATTTTTTATTATTTAAAAAAAAATATTGATTTCATAGAGGAGGGAGAGGGAGAGATAGAAATGTTAAAGATCAGAGAGAATCCTAGATCAGTTGCTTGCTGCACCTCCTGCCCTCCCTGGGTATGGAGCCTGCAACCGGGTCATGTGCCCTGACCAGGAATGGAACAGTGACCTCATGTCCACAGGTCAACACTCAAAGACCAAGCCACACACATGAGAGGCAGAAATGAGTTTCTTTTGTTTTGGTCGGGGTTTTTTTTTTGTAATTTTTTAGTATTTTTATTGAATTTCTTGGTTTATAATGGTTAATAAAACAATACAGGTTTCAAGTGTTCTATAACTCAATAAAACTTCATCTGCATATTGATCACCCAAACTATAGTTATTTAGATCGCCATTTATTCCATCCTTACTACTTTCAATCTCCCCCTTATTCCACCCACCTCATTTAATCCGGCCCCCAACCACCCAGCCATCAATCTGATCTATGCAGCTGTGCTTCTCTTTCTATTTTGTTTGCTTAAATGTCCAGTTCGTTAGATTCCACATCTAAGTGAGATCCTATGGCATTTGTTTTTCTCTGATGGCCTTATTTCACTTAGTGTAATAATCTCCATTTCCATCCATGTTGTTGCAAAAGTTAAGATTTTCTTTTTTTCTATGCATGAGTGGCATCTCATTGTGTAAATGTACCAAAGGTTTCCTATCTGCTCATCTACTGAGGGGCACTTGGGCTGCTTCCAAATCTTGGCTATTGTTAATAACACTGCAATGAAGATGGGAGTGCATATATTCTTTTGAATCAGTGTTTCAGGTTTCCTCGGATATATTACCAGAAGTGGAATTGCTGGTTCATAAGGCAGAATGCTCAAGAGAGTGGAAATAGTGGGAACATACATCATTATAATAATTACCATATATGATAGCTCACATCCTACTCAATGTGCAAAAATGAAGTGTTTCCCTTAATATCAGGAATAAGAGAGTGATGTCTGCTTTCACCACTCTTAATTGGCACAGCCTTGGAAGTTCTAGCCACAGCAATCAGACTAGTAAAAGAAATAAAAGGCATCCAAATTGGAAAGAAAGAAGTAAAGCTATTATTTGTAGATCACAAGATTCTATATTCTGAAAACCATAGATACCACCAAAAAACTAGAAGTGATAAAGGAATTCAATAAATTAGCAGGCTACAAAATTAGTATTCAGAAATTTTGGCATTTTTATAGACCATTAATAAACTATCAGAAAGAGAAATTAAGAAGCAATCCCAGCCGAAACCAGTTGGGCTCAGTGGATATAGAGTCGGCCAAAGGTCTCAGGTTCGATTCCCCTCAAGGGCATGTACCTTGGTTGTGGGCTCATCCCCAGTAGGGGGTGTGCAAGAGGCAGCTGATGGATGATTCTCTCTCATCGATGTTTCTAAGTCTCTATCCCTCTCTTTTCCTCTCTGTAATGATCAATAAAATATATTTTTTTAAAAAAAGAAAAGAAATTGAGGGAGATACAAATAATACATCTATTTTAAATTTGAAACCTAGAAGTCTGGGGAACCTTGGCCTTTGGAAAGAAAGGAAATTTCTCCACCAGCCACAAAGATTAAGATATGCACCCAATCAATGAAAGAGAAACACCACATAACATCACTCAGTTATGGATGATAAAGAACATTATAAACTGATGAACAAAATATAGATATGTAGACAGTAAAGCAACAAGCAGACTGTCAAATTATAGCGAGGAGGATGGGGAGATATGGAGGAGATAAGAGATCAACCGAAGAACTTGTATGCATGCATATAAGTATAATCAATGGACACAAAACTCTGTGCGGGGGGATGTATGGGAGCTGGGATTGGTAATAGTAATATATGTACACATATAATTTAATTAAAAAATAAGAAATAAAAATAAAAATAAATAAATTAAAAAAGATATGCACCCAATAGTCCTGGCTGGTGTGTTCAGTGATTAGAGTATCGGCACACCCACCCAAGGGTAATCGGTGGATTATCAGTCAAGAGCATGTGTCTGGGCTGTGGGTTCCCTCCTTTCCTTCCACTTCTGTAAAAAGCAATGAAAAAATTATATAATCAGGTGATCATTAAAAAGTAGAACGTATATGCACCTATACATAACAAAATGAGATGGCTGTTAGGTACATTTTTATTATTTTGAAATGTATTGGGGTGGCATTGGTTAAAAACATCATAGAGGTTTCAAGTCTACATTTCTATAATACATGATCATTGTATACCCACCACCCAAGCTGCCACCATATACTTAACCTCCTTTATGCTTTACTACCCCTGCCCTACTTCTCTTCCCTCTGGTAACCATCATACTGTTGACTGTATCTGCGAGTTTTTGTTTTTCTTATTTGCTTATTTGTTGTTTTAAGTTTTATATCCCACACATGTGTAAAAATCATGTGGCTCTTAACTTTTTCTGACTGACTTATCTTACTTAAGCATGATATTCTAAAGGCCGATCCATGATGTCACTAATGGCAGTTTTTAATAAAAGTGTAAATTAAGAATTACCTTAAAAACAAACCAAAAGGAGACTGTGAAACAGGTGGGAGCACATGATTGAAATGACATAAGCTAGGAGAGGGAAAGACAGGAGAATCACTTTTGAAGTTCCTCAGTAGATCAGAATAATTGCTTTTGAGTAGCCTTAAACTAAGTTTCCATGTAATGGGTCAATTGTAATTAAGAAAACTAACGAAATATCAAAAGTATAAGGAATGGGTTCTAAACTGAGCTTTGTGAGAATTGAATTAAAAATACTATATGTAGAAGAAAAAAATTAATGGAAAGAAATTATAATGTCCAATGTATCATATATATATATATATATATATACACAAATAAGATAGAAAAGAACTCATAAACATAACAGATCAGGATAATAGTATCCATAATATTATTATTTTTTAGGGTTGTCTTCAAATAAGGAACTCTTAAAGGCTAATATATGTAATTCAATTTTACAAAAACTTCTGTATCTCGATCAATGTAAAGAATTTATATAAAAGAACTGTGATTAAAATATAATAAAAAACCTCTAAATTAATATGATAATGCTAAGTGAAATATTAAACATTTGACATGAATTTACCACTTGATGGGCAAATAGAATACTATGAAATATGTATTCAGATTAGGTGAATTAATGATAATACATAATAAAAATTCTGTCTATCTGGGCTCAAAGATAAAGGTGGCTTCTGCAATCAAATAAGAACTTCTCTTTTTATTTAATTAATTAAATAAAAACCAGCATGATTTTATAGACTTTATGCTTTAGAGTAGTTTCAGATTTACAGCAAAATTAAATGGAAGGTACAGAGATATCCCGTCTCCACACTTGCAGAGTCTCTATCATGATCCACGTCCTCCATCAGAGCAGCACATTCCTTACAAATGAAGCCTGTGCACTGTGCATCTTAGTCATCCAGAGCCCACAGTGTAAACTTGGGTTTACTCTTGAGATTGTGTGTGTCATGGGTTTGGACAAATATATGACATGTATCCAACATGATAGTGTCACATTCAGCAGTTTTACTGTTCTAAAATCTCTCTGTGCTCTGCTTATTCATCCCTTCCCTCCTCTATCCCCTGGAAATCATATTTTTACTGTTGCCATAAGTTGCCTTTTCCAGAATGTATTATATTTAAAATTAAACCGAGTGTAGCCTTTTCAGATGGACTACTTTCGCTTAGTAATAGGCATTTGTTTTCTCCACATCTTTTCACAACTTAATAGCTCATTTCTTTTTAGTGCTGAGTAATATTTCAACGTCTCTATGTACTAGGGTTTATTTGGCCATTCAGCCACTGAAGGACATCTTGTTTGCTTCCAAGTTTTGGCAATTATACATAAAGCTGCCTCCCACAAGGGACCTCATTGTGGCATCACTCAGGCACCAGTGGAGACAAAACATGCAATCCATCCAGCCCCGAAAACTGAGTCCTGGGGCCAGGCTGGCCTAGAGACAGAGCTGGGAGGAACCCAGGCCTGGATCCCACCCCTTCCCTTTCCTTTCTCAAAGGGGCATAGGTGAGGTCAAGGACAAGGCCCGCCTTAGGGGAGAAGATGGCAGCCCAGCGTGTGCCTGGGCTCAGGCCTGGCACCAAGGAGGTAGCAGCAGCCCCCTGCTGCCATCCCTGCCCCTGTGCCATCCCTGCCCCTGTGCCATCCCATGGCAGGTTGGCAAAGCCTCCCAGCCCAGCCTGCTTCGTCTCCTCCTCTCACCCCACAGAATCTCTCCCCCCACCATTCCCCCTGAAGGAGGTGAGGGTCCTCATCGTGGAAAACAGCAAATGTGACGCAGAATACCACACTGGCTTATACACGGGGGACAACGTCCATATTGTCAAGGACAACGTGATCTGTGCCGGGGACGAGGAGAGTGACTCCTGCCAGGTACGCCCGTATCCTCCCCCGAGGGCCCCCCGCCCCCCAGCCTCTGCAGCCACCTACTGACCCCTCTCCTCAACAGGGCAACTCTGGAGGGCCCCTGGTCTGCAAGGTCAACGGCACCTGGATGCAGGTGGGTGTGGTCAGCTGGGGTGACGGCTGTGCCCAGCCCAATAGGCCCGGCATCTACACCCGCGTAACTTCCTAGCTTCACTGGATCCACCAGTACGTCCCCAAGAAGCCCTTAGCACCTCCCTTGGGCTGCCACCTGGGGCCGAGGAGAATCCAGCCCCCTCCTGCCCCAGACCACTGCTTCCTGCCCAGTGTCTGCCCTTTCCACCTCCCATACCCCCTGCCCATAGCCGCCCCAGCCAACCCCTCCTCAGCCCAGGGGGCAAGTGGTGGGCACTGCCCCTCATTAAAGTGTGTGGAGAGCACATGTGGTTGTGGCCGTGTGTCCCGCTGTGGGCCTCACCGAGGGGGAGGGAGGGCTCCAGGGGCAGCCACGCAGCCACTGTGTGTCACTGTGGGGACCCGGCCCTGAGCACTGGCCTGGCTGTGGGGACACCCCTTCCCCAGCCCCTGGTGCCTGGGACTATGTCTCCCCGGGGAGCAGTCATGGGAATTCAGGACACAGAAAGCAACACGGAGCATTTAAAAGACGAATCTAGCCCAGCCAGAGCGGCTCAGCGGTTGAGCATTGACCTATGAACCAGAAGGTCACGGCTTGTTTCCTGGTCAGGGCACATGCCCAGGATGTGGGCTCAGTTCCCAGAAGGTGAATGAGCAGGAGGCAGCCGTCGATGACTCTCCCATGGATGTTTCTCCCTCCTCCTCCCTGAAATGAATAAAATGTTTTTAAAAAGAAGATTCTAGGGGCAGCCAGG
Organism: Nyctalus aviator; assembly: GCA_036971965.1. Classification (NCBI taxonomy): domain Eukaryota; kingdom Metazoa; phylum Chordata; class Mammalia; order Chiroptera; family Vespertilionidae; genus Nyctalus; species Nyctalus aviator. The sequence continues at coordinate 9,720,039 of CM072926.1, read as the reverse complement.
TAAGCTGCTTCGGGGTCACAATGTAGATAAACCCTGGGCCCCACACCCTGGGGCCCTCCGACCACGCAGTGCCCGCCCGCCCAGCTCCGTCCTCAGCCTCAGGCCGCACTGCGCATGCACATGTGGACATCGGGAGACTCTCATGGGGCAGGTGTCCGCCTGCAACACTGACGGCCCCAGGCCCTAGTCCAATGCGTCCACCTCTTGGATGAGCGGTTGCTGAGCGAGCTTCCTGTCACCGCTCAGGTCCCAGGGTTGCTGGTTCTGTGCCTCTGGCTGCTGTGCGTGCGGCTTGCCTCCTGAGCACAGCGTCCATGCCCGAGCTCCGCTGCCCACGGTGCAGACTGGCAGGTCCGTGTGGGAGGGCCTCTGCCCACTCCCCTGAGCCTCCCCGCTGTGGACACCATGGTGGGGAGCTCACCTCCTCCTTCCCTGTCACCCTTAACCATTTGATTGCAGCAGGAATACTGCCCTTCCTCCCTGTGAGAGCAGAGAGGGACCGGCCACCGCCCTCTCCCCTCCTTCTCCGGCCCACACTCTTGGGGCTGCTCTGTGGTCCGGGGCTGAGCTCCCTGGATTGCTCACCTTGCACAAGCGCATCTACACTTTTCCCAGTGCAGGCTGTGCTGGGGACACTGAGGGACAAGGGCTCCTCCGGTGGGGGTGAAAGGAAGGAAAGGGACATGGGGGGCCTGGGGCTGAGACGCCCACACTGGGGGAGCAGGGAGAAGGCCAGGCAGCCCGCTTCCCCTTGTCTGGCCCTGGGGTCTCCAGGCGCTCAGCCAGCGGCAGTGACAGATACAGTGAGTGCTGGCCTATCAGGGAGGGTCAGCGGGCCTTCCACTGGGCCAAGGGGGCTGTGAGGGGGCAGCCCTTCCTCTGTGCCCACATGGTCCTCCTGAGGGTGCTCCGTGCAAGCCCATGGTCACTGGCTGCTGGTGACCCACACCCCAAGTCCAGGAGAGGGTGGCACTCTGGGGTTCGCAACCCCTCCCGGTTCTCTCCTGGAAAACGGGCACATAACCGAGTCCTGTCAGAGTCATAGAGGGGCCACACCTATGGTGACTGGGTGTCTTGTTGGAGAGCAGGCCTGCCATCTGGAGGTGTGGGGGTCCTGCAGGAAACCATGTATGCGGTGCAGGTGGAATGAGGGGATTCAATGCTGGAGGCAAATGAGCTAAAACAGGTGAAGGCCCTGAAGGCCCATCGTGTGGGGAACAGGGAAGGCCCTGGAGGTCCAGAAGGCAGAGGACTTGTTCTTCTGGACCTGCCCCGCCCCACACTGGGCAGCATCCGGCCCCCGGGGTCTGGCAGGGCCGGCCTGGACTTGAGCCCCACTTCCTGGGCTGGACAGAAAGGGTGCTTTCCCCATTCCCGAGGTCACCTCCTGGGTGTGGCTGCCACCTGTTCACACAGGCCTGCACCCAGAGGTGGTGCCACTCACGTGCGTGTTCATCAGAGACACATGTCTCTTGCACCTTCGATCTGAGGCTCTGGGCTGGGTGCCAGCAGAAAGGAGTCCATGCTGTTCCCGGAGCAGCTCGGTCTTGGTGGGTCATCAGGCAGCCTGCCCCGTGTCTCAGTTTCCACATCTCAGAGAGGATACTCCCATCGGGTCCATGATTTGGAGATAGGCAGGGAGTTGGGGGTTGGGTCCAGAAAGTCTTAGCCCTTCCCAGAGGCTTCTAATCAGCTCAGCCACCAGGTGCTGGCCAGACTGCAGACTGTTGGGGAGGGCTGCCCGAAGCTGGGCAGCTGGAGCTGTGTCCGGCTGGTATTTGGTGGGCTTCACAGGACCTGAGGGTGGGGATGGGGACAGGGACACGGGGGAAGGCAGGGCAGGGAGGGTCTGGTCACAGGACCTGAACTGTCTCTGCTGGGTTCAAGCTGGGCCTTGAGCTGGGACACTTGTGAGGAACCCAAGACCAGGCTCCCTGAGGAGAGAGGAGCCAATGTCCCTGGGAACTGCGGCGAACTTCCAGGAGGGGGCAGCACTGGCATCACCTGTGCCAGGGAAGGAGGAAAGGCGCAGGTTTGCAGCCTGGTGTCTGAGGTGATGATAGGTCTTGCTGGGGTATTTCCCCCCAAAAGACTATTTTTTTTTATTGATTTCAAAGAGGAAGGAAGAGAGAGATAGAAACATCAATGATGAGAGAGAATAATGAATTGGCTGCCCCCTGCATGCTCCACACTGAGATCCAGCCCACAACCCTGGGCATGTGCCCTGACACAGAACTGAACCTTGACCTCTTTGTTCATAGGTCGATGCTGGACCCCTGAGCCACACTGGCCAGGCCTGCTGTGGTCTGGATAGTAGGTGAGAAGAACAGAGCCTCAGGTGTTTAGTGATGATTCCCCTCACAGTCGATAAGAGTTTCCTTACAGACCCTGGGGAACGGGAGGAGGAGACAAGGCTGTAAGAAGATCAGATGCCTGGGTGGGTCCGTGACTCAGAAAAGAACTACATTTGAGAATAGACCAAGGGTCTACAGCCATACCACCCTGAACGTGCCCGATCTCGTCTGATCTCGGAAGCTAAGCAGGGTCGGGCCTGGTTAGTACTTGAATGGGAGAATAGACCAAGGACAGGACGCGCTTTCGTTTGGTGGCGGTGCCTGGACCCTGAACCCCTCCGTGAGTTTGCCTCAGGAACGCTGACCATTCTCTGGCCCCTGGAATGGACTGAGCTATTTGTACGTCACAGAAGGCTGGCCCCCTTGTTATGGGACTTTGAGCTCCTGAAGGCCGGACTGCAGCCCTGCCCTCCCCTTTCCCTGTTATACTTGCAGCTGCACATAACTAGCTTCTCCCTCGTGTGTCTATAACCAGCCAACTGGTCAGAGCAGAATTCCCAGGGTGACTGACTGCTCTCCCCACACTACTGGCATCCTATCTAATAAAGAGGGAATATGCTAATTGACTCTCTTGCTGTGGAAAAGATGTCAGACACACCTACAGCCAATAAGGAGGGACTATGTTAATTGACTGCCCCACCCTCAAAAATGGGGTTACCCACAGGCACAAGATGGTGGTGTTTAGTCTCCACAGCCCCCAGCTGCCCAAGGCCTGCCCGAGGCGCAGGCAAGCCTTGGATGCCAGCTGCCCAGCCACCCATGGCTGCCCAAGGCTCAGGTACCCTGGACCTGTCGAGGCTTTCTCCACCAGAATGGCAGCAGCAGAAGTATGATGAGAGTGTCACCTCCCCCTGATTGCTGGCTCACCTTCCGCCCCTGAGGGCTCCCAGACTGTGAGAGGGGGCAGGCCAGGCTGAGAGACCAGCCCTACAGTGCATGAATTTTCATGCACTGAGCCTCTAGTTATTGGAATAAACACTCACATATGATTCAACTGTGTCTCTGCTGAATTTGGCTCAAGTAGTGACAGGCGGTCTCAGACCCATTGTGCTTGGTTTCAGTCAGACTGTGTGCCCCTGAGACAGCCACTCACTGCCTGGACTGCAGTGTCTCTGTGGGGCAAATGGAGACGATAAGCCCTCACTTCAGGATGTACGCAAGGAACAGCTGGACCTGACCTCAGCTCCTCATCCTCCCTCCCTCCTGGGTCTTTCCTGTCTCTCCCTAGTGTGCACGTGGGGCTGATTGCAAAGGGGTGGTGGAAAGTTGTCTAATTAGACTATGGTGTTGATTATGTGACTGTATGCATTGGTCCAACTCAAATTGTGGGCTTAAAAGTGGATCATTTAATTTTGTGCCTGTGCAAGATAAAGCTCATTTAAAATTTTTCATCATGGAAGTCTTTTCTTTTTCGTTTCTCATCCTCACCTGTTTATATGTTTATTGACTTTAGAGAGAGGGGAAGGGAGAGAGAGACATCGATGTGAGAGAGAACATTGGTTGCCTTCTGTACAGGCACTGACCAGGAATTGAACCCCCAACTTTTCATTACACAGGACAAAGCTCCAACCAACTGAGCCACACTGGCAAGGGCTAGAAGTCTTTTCTTAAAGATATTTGCCTTGAAAGATCTGAGCAGCAACCCTTTTTCTGCCAGAAAAACAGAAATTCAATGTGGCCAAGCTTTGGAGCACACAGATCTTTAGCTAATGGATCTAATGAAGCCTGTGGTTATTATTCCCACTGTAGGAAATCTCCATAAACCCCCAGCAGGTGGCATCTACACACAGTTCCTTCTTGGGAGTGTAGCCAAGGGCTGTCTGCACACAGAGGTCTGAGTGGTGGGACACCTCCAGATGGCGGGGTCCCTTCCTCCTTCCTCGTTTCTGGACTTTTTCTCCTGAGCTGTCCTTCTGTACCCTTGGCCACAGCCAGGAGAAGTCCTCCAGGTGCCTAAGCCATCCCCCCATCCCCTCTGGATTGTTCCTGGTCTCTCCCAGCCCACTACCCCCAGCCCCTCCCATCTCCCCTTCCTTCCAGGTCCTGCCCAGCTCACAGCAGCAATGTGCTCCCCAGGAGGGTGTGGCTAAGAGCCCGGGAGACACCCATGTGCCCTGAGCCTCCATTCAGTGCCAACAGGGGCACCCGGTCATGAGGGGGCCTAATCGCTATAAACAGGATGCGCTTGACAGGAACCAGCTAGGTAAGTGTAGCCATCAACAAAGCTGAAGTCAATGTGTAGTTAACCACATACTGTATATGAGCAACAGCTAAGCCTCCCTTCGGGGCGGTGGGCCTTTGAATGTGAATCCTGTCTCCTTTACTTGTTGCAAGTCAATAAAACTATCTGACTGCACCCACGCCTCCTCCTTGAGGAGAACACCCATGAGGAGCCCTGTGGTCTGGGAATGCTTGCATCAATGGGCACCGGGATGGGGAAAGGACGGTGGGGAGAGTGGGGGGAGTACCTTCCTGAGGCCACACAGATGACAGGGGAAGCGGGGGTGGGGGTGCTCAGGATCCATACCCTGCCTCCCTTCAGAGCCCCTATTCTCATAGACAACCAGGGAAGTATGTGCAGGACCCTCCTCCTTGGGGACTTCCTCTGTGACACCAGGTCAGGCCTGCTGTTCAGGCCCCTGCCTCCTGCCTCTCCACAACTTATAGGTGCGGTGTGAGAGGGCGATGTGGTCACAAGATGCCTTCAGTAAAGATCGTGCATTCTCCCAGCAGGCCGCTGGTTTGGCGCCTACCCTCTGTGAAGGGGTCAGGGCCACGGTGGGGAGATAAGGCCCAGGCAGAAGGCAGGAGGAACCTCCTGTTCCAAGAGACGATTCAAGTCCACGTGTCCCCACTTCAGTACCTTTCAGCTTTGCCTGGACCCAGGGACTGGTGACCTCCCACCAGGATTTAGGAATGTCATGAGGCAGAATAGAAGGAATTCAGGGGATTCTCCCTATGGGTGGGATGAAGAAGTAGGAGCAGACATCACCGGCCAATAAGCTTCCAGGTCCTCACACCAGAGCCCGCCCCCTCCACACAGGACCAAAGGTGTGGGGCCCTGACCAGACTGCTCCGGAGGCTAAAGGCCCAATGGCCACGTGCATGCATGAAGTCAGTGACACAGCAGTATTACTGTTAAGGTCCTTTGCCATCTGCATGCGTGAGGGCCATGACTCAGTAGTAGCACTACAGGTGCTGTGCAGGTGTGCTCTCACATGACCTGCTATGTTAATGAGCACAGGTGTCACTAACTGGCCTGAGGCCGCTGCTCTTTGAGTGAGTATATAAGGTGCTACTGGCCAGCCGGTTGTGGCTGATTTGTTTGCAATAAAGCACGATCCACCTTCCTACAGCCACTCCTATTTTCTTCCAGTTCCCACATCCAAAGAGGTCATGTCCCTGGCTGAGGAGCTTGGACCCAACAAAAGGGAAAGAGCCCTAGCCGGTTTGGCTCAGTGGATAGAGTCAGCAGAGGACCAAAAGGTCCCGGGTTCGATTTCAGTCAAGGGCCTGTACCTCGGTTGTTGGCTCGTCCCTGATCTGGGCCCTGGTCAGGGCAGGTGCAGGAGGCAACTAATCAACGCGCTTCTCTCTATATTCCCCTCTCTCTTCTTCTCTCTCTAAAATTAATGGAAAAATACTCTCAGGTGAGGATTATGAAAACAAACAAAAAGCAAAGAAAAAAAGGGGGAAAACAGTTTATGGCAGGAACCCCTGATATGGTCAACAAAATCAGATCTATCTAAGATAGAAGAAAAATTAACCAGAGAACCACCCCAAATCTCATCTATATAATACATATAAAAACCTAAGGGACCATTATGACCAGTCTACTGCTCTCTATGATGATGCTCTGACCACGAGGGGCAGACCTCAATGCAGGAGCTGCCCCCTGGTGGTCAGTGCACTCCCACAGCCAACCTCTTGCAGTCAGCCAACCCCCCCTTGGTCTACCTCCTCTGCCTGCCAGCCCTGATGAGCCCTAATTGCCAGCCAGGCCAAAGGACCCCATCCATGCATAGGCCGATAACTATGGAGGAAATTGAAGCAGCAATAAAAAACAAAACAAAACAAAACAAAAACTTCCAACAAACAAAAGTCCTGGACTAGATGGCTTCACAGGGAATTTTACCAAGTTGTCGAAGAAGAAATAAAACTATCTTCTTCAGACTATTCAAAAAAATTCAAGAGGAAGGAGCACTTCCAAGCTGTTTCTACAAAGCCAGCATTACCCTAACCCCAAAACCAGATAAAGACAATACAAAGAAAGAGAATTATAAGCCAATATCCCTCATGACCATAAATGTTTAAAATCCTCAACAAAATTCTAGCAAATCGAATCCAGCATTACATTAGAAAGGTCATACACCATGACCAATGGGTCTTATCTCAGGGATGCAAGGATGGTACAACATCCTCAAATCAATAAATGTGATACAACACCTAAACAAACTGAGAGATAAAAACCATATAATCTGGTTCATTGATACAGAAAAAGCTTTTGACAAAATCCAACACCCTTTCTTGATAAAAAACAAAAAACAAACACACAAACAAACAAACAAACAAACAAAACCTCTCAGCAAGGTGAGAATATAAGGATCATACCACAACATAATAAAAGCCATATATGCCAAACTCACAGTCAACATCATACTCAGTGGGCAAAAACTAAAACCATTTCCCTTAAGAACAGGAATAAAACAGGGATGCCCACTCTCACCACTCCTCTTCAACATAGTACTGGAAGTACAAGCCATTGCGATCAGACAATAAGAAAAAAATAAAGGGAATCCAAGTTGGAAAAGAAGAAGTAAAACTGTCCTTATTTGCAGATGACATGATATTGTAATAGAAAACCCCAAGGACTCCATCAAAAAATTATTAGACTTAATAAATGAATTAGGCAATGTAGCAGGATACAAAATTAACACCCAGAAGTCTATGGCTTTTGAATACACCAATAATGAACTCACAGAAATAGAAAAATAAAAAGCAACCCCATTTACCATTGCAACAAAAAAATTAAGACACCTAGGAATAAACTTAACCAAGGAGACAAAGGACCTGCACTCAGAAAATTTCAGGACACTAAAAAAAAGAGATAGAGGAATATATAAACAAATGGAAGAATATACCATGTTCATGGATTTGCAGAATCAACATCATTAAAATGTCCATACTACCCAAAGCAATCTATAAATTCAATGCAATCCCCATTAAAATACCAATGGTATACTTCAAAGACCTAGAACAAATTTTCCAAAAATTCATCTGGAATAAAAATGACCCTGAATAGCTGCAGCAATCTTGAGAAAGAAGAGCAATGGTGGAGGGATCACAATACCAGATATCAAGCTGTACTACAAAGCCACTGTTCTCAAAACTGTCTGGTACTAGCACAAGAACAGGCATATAGATCTATGGAATAGAACAGAGAACCCAGAATTCAACACAAGCTGGTATGCTTAATTAATATTTGACAAAGGAGGCAAGAGCATACAGTGGAGACAAGACAGTCTCTTCAATAAATGGTGTTGGGAAAACTGGACAAATACTTACAAAAAAAATGAAACCTGATCACCAACTTACACCATACAAGAATAAACTAAATTTGGATAAAGGAATTAAATGTAAGATGGGAAAACATAAAAATCTTAGAAGAAGCCATAGACAACAAAATAGCAGGCATTACACTAATTATCCGAGAGATGTAAATCAAAACAACAATGCGGTACTATCTCACACCTGTCAGAACGGCCAACATCAACAAATCAACAAACGACAAGTGTTGGAGAGGTTGCGGAGAAAAAGGAACCCTCGTGCACTGCTGGTGGGAATGCAGACTGGTGCAACCACTGTGGAGAACAGTGTGGAGTTTCCTCAAAAAACTGAAAAATGGAACTCCCATTTGACCCAGTAATCCCACTCCTAGGAATATATCCCAAGAAACTAGGAACACCAATCAGAAAGGATGTATGCACCCCTATGTTCATAGCAGCACAATCTACAATAGCCAGAATTTAAAACAGCCTGGGTGCCAGTCAGCAGATGATTGGATCAAAAAACAGTGGTACATCTACACAATGGAATACTATGCTGTCATAAAAGAGGAGGAATTCTCATCATTTGCAGCAACCTGGATGGAATTGGAGAACATCATGCTGAGTGAAATAAGCCAGTTAATGAAAGAGAAACACCACATGATCTCACTAATTTATGGATAATTAATAACATTATAAACTGATGAACCGGAAGATAGATATAGAGACAGTAGAGCAACAAGCAAACTGTCAAATTACAGCAGGTAGGGTAGGGACATCTGGGGGAGATAATAGATCAACCAAAGGACTTGTATACCTGCATATAAGTACAACCAATGGACATAAAACTCTGGGGAGGGAGGGTATATATAGGAGGGGGGGCAATGTTAAAATATGTACACAGATAATAATTTAATAAAAAATTTAAAAAGTAAAAAAAGAAACATAGCAGACATTAGTCATAGCACTATCTTTACCAATACAGCTCCTAGGGCACTGTAAATTAAAGAGAAAAGAAACAAATGGGACTACATTAAAATAAAAAGCTTCTGCATGGCTAAAAAAAACTATCAACAAAACAATAAGAAAGCCCACTGCATGGAGAACATATTTGCCATTGTTATCTCTGATAAGGGTTTAATCTCCAACATTTACAGGGAACTCAGACAACTTAACAAAAGGAAGATAAACAATCATATCAAAAAATAGGCAAAGGATCTAAATGGACACTTTTTGAAAGAAGACATTTAGAAAGCCAAGAGACACATGAAATCATGCTAAAAGTCACTAATCATCCGAGAGATGCAAATCAAAACAACAATGAGATACCACCTCACACCTGTCAGAATGGCTATCAACAAATCAACAAATCAACAAATGACAAGTGCTGGTGAGGATGCAGAGAAAAAGGAACCCTCGTGCACTGCTGGTGCAGACTGGTGCAGCCACTGTGGCGAACAGTATGGAGTTTCCTCAAAAAACTAAAAATGGAACTGCCATATGACCCAGGAATCCCACTTGTAGGAGTATATTCCAAAAAAACAGAAACACCAATCAGAAAGGATGTATGCACCCCTGTGTTCATAGAAGCACAATTTACAATAGCTAAGATTTGGAAACAGCCTAAGTGCTCATCAGCAGATGCGTGGATTAGAAAACTGTGGTTCCTCTACACAATGGAATACTATGCTGCTGTAAAAAAGAAGGAACTCTTACCATTTGCAACAGCATCTATGGATCTGGAGAGCATTATGCTAAGCGAAATAAGCCAGTCAGTGAAAGAAAAATACCACATGATCTCACTCATTTATGGGTAATAAAGAACATTACACACTGTTGAACAAAATCAGATAGAGGGGAAAAACATTGAACAGACTATCAAACTATAGCAGGAAGGTAGGGGAGGGTTGGGAAGGGTTAGAAGATCAACCGAAGGAATTGTATGCATGCATATAAGCACAACCAACAGACTCAAGACATTGGGTGTGGAGGGATGAGGGCAAGTGCCGGGGGGTAGGGGAGGCCAGGGGGAGGTCAGTGGAGGGCAGGGGAGAGAGACATATACTACAATTTATAATACCCTAAATAATAATTTTAAAAAATAAGAAATATCTTTTTTTAAAAGAAAGAATGTAAATGGATCCTGGCCAGTGCTTAGAACATTGGTCCCTGAACCAGAGTCTTGGGTTTGATTCCTGGTCAAGGGCATGTACTTGGCTTACAGGTTTGTTCCTCAACCCTGGTCAGGATGTATGCCGAAGCCAATCAATCTATGTGTTTCCCTCTCTGTCTCTCTCTCTGTCTCTCCTCTTCCCCTCCCTTCCATTCTTTCTAAAAAACCAGCAGAAAAAATACCCTGGGTTTAGGATTAATAAAAAAAGATAAGATGAGGGACGCTGAGATAACGTGTTCGTGGGCATTCGAGCTAGCAGCTGTGTGGGAGGGAGGGTGGGCAGTGCCCTGTCTTCGGCTCTGAGCAGGGGTCCTTCTGGCCTCAGGCAGCCATTGGAGGGCCCAGGGTGCTGGGACTGAGTGAGAGGAATGGATGCCCAGGGTGAGGGTGGAGCTGGGTGGGTGTTTGGTGTTTCTGTTTTCTGATTGGTGTTTCTGTTTTCTTGAAATACATTCCTAGAAGTGGTGAAAGGGCAGTGCGGTGCTAACTCCTGAGCCTCCATTTTGCATGTCATTGTGTAACTAGACCCTAACCTTCCCCCAACCAATCGGGGTCAGCCAAAATAGTGACATCACCACCCCATAAAACCCTTTGATCTTTTGAGGCTTGCTCTCTTCCGCCATGCAGCTATCTGTGTAAGTGGGACAGAGCCCATGCTGGCATGGAATATGGTCTTTCTGCTATTGCATCGGACTCGGCTTCCTGGTGGTCTTTGAGGATCATGAAATCTGTGGGATTACTGGGTCATATTTTTAGTTTTTTAAGGAAACTCCATACTGTTTTCCACAGTGGCTGCACCGGATTCCCACCAGCAGTGCATGTGGGTTCTTTGATCAAGGACAGGATCAAAGCTGGAACTGTGATGAGGATGTCTGAGCCCTGATAGGGGAAGGCTGAGGACAGGTGGCAAAAGGCACAGCTTCTGTTACCTAACAGCCCGGTTGTGCAGCACCTCAGTGGAAGCTGGACAGTGAGGGTGGGTGGGGTGCTGTGGGGGCAGCACTGTGCCAGCGTCCACGGGTCCTCACGTGTCACAGTGGAGGTTTTGGACTCGGGTCAGGGAGGCTCCTAGAGGCTCTCATTCATGTCACTGGCTGTCCCATTGGGGCCCCACCAAAACTCAGGACAACTGTGAGCACACAGACAAGGACACTGAATCTCCCTCACTCTGCCCTACTGCTTAGAGGGACACAGGCCCCAGCACAGCTTTGTGTCCACATGACGGCTTTGCTCCTCACCAAGGGCAGCGCCTGGGACCAGCTTCCAGGCAGCACCCCTCTCCACAGTGCTCGCCGGTGCTCTGACCAAGGCCCCCGAGTTCTGTGTGCTGCTTCCTGGCTCCTCTCCTGGTGGCTGTCCTCCCATAGTCAGGCCTCTGTCCAAGATGTGGGGGTGTCAGCCTGTGACATCCAGACTGATGAGGCTCCTTCCTCCTGCTGGCTCCCCACTCTCCACTCTCCCTCCTCTTGAGGCCAGGCACCCTGGGACCCACCGTGTTCTAATGGATAGGAGATTTGACTGGCATCACCCGGGATCCCTAGGGTTTGCCTACTGGGCTCCTACCACACAGGCCCCACAGCTGGAGGTTCCAGCAATCTCTCTGAGGGACGTTCCCAGTGTCTTGGTTGGTAGTTAGTTTGCTTTCCCCTCAGGTGACCAGTTTTGCCAGAAGAGGTGCCAGATGCTGTGGCCTGCCTGCTCTCCCTGGCTCCAGGGCAGGCTGGGAGAGAAGGCTGAAATCCCAGGGTCCCGAAGACAGATGGCCACCCATGACTGGGTTCTCAGCCCCAGGCTGGTCCCCCGGAACCCGGAGCCTCCTAGGGCATCTCTCCACGTGTGCCCATGCACCATCTTCTGCTTGTATGTGAGCATACATGTGCGGGAAGCCGCCCATTGTTTTCACTTGCAGAGAGGTGTGGTCAAGGAGTCAGGAAGGCTGGTGACCCTTGAGTTCTGGCAAAGGTGAGAGCTGTACACCCACTGTATAGTTCAGTCAACAGTAGCTGAAGCAACTTTCCTACCAGACAGTCATGTACATCCTTATTGATAAGATAGTCTGACTGTTATTGGAAATTGCCTGCCTAAGGGCTATAGATGTATCCCAAAATGAATAAAAGGAAGCTAAGGCCAGAGCAGAGTTCTTCCTCTTGATCTGGGCTCTCGCCTGGTTCTCCAATATTTACAAATTATTGTTTCTCCCCCCAATCCCCGAGGTGTTTCTGAAAACAAGTTTTATTTAAAGAACATTAAAACTACATGACTGACACTTCAGTTTAAAATTTGTTCCCTTGTCAAAAGTTTAACTCAGATAGAAGATCGGCCTCAAATTATGGCGTTTGGACATATACAAAAGATGGGTACAAGCCCTCCTACATATAAGTTAGGATATGTCAGGTCAAAAAGACCTTGGTGTCAAGCCAGAAGTCCTTACACCTCCTGGAGGGAAGGTGGCAGGCTGCTCTGAGCTCCATCCACCTGGTCATGGGGAGAACTTTGGCTACGGAAGGCTCCCTCTAGTGGTGCACATGGCGCTGCTGCCTGACCCCTCTCCTCACAGCTTCACTGAAGGCTGTTCAGGGGGAGACATTCTCTGAGGGCAAGGAACTCTGGTGAGGAGCTCTGGCCAGACATGGGCTTGGCTGAAACCTCAAGGTGTTGCTATTTCAGGCTGGACACTGCCAACTTGGCCTCTGTTTAAATGAGGGACTTCAAGACTCGAGAGCATGGCTCTTTTCAGTTTCCTGCATGAAGGAGCCACATTAGTCCAAGCTAAAAGCAGACCCAAATGGTGACATTATACCAGCTGTGAGGTTTTTAAACTTGTGACAAGGGACAGAAGGGAAATTCCACTCAATACAAAGAAACCCTCACTAAAGCTTCAGTGAGCCAAAAGCACTTAACACACATGCACCTTCGGCTGGTCATCCTTAGCCAGTCCAATCTCGAGGAGGAACTGGCATATGTTCTTGCGCTCGTCATCCTGCAGCTGAATTACTTCTCCACATTTGGCATGCTCAATGACAGTACGATTGCAGGCAAATAAGGGTCTTCTAGCCATTGCTCTGTTGGATTCTTGTGTGGATGTAATCCTCAGGTTCACTGGGAAGCAGATCATCACCCTTACTTGCATCAGCAAAGGGGTGGAAAGAGTGGAGGTTCTGGGCAGCAGACATACAATAAGATTCCTTTTCCTTGGTGGAAATGGTCCAGGGAAGGCTGCGGCGGGAGAAGGCAGGCAGGGGGGACAGAGCATCCGGAGGCGAGGGGAATTCAAAGGGGAGGTTGCTGAGACCTCGGCGGCTGCTCAGTCACTGGGGCCCAAATTATTGTTTCTTGTCTTGTCTCTTTTATTTGCGTGCAGCCCCTCTTCCAGAGCTTGAATATTGAACCGTGCCGGATGTGGGACTTCACATACGTGCATGTATGCGTGTGTGTGTGTGTGTGTGTGTGTGGTTTCAGTTGCATGGTTTGGGAAGGTCCAATACATGCAGACATATGACCACATATAACTTTGATAGACGTTGGACAGGAGCAGATCACAGCAAACACCATGTGACAAGGCCACTTGCCAACAAGTTCACTGTCTGAGTTTATGAGGGGCATCCTGTAATCCATCTTTTGTAACTGACTCTGGTCATTTATTTCTCTGCCTTTGTTTATGTCCTCAGCAAATACTGAGCCTGAATTTCTGTTCTCAGAGGTCTCTTCCAGTTGCCTTGTATTGGAAGACAACAGGCTACATTGGTATTTTAAGCTTTCTCACACTTATATAAAAAATGGGTAAAGCCTTTTAATTGGGAAATTAAAAAAATAAAACTTCCAAAGCAATGTCAGAATGAAAATTAAAAAGTACATAAGACTCACAATGTTGACAATACCACCTCCTAACATTCACAAGGACCTGGGGGCTTGCACCTTGAGAGAGATGACCAATCTTTTCTGGATTTAGGACAAATAGAACAGAGAATGTCCTATTGAAGTCAAGAAGTGAGAAAAAAGATGTCAGAGGAAACCGAGAGAGAGAGCATAAGGAAGAGAATAAAAGATCAACCAACTAAGGGAAGAAAGTCAGGGGTGATTAAAAATAAATAAAAAGAAGCACCTGGACTAGATGATAAAGAAATTACAGGGTTGCAAAGCCAAAGGTGAGTTCCTTAAGTCTAATGAAATAAGCAAACCTTTGGCAAGATTGGTCAGGCAGGAAAACTGATGCACAGATAATCCTATATAATAAAAGCCTAGGTGGCGTCATGCCGTTGTCACAAGATGGTCGCCACAAGATGGCTGTCAGGGATGGGCAATTGGGGGCGACCAGGCCTGCAGGGAGGACAGTTGGGAGCAATCGGGCCAATAAGGGAGGGCAGTTGGGGGCAATCAGGCTGGCAGAGGAGGGCAGTCGGGTGTGATCAGGCCAGCAGTTAAGCATCAATCAGGCCAGCAGGGGAGTGTAGGGGGTGACAGGTAGGCAGGCAGAAGTGGTTAGGGGCAATCAGGCAGGAAGGCAGGTGAGTGTTTAAGAGCCAGCAGTCCTGGATTATGAGACAGATGTCCAACTGCCAGTTTAGGCCCAAACCAAAATCAGTAGTTGGACATCCCCCAAGGGGTCCCAGATAGGAGAAGGTGCAGGCCAGGCTGAGGGACACTCCTTCAGCGGAGGTGGGGGCGGGGGGTGTCCCTCATGCACAAATTTCATGCATTCGGCCTCTGATATTATCATTAAAGAGATGAACAGAAACATGAACAGGACAGAGATTTTTTAAAATCAGAAAAGGTTAGTATGAACAACCACATTAAACAAATTTGCCCTAACTTTTAGACAAGTATAACTCTTGGGAACTGACTTTAGGAGAACTGGAAGCAGGACCAGATGTAGATTCATGAAAGGCCTGCTTCTGGGTGGTGAACATCTACCCAGAACTAAAATATAAAGTACAACACGGGAGAGTTACAGCACCGCATGGCTTCCTGGAGAATTACACTGAGACTTTAGGCCCCGGGGCTCTTCTAGGGAACAGAAAGGAGGCAGCTCCCTGGCACCCTGTCTGGAGCACAGAACCAGGCACAGAGAATAAGGGAACATTTGAGGCCACTTTCCATTATGAACACAGAATGAAGAAATGCAAAGTAAATCATTATCAAACTGACATTTAATGTCTAAAATAATTCCCAAAAGACCCAGGAAGGTCTAAACCACCATGGTTTAACAGCAATTAGTGCAATATACCACATTAACGGCGCAGAAATAGATGATAAAAGCCATTTGATAATCTCAATAGATATGAAAAAAAAATTTTTGATTTGGTTGATAAATTCAACCATAGTTTGTGATGAAACTCTTAGCAACTTGGACCATAGGTGACTTCTTTAAATGATAAGGGTGGCTCTCCCAGAGCCCTCAGCAAACATGCTACTTACCCTAATGCTAGCAGGTAAAATGTAGTCCATTTTACACCATTCAGGGTTGTGCTGCCCCTGAATGAGGGATGATGGACAGGGAGGCCCAGACAGTGCAGGTGACTCCAGGCAGCACACAGTGACCAGAAACACAAAAAGGAGTGAGGATCAGGGAGGAGGCGACGAGGCTACAAGGAACAACGTGGCAGTGTACACGGAACTCCCAAGGCCATATGCATACGTTAGAACTAATATGGGTGCAGCGAGGCAGCTTTTTACATGATCAACATGTGTAAGATTTCAGAGAGGAAATTGTCCAGTTGAGCTGGAGGACAAAAGGTCCAAGTAAAATGGACAGATATATGCTGACCATGGGAGGAGGACGCAGCACCCGAGAACTGTAAACTCTTATCAATGTACAGCCATTCACTCCCACAGAAGTCCCACCCACAGGATTTTTCAGGACAGATGGCGAGCTAACTTTTACTTTTTTAAAAAAATATATATATTTTATTGATTTCTTTATAGCGAGGAAGAGAGAGGGATAGAGAGTCAGAAACATCGATGAGAGAGAATCATCGATCAGCTGCCTCTTGCACACACCCTACTGGGGATGTGCCCACAACCAAGGTACATGCCCTTGACCAGAATCGAACCAGGGACCTTTCAGTCTGCAGGCCAACGCTCTATCCACTGAGCCAAACCGGTTTTGGCACTTTTACGTTTTGATGACAGATTTTGGGAGTAAATGTTATCATTAAAGTCTTTTGCTTTGATTGAAAAGAGAACTGACCTTGGGTTATAAGACACAATGGTATTTGACAAGAAAATCCTTGAGTGAAATTTCTTTTTTATTTTGTTAACCCTCACCCCAGGATTTCTTTTTTGGGGTTCCTTTTAATTTTTATTTTTTATTATTGTCTAAAGTTTAATATATGTCTCCTTTTCTCCTGATTCACCCTCACCCATTCCCACCCCAGGCAAGCCTTCACCACCTCAGTGTCTGTGTACCTTGGTTATGCTAACATGCATGCATACAAGTCCTTTGGTTGCTCTCTTACCCTCCTCCCCACACACACACATCCCCTGCATTTGTCTCTGGATCTATTTTTGTTCATCAGTTTATGTATATTTTCCCCATTGATTTTTAGAGAGAGTGGAAGGGAGGGGGAGAGACAGAAACATGCAGGTGAGAGAGACATATTGGTTGGTTGCCTCTCTCACACATCCCGACCAGGGCCAGGGATCCAGCCTGCAATCAAGGTACGTGCCCTTGACTGGAATCCATCCTGAGACCCTTCAGTCTGAGCCTGACACTCTAACCTATGAGCTAAACCAGCCAGGGTGAGCGAAATGTATTTTGTTGACACAAGAACTGAGAAAGTGCTACACTGGCACTAGGTAGTTTCCCCTCACTCCTCCCCAGTGTCTTCTGTTTGAGCACCTGGTTTTAGGATGAATAAGGTCTGAAAGGTTCAGAGTGTGCCGAGGTCACTCACCTACGATATGAGGCCATCGTGTATCAAAAGAGCTTTTATTTCAGGCACCTGGGTGCATGGGGGCCGAGGCCGAAAAAGAAATCAGTGGTGACTGAAGGGATGGCAGGGTTTTACTAACTTCTGCTGGCTGCAAACCGTTCTGCTGACGTGACAGTACGGTCTAGCATATTTGGGTAGTGGGTTTCTAAGCAAGGAGCAGAGGATGGCATGACAAGGTGTAATCCAACAATTTATGATAAGGCCTTTGTTTCCTTGCTGTGTGGGAAGTAGTAATTTTATGGTGCTTTTGTACCCCAGCAAGGGCACATGAGTTCTCCTCCTGGTACTATGAATTCTCAAATTCTACTGGCACTCATTAAAAGACAAAATAAGAATTATTAGGTAAAACCAGTGATTTATCCAGAAATACTAGAGGAGATAAGAAAGATTAGTGTTAGGGAGAATTCAGCAGGTGTTATCTGAATTCCTTGGAGCAGGTTGCTTGGCCAGGTCTGCTGTCTTCTTGACAGTGACCTGCAGGGGGTGTTTCTGGTCAGAGGTCACCTTCCACTCAGACTGGATGTCACTCGGCTGGTGGCCTGTCTTCACCCGGGAATGGTGGATCCTGCAACTTTAAGAGCTATGGGGGTGGTAATATGACTGGATAGGGTCCCTTCCAGGTAGGCTTAAGGGGCTCCTTTTTCCAATCCTTTACCCAAACATGGTCTCCCGATTTATAAGTATGTACAGCTGTTCCTAGAGAGACGGCTAGTCGTCGGTCAATAATCCACCTGTGGACCTCAAAGACAGTATTTCCAAGTCCTTGTAGTTGTTTATGGATTTCTAAGTTCCCTACTTCCCCCAAATCTCCCTTTGGCTGAATTAAGGGAGGGGGTCTACCATCTAGAATTTCAAAGGGAGAGAAACCTACCCTGACCCTCGGGGTACAGTGCACCCACAGGAGTACAAGGGGCAATATATCTGTTTAGTGTAAGGTTGTCTCTTCAAAAAGCTTAGCCATAGCCTGCTTTAGAGTCTGGTTCATGTGGTCTACTTTCCCTGAACTCTGAGGCCTGTAAGCTGTATACAGGTTCCATCTAATTCCTAAAGCCTTGGCTACCTGTTGTACTATTTCTGCTCCAAAGGCTGGGATATTATCAGACCCTATGGTCAGAGGCATTTCATACCTCGGAATTATGTCCTTTAGCAATGCTTTAGTGACTTCTCTCCTTTTCAGTGCGAGTGGGATATGCCTTGACCCAACCTGAACAGGTGCAAACAAAGACTGGCAGGTATTTATTCCCCCTGCTAGGCCCTATTTCTATAAAATCTACTTCCAAGTCCTCAAAAGGAGATTGCCCACAGCACTGAACTCCTATGGGTCCCACAGGACCCTGTTTGGCATTATTCTGAGCACACAGGAGGCAATGCTGAGAGAGTGAGGCACACAAGGAGAGTAGATGGGCAATTAGGTAGTACCTGCCTAACAAAGCTAATAGAGCAGTCTTTTCTAAATTTGTGAGTCCATGCTGCGGGAGGACTACCTTATGGGCTACCTGTTCTGGGACATAGACCCTATGATCTGGGAGCATCCACCAGCCTTCCATTGTTCTCTTACCCCCTTCTTTCTGGCCCATTCACCCTCCTGAGGAGTGTACTTTGGAGGCTCAGATAATTTGGGGTCCACCATGATCTGTGCCAGAGCTGCTTGTTCTTTGGCAGCCAGCTTGTCTGCGGCGTCAGCACGCTGGTTTCTTTCTGATACTGAGTCTTTCCCTTTCTGGTGACCTTTGCAGTGGATGACAGCTACCCTGTTTCCCTGAAAATGAAACAGTGTCCTATATTAATTTTTTCTCCCAAAGATGCGCTAGGTCTTATTTTCAAGGGATGTCTTATCTTTCCATGCGCTACGTCTTCTTTTTGGAGGATGTCTTGTTTTAGGGGAAACATGGGTATTTACTTGGGCTCTCAGACTGCTTCTAGTAGCTTTAAAATCTCATTCTGATTTTTTATTCCTTTTCTTCCTGCTTTCAAGAGCCCCCTTTCCTTATATATGGCCCCATGGATATACAGTGGAGCAAAGGCATAGCACGAGTCAGTGTAGATGTTTGCACTCTTATCTTTATTGAGTTCTAAGGCTCTGGCGAGGGCCCAAAGTTCTGCCCTCTGAGTTGACCATCCTTCAGGCAGGGCCTGTGCTTCCATTGTCTCAAAGTTTGATACCACTGCATATCTGGCTCCTCTTTTTCCTTCATCTAAGAAGCTGCTGCTGTCTGTGAACAATACCCAAGGCTGCGTTTTGCAGGGGCCTATCCCTTAGGTCTGGCTGGTTGGAATAACCTCCTGTAGGACTTCCAGATAATCATGCTCAGGGGCTGCCTCAGGGATGGGTAGGAAGGTGGCAGGATTAAGTGTTCTCACTGCTTCTAATTGTACGCGTGGATTCTCACATAACAGACCTTGATACTGAGTCATGTGAGCATGAGTCAGCCAGTGCTGCCCCCTTGCTTCCATCAGTGTGACAACAGCATGAGGTACTTTTACATTAAGTTTTGTCCTAAGATAAGCTTATTAGCTTCATTGACTAATAATGCCGTAGCTGCAAGGGCCTTGAGGCATGGGGGCCACCAGGAGGCAAAGGGGTCAATCCCTTGGAGAGATAGGCTACTGGTCTTTGCCAGGGTCCAAACTCCTGGGTTAGAACTCCTAGGGCTACCCCGCTGTTCTTGTGAACAAAAAGATTAAAGTCTCATGTCACATCTGGTAACCCTACTGCTGGGGACTCAGTGAGCTTTGCTTTTATGGTGATGAAGGCTTTCTCTTGTTCGGGATCCCCATCGATGGGTGCCTTTTCTTCTCCTCTTAAAGCTTCATAGAGAGGCTTGGCCATGTCTGAAAACCCTGGGATCCAAATTCCACAGATTTCTGCCATTCCCAGGAATTCCTGAATCTGCCACCGGGTGCTAGGGAATGGAATGGCACATACTGCCTGCTTCCTTTCAGTCCCTAGCCTTTGTGTCCCTTGGGTGATCCAGAAGACTAGATACTTGAATCCTGACAAATCAGTGCCTTTTTCTTAGACACCGATAACCAGTTTTAGTTAGTAGTCTCAGAAGGGCTTGTGCTCCCTCCCAGCACTGAGCTAGTGTGGTGTCGGCCAGAAGGAGGCCATTTACATACTGGAGTAGAACACACCCTAAGTCCTGTCCTGGGAACTTAGATCAGATGCTAGTGCTCCACTCAAAAGAGTAGGCGAGTTCTTGAACCCTTGTGGCAGTCTGGTCTAAGTGAACTGCTCCTTGGCCCCTGAAGTTGGGTTTTCTCATTTGAAGTTGAAGAGAGGCTGACTGGAAGAGGCTGACTGGGAGCCCCCATTGTCTGCTTTGCCCCCACCCTAGCCCGGGCTCACATGGCTGGCATTTTCAGGGCCCCTGGTCCAGGATAGTCCTGACTGCAGGTCTCTGTCTCCACAACCAGGACGTCCACCTCCTGCCAACTGCAGGGGTTGCAGAGACTCAGGGGAATAAGCCAAAGAGGGGGGTGGGCAGGGGAGACCAGGTGTGCCCTGTGGAAGGCTCCAGAAACAAAGCTGCACATGATGAGCCTGGCATCCACACTTGTGGGTCACACTCTTGAGACCTGGTGAGGTGGTAGAAAGCGGCAGCAGTCAGAGAGAGCAGTGACAGAAGAGGGAGCTGAAAGCAATAGTTCAGAAAGCAATAGTTCAGAAAGAGACCCACACATAAATGATCAATTATATTCAAGCCAGGGAAGGGCTGGCTTTCTTTACCAATGTTTCTGGAATGATTGTGTAACCTGTGGGGGTCAGGAGGTGGGAGAACATGAGCCTTGGCACTTGCCTCCTGTGAGAATAAACAAACATCTTTTCTATTCAAGAACAGTTTAGACAGCCATTATTTTGGACTGTGTGACTTGGCAGCCGCCATGTTGCCACATGGCTTGCAGTTCCCCTGGGGACTTGAAACAGCAAAGGCTGAGATTAGCCAATCTCAGAAGACTGTGTGCCTGAGCTCTAAACAAGAGCAATGGACAGGTCAAGTGCTTAAAGGATTATAAGCCCGAGCAGCCCATCTGCTTCATGTACGCATGCTTCCAGACCATGTGTGCCCACCCTTCTATATAGAAGTAAAGATGTTTGTCTTGCTGCCTGGCCCTCAAGTGTGTTTTGTGTTCTACAAGGACCCATGACTTGGAGGGGAGGGAGGGGGGGGCGCACTCGCCTTATTTCTAAAACTCCTAACATACATAATTAAATTCAACATGGATCATAGATTTAATTGTAGACATCTAGACTAATAATAGGGTAATATGCTAATTAGACTTCCTTCTGGACAAAGCCATGATAGTGGGGGCCGAGTCAGAGGCAGTTAGGGGTTAGATCAGGTCGACAGGTGAGGGCAGTTGAGGGTGAGATCAGGCTGGAAGATGAGGGCATTTTGGGGCAACATCAGGCTGGCAGGGAAAGGCAGTTGGGGGTAACCAGGCCAGCAGGGGAGGGAATTTGGGCACATTAGGCAGGCAGCAGATGAGTGGTTAGGAGCCAGTGGTCCTGGATTGCGAGAGGGATGTCTGAATGCCAGTTGAAACATCCCCTGAGAGGTCCCAATTTGGAGAGGGTGCAGGCTGGGCTGAGGGACACTTTCCTCCCCCATGCATGAATTTCATGCACCAGGCCTTTAGTTTATACAGATGTGTCTATACACCAGTCAGTGCACACACATGTCCTTGCTCTCTCAGCTGAGGGCCTAGATGCAAGGACACCCCAGAGCAACCAGCACACCAGTGAAACCCGGACTTGGGTTTCTTTTTTTCTTTTTTTTAATATATTTTTATTGATTTTTTTACAGAGAGGAAGGGAGAAGGATAGAGAGCTAGAAACGTCGATGAGAGAGAAACATGGACAAGCTGACTCTTGCACACCCCCAACCGGGGATGTGCCCGCAACCAAGGTACATGCCCTTGACCGGAAACAAAGCCGGGACCTTTCAGTCCGCAGACCAATGCTCTACCACTGAGCCAAACCGGCTTCGGCCAGACTCGGGTTTCTAACAGCATCTCCAAAACAAGGAGGCGGGGTCCTTGGAGAAATGGCTGTTTCTAGGACTGAGGCAGCAAATGTTCAAGAAGAACCAGGTGTCTGGGAAGCTGTCACAGCCCAGAGGACCCTAAGGAGATAAGACAATTAGATGTCATGTGGGGCCTGGATGGAATCCTGGTACAGAAAGAGGCACTGGCGGAAAAGTAAGGGCATCTGAATAAACCAGGGATTATAGTTAGTATAGTGTATCACATTAGGTCATCTATAAAAATAAAAGTAATATGCTAAATAGACCAGACAGCTAAACAACCTTCCAGATGTCATTCCTGATGTCCTTTCAAAAGAAACTGAGGTGGCTGGGGCTGAGGTAAAGGCAGTTAGGGGTAATCAGGGGAGGTGAGCAGTTAAGGGTGATCAGGCATGCAAGCAAGTGGTTAGGGGTGATCAGGCAGGCAGGCAGAGGAGTTAGGAGCCAGCAGTCCCAGACTGTGAGAGGATGCAGATTCGACTGAGTTATCCCCATGCATGAATTTCCTATACTGGGCCTCTAGTTCTTTATAACAAATAGGTCATACTATTGTAAAATGTTAATAATAGAGGAAATTGGGTGCAGGGTATAAATCTAAACCTGCTCTAAGATTTAAAAGTTTATTTCTAAATAAGAAATACAGACCTAGGGTTGCAGGCCCAGATGAGCCTAAGAGAGACAGCTCAAGCCCTGTGAGGAGTGTTGCCTCACCGTCCGCCGGTCCTGTGGTCTCCACCACAGATCAGACAGACACATCACGAGCTGCCCAGCCCGGGCAGCCCTTCCTAACCGTCCCCCTGTCCTGCCAGAACCTGATCACTGAGCTGATTAGGGGGTGCTGGGAAGGGCCAGGACTTCCTGTCCCCCCAGCTAGCTCCCAATCACAGGCGGAGTTGGATGCCATTGTAGGTCAGTGATCTCCTCTTAGATCTGGGGGAACTGAGACATGAGGAGGGTTTTGCTTGATGATCCAGGACCAGTCTTCTTGGGGTGCAGACCTGTCTCCTTTCTACCAAGCCCTGCCAAGAGCTTCAGCTCTGAAGTGGGTGTTCCACATTGACCCTGATGATTATAGGGATGGCAATGACACCACCTGTCCAGGCCTCTGGGGGCCTGATGTGGCCCCAGTTTAGGGCGTGGAAGTAGGTCTGCAGGAACACAAGTCATCTGCCTCCTGGACCACACAGTGCCATCTAGGCCCGCACAGGAAGGGAGATGGGCCCTCACCCGTCCCACCCCAGTTAGCCTCCAGCGTTGGGACCCTCTCTCCCCACTGGCAGAAGGATGGACCTTCCAAGATGTCCTCATCCTCACCCCTGCACCTGTGCCTGTGCCGGTGGGCTCACAGGACAGAGGCTTTTGTGGACTTGACTAAGGTGATGGCCTCGAGACAGGAGAGTTCCCTAGGCCGTCCGAATGCACCCAGTGTCCTCAGGTGAAGCCTTAAAATCACAGGCTCTTCCAAGCTGTGGGCAGGAGATGGAGGGTGTGGGAGAGATGCTCCCGGCGGCCTTTGAAGATGGAGGACAGGCAGGAGCTGAAGAATTCGGGGGCCTCTAGAAGCTGAAAGAGGCCAGGAACTGATTCTGCCCTGGAGCCTCCGGGAGGAATGCAGCCCTGTCCACACCTGGGCTTTAGCCCCGTGAGACCCAGGACATGCCTCTGACCGAAGAATCATGAGAAAATGAATGTGTCATGATAGCCCTGAATTTGTGGTTATTCCAAACCCAGTTGTTTTCCCTGGAAAATTTATCCAACATTTAAGAAAGAAAGAATAGCAAACCTACATAATCTATTCTGGTTGGAGAGAACACTGCCAAACTCCTTTGTATAAGATCAGGATTACCCTCATACCAAAATAAGTCAAAGACATTACATAGAAAGGTAACTACAGAACAATATCCCTCATCAGCATAAACACGAGAATCCTCAACAAGATATTAGCAGATTAAATCAGGAGCCATATAGATGGGATATAGAGAACACATTGTGACCCAGAGAAGTTTACATAAAAAAACCAGAGATATTGTATGGGAAGAAAACTATAGACCAGTGTCCCTCCTAAAGGGAGCCACCAAAATCCTTAATCCAACTTTGGTGAATTGAGTTCCTCCAAATATGGAGAGGCTGACACATCACGGTCAAGTATATAATTCATTCCAGGAATGCAAAATTGGTTTAACATGTGAAAATCAGTCCACATAATTCATTATATTGACAAACTATGAAAGAGTAGCTAATATTGTCCTATGCTTAGCAGCAGAAAAAAGCTTTTACATAATTCAACACCCATTTCAATTCAACGGAAATAACTATAGCATGCTGTATTGATTAATTTGCTGAGAATTTCTGTTGGATTGAAATGGGTGTTGAGTTGTGTTAAAAAAAAATTATGCCACTAAGCATAAGATAATAGCGGTTCTTTTACTGTTTGTCAATATGATGAATTACATGGATTAATTTTCACATGTTAAACCACCTTTGCATGTATTCCAGGCCTGGGTCAGCTCAGGTTATAGACGGCTGGGAAAAACATCACTCACAAACTGCAAATCAAGACATTTCTGGACCCTTTTCAAAGAACTGAAGTCACAGGGCAAAGAGCTGACCCAACATCTGGAGAGGAATGGGACCAAGCACTTGGTTACCTGGGACAGATGCTGTAGGAGCCAGCCAGAGACAGGTGGGTCCCAGAGCCAGGCGGGTGTCAGGGTAGAGGGTAGCCCGAGGCTCCCCTAGGCCACAGGAGGGGCCATCTGGATGGCAGTAGGTGACACAAAAGGATCAGGACTCTGGGTGTTGGGGGAGGTGGGCTAGAGGCAAGCTCAAGGGACTAAGGAGCTGGGAGGATGAACAGGCAGGGATAGTGTTCAGCCCTGGTTGTGGAGGTTGGGGGCTAGGGGTAGTGGGGCCTGGCTGGGGGGTGTCCAAGGGGAACTGGCACTAGCTGCTTGTTATCTTTCACCTCTATCTGCCTGTCCCTCACTGATGACACTCAGATCCTATGATAACAAGGTATCATGGAGATCAGCAGAACTGCTCAGATAACACCCAGACATGGATGTTGTCAGATACCCAAGGAATCCTGGGGTGGGGGATCAGGGCCCTGGATCTAAATCATCCACTTCCTCCACCCCTGATTGGAGGATTGAGCAACCCCTCCTCTGACCTGCAACTCACCCCATCTGGAAGGATAAATGGGAGGGGAGAGTGGGCTGGGGCAATAGCAGCAGCAACCTGTCAAGGTAAGCACCCCAGCAAACCCCACCACCTGGGGTTAGTGCACTGAGTAGCTGAGCCTCACATCTGGAACAGCAGGACCTCAGACTCCGTGTCTGAACTGGCCCCTCATCCCAGGGTCCTCGACTCCATCTGCCCCAACACCCTGCAGACTCCTGCCAAGCTCAGCCCCCCTGAGTCAAGCAGCCCCTCCTGGCTCCTTCCAGATGCTGAGTCTGCTGGTGCTGGCACTGCCCCTCCTGCTGAGCCCGAGCCATGCAGCCCCTGGTGAGTCCTGACCCTGCTCAGCCCTGTCCCTCCACCTCCCCCGCCCCCCACAGGCTCCACAAGGGGTGGTGGGCTCACAGAAGCCAAGGTTTGCGTGGGCACAGGGGCCGGGCTGTGTCCTAAGGTTGTTTCCTGCCCTAGCCTCGAGCCAGGACCTGGGGAGAGTGGGCATCGTGGGAGGACAAGAGGCCCGTAGAAACAAGTGGCCCTGGCAGGTGAGCCTGAGACTCCTACGAGACGAATACTGGCAACACGTCTGCGGAGGCTCCCTCATCCACCCCCAGTGGGTGCTGACAGCCGCGCACTGCCTGGGACCGTGAGTGCCCGTGGAGCCTGGTGGGTGGGGGCTGGGGCTGGGACTGCATCCCCACTCCCTTTGAGTGGACAGGCACCCGCTCAGTCCCCTGAGTAAGTGCTCCTTCCTCCAGGAAAATCAAAGATCCTGCAAACCTGAGGGTGCAGCTGCGGGAGCAGCACCTCTATTACCGGGACAAGCTGCTGCCTGTCAACCGGGTCATCGTGCACCCCAAATACTTTGATGTCGTGGAGGGGTTTGACATCGCCCTGATGGAGCTGGAGGATCCTGTGAATATCTCCCGCAAAGTCCAGCCGGTCGCTCTGCCCCCTGCCTTGGAGACCTTCCCCCCAGGGACCCCGTGCTGGGTAACAGGCTGGGGTAATGTGCATGAGAAAAGTGAGTCACCACAGTTGGATGGGGGGAACCAGTCACACCCATGACCCAGCTCTGGGGTTCCCTTTTGGGGATGGTCCTGATGGGCCAGCTCAGAGAATGGGAGTTTGGTGAGCTCGGCCGGGGAGAGCTGGCAGGGGCAGGGTGTACCAAGAGAAGGGACTAGGTGCCTGGGCGAGGAAGTCACTTAGGGCCACCGTGCCTCAGTTTCCCCTGGTATTTCATGGATGGAATGTAGGGAGGAGAGAAAACACACACCCAGGCGTCAGTACTAATAAGGGAAGGAGAACAGTGCCTGCCTTCGCGGGCCTGCTCTTCTCCCTGTGCCCAACGAGCAGCCCGCAGCAGGCACCAGGGGGCAGCTGGATGAGCTCAGTCTGACCCTCCGAGACCATCGTCTTCTCTCCCTGAGCCCACAATCCAGGGCAAAGCCTTAGGGACACTGAGCATGAGCAGGCGCCCTGCGTGAGGCACGTCCTCTGGGCCTCCCACAAGAGACCTGATTGTGGCATCACTCAGGCGCACCTGAGACACAACATCCAACCCATCCAGCCCCGAAAACTGAATCCTGGGGCCAGGCTGGCCTAGAGGCAGAGCTGGGAGGAACCCAGGCCTGGCTCCCACCCCTTCCCTTCCCCAAAGGGGCGTAGGTGAGGTCAAGGACGAGGCCCACTTTGGGGGAGGAGGTGGTAGCCCAGCGTGTGCCTAGGCTCAGGCCTGGCACCAAGGAGGCAGCGGCAACCCCCTGCTGCCATGCCCGCCCCTGTGCCATCCCAGCCGCTGTGCCATCCAATGGCAGGTTGGCAGAACCTCCCAGCCCAGCCTGCTTTGCCCTCTTCCTCTCACCCCACAGAACGCCTCCCCCCGCCGTTCCCCCTGAAGGAGGTGAGGGTCCCCATCGTGGAAAATAGCGAATGTGACACAGAATACCACACTGGCCTGTACACGGGGGACAATATCCAGATTGTCAAGGACAACGTGATCTGTGCTGGGGACGAGGAGAGTGACTCCTGCCAGGTGCGTCCGTGTCCTCCCCCGAAGCCCCCCCCTCAGCCTCTGCAGTCCCTTGCTGACCCCTCTCCTCCCCAGGGCGACTCTGGAGGGCCCCTGGTCTGCAAGGTCAGCGGCACCTGGATGCAGGCGGGTGTGGTCAGCTGGGGTGATGGCTGTGCCCGGCCCAACAGGCCCGGCATCTACACCCGCATCACCTCCCACCTGCACTGGATCCACCAGTACGTCCCCAAGGAGCCCTGATGCCACCTGGAGCCAAAGACAATGCAGCCCCCTCCTGTCCCAGACCACTGCTTCCTGCCCAGTGTCTGCCCTTTCCTCTCCCTGCCCTCTGCCCTAAGCCCCTTTTCCCCAAGCCAACAAGCCCAGCATCTACACCTGCATCACCTCCTACCTGCACTGGATCCACCAGTAAGTCCCCGAGGAGCCCTGAGCCCCTCACTGCTTCCTGCCCAGTGTCTGCTCTTTCCACCTCCCTGCTCCCTGCCCTCAGCCCCCCCTCCACCCCCCACCCAGCCAACCCCTCCTCAGCCCAGGGAACGGGTGGTGGGCACTGCCCCTCATTAAAGTGTGTGAAGAGCACATGTGGCCGTGTGTCCCGCTGTGGGCCTCACCGAGGGGGAGGGAGGGCTCCAGGGGCAGCCACGCAGCCACTGTGTGTCACTGTGGGGACCCGGCCCTGAGCACTGGCCTGGCTGTGGGGACACCCCCTCCCCAGCCCCTGGTGCTTGGGCTTGTCTCCCCGGGGAGCAGTCATGGGAATTCAGGACACAGAAAGCAATACAGAGCATTTAAAAGACGACTCCAGTCCAGCCAGAGTGGCTCAGCGGTTGAGCATTGACTTATGAACCAGGATAATTCTAGGGGCAGCCGGGTACCCAGCATCGGGGTCACAATGTAGATAGAGCCTTGGCCCCACACCCTGGGGCCATCCGACCACGCAGTGCCCGCCCTCTCCAGCCCCGTCCTCAGCCTCAGGCCGCACTGCGCACGCACATGTGGACATCGGGAGGCTGCCTAGGTGTCCCCTCTGCGGACGGAGGGCGGGAGAGGCTGGAGCCTCCCATCCCACTGAGATCACGTGGTGCCATGCCCACGGCTGGGTGCAGGGGGGACACTGCTTCTCACAGTCAGCGTGTCAGCCTCATGCGGAGCCGTGTCCAGGCTGCTACAGGGGACAGAGCTGTCCCCAGTCAGGGTCTCAGGACCAGAGGCGCCTGTCCTGAGTGCACACCCCGCATATCTGCCCTGTGCCAGCGAGGGAGCTGGGCCTGAGGTCCGAGCACCTCCGTTTCCTGGGAGCCAGATGTCCCCACAGCAATGGGGGTCCTGCCTGTCACCTCCAGCACCCCATTCTGGTAGGGGCGGCATCTGACTGAGTTTTAATTAGCATTTTATGGGATTTGGTGTGTGAACCCCTTTCACAATTGGGGTCCCCTGGGCAGGAGAGGGGACAGGTGTCCGCCTGCAACACTGCAGGCCCCAGGCCCTTTCCCAATGCATCTGCCTCTTGGATGAGTGGTCACTGAGCGAGCTTCCTCTCACTGCTCAGGTCCCGTGGCCGCTGGTTCTGTGCCTCCAGCTGCTGTGCGTGCAGCTTGTCTCCTGGGCACAGCGACCATGCCCAAGCTCCGCTGCCCACGGTGCAGACATGGCATACCTCTGCCCCCTCCCCTGAGCGTCCCCACTGTGGACACCGTGGTGGGGAGCTCACCCTCCTCCTTCCTGTCACCGCTAACCATCTGATTGCAGCCAGAATACTGCCCTTCCTCCATGTGAGAGCAGAGAGGGGCCGGCCACCACATCCCCCCTCCCTCTCCGCCCCACACTCTCGGGGCTGCCTCTGTGGTCCGTGGGCTGAGCTCCCTGGATTGCTCACCTTGCACAAGCACATTTACACGTTCCCAGTGCAGGCTGTACTGGGGACACTGAGGGACAAGGGCTCCTCCCGTGGGGGTGCAAGGAAGGAAAGGGACATGGGGAGCCTGGGGCTGAGACGCCCACACTGGGGGAGCAGGGAGGAGGCCTGGCACCCTGCTTCCCCTTGTCTGACCCTGGGATCTGCAGGCGCTCAGCCAGTGGCAGTGACAGATACAGTGAGTGCTGGCCTATCAGGGAGGGTCAGCGGGCCTTCCACTGGGCCAAGAGGGCTGCGAGGGGGCAGCCCTTCCTCTGTGCCCACATGGGTCCTCCTGAGGGCGCTCCGTGCAGGCCCATGGTCACTGGCAGCTGGTGACCCACACCCCAGGTTCAGGCCAGGTTGGCACTCTGGGGTACGCCACCCCTCCCTGTGCTCTCCTGGAAAATGGAACCGAGTCACGTCAGTCATTGAGAAGGCCACACCCACGGAGATTGGAGTTTCTTGTTGAAGAGAAGGCATGCCATCTGGGGGTGTGCGGGTCCTGTAGGAACCCATGTATGCTGTGCCAGTGGAATGAGGTGTCTCAGGGCTGGAGACAAATGAGCTAAAACAGGTGAAGACCCTGAAGGCCCATCGTGTGGGGACCAGGGAAGGCCCTGGGGGTCCAGGAGGCAGAGGACTGGGTTCCTCCCAACCTGCCCCACCCCACGCTGGGCAGCATCCGGCCCCTGGGGCTTGGCAGGGCTGGCCCGGGCTGCATCCCCACTGCCTGAGCTCAACAGAGAGGGCACTTTCCCCTTTCCCCTGGAATATATTCCTAGAAGTGGGATTACTGGGTCATATGGCAGCTCCATTTTTTTAGTTTTTTTGAGGAAACACCATACTGTTCTCCACAGTGGCTGCACCAGTCTGCATTCCCACCAGCAGTGCACGAGGGTTCTTTGGTCAGGGAAAGGACCAAAGCCAGAACTGTGATGAGGTTGTCTGAGCCCTCATAGGGGAAGGCTGAGGACAGGTGGGCAAAAGGCACAGCTTCTGATACCTAACAGCCCCGTAGTGCAGCACCTCAGTGGACGCTGCACAGTGAGGGCGGGTGGGGGCGCTGTGGGGCAGCACTGTGCCAGTGTCCAAGAGTCCTCATGTGTCACAGTGAAGGTCTTAGGGCCCAGGGCAGGGAGGGTTCCTGGAGGCCCTCATTCATGTCACTGGCTGTCCCATTCCGGCCCCACCAAACCTCAGGACAACTGTGACCTCACTGATAATGACACTGAATCTCCCTCATTCTGCCCCACTGCTCAGAGCGACACAGGCCCCAGCGCAGCTTTCTGTCCACAGGACGGCCTTGCTCCTCACCAAGGGCAGCACTGGGACCGGCTTCCAGGCAGCACCCCTCTCCGCAGTACCTGCCTGGGCTCCGACCAAGTCCCCCCCAGTTCTGTGTGCTGCTCCCTGGCTCCTCTCCTGGTGGCTGTCCTCCCACAGCCAGGCCTCTGTCCTAGATGCCGGGGTGCCAGCCATGACACCCAGACTGTCTGACTCCATCTCCACCATCCACTCCTTCCTCCTGCTGGCTCCCCATCTCCACTGTCCCTCCTCCCAAGGCCCAGGCACCCTGGTACCCACTTTGTTCTAATGGGTAGGAGACTTGACTGGCATCCCCAGGGCCTAGGGTTTGTTTACTGGGCTCCTACCACACAGGACCCGCAGCTGGAGGTTCCCGCCGCCTCTCTGTGGGACGTTCCCAGTGTCTCAGTTGGCAGTTGGTTTGCTTTCCCCTGAGGTGACCAGTTTTGCCAGAAGAGGCTCCAGGTGCAGTGGCCTGGCTGCTCCCCTGGCTCCAGGGCATGCTGGGAGGGAAGGCTGGAAGCCCAGGGCCCAGAAGACAGACTGCCACCCATGACTGAAATCTCAGCCCCAGGCTGGTCTCCCTGAACCCGGAGCCTCCTAGGGCCTCTCTCCATGTGTCCCATGCATCATCTTCTGCATGTGTGTGGGCATGTGTGCTTATATGCATGTGTGTGTGTGTGTGTGTGTGTATGCCTGTTCTTGTGTGTTTGTGTGTGTGGTTGTTCAGTTGCATGGATTGGGAAGCTCTGATACATGCAGACATATGGTCACATATAACTTTGATAGACGTTGGACAGGAGCAGATCACAGCGAACACCAGGTGACAAGGCCACTTGCCAAGTTCACTGAGGGGCGTCCTGTATCCCATCTTTTGTTACTGACACTGGACATGTCTGCCTTTGTTTACATCCTCGACAAATACTGAGCCTGAATTTCTGTTCTCAGAGTGTCTTGTATTGGAAGACAACAGGCTACATTGGTATTTTAAGCTTTCTCACACTTATATCAAAAATGGGCACAAGCCCTCCTACATTGGGAAATTTAAAAAATGTACTTCTAAAGAAATGTCAGAATGAAAATTAAAAAGTATATATGACTCACAATGGTGACAATACCACCTCCTAACATTCACAGGGACATGGGGGCTTGCACCTGGAGGGAGATGAGCAGTCCTTTCTGGATTTAGTACAAATAGAACAGAGAATGTCCTGTTGAAGTCAAGAAGTGAGAAAAAAGATGTCAGAGGAAACTGAGAGAGAGCATAAGCAATAGGATAAAAGATCGGCCGACTAAAGGAAGGAAGTCAGGGGTGATTTAAAACCAATAAAAGAGCATAATCATTATTGCTTGTCTCATTTTCTGTTCTTATAAGTGTATTTCCAGTAGGACATGATCTCACTCATCTAGGGGAAATGAAGAACAACATAGACTGATGAACAAGAACAGACTCAGAGACAAGGAGTCATGGGTCAGACTGTTGGACCTCAGAGGGAGGGTGAGGATAAAGGGTAGAGATCAACCAAAGGACTTGTGTGCACACATATGAGCCTGACCTGTGGTCAGGGACAACAGGGGGGTGGGGCCATGATTGGGGAGGGGTGGGGAATGGGAATGGGGGGATGAGGACAAATATGTGATACTGTAATCAATAAAGAAATTAAAAAAATAAAACAAATAAAAGAAGCACCTGGACTAGATAATAAAGAAATTACAGGGTTGCAAAGCCAAAGGTGAGTTCCTTAAATCTAATGAACTAGGCCAGTGGTCAGCAAACTCATTAATCAACAGAGCCAAATATAAACAGTAAAACAAATGAAATTTCTTTTGAGAGCCAAATTTTTTAAGCATAAACTATATAGGTAGGTACATTGTTATTATCTTAATTAGGGTACTCCTAAGCCAGCCTTTGCTAAAAACTCAAGGGGCCAAAGAGCTCGTGAGCTGAAGTTTGCTGACCACTGAACTAGGTAAACCTGTGGCAAGATCGATCAGGCAGGAAAAATGATGCATAAATAATATTAGTAATAAAGAGGGGAACAGAAACATGGACAGGCAGAGAGTTTTTAAAATCGGAAGAGGTTAGTATGAACAACCACATTAGACAAATTTGCCCTCAGGTAATATGGACAACTTTTAGACAAGTATAACTCATGGGAACTGACTTTAGGAGAACTGGAAGCGGGACCAGATGTAGATTCATGAAAGGCCAGCTTCTGGGTGGTGAACTTCTACCCAGAACTAAAATATAAAGTACAACACGGGAGAGTTACAGCACAGCATGGCTTCCTGGAGAATTACACTGAGACTTAAGGTCCAGCGATCTTCCAGGGAACAGAAAGGAGGCAGCTGCCTGGCACACTGTCTGGAGCACAGAACCAGGCACAGAGAATAAAGGGAAATTTCAGGCAACTTTCCATTATGAACATAGATTGAACAAACCCAAAGTAAAACATTATCAAACCAACTCCCAACGTGTAAAATAATTACCAAAAGACCCAGGAAGGTCTGAACCACCATGGTTTAACACCAATTAGTGCAATATGCCACAGTATCGGAGCAGAAATAGATGATAAAAGCCATGTGATAATCTCAATAGATATGGAAAAATAATTTTATTTTGGTTGATAAATTCAACCGTAGTTTGTGATGAAACTCTTAGCAAACTTGGGCCATAGATGACTTCTTTAAATGATAAGGGTGGCTTTCCCAGAGCCCTCAGCAAACGTCCTGCTTGTGGCGGTCGGGGGTACGCTGGCAGCCCCGCCCCTGAATGAGGGATGATGGACAGTGAGGCCCAGACAGTGCAGGTGACTCCAGGCAGCACACAGGACCAGAAACACACAAAAGGAGTGAGAATCAGGAGGAGAACCAAGATGGGGGCATAGGTAATCACCTATACTCTCTGCCTCCCACAACCACATCAGAACCACAACTAAATGGCAGAACAACCACCACCCAGAACCGCGGGGAAGCTGGCTGAGTGGGAGCTCCACAACCAGAGAGAGGGAGGAAGCACACTGAGACTGATAAGAGGCGCGGAGGCACGGAAAGTGCTGGCGCCCGGATGTGCTGCTCTTTAAGCCCAGAGGGAGATACAAGCTCCCGCTTGCTCTCAACTCCAGTTCGGGGAGAGACTCTGGGGGACCCAGGCCCCGTTTTCTCTGACTTCCCAGGAGCTAGGGCCACCCAGCCCAGGCTCTCCTGTTGCCTCTACGCTAAGCCCTTCCTGGTTTCACTGTCCCCAGCTTTATTAAGTGTCCCCCATAGTCAGCTAGACTCCTGTTGTGAAATGTTTCCTGCACGAAGTCAGGAACCCACATGCTACCGGCCGTCCTGGGCAGGCTCGCCAGCTGCCAAGGCCTCCTTCCCGATAACAAAAGGATGAAGCATCTTATCACACAGAGCTGGGTGTTTGTGTGTGTGTGTGTGTATATATATGTATATATTTTTTAATTGATTTCAGAAAGGAAGGGAGAGGGAGAGAAAGATACAAACATCGATGATAAGAGAGAATCATTGATTGGCTGTCTTCTGCCCACTTCCTACTGAGGACCAAGCCTGAAACCCTGGCATGTGTCCTTCACTGGAATTGAACCCGGGACCTTTCAGTCTGCAGGTCGACACTTTATCCACTGAGCCAAACCAGCTAGGGCCAGAGCTGGATTTTTATACTCAACCTGGCCAGGGGTGTGTATGTGTTTGTGTGTGTGTGTGTGTAAAAAGTGTAAAAATGCCTGGATCTGACTGGGTGGGCCAGGGCTGGGCAGAGGGTCCTTGTGGGACTGAATGATGCGCCCAATCCCGCTGCCCTTCTCCTGAGAGCCCACACCACCAGGCTCACTGTTCTCACAGCCTGTCCTGTCCCCTCCTGCTTCTTGCACAGCTCCGTGCCCCTCCTGCACACCAATCCCCGGGTGCCCTCCCTCTGGCCCTGGCGGGGTCACCCGGCACCCCTCCTTCCATGCAATGCACTGCAGGGTGGAGATGTGGCGCTGCTGAAGCTGGCATGCCCCACGCCTTTCTCCTGCACCCACAGGCTGTCCCTCTGGCCTTGCTCAGCTCCTACGGGGTCCCCCGAGGGCAGCTTCTGCTGGGTGACTGGCTACCGGGACATCAGGCCGAAAGGTGGGTGAGATGTCGGGGTCTAGGGCTAGAGGAAGATGCCCAAGAAGGAGCAGCAGGCACTGCCAGGTGCATGAGGCACCCCAGCCTTTTCTCTGACCCATCCCCGCAGGCCCGGTCCCAGCCTCATCCTACCCACCCAGGCCTGCTCTAGACAGGCATCAGCCTCGTTGCCCAACAAACACACACATACACACACACACACACACACACACACACACACACACACACGTGAACCGCCTTGCCCTTGGGCCAGGACCCATCAGGCACTGCCGCTCCCTGGGCTGTTTCCCAGAGAACAGGCACTGAATGAAGCGCCCAGTCCCACCGTACCTGCTGCCTCGCAGTCTCTGAGGACCCCAAGCCTCCCTCCCATCCTCCACCCTCACTGTCCACTCTGCCCCGCAGTGGCCCTGCCCGATCCACAAAGGCTGGCACAGGTTCTAGGCCCCTAACGGAGCCCATCACCAAGGAGACGCTGTGTTCTGGCACTTCCAGGGTCACAGGGCTTCTGCGAGGTTCCTCTCCTCTGGCCTGGCTCCTGCCCCTGGTGCCCTGGGGAGCTGGGGGAGGCACCTCATTCAGTCTGTGGGGATGAGGAAGCAGAACCCCCATCCACAGGGACTCTGTGATGTGCCCTCCTCTGTGCTTAGCAAATGGCTTCTCAAGTCACCCCTCTAATCCTAAGTGACCCCATAAGGCAAGCTGGGTCCTGGGCTGGGAGCTGAGGGTAAGGGCAGCTGCTATGATCCAGCTCCATGAGGCTGGGGACTCTGTCTCACCCCAGTAACACCATGTGCAACCATGTGTGTGGCTCAGGGCTGGTGCTCAAGACTCTGGCTGTCCCAGGGATGTGAGCAGGTGCCACAGGGGCAGAGGGACAAGGTCCAGGTGTAAAAATGCGACCTGGCTTCTAAGGGAGGCAGCATGTGCCAGAGGAAGCTCTCAGACTTGGAATAACAATGAAGGGGTTGAATCTGAGCTCTGCAGCAGTGAGAGGCTCTGCCCCAGGCCTCCTGGGTTAGGGACCCAGTTCCTGGCCCCAAGCTTCTGCAGCTGCAGAGATGCTGCTCTGGGCTGCTGGCTGCCAGAGGGCGCTGTGCTCTGTCCAAGCCCCAGGCACAGCCTGTTGATCCCACAGGCCAGGCTGCCAAAGGAGGGTGAGTTTGGACTCCATGCATCTGGGGGTACAGGCACACCTCTTCTGGGGATCCCGGCTGCGGTGGCCCCGCTGGGGCTCTGGTCATCTCCTGGCTTCTGTCCTCTCCTCCCGCTGGGCGCAGACTAGGAGGAGTCGGAGGTGCCAGGCTGGCCCTGCCCCGGAATGGTCTGGGGCCTTCAGACCTTAGACACATGCTGGGAAGAATTCAAGAGTGACAGGGAAAGCAGGTTTTATTCAGGAGGGTCCTGGAGATGATCAGGGGTTGGGAGCAGCTGGTGCGAGGATGGGGGTTGGGGGGTGGTGGAGAGGGGAGAAGAATCTCAGGTGCCCGTGGGAGTGCCACAGGCCCAGCTGGCCCGGCTGCCACCAGTCAGGCCTGGGATTTTCCACATTCCCAGTGTTTGAACTTGGCGGTGCCAGATTCTGCCTCTGCCTCGGGGTCAGGAGGGTGGTCTTGTGATCTTGTGTCTCATGTGGTCCCTTCCAGGAGTGTCCTGGCCTTTGTTGCCCCACCTTCTACTAGTGGAGCCCATTCCTCTCCAGCCTGGACTGATCTGTTTTTAGAGTCCTTGTTGTTGACCCTGAGACCACAGCAGGGGTTTCCTGCACTTTGGCTGTGATGTCTGCTCCTATTCCCTCAATCCACATGTAGGGAGTTTTCCAAACCATCCTCATCCCCTCCCGAACTTCCATTCCTGCATTCTTTCAGGGGTGCTGGGGGAGGAGGAACCCGCTTCTGGCTGACAAGGTCTCAGCCTGCGCAGTGTGGAAGGGAAGGAGCCACGTACTAAACCTACAAGCTCGGGGGAGGCCTGTGTGCAGCCCCACAAACTCAGAGAGCAAGAGTAACCCTCTGGGATGGTCTGAAATGAAAACTTTCTTTTTTTGTTGTGGTTAATTCTCACCTGAGGATATTTTCTCCATCATTTTTCTTAGAGAGAGTGGAAGGGAAGGCGGGGGTGGGGGGAGAAACATGCATAGGAGAGATACACATCCATAGGAGGCAGTTGGGGTAGGGATACTGCAACCCAGGAATCAAACCCGCGTCTCCTTGGTCCATGGGCTGATGTTCTAACCACTGAGCCACTGGCGAGGGCTGAAATGAAAACTTTTTCATTAAAAGCAGTCCGTGGTGGGTAGTCCCTTTCAAATGTTATGGTCAGAACTAGTTAACATTGGAATTGTGTCCTAGAAGCGACAGATTGGACAAGAAGGTTAAGGCATGGGCCCGAAATGAGATTTGTGGCAACTAAAGATCTGAGGCGAGGTAAGGACCAAGGGGTAGAGGAAAGGACCAACCTTACTGCGTCTCAGATGAAGCTGGCAGAGGGTTTCCCTGGGCGAAGGGGTGTAGCCCCTTTGCCTGATCATA
Source organism: Nyctalus aviator (assembly GCA_036971965.1). Classification (NCBI taxonomy): domain Eukaryota; kingdom Metazoa; phylum Chordata; class Mammalia; order Chiroptera; family Vespertilionidae; genus Nyctalus; species Nyctalus aviator. Next base: position 9,682,934 of record CM072926.1, on the reverse strand, counting down.
GATCTGTTTTATCCTCTTCAGCCTCTCCACTGGGGTTACTGTAGGTGCAACAGGTTTTACCAGTGACACAGACTCGCCCTCTGGTGGCCCCTGGCATGTACTGCTGCCACCTCCCTGTGGTGTTATGGCCAGCAGGAATCCTAAAATCTCCCCATGGGGTTTTATGGAGGAATTTTTAGCTGTTAGGAGCCTCTTGTTTCCCTAGATCTAAGGGGATCCTAAGCTCTCCTTCCTGAAGCAGGCTTCTCTGGCTTTCTTAGGCAGGAAGGGGGAAGGGTCAAAGGTTCCCTCTGAGTCTTTTCTTTCCTAATGAACAGTCCCAAATCAATATCCCAAAAAAAGCAGCTTCAGGGTGGCAGAATCTTGGTCCCTTCAGTAATTTCTTTGTCATTTAACTTAACTTAGTAAAACTCTAAAGTTTCAAGTTACCAAAGACTTTGGAAAACTGTGTTTAATAATATGTAATTATTACTGAAAAGCTTTATAAAAAACTCTTTAACTATAACTATTTATTAGTTCTTAGCAATTCTATAACATTTCAAAGTCAATTATTATCCAAATATTTTTTTTAAATTTTCAGTCTTTTTTTTAATATATATATTTATTGATTTTTCACAGAGAGGAAGAGAGAGGGATAGAAAGTTAGAAACATCAATGAGAGAGAATCATCAATCAGCTGCCTCTTGCACACCCCCTGCTGGGTATGTGCCCACAACCAAGGTATATGCCCTTGCCCGGAATCGAACCCAGGACCTTGCAGTCCGCAGGCCGATGCTCTATCCACTGAGCCAAACCGGTCCCGGCCAAGATATTTTCTTGACAAATTTTGTAATGGAGTTAAATAGCATGAACTTAGTTTTGTAAACACAGGAAAAGCTAACATATATTTCATGTTAATAACTCTAAAAGAATCAAACTTAAGCCAGCTTTAATATAAAATATTTTCCCAGATCATATAATCCTGAGAAACATTTGGGATAGTTTCTATTTCTTAATTTATATAAGCATTTAATTCATTTAAGCCAATAAAATATTACAACCTAGTAACTGCAATCCAGAGGCAGAAAACATATCAGATACAATTAACAAACACAGCTATTACAAATTAAAACATAAAGAGAATCCATCCCTGCCGAGATTCTTGTCCCAGCATGAACAAAGGATTCTGCAATCTGGAGAAAGGAGCTGATGCGTAGATGATTAAGAAGGAGTCCAAAGATGAAAAATAATTTTGAAAAGAATTGGGAGTCAGAGGATCTTCAGCTAAAGGAGCTGAAAGACTACCTCCTTGTCTAGGATCCTGTGCTATTTATTAACACAATTTTTCCTAAGGCAAGGTGGAGACATACACTTCAAAGGGTACGGTTTCAAAGGGTAGGTTTACAAAAGCATTTTCAGTTTGGGGAATAGCCTACAACTTGTTCAGGTGTTTGGCCAACAGGAGGCAGTAACATGCCCTGAGCTTCTGGAGGCAGACAATCCTATTCAGGTTTGAGGGAGGTGCTGTTTAGCCTTCAACAGGTAAAATACATTTGACTCAATCCTTATTGAGCTTCCAAGCTTCACCAACTTTTTGATGAAACTCTTCTAATATATGACATGTTGGAATTGGTTCCCGGCAAATCCCTTGACAACTTTTAGGGTGACTGAAGAAGGAGGGAAGATATCAGGCAGGGACAACTTTAGTTGTTTGTGCTTTTTATTTTATTTTATTTAAACTATCGCCTTTTTCTTTTTTTAAAATATATTTCTATTTATTTTAGAGAGGAAGGAAGTGTGAGAGAGAAACAAACATCAGTGAGAAAGAATCAATGATCAGCTGCTTCCTGCAATTGAGATTGAACTCACAGCCCGGGCATGTGCCCTGACTGGGAATAGAACAATGGCATCCTGGTTCCTAGGCGGACACTCAACCACTGAGCCATGCTGGTTGGACTGCTCGTGGTTTTTGTTTGTTTGTTTTTGTTTTTAATATATTTGTATTGATTTCAGAGGAAGAGAAAAGGAGAGAGATAGAGAAACATCAATGATGAGAGAGAATCATTGATTGGCTGCCTATTGCACTCCCCTCCGTCCCTGACTGGGAATGGAGCCTGCTACTCAGGCATGTGCCCTTGACTGGAATCAAACCTGGGACCTTTCGGTTCTCTGGCTGACTCGCTATCCACTTAGCCAAACCGGCTAGGGCTGTTTCCCTTTTGTTGGGTCCAAGTTCCTCAGCCAGGGACCTGACCTCTTTGGATGTGGGAATTGGAAGACAGTACGAGTGGCCCTGGGAAGGTGGGTCAAGCTTTATTTCAGTGGTCGGCAAACTCATTAGTCAGCAGAGCCACATATCAACAGTACAACGATTGAAATTTCCTTTGAGAGCCAAATTTTTTAAACTTAAACTTCTTCTAACGCCACTTCTTCAAAATAGACTCGCCCAGGCTGTGGTGTTTTGTAGAAGAGCCACACTCAAGGGGCCAAAGAGCCGCAATGGCTAGCAGGCCGCAGTTTGCCAACCACCGGATTTATTGCAGACAAAGCAGCCACAACCGGCTGGCCAGTGGCACCTTATATACTCACTCAAAGAGCAGTGGCCTCGAGCCAGTTAGTGACCCCTGTGCTCATTAACATAGCAGGTCATGTGAGAAAGCACCTGCACAGCACCTATAGTGCTACTGCTGAGTCATGGCCCTCACGCATGCAGATGGCCAAGGGCCTTGACAGTAATTCTGCTGTGTCACTGCCCTCATGCATGCGCATGGCTGGTGGGCCTTTAGCCTCCGGAGCACTCTGGTCAGGCAGGGCCCCACTTTGGTCCTGTGTGGAGGGGGCGGGCTCTGGTGTGAGGACCTGGAAGCTTATTGGCTGATGATGTCTGCTCCTCCTTCTTCATCCCACCTGTAGGGAGTGTCCCCTGAATTCCTTCTATTCTGCCTCACGACTTTCCTAAATCCGGGGGGAGGGGAGACAGGCGAGGTCACCAGTCCCTGGGTCCAGGCAAAGCTGAAAGGTCCTGAAGTGGGAACAAGTGGACTTCAATGGCCTCTTGGAACGGGAGGCCCCTCCTGCCTCCTGTCTGGGCCTTATCTCCCCACCGTGGCCCTGACCCCTCCACAGAGGGTAGGCGCCAAACCAGCGGCCTGCTGGGAGAATCCAGGATCTTTACTGAAGGCGCCCTGGGACCCCATCGCCCTCTAACCCCACACCTATAAGTTGTGGAGAGGCAGGAGGCAGGTGCCTGAACAGCAGGACGGACCTGGTGTCACAGAGGAAGTCCCCAAGGAGGAGGGTCCTGCACATACTTCGCTGGTTGTCTGTGAGAATGGGGGCTCTGAGGGAGGCAGGGTATGGATCCTGAGCACCCCACCCCTGCTTCCCCTGTCATCTGTGTGGCCTCAGGAAGGTACCTCACCCCACTCCACCCACCGCCATTTGCGCATTAATGCAAGCATTCCCAGACCACAGGGCTCCTCCAGGGTGCTCTCCTCAAGGAGCAGGCGTGGGCGCAGTCATGTAGTTTTATTGACTTGCAACAAGAAAAGTAGACAGGATTCACATTCAAAGGCTCGCGCTCCCACCCTCCTCCCCAAAGAGAGGCTTAGCTGTTGCTCATATGCAATATGTGGTTAACTACACATTGACTTGAGCTTTGCAGCTGGCTACACTTACCTAGCTGGTTCCTGTCAAGGGCATCCTGTTTATACCGATTAGGGCCCCCTTATGACTGGGTGCCCGTGTTGGCACTGAATGGAAGCTCAGGGCACATATGTGTCTCCTGGGGTCTTAGCCACACCCTCCTGGGGAGCACATTGCTGCTGTGAGCTGGTCAAGGGCTGAAAGGAAAGGGAGATGAGGTGGCGGTGGGCTGGGAGAGACCCAGGAACAATCCAGAGGGGATGAGAGGGATGGCTTGGGCCCCTGGAGGGTTTCTACTGGGTGTGGCCAGGGGTGCAGAAGGCCAGCCCTGGACTAAAAGTCCAGAAACGAGGAAGGAGGAGGGGACCCCCACCATCTGGAGGTGTCCCACCACTCAGACCTCTGTGTGCAGACAGCCCTTGGCCACACTCCCAAGGAAGAGCTGGTTGTTGCCGCCACCTGCTGGGCGGTTTAGGGAGATTCTGTTCGCAGGCCGGGGATCCCACAGAGGGGATAGTAACCACAGGCTTTGTTAGCTTCCTTAGCTAAAGATCTGTGTGCTCCAAAGCTTGGCCACACTGAATTCCTGTTTTTCTGGCAGAAAAATGGGTTGCTGCTCAGATCTTTCAAGGCAAATATCTTTAAGAAAAGACTTCTAGCCCTTGCCAGTGTGGCTCAGTTGGTTGGAGCATTGTCCTGTGCAACGAAAGGTTGGGGTTCAGTTCCTGGTCAGTGCCTGTACAGAAGGCAACTGATGTTCTCTCTCACATCGATGTCTCTCTCTCCCTTCCCCTCTCTCTAAAATCAATAAGCATATCAACGGGTGAGGATGCGAAACAAAAAAGAAAAGACTTCCATGATGAAAATGTTTAATTAGCTTTATCTTGCATGCGCACATAATTAAATGAGCCAATATTAAGTCTACAATTTGAGTTGGACCAATGCATACAGTCACATAAGCACCACCATAGTCCAACTAGACAACTTTCCACCACCCCTTTGCAATCAGCCCCAGGTACCCGCTGGGGAGAGGCAGGAAAGACCCAGAAGGGAGAGAGGAGGAAGAAGAGCTGAGTTCCGGCCCAGCTGTTCCTTGTGTACATCCTGAAGTGAGGGCTTTTCACCTCCATTTGCCCTACAGGGACCCTGCAGTCCAGCAGCGAGTTGCTGTCTCAGGGGCACACAGTCAGACTGCAACCAGACACAATGGGTCCGAGACCGCCTGTCACTACTTGAGCCAAATTCAGCAGAGACACGATTGAATCACATGTGAGTATTTATTCCAATAACTATCGTGTTTCCCTGAAAATAAGACATCCTCTGAAAATAAGACCTATTTACAGGTTTCCTTCTGAGTGAAATATAAGGCATACCCCCGAAAATAAGAACACCCCCCCCAGGGTAAACATGAGAGATTTGGTCCAGTGATTCTGAAAGCAATGGAGTCACAAGAAATTCACCAGGAAATTCAGAATTGGATTGTTATGATGATGTTCCAGAAGATGATGACATGATTGTCATTGAATAAATGAGTAAATTCTTGATACTGTAGGATTCACACTTTGTCTGGTTTGTGTTGTCAAGTATCGTACTACTATACTGTATACAGGTAATAAATTTCCTTTATTTTCATTTAACAATAAATGTGTACCGTATTCGTCTATTTGTAAAAATAAGACATCCCCTGAAAATAAGACCTAGCGCATCTTTGGGAGCAAAACTTAATATAAGACACTGTCTTATTTTCAGGGAAAAAGATAGAGGCTCAGTGCATGAATTCATGCAATGGAGAAGTGGTCTCTCAGCCTGGCCTGCCCCTTCTCACAGTCCGGGAGCCCTCTGGGGTGGGAGGCAACCCAGTGATCAGGGGAAGGTGACACCCCATCATACTTCTGCTGCCATTGCTGGTGGAGAAAGCCTCAGCCGGTCCAGGGTACCTGAGCCTTGGGCATCCCTGGGCGGCTGGGCAGCTGCCATCCAAGGCTTGCGTGCACCTCCGGCCAGCCTTGGGCAACTGGGCGCTGTGGAGACTAAACACCACCATCTTATGGCTGTGGGTAACCCCATCTTTGAGGGCATGGCAGTCATTTAGCATATTCCCTCCTTATTGTCTGTGGGCCACACCATCTTTGAGGGTGGGGCAGTCAATTAGCATATTTCCTCCTTATTGTCAGTGGGCCCTGTCACCTTTGAGGGTGGGGCAGTCAATTAGCATAGTCCCTCCTTATTGGCTGTAGGGGCTGCTATCTTTTGGACTGCATGAGGGTCAATTAGCATATTCCCTCTTTATTAGATAGGATGCCAGCAGTGTGGGTAGAGCAGTCAGTCACCTTGGGAATTCTACTCTGACCCCTCGCCAGTTGGCAGGTTATAGACACACGAGGGAGAAGTTAGCTATGTGCAGCTGCAAGTATAACAGGGAAAGGGGAGGGCAGGGTCTGCAGTCCAGCCTTCAGGAGCTCAAAGTGCCCGAATAAGGTGGCCAGCCTTCTGTGATGTACAAACAGCTCAGTCCGTTCCTGGGGCCGGAGAATAGTCAGCGTTCCTGAGACAAACTCACGGAGTGGGTCAGGGTCCGGGCTGGGCACCAAACCAAAGTGTCCTGTCCTTGGTCTGTTCTCAAATGTAGTTCTTTTCTGAGTCACGGACCCACCCACGCATCTGATCTTCTTACAGCCTTGTCTCCTCCTCCCGTTCCCCAGGGTCTGTAAGGAAACTCTTATCGACAGTGAGGGGAATCATCACTAAACACCTGAGGCTCTGTTCTTCTCACCTACTATCCAGACCACAGCAGGCCTGGCCGGCATGGTAACAGGGCTCAGTATCAACCTATGAACAAAGAGGTTAAGGTTCAATTCCCCATCAGGACACATGCCAGGGGCTGTGGACTCGATCTCCAGTGTGGAGCATGCAGGAGGCAGCCAATTCATTATTCTCTCTCATCATTGATGTTTCTATCTCTCTCTTCCTTCCTCTTTGAAAGCAATCAATAATAGTCTTTTGGGGGGAAATACCCCAGCAGGACCCATCATCACCCCAGACACCAGGCTGCAAACCTGTGCCTTTCCTCCTCGGCTGGCACAGGTGATGTCAGTGCTGCCCCCTCCTGGAAGCTCACCGCAGTTCCCAGGCAATTGGCTCCTCTGTCCTTGGGGAGCCTGGTTTGGGGTCCTCACAAGGGTCCCAGCTCAAGGTCCTGGTTGAACTCAGCAGAGACAGTTCAGGTCCTGTGACCAGACTCTCCCTACCCTGCCTTCCCATGTGTCCCTGTCACCATCCCCGCCCTCAGGTCCTTTGAAGCCAACCAAAGACCAGCCGGACACAACTCCAGCTGCCCAGCTTCAGGCAGCCCTCCCCATCAGTCCGCAGTCTGGCCAGCATCTGGTGGCCTAGCTGATTAGAGGCCTCTGGGAAGAGCTAAGACTTTCTCTTCCCAACCCCCAACTCTCTGCCTAGCTCCAAATCATGGACCCGATGGGAGCCTCCTCTCTGACATGTGGAAACTGAGGCTCAGGGGCAGGCTGCCTGATGACCCACCAGGACCGAGCTGCTCCGGGAACAGTCTGGACTCTGTCCCACCAGCACCTGGCCCAGAGCCTCAGATCAGAGGTGCGGGAGCCACGTGGCTCCGATGAACACGGACATCAGTGGCACCACCTCTGGGTGCAGACCTGTGTGAACAGGTGGCAGCCACACACAAGAGGTGACCTCGGGAAAGGGGAAAGCGCCCTTTCTGTCCAGCTCAGGGAGTGGGGCTGCAGCCCAGGCCGGCCCGGGGCCGGATGCTGCCCAGTGTGGTGCAGGGCAGGTCCAGAAGAATCCAGTCCTCTGCCACCTGGACCCCCAGGGCCTTTCCTGGTCCCCACACGATGGGCCTTCAGGGCCTTCACGTGTTTTAGCTCATTTGCCTCCAGCACTGAGACCACTCATTCCATCAGCACCCCATACATAGTTTCCTGCAGAACCCCACACCCCCAGATTGCAGGCCTACTCTCCAACAAGAAACTCTGATCACCATGGGTGTGGCCCCTGGATGACTTTGACAGGACTCGGTTCTGTGCCCATTTTCCAGGAGATCACAGGGAGGGGTGGCATACCCCAGAGTGCCACCCTGGCCTGGAAGTGGGGTGCAGGTCACCTGCACCCAGTGCCCATGGGCCTGCACGGAGCGCCCTCAGGAGGACCCATGTGGGCACAGAGGAAGGGCTGTCCCCTCACAGCCCCCTTAGCCCAGCAAAAGGCCCGCTGAGCATCCCTGATAAGCCAGCACTCACTGTATCTGTCACTGCCGCTGGCTGAGCGCCTGGAGATCCCTGGGCCAGACAAGGGGAAGCGGGGTGCCCGGCCTCCTCCCTGCTCCCCCAGTGTGGGCGTCTCAACCCCAGGCCCCCCATGTCCCTTTCCTTCCTTGCACCCCCACCGGAGGAGCCCTTGTTCCCCGGTGTCCCCAGCACAGCCTGCACTGGGAACGTGGAAATGCGCTTGTGCAAGGTGAGCAATCCAGGGAGCTCAGCCCCCAACCACAGAGGCAACCCTGAGAGTGTAGGGCAGAGAGAGACAGAGGAGGGCGCTGACCGGCCCCTCTCTGTTCTCACATGGAGGAAGGGAAGAATTCTGGCTGCAATCAGATGGTTAAGGGTGAAAGGGAAGGAGGAGTGAGCTCCCACACTGGTGTCCACAGCGGGGAGGCTCAGGTGAGTGGGCAGAGGCCCTCCCAACGGACCTGCCAGTCTGCACCGTGGGCAACAAAGCTCGGGCATGGACACTGTGCCCAGGAGACAAGCCGCACGCACAACAGCCAGAGGCACAGAACCAGTGCACACCGGACCTGAGCAGTGACAGGAAGCTCGCTTGGCCACCGCTCATCCAAGAGGCTGACGCATTGGACGAGGGCCTGGGGCCGTCAGTGTGGCAGGTGTACACCTGTCCCCTGAGAGTTTTCCGATGTCCACATGTGTGTGCGCAGTGCAGCCTGAGGCTGAGGATGGGGCTGCGGAGGGCGGGCAGCCCCGTGGTCAGAGGGCCCCAGGGTGTGGGGCTAAGGGTCTATCTACGTTGTGACCCGATGCCGGGTACCTGGCTGCCCCTAAAATTATCCTGGCTTATAGGTCAATGCTCAACTGCTGAGCCGCTCTGGCTGGGTTAGTCGTCTTTTAAATGCTCTGTGTTGCTTTCTGTGTCCTGAATTCCCATGACCACTCCCGGGGGAGATACAGCCCTAGGCACCAGGGGCTGAGGAGGGGGTGTCCCCAAAGCCAGGCCAGTGCTCAGGGCCGGGTCCCCACAGTGACACACAGTGGCTGCGTGGCTGCCCCTGGAGCCCTCCCTCCCCCTCGGTGAGGTCCACAGCGGGACACACGGCCACAACAACATGTGCTCTTCACACACTTTAATGAGGGGCAGTGCCCACCACCACCCCCTGGGCTGGAGAGGAGATAGTTGGGGGGCTGAGGGCAAGGAGTATGGGAGGTGGAAAGGGCAGACACTGGGCAGGAAGCCGTGGTCTGGGGACAGGAGGCGGCAGGATTCTCCTTGGCCCCAGGTGGCAGCCGGAGGGATAGGATCAGGGCTCCTTGGGGATGTGCTGGTGGATCCAGTGCAGGTAGGATGTGACGCGGGTGTAGATTCGGGGCCTGTTGGGGTCACCACAGCCGTCACCCCAGCTGACCACACCCACCTGCATCCATGTGCCGTCGACCTTGCAGACCAGGGGCCCTCCAGTGTCGCCCTGTGGAGGAGGGGGGTCAGCAAGGGGCTGCAGAGGCTGAGGGGGTGGACCTTGGGAAAGGACATGGGCGCACCTTGCAGGAGTCGATGTTCGTGGTCCCGGAACAGATCATGTCCTTATGGATGATCCGGACGTTGTCCCCCGTGTAGAGGCCAGCATGGTATTTGGAATCACATTCGCTCTTTTCCACGATGGGAACCTTCACCTGCTTCAGGGGGTGCGGCGGGGGGAGGGGCACTGAGGCGAGAGGAGAGCATTCAGCACCAGGGAGGAGGCCAGCACTGACCTAGCCTGCTGACAGGACCCCTCCCCCAATGGAAACCCAGAGTTGGGTCTTGAGTGTGACTGGTCTCACTCCCCCAAGCCCTCCAACGATTGCTGACACTCACCTTCCTCTTGCACATCACCCCAGCATGTCACCCAGCTTGGGATGCCAGGAGGGAATGTCTCAGAGGCAGGGGGCAGAGCCACCCTCTGTAGTTTGCAGGAAACCCTCACAGGTTCCTCCAGCTCCAGCAGGGTGATGTCTGCCCCGTTCTTGACGGTGAAGTAGTTGGGGTGCACGATGACCCGTTTGATGGGCAGCAGCTTGTCCCGGAAATAGAGGTGCTGCTCTCGCAGCTGCACCCTAAGGTCCACAGGATCTTTGATTTCCCTGGAGGGAGGGGCACTTACTCAGGGGACTGAGTTGCCTCATGTCTACCCAGGAGGGAGTGAGGATGCAGTCCCAGCCCCAGCCCCCACCCATCAGGCCCCATGGGCACTCACGGTCCCACGCAGTGCGCAGCGGTCAGCACCCAGTGGGGGTGGATGAGGGAGCCTCCGCAAAAGTGTATGCAGAATTCCTCTTTGCGTCTCAGGCTCTCCTGCCAGGGCCACTTGCTTCCAGGGGTCTCCTGCCCCCACCACGATGCCCACTCTCTCCAGGTCCTGGCTCGGAACTGGGGCAGGAAACATCCTCAGGGCAGCACAGGACACAGCCCGGCCCCAGTGCCCACACAAACCTGGGCTTCTGTGAGTCCACCACCCCTTGTGGAGCCTGTGGGGGGCAGGGGAAGTGGAGGGACAGGGCTGAGCAGGGTCAGGACTCACCAGGGGCCGCGTTGCCCGGGCTCAGCAGGAGGGGCAGTGCCAACACCAGCAGCCTCAGCATCTGGAAGGAGCCAGGAGGGGCTGCTTGACCCAGGGGGACTGAGCCCAGCGGGGGTCTGCAGGGTGTGGGTACAAATTGAGTCGGGGACCCCGGGATGAGGGGTCAGTTCAGACCCGGAGTCTGAGGTCCTGCTGCTCCAGATGTGAGGCTCAGCTACTCAGTGCACTAACCCTATGAGGCGGGGTCTGCTGGGGTGCTTACCTTGACAGGTTGCTGCTGCTATTGCCCCAGCCCACTCTCCCCTCCCATTTATCCTTCCAGATGGGGTGGGGGTCAGAGGAGGGTTGCTGGATCCTCCAATCCAGGGTGGAGGAAGTGGATGATTCAGACCAAGGCTTCCATGTGACCTCTACCCCCACCAGCAGGCACCCATCTGGTGTCACATGAGGAGGGCACACAGCCAACTAGAGGCCAAGCCACCATCACTCCACCCTGAGGTGGGCCCAGCCTCCCTGGACTCTGGAGGCTGAGATGCCTAGTCCACTCGGAGGACGGGGGGGTGGGGTGGGAGCTCTAGCATCCATGCGTGTCTCTATGTATCATGGCTCCCTGATCCTGCCATGGATTCAGAGCTGGACATTTGAGTGAACCTCTCTGTCAACCAGCTGAGCCCTGGCAGGGAAATAGCTCCCCTTCCAGCTGCTGGGGTTACATTCCTCTCCTCTGCCAGCAGAGGCTGAGGGGGTGGGCCTTGGGAAAGGACATGGGCGCACCTTGCAGGAGTCGATGGGTGGAGGGCAGTGAGAAGCCCTCCACCAGGCCTCCAGGCACAGGTGCGCCCAGGAACCGTGGTGCTGTCCGGCTAAGCAACCAGCTGCTCCCACCCTGCCTGTTTCCAGAAGAGGAATCATGACTGAGGGCCACCCTCAGAGAAGCAGGGAGGTGCTCATGGGGCAGTGCCACAGACCGTGGTCACTCCTCTCCACCCCTCTGTATTCACAGGGCTCAGCCCTCCCCCCTCACCGCCAGGGAGGGGCTGGCAGACTCCTTGTGAGCTCTGGGAGGGAACAGCCCCACGTCCTCACCCTGCTGCCCCCAGGCCCCAGGATGGCAGATCCCATTCCAACATCCATGTCTGGATGCCACCTGAGCAGTTCCGCTGATCACAGTGGAGTCTATTTGGGATCTGAGTGCCATTATCCTGGGACAAGCAGAGGGAAGTGACAGTGAGATAACAAATCCTTATGCCAATTCCCTCTGGCCACTCCCCCAACTAGGCCCCACTACTCCTGGTCCCCGGTTCATCCATCCCACCTCCTCACTCTCCCCTCGGCCTACTGGTCACGGGTTCCCCAGCCAGCCTCCCCGCTCATGGCATTCCGGAACTGCCTGCATTCCCCACTCCATCCAGGTCACCATCAGGGAAGAGGTGAGAACAAGAACCATCGACTGACAGAGGGTTCCCAGGCAGAGGGTTCCTGGAGCTCACACAGGGCATGGGCTGCTTCATGTTCCTCCCAGCCAATCTTTATTTGAGTTGCCTGCTTTCTTATTGTGGAGGTGAAGAGTTCTTTTTATATTTGGACTAGAGGCCCAGGGCAAGAAATTCATGCATGATGGGGTGTCCCTCAGCCCAGTCTGCACCCTCTCCAATCTGGAACCCCTTGAAGGACGTCCAACCATCAGTTTAGGCCCGATCCCACAGGCAGTCAGACATCCCTCTCACAATCCAGGACTGCTGGATCCCAACCGCTCACCTGTCTCTGCCTGATTGCCCCTAACCACTTCTGCCTGCCAGCCTGATCACTCCCTGATCACTCCCCTGCCAGCCTGATTGATGCCTAACTGCTCCCCAGCCAGCCCGATTGCCCCTAACTGCCCTTCCCTGCCAGCCTGGACACCCTCAACTCTCCTTCCTTGATGGCCTGGTCTCCTCCAACTGCCCTTCCCTGTTGGCCATCCTGTGTTGGCCATCTTGTGTCCACATGGGGGCAGCCACCTTGTGTCTTAGAGTGATGGTCAATTTGCATATTATTCTTTTATTAGATAGGATAACAGTCCTTTATCGGATATGTGTTTTGCAAAGAATTTCTCCCACTCAGGTTTATCTTTTCATTCTACTAACAGTATCTTTCACAAAGCAGAAGTTTCTCATTTTTATGAAGTGCATGGATCATGTCTTGGGTGGTGTATCTAAACTTATCATCACATACTGACTTTGGCAACACACCTACTAGTACTAACACTCATCACCAAACTCAAGGTCATCTAGATTTTCTTCTATATTATCTTCTAGAGGTGTTATAGGTTTGCATTTTACACTCAGGTTTATTTTGTATTAATGTTTGTGAAAGGTCTGTGTCAAGATTCACTTTGGCAGGTGGCTATATACTTGCTGGTTACTCTTGGTTGAAAAGACTATCTTTCCCCCCATGGAATTGCCTTTGCTTCTTTGTCAAAGGTCAGTTGACTATTTGTATGGGTGTATTTCTGGGCTCTTCATTCTAGTCTAATGAGTTGTGTGTCTCTTCTTTCATCAATATTATTACAGTTCTGTAGTAAGTCTTAAAGTTAGTCCTCCAATTTTGTTTTTTGTCTTCAATATCATGTTGGCTTTGCCCAAGCCAGGTGGTTCAATTGGTGGGAGCATTGTCCCTTACACAAAAAGGTGGCAGGCTTGATTCGGATCAGGGCACATACCTATATTTTGGGTTTGATTCCCAGTCGGGGCCCATATGGGAGACAACCGATCCATGTTTCTCTCTCACATCAATGTTTCTCTCTCTCCCTTCTTCCTTTTTTCTAAAAAATAAAATCAACAAAAACATATCTCAAATGAGGATTAAAAATTGTATATCAAGTTGGCTTTTCTGTATCCTTTGCTCTTCTACATAAACTTTAGAATCAGCTTGTTGACATCCACAAAATAACTTGCCAGGGTTTTGATTGGGGTTGTATAGAATCTCTGATCAAGATGGGAAGATATGGCATCTTAATAAAATTGTCTTTCTATCTATGAACATGGCTATCTCTCCTTTCATTTAGATCTTTGATTTCTTTCATCAGAGTTATGTAGGTAGATCTTGTACATATTTTGTTAAATTATTCTTAAGTACTTCATTTTGGGGATGCTAAAGTGAAAGGTATTGATTTTAATTTCAAATTTCAATTTTCCATTATTGGTATATAGCAGTATATAACAATCTATACTAATAAAAGTGTAAGGTCAGAGCCATCTCCACAGAGGCAGCCACAGCAGCGGGGGGCCTCTCTGTGGGGGGCCTCGCCTTGGGCCTGGCCTGGCTCATCCCAGACGTGGCACTGCTTCAGGCGGCCGCACAGGTGGCAGGTGAGGGCCGAGTAGACGATGCCGCTGCCCAGGTCGTCCCCGAAGGGGGCTGTGGCCCGCTCCAGGGCGAGCGGGCACTTCTGGCTGTCCGTTCCCCGTGCCCCTGGCTCCAGACCGGGGCGCTCCAGGGAGCCAGTGAGGGGGAGCGAGTTCTGAGGGTTGGGTGATGGCCCCGTGTCCAGCTCAAAGGTGAACAGGGGGAGAGGGGCAGGGACCCCAGGGCTGCCAGCAGTGAGGTCCTGGAAGGGCCTGTAGCCCCCCTCCCCGCTGCTGGCCTCAGCCCCAGGAGGCCCTGGGCACACAGCCCCGCTGGCCAGCAGGGTGGAGAAGGCCTTGTACCCGGCTTCCCCGGGGGGGCCGCCCGCCTGGTCGCCTCGGGCACCGCCCTGCCGCACTGCGGATGCAAACTGCCTGTAGCCCCCGGGGGCCGAGGGGGCGGCCGCCCGGAGCCAGAGGACGCTCTGCCAGAGGCCCTGCTCCCAGGTCTCTGGCTCAGGCTGGAGCGCAGCGGGCGGACAGGAGGGCAGGGGGGCAGGGAGGACGCTGGGGTCCCTGTCTCCCTGGTCCTCGGCCAGCTGCGGGTCCGAGGGCGGGCGCAGCAAGCTGCCGAAGCTGTGGTACGCGGGGTTGTTGGCGATGACAGTGACAGCCAGGCGGGCGGGGCTCTGCGTCCAGGTGGCCTGAGGGCGCTCTGGGTTGGAAGGCTGCTCCCTGCCCTGAAGGGCAGCCTCCTGAGTTGCCTCACCTGGCAACTCAGCCCCAGGCACCTGAGCACTGGCACCTGCCGAGGGCGGGAGAAGACAGGGCTCCCCCGAGCCTGGCAGGCAGGAGCCCCCCTCCGCACCCCCGAGGAGGTCCAGGAGCAGGTGCTCCGTCATTCGGGCCGCGATGCCCACCCTCCCCTCCTGGAAGCCGGCCCCGCTGCTCTCGGGCGAGGGACAGAGGCTCCCTCCATCTTCCTCCTCCTGCTCCTCCTCCTCACTCTCCACCGGGGCCTCCAGCAGCTCCACGCACGTCACCCCAGGGCTCTTCCCCCACATGGGCACCTGGAACAGAGAGACACCGGTGAGCAGAGCGGAGAGGCCTCAGTGAGCTGTGGGAGGGCTGTGGGCCCTGCTGTCACCTGCCGGAGTCAGACCAGCCACTGCGGCTCCTGGAGCCTCAGCCCCTGGGACAGAGTGAGGCCGCCATGAAGCTAAGCTGCTGAGGCTGAAGGCAAAGTGGCCGCTGTCGTCTGCAGCTCCTCCACCCCGTGGGTCTGGCCCGGCCTGTGACTTGCTTTGGGCACAGAAAGTGGCACAAGTGACACTGTGCCAGCGGGCCAGCCCGCGGGAGGAGGACAGGCTCAGTCACTCCAGGGCCGGGCGAGAGCCAGACCACCGCGGAACACACAGGCCGAAACCGGTTTGGTTCAGTGGATAGATCGTCGGTCTGCGGAATGAAAGGTCCCGGGTTCGATTCCGGTCAAGGGCATGTACATTGGTTGAGGGCACATCCCCAGTTTCTCTCTCATCGACGTTTCTAGCTCTCTATCCCTCTCCCTTCCTCCCTGTAAAATATCAATAAAATATATATTTTTTTAAAAAAGAAAAGAAAAAAAGAGGAACACAAAACAGCCGAGTCCCCTCTCCCTGGTCTCCTGGCCTCCTGGCCTCCTGCCCGGGTGCAGGCATCTCTCCAGGGATGACAATCAGGTGACTGCAGGGGCCATCTCCTCCCAAGGGAGGGACCCCGCCCACGGCTGAAAGTGGCTCTGAAAGCCTGGGGGAGGGGGTCGCCTCAGGCCCCCGATGACCACACTGGGCTGCAGAAGCCGCCTGTGCTGGGGCCTTCCTGACGCTCAGGTGCACATCCAAAGCCCGTGAGCATCTAACGCCCAGACGCAGGAATGCTGGTTCCTGCCAGGAGCTCCACAGCACCGGACCGGCCACGCCTACCTGGGCCTCCCGGATGACCACCGCCACGACGGGGCTGCGGGCCGGGCTGGGGATCCGGTCCCACCACTCTTTCTTGATCCTGGAAAAGAGAAGGGAAGCGCGCTGGTCTCTCCTCCCGTAGAAATGACCACATCGCCAGTTCCTCCCAGGGGCCAGGACCATGCGGGTTGGTTTGGGATGTCTCGTGGAACAGGGCCTCCTGCCAACCCCATTCACAGATGAGCAGACTGAGGCTCCCGGGGCTGAAGGGACAGCTGGCGGCAGAGGAGCCGGTTGGTGCCCCAGCATTCTGCTCCCGACTCGCCGCCTCTGTCCTCAGTGGGAACAAGCCCAGGGAAGCAGGAGGCACTCGGGCTGCAGAGAATTCGGGTGCTCCCATCAGCAGTCCCGCACGGAGCCGCTGGGAGCCAGGACAGGGGAGGCCTGAGAGGCTGAGGAGACCCTGGGAGAAACAGGTTCCTTCCTCCCCCGGTCGGCCTGGAGCCATGGCGTGTCAGCTCTGAGGGAAGGTCCTCAGATGCCCTGGGTCAGCCTCCGCTGACTCCACTCAGTCAGTCAGCATGCCATGCTGAGCTCCTACAGATAACACTCCCTGTGCCAGGCCCCGGGGACACAACAGTGAACAAGACAGACAAAAGCCAAGACCAGTTTGGCTCAGTGGATAAAGCTTCAGCCTGTGGACTGAAAGGCCCCAGGTTCGATTCCAGTCAGGGGCATGTACATTGGTTGCGGGCACATCCCCAGTAGGGGGTGTGCAAGAGTTTCTCTCCCATCGATGTTTCTAATTCTCTATCCCTCTCCCTTCCTCTCTGTAAAAAATCAATAATATATATATATATATTTTTTTTTTTAAAGCCCCGCCCTCATGTAGCTGACCTCCAAGAAGAGGAGTCAGACAGAAATAACCACAGGACACGAATGACGGCATCCAGCGCCACGAGTGAAAACGGAGAAGATAAAGGAATAGAGAGGAATGGGGGGTGGTCCCGGAGGGCCCCTGAGGAGGCGGCCTCTGAGTGGGACTGAGAGTGGAAAAGGAGGGAGCCAGGACGATGCCGGAGAAAGGGCTTGCAGGCAGGGGCACAGCGAGTGAAAGGTTTGGAGGGAACCTGCTTGGTGCGTTCACATAACAGCAAGAGGCTGGAGTGCTGGACAGTGAGTGGGTCTGGGAGGACAGGCGATGGGGAAACTGAGGCTCAGAGGAGCGAAAAGGCCAGCCCACGGGGGCTGGGAGGTGTCAGGGACAAGACACAGAGAGGAAAGCCTGCAACCCCTGCCCACTCACTGTGCGCCCAGTCAATCCTCGGCCGTCACTAATCCTCACATGGCGAGGGAGGACTCGCTAGTCCCATTTCAGAGAGGGGAGGACTGAGGCTCTGAGGCACCATGTTTCCTGAAAACCAGGCTCCTTCTGCGCCCACGCCACTGTGATCCAAGACTCTCTCAGACTCTTAGGACTGAACACCTTCCCGCTCTCTCAGTTCACAGAGGAGGAGCCAGTCACACAGCTGCCAGCGCCAAGGCCAGACCAGAGCCCAGGTCTCCCACTGTCAGGGCAATTGGCTAGAATTCCTCAGTCTATTGTCAGCCCCCAACTGCCTGGACCACACCCCGGGCATATCCACCTCCCTCTCACAAGAGAAGGCCCCTCCCAGCCCCTCCATGGCCAGCTCCTTCCCCAGGCAGGCCTCAGCTCCAACATCCTCTCCTCCTTGCAACTCCCCACCTCTGACACAACCCCTAGGACATCTGGGCCTGCCCCAGCTCATCTTCTTATGCGCTGGGGCTGCGGGGGAAATGCCAGGCTCTCTGCAGGCCTGACATGGGGCTCCCACAGGCTCACAGAGGCTGTGGGTTGGTTTCAGCCGCTGCCTCAGAGCTTCACTCCATAAACACTTATGGTTGAATGAAGACTGCAAGCCAGCAGGTGAGAGGAGGGACTCCTGCCAGCTCCCCACCCCGGGGGCCGGCCCAGGACTCACTTGAGGATGCTGAAGTAGCAGGACAGGCAGATGGCAATGATGACGATGCAGGAGATGCCCACAGCCAGTGGGAGGTGCTGTTCCCAGGGCCACTGGTAGTCTGGAAGGGGAAGGGAACTGTGAGCCAGCATCATGCTAGGTACAGCCTGGTCTCCATTTCCCCAGACAGAGACCGGAGCCTCAGCCAGTGGCTCCCAGATCCCACATGATCGGCCACACCTAGTCCTCCCGCCCCAGCCCATGCTGCCCTCCCCTGGCACCCTGAGCCCTTGCCACACTGGCCCCCTTGCTGCCCCTGCTCCTCCACGCTCAGTGCCAGCTCAGGATCATGAAATGCTGCTCTTTCCTGAATCACAGAGGTCAAGGGCAGTGACTCTGGCCCTGGACGACCTGAGTTCAAAGCCTGGCTCTGTTGTACCCTCACTGGTGACCCAGGACACATCCCTCACCCTCTTGGTGCTTCGGGTTCCTCACCGGAACAATGGGGTTAAGAACAGTGCTCATCTCACGGGGAGCTGTGAGGGTCACACGAATTACCACCCACCGCACTCAGAACAGCGCCCGCACCCCATGCTGCTATCCCCTTCTCACAGGGCTCCTCTCCTCCCTCACTGCACCCTTGCCAGCTCCCAAACTCCCCCACGCCCTCTCTGCCATCACTCCGCCCCCTATCCCTGCTTTACTGCCTCCAGACCCACTGCCCCTGGGTCTGGGTTGATCTGATTTCCTCTTTTCTGGATATTTATTTTCTCTCCCCTTCCCCCGAGGGCCGGTTCCAGAAGGCAAGGATTTCTGTCTGCTTTGTTCCCTGAGCTGCCATATGAACCTGGGAAGGTCCACGTGTAAGACTCCATTTTATGTGAGATAATTCAACATTTCTATTGCAAAACCCATGGTAAAGTTGAAAAGAGTTGCTTTGGGGAATGCAGCTACAAGTAATGGCTACATTCCCCAGAATCCCATGCAGCTACGTGTGGCCATGTGGCCATTTTCACCAATAGAACTTGAGAAGGAATGATGTGTCACTTCAGGCTAAGGCTTTTTTTTTTTTAATGTATATGTTTTAATTGATTTTAGAAGGAGATGGAGAGAAAAAAGAGACAGAAACACTGATGTGAGAGAGACATTGATCAATTGGCCACCTTCTGCAGGTCCCCCACTGGGGACTGAGCCCACAATTGGGCTTGCATGCAGGCCAGGAATTGAACCAGTGACCTCCCGGTGCATGTTACAATGTTCAACCAGCCAGGCTTTTAAGAAGCAAGGAGGTCTCCCTGTTCTCCTTCCCCTTCTGGCTGGATGCAGACAATGACAGGGCCCTAAGAGATCCTTCACTTGGGGTCCACAGACCTCCACCGAGGTTGCTGACAGAATTCAGAGGCCTGGGACTTGGATGGGGAGGAAATGGCATCTTCACTTTCACTCACTCTGACACCTCGCATTTCCTCCCGTTAGGCGGGGAGGGAGCCTCAGCAGTCACCCAGCTGCCCACAGACATCACAGCTGCGCTCCTACCACATGCCACCGCCAGATCACAGAATGTCACTGACCTCATCCGCTTACTGGGGACAGTGTTTATGAGAACTGCCCTTGCTCCTGTTTCTACTGTGTTAATGGAGAAGCAGATATCCCAGATCACAAACATATTTAAGATATTTTATAATTGCATTTCAGTAAAACTAGTTTCCCCTGTAAGCCTCTGTGCTTTATTTTATGCCTGTAGAAACATTGTTCTGAATGGGTCCTCAGGCCTCCTTCATTGCAAAAGGGCCCAGCACTCACAGGTTAATCATCTCTGTCCCAGAGAGAGATGAGCACGGGAGGAAGACCACCCACAGGCCGGCACAGTCACACTGGACTGTCACACACACAGAAGCACGTTTCCATGCGGGAAAGCTCGGGCCCCGTGGGCACCTGTCACTCAGCCCCGCCTGCCCGCCTGTGGCATGCCAGCTGCTCCTCTGTTACCTGCGTGGAGGTGTCCTCAGACTGAGACCCGGGTGCTTGGTCAGGGCAGAGTCTGGGCCCAGCATGAAGGGGGGAGGACTAACCGCTCAGCACTGACTGGATACTCACAGTGAAGCCACTTGACAGGGGGGCTCCACTCGCTCCACAGGCTGTTGTAGCTCGGGGCCCAGGCCCGCACCCGCGCACTGTAGGGGGCCCCGGGCGTCAGGGCACTGGTCCGGAAGCAGAGTGTGGGCTCCTGGTAGGTCACATTGCGGACTAGGAACTGGTGGAGGAAAGGAAGGCATCATCGCACAGCTGGGGCCGGGGTACCATCCCTGTCGTTGGCTGACCCCACGGCATGTAAGAGCCACCAGCCTGGTATCTGGTCATTCCGCCAGCCCAGGCAGTTTGGCACCTCCATGGCTGTGACCGGGCTCCAGTGAGATGGGTCAGAATACCAGCCCGCCCCACCCCCACTGACCAGGCCTATGGCAGGACTGGGGCAAGTCGGAACCTTTCTGAGCTTTAGTTTCCTCATCTGAAGTTGAGACGTGGGGATGGGTTTCTCAGCAGCCTCTGCCCCACCAACAAGAAGCTGGACCTGATTTCTGAGGCCTGCGACAGCCTTAGCTTCTACGTGCCCATGAGCCCCAGCCCAGGCACCCTGACCAACTCTG
Source organism: Nyctalus aviator (assembly GCA_036971965.1). Lineage (NCBI taxonomy): Eukaryota > Metazoa > Chordata > Mammalia > Chiroptera > Vespertilionidae > Nyctalus > Nyctalus aviator. The sequence continues at coordinate 9,662,594 of CM072926.1, read as the reverse complement.
TCCACTGCCAGAGCCCGGCCAGGCCTTTTCCCATTCCCAGTCTCCTTTGGGGAGCCACCCCCCACCCCCACCTGCTTCCCTACCCTCTGGTTCATAGCCAGCCCATCAGGCCTGGGTGAGGCTGACCCCACCTGCAGCTCCAGAGGTGAGCATGTGACCAAATCTCTCATGTTTAGCCCGGGGGGGGGGGGGGTGGGGGGGGAGCTTATTTTCGGAGGATGCCTTATATTTCACTCAGAAGGAAATCTGCAAGTAGGTCTTATTTTTGAAGGATGTTTTATTTTCGGGGAAACATGGTAGTGCCAAGACAACACTAAAGAGACACTTGCAGAGTCCAGTGCTAAGTTATAAATGAATAACACTGAGAAAAGTAGAAGAGCCTGGAAGTAACAAAATACTCTGAAAACTATTTCTATTATAGTTTATTTGTATTGAGATTACTGGAGTCATATTGGTTACAAAATATAAATGGTAAGGGTACAATTCCATAACACATCATCTCTACTGTGTTCACCACCCAAGTGCAGTCTCTTTCCACCACAATTTATACTAGTGTGCTGGAGATACCGTGTTTACCCGAAAATAAAACATCCTCCGAAAACAAGACCTACTTACAGGTTTCCTTCTGAGTGAAATATAAGGCATCCCCGCGAAAATAAGCCCCCCCCCCCCCCCAGGCTCTGTCTCAGAAATTTTGTGAAACCTAAACTGCAAGAAGTTGTGACTTGGGTGAAGAATTCATGAGAGAAAATCACTGACAGTTGCATTGCAAATGCACTGCGAGCAGGCTACCTTGACAAGAAGTACTCATTTAAAGACAGTGCTATTGCTAAACATGAGAGATTTGGTCCACTGATTCTGAAAGCAATGGAGTCACAAGAAATTCACCAGGAAATTCAGGAATTGGATTGTTATGATGATGTTGCAGAAGATGATGACATGATTGTCATTGAATAAATGAGTAAATTCTTGATACTGTAGGATTCACACTTTGTCTGGTTTGTGTTGACAACTACCATACTACCAGACCGTATACAGGTAATAAATTTCCTTTATTTTCATTTAACAATAAATGTGTATCGTATTCTTTTTCATGGAAAAATAAGACATCCCCTGCAAATAAGACCTAGCGCATCTTTGGGAGCAAAAATTAATATAAGACATTGTCTTATTTTTGGGGAAACAGGGTAGCATTGGAAAATAGTGCCCATTGTTGCCTGAAACCAATCACTGTCTCATTAATAGAAAGATGTAAAAGGCTGGTCAACCTTGAATCTCTGAAAGGTCAGAGCCAACCACACCCTACCTAATTGAGACAATGGTAACTAACTGAGGCAACTTCCCCATCTTGTAATCATGTAAATCCTTACTGATATGATAATCTGCTTATTACCTGTCTAAGGGCTATGGGTGTCTCCCAAATCTGCTTAAGGGTAATGGGTGTATCCCATAGCCTCAATAAAAGGGATAGCAAGGCCAGAGCCTAGTGGAAGTCTTCCCACTAGAAGTGGACTCCTGCCTGGTCCCCCATTTTCCCAAATTAACTCTTTTCCAGTCTCTCTCTTCATGTTAGTGTGCGGCCTTCTCCAGAAACCGGACCCTGAGTGGGCCCTGAACCACGTGGGTCGTGTGAAGGGATCCCACACATGGTTACATGAGGAAAGACCCAGAGGCAGGGCCTACTGGGCATAAAGAATACTGAGAAGGCTAAATCATGGCCAGACTCTAACGTAACTGCTAAGGTTTGGAAGTAAATACATATTGCTCTTAAGGGAGGAGGCATAGTCTGTGGTGGGTGAGATATAGAATGGAAAATGCCTATAGAGTTCAAACCCTGGTGAGAGTCCAGCTGTTTCCAGAAGATATAGCTGGGGCTCTACAACAAGCCTAGAAATGAAGCCTTCTGGCTTGACAGGAGCAGGATTCATGACAAAGGCCAGAGGCTCCCTCTTTTCCCAAGCCTCTGGGGACATAATAAGGAAAAGCGTAGCCAAAGAGAAACTGGCTTGTTGTAAAAATGCAGAAGACTATTCCCCATAATGGAGGGTACTCGATAAATGATATAGAGTTGTATGCAATTTTCAAATCCAAATACATGCACCAATATATACTTCACATATAACTCATGTTTACACACCAGTTAAATAGGACTGCCAATAACATATATATAAACAATACCGCTTTCTGTAAGATGTAAATGTGAGCCTCTTATGTGAAATGTAAGCCTGATTCTATCTAAGCCTAATTTTCTCAGGTATTGCTTAGCCTCACCACTGGAAAGTATTAGGAAGGTGCTTATCCTCAACATAAAATCATTGCCTTTTTTCATTCAAGTCACCTAACCTCTAGTGTTGATATGAAGTAAACAACTTAAAAAATTCAAGTTAATGGTGGAGTTTCTATTGGAAAAAGGGATCACTCTGGCCAGTGTGTGTGGTGGCCCTGCAGGCCTGTGAACACTAGCTGGGTGCAGGGGGTGCGCTGATGTCACGCACTGGTCATAGAACCCCACTGAAACCATGGCGACAACTCGCATCATAACTGCCCCGGTGGTGTCCTAAGCCCTGGTCAGAACAGTGAGTTGGTGAGAGAGGAGAGGTCTCTCAAGTGTCTTGTTATTGATAGTGATTTGTTCATATTGATTGTATTTGTTAATTTGATTCTTTGTCATCACCATCTGACACACTGAGAGCAGAGTTTGGGGGGGAGGCGGGAAGGTATCTGATTTCAGTGACTCTTTAAAGAGTTGAATCATGAAGCATAAGAAAAAGCAGAAACATCTGGAAGACAAGTATTCCATCAAAACTTCAAGAATGTCAAGAGGTATGTGTTACACACATTCAGGTACTGTTTTCTAAAGAAAGAGAGAGAGAGAATTCCTAGTTTTGATGATGGAGGGAAAGAGTGAGCAAGTGTGGAAGGAAGAGGGAGGATGGGAAGAGAGAGGAAGAGGAGTGAGGGGTGGGTGGGAGAGAGAAGAAAAGAGAGAATGAAAAAGAGAGAATGGGAAGAGAGTGGGTGGTGGAAGGGAGGGAGAAAAGAAGGGAGAAAGAAAAGGAAGGGAGGGAGGTTGGAAGGGAAAGAGGAAGAGAAGGAGGGAAGGAGGGAGGAAGGAAGGAAGGGAGGGTGGGAAACAATAAGAGACTGAGATGGATGTTTGCATGTTGAGGGCCCAGGGAGTCTGAGAGTAAACTCAGCTGCCCGAGTCCTTGACACTATGGTTTAGGACGTGTGCTACCTAACCTTGTCCCTTTGGGTTATTCCGTTAGAGACATAGTGGTTGATTAGTATAATATTTCTTAGAAAATTGATTTCCCTGTATTTGATTTCTGCCTAAAGGCACTGGTAAAGTAAGTGTTGTTACTAGTTTTCTAATAGTATATTCTCCTGCTAATAAAGAAGAAAGTCTGGCTCTTAGAGGTGAGGAATAATTTGGGGGGTGGGGTGGACTTTGAACACTTAAACTCATTGTGTAGGGATGAGAGTTTAATGTCAGAAATTATTTACACAGAAGTAAAAAAAAAATTGTTTTAGATTATGAAGATGTAAATGTGGGTCTCTTATGTGTAATGTAAGAAAAAATGGTATACACACACGCAACACACAGACACAAATAAGAGCAACCATTAACAATGATGGTTAAATTAAGGAGACAGTTTGGCTCTTCCTGAAAACTGGAAAACTGGAATATTTTAGTTACTATGGAGATACAAGTAAATAAGTAACCAGTATATGGAAGAACCGTTGGGCAGAGGTGGGAGGGGGATGAATGGGAGCCAGCCCCAAAGTTCCAATGGTAGCTCACATTACTCATGAGGACTGATATTTCCAACTTTGGGATTTATGCATTCTCTAGGGAACTTTTGAAAAAGGCTGATTTCATTTCACTTTCAAAAAATAATTGAACATATTTAGAAATATTATTGAGCATAAACTATGAGACAAGCAAATGTACATTCACACCTTTTCATATACACAAACACACATATAATATAAATAAGCCAGGGAAAGTATAAATAAGCACAGGGGTGGGACGGGGCGGTATCCCTCAGCCCAGCCTTCTCCCTCTCCAATCTGGGACCCCTCGAGGGATGTTAAACTGCCTGTTTAGACCCTTATCCCTGGAATAGGGTCCAAATGAGCAGTTGGACACCCCTTTCACAATCCATTACTGCTGGCTCCCAACTACTTGCCTGCATGCCTTCCTAATTGCCCCTAACCGCTTCTGCCTGCCAGCCTGATCACCCCCTAACCACTCCCCTGACAGCCTGATTGCTGTCTAACTACTCCCCTGCCAGCATGTTTGCCCCCAACTTTCCTCCTCTGTCCTCCTGGCCACCCCTCCAGGGTGATTGCCCCCAACTGCCCTCCCTTGCAGACCTGGTCCCTCTCAACTGCCATCCCCTGCTGGCCATCTTGTGGTGGCCTCTTGGGTCCACATAGGGACAGGATCTTTGACCACATTGGGGAAGCCATCTTGTGTGTTGCAGTGATGGTCAATCTGCATATTACTCTTTTATTAGATAGGATAGAGGCCTGGTGCACGGGTGGGGGCCAGCTGGTTTGCCCTGAAGGGTATCCAGGATCAGGGTGGGCGTTCCCTTGGAGTGTTGGGTGGCCTAGATGAGGGGCCTGTGGTGGTTTGCAAGCTGACCATGCAACCCTGGCAACTCAAGTGGAGGCTCTGGTATCTGGAATTTATTTATATTCTACAATTGAAACTTTGTAGCCTGGACCCAAGCCAATTCTCCTGCTTGCTCCATGGCTGCAGCCATTTCTGTTAGGATTTCTTAATTGAAACTTTGTATCCTTGAGTGGAGACCTAGGCCAGCCAGGGCAGGTGGAAAGCATGGGTTCCGTTGCCAGGGGCAACCCTAGTTTCTCAACTGCTGTCTGTGGCTGCAGCCATCTTGTTTGAGGTTAATTTGCATAGTCACTCTAATTGGCTGGTGGGCGTGGCTCGGGGGTGTAGCTTTGGGCAGGGTTAGGGTTAATTTGCATATTAATATTTTATTATGTAGAATTGTGTAAATGTACCACATAGTTATTTAATTCATCTGTTGATGTGAACTTGGGATGTTTCCAGATCTAGGCTATTGTAAATGATGCTGCAGTGAACAATAGCGCATCAGGGTGCCCTTTTCTCCACATCCTCACCAGCACTGGTTGTTTGTTGATTTATGAATGGTTGTCATTATGGCAGGTATGAGGTGATACCTCATTGAGGTTTTTTAAAATTGATTTTTAAACAAAGAAAAAGAGAGAGAGAGAGAGAGAGAGAGAGAGAGAGAGAGAGAGAGAGAGAAGAGAAAGAAACATTGATAAACTGCCTGCTACTTGAGCTCAAACCAGCATGAAACCCCCAACATGGGTATGTTTCCAACCAGGAATCAAATCCAGCCAACTGAGCCACACCAGCCAGGACTCCTTGTGGCGATTGTGTACTTCTCTGATGATTAGTGATGTTGAGCATTTTTTTATCCGATCCTGGTAACATGACATGCCCTTGTCTGGCTCATAGGGACATACTCTTCTATGTTTTTTTTGTTTTGTTTTGTTTTGTTTTGTTTTTCTTTCTTAAATTGGGTGGTTCTTCTCCTAGTGCTGAGTTTTATAACTTCTTTATATATCTTGGAAACGAAATCCTTTATGGTGTATCATTGGCAGATAAATTCTCCAAGAGAGTGAATATATCTCTTCCTTTTGCTAATGTTTCTTTTGCTAGGCAGAACCTTTGTGTTTGGTTAATGGGCAGATAAATAAACAAATAACAAACGTGGACCACACCTCTATCATGTTTAATTTTCCAGCAAAGCTGAATTTACAAGAAGATGCTTTGCAGCATAGAAATAATGCAGTGGCTCTAACTGAGGGCCAGAAAACGTGGGCGCCTCCTTCTTCCTCTGATGATTTATCCTGCATCCCACCTAAGGACAAGCTAAATGGTGCTAAAAGGGGACAGAGTGGGGTGGGGGGGATTACTGAATAGGATACGAAGGGAGGGTGGCATCTAGACAAACTCCGAGTTGAGCTAAGTGGTTCTAGCCCTTAGTGGACATAGGGCTGCTCAGTACAAACCTCAAATGCTTCTGCATCTTCTTTAATGTAATCATCAGGGGGAGGAATATATTCCAAGGGAAAAACACTGAATAGGAATGGAACAAGTCCAAGGAGATCACTGGAGAACAGTGTTCTGTTTGAGGGTATAATGGGAGAGGGGCTAAGTGAAGAGAGGTTTAATCAGAGAAACATAGAAGAATATGTCCCTATGAGCCAGACAAGGGCATGTCATGTTACCAGGAACATGTGAAAGCACCAACAACTTAAAACTCACCAAAAATGGTAGGATCCCCCAAAACTGAACTTTGGATGGAGTAGAGATATCCAGTTGAAGACCCCATCACGTCCATATATTTTCATAGCCCTTGCTTTCACATTCGGACCCCTTTGCACTCACTGTCCTATCATTCATTTCATTGAAGACATCCACATGCATCTGAGTTCTCCACACTCTCTACCATGCAAAGAGTTATAATTTATCTTACTCCTAACCCGCTCGATTGGTATTCCTGTTTTTAAATTTTAGGTAAACAGAAGTGCACAATATATACTTTGTGTCTGGTTCCTTTCCTTCTTTGTTATAATTGTGATATTCATCCATGTAGCATCTGACTTTAGTATTTTAATTCTCAGTATCTGTATATCTGTATAGCATTGCATGAATATGATTTTTTCATTGATTATACTTCTCTGAGTATTTTGAATTACATGAAAAGGTGATGTTCTGGGCATTCGATTGCAAGTATTTTTCAGTATAGACACATTTCTACTTGGTGAATGCTGAAGAGCTTGACCACTGGGCCTAAGTTGCCATATTCTATCTTAACCACTTCATAACTCAATCTTTCATACTTTTAACTTCTAAGGCAATTACATGTTATTGGCCTCCTAATTTACACGCGCTATTTTTATACTCTTTGCCATCTTTTTAACAGCAAAGGTATTCTTTCTCTTATACACCTTCATTTTCACATCTTCACATTCTTTAATTATGCCCTCATATTTTGCAATTCCACTAGTTTCATAGACAAAATTCACAGTAATATTTATGTGTGTATACTACATTTTCTATAATGAAGGATGTGTGTATTTTTCATATCGAAAACCACATGATATGAAAAACACACACATCCTTCATTATAGAAAATGCAATATACACACATAAAATATGTGCTGAACTAGCACACAAAGTGCACATACACCCTCCTCAGTCACACAAAGCCCAACCCATATTCAGATTTGCAAATGCCAAATCAATCACACATTAAACCTTAACCCACAGTTAACCAACACATTATAAACTTAAACACCACACATATTACCATCACCTTAGCATTTTGCTACAAATATGATTAATACACATAGCATACATATTCATGAGATCTGGTGATAATAATGAGAATTAGGCATGGCTGACATTGAAACTGGAACAGTGACATAATTATATAAAATAATTTCTTCAAAAAAATTCATCTTATGTATCTCTATCTGTATAGCAACATCACTATAGGTAGCAATATACGATATGTGGGTACATGCACAATGTTTCATGAAACTCACACCACAAACTTCCAAATTGTACACTTTTTCATGAGGAAATTGGATTAATACCCAGTGTTTAGTTGATGCAAACTGTCTTTCAGACATGATATTAAGTTGTTCATAATCCTTATAGATCTCCAGAAATATCCTATGTAAAATACCCGATCACATTGATATCCACCAAACGTACCATATAACAACTATTCACTAATAGTTTGGAGTACATGGAATTTTAAGTGTGATAGTAATTTTAATTTCTGTGAGAGCAAGTGTCATTTGAATTGGTCATGCCTGACATGTAATATCCACTCAACGTGTAGTTCTTGAATTGACACAGACCCCAGAAAATGCCGCATGTCAATGTTCTCCTTTATTCCATTGCCCAGGGCCATGCAACACCCAAGAGGACACGCCTCAGCGTCAGTCACCTGCGGAGGCCGCAGCCCCCAGTCAGGCAGCAGGAGAAAGTCCTGACTTCTCTCAATGTGTCATCCTTGCCTTCCCCCCACTGAAGCGTCCCGGTCTTGATAAGGAAGGTGAGAAATACACAAAGATGGGAACTGAGCTTGGTCATGAGATGTAGCTCAATTCGTCAGGCTATTCTCTACTTAGTTCACTTTCCTCTCAAAAACAGGAAAGGGCTTCAGGGATGAAGGACTATTACTAATTCTTCTATGGAGGAATGAGTAGGGAGTGTGCCTTCCAGAACTGGGCAAAGTCCTTCAGCATCAATCCCCAACAAACCTTACTGGGACAGCTGGGGCTAAGGTAGAGGAGCATGCCAAGAGGTACAAGACAGTTTACTTAGAACCTACGAATCAAATGAGTACAAACAAAGATTCTCACAAACTCACATATCTGTCCTCTTTCATATCCAGTTAGGCTCCATGCTCTTTTTCCCCCCTAGTTCTCTCATATACACAGGCCTTCGCTGATCATCTATTTCCCCAACTATCTAGCAGCATTACCTAGATACACTCTTCATTCCTTCAAACAATCATTTTCAGACTCACCCATTTGCACATTAATTCCATAAACTATCCACACAGGTAACCTAACATGCCCTGAAGGAAATGAAATTTCATCTGCTGTGTCTCTAACCATAAGGCCTTCAGGCCTTCATAGAGCTGAGCATTCTGAGAATGCACACAGATGTCCTCTAACACCATCCCTCTCAAAATATCAAGTAAGAACAGGTACCACTCAAGCACATGTTTACATGTGCTGTCATACAACATAGCAAAGATGCATACCCTCAGTCAACATCCCCGTTTACAGACATGGAAAACACCCTCAGATAAGTCCCAGAATATGCATACCACCCTGCAAAAACTTGCACACAAACTACATTCTCATCCACACATTGTTATACCATGTAATCACATCAAACAAAGTGACCCACACACAGGATTCTGAAATAAAATATATATATGAACTTTCACTCCACATGCTCACGTAGGTCATGGCCATCATAACTCCTACCACCTTCACATGCATCTTTCAGTTTTCTTATGTTTGAAAATTTCTTTGAGCATTCCAACAATCACGTCGAAATATTGCCTGTCCTGGACCTTTATTATGCCTGCATCCCAGTCAGCTAGGAAGCAGAAGAGCCCGGAGGAGCACAAAGGAGGATTGTACAGTGATGCCTGGAAGAGGAATCTGTCATTACACACCATCTCCTCTTTTAGAAATGTAATCTCATGGTCAGAACTACCTGCAAGGGAAGCTCATAAATACAACATAGTAGTATGTCCACGTTGTAAGGAGACGGCAATTTCTGTCCATTTTCAAAGAACTATTGGTGCAAACTCAGTGGTCCATGACATATATCAACACAATAAATATTTCTGTGCATTTAATAGTTTTACAGAAATCATATTACACTATCAATGAAGATGAAGGCCATGTGTGCTCACTGAACATGGCACATAGTAGAGTCTCCTTGTTTGTTAAATGGACAGGTAAATACTCGAATAACAAACATCAACTACATCTCTATTATTTTTATTTAATTTCTCAGCAAAGCTAAACATGCACACGAGAAGATGCTTCACAGCACAGAACAAGGCCGTGGCCCTGACTCAAGGCCAGAAAGCAGGCGAGGCCTCTCCTTCAGGCAGTTTACCCTGCAGCTCTTCTAAGACAAGCTCAATGGTGCTTCTAAGGAGGGACTGTCCAGTAGGATGCAAAGGGAGGTTGGGATCTAGACAGAACCCAGGGTTGAGCTGAATAGTTCTGCCTATTAGTCCACACGAGGATGCTAAGGGCAAAAAACAGGAATGCTTCTGCATCGCCTTCCATAGGATTAACAGTGGGAGCAATAGATTCCAAGGGAAAAGTAAGTAATAGGACTGGAGCAAGCCCAAGCAGATCGGAGGAGAACAGTGTTCTATTTGAGGAAAGAGTAGGAAAGGGCCTGTCAGAGAAACATGGAAGAATATTTTTATATGAGCTGGACAAGGGCACATTGTGCTACCAGAAATATGTGAAGCACTAATAATTTGACACTAGTCCAAAGTGGTAGGATCCTCCAGAACTGAACTTGAGGTGGAGTGTAGAAATAAACAAGCAAAGACCCCATCACATTTATATATTTTCATAGACAATCTTTACCATTCCCATTCATTCCATATCAAACTCCTTTGAACTCACTTTCCCCATCATCTATTTCGTTGTAATATTCCCCAAAGATCAAAATTTCTTACCATGAGAGGGGTCTTGACGGAAGTGGGGCCTGTCGAGTTTGGGTCTTGTGCGATTTCAAGGCACAAGAAGGTAGGTGGGGACTTGACTCTGGGTCCCAGGGCAAGCCCCAGACTCTGACAGGAGGGAGATTTGCATGTACATTTTACTAATTTTCTTTCATCTCTGATACTTCTATTATAGAGAAAGGGCAAATAGCAATATTAAAATGTTTCCTCTAATTAATTCCCTTTTAATGTGCATGCATTTGTGAACTGGGCCAATAGTATTACAAAATATTCTCTGCATTCTCTGCCATTATTTTCAAAGCATAGCTATTCTTTCTCTTATACACTTTCATTTGCATATCCCCAAAGTCTACACTTATTCTCTCACATTTTGGAAATACAGTAAGTGCTCTAGTCTCAAAGAGAATATTTTTAGCAATAACATTCCTTATCTAAACAACTTAAGATGTAAAGCAGATAAGTCCATTATTATTGACAATGCAATGTACACACATAAATATGTGCTGAACTAACATGGAGACAAAAAGCACACATACCCTCCTCAGTCACACAAAGCTCATCCCACATTTACATTTGCAGCACCAAATAATAACATTATACCTCAACCCGGTTTTAACCAACACATTATAAACTTAAACACCAAGTACATTTCATTCACCATGGCATTATGCTAAAAATGTGAATAATTTGATAGCACACACAATCATGAGGCATGATGATAATCTTAAACAGTGAATTAAGGAGCAGTGATCTTGGCTAAGATTGAAACAGACAGTGACACAATAGTGAATAATATTTTCAAAAATAAAAATTTATCCTTTTGCAGCTATGTCTGTATATCTATATCAGTATAGATAGCAATGTAAATATGTCGATATTCATTAAGAACTTCATGAAAGTCACTGGTATATCTTTAAAATGCATAATTTTTCATGAAGAAATGGAGTTGATATCCTCCTTTTAATCCTTGCATACTGTCTTTCAAGCATAATTCAAAGTTGTTGATAATCTATATCGATAGAGTTCCAGAAATATCACATGCAAAATGCCCAATCCCATTGACATCCATCAAACATACCATATAACAACTGTTCACTAATAGTTTGGAGTATATGGAATTTTAAGTGTGATAGTCACTTTAATTTCTGTGAGAGCAAGTGTCATTTGAATTGATCATGTCTGACAAGTAATATCCACTCAACGTGTAGTTCTTGAATTGACACAGACCCCAGTAATTGCCGCATGTCAATGTTCTCCTTTATTCCATTGCCCAGGACCATGCAGCACCCAAGAGGACACACCTCAGCGTCAGTCACCTGCAGAGGCCGCAGTTCCCAGTCAGGCAGCAGGAGAATGTCCTGACTTCTCTAAATGTCCCATCCTTGTCTTTCCCCCACTGAAGCGTCCCGGTCTTGTTAAGGAAGGTGAGAAATGCACAAAGATGGGAACTGGCTTGGTCATGAGATGTAGCTCAATTCTTCAGGCTATTCTCTACTTAGTTCACTTTCCTCTCAAAAACAGGAAAGGGCTTCAGGGCAGAAGGACTACTACTAATTCCGCTGTAGGGGGACAAGTAGGGAGTGTGCCTTCCAGAACTGAGCAAAGTCCTTCAGCATATATCCCCAACAAACAGCACTGATACATGCGAAGAGGTATAAGAAAGTTCACTTACAACCTAAGAATCAAATGAGTATAAAGATTCTCACAAACTCACACAAACTACATTCTCATTTGCACATTGTTATACCATGTAATCACATCAAACAAAGTAACCCACACACAGGATTCTGAAATAAAACATATACATGCTCACTTAGGTCATGGCCATCTTAACTCCTACCACCTTCACATGCATCTTTCGGTTTTCTTATGTTTGAAAATTTCTTTGAGCATTCCAACAATCACATCAAAATATTGCCTGTTCTGGAACCTTTAAAATGCCTGCATCCCAGTCAGCTAGGAAGCAGAAGAGCCCAGAGGAGCATAAAGGAGGATTGTATGGTGATGTCTAGAAGGGGAACCTGTTATTTCCCACCGTCTCCTCTTTTAGAAATGTAATCTCATGGTCAGAACTACCTGCAAGGGAAGCTCATAAATACAACATAGTAGTATGTCCACGTTGTAAGGAGACGGCAATTTCTGTCCATTTTCAAAGAACTCTTGGTGCAAACTCAGTGGTCCATGACATATATCAACACAATAACTATTTCTGTGCATTTAATAGTTTTATAGGAATCATATTACACTATCAATGAAGATGAAGGCCATGTGTGCTCACTGAACATGGAACGTAGTAGAGTCTCCTAGTTTGTTAAATGGACAGATAAATACACCAATAACGAACATCAACTACCCTGCTTCCACAAAAATGAGACACTGTCTTATATTAATTTTTTCTCCCAAATTTGTGCTAGATGAAATTTCGGGGGATGTCTTATCTTTTCACGTGCTAGGTCTTATTTTCAGGGAAACACGGTACATCTCTATTATTTTTATTTAATTTCTCAGCAAAGCTAAATATACATTCGAGAAGATGCTTCACAGCACAGAACAAGGCCGTGGCCCTGACTCAAGGCCAGAAAGCAGGCGAGGCCTCCTCTTCAGACAGTTATCTTGCAGCTCTTCTAAGACAAGCTCAATGGTGCTACTAAGGAGGGACTGTCCAGTAGGATGCAAAGGGAGGTTGGGATCTAGACAGAATCCCGGGTTGAGCTGAATAGTTCTGCCTGTTAGTCCACACGAGTTTGCCAAGGGCCAAAACAGGAATGCTTCTGCATCGCTTTCCATAGGATCAATAGCAGGAGCAATACATTCCAAGGGAAAAGCAAGTAATAGGACTGGAGCGAGCCCAAGCAGATCGGCGGAGAACAGTTTTCTATTTGAGGAAAGAGTAGGAGATGGCCTGTCAGATAAACATGGGAAAATATTTTTATATGAGCGTAAAAGGGCACATTGTGCTACCAGAAACATGTGAAGCACTCATAACTTAAGACACGTCCAAAGTGTTAACAGAACTGAACTTGAGGTGGAGTGTAGAGATAAACAAGCAAAGACCCCATCACATCTCTATATTTTCATAGACAATCTTAACCATTCCCATTCATTCTATATGAAACTCCGACGAACTATTTCCTTATAATATTCCACAAAGATCAAAATTTCATACCATAAGAGGGGCCTTGATGGGGTTGGGGCCGGTCGAGGTTGGGTCTTGAGCGATTTCAAGGCACGAGAAGGTAGGTGGGGACTTGACTCTGGGTCTGAGAGCACGCCCCAGACTCTGACAGGAGGGAGATTTTCATATACATTTTACTAATTTTCATTCATCTCTGACACTTCTATTTTTGAGAAAGCGTAAATAGCAATATTACAATATTTCCTGCCGAAACCCTTTTGACTCAGTGGATAGAGTGTCGGACTGAAAGGTCCCAGGATCGATTCCATTAAAGGCCATGCACATTGGTTGCTGGCACATCCCCAGTAGGGGTATGCAGGAGGCAGCTGGTCATTATTTCTCTCTCATCGATGTTTCTCGCTCTCTATTCCTCTCTCTTCCTCTCTGTAAAAAATCAATAAAATATATCTTTTAAAAAAAGAAGTCCTTCATAAAAGAAGGATTAGAACTAAGGCTCTTGCAGAGGGATAAGTAGGCAGTGTGTCTTCAAGGACAAGGCCAGGTCGGTCGCTCAGCACAAATTTCCAAAATAGCAGGACAGGGACAGCTGGAACTGAGGCAATGGACAGTGCTGACCAGTGTGTATAATATTTTTTTCAGACCTTACCCTCAGAGAAGCACGAACTGAGATCCTCACACACTGACTCACTCTTCCGTCCTCCTTCATACCAACTAGGGCTCTGTATGTCCTGCATTTCTGTTGTTCTCTCATGTACACAGCTTTCACTCTTCATCTGTCTTTCCCATTCCCTAACAGCATTGCAGACTATATGCTTACTTTCATTTCATCACATAATCATTATCAGATTCACCCATGCAGATGCATTAATTCCATGAATAATCCACATCCCCTTACAAAGATAACCTTTTTAGGTCCAATTCTAATAAAGTTATATGCCCTAAAGAAAATTTGCTTTCATCTGTTGCCTTTCTAATCTATATGGTACTTCAGATACCAGGCCTTCATATCTTCACTGAACTGAACATTCTGAGTCTCATAAACACCTCCCCTAATACTCTCAGTGTCCCAGTCTTACAGTAAGATCAAGGACCAGTAGTGCACCATTTACCAGAAATATATGCTGTCATACCACATGGCAAACATGCAAATACTTTTCCTTATTCCCCATTCCCCTTAACAACATGAAAAACACTCACCAGAATAATTCTAATACATACAAACAACTCCAAAAATACTAGCATATAAAACTTCATCTGCATTCATACATTCTTATACCATGTAAACACCTCAAAGTATCTCACACACTGAACTCTAACGTATAATATCTACATGAACTTTCACTCCAAATTCTCATGTGGGTCATGGACATCTTAATCCCTATAGCCTTCACATACCTCATCTACCTTTCTCATGTTAGAAATTTTATTTCCTAGTGTCCCAACAACCAGATGGAAAAGTTTCCGGTACTGGAGCCTTTGAGAAACCTGCAAGCCAGTCAGTTAGGAAACAGAAGGGCACCAAACGACACTTACGAGGTTTGTATGGAAAAGCCTGAAATGGCATATGTCATTTCCATTCATTTTCCATTGTAGAAATGAAATCTCATGGTCAGAACTGCATGCAAGGGAAGCTCACAAAGATAAGAGAGTTGTATGTCCACATTGAATGAAGACAGCAATCTCTGTCCCATTTTCAAAGAAGCCACGTTGAACAAACCAATTTACTGGCACAGCAACTACTTCAGTGAACATAACAGTTTCAAAAGAACCACATGACACTATCCATCCTGCCTACATGTGCTCAATGAATGTGGTACATAGTAGGCTCTTTGATTAAAGGATAGATGAATACACAAATTACAGTCATGAACTGCATATCTGTTATTTTAATTTCTCAGGAAAGCTGGATTCACCAGAAGATGCTTGGCAGCACAGACACAAGGCAGGGGCCATAACTCAACCCGAGAAAGAATCGAAGGCGTCTTCTTCAGACAGTGTAATCTCCATCTCATCCAAAGACACGGAGAATGGTGCTGGTAAGGAGGGACTAGTGAATAGGATGTAAAGGGAGGTGTGATCTAGACAGAAACCACACTTGAATTGAACATTTCTGCCCATTAATGGACAACTGGCTACCCAGTACAAACTGATACTCCAGTGATTCTCATCTTCTTAGTGGGGTGAGCGTGGAAACAATACTTTCCAAGAGGAAACACTGAAAACAGCTGGAATGAGCCCAAAGAGATCAGTGGAGGATGGTGTCCTATTTGACGAAATATGGGGGGGCCTAAGAGGATGAGAGTTTTATCAAAGAAACACGGAAGGATATGTTCCTGTGAGCTGGCCAAGGGCATGTCATATTACCAGGAATGCGTGAAGCACTAACTTATCAAAGGCCCAATGTGGTAGAATCCTCAAGAACTGAACTTGAGGTAGAGTGCAGACAAAGACACCATCACATCCATATGCTT
The DNA here is from genome assembly GCA_036971965.1 of Nyctalus aviator. Taxonomy (NCBI): domain Eukaryota; kingdom Metazoa; phylum Chordata; class Mammalia; order Chiroptera; family Vespertilionidae; genus Nyctalus; species Nyctalus aviator. Next base: position 9,646,671 of record CM072926.1, on the reverse strand, counting down.
TCATAGCCAGTTTCCCATTCACATTCATCCCATATAAGACCCCTTTGCTGTCATTGTCCCGTCATTCATTTCCCTATAATCTTCCACATGCATCTAAATTCTCCATGCTGGATTTTTGTCCATACCATGCAAACAGGTCTAATTTCTCTGACTCCTAAGACCCTACATTAGTATCTTTTTTTTTTTTGCATTGTATGGAAATACAAGGGCATAATATATACTTTATGTCTAGCTCCTATCACTAATCACTATATGTCTGGAATTTATCCATGTATGTTCGACCTAAAAAGGTTATCTGTGTGAGGGAATGTGGATTATTTATGGGGAGAGTGAACTAAGTAGAGAGTGGGATGAGCCATTGAGCTACATCTCTTGATTAAGTTCAGATCCCAGCTGTGCATTCCTGGGATCTGAACTTAATCAAGAGATATGGCTCAATGGCTCAACCTTACATTAAACCTTAACCCAATTTTAACCAATACAGCAAGCACATTACATTCAAATAACACTTTGATACCCAATCCCACTGATATTCACAAAACACACCATTCAGCAAGTTTATTTATTATTTAGATCTAATGGAATTTGAAATGGAAAACTCGTATTAATTTCTATGAGAAGAGGTGTCATGTGAAGCAATGATGCCTCACATGTCATGTGCTCTCAACATGTAATTTTTGAATTGACATAGGCCTTGGCAAATGCCTCATCTCAACGTTCTATTTTATTCCATTGCCCAGAACACTGCATCAGCCAAGACAACGTATCTCAGCCTGACTCAATCGTGGAGGACCCAGCCTGTGGTTGGCCAACAGCAGCAGAAGAATCTGACTCCTCAGAACATCTTACCGGTGTCTCCATCACAATCAAGTGTCCCCGTCTTGATAAGGATGGTAAGGAATGCACATCTGGGATCTGAACTTAATCAAGAGATGTACCTCAATGGCATTAATTTTGTGTGACATTAATTTTGCTCTTTTTTAGTACACATATATCACTGCATGAATATTATATTTCCATTGACTGTAATTACCTGATCAATAGGGTTGCTTTCAGTCTGAATGGCTTGAAAAAGTGATATTGTGTGTATTCTCCTGCATATATTTTTCACATATTTCTATTTGGTGAATGCTTAAGAGTTAGACTGCTAGGCCATAGTTCCCATATTTTATCTTAATCAATACAGAAGTCAATCTTCATACTTTTTGATTTCTAATGCAATCACCTGTTACCACACATCTAATGTTACACAAACTTATCTGAACTCTATGCCATTTTTTTCAAAGCACAGGTATTATTTCTTTTATTTGCCTTCATTTTCACATCCCCTTTAATTATTCCCTCACATTTTGCAAATATACTATCTGCTCTTAGTCTCAAAGAGTATATTCTCAGCAATTACATTCCTTATCTAAACAACATAATATATAAAACACACAAATGTATCATTATTGATAATGCAATCAACATACATAAATGTGTGCTGAACAGACAGACAGAAAGCACACACAACCTTAAACTTCTCAGTCACATGAAGTTCATCCCATATTCACTTTAGCAAATACCAAATCAACCTTACTTTAAACCTTAACCCAGTCTTAACCAACACAGCAAGCACATTACATTCAAATAACACTTTGATACCCAATCCCATTGATACTCACAAAACACACCATTTAGCAAGTTCATTTATAATTTGGAGTTAATGGAATTTGAAATAGAAAACTCGTATTAATTTCTATGAGAAGAGGTGTCATGTGTAGTAATGATGCCTCACATGTCATGTGTTCTTAAGATGTAATTTTTGAATTGACACAGGCCTTGGCAAATGCCTCATCTCAATGTTCTATTTTATTCCATTGCCCAGAACACTGCATCGGCCAAGACAACGTGCCTCAGCCTCACTCAACCGTTGAGGCCCCAGCCTGTAGTTGGGCAACAGCAGCAGAAGAGTCTGGCTCCTCAGAACATCTTATTGATGCCTTTACCATAATGAAGCGTCTCCTTCTGGATGAGGATGGTAAGGAATGCACAGCTGGGATCTGAACTTAATCAAGAGATGAAGCTCAATGGCTCATCCCACTCTCTACTTAGTTCACTTTCCCCTCAAAAACATAAAAATGGCTTCAGCAAAGAAGGACTAGAACTAAGGCTCTGCAGAGGGATAAGTAGGCAGTGTGTCTTCAAGGACAGGGTCAAGTTGCTCAGCACAAATTTCAAAATAGCAGGCCGGGGAAAGCTGAACCTGAGGCAATAAACAGTGCTGACATGTGTGTGTATGATATTTTACTCAGACATTACCCTCAGAGAAGCACAAACTGACATCCTCACACACTCACTCACACATCCATCCTCCTTCAGACCAGCTAGGGCTCTGTATGTCCTGCATATCCCTTCTTCTCTCATGTACACAGCTTTCACTCTTCATCTGTCTTTCCCATTCTCTAACAGCATTATGGAGTATAGGCTTACCTTCATTTCATCACATAATCATTATCAGATTCACCCATGCACATGCTGATTCCATAAATAATGCAAATCCCCTTATACAGATAACAGTTTTCGGAACAAGTCTAATAAAGTTATATGGCCTGAAGAAAATTTGCTTTCATCTGTTGCCTTTCTAATCTATATGGCACTTCACATATCAGACATCTGATCTTCACCGAACTGAACATTCTGAGCTCTCATAAACACCTCCTCTAATACTCTCAGTCTCACGGTCTTACAGTAAGATCAAGGACCATTCTTGCACCATTTACATGTGCTGTCATACCACATGGCAAACATGCACATACTCATTCCCTTTCCCCCTCATCAACATGGAAAACACTCACCAGAATTATTCAAATACATACATACAATTCCAAAAACACTTGCATACAAAACTAACTCTGCATTCCCACATTGTTATACTATGCAAACACCTCAAAGTATCCCACACACATTTTTGTGAAATATAATATGTACATGGACTATCACTGCAAATTCTAATGTGGGTCATGGACATCTTAACCCCTATAGCCTTCTCATACCTCATCTACCTTTCTTATGTTAGAAATTTATTTCCCAGGATCCCAACAATCAGATGGAAAAGTTTCCGGTACTGGAGCCTTTGAGAAACCTGCAAGCCAGTCAGTTAGGAAACAGAAGTTCACCAAGGGACACTTACGAGGTTTGTATGGCGAAATCTGAAATGGCACATGTCATTTCCATTCATTTTCCAGTGTAGAAATGTAATCTCATGGTCAGAACTGCCTGCAAGAGAAGCTCACAAAGATGAGAGAGTTGTATGTCCACATTGAATGAAGACAGCAATCTCTGTCCCATTTTCAAAGAAACCACTTTGAACAAACACAGTTACCCAGGACATATACTGGCACAGTAACTACTTCAGTGCACTTAATAGTTTAATAGGAACCACATTACACTATCCATGTGATCAATGAATGTTATACATAGTAAACTCTTTGATTAAAGGATAGATGAATGTGATCAATGTGATCAATGAAAGTTATACATAGTGGACTCTTTGATTAAAGGTTAGATGAATACAGAAATTACAGTCATGGAATGCATAACTGTTATTTTAATTTCTCAGCAAAGCTGGATTCACCAGAAGATGCTTTGCATCGCCGACACAAGGCAGAGGCCATAACTCAACCCGAGAAACAATCGAAGGCGTCTTCTTCAGACATTGTAATCTCCATCTCATCCAAAGACACGGAGAATGGTGCTGGTAAGGAGGGACTAGAGAGTAGGATACAAAGGGAGGTGGGATCTGGACAGAAACCACACTTGAACTGGACATTTCTGCCCATTAATGAACAACTGGCTGCCCAGTACAAACTGATATTCCAGTGATTCTCATCTTCTTAGTGGGGTGAGCGTGGAAATAATACGTTCCAAGAGGAAACACTGAAAACAGCTGGAATGAGCCCAAAGAGATCAGTGGAGGATGGTGTCCTATTTGACGAAATATGGGGGGGCCTAAGAGGATGAGAGTTTTATCAAAGAAACACGGAAGGATATGTTCCTGTGAGCTGGCCAAGGGCATGTATATTACCAGGAATTCGTGAAGCACTAACTTATCAATGGCCCAATGTGGTAGAATCTTCAAAAACTGAACTTGAGGTAGAGTGCAGAGATACCCAGACAAAGACACCATCACATCCATATGTTTTCATAGCCAGTTTCCCATTCACATTCATCCCATATAAGACCCCTTTGCTATCACTGTCCCATCATTCATTTCCCTATAATCTTCCACATGCATCTAAATTCTCCATGCTGGATTTTTGTCCATACCATGCAAACAGGTCTAATTTCTCTGACTCCTAAGACCCTACATTAGTATCTTTTTTTTTGCATTGTATGGAAATACAAGGGCATAATATATACTTTATGTCTAGCTCCTATCACTAATCACTATATGTCTGGAATTTATCCATGTATGTTCGACCTAAAAAGGTTATCTGTGTGAGGGAATGTGGATTATTTATGGGGAGAGTGAACTAAGTAGAGAGTGGGATGAGCCATTGAGCTACATCTCTTGATTAAGTTCAGATCCCAGCTGTGCATTCCTGGGATCTGAACTTAATCAAGAGATGTAGCTCAATGGCTCAACCTTACATTAAACCTTAACCCAGTTTTAACCAACACAGCAAGCACATTATATTCAAATAAGACTTTGATACCAAATCCCACTGATAATCACAAAACAAACCATTCAGCAAGGTTATTTATAATTTGGAGCTAATGGAATTTGAAATGGAAAACTCATATTAATTTCTATTAGAAAAGGTGTCATGTGTAGTAATGATGCCTCACATGTCATGTGTTCTCAAGATGTAATTTTTTTTTTTTTTTTTTTTTTTTTTTATTTTTTTTTTTTTTTTTTTTTTTTTTTTTGTTTGTTTTTTTTTTTTTTTTTTTTTTTTATAATCAATCTTTATTGTTCATAATATTACAAAGGTTCCTCATTTCCTCCTCCCTCCACCAGGTTCCCACCCCACCCTCCACCCCCTCCCCTTCCCCCAATGTCCTCATCCATAGGTGCACAGTTTATGTTTAGTCTCTTCCTCCCTCCCTTTCCTCGATAGTAAATCCCTTTTCAGATAGTAAATCAGTTACTTAGCATTTTCTCATATCAATAATACCTCCACATGCCCAATGATATACTTCAGACAACAGACATTTCCAAATAGTTCAACCAACCTCATCCAGGCCCCACCCAAGGCGCTTACAGATCAACACCCCAGCGCTATACTAACTCAACACATTCAGATCTAAGCCTTCATCACTTGATTCAGCAGACCCTCAAGTTCCCGCCAAAGTCTCCAGCCGTGTCTGAGAGGCAGCCTTGGGGCGGGGGCAGGCAAGGAGCGAGCTGTTTCGGGCCTGGCTGCACCGGGCCTGGCCTCTGTTGCTCTCGTTCGTACCACAACCAGCTGCTCCGGGTCTGGCCACTGCCGCTCCCAACCTAGTTGCTCTGGACTTGGCTGCTGCTGCTCTGGGGCCTGGCCGCACCCGACCCTGCTGCTCCGGGCCTGGCCGCTCCCAGCCTGGCAGCCGCTGCTCCGGGCCTGGCCGCACCCGACCCTGATGATCCGGGCCTGGCCGCTCCCAGCCTGGCAGCCGCTGCTCCGGACCTGGCCGCACCCGACCCTGATGATCAGGGCCTGGCCGCTCCCAGCCTGGCAGCCGCTGCTCCGGGCCTGGCCGCACCCGACCCTGCTGCTCAGGGCCTGGCAGCTCCCAGCCTGGCAGCCGCTGCTCCGGGCCTGGCCGCACCCGACCCTGCTGCTCCGGGCCTGGCCGCTCCCAGCCTGGCAGCCGCTGCTCCGGGCCTGGCCGCACCCGACCCTGATGATCCGGGCCTGGCCGCTCCCAGCCTGGCAGCCGCTGCTCCGGGCCTGGCCGCACCCGACCCGTCTGCTCCGGGCCTGGCCGCTCCCAGCCTGGCAGCCGCTGCTCCGGGCCTGGCCGCACCCGACCCTGATGATCCGGGCCTGGCCGCTCCCAGCCTGGCAGCCGCTGCTCCGGGCCTGGCCGCACCCGACCCGTCTGCTCCGGGCCTGGCCGCTCCCAGCCTGGCAGCCGCTGCTCCGGGCCTGGCCGCACCCGACCCGTCTGCTCCGGGCCTGGCCGCTCCCAGCCTGGCAGCCGCTGCTCCGGGCCTGGCCGCACCCGACCCGTCTGCTCCGGGCCTGGCCGCTCCCAGCCTGGCAGCCGCTGCTCCGGGCCTGGCCGCACCCGACCCGTCTGCTCCGGGCCTGGCCGCTCCCAGCCTGGCAGCCGCTGCTCCGGGCCTGGCCGCACCCGACCCTGATGATCCGGGCCTGGCCGCTCCCAGCCTGGCAGCCGCTGCTCCGGGCCTGGCCGCACCCGACCCTGATGATCCGGGCCTGGCCGCTCCCCGCCTGGCAGCCGCTGCTCCGGGCCTGGCCGCACCCGACCCTGATGATCCGGGCCTGGCCGCTCCCAGCCTGGCAGCCGCTGCTCCGGGCCTGGCCGCACCCGACCCTGATGATCCGGGCCTGGCCGCTCCCAGCCTGGCAGCCGCTGCTCCGGGCCTGGCCGCACCCGACCCTGATGATCCGGGCCTGGCCGCTCCCAGCCTGGCAGCCGCTGCTCCGGGCCTGGCCGCACCCGACCCTGATGATCCGGGCCTGGCCGCTCCCAGCCTGGCAGCCGCTGCTCCGGGCCTGGCCGCACCCGACCCTGATGATCCGGGCCTGGCCGCTCCCAGCCTGGCAGCCGCTGCTCCGGGCCTGGCCGCACCCGACCCTGATGATCCGGGCCTGGCCGCTCCCAGCCTGGCAGCCGCTGCTCCGGGCCTGGCCGCACCCGACCCTGATGATCCGGGCCTGGCCGCTCCCAGCCTGGCAGCCGCTGCTCCGGGCCTGGCCGCACCCGACCCTGATGATCCGGGCCTGGCCGCTCCCAGCCTGGCAGCCGCTGCTCCGGGCCTGGCCGCACCCGACCCTGATGCTCCGGGCCTGGCCGCTCCCAGCCTGGGAGCCGCTGCTCCGGGCCTGGCCGCACCCGACCCTGCTGCTCCGGGCCTGGCCGCTCCCAGCCTGGCAGCCGCTGCTCCGGGCCTGGCCGCACCCGACCCTGATGATCCGGGCCTGGCCGCTCCCAGCCTGGCAGCCGCTGCTCCGGGCCTGGCCGCACCCGACCCTGATGATCCGGGCCTGGCCGCTCCCAGCCTGGCAGCCGCTGCTCCGGGCCTGGCCGCACCCGAACCGTCTGCTCCGGGCCTGGCCGCTCCCAGCCTGGCAGCCGCTGCTCCGGGCCTGACCGCAGCCGACCCTGCTGCTCTGGGCCTGGCCGCTACCAGCCTGGCAGCCGCTGCTCCGGGCCTGGCCGCACCCGACCCGTCTGCTCTGGGCCTAGTTGCTCCGGGCCAGGCCGCTCTGAGCCTGGCTGCTCCCAGCCTGAATGCTCCTATCTTGGCCACTGCCGTTCTGGGCCTGGCTGCTCCCAACCCGGCTGCTCTGGGCCCAGCCTCTCTGGGCCCAGCCACTCCGGGTCTTGGTGTTCCTGGACTGGGCACCCTGGGCTTGGCCGCCTCCGCCTCAGGCATGGCTGCCACTGCCCCAGGCATGGCTGCCACTGCCCAGGCTGGCTCCAGTGCTGGCTGTTGCTGCTCTGGTTCTGGCTGCTGCTGCTCTCGGGCCTGGCTGTTGCTGCTCCAGGCCTGGCTGCCACCGCCTTGTGCCTGGCCACTCTAGGCCTGGCTGCCGCTGTTCCAACATTCTTTCCTTCTTTTTTTAAAAACAAACAAACAAACAAACAAACAAAAAAAACAACGCATTTATGTTGCAATTTTGGCTGGTGAGTTGAGTTCTGACTTAGTCTTTGATTTTTTCAAGATCTTCTTTGTATTCTTTCTTAAGTAATTTTATTGTCTTTTGCTCTCACTTGATTTCTTCACATTGAGAACTTCTTTGGTTTCTTCCTCCTTGTCCTGGAAGCTCAGCAGGTTGGCCTGTGGCACCCCTTTGTTCTCCGCGGGTTCCTGCGCTGCTTCGGCCTGTTGCTGGGGTCGGCGCCACCAAGGAAGCAGCCCCCAGCCTCGGCTCCATTGCCTGCGCTCAGCGGTCAAAGGCTCAGGGGCACCCCCCCCCTTGGGGGCCCCCTCGCCCAGCTCCTTGCTGGTGCCCGGCTGGCCGGTGTCCGGCAGGGGCTCCTGCTCCTTATCGCTTTCTCCCAGTCTAGAGCCTTCTTTCTCCTTCCCGCTAGGGGCGTCCAGCATCAGAGTCAACATTCAGTCCTCTGCGCACACAGTGTGCGCGACTCCTGGGGCCTTGCTTTTCGCCGCTCCCCCAGGACTCCACCTCACAGCCCCATCTTCCTCTGCTTAAACCTGGGTCCCCAGGGATTGGTCTAGCATGGTGAAAGTCCGGACTGGGGCTTAGCGCCGCCGGAGGCTTTGTTTCTTCCTGCTAGGGCAATCCAGCATCAGAGTCAACATTCAGTCCTCTGCGGGCAGTGTGCGCGCGCGACTCCGGGGGCCTTGCTTTTCGCCGCTCCCCCAGAAATCCACCTCACAGCCCCATCTCCCTCTGCTTAAGCCTGGGTCCCCAGGGATTGGCCTAGAATGGCGAAAGTCCGGACTGGGGTTCAGCGCCGCCGGAGGCTTTGTTTGTGTGCGCGCAGGACTCCAGGGGCCTTGCTTTTCGCCGCTCCCCCAGGACTCCACCTCACAGCCCCGTCTCCCTCTGCTTAAACCTGGGTCCCCAGGGATTGGCCTAGAATGGTGAAAGTCCGGACTGGGGCTTACCGCCGCCGCTGCCGCCGCCGCCGCCGCCAGAGGCTTTGTTTCTTCCCGCTAGGGCAATCCAGCATCAGAGTCAACATTCAGTCCTCTGCGCGCAGCGCTTGCGCGACTCCGGGGGCCCTGCTTTTCGCCGCTCCCCTGGGAATCCGCCTCACAGCCCCATTTCCCCCTGCCCGAGCTTGGGTCCCCAGGGTCTGGCCCATAACTGGGGCTCAGCGCTGCTGGTTTGGGGGTTCATCCCAGGCCGGGGGCTTTATTTCCTTTCTGCTAGGGAACGCCAGGCAGGCCCCCAGCCTTCTCCTCCTCTCTGGCTGCAACCTCTCCGCGCGCGCATGCGGGCGCGCAGCATGTCTCCGTACCTTAGGCTTTTTTTCAGCTCCTCTGATTTTCCTTCTGGTTTTCTCTTTCCTTCTTGTTGTAGCATTTTCAGTCAGTCGACTACCTGTAGCTCTGGGCAATGTCCACTCTATATTTTAGTTGTATTCCATTGAAATTGTTGTGTGCTGCTGCGGTTAGGTGTCTACCCGAGCAGCCATCTTGGATCTCTCCTCAAGATGTAATTTTTGAATTGACACAAGCCTTGGCAAATGCCTCATCTCAATGTTCTATTTTATTCCATTGCCCAGAACACTGCATCAGCCAAGACAATGTATCTCAGCCTGACTCAATCATGGAGGCCCCAGCCTGTGGTTGGCCAACAGTAGCAGAAGAGTCTGGCTCCTCCGAACATCTTACCGGTGTCTCCATCACAATCAAGTGTCCCCGTCTTGATAAGGATGGTAAGGAATGCACACCTGAGATCTGAACTTAATCAAGAGATGTACCTCAATGGCATTAATTTTGTGTGACATTAATTTTGCTCTTTTTTAGTACACATATATCACTGCATGAATATTATATTTCCATTGACTGTAATTACCTGATCAATAGGGTTGCTTTCAGTCTGAATGGCTTGAAAAAGTGATATTGTGTGTATTCTCCTGCATATATTTTTCACATATTTCTATTTGGTGAATGCTTAAGAGTTAGACTGCTGGCCATAGTTCCCATATTTTATCTTAATCAATACAGAAGTCAATCTTCATACTTTTTGATTTCTAATGCAATCACCTGTTACCACACATCTAATGTTACACAAACTTATCTGAACTCTAAGCCATTTTTTTCAAAGCTCGGGTATTATTTCTTTTATTTGCCTTCATTTTCACATCCCCTTTAATTATTCCCTCACATTTTGCAAATACACTATCTGCTCTTAGTCTCAAAGAGTATATTCTCAGCAATTACATTCCTTATTTAAACAACATAATATATAAAAACACACAAATGTATCATTATTGATAATGCAATCAACATACATAAATGTGTGCTGAACAGACAGACAGAAAGCACACACAACCTTAAACTTTTCAGTCACATAAAGTTCATTGCATATTCACATTAGCAAATACCAAATCAACCTTACTTTAAATATATTTTATTGATTTTTTACAGAGAGGGAGAGAGATAGAGAGCCAGAAACGTCGATGAGAGAGAAACATTGACCTGCTGCCTCTTGCACAACCCCTACTGTGGATGTGCCCACAACCAATGTACATGCCCTTGACCATAATTGAACCTGAGACCTTAAAGTCCACAGACCAATGCTCTACCACTGAGCCAAACTGGCTTTGGCTAAATCAACCTTACTTTAAACCTGAACCCAGTCTTAACCAACACAGCAAGCACATTACATTCAAATAACACTTTGATACCCAATCCCACTGATATTCACAAAACACACTATTTAGCAAGTTCATTTATAATTTGGAGTTGATGGAATTTGAAATGGAAAACTCGTATTAATTTCTATGAGAAGAGGTGTCATGTGCAGTAATGATGCCTCACATGTCATGTGTTCTTAAGATGTAATTTTTGAATTGACACAGGCCTTGGCAAATGCCTCATCTCAATGTTCTATTTTATTCCATTGCCCAGAACACTGTATCAGCCAAGACAACATGCCTCAGCCTGACTCAACCGTTGAGGTCCCAGCCTGTAGTTGGGCAACAGCAGCAGAAGAGTCTGGATCCTCAGAACATCTTATTGATGCCTTTACCATAATGAAGCGTCTCCTTCTGGACGAGGATGGTAAGGAATGCACAGCTGGGATCTGAACTTAATCAAGAGATGTAGCTCAATGGCTCATCCCACTCTCTACTTTGTTCACTTTCCCCTCAAAAACATAAAAATGGCTTCAGCAAAGAAGGACTAGAACTAAGGCTCTGCAGAGGGATAAGTAGGCAGTGTGTCTTCAAGGACAGGGTCAAGTTGCTCAGCACAAATTTCAAAATAGCAGGCCGGGGAAAGCTGAACCTGAGGCAATAAACAGTGCTGACATGTGTGTGTATGATATTTTACTCAGACATTATGCTCAGTGAACCACAAACTAACATCCTCACACACTCACTCACACATCCATCCTCCTTCAGACCAGCTAGGGCTCTGTATGTCCTGCATATCCCTTCTTCTCTCATGTACACAGCTTTCACTCTTCATCTGTCTTTCCCATTCTCTAACAGCATTATGGAGTATAGGCTTACCTTCATTTCATCACATAATCATCATCAGATTCACCCATGCACATGCTAATTCCATAAATAATGCAAATTCCCTCACACAGATAACAGTTTTAGGACCAAGTCTAATAAAGTTATATGCCCTGAAGAAAATTTGCTTTCATCTGTTGCCTTTCTAATCTATATGGGCACTTAACATATCAGACATCAGCTCTTCACTGAACTGAACATTCTGAGCTCTCATAAACACCTCCTCTAATACTCTCAGTCTCATGGTCTTACAGTAAGATCAAGGACCAGTCCTGCACCATTTACATGTGCTGTTATACCACATGGCAAACATGCACATACTCATTCCCTTTCCCCCTCATCAACATGGAAAACACTCACCAGAATTATTCAAATACATACATACAATTCCAAAAACACTTGCATACAAAACTAACTCTGCATTCCCACATTGTTATACTATGCAAACACCTCAAAGTATCCCACACACATTTTGTGAAATATAATATGTACATGGACTATCACTGCAAATTCTAATGTGGGTCATGGACATCTTACACCGTATAGCCTTCTCATACCTCACCTACCTTTCTTATGTTAGAAATTTATTTCCCAGGATCCCAACAATCAGATGGAAAAGTTTCCGGTACTGGAGCCTTTGAGAAACCTGCAAGCCAGTCAGTTAGGAAACAGAAGTTCACCAAGGGACATTTACGAGGTTTGTATGGCGAAATCTGAAAATGGCACATGTCATTTCCATTCATTTTCCAGTGTAGAAATGTAATCTCATGGTCAGAACTGCCTGCAAGAGAAGCTCACAAAGATGAGAGAGTTGTATGTCCACATTGAATGAAGACAGCAATCTCTGTCCCATTTTCAAAGAAACCACTTTGAACAAACACAGTTACCCAGGACATATACTGGCACAGTAACTATTTCAGTGCACTTAATAGTTTAATGGGAACCACATTACACTATCCATGTGATCAATGAATGTTATACATAGTAAACTCTTTGATTAAAGGATAGATGAATGTGATCAATGTGATCAATGAAAGTTATACATAATGGACTCTTTGATTAAAGGTTAGATGAATACAGAAATTACAGTCATGGAATGCATAACTGTTATTTTAATTTCTCAGCAAAGCTGGATTCACCAGAAGATGCTTTGCATCGCCGACACAAGGCAGAGGCCATAACTCAACCCGAGAAACAATCGAAGGCGTCTTCTTCAGACAGTGTAATCTCCATCTCATCCAAAGACACGGAGAATGGTGCTGGTAAGGAGGGACTAGAGAGTAGGATACAAAGGGAGGGTGGGATCTGGACAGAAACCACACTTGAACTGGACATTTCTGCCCATTAATGGACAACTGGCTACCCAGTACAAACTGATACTCCAGTGATTCTCATCTTCTTAGTGGGGTGAGCGTGGAAACAATACTTTCCAAGAGGAAACACTGAAAACAGCTGGAATGAGCCCAAAGAGATCAGTGGAGGACGGTGTCCTATTTGACGAAATATGGGGGGTCCCAGGGGGATGAGAGTTTTATCAAAGAAACATGGAAGGATATGTTCCTGTGAGCTGACCAAGGGCACGTCATATTATCAGGAATGCGTGAAGCACTAATTTATCAATGGCCCGATGTGGTAGAATCCTCAAGAACTGAACGTGAGGTAGAGTGCAGAGATACCCAGACGAAGACACCATCACATGCATATGTTTTCAAAGCCAGTTTCCCATTCACATTCATCCCATATAAGACCCCTTTGCTATCACTGTCCCATCCTTCATTTCCCTATAATATTCCACATACATCTAAATTCTTCATGGTGGACTTTTTAACATACCATGAAACAGGTCTAATTTCTCTGACTCCTAAAACCCTAGAATAGTATCTTATTTTTACATTGTATGGAAATAGAAGGGCATAACATAGACTTTGTGTCTAGCTCCTATCACTAATCACTATATTTCTGGAATTTATCGATGTTATGTTCGACCTGAAAAGGTTATCCATGTGAGGGAATGTGGATCATTTATGGGGAGGAATATGTGTAACTAAGTAGAGGAGTGGGATTGAAGCCAATGAAGCTACATCTCTTGATTAAGTTCATCTTATCCACAGACTGTGCATTCCTGGGATCTGAACTTAATCAAGAGATGTAGCTCAATGGC